>OX383931.1:24269895-26669895 GCA_947532085.1 Elegia similella | reverse complement strand
CCATCTCTAACCATTTTCTCACAAGTGTGGGAAGCGTTAGTCTTTAGTATATTTTATTATTTCGTCAGGGAATGGTTAGAAAATGACCTGACAGTTTACATGATAATGTTTATAAGTATTAGCATATTGATGCTTCATAAATATTACTTACCTAATGAGGTTCGTATATGATCAGCATGAAGAACTGTGCGTCTACCATTCTGACGAACCCATCTCTGACCATATTGATAAGTTGGGGAAGGGTAAGTTTTATGAATACTTAATATTTTATTCATTTGTACGTTTATCATAGGTCAATTCTGTCAAAGGTGCTGTTAATTTCTTATTGAGATGTCAAGCACAGACAATTAAGGTATTTTGATTTGTTTTCTATTTAGGCAGGGAAGGCAAATTGGTCTAGCCCATATAGCCACACACATCACACTAAAAAACATAAGAAAATCTCAGATTATGGAGAAAAATAGTGTCTATGCAAAGAAAGTTTAGTTAATTAACCTCACTAAAGAGTTCGCATGAAAGAGGTTGTTACATATTATAATAATGTCTATAACTCACGTTAGTTTTGATAAAAAATAATAATTGAGAAGGTTTTTTTTTTTCCTCTGTGGTGGTTGACGTTATATGGCGCGGTGGTATTGAACTCTTAGGGTGTGTCTGTTAATCCAACTCGCGCTTGGATAATAAGATTTTACAAAAAAGTGAATGACAAATGTGACCTGTAGTGGATAACTGGACATACAAAAGAATTATTAAGAAGATAACAAGTACCAGAGTAATAATTTGAAGTAGTACAGGGACATATTTAAATGCGTCCTTCACCCAAAACCAACAAGGAATTGTACTCGTACGTAACACGCTAGTCTGCTGGATCTTTGTTTGCCCGACCGAGATAGTTTTTGCGATATTTTAAGGGTTCTTTCCCTAAAGAGTGAAAACAAGACGAAATGTTTGACCCTAGGCCATAAGACCAAAAGTCGTATTAAAATTAACTACAGCAGTCGAATTGATGTCCATTACACTAAAAACCAATGCACTAACGTAGTATTTAATAGTTATGCCGCATATTAAAATGCGCAGCCTCAAAATAACGTGAGAGACAAAAGTATAGCCCGAATATTTATTAAGTTTATTTTCTACAGCGTGAATCACCTCTGAACTATATTGAAATCTAATCAGAATCACAAAAATCATTACCAAAGAAATTGCGTAGCTCAGCATAGAGTTTGCAAAATCGCAATACAGATTTGAGTCGATGAGTGCCGGCAAAAGTGAAAACTCGCCTTTGCGGCGGTCTCGGGTCACGTGTCAGGCTTACGAATTTTCGATCAGGTCACGTGTCCTGATGCGAGTTAAAATTTTTTTACCCATCCCAAGAAACTTTCACTTCTAAAAAATATCTTTGTTGCTGACTGAGTCTAAGTGTATGTCTAAGTTGGTCTCCAGGTGAGGCATATTTTACTTTTGTGTAACTGTAAACATTTGAAAACAATATCAATAATGAAGTCTCTCTTACATTAAAAATCAAATACGCGTGGAAATACTGATATTTGTTATTGTATAAGTTTTTACACAGAACAACATAGACAATTGCGAAGCCCCTATATTTATTAGCCTAGCTAACAAATAAAGATTCCGTTTTAGGACGGTTAATTCTGTAACCCTTTATATTTTGTTCCGCAGCAGACGAACATGCAACATGCGACTTACATTTTGTTTATCGACCAGTTATTTACAGGGAATTTCTTTGTTTCGGGGAAATAATATTACCAAGTGTAGTTAAACTTCGTTGTAGCGTTTAAAGGCTTATAATAGAGAGAAAAATAAGTTATAATTTATAATTCTTTATTTGCTTCAAACATTGTACAAAATGGTGTTAATTTTATATAATGTGAACATTTATTTTTGGCCTATAACATAACATACAAACTTTACAACATTCACATGTCATGATTTCCTTGATCTATTATTCTACTTCTAAAATACTATACGTTCCTAAGTTATATCAGAATTAATTTAGCCGCTGAGAAGGTCATCTAACTTATAAAAACACTCATCACTCAGCCAGTTACAAAGTTTTTTCTTAAATAAGTAGTAATAGGTTTAATGTTTTTAACTCGCCTGGTATTTTGTTAAATATGATACTATGTTAAATATTATTAAAATATCTCTCTCGTCTGAGCATTTTCGCGGTTTCATCCTCAGCTGTAATGCGTTGGTGTTCACGGTCAGCTATGATAACTGCATTTATGCTTTAATGTGATTTGGCATAGTTTTTATGGCTGGCTGCCTGCCTGACGCCAACCCTCCTTGGGCAGCTCCAGAAGCTCGGTCAAATACCTGTGAAAATTAAGCACTAATATTTTCCTGCGCCGGGAAACGATCCCGGTAACCCTCTTGTCGCAGCCTGGCACTGCACCATGGAGTCACATTTTATAAGTCTCTTAACGGCTTTAGTACAGCTTAATGAATCTATCTAGCGACAATGGTCCAGGCGAATAACTTATAACAAGAACCAGACGAATAACTTATATAAATACTCATAAAAAGAAACAAACTTCATAAGTACTACAGTAACTGGTGGATCCACGAATGAAGCTATTAGTGCATCTACAAGTAAATGTAGTACTTATGGAGTTTGTTTCTTTTTACTTAAAGCTTGTTGTCAAAAAACATGACTGTCAATTTTAAATCCCTCGTATATAAACTCAAAAATAAGTGATGTACAGTCATAGCGTCAAAAGTGTAGTCATAATTTCCCATGCTAATTGTATGACACATATGGTCGATGTTGGAACGAAGTCTGCTGGGCTAAAGTGGGACTGGGCGGGCCATGTTTGCCGAATGGTGCCGGAAAGATGGGCTTATAGAACAAACTCATGGGTACCTACTGATGGGAAACGGTCAAGAGGCAAACCAAAATCAAGATGGACAGACGACTTCACTGTATTCGATGAAACTTGGAGAGAGATGGCAAGAGATAGAGCAAAGTGGAAAAATAAAGGGAAAGCTTTTGCCCAGCAGTGGGACAGAAAAAGCTAGTAAAAAAAAAAATTGTATGACTAATTATGACTCTACTTTATACAGGATAAAATCCACGCCGTCGAAAATACCCTTAGACCAGGAGGCACCACATATTAAATCTTTATTAAAAAATGTTCATCGATCTCAATTTCAGCTGCATCAATAAACGAGACATGCGCATTCAACGAACAATGCGAGGACGTGGACTTCAAGACGGAATGCCGGAACGAAAAATGCGTGTGCAAGTTCGAGATGGTCCCGGAGATGAACGCGGAAGGAGTTGTCGTGTGTACACGTATGTATTAAATCCTATATACATACATTCCTTGTCGTCTTTTTCCCTTGCGGGATAAACTGGTTTGAAAGATCTAAAGCCACGTTTGCTAAGCGTGACTTTTAGAAACATCTTAACTGCCTCCGTGGTCCAGTGGTTAAGGCATTTGCCTGTAGACCCAGGAGTCGTGGTTTCGATTCCGATGGGAAACATACTTTGTTAAGTTGTTTCCAGTTTGGTTAGGACATTGCAGTCTTGAATCACCTGATTGTCTGATAATAAAGATGATTCTGTGCTTCGGAAGTCACGTTCAGCCGTTGGTCCCGGCCGCATCTGGTAGTCATTAAAGGAACCACGTCAGAGGCCGAGAGGTGCTTCCGAACAACTCTGACACCAGGGTGTGCATGGTCGATTGACCATGACACCTACACCAAATGATGATGAAGTGTCAAAAACATTACACATGTTTTTTTATAAGTGTTTTATTTTGCATTCACAATGCTTTTTTGATATACTCTTAAATTAAGAAATAAAATATGTTGAAAAAATTTCATGCGAGTTACTTGACTCGGCGACCTAAGTCTATGTACGAATCTATGTACGTATTGTTTCGGCGCCGAGATTGAATTGTGCGTTAGCTCAGATAGCAGAGCATATTGATGATGATGAGAATGTAAATTCAAGCATGACCTACCTACTGAGAAGCCCGCACCCGTTAATGACGTCACCTGCTGGAAGTCCCTGAAAAGACTCAGGGCTGGTGCTGGGAGATGCTTAGAAAAACGGGTTATTTGGGCCTTCTCCAGTGACATTCTTTGTAATTGGGGGGCACCCCAATCATCAGTTGATTAGTAAATCAATCCATGACTCACCTTTTGTTGTGCCTTAAGTGTACTTGCACAATTGTAGATCTCAATAAAGCCAACGATAGGAAGAGACGTTCTTGTATACCTTTAATGAATTTGTAATTACTACTTCTTTTCGAGTAAAAATTGTTCCATTTGAATATTTTTTTTGACTATTATTTGGCTACGCTGATCGGCTTATTATCCGGCAGTTAGTTAGTTAGCTACTTATATACTGTCAGACCTAAAATATCTATTTTACATGTTTGCAGCGGAAAAGCGGCCAGATATATCAACGAAGACCGTCGACCCAGCGATGATTGGAATCTTGGTGGCCATGGCTCTTATGTTCGTGATCATCTGTGTTGTCCTTCGGTTGTTTAGCAGGTAATTATCATAATAACTATTTGATGTTTTCATAGCTTGATGTTAGCACAAAAAAAAATGGGTTTGAAAATCAAGGTCACTTTTTAGTAATTTTGTATGAAACGTAAAAGCACTGGTTTAAAAAATCGCAGATCGTTTTAAATGTAAAATTTTACTTAAAATATTAAATGCTAACTAAAATTATACTTTTTTTTTATTGAAGGAAAAAAACGCGTGTTAATTATCGAATCTAGTTTTGATAAAACCAGATTCGATAAGAAGAAATAATGACACATTATGTGCGAGCTATTGCGTTGATTAAAAAAAGATTTTGCAGATCATTTGAAAGTAACATTTTACTCAAAATAATAAGTGCTAATTTAATAATTTATTGAAGGAAGTTGTTTCTTATCAGATGTGGCATCGATTAAGCCAAATGCATTTTAGAAGCATTTTAGTACACAAATTAATAACGAGTGCATAAAATAAAATTGCATGTTTTTTGTAAATTCCAGAGCAAGATGGCGTGAAAACAGGACTATATTCAACACACCCAACCCTCGGCTGATGAACGTGTCGTTATTGAGAGACTCCAAGTTATTGCACACCCAGGTAAGACATACAATATACTTATTATAGGTAAAATAGTAGAATACATACCTGATTAAGTAGTAGTATGAATATTGTAGCAAATAGTATCTGTCTATTTGCAATAATATACTCTCTTATTCGAACCTGAGCATGCTACCATGAGTAAAGTCACGAGCATTAATAAGTATAAATAATAAATAAATATATAGGGACATATCACACAAATTGAGCTAGCCACATAGTAAGTTGTGAACTTGTGTCGTAGGTTACTAATTCAACGATACAATATTATATAATAGATACATCATTAGATAAACATCCAAGACCCAGGTCAATCTGAAAAAGTTAGTTTTCCATCATGACCTGACCGGGGATTCAACCCGGGTACCCTTGTGTCACAGGCTGACGTGTTGACCACTGCGCCACGGAGCTCGCCATATTTATGCCATTGTATTCCATTTAGACCTGATCGCATTATGTTTATGTAGTAACTAGCTTTCGCCCGCGTCTCCGCCCGCGTCAATGTCGATCCCTCGGAAATAGTACTTTTTTTCGGGATAAAAGGTAGCCTATGTCCTTTTCCGTACTCCAGAGAACTTGTATGCAAAATTTCATGATGATCGGTTCAGTAGTTACGGCGTGAAAGCGTAACAAACAAACAAACGCACTTTCGCATTTATAATATTAGTAAGAATAAGGAAGTAAGGATGCTCATGACTCGGCATGGTAGCATCATCAGCTGTGGTTCCTTTGGATCCACTGTTAAGTTAGCATGTTAGACAGTAGGCATGAAATAAAAATATCTTATACAGTAGGGTGTTTAGTTAGTGATTTCTGTAGCAATAGCTCTTATTGTAACAAAACGCTCATTCCTGTAACAATACTGAGACACTTATGCACGTTCTAAGCTAGTGCTTATAACTCAAGGATTAAGTTTCCGTGGGGGACCGTAGGGGCCATCAGCCCGTAAGCTGTTCGGCACTATTACCAATAAATTGTTCGCGGTGACCCGTGACCAGAAGGCTGGTTTATAACTCAGCATTGCCATTCAATGTGGCAATGCTGCCAGCTATCTGGATACGGTATCGCGGGGCAGCAATCTGCTAGGCTTATTTTATTTTTAAATTTATATTTTAATGTAATTTATTTTTTGTTGTAGTATTAGTTAAGATATTTAAAAGTATATTATACTATTTTCTGATAGTGTAGTTGATCACTATTAGAAACAATGGAGCCGTAATACGTGGATACCAACACACTTCTAATTTAACACAAAATTTTGTTACAGAGCCTTCTTCACGCCGACACTGGCCCTTGCACCGGCTATATTGCAGATCGCTATACAAAATAAATAACTGAAATTTTACCGAATTAATGTTTTGGTTTCTAAGTCTCAGTTTATAAAACAATCAAGCTATAGTTTTCGATGAAATACCTACGCTGTGATCAAAATGGAGAACGAATCTATTATTTTTGCAAAAAATAGATATTCTGTTAATTTTATTATATTTTATTCAGTTCCAAATGTCCAGGAATCTTAAAGCAAAATTTGACTGATCCGGTTTCTAACAGAGCTGATTTTTTAATTAGTTAGATGTTAAAGAACTAACGTTTAAAAGTTCAGTCAACTAATTTTGTAGTATTCTTTTGGCTTACAATAACAGCTTAAATCAAAACAAATTATTTGATGTCTTGTTTCTTCACAAAAAATACTCCAAAAATGCCTAACTTAATGGATGGTATAATTTCAATATTATATCATAAACATCTGTATAATTTGATTGAAGTCTTTAAAGGATCGATTACTAAAAAAGATAAAGAAAATAACAAAAGTGTATAAATAATCTTGGATATGATTCCATAAGGAACACCAATCATGGAGAAGTAATAGTTGAATCAGTAGTAATATTTTTTTTTTACTAAATGTTGTATAGGCATTTGTCTCCGATTCCATAAAACAATAATTTCTATCTAAATCACTTTCAGATATTTTTAGCTTAAGTCTTTCTCTTTCTTCATTTCTGATATTCTTTTAAGTCGGTGAAATTTCAGTTACACAATAAATTGGAATATAATGTTCTCCCCCGTCTAAATTTCTTCACCTCCCTAACGTTAACGCTTCAGCATTTCCAGGATCGGCGAGGCTCCCGTGTCAGCATGCGTCCGCCGTCGAGACAGGCCAGTCAGCAGGAGCTCCGACCGCATTCACCGAGCCCAGGTCTGATAAGGAAATAGAATAGAATCATCATTGTAGTTTGAATCATTTTGATCGTGTATTTTAACATTAAACTAATGTTATGGTCAATATTACGCGTGCTGAGCGCGCGCTTTTTGATTAAGGTATTTTTTTTTTTTGTGGTGATTTATTACTCGAAATTCATAAAAATACTCCGCTCATTCTGATCATAGGTCAACAGTTATTATAAAATATCCTCAAAATATGAATACGAATCGTATGCTAAACGTATATAGCAAAATATAAGGATAGTAAATGTTAAAAATCCGCAAATATTATAAATCACAACTGAAGATTCTCTAATATGTGATGATGAGCTGTTGTGAGATAATTTGACTACAAGATTCGAGATTTAAGAGCTGCTAGCAAACCAGGAATCATAGAACCACAAAATCGAACATACGTTTGTACATTTTTACCATTATTCACTCAAAATTAATAACACTAGCCATGACATTCGTCTGAATATGGATGAACTATATGGCTTAAAACAGACCCTCTACAACTCAAAATTTAACACATTTAATGTATGAACATCCTATTCTTATTTTTGGCGTACAATACATAACGTATTTAAATCTCATGAAATATTTCATACCTTATTTTCTGTTACAGCCAAAACCCAACACAATTCAGTCCAAGACCTTGAACACAGATTCCACACAATCCATTGATTCATGATGATTTTATTTTATTAACAGCACGCCATCACCAAAGCCATCAGTTACACCGAAAATCCTCAGGTTACATTCAATTGTTTTTGCTTTGTTTTACTGCAGTATTATTTCTGATCCCTTGATACTTGAGGTAGATGCATGATAGTTCTAATGATGTAAATAGTAGGGGTTTGATACGAGCAGTGTGTGCAGAGTACTTACCCATTAGCAACCGGTGCCTTTCTTGTATATTGTTCCGCAGTTAAGATTCTAAAGTTAGCTTCGGTGACTTTGGTGTTTTACTCTTCCTAAATCCTTTCGAGCAAAATTTATTCGCTACGGAATCCTAACACTGACATCATACTGGTCTTTAATACGTCGAATATCTTATTCAGAATGCACTCTTCGCTGGAGTCTTAGAAAATAATCACACTGTTCACTATAAATACCACTGTAAGTTAATCGATCGATAATCAGTTTTGTTTTTGGATTGCTCCAACTGATCCGTACGTTAATATTTAGGTTTCTAAAAAGTTCCAAATACTTCTGGTAGTAATATGCTTTAGCATATTATGTATGTGAGTAATATAGAACCAGAATAGCATAATATAGAATAAGAATATATACCATACATAGGAATGAGCAGGATGAAAGATATCCGAGCAGCACGGAAGACGTGCATTAAGTAGGACAGAGAATGTTCGGGAAAGTTCTACAACTTTCCAACCTAAGAGCTATATACACCCCGAAATTAAGTGTATTGAATAAAAATATGACAGCTGATGCTAAATTTAAACAAATATTCATCGTAGATTGATGAGTATGTACATACTGATAATTAATATAAAATCTAGCATCTGAAGCAACACACTGATGAAAATAATATAAAATTCAAATTATAGCAGTATAGTTGTTTGTTTACCTTTAATGAGTTGAGAAGTAGCATTATTATTTAATAGTTTGTTCTCAACTATGTGTAAATCTTTAAAATTACCATCACTTTTTTGATCTTTATTATCAATTACTCCAACTTTATCTTTACTATTAGATTCTTCAATTGAATGGGCATGTCATCAATAGTAAAATTGTTAAAAAAAGACGTGACTTACAAAATTCTTTTCATAGTTATGCATAGACTTATGTAGTCGTAGAGTAAATCTACATTGTTTCGTTAAAAATGTTAATCTGTTCGTTATATACGTATCGGCGTCTACCTCATTTATTGACCATTTTAGTTTTGAGTTGTAGGCACGTTAGATGCTCACATTACATTATAGATATAGGTAGTATAAACAATAATTTCAAGTAGGCCTGGTTTCTCATCAAACCTATGCAATGAGTGTAAAACAAAGCAATATTATTCGTATCGATCTAAAAAGAAATTATTATCATTAGTAGCTCAATTAATATTTTTGTTACTTCTTTGCAAAGTGTTGATGAAAAGCCAATTTAAGAAAATAGGACACCAAACACCGTGTTTGTCTAAAATTTGACTAAAATTCTTGAAAGACTTTTCTAACCTTCCATCTTCTCAGCACGTTACATATAATTCGATCACATCGATCCTTTAGATTAAATTAGAAAAACTAGAGCAACTGTATTAAAATATTTGCACGACACAAATATATAGATAATCTTAAAAGTAGGATGATCATGCAAAACATTGCTTTGCGAGTGATTATATTAAGAATAGTATAACTTCATCCAAATTTTAAAATCTGAAATGCGCTTATAGATTTAAACTAAGGTACCCATTAGAGATATGGCAATGATTATCAATGACTTGTCGAGTACTTATACCAAAAATGGCATGTTATCACCGTGCGAACGAGCAAAGGTTATCATTTTAGACACACACACATGGCTTGATTTTTTTGAAATTGTTGACGAAACGAGTAGTGAAGTGATTCAGCTGAGCTCGACATAACTTTACGCGCAGAGCATTAAACGTCAAATATTTCTTAAAACTCTATTCCCAATGGCTTCATGCTCTTGTAACCATGAACTCTGATATATTGTTTGATGTTAGTAATATTGCTACGCTACGACTGTTTGTAAATGAAACCTTGGCATGTTTCATCAGAAATCATGCTACGAGCTTCGGTCAAAGCATGTTTTGCTGTACTAACTCGTCATCTTCATCTATAAGAATAAATCCTTCATCATTTACAGGGTCACGTCGTGGATCAAGAGCTAGTAGTGGACATTCAGCAACATCGTTAAGATCAGCTACACTGCGTTCACCTACAACCCCTGGTCCCACATCTGTCACCGTGGAAATTCGTGCGCCTGACGCATAGACATAAAAGATAAACTTTATAATAAAAATTGTATAAAAGACTATAAAAGGAATGATAGATATCGGAATGCTTATGAAAAATGTAGTCTTGGTATAAAAGATGCTCGGAAACGTAAAGTCTGTATCACAGCAGATGACAATGTAACATTCAGTCCAGTTACCATATTTGTGATAATATTAACACTGCAGTACACGCGCGGGGTGAATATTCGCCCCAGACCATCGCTTTCATCAATACTTTTTTAATTACTTGAGTACGGACTGTGTCGCCTAGTGTAATCCTCGTCAAGTAAACAAGCTTCAAGGTCAGTACGTCACCGGCACTCGTCGCGGACGCTAGTGGCAAAAAAAAGGGGTGAGAAAGTGTTTGGGACGGAATTCCACCCCACGCGACTATCGGCGTTACAAAAACTCTCGTTCGATTCTGAAGTGTTTCTTGTAAGTATTCGTTTTACTTTTTCTTTTATTCGAGATGTTCTCAGTTTCTATAAGACTTTTGTATATTTAGCTATGTTAATTGTGTTGTTCATTACAGATTTGTCGCCATTATGGACGAACGTCAGTAAAATATGATACGAAGCTGGTTAGAAGATGTGGAGGTTGAGAGTGATATTGCACCTAGTGATAGAGAAGATAATGAAGAGGAATGTGTTGCAGAACTTAACCATGACTCAGAAACAGAGCAAGAATATGAAAGTAGCACAGAAGAGATGGAAGATAGGAGCACAGAAGAGATGGAAGATAGGAGCACAGAAGAGAGGGTAGATGTAGATAAAGATATGGAAGAAAACATTGAGGATAGCTTTTCAAGCGATGACAATATTCCTCTGAGTACTTTTTCAAACTACTACCAATCTAGAAATGGCACTCGTTGGTTCAAAACACCACCACCGTCATCAGGAAAGAGATCCTACTATATTTTAGTGCAACAAATTTTTAAAATACATTTTTGTTTTTGTTCATTTAATAAACATTCAAAATTGCTGTAGTAGTAAGAATAAATAATAAATACTTTTCACTATTAGAACGCATTTTATTTTATATTATATTTTATTTACCTAAAATCGATCAATGAAATTGGTCTGAATATTCACCCCACGCGAGTAAAATATTATAAAATTAGGGCGCGTGTACTGTAGTGTTAACCAGTCGTTCAACATTAACTTAGGCTTACATTCATCGATTTACTATTGTATATCAATATCACGCACTGATGTATCTGTCATAATCAGCCACTTAAAAAAGTGCCTCTAAATCAAATGGTTTATCTCTCATGAAATAAATTTATCAAATCAAATATAATACACACAAAGTTAGATTTAAAGCAGTTATAATATTTATGATATAAACTAGAATGTACTCACACCATTCAAAAAATAAGTCACATTTAACAGATAGATGTAGTGCACAGTTCAACAATATTATTAGTCTTACGCATAGTACTAGTTATAATGAAATTTAGCTTTTTTAGCACTAGAAAAGACCGCTTTTTGGCAATTTTGTAGTCGAATAGTTTTATTAAGTCGATTATTAAGATAAGGACATTGTTTCATGATTATCTATCTTCTTTTCGGAGTTTCCCTTGTAAGTAAATGCTAGTACTATTTCGTGATTCCCTGCCTTAGGAGTATAAACGTAGCTAATGTATAAGCGAAAATTTATTTACGGGGACCATCTCCTAAACGGGAGTGTTCTGAATTTTGAATAGAGAGGATATTTAGGAGGAGGGAAGCTTCTGTCGCTTTCTATAACTATATGAGGTAAATATAAGACTTTCAGGATAACTAGCTTTAATTTGAGGATGAATGCCTAGCTTTTCTTTACCATTTCTATGAGAGAGAGAGTTGTGAATCGATGATAAGGTTTTTTTAAGTTTTAGTAGTCTTCTTAGATTCTTACTAATGTGTAAAATGGGGAAATTTACACAGTTATCAATAAGTCATGCACATCAAGCTTCGACCAAAGTTATTATGCAAAGCGCACAAGCTGGACTAGTTAGGAAACCTAAAATGTAATTTTTGCCACTTTAAAAGCGTGTTGGTGCAAATTTAAATCTAAAGTGTGCGGGATATACTACAATTAAGGGGAAGAATTGCAGTATAGATCGCGCTTTCGTTCTTCGGGTAACAGATTCGTACTGGAGTAAACTGTCGTATCTTATACTAATGCTCACATCAAAAATGTATTTCGAACACTGTGCTAGTTATAAACCTACTGACAATTTACGCTGTAATTTAATTATATAAACTTTTATTATAACTTATACTTCCGAGTAAGTGTTTTATTTATCCCTATTCTTAGCTAATTAAATTTTGTAATAATATCATAATAATATATCGCTTTATTGCACCAGAAAAACATTAATTATTGTTATATCAGGTCTAATGATTTTTTAAAACTATCTTTCACTTTGCTCCACCCTATTATTTCACGATGAAAGGTCTAGTGGAAACGGTAGTACTATAAGTACTTTTCAGTACCCCTGAAAAACTGTGTATAAATTTTCACGATGATTTTTTGATTTCGTACCCAAAGGATGACAAAACGAACGTTATTACTAAGCGTCCGATGTCAGTTTATCCGTCCGTCTGTCCATCCATCCATCAGTTTGTCACAGGGCTGTACCTATTAAACCGTAGTAGTAAGACTTTAAATTTTCACAAAACGGGTATATACCGTGTGTAACAAAATGACGAAATAATATTTAAGGGGCATGATCAGTCCATAATACGAGCTTATACAACAGAATCCCCATCGAAAGGAATTTGTAATTAAATATTGTACAGTGTGTATGCTAATACGACTCACACTTGGCCAGCTTTAATTCCGAAAGTCAAAGCGCGAAATAAAAACAAATGAATAAACAACAAATACACAAAATGACTAAGAGAGTTCTTGGCGGGAATTTCGGCGGACTGCACGGTTTTTGTTTTGGATTGTTTTGCAAATTGCTTCTAGTGGACTTTATAATGTAAAATCGGTGTAATTTGGTGTTATAAATGTCCATGTTTATGAACAATGTGTGGAATAACTAAAATGAAGTGTCATGGTGCGGCTGTAGTGAGATTTACACAGCGGGCTGGTGGTCGCACGCCTTACTGCTACTGCGTCTATGATCAAACCAGTGGATTCGTGGGAATTGTCGCCAGGGGCTCCATTGAATCACTGAAATGAATTACACCACCATTTCGTTGATAACACTTAGAAAATATGAAGGGCTAAAAGGCACAGAAAGCCAAATGCCGTAAAACAAATAAGAAAAAAAAAAAAAAAAAAAAAAAAAACAAAATGTCTAAGCGATTTTTCGGGAAAAGAACTACAAACTACAAAGTGCGACATCTAGCGGTCACGCTTCAACTCATTTAATACGTACCAAGCTGAGGGAATCTCTTACTTTAGGGTTTTGGTAGTTTTTTAATACATGCATGGTTCCTTCAAACTGTCCTTCATTTTAGTTCCCGTGGCTCCCTATAGATTTTCTGGTTTATTATTTGCGTATACTTAATATATGAATGACAATTTACGAGTAAAACGAGCACTTATTCCATCAGATCATCATTATTACAGCTGTAAAAAGTTTACTTGAACAACGGCCTCCAAGAATACTTCGTTCCATTGGATGATATTGCCATACTCCCCACGCTTGGCAGACTGGTTGGCTAGCGCTGTTTTTTAGACTTCTTGTACTTGCGACGCTGCTAACCATCGAAAGCATTTTAAGGTGGAGAAGGATAGGAATTAATATTATTATAACTTACGCGAGGTGCTAAAAAATAGGGATGTTTCGAAGGAAATGGGGGAGATAGCCAGCAGTGGGACAATATAGGTTAATAAAAAAAAACTTTAATATTACACCAAACGGTTTAACTCACGTATTTTTAGTCGGAAAAATGCCAACAGTTTCAACCTAGACAGTATTTTAAGAGCGAGTGTCAAGGACTTACGGGCGCGGCAGTCAGATGAGTTAAATCGTTTTGTTTAATATTAAAAGGATAGGAATTTCTCAGAGCAAAATGGAAGAGATTGACGTGCTGTGCCGACCCCACATAAAAGTGGGAGAAGGATAAAGAGGAAGAGAGAGGAATTTCTTAGAGCTGGGAAGGGAATGAAGGTATTCGGGTACTCACTCGGATGAATGGGGAAAAGCAAGTAGCAGTTCGGGAGGCCGAACGCGTACCCTAAGCCATACCTGAAACCACTGAACAGGCAGCTGTGGAAGACACGACCCCTTACCACATTCCATCAGATACATAAGGATAAATAATGGCTAGCTCCGTGGCGCAGCGGTCAACACGCCAGCCTGCGACACAAGAGTGCCCGGGTTCGATCCCCGGCCAGGTCAAGATGAAAAATGATCTTTTTCAGATTGGCCTGGGTCTTGGATGTGTATCTATATATGTATTTGTTCATCATCATTTCGAGTAGGTGTCACGGTCAATCGACCATGCACACCCTGGTGTCAGAGTTCGTTCAGCGGCTTAACGTGCCTTCTGAAGCACGGAAACATCTTAATTATCAGACAATCAGGTGATTCAAGCCTACAATGTCCTAACCAAACTGAAAGCAACTAAACAAAGTATGCTTCCTGTGGTAATCGAACCCACGACCCCCGGGTCTAAGGCAAACGCCTTAACCACTGGACCACGGAGGCAGTATGTATGTGTTATAAAATATAGTATCGTTGAGTTAGTATCCCATAACACAAGTCTCGAACTTACTTTGGGGCTAGCTCAATCTGTGTGATTTGTCCGTATATATTTATTTATTTATTTAATGATAATGTTTGACAGCCTTTTTGTTTTATTACTCACATACATATAGCCAAATTTTGTCTCTGACGTTGAACGATGTTCCACTTGTTATAATTTGTTTATGTTAATAACTCCATAAATAGATTATGAATCGGCCCCATTGAAAATAAGATAATTCCATAAATATATTAACCTACTATGACATAATTTTTGTTTTTTTTTACCTAACGGTATATACAGAGCCCAGGTTTTTATGATCTAAAGCATGTTTAGCATATTGATGGGCATAAGGGGGAAAAACGAAATCAAAATAGTGATAGTTTGCGGCGCATTGCCTACTAACACGATACCTTCGATTTTCGCTATTCCCTCGATCGGCTTTTACTATCTAGGCGAAAAGAGAAATAACTAGTACATTCTACGAAGCATATAAGAAAATATAAACTGCATTCAAAGATTTTGATAAATTATGTTTAAGATACCCAGGTTTTGTTATTTGTTTTAAATAAAGAGTCCTTTTACGTAATAAATCCACTTTAAACATACTTTACAAATTGCAGATTTGGGGTGAATGATATGATAGATGGCTTTGAAATATAAAGTTGATAGAAAACAAATCAGTAACAGAAAATATTGTCACGTTACATTGCATCCAAAATAACGGAAAGCGTCAAACAGGACGGGTACAGGATATCGAATTCTGACCACGGATGTATAAATTCTCCCATGCTATATCTCCGAGCGTAAGTTGGTGTGTATATAATATAATAGAAATATATTGTGTATAACTCAGTAAAATTTTACTCTCCTCGGACAAATCAGGTTATGGAATAAAAGGGCTGAAACATGCCAAAGTTTATAATTGTCTCTATCTTTCGTAATGTTACCGCTGCTGAGAATGAATGCATTCTCATTGGTTCCTTCGGTTATTACACAACAATGAAAAGCATTCATTGATTATGATTAGATAGTGTCGGATGGCAGCCAGTGGTCCCGGCTGCCATCTGGTAATCGTTAAAGGAACCACGTCAGAGGCCGAGAGGCGGTTCCGAAGAACTCTGATACCAGGGTGTGCATGGTCGATTGACCCTGACACCTACTCGAAATGATAATGATTAGATATCATTACATGCATAGATTTAAAAAAAGTTGCGTCTCTCATACTTCTATGATTACATGACAGTTACTGCGCTCGTTAACCCGCCTTCCAAGCGCGGTGAGTATGGCAATAGTCTCCCGTGGAACAAATAGACCATTGTCTCACCAACGCGATTTTCTGATGTATAAGACAGTGTTTGAGGACTATAATATACTAGCTGTTGCCCGCGACTTCGTCCGCGGCAATCACTGTTATTATGACTAATTAGTATAGATGAATAATTTTCCCCCGTTTTCATAACATTTTTTAGTGATACTTCGCTCCTATTGGTTGCAGCAAGATGTTTTATAGCCTAAAACCTTCCTCAATAAATGGACTATCCGACACAAAAAGATTTTTCCAATTTGAACCAGTAGTTCCTGAGATTAGCGCATTCAAACAAACAAACAAACAAACAAACAAACTCTTCAGCTTTATAATATTAGTATTAGTATAAATGGATGGGGACTTCATTAGTGAACATAAATATACAATTTCTTACATCCAGTTAGGAAGCTTATAGAAGTTATAAAAGTTCAAATATTTCAAAATTTGTTCAATGGTTTTAGGAATGATTGTGTTAAAATTCTTTATAAGTACAGTCGGCAGTATTGTTTTCAGCCGATTTCTGTAACATTTCCTACGAATATTTCTCAAGATATGACGTTTTATATATGGCAATCAGCCGTGACCCAGAGACCCAGTGGTCAAGTGTTACTAAAACCGTCACAGAATTATTCCAACCTGCTCAAAATAATATTGCCGACATTAGCATTGCACACTCGACCGTTAACATAATGTGTTCCAAAAATAATAATGTATATAATAAAAATTGTAATCATAATCATAATCAGAATCTTTATTTGCATAAAATATAGGTATAAAAGGTGTTAGTATAGTATACTTGTTAGTAGCGCACATATTTTACCTATTCAGGCATGCAGATATATCAAAATAATTAAAATGAATTACACAATTACTTACACAAAATGTCAATATGTCAAAAAGATTTAAATATAAATTAAATTTTACATAATATTATTAAATTAAAAAATAAAAACTTAATTATATAATTCCTGGACTGAATAATAATTTTTATCTTCTAGCCATTTTGTAAGTCTACGTTTAAATAAATTATTCGGTAGTGAATCATTACTACAAATAAAAAAAAGGAATGATAAAGATAGATGATAAAATTAAAAAGCCCTTCAGGCAAGTAGGTGACCAATACTGTTGTTGTTCTTTTGGCGTTTTTTGAAACGCTAGTAGTCTGTAGCTTTTGCACATTAATAAAAATATAAATATGACTATATTATATATTATTTAAAATGTGATTTGCCGTGCCTGCAAAGACCTATTTTTTGAATAAACGTTTTGTATTTGATATATATTTGTAAAATGTCAAAAACCAGTATAATTTTACCGACCTGTAATAAATGTGTAGCTGCCTTAATAACTAAGATTATTTATTAATTATATAAATATGACTAAACTAGATCCTTTAAAATGTTATTTGATAAAAAAGTGACTGCAAAGGCCAATTTTCTGAATAAACGTTTTGATTTTGATATGTATTTGTTAAAATGTCAAAAACCAGTAGAATTTTACCGACCTGTAATAAATCTGTAGCTGCCCTAATAACTAAGATTATTTATCCGGAATTTATGTGCGCGCCGTTATCTATGTGCGGGCTGTGAGAATTTATACATCCGCGGTCAGAACTCGATATCCTGTGCCGCAGTTCGCAGCGTTTTTCCATTATTTTGAAATATTTTCAACTTCTAGCAATGTTTTATTATTATTATTTGTTTTGAGTACGTTTGACCTTAATTGCCTGATATCGAAAATTCTTAAATTGTACATGTCGGGAAACAGCGACCCGTGGAGTGTTCCATTGTAAATATTGGTAAATATGTTTATAAGATAGCCGTGTGGTTTCCGTCAGAGTCGAATAGGACCACTCTTATTCTTCCCATGGAGGTCGTAAAAGGCGATTTAGGAAATACAAGATAAACAAAGCTCATAAACATCAATGAGACCTCTCTAACCCGTCTGGCAAGCGAGGAGAGTGTAGGCCAAATCCTCTGTCTGCTCTAGCCAAGTATGATATATCCAGCAGTACAGACAGCGTCATGCTCCTGCAGTAGAGAATAAAAAGACCTGATGATGCTTATCGCATCGCCTATTAATATGTGTTCTCAGTTTTTACCTACTCCCTCGATCGGTTTTTAAGATCTGCACGCAAAGAGAGGCAGCAGGTACATTCTACTTTTTTCCCCCTGAACAACAGCAAGAAGAAGAGTGAGTAATAAGAAATATATTTACTTCGGTACTTAAATACCGGGTGGGCCCAAAGGCACAGAATAAGTACTAGTTAAAACTCACATCTGGAGATCAGCTGGAATAGAAAAATCATCAAAAATATACAAAAATATACTATTCGTGATAAATAACTCGCTGGCACATTGCGTGTGGAATAGCGGCCATTTCTTTACAAATAATCCATTGGTATCATCTCGACGCTTGAATCACCTGATTGTCTGATAATAAAGATGATTCCGTGCTTCGGAAGGCACGTTAAGCCGGTGGTCCCGGCTGCCATCTGGTAGTCGTTGAAGGAACCACGTCAGAGGCCGAGAGGCGGTTCCGAAGAACTCTGACACCAGGGTGCGCTGGTCGATTGACCATGACACCTAGTCGAAATGATGATGATCATCTCGACGCAATAATATATCTAGGAATAATTATCAATTCAATAACATTTGAATTATAGGCTTTAAATCCTTGCAATTGCGGAAAGAAAAACTGTGCTATATATCGGTCGGAATTTATAATCGTACCTACGTCTTTCTGGCTCACCCTGTACAAAGACGATTATTCTTAAAGTCTTTTTGCTGTTTTAGTAATCTGCCGAAAATGTATGCAAAGTTGTAGCAGGTACAAGTAAATATTATATAAATGTATTTTGTACTATGATCTAGTTTTTCTATGATATTTTTTTATTTATTAATTCAGCAAAATACAAAATACAGATATATCATATGGGTAGATATATCATACAGATTAATTTAATTAAAGGTTAAACCATGCTATGGAAGCACAATCCATACATTTTTTGAACTTACCATGTGCCAAAAATTTATTGCGTGCAAAAATGTATCTAGAACTAGCAGCTAGAAAAAGAAAATATTGTTATAAGGACAATAATGTGAAAATATGATTAATTAAAGCGAAACATATTAGAAAACTTATTCAAGTCAAAATTGAGTCACTAAATTTATTAATTCAGCAAAATACAAAATATAGATATATCATATGGGTAGATATATCATACAGATTAATTTAATTAAAGGTTAAACCATGCTATGGAAGCACAATCCATACATTTTTTGAACTTACCATGTGCCAAAAATTTATTGCGTGCAAAAATGTATCTAGAGCTAGCAGCTAGAAAAAGAAAATATTGTTATAAGGACAATAATGTGTAAATATGATTAATTAAAGCGAAATATATTAGAAAACTTATGTGGGACTCGAGGTAAATAAAAGATGGTAGGACCGTAGAAAACTGTGTATTTCTTCGTTACAATAAATATGTACTTGCAGTTTAATCGAATTTTCGTCGTCCGTCGTGCGTGCTTGCCATCGAGAGAGAGCGTTCCCCGCTCATTCAAAAATCTTCATTCGTTGGCTTTTCATTCTCTCATTCGTTCGGACGTTCATTCCATAACCGCGTTCAACCAATCTTAAATCTTAGGATGCATTCAAAATTCAATCCCACACTCGGCCATCCTGCTCTTTGTCTGCCCTCAGACAATCATCGGTCATACGTCATCTGCATGATACGTCATCAGTCATACGTCATCTGCATTCGTCATCGATCTCAACCATGCTACCATATTGTCAACTTCCATACGTCATCGACCTAGGTACTACATGCTTACGTCATCTTAAGTCAACCTCATACACATACGTCATAGACTTTCATCATCATTCACGGGAAATCTGCTGTACAACAAATACTACAAAAACCATTTTTATTAATCGTAAACAGAGTGAACACACATGAACTTAATGTACAATTAACATCAGAGCAAAACAGTACATTATAGTATTAAAAGTAAATTACTATAAGTGACAACATGTACCAATATAATTCTGAGACGACGTGACGACATTATAGTTACATAAGATGATGTTTTACTTAAATTCACTACAAGATGGGTTACGCCAATACAACATACTTAAAATATAACAACTTTGGGCAATGTACCTCATACAAACAAACATTCACTGACTCACATAAGATAAATAAAAAAAACAAAGTAAAATAATATTAGAAATACTCGTAAAACAATACCTGTCTATGTTAGCCACGGCTTCATATGGTCTGCAGACGAGGAAGTCTTGCTTGGACCTTCCGTTGACGGGTCTACCTTCTCCACATCATACCTGTCATGGTATTTCACTCTAGTGACCCTGTAGGGCCCTAAATACTTCGGTTTTAGCTTCATACCGGTACCAAACTGTGTGCGCTTGATCGCTACTATATCACCTTCTTGATATTTTCTACTTTTCTTCCTATTCTTGTCAAAATTCTTCTTATTCTCTTCTTGAACGTCCAATATTTGCTGTTTTGCTGACCTCCTTAACTCCTCTCTGTCCTCTGTGTATGCAATCTGGGCTTTAGTTTGCAACAAGTCCAGTATTTCAACATCTTCCCTTTGTTTCATCTTCTTCCCTATTAAGAGCTCAAAGGGTGTGGTATTCACGCTTCTGTGAAATGTGCTATTCAAAGCCATCTGTACTCTTCCTACATGTCGATACCACAAATCAGGTTTTTCTATACACATCTTGGTAAGCACAGATATTATGATTCGATGTGTTCGCTCAACTTGCCCGTTTCCCCTGGGCACTCCCGTTGTGATGGTGACATGTTTTATTCCCTCTGCTTCACAATGCTGCTTGAAATCATTACTTGTAAAAGCTGTACCTCGGTCAGTGATAATCCTGTCTGGATTTCCAAAAAATCTGCCTGTGAATCTCCAGCTTGCTCAAAACTTCTTTTGTTGATGTTGACTTTGTGGGAAACAGCCATGTAAACTTCGTAAATGCATCCATCACAGTTAATATGTGATTATACTGCTTATGTGTTTCTGTCAGAGGCCCAATGTGGTCGATATGAAGTGTATGCAGAGGTGTATCTCCTTTATCAATTGCTTTCAGGAATCCTTCCTGCTTACCTTCCTTTCGATTTGCCAGCAAGCATGGTATACACGTCTTGATGTAGTCTTCAACCTTTCTTCCAATATTGTGAATGTAGTAATCTTTACTGATAATTTCTAATGTTTTCTTTTTAGCAAAATGACCATTGTCATGTGCTCTTTTGATAATATCTATATCCATCTTCTCAGGTATCACTAACTGCTGCTCCAATCCTTTATAGAGTAAATCTTGTTGTAGATAATAATCATTAAATGTTTCTCCTCGTCGTAATATCTCTGCAATTGCTCGCAAACCTGCATCAGTTTCCTGAGCTCTTCTTATATCATCATGTAAACTCCTCGTCATCACTGCAACATATGGAGCTCGGCTTAACGCATCTGCATGCCTCATTTTCATGCCACTCCTATGCTCCAGTGTAAATTCATAATCTTGCAATAATAAAATCCACCTTGCTACCCTCGTAGACATGGCCAAATCCCTTTTCCGAAGAGTCATCTCAAAAGCCTTACAGTCTGTAACAATCTTAAAGGGTTTTCCAAAGAGATAATGTCTGAACTTCTTCACTCCTTCGATTATTGCCAATGCTTCGAGTTCATAACTCGTATACTTGCTCTCTGCTTCAGAGGTACGCCGACTCATGTAGTAAACAGGGTGTAACTCACAGTCATCACTTTTCTGCATCAATATAGCTGAATAAGCCACACTGGAGGCATCCGTATGAAGTTCTGTTTCTGCTCTTTGATCAAATATCTTTAAAACTGGCTTAGTCGCTAATTTCACCTTTAAACATTCGAAAACCGCCCTGTGTTCATCTTTAAATTCAAATTTTGTATCTTTCCTTAACATGTCAGTGAGAGGTTGAGCTATCAAAGCATAATCTGGTATAAACTTTCTGAAATATGAACATAACCCCAAAAAACTATGTAGCTGCTTCACGTCTCGGGGCTCAGGGAACTTCATGACAGCGTCTGTCTTCCCTGGCGATGGCATCACCGCACCGTCTTCAATGATATGTCCCAAATACTCTACTCTTCTTGTTAATAGCTGAGATTTACTCCAATTGATCTTGAGTCCATATTCTGCTGCTATTTTTAATACAGCCTGCAGGCGTGCGGCCGCTTCTAGCTCATCTTGAGCTGGAACAAGAATATCATCGATGAAAACAATAATAATTCCCTTTTCAATCAATTGCCTGAAGATTATCGTTATATATCTGGTGAAAACTTTTGGACAGGTGGCCAATCCAAATGGTGCTCGTAAGAATTCATACTGAGAAGTCATAGTAACAAAGGAAGTATATTTAATATAGTCTTCGTGAATCGGTAGATGAAAAAACCCATTTTTTAAATCAAGTGTACTAAATACCTTTGCTGAAGCCAATTTATCGATGTGATCATCGATATTTGGTAAAGGATACTCGTCTCTCACCATCTTTCTATTTATTTGTCGGTAATCGACACAAATTCGTGTTGAACCATCTTTCTTCTTTACTAATACCAATGGGCTAGCATACTCGGAGAAACTCACCCTTATAATTCCCTCCTGCAGCCATTCACTTATTTGTTTTTCCACTTCTTGTTGTTCCCTTGGAGATATTCGTCTGGGTCGCTGGGCAACTGGTATATCATCCTTCAAAATGATCCTGAGTTGGATAGGAGCTTCCCTTACTTGGTGTGGCTGGTAGTTGTGGACCAATTGCATCACCTCTTCCTTCACCAACTGGTTGCTTATGTGACCTAAACAATCAGAAACACAAGCTACTAAATTAACACCGCTCAGCCATTCTGGATTCACCCAAACAGAGCCTCCTTTCATCACAGTCACAACCTTTTTTAAAAACTCATTGCCCAAAATTATTTTATATGGCATACAATCATCTGGGATAATATGAAATGAATCACTATATGCATTACAGTCTACACTTAATACAACACAAGACGTACCCATCGATTTTACTTTTGACGAACCAAACCCTGACATCGTGATTCTAAAGTCATTATTTATAGGTAAACCTAACTCACGACAACATTCACATGACATTAGATTTAAATCACTGCCCGAATCGACTAAAGCCGTAATTTTTCTTCCGTTGATACATATTTCCTTTAATGGTCGTTCAGATTTCGCCAAATTGTCTGCCTTGGTTTTGTTTACGTCGCCATCTTGTTGCCCCATGAAAATGTCGCCTGCTGCGCCAATCGCCGTATGTTCCGGTGAACGATGAACGACCTCCTGTTGAACGAATCTGTCACTGTCACTTGATGACAGGAACACTTGCTTCGTTTCGTTCTTGCTTCCGTTGCCAATGTAACGCTTGTCGTTTTCACTTCCTGTTCGCGCCGATGAAGATTCCGCTAGGTGGCGCGATCGGGCATCGAAGTTGGTTGATTTAACCGCCATCTTGTCGTTGCTTGAATTTCGCAACCTGCAATCCGCCGACAAATGCCCAAACTGATTGCAGTTAAAGCATTTCCTCCCTTGCGATCGATGAGGACACTCGGCAGAATGATGCTCGGTTTCCCCACAGTTAAAGCACCTGTTGACTCTGCCGCTTCTGTGCGTAAATGCTTGCTTTGATGCGCCACTGTGTTGATTCCGTCTCTCAGCCGGCTTCGCTTTTGTGCTGATTGCTTCGTAAATTTTCAGCTTCTCTTTCAAATCGGCATACGTTGTGACAACATATAGCATTACCTTGTTGATTTCCGCGTCTTCAATGCCTTCAACTATGTATTTGATGGCCACGTAGTCTGGCAGCTTACCACGTTTTCCTAAAGCTTTCATGGTGAGCAAGTAGTCTAGACAAGACTCACCGCGACGCTTGTGCCTTGCACTCATCATCTCGTGTATTTTCTTTGCATCCGTCGTATCCGGAAATTCCTTACTTATAGCAGTTTTCTGCTCATCCCACGTTTTAAATGTTTTCTCCGCTCGTAGCCACAACGCAGCGGTGCCGGTCAGTGACCGTCGTGCCACCAAAAGCCGCTGCGTCTGTGACCAGTCGAACACATCGCCGTTGTCGTCGATGTCCTGCACCCAGGATGACACAGCATACGCACCGTCATCGTTGCCGCTGAACTTCTGAATCAAGCCTTTGGCTAGGTGAAGCATATGGCTCCCGTTACCTCGTGGTGACCTGGCGTCGTCGTAGGTCTCGTCGTCGTAGTCTGGTTGCCTGCTGCCTCGCCTGTTGTCCTTCGGCATTGTTGTAACCGTCGTTGCTTCAAACGTCGTGGTCGCGGATACCGCGTGGCGGCGTGTCGTTGTGAAGTCCTCTCACGGTCGAATTTACCTCGATCCCGGACGAGTCCCCAAATTTTGTGGGACTCGAGGTAAATAAAAGATGGTAGGACCGTAGAAAACTGTGTATTTCTTCGTTACAATAAATATGTACTTGCAGTTTAATCGAATTTTCGTCGTCCGTCGTGCGTGCTTGCCATCGAGAGAGAGCGTTCCCCGCTCATTCAAAAATCTTCATTCGTTGGCTTTTCATTCTCTCATTCGTTCGGACGTTCATTCCATAACCGCGTTCAACCAATCTTAAATCTTAGGATGCATTCAAAATTCAATCCCACACTTATTATCAAGTCAAAATTGAGTCACTATATTTATTCCTAGATCTTTAAAAAGAAGGAATTATTTAATTTGTTAATGATTTAATATTTATCATTCAAATTTTAATAACTTAAATACATCATATCCTATGTTTATTATTATCATAAAGCCACTAATATCTTTATAAATTCTACTTATTATAAATTTAAGTAATCTTTATGAAATTATTCATTAGAAGCATTGCAAGTTCCGTTCTTGCAAAATAAACCTTAATAAACCTGATAAACAAACAGACTGTACTAAATCAAACATTGTTCGATATTTAATTTCCCAAATAACCCTCTATTAATCACCTTGCCTCGCAAATAATCAAAGCGGAGTGGTAAAATTCACCCCTTTCAGCCAACTTTGAATTTTTCGGGACAAAAGTAATTTGCCTTTTGTTTTATTACAATAAAACTTCATCAGCCTAATAATTTTAAGAGGAACTTTGCCTTTATTCCGATATTGTACCCCGCTCCATAATTAGACGCTCTGAAGCACTTAAAGAGGATAAAACTGCTTCAATTTTGATTAGAGTGGAATCGAGAGTGTTACAGTTATTTTTTAATTCTAACCGCCTACCGAAATCAACAGTTTTATTTATTTATTTTATTTTTGGAAGATTATCGACATTTCCAAATTATGTAGATATAATCTATAATTAATGTATAATACAAGAAGTCATTTACAAATCTTCACTTATAGTATTATAATAGGCAACTTTTAGAACCATCTATGCTGGTCTGGGATTAAAGGAAAAACGTAGAATATACCAGCTGCTTCTCTTCCCGCGCAGATCGTAATAGCCGATCGAGGGAATGTGCGAAAATCTGCGGAATCATCATATTGATATCAATAGGCGATGCGGCTCCCATCACTATTTTGATTCCGTTTTTCACGTACACGCCTCAAACATGCTAAATGTGGCCTTAAGGTCTTATAGACCTAGGCTCTGTCTACCCTAAAAAGACGTAAAACCTATTAGAACCGATAAGTTTACAACAGTGACGACTTAACTATGAACACGCTAGAAATATTGTCCTTAAAAACTAAAATTTGATTATTTTTATAACAATATTTTTACTAAGAAGAGAGAGTGAAGCTGAAAAAATAAGCATCATATCAGAATTATAATGACAGCACTCGTTTGTCTGTGTTATAGAATTCATAAATGCAAATTGCAATGCAAATAAATAAATTGAATTGAATTATAAATAAATAAATAATAAATATATACGGACAAATCACACAGGTTGAGCTAGCCCCAAAGTAAGGTCGAAACTTGTGTTATGGGATACTAACTCAACGATACAATATTTTATAACAAATACATATAAAGATAAACATCCAAGACCCAGGCCAATCTGAAAAAGATAATATTCCATCTTGACCTGACCGGGGATCGAACCCGGGGCCCTCGTGTCGCACGCTGGCATGTTAACCACTGTCCCTGAATTGAATTGAAAAAAAGTACTGTGCTTGCCTGATTCTCTGTTTGTACCATCATAGTACAAAAAATGTTAAATGGATTTGATTACGGATACCTTGCTTTTATAATTATTTTCACTGGACAGGTTCTTAGCCAGAATCGAGAGCATCTTATTAGATTTTACAGATAGATAGAGCTTTATTTTTTTACTTTATTACCACTGAGCTGCGTCCTTTTTGTTTTGCTGTAGCACACGCATCGAGAAATGCGCAGGTAGGTATTTTGTATTTGAGTTAATTTTTGTACTTGCTTTTTTCTTATGACTGTTTATTTTTTTTTGTATGTTTGTTATGGCAGCAAATAAATAAAAAATAAATGATAGATAGATAATTCATATATTTGCTGCCATAACATGCCATATCAGATAGATAAATAGATAATTCATTGTAAAAGACGAGAAAAAAATCATATTCAATACAGGGTTAGATGGAAAACTAGGTCAAGGTTGAAGAAAACTTTTGAAATTAGCCGCTATTTTTACAATGTCACATACACTGCTAAATTATATGAAAACATAAAATTACATAGGTATGTATCTACATATTATCACGTCATTTTCCCTTACGAGGTAGACAGTGCCTAGATCTTAAAGACCAAAAAGCCACGTTTGGTATGTTTTCCCTGTGGGCTATGACTTGGGGTCCTTCAAAAGGCGTGTTTACAGGTATCTTAAGAGTCGGCAACGCATCAGCACCTCCTCTGGTTTTGCAGATATCCATGAGCGACGGTGACCACTTTCCATCAGGTGACTCGTCTGCTCGTTTGCCGACAAATATACATATGAAAATTAATGAACATAGTGATAAGGTCACTAACATGATTTTTTAGATTTTTGCTCATTACCTCGATCGGCTTTTACGATCTGCACAGGAAGTAGTAGCTGGTATATTCTACGTATTTTCTTTTCTCTGAGACCAGAATGAAATTGTATTAATATTAGGTTTAAAAAAAGCCTTGGCAGTAAAATACGCCATGTTTCAGAATAATGTGAAGTCTATAGCATTTGCTTATCCTAACTTATAATATTATAAATGCAAAAGTAAGTTTGTTTGTGACGCCTTCACGCCCTGTCTACTGAACCAATCGCCATGAAATTTTGTATACATGTACGGAGCAGGACATAAGGTACATTTTATCTCAAGAAAAATTCCTGTTCCCGAGAGATCGACATTGACGCGGGTGGCGACGCGGGTAAAAGATAGTTAAGGCGATACCACTGTAAATAAGGTCGTTCTGAACCTTATTTATCTCGCAAAATACTTAAATTAGGAGTTTAAAATCTGAGTAATATGATTTTTGACTATTTCATCTCCAAAAATTGAAGATGAAAACACGTTTTGATAAAATTTTCTCGATAGAAATATTTTTTGAAAAATGGTCTTCGTTCGCAGAGTTTTTGTTATTGTAGCTCAAATGCGACGAATGAAATAATGATTTTTAGACTAAAAAATAGGTTATTAGTAATTCATCAAAATGTAAATATGAAAATACAATTAACCGGTCTGATTTTATATAAAATAGAAATAACCAATTTGGCGCTTACGTTTTTTTCTTTGAGCGACTCGAGACTATCTCCTATCTCATCATTCACGGGCTAAGCCGTCAAGCGCTATCCCTTGCGCGCAACTGATCAGTCCTTTGCCGAGCGATGGTACCAAACATTTGAGGCCTCGTCTTAAATAATATTCGTCCAACACACGGCCAATATAAAAATTGTCCCGTAACTAGCGTAGTATTTACTGGCAATTTTCCACACAGAGAATACGCGAGCGAATAAACCGTCGAGACGTCGATACGAATAAAAGAACGACAAGCGAATGTAGGGTTCCGTGAAATATACATGCATATTTATAAGGAAACTTCTGACACGTGTATGGCTGAAAATGTGGTGAAAATATTAACTTCGAGTAATCACTACATAGAACAAAGTCGGGACTCTTCGGTTACATTCCACTTTTTCATCCCAGTTTCGTAAAATTCCGCTTTCATACCAAAACCTATTCCGCTTTTACCCTGTGGGCAAACCTTTTTTTATATCATAGTTTTTTTATTTTGTGTTTTATTGAAAGAAGAAAATTTTTTATGTCAGTGGCTTTCGTGTGTCAAACAAATATATTCTACAAAAATTTTACTCGTGATTTCTTTCCCTTCTATTAATTACCGGCGGCTATCCCAGTCGCCAAACTGGTGACCCGTAAGGACACGGAAATAAAACATGAGTGATACGGATTCCGCGGCTAGCGCCGTATTTCGTAGTGGTGCGTCGAATGTGACATCGCGACGTACCAAAAGAGGAAAAGTTACCACAACCGATGAAGAAAATTCGCAGCATCGTCGGGTCAATTTAAAGGTACCAGAATTTTCAAATGATGAGCCCGAGATTTGGTTTGTATTACTTGAAGGCCAATTTGAACATTACGGCATTACGGACGATGGTGTAAAGTTTAATAATGTCATAAGAAACCTCGGTGTCAACCATGCCAAGCAGGTCAAAGATGTTATTATGAATCCACCGCCTTCACACAGGTATGAGCGCCTTAAATATGAACTAATAAAAAGACTTACGGCCTCTCATGAAAGAAAGATAAAACAGCTTCGGACCCACGAGGAGATCGGTGACAGGAAAGCGTCTCAATTTCTCCGCCACCTCCAAGATCTGGCAGGTCCGAATATGCCAGCCGATTTTATTCGGTCGATATGGAGCAGCCGTTTACCACAAAACATACAAACAGTGTTGGCATCCCAACCTACACACTCTCTGGAGCAACTCGCGGAGCTGGCAGACCGAATACAAGACATAACTACCAACAATGTGGCAGAAACCTCCGCACCATCGAGCGCCAACGCTGCCAGTGAGATTGCTGAGCTCAGGAAGATGGTCGAGCAACTGTCAATGAAGATTGACAGGCAGACGCAGTCGTCACGTGGAACAGAACGTGCAGGTCGTGGTCATCGTGCTGGATCTTCTCGCAGCAACAGCAGATCTGCATCAAGTTATCGGCTTCACCCTGTCCGCTGGTATCATTATAAATTCGGATCCGGGGCGCACAAATGCCAGAAACCGTGCGACTTTAAGCCGGGAAACGCCGAGGGCGGTCTTTAATGGCGACGGACGACTGCCCATCTGTACCTGGTCGCCTCTTTGTCAAGGACCGCATCACGAAGACCCAGTTCCTGGTCGATACAGGTAGCGACCTCTGTGTCTTCCCCCGGTCACAGATCCGAGAGCGTCGAACGGCAACAGGTTATTGCTTGACGGCTGCTAACGGGACCAACATCGACACATACGGTTACGCACATCTTAACCTGGACATTGGCCTACGTCGTAATTATACTTGGCAATTTGTAGTAGCGGATGTAAGTAGGCCAATAATTGGAGTTGATTTTCTTTGCCATTATGGATTAATTGTTGATTGTAAGAATAAGAAACTAATTCATAACGTTACTTCTCTGGCCATCCCCGCCCTGTTAGCTGTAGGGAAAGGTGTCTAATCCATAAAAATCCCATCTAGTGACTCTCGATATCATGTTTTCTTATTCCGGGAATATCCAGAAATCACACGCCCAGCTGGCACGCACCGCATCATACCTCACAACACACTACATCACATCCGTACTACACCAGGTCCACCGGTTTCATGCGCACCCCGTCGGTTGGCTCCTGATAAGCTCAAGATCGCAAAGGATGAGTTTTCCGCCATGTTAACTAATGGCACTGCTCGATCTTCCGATAGCCCGTGGTCATCACCGCTGCATTTAGCGCCAAAGAAGGACAACGGCTGGCGCCCCTGTGGTGACTACAGACAGCTCAATGCTAGGACAATCCCAGACAGGTATCCAATACGTCATATTCATGATTTTGCTCATAATATATCTGGTAGCAGGATTTTCAGCAAACTTGATTTAGTTAAAGCGTACAACCAGATCCCAGTTTGTGAGGATGATATTCCGAAGACGGCGATTACTACGCCCTTCGGAATGTTCGAGTTTCCGTTTATGACGTTTAGTTTGCGCAATGCTGGCCAAACTTTTCAGAGATTCGTTGACGAAATGACGCGGGGACTGGATTTTGTATATTGTTATTTAGACGACTTTTTGATATTTAGCAGGGATGAAACTCAGCATGAAGACCACCTACGTCAGGTCTTCGCTAGACTACGTGAGTACGGAATGGTCATAAATGTGTCGAAATGCATTTTCGGTGTGTCTGAGATAACTTTTCTAGGTTATCATATCTCAGAGAAGGGTACCAAACCACTGGATGAGAAAGTGCAAGCTATACGTGATTTCTCTACTCCCGCGAATGTCAGGTCACTCAGGAGGATCTTGGGCATGGAAAATTTCTACAGGCGTTTTTTGCCGAACGCCGCACGAATCCAAGCACCTCTTAACCAACTTCTGACGGGAGCAGTGAAAGGATCTACATCAATCACTCTCACTGGCGATGCTCTCAGAGCTTTCTCCGACACCAAGGAGAGTTTGTCGAACGCAGCCCTACTAGCACATCCAGACTGCCATGCAAAACTCGCACTGGTCACTGATGCATCTGACCAAGCTATGGGAGCAGTATTGCAGCAGATGAAAGACGACGCCTGGCAACCTCTTGCTTTCTTTTCGCGTAAGTTGAGTCCAACCCAGCAAAAATACTCTCCGTACGATAGAGAACTGTTGGCGATTTACGAGTCCATTAAATATTTTCGGCATATGCTTGAGGCGAGACACTTTACGGTCTACACGGACCACAAGCCGTTATGTTACGCTTTTCACGAAAGGAAGCGTAACTGCTCACCAGGCATTTGGACTATATTTCGCAATTCACGACCGACATAAAGCATATTTCCGGCAAAAACAATGTGGTTGCTGACACTTTATCTCGCGTGGACGAATTAGCGGCTCCAATTTGTCTTACATCTCTCGCCCAAGCTCAAGAGACTGACCCAGAACTAACTCAGTACCTTTCAGAGAGTTCATCCCTCCGTCTGGAAAAAAGAGAATACCCTGGAAGTCCTGTGCCTCTTTACTGCGACGTCAGTACACCGTCGCCTAGACCTTTTGTGACGAAAGAATACCGAAAGCAGGTATTTCAAAGCCTTCACTCACTCAGCCATTCAGGCGCTAACGCGACCGCAATTCTTGTAGCCGAAAGATTCGTCTGGCCTGGCGTAAGAAAAAATTGCCGTGAGTGGGCTCGCACCTGTTTAGCTTGCCAACGTGCAAAGGTAAGTCGTCATGTGTCTGCACCTTTAGGCACTTTCGATCTACCTCGCGCGCGTTTCAAACAGATCCATATTGATCTTATTGGTCCTCTCCCTGTCTCAAATGGTTTCAAGTACTGTCTGACAGCTGTGGACAGATTCACTCGCTGGCCAGAAGTTGTTCCTATGCAGGATATTACAGCGGAAAGTGTAGCTAAGGCGTTGATATCAGGCTGGATTTCTAGATTTGGATGCCCTACAGATATTGTAACAGATAGGGTTTCTCTCCGTGTGGGGACGGAGTAGAATACAATTCCCCACTGCCCGTCAGGTTGGCATCTCGTAAGAGGCGAGTAAAATACCCGACATGCTCGGAGGTAGGACCTCGAGGGTCCGACTGGCTGGCGACCACCCTCATGCCGAAATCTATCGTAAAGCACCGTTGGGTGTGTTTCGACGGTTGCGCGTGAGAGCCAATCCCCATTCCCGATTCCCGTAGTTTCGACAGTTTATGGTCCCTTAGGGGCTGGAGTCTTGCACTGTCTGATTGGGGGTGCGACGTTGGCGCGGGGGCCAGGGAGACCCGATGAAACGGTTGTCCGCTGGCCGCCCGCTGGTACGTAGAGGACCCGAACCCTGGCTGTCCCGGCTAGGGAGGCTGTCCTGCCGCCAGTGTCAAAAGCTCGTGATTGGTCGTCGTGCCGGCCTGGGAGACCGGAGTGGAACACGGCGGCTGATCATTGTGTTGGATCGGGGGCCCTTCCGTCCCCCGTGCCAGCAGCGCACCTCACTGGTCATTCATTGCAGGCCATCATTCCTTAACTTTGCCTATGTAACTGTCGTAACTACGGCAATCCTCAATTTTTTCCCTGGTAACCACCTTTTTTATGGCAAGATCGAAAAATAGAAAACATGTTTCTACAGCGGCACCCCCTTCCACATTCAATGTGGACTTCTTCAACGTCAGAGGAATGCATTCCAACCTCAATGTCGTCCATCATCACTTGGAGACGACTAAGCCGGCTCTATTTTTCCTGACTGAGACACAAATTTCCTCTCCTACCGACGTCACATATCTCTTGTATCCCGGTTTCAGCTTGGAGCACAAGTTTATGCCCAATGCTGGGGTGTGTATGTACGTACGGGAGGATGTATGTTGTCGACGTCTCAGCAGCCTTGAAGACAGAAACCTGTCATTGTTATGGGCGCGCGTAGATCACGGTGACCGCATCCGGTTCTTTGCGTGCCTTTACAGGTCCCATAGCGGTGATGCCGAAACAGACCGACTTCTCGGGCATGTACAGAAGGGCATAGACGAAATTCTCCAGCAGCACCCATTGGCGGAGGTAGTGATCCTAGGGGACTTCAACGCTCACCACTTTGAGTGGCTAGGATCACTGAAGACCGACTACGCTGGGAAGGCTGCATACAACTTTGCTGTAACAAATGACCTCAACCAGTTAGTTGATGGTCCTACCAGAATACCTGATATTGAAGGACACAACCCTGCTTTGTTGGATCTTCTGCTGACCTCACATCCAAACGATTACCAGGTATTCCGTGATGCACCTCTAGGAACCTCGGATCATTGCCTGGTACGTGCTGTGGTTCCATCCGGTCAGCGCCACGACACCACGCAATCCAGACCACCTGGTATGCGTCGTGTGTGGCATTATAGGTCAGCAGATTGGGATGGATTGCGAGAGTTTTATGCATCCTACCATTGGAGACGGTTGTGCTTCTCATCAGAAAATCCTGACATTTGTTCGAAAGCTGTCGCCGAAGCGATACTGCTGGGCATGGAGTGCTACATTCCCAGCTCGGCGGTTCGTATCGGAGGGCGGTCTCAACCTTGGTTTCGTTGCTCGTCTTTGCATGCCGCCCACCTCAGGTGCGAAGCCTACGAAGCCTGGGTTGCTGCGCGAAATGTCAAGGATCGTAATACTTCTGATTTGAAGAAGCGGTTCAACGCAGCTTCAAGAGCCTACAAGAAGCAGATCACTGTAGCAAAGTTTGCGCACACTGCGCGCATTGGTAGGAGACTGGTTGGCTATCCCTCCGGGAGTAGAGCATTTTGGTCTCTTGCTAAGGCAGCGCAGGGGAATTTCTGTCGCCCTTCACTTCCATCTCTGCACAATCGTCAGGACTCGCTGGCTCACTCCGCAAAAGAGAAGGCCGATCTCTTGGCTACTCTCTTTGCGTCAAATTCTACCCTTGACGACGGAGGAGCATCGCCTTTTTTACCGCGATGCGAGCACTCAATGCGGGAAATTCGGTTCACTCAAAGTGCAGTGCGACGTGCTCTGTTTTCCCTCGACGTCAGGAAGTCCAGCGGGCCTGATGGCATTCCAGCAATTGTGCTCAAAACATGCGCCCCTGAGTTGGCTCCGGTGTTAGCACGCCTATTCTCGCTGTCTTACACCTCAAGAAAAGTCCCGTCTTCGTGGAAAGTAGCCTACGTTTACCCTATTCCTAAAAAGGGTGACCGCACAGACCCGTCTAACTATCGGCCTATTGCGATAACCTCCCTGCTCTCTAAGGTGATGGAGCGTGTGATAAACATCCAGCTCCTTGGTTACCTTGAAGATCATCAGCTAATTAGTGACCGTCAATACGGGTTCCGCCACGGGCGTAGTGCTGGTGATCTTCTTGTGTACTTAACGCACCGATGGGCAGCCGCCATCGAGAGCAAGGGAGAAGCACTGGCATTTAGTCTAGATGTCACAAAGGCTTTTGACCGGGTCTGGCATAAGGCTCTTCTCGCGAAGTTACCATCTTTCGGGCTTCCTGAGGGACTATGCTTGTGGGTCGCTAGTTTCTTATCCGGGCGAAGCATTCAGGTCGTTGTAGACGGATTATGCTCCGATATCATGCCCATCAATGCTGGCGTCCCCCAAGGATCTGTTTTATCACCTACGCTGTTTCTTCTGCACATCAACGACATGCTTAACACTAGTAGCATCCATTGCTATGCAGACGACAGTACGGGTGATGCATATTATGCAGGTCGTGCAAATATCCCTCAAACAAAGGTGGAGGAGAACAGAAAGAGACTTGTGTCTGACATTGAGACCTCTCTGGAGCAGGTCTCTGAATGGGGTAAACTAAACCTAGTTCAATTCAACTCTACTAAGACACAAGTCTGCGTGTTTTCCGCTAAGAAGACCCCATTTAACATAGCACCGAAGTTTCGGGACACCTCGCTTACCATTTCTAAGAGTATTGGGATCCTTGGCGTCGATATTACGAAGGAGGTCCAATTCCGGAGTCATCTGGAAGGTAAAGCCAAAATGGCTTCTAAAAAACTTGGGGTGCTCAATAGAGCGAGGCAGTACTTCACTCCGAGTCATAGACTTTTATTATATAAAGCTCAAGTCCGGCCCCACATGGAGTACTGCTCTCATATCTGGTCTGGTGCACCTCAATACCAACTCCTTCCTCTTGATTCCATCCAACGCCGGGCAATTCGTATTATCGACGATCCCACACTCACAGACGATTTAGATACCCTCGGTCTACGGAGAGACGTTGGCTCTCTGTGTGTATTTTACCGTCTATACTATGGGGAGTGTTCTGAAGAACTTTTTGAATTGGTGCCACCGTCACCTTTCTACCACCGCACCGCTCGCCACAGGAGTAAAGTCCATCCCCACATCCTTGACACTTGGGTCTCCAAAAATGTCAGAGCGTCACGTGGTTTTTTTCCTCGTACAGCAAGATTGTGGAATGGACTCCCTCCCGAGGTTTTCCCTGTGTGCTATGACTTGAGGTCCTTCAAAAGGCGTGTTTACAGGTATCTTAAGAGTCGGCAACGCATCAGCAGCTCCTCTGGTGTTGCAGATGTCCATGGGCGACGGTGACCACTTTCCATCAGGTGGCTCGTCTGCTCGTTTGCCGTCGGAAATACATAAAAAAAAAAAAGGGGTCGTCAATTTGAGTCCGCTCTGTTCCAATACCTGGCCCGAGCTGTGGGATTTCAACACAAGCGAACGACCGCCTATCATCCGTCATGTAATGGGCTTGTTGAGCGATTTCACAGACAGCTAAAGACGTCAATAACTTGCCACGCCGACATGAATTGGACTGAAATGCTACCTCTAGTGCTGCTAGGAATTCGGAGCGCATATAAAGAAGATTTGCAGTCCACATCAGCAGAGTTAGTGTATGGGGAGACCCTTAGACTGCCTGGGGAGTTCTTCGACCCAACTTTACCTTGTACAGCAGACATGTCAGAGTTTACGGCTCGGCTGAGATCATTTGCCGAGAAACTTAAGCCAGTCACAACATCGCGACACAGCAAAGAAAAAGTGTTCATATTTAAAGAGTTGGCGACGGCGGAACACGTCTTCCTCCGTGAAGACGCTTCACGCGCCACCTTTCAACCTGCCTACAATGGTCCTTATAAAGTGTTGGATAGGAGTGATAAGGTTTTCAAAATTTTAGTCAAGGGCAAGCCGGTCACAGTCAACATCGACCGATTGAAACCAGCATTCATTTTGAAGGACCTTGAAACACACACAGTAGTAAAAGCTCCACGGACAAATTATGGCAAAAAGAGTATATATTACGAGGGAGCACAGTTATTTAATAAATTGCCACAAGAAGTAACCGGATGTAGAACCCTATCGTTATTTAAGAAGAAATTATTTAACTTTGTAAGTAAAAAAATTTAATCTAGACACTATGTAGACCTAATTTATCTCACTCGTTACACTAGCATAATTAACTTTTAGTAAATTATAAAATATTGTTAAATCTCATGTAAGCGAACTATGTTCTTTTGAGAAATAAAGATTCTTTAAACCCACACTCACACTCCACCTCCAATTACACCTTCATCCACTACATTGCCTTCATCTAGTACTCCACTTCCATCCACGCCTCCTACCGCTGTCATACCTCCCCGTCCATCAGCGCCTCAGTTTCCAAAGAAGACACGCTCTGGCAGAGTGGTCCATTTCCCAAGTAGATTAATCGACCTTAACCAGGTCTCTGGGGGGAAGTGATGTGGGCAAACCTTTTTTTATATCATAGTTTTTTTATTTTATGTTTTATTGAAAGAAGAAAATTTTTTATGTCAGTGGCTTTCGTGTGTCAAACAAATATATTCTACAAAAATTTTACTCGTGATTTCTTTTCCTTCTATTAATTACCGGCGGCTATCCCAGTCGCCAAATCCCCAAGTTTAAAAAAATAATATTTAATTCCGCATTCTAACCAAAATTCCTCCCGCTTTCGAATCTTCTAATAAATTTTGATTTTCAAAATTAGATTCACTTTTTGCTGCCAGTACTGAAAATTTTTAATAGGTTGAAAGCGGAATGGATTTTGATGCGGTATTTGAAGTGAAAACTTCTTTAGCGGCGTTCTGTACTTTTTGGGATGGGTCAGAAATGTTAAGCTCGCGTCAGAACATGTGACTTGATCGAAAATTCGTAAGACTCGACCTGAGACTCCCGGCGCGGCGTATGAGATGAAGTCAGGAAAAAAAGGTAAAACTAATGAAATAAAAATAATCGTTTTTTCATTATATTTACCTTTATTCCTGCAGGACTAGGTATATTCTATTAAGGATTCCAATTCCACCCTGTAAATGCCACAAAAATATCATACACATTTAGAATTTACTATTTAGACAGAAACCTAAAACACTTTTACAACCGATCCCGCAAAATAAAGGAAAAAGCCCTCCTTTTATTCCATTCAAATGATTCATCCACCGCAGAAAAAAGCATAAAAATCCGAACGTCAAATTATAACAAAGCCTCAGTTTATCTGTAAAATGTTGTGTGAAGATAAGCCGAATTTTGCATAAAAACGGCGCCCACTCCATTTGTCTAAAAGCAGGGTAATTTGTCACATTTAGGCAGAATCTCGATGTGTTCGCTTCAATCCGGCTTGCGGACTCTTATAAATTTAACAAAAAAGAAATATTTTTTTTGCAAAATTTACAGTTTTGTGATAAGCTTTTATTATAAACGAATCCACACTGTAAAGTGTTTTCCAAGACAAATCAAATGAGTCCAAGCACGATTGGTGCACCTTATTTATTTTTAGAGTTATTATGGCTACCTTCCAACTCCATCATCAGACCAGTGCAACGATATCATAATATCATATTGTTATCGATTAACACATGCATGTAAAAATTTCAGCTCAATCGGTAACCGGGAAGTGGATCAATTTTAACTTGCAAGATTTGATCTTGTTTTGTTTGTCCCGATGTTTGTTTTTACAGACAAACATCGGGACAGGTGTAAAAAACTTTCTTTACTACTTTAACTTTTGCATCATTGAACCTTAATATGTAAATGAAACAAAAAGCGTACCCCGCTTTTTGTTTCATTGGATCCATTCATTCATTTGGTCTCATTTATGTAAAATCTCAATGTATGATCTAGGTTTCGTACTTAAATTGATTTAACAAAAAAACAATACTTATTTTAAATATTACTAACTAAAAAAGGTTGTTGAAATACTTGAGGCATCGAAACGTTTGCAGATTATTATGAGTATATTTCTGCGATGTAAATTTATGTAATGTTTATTAAATTTTATAAATCACTCTAAAGTTTTGACTACCCATTAAAAACGCAAAGAACGCAGTAATTAATAAAAGCCAGTTATCATTATTATGGCAGGTTTCCAACGCTTTGCAATATCCTAGGACAGGTCCATCCACATTTAAATTACATAGTCCACATAGTAATTTTTCTTTTGAAATGCACTACTTCTACTCCATGACCAAGACCACTTCAAATGCATATTATACTTACTTACTCCGCTGGCTCAGCAACCCGAAGGATATTGGCCTTTGACATTACAGTGCGCCATTCTTCCTTATTCTGTGCCAACTCTGACCAGTGGGATACTTTAACATATTAAAATCGAAAATATGTAATGAAAAATTTCGCCACAGGTAGGATTTAACATACTTTGGTATTTTCAGAAGCGGTTTGTTGTTTTCTTTTTTTTAATTCTCCAAAACGCCTCTATTTCTTGGATCTTTATCCCTATGCAAGCCTCTCAAGGGAAAGGGTAACACCCGTGTCAGTGTTCTTTTTTAATTGAAGGCGTGACTATGAGTCAAGTAGTGGCCCCAGTGGTTGCCAATATTTGGATGGAACATATGGAGCAGAAAGCCCTTACCTCCGGACCACAGACTATACGTTGATGACGTTTTCTGCATTATAAAGGGTGGTACAGATGAAGTGGGGCAATATGTAGCTCATCTAAATTCCATTCACCCTAAGATACAGTTCACGTACGAAGTGGAGACTGACAGATCATTAGCTTTCTTGGACGTCAAATTAATGGTGAGATCCGATGGCTCCTTGGCTCACTCTGTCCACAGAAAACCGACACACACTGACAAGTATCTACATGCTACCTCACATAACCATCCTCGTCATCTTCAATCCGTCGTGTCAACGCTTAAGTGACGAGCATACGATCTCTGTGACCTTGAACATGTCAAATTAGAACTCGAGCATGTACAGAAGGTACTAAAATGGAATGGCTACGAGGTGAGGGAAGCACATAGTCGACGCAAGCGGGGCCTAAGGAAATCTGAGGTGAACAGAAAACCAGTATTTTTGCCGTATGTGAAAGGAGTTACGGATAAAATTGGAGCGGCTCTACGAAATTACTCCATTAAGGCTGTATACACTCCGTACTCCAACGTAATAATGCATATACGTTCACCGAAGGATGCTATTCCGTACCAGATGTCAGGTGTCTACAAGATAGATTGCAGCTGCGGGAGTTCTTATATCGGACAGACTAAGCGGACCATAGCAGACAGGGTCAAAGAACATATCGCAGCTGTAATGAATCGCCAGACCAATAAGTCCGCCATTGCTGAGCATCTTATGGACACCAACTGCAACCACTGGATTTAATAACACCAGCTTGGAATCCATTGATTGCCAAAATAAAACCGCGTCGTCCGGAGTCGAACAAAAAGTCGGACACTGTTAGTGTAGTGTGTATCGGGGCTAATGCCTAAATACAAAACTTTATGTGGGTAGTGAAATTATCAAAATTATTAGTGAAACTGCGTCCACCACCACAAGATGACACCGCAGTACTCCAGTCTCGTTGCGACCACGATGGATGTAACTCCATTAAAACGTTAATGGAAACAAATACTAAAAAGGTTCGTGCTAAGTCCCGTTTATATACATAATTATTAACCCGTGTCAGTGACCCGTGAGAAAATGAGACTAGAGGTCCCTAACCATTCCAAAATATTCAAAAATGCACAACGTTAATGTTCAAGTATTCACTTCTGCCGGCGCTCCCGGAGTGCAACCCACTGTACTTTTTTTCTTATTCAGTCACCTTGACACTGACACTCCAATCAAAGCGCGGCACCGTTAATTAAACAGTTAATTTCGTAAATCCTTGCTTATATTATTAACTAGCTTTCGCCCGCGGCTCCGCCCGCTCAATGTCGATCCCTCGAGAAAAGTACTTTTTCCCGGGATAAAAGGTAGCCTATGTCCTTCTCCGTACTCCAGAGAACTTGTATACAAAATTTCATGATGATCGGTTCAATAGTTACGGCGTGAAAGCGTAACAAACAAACAAACTCACTTTCGCATTTATAATATTATAGTAAAGTAAGGATGCGAAAGTGAGTTTGTTTGTTTCTTATTTGTTTGTTTGTTCGTATCACGCCGTAAATACTTAACCGATCATTATGAAATTTTGCATACAAGTTATCTGGAGTACGGAGAAGGACATAGGCTACCTTTTATCCCGGGAAAAAGTACGAAAAAGTAATGTAAAGCTAGTCCATAATAAATGAATTATTAACTTTATTAATCTTCTGTTTAAATTTATATTTTGGAACGTTAAACGGAATATTTAAAAACTTTGATAAGTAAAAATTATCCTATAGACCAATATGGAACGATCCAGAATTACTTATTCCATACATAAACGTACGGAACCCAGTTATACTATTGAGGGTAATTTCGTGAGCGTTCTATCGGAAATTATGCCCGTGTGTTAGCCTGTCAGACACGACATGCCGTCTATATGTGTGCGTACGTAGTTGGGGCTTTGCAAAATCTTAACCACAGTGTAAATTTGTAAGTGGCAGTAGAATACCAAGCTAAATTTGTGCCATTTAGATCGTATTATTATAAATAAGTAATGTTCCTTTATTTATTAGTACTCGAAACTTTCGAATTAGAAAAACTATGGAAGCGTAACTCTCATACAACTAACGATTCATTAACAGTCCCATTTACGCAAACAAACTTAACTCAAGTCACAACGAAAAACTTACGCACTCATAGACGAAGATAGTTTGCGATTGGCCACGTCAAGGTCACGGGACGGTGCCAACTTTTCTAATGTACGCTATGGTGTCAACATAGCGGAGGTAGGTAAACATCGCTCGCGACAGCAGCTCGCCTCGCTCGCTAAGATAAGTTACTCCAGTGTCACTTTTCCGTCTTTTCTTGCGTTTTCTGCACCACTTTACTACACAAGAAGTCATTTTTATCTTAATTCGTTAAGATTTCGGCGATATTTACAAAAAATATGTCGTTAAATGCTTTTATCGACGCGTCCTTCCGTCACGGAGCGTGTGGCAGACTAATTCGCGAACAGATATACTTTTTAAGCCCCGCTCGCTTTGATATACTTTGCGTGGTGTCAGTGCTTGAGCGCCATGCTGCTTCCATAGTTTTTCTAATTCAATGCTTTATTCTAATGATTGCTATACTTACTTAACTGCCTCCATGGTCCAGTGGTTAAGGCGTTTGCCTCTAGACCCGGGGGTCATGGGTTCGATTCCCACGGGAAGCATACTTTATTTAGTTGTTTCCAGTTTGGTAGAAGTCATATAGTACAATATAGGTATGCTTATAATTAATTGTTAGTAAGAAAATTATTTATATATTAAGACGGAAGGTAGATATGTGATAGTTAAACATAGATATCAGATATTTCAAGCTGCTTAAGGCATCTGACATAGTTTAACGACTGCTATCAATGGTGACAGCCGAGACCAACGGCTTAATGTGCCTTCCGAAGCACGGAGGAGCCCAAGATATTTATGCCTCTTGCGGTTAGCATACGAAAGCGCTAATCATGCTCAGGATCTGGACTATCGCGCTCCGCATTCATATAATTACTGGCAGACAAACAGACAGACGGACGAATAACAGAGGTTTATTATAGGGTTCTATTGGCACTTTTTAATCATCATCATCATCATCATCATCAGGTCTTTTTAGTCTCCACTGCAGGAGCATGATCCTCTCTGAACTAGCGGAGCCATAGGTACATATGGCTAGAACAGACACAGGAGTTGGCCTACACTCTCCTCGCTGGCCAGACGGGTTGGAAAGGTTTCATTGATGTTTATAAGCTTTGTTTAGCTTGTATTTCCTAAATCGCCTCTTACGACATCCATGGGAACTTGGAGTGGTCCTATTCTACTCTGCCGGAAACCACACGGCTATCACCTTTAAAATAAGGAACTCAAAAAAATCAACCAAACATAATATCTACAAACACAACCATGTTTTAAATGTTATTCTAAAACCTTTTTGACTTACTTGACTTATGGTCCTATGGCCCCCAGGTGGGGCAGAGGGCTTCCACAGTATTTCGCCATTGTGATCTTTCTTTGGTTACGCGCTTTACTTCGGGCCAGGTTAGCCCGATTGACTTCATCTCCGCCGCCACAGTGCGCCGCCCGTCTGCTTGGGATGGCCCACCTTCCTCCTTCCCTGGGGAGTCCACTCCAGAGCCTGCCTCGGGATGTGTTTTATTAACTATTTTTCTAAGTACTATTTTTGAAACCTTTTTAAGTCGGTTAAACTAATACTTTCCTACTCTACGTTACCAAAGTTATTCATAAGTGTACGCACACGTCACCCGATAGGCCAATGTAAAAGTAACATTATCACGAGCAATTTGTCGCCACGCCTCGAGACGCGATTGTGATGCTTGCCATGTGTCATTTATTACCCGGGTGTCAAGAAGAATAGTACTGTTTTTCGGTGATATACAAGGTATTATAAATTCTTTTAATACAAGTTATTATAAACTCTTATAATACCTTGTTTATTCTTATCTCACATGTATTATTAATAATTTAGAAAATTTATTATAAACATAATAACGCATATTTAATAATCATTATCATTTCGTGGTAGGTGACACGGTCAATCGACCATGCACACCCTGGTATCAGAGTTCTTCGGACCCGCCTCTCGGCCTCTGACGTGGCTCTTTTAACAACTACCCGATTGAAGCCGAGACCAACGGCTTAACGTGCCTTCCGAAGCACGGAATCATCTCACATTATCAGACAATCAGGTGATTCAAGCCTGCAATTTCCTAACTAAACTGGAAACAACTATACAAAGTATGATTCCCGTGGGAATCGAACCCATGACCCGCGGGTCTACAGGCAAACGCCATAACGTTGGACCCGACACGGCTCTAATAACATTCGTCATAACGTTGTAATTAGAGAAAGAGTAACAGGTAGGTATTGTTTATCTGTAACATTTAAATGAGACTGAAATCATAACTGAAGCAGATTTTATTCTCTTTGAGTGCTTCAGAGGATCTAATAATAGAGCGGGGTACAATATCGGAACAAAGGCAAAGTTCCTTTTAAAATATTAGGCTGAAGAAGTTTTATTGTAATAAAACAAAAGGCAAATTACTTTTGTCCCGAAAAATCCAAACTTGGCTGAAAGGGGTGAATTTTACCACTCCGCTTTGATTATTTGCGATGCAAGGTGATTTACAGGAGGGTTATTAGGAAAATTAAATGTTGAGCGATTTGATTCAATCGTTTGATCACATTTTATGATTGAACATCTATTTTACTTATATTACTATTTTTTTATAGACAGCTCCGTGGCGCAGTGGTTAACATGCCAGCCTGCGACACGAGGGTGCCCGGGTTCGATCCCCGGTCAGGTCAAGATGGAAAATGATCTTTTTCAGATCGGCCTGGGTCTTGGGTGTTTATCTTTATATGTATTTGTTATGAAATATAGTATCGTTGAGTTAGTATCCCATAACACAAGTCTCGAACTTACTTTGGGGCTAGCTCAATCTGTGTGATTTGTCCGTATGTATTTATTTATTTTATTTTGAGTTGAAGAAATGTAAACCTGTTGTACTACTGTTAATATTTTTCTTGTAACTGCTGTAAGTAGTACTGTAGCTCTATAGGCTCAGAAAGTTTTTTAAAAAAAGTAATGTAGCTTACTGTTAGATGTTTTTTAAATAGGTTCTGTAGTTGTAACTTTTATCCCATATCAAATAGACAATTAAATATAGCCTTTTTATTAAAATACTATGGCTATTGCCCGCGTCAATGTCGATTCCTCGGGAACGGTAGAATTTACCGGAATTAATGGTACTCTATGTCCTTCCCTGGGCCTCAAACTATCTTCATGTCAAATTTTATCCAAATTGGTTCAATGGTTGAAGCGTGAAAAGCTGACAGACAGATAGACAAAATTACTTTCGCATTTGTAATATTACATAAAGTATGGATTATACTATATGTAAGAAAACCCTGTCTTATCTTTAATGTGGTGATTCAGCCCTTAGATATGAACAACTTTTTCTATGGGACCAATGATGGAAACACAAATTGTTTTTGACGTTCCCATACAAATTGACCTGCGGCCTAACATTTTTGTTTGGAAAGGCCCATTTTTCTTTGAGTTCCCAGCTTTGATCCCATAGTATAGAGTATAGAAAGATTCTAAAACAGTAAATTTGAAGTTACCAAGTTTTTTCAAAAACTTTATCATAAATATTTTGTTTTGTTTCAAAAACTGTCAATCAAACACAAGTTTTTGAACCATAGAGCGTTTAATTTTCTATTTTGCTGATGTTGCTAGTAGTTGAAAATATCATAAGATAGTATCATACGTTCAAATAATGAAAAATCGATGCAATCTGCGGCACAGGATATCGAGTTATGACCGAGAATGTATAAATTATCTCAGCCTGCACATAGATAACCATGAGCAAGGTAATTAGTAAGTTATTAGGGCCATGTGGTTCCTACAACTTGAATTTGTCACTATGGACGCCACATATAGCTACCATATCATAAAGCATACCAAAATAAGGCTGGCTACTAATACAGTAAAACTATATAAAAATGCCATAAAACGTTTAACTTTGGCACAGGATATCGAGTTCTGACCGCAGATGTATACATTTTTTCGACCCACACCTATAACTGTGAACACGAAAATGCGTTAGTTATTAGAGCCGTGTCGTTTCCAATCTAGAATTCTTTTCTTTCAATGGACGCTGTATGATTTAATTATAATACAAAAGCTATACCAAAATAAGGTTGACAACTAACACAACTTGATAGAGATAGAAAAATATGAAAAACATCAATACCGTTTAAAAATTACATAAAGCATTCTGACCACGGATGTATACATTTTCTCATCCAGCAAATAGATAATCTGTGCGCTCGAAAATTCGTTTTCATTTCTCTTACTCGGAAAGTTGTGTTGTTTTGATCTGATTATTGAGTGGAAAATGCTGCTTCCCTCCATAGAGAGAGAAAAACTCATACAAATTACTTCCCACCTAAGAGCCGGAAAGAACTTTAAAAATAGAACTGCTGTCAGCTGCAAAGAAATTTATGTAAAAAAAAAAACTAAATAAAAAATGCTACGGCTATGTGACTTTCTAAACAGCCAGTGTGAACTAAGCGTAAACTTCTATAAGCGGAATAAGCCGCTACAATTACGCGGTTAGACCTATATTTAAAATTTTAAATGTCGACATAAATTAATAGGTACTTCTAATATTATTATATTATTAATAAATAGTTTGGATAAACAACTAGTTTTATTTTCCTCATATTCGAAATGAAAAGAAGAGTGTTTAACACGGGTAAAAAAATCAATTCCTACTCGGACTATAGTCTAAATAACTCGGGAATTGATTCTTTCGACCCTCGTTTAACAATGTACTATAGTTATTAAGTACGCGTAGTTTCCGACCTACAATTCATCTCTTACAATTTAACACTGCACGAGGTAATTAAAATCCCTAACCTCACATATCATGAAGTATACCAAAGTAAGTTTGGCCACTAACAAAAAACTTGATAATGAAAAGACAATAATAATACTGTTTAAAAATGTCATGAAACGTTGTGGTACGGCACAGGATATCGAGTTCCGACCGCGGATGTATAAGTTCTCATATTCCACACCTATGTACATATACAACTTAATTGTGAGTGCCAAAATTTATTAGTTATTGGAGTATGTCGTTTCCCATCCACAATTCGGCTATTTTAATCCCCGCATGAGGTAACTACAGTCCATAAGCTTACATAACATGAAGTATACCAAAGTTAGTTTGGCCACTAACAAAACTTGATAATGAAAGGACAATAATAATACTATTTAAAAATGTCATGAAACGTTGAAGTATGGCACAGGATATCGAGTTCTGACCGCGGATGTATAAATTCTCACAGTCCGCACATAGATAACAGCGCGCACATAAATTCCGGATAAATAATCTTACGCAGTTATTAGGGCAAAACAGATTTATTACAGATCTTTGAAATTTCCACTGATTTTTGAATAGTTACAAACACATTTTATAATTTTATGTGACTTTGTTCACGTACCTCAGGAACTTAATTTTGGTGTAGCTAATTATATACATTTAAAAATGAAGGATGGATAAATTACACAGACCGAGCGAGCCCCAAAGTAAGTTTGAGACTTGTGTTATGGGCAAAGAGAATAATTCTCCTTGGTTATGGGATACACAAGTCTCAAACTTATGTATCCCATAACACAAGTCCCATAATATTTATATATCCTTAACACAATATATATAATATCTTTAACACAATTTGTTATAAAATAAAGTAACTAAGCGATTATATTATATTTTATATCAAATACATACCGGTTATAAATTAACCCTTGAAGCCCGTCCATATGAACAACTTTTTATATAGAAACAATGATAGGAACTCGAAAAATATGACTATGATTATGACATTTTTATACACTTTTTATGGGACTGTCAAAAATAATTTAGAGTTCCCAGCATTGGTCCCATACGCAAAGTTGTTCATTTTGACGGGCTGAGTTGCCTCTTCAAGGGAAAGTCGAGGGTAAATTCAGACCGGTATATTGATAAACATCTAACATCCAGGTCATCTGAAAAATATCAATATAATCATCCTCCACCTTGATCTGACTGGGGAGTGAATCCGGGAACTCCGGTGTGACAACTGGCATGATAACCACAGGCAACAGAGGTCGTAACACAATTTTTTGATAAATGGTGCACATATAAGTCTTCACTATTTAAGTAAACCCTTTTTCGTAAAGAATTTTTTATTGTTAGTGATTATATCATGCCATAAAATTATAGCAGACTACAATTAACTAGGTTCCGACGACCACAGAGCTGGCTAAGTATAAGCTAAGGCATAAGTTTCTAACTTTACGCATTACTAAACATATAAAATATATAAATATACGCCTCGTTGTGTAAGATTAGTCTTTTCGTTTAATAAGAATCATAATATTTAATTGCTAGAAATATTATTATTATTAATTATAAAATAAAATTATCAACTCCCTCCGTGGTCTAGTGGTTAAGGCGTGTGTCTGTAGCCCCGGAGGTCGTGGGTTCGATTCCCACGGGAAGCATACTTTGTTTAGTTGCTTTCAGTTTGGTTAGGATATTGAAGCAGCGGTTGTTACCGGTACCAAATTCCCATTATAAGTACCGGTAAGTACCGGTATTACTATCCTGTTAAAATTTAACGGTAATATGGGGTACCGGTAATCTATGTCGCGACGAGATTGACACTCGCCCTAAAGATGGCTACCTGAACTGGCTGAAACTTGTCAGCGATACATTGTCAGCGATGGCTAATAAAACATAAGTGAAATTATTTGTCGTAATATATTTAAGTAAGTATGTTTCGCGTAACTTTTAATGCCCCATCTCACTTACAAACGACCATCCGCAGAGCGGGCGCAGCTGCAGCGGCAGTGGAGGCCAGTAAGAGGCGCAAATCATGCAGCTCTAAGCGAGCCTTATATATTTGTGCTCTTCGCCGTGGAGGCTTTAGGGCCTTGGGGTGCGGAGACCCGCAAATTTTCAAAGAGACCTCCGCGCGCCTAATCGACTTTTCCGGTGACCGGCAGGCGCGCATTTTGGTTAAAGACTGAGTCTGGCCATCCAGCGAGGAAAAACCGTCAGCCTTTTGGGCACCCAGCTAATTGACCGCAGCGATTTGGCATCTATATTTAAGGTATTTAATTTGATCATCATCATCATTATTTTGTGTAGGTGACACAGTCAATTTAATTTAATGTGTTTTATAGATTACTAGATTTCGCCCGCGGCTCCGCCCGCGTCAATGTCGATTTTTCGGGAACAGTACTTTTTCTCGGGATAAAATGTACCCTATGTCCTTCTCCGTATCCCAGATAACGTGTATGAAAAATATCATGATGATCGATTCAGTAGTTACAACGTGAAAGCGTCACAAACAAACAAACTCACTTTCGCATTTATAATATTAGTCAGGATTATTTATTTAATTTAAGTTTTAGTTTATAATTTTAGTTTAGAATTATTTATATGTATCGATTTATAAGTTACATAGAATAAATTTATTAAATTGTTAAATATAATTTGTATTGTTTAATAATATATGTACATTATGATGCATAAATACAAAAACAAAAAACTAAAATCACTTATTATTTAGTCGTATAGAACAGCTTACAACACGCCTCTTTTAGGTCAAAAGTTAAATAATCGTGATGTCTGCATAAAGCTTCCGGCAAACAGGCCGCTGAATGTCATAAAGCAGCTTACTGCAGTAAGAATTCATGTGAGCTCTCTTTATTACTTCTCTTTGAATTTCCTTCATTTGAGGAAGGCCTTTTAGGCAGTATATCAAATATGATAGCTCTCATTCTAATAGTTTCCGTTCCTTTTTTTGTTACTTAATAAGGCTACCGCACTCAAAAAGAAAGAACAATATTTTTACTTTTGATGGCAGATTATCCCTGCTTCCTCTTGTCGTGTCAAATGATTCCATATACTTTTTCATAGACTTTGAAAAAAGTACATATTTGCGTCTATAAATTTATTTCTATTAATTCTTTTTCCTTGTTTTGGTAACTATTTCACAATTTTGAAAATAATGAACTGACATTTTTTTTTTGTGTATTTTATTGGTTTTGAATCCGCAATGAAACTGAGATCAGATGGTAAGAATTTATATAAAAATTACATAGTTATAATAATGTTTAAATATTTTCTTATTTTGCAGCAATGCAGATAGCAGCAGTGAGCTTGATTACAACAGTATTAGCATTCATATTGGCCGGCCATTTTGTAATTTATGCAATTTACACCATGAATATTACATGATCGAATTACGCGAGGTGTCAGTTTATCATTAAATTATTACGAATTTCAATATGCTAACTAAATGCCGCTCCATGAAGATGTAATTCAATTAAGGTGGTGATAAATCACATGGGGACTTGTCACAAGTGGGAACCAAAGAGAAACAGAGGTCGCCCACCAATGAAGGGTTGGTCCAATATTGCGAGAGACTTAAAAGAAAGTCCAATCATCATCATTTCGAGTAGGTGTCACCGTCAATCGACCATGCACACCCTGGTGTCAGAGTTCTTCGGAACCGCCTCTCGGCCTCTGACGTGATTCCTTTAACGACTACCAGATGGCAGCCGGGACCACCGGTTTAACGTGCCTTCCGAAGCACGGGATCATCTTTATTATCAGACAATCAGGTGATTCAAGCCTGCAATGTCCTAACCAAACTGGAAACAACTAAACAAAGTATGCTTCCGGTGGCAATCGAACCCACGACCCCCGGGTCAACAGGCAAACGCCTTAACCACTGGACCACGGAGGCTGTTAGGAAGTCAAATTACCTGAAACGACAACACAAGACCGTTTTCCTTGGCTTAGAAAAGTAAAAAGACCCAACCTTAAATATCGGGATCAGAGACGGAAGATGAAGAATGATTGTTGTCTTAGTGCTGCGATGCGCAGAGTGCCTTATGGTACCTCCTTTATCGCTACATCAGTATGAGTAGCTGAGTAGCTAAGCTACTTCGCCGTTCTTCACTTAAGAGGAAATAGTAGGGCTGTATTTCCATACAAGCATAGTCCCCTGATTCCTTGCCGGATAGTACCAGTAGAGCAATGATTTTTTACTTAAAATATCTATGGATATAGAAGCATGTCACTATGTTTTAGTCTTTTTACAATAGAACTATTTAAAGAGATATAAACCTTCAAAAATCTGTAAAATTGGTTAGAATTTCCGTTGTGTTCAAACATCAGAAAAAAAATTCGACGCGATTATATTAAAAAAAGAAAACATGGAAGAACAATCAAAGCTTATGTTAAATTTTTGATGAAAAACAAATTTAATCGGTTAAGTTTTGGAGAAGAAATCAGGGGACTACGTAGCGTTAACTTTGTGTTTTTTTTTTATAGGTATTTCGGTCCGAGCTGCAGTTGTCTCTATCGCACTCTACAGGGATTGTTTGTTTGGGCACACAGTGCGACAGCAATAGATTTTAAAATACCTATTTTTCAATTCTCTTTGGCGCAGTGTTCCCTCTTAATTTCCGTGTTACTCTGTATCGCTTCGTCTTATCACTATTTTTTAGCTCCAACGTAGAAGAGTGGAATAAGTTCGGCTTTTATATATGTCTGTCTGTGGCACCATAGCTCTTAAATGGGTAAACCGATTTAGATGTGATAGTTCTTAACAAAATCGATCCAGCCGTTAAGGCTTGTTTAGTGATGTAAATGCAAACACGTTCAGATAAAAGAGAGAGGTTTTGTCCGTACATACGTCCGTCTATCTATTTACTTACATTTGGATCCTATCAATGTCGTGCAAAGCCAGAAATACGTAGGAAATAGGAAATAAACAAACATAAATAACCTTTATTTCTCTCAAAAATTCAGGTTCATTTTGCAAATAGAGACTAGAATATCCTGAGGCTATTTTGTACTAGAGCACAAACTACTGAGAATGCAGAAAAATATTATGTCCTAGCACATAATTAGCAGACGAAGATTCAGAATAAATATCAGCAATAAGTGCTGTAACAGGGCTGATAATTCATATTACTTTGGCCCTTTTAACCCATGCACTTTTTAAACCTCAATCACACTACAATAATAGGCATTCTCACGACACTGTTAGATCTGTATTTTATATTACAACTAGCATTGCCCGCGACTTCATTCGCGTACATTTTATGTTATGTTTGTACGGGGGGCACGTCTTATCATGGCAGGAAAAAAAAATAGCCTATCCTGTGTCCTGTACGCCTAAATGTATATCTACCAAGTTTGATAAAATTCAGTTAATTCGTTTAAGAGTTATGGACATACATATAGACTGAAAAAATTCTCAATTTAGTTTCAGTATCATGTATAGAGCTTATAAACAATTTCTGAAAACAAAATCACTCCCTGACCGACCCTTACAGATATATTATTTATATTGATATGTACGAAAGGAGTTATCTCCAATCGTGTCTAACGTATCTCTTGTTCTGACAAGTCACTGGACTGAATTGAGTAAAGTGTAATAGGCCTTTTAGCTTTATGTATTGTTAAAGTTAAGACTATTAAGACGACACTCTTAGATCTGTATTTTATTTAACAATATATACGCATGGAAATATCTCAAATCATGTCTTAAATACGGAATGAATTCAGTAAAGTATATATTTAGGTTGAGTTATCGTTTGAGAATGTCGTCTTAAAAATAAAGACCCATGAATTCTCTCACTTTTAATTCCACAATTACACTGTGTCACTTCTTTACTATCTATATTTCGTGACTACAGTTCGCAGAATAATCTGCTTTGTCCCGCGCCAGCTTTGTTTGCGGTCGCCTTGCTCGCTTCCCTACTGTCTGTACTCGCAAAACAGTTCGAAACTAGTCGGGAATATTTTAAAGTAGAAATTTATTTTTTCTGTGCTGTTTTCATTGAACCACTCCATATTAATTGTATTAAATATTTTATTGTATGTGTCATCATCATTATTACAGCCGCAAAAAGTAAATTTTTCTGGACAAAGTCCTCTCAGCTCCTCTCTCAAGGATTCTTCGTTCCACGGGAGGATACTGCCATACTCACCACGCTTGGCCGACGTGTTGGCGAACGCAGTATCTCTTTGGCTTCTTGTGGTTTCGATACTGCTACCCATTAGAAACATTTTAAAGCTGAGGAAGGATAAGAATAGACTAGCTCCGTGGCGCAGCGGTCAACACGCCAGCCTGCGACACGGAGTGACCGGGTTCGATCCCCGGCCAGGTCAAGATAGAAAATGATCTTTTTCAGATTGGCCTGGGTCTTGGATGTGTATCTATATATGTATTTGTTATAAAATATAGTATCGTAGAGTTAGTATCCCATAACACAAGTCTCGAACTTACTTTGGGGCTAGCTCAATCTGTGTGATTTGTCCGTATATATTTATATTTATTTATTTAATGTGTTGGATTTGGGAAGGAAATGAAATAAAGTATATTGGGATACTACTCACTCGAATGAATGGGAGAAAAGCAAGTAGCAGCTCGGGAGACCAGCCGCGCGTATCCGATGCCATACTTGTAACCAACGGACAGGCAGTTTAGGATGACACGCCTAACCTTGATTATGTATTTACTAGCTTTCGCCCGCGGCTCCGCCCGCGTCAACGTCGTTCCCTCGGGAACAGTCCTTTTTTCCGGGATAAAAGGTAGCCTATGTCCTTCTCCGTACTCCAGAGAACTTGTATGCAAAATTTCATGATGATCGGTTCAGTAGTTACGGCGTGAAAGCGTAACAAACAAACAAACAAACAAACAAACAAACAAACAAACAAACAAACAAACAAACAAACAAATAAACAAACAAACTCACTTTCGCATTTATAATATTAGTAAGGATTTGCAATGCTTAAACTCAAAAACTCCAGATTAGCTCACTTTCTTTCACTGATAGAAAGTTTCGTAATGAGCGGGAAGTATAAAATATAATTTATGAAGACCAATTCACAGGTACAGACAGTCATCTTAATATTTAGTAGTTGGGTTTAAATCTAACTGCTGGTGTCTTTTAATTTTGCCTTGTTTCCTACGGAACCCCAAAAATAACTTGGCATAAATGACGTTACTGAAATCAAGCTCGCGAGGTACGGTGACCACAAATCTCTCGCGCAATCTCGTGTCCCGAGTCCCGACAGAATTTATGTTAACGGGACACCAGTCAGAGGCCGAGTATCTGAGCCGCCATATATCATGGATTTCTTCTATCTTTCTGCAAATGCAATAATTCTAAAGGACGTTAAATATCTATTCGACCAAGATTATTAGTTGAGATAAATCTCAAGTTTCAAACATTTTTGACGTGATAACGACAAAAGATGTCCGTGTGCAAGCGAGAGAGCGGAACAACCGACAAAGAGGCACTATCGACCTAAGCGCACGGCTTGTGATGCATCTATTATCACGTATAATTATCATCCGCAAAACGATTTTCCAGGCAAATAATTTATAAGTAGTGTCAGAAATCAGAAATATTCTATTTTCTTCTTCTTTAGAGAAGACCGCGGAACAATATCTATCTTCATGTTATGTAAAAGTTAACAAACAAATGTAGATCACCTTTATGACTGTTGTTTTTAAGCTACGAATAAGTAAAAAGACTAGCGACAGTGTAATAAAAAAGTCTTTATAGAAAAGTTGTTCACTTATTCACGGGCACTAAACAAACTACACCAGACTCAATAGAAAAAAATAATAGAACTTACGTCTACAGCCGGGACATCCCGAAAAGTGCTAAAGAATCTAAAGTGGTTAATAAATTGATTTGTGTGACAGAGTTAACCAATATTTACTAGAATAACTACGTTAAGGCTCCCCTAGAGGCGAAAACCTCCATACAAACGGCGAAAGATACTAGCGGCGATATTTGACTATTAGTACTAAATCAATTTATCTCATCATAATCTATATACACTCCAATAAAGCTTTATTAAAAACTAGCTTTCGCCCGCGGCTCCGCCCGCGTCAATGTCGATCCCTCGGGATTAGCAGCTTTTTCCCGGGATAAAAGGTAGCCTCTGTCCTTCTCCGTACTCCAGAGAACTTGTATGCAAAATTTCATTATGATCGGTTCAGTAGTTACGGCGTAAAAGCGTAACAAACAAAAAAACAAATAAACAAACAAACAAACTCACTTTCCGATTAATAATATTAGTAAGGATAGTAAGGATTAATGGTTTAAAAATATAGGCATCTAAATATCGGTATTTTGGCACCATTTTTCACCTAACTATGTTACCTCCATAGTTGAGTTAAAAATAAAGAGAATTATGAACATGAAGTTTCCAATATAATTCACTTGCGTAGTTTAGTTCTGGCCAATCAAATCAAATCAAATCAAAATCGATAGCTGATCTGATAAGTTATAATAACATATTTTTCCGTAACTGCATGGAATAGTTTTCTCAAATTCCTCATATCCTTAAAGACGGAAGGCTCGTTGATTAATGCCGGGTATGGTAATTTTGGTAAAATAGCCGTCTCATCTCTCGTTTGAAGCCGGTGAAATAGCAATTACCCAATAATATGTGCATCGCCGAGTTCGCGCGTCTATCCAGTCAACTCTTAAGCAAATCGTAGAAGTGACTTCATTTCGCGATCGTATTGTGAACTAAATTTCTTACCTGAGTTCATTCACTCACAAGTGGCAGCTCGGGAGGCTGGGCACGCGTGCCCGATGATTTTTTAAATACTTGTACCTAATTTCAAATATACGGTATTTAGAATTCGGGCGTTATGTTTTTGAGATTCTAATAAGTACGCCTTTCAACATGTCTTAAGTTGGGCCAATAATGTTGTATGAGGTTCGCAGTCATACGTTATGTAACACTTTTATTTTCAAGTCAATATTTTCTTACCAAATTATCCCACAATGACAGTTGGTTGTGCGTCTCCAATGTCTTACATTCGAGTACTACATCCTATATAGCATTTTGTCGCATCCACAGGGTATTTTTATTCAAGATTATCCTTAAAATATTTAAAAATCTAAAATAATAAATTAGGTTATGTTATTGTTTGTTGTGGTAAACTGACATTTCGATTTGACAGCCGGTTTGAGAGACATTTATGCGTCAGTGAGACCATATAAAAAAAATACTATTAGAATCTACCAAACACACTTTTACCTGACTTCAAGGAAAGGGTAATGTTTTTATAAATCTAAATGCCTCCTTTTGTGTGCTTGTGACTTGTCAGGTGAGGTGTTTAAATTAATTTATTTCAAAATATTATGTGGTTTCAAATACAAAACGTTGTTCTTTATTGGTAATTTATTATAACGGAAACTACTAAAACCTACCCAAATGCTTGACGAAAATGCTGCGAATCTACCAAAAAGTGGAAATCTACTGCAAGTGGTCACACTGTTGTGTTCAGTTTCACGTACTTGATTATTTGTTGACATTGCGTTCTGACTTGACAGAAGGGATTGTCAAATTGGTTTTGTACTTTTTCAGGTTATTTCATGGTTGCTGAATAGTGGATGTGTTTACTTTTGACTATTTGTCATATTACGAGTCTTAAATATATACAGTGTTATTATAAAACAAGGACTAAAGTTAGTACCAGGTTTAAGCCGGGGTCCAAGTCAAGTACTAAGGAAAATCGTATTATAAAACGAGGTTTATCGTTTAAGCCATCGTCTAAAGATAAACCTACAATTCCTTAGTTTAACTCTAGTACTAACTTATTTTGTTACCAACAAATAGGTCTCTTTTCACAAAAAAAAATGCTTTGATGCTAAAATCTATGTCAAATACTATTACCCTATTCACAATGAACAAAAACCTGGAAAATGCGGAGAAATGAATAAAACCAACACATATAATTATGAAAAAATATTTTATTATTTGCATTTTAACATATCAAAACATTTAATTAGATTATTTTCAACGCTTATGTCTTCATTTATATTTCACAACCGCCACAAAACAATGACTTTTAGGAACCTGAATTTCATTATAGGAAAAAATAGTTTGTACAAATATAAACAAATTTTTACACCATATTCACTTTTACTTTATTCACGTAAATTTTATCTCACAGCAACTATAAAACAATTACTTTCGAGACACTGCACCGTTAATTCATTAAATTCATTAAATAAAAATATATTTTTTACAATCATATTTGTAAACAAACTTTGAGGTTACTTTGGAACCAATTCAATTTGTTGGGCGCGCACACGCGTTCCGTTTCAGGTTTGTAAAATTATTAAATCGTTTTGTATAAAGTATGATTTTTTTATCTGACCACTGAATATATCGTTTATGACATAAATAAACATGTTTCTACATTTCAATTTTATTATTTTTAGTTTTATACTAGTTTCAAACAATAAATTTTATTATTTATTTTAATATTAGTGAAGATCGGAACGTAGTAGTAGCATACTGAACGAATGATTGAATGAATCCTGCTTCCGTTAGATCATCCAGAGATCGTCTCAGGTCTAAGTTAGTCTTGACTTAGTTCACTTTTTGTAATGAAACAAAGTTTAATTTGCTAAACCTAGGTTGATCCATCGCTAGTCCGGACTAAGGTAGACCAGGTTTAAACCTGGGTTTTGCCGTGTTTTTATAATAACACTGATAAAGTTTAATTAATTTCTTTAACTTCGAAAGCCGTGGATGTGTCTGAAATGGACTGCGTGATGTGTATGAGAGGGCTGAGCTGTAGGCTACTCTCGGGGTCACAGGTGGCGGATAGTGAACTACCACTAGATATGGTGGTTAGCTGCGAATATATTGAATAAGCAGTCCCCGACCGAACAGCGGCAGCGTTACGAGGATGTGGCGGGAAGCTTGGCGGGCCGGGCTGACCTATAAAGTACCACAGGAGTCCGATGACAGCGTTGTGACATGGCGACCAAAGACCGCCATCAAATAGGTCTTCCCCTAGTGCCGCGCAGTGGAGGTACTAGTACCAACAGAGAGCCCATGGAAAATGATTCCGGAAAGGGTCTTTGCTGGACATTATCGGCTTCGGTCGGTAAACCACGGTGTGGAAGGCAAGTGGAGAAACCACCACACTATACTCTCCAAAAACGGAGCTTATGAAAATGTTAAATAAAAGTAGTAACGTTCTTGACAACGGGCTTCCACGATGTAACATGCCGTGGCGGTCTGAGTCCGGCAGGGGCAGACGCAAGGCTGAACCGGTCGTCATCCAGCGAAATCCTTGCCAAATCAGCACGTGGAATATTAACACACTGTTAACACCGGGGAAACTAGAAGGGATTATACACGAGATGAAAAGACTAAAAATCGATATGTTAGGATTATGCGAAATTAGATGGAAAGGAAGCGGGGATTTCTGGAAGGAAAACCACAGGATAATATACACCGGAGGAGAGGAGCAAGGTTCAAGTGGTACAGCTATAATATTAAATAAAAAATGGGGTAATTTAGTCGAAAATACAATTCACTACAGTGACAGAATAACAGCAGTTAAGATAAAAGCCAACCCCACAAATTTGGTAATAATTCAAGTTTACATGCCTACTAGCACACACCCGGATGATGAAATTGACGAAATGTATGAAGCGATAGATACTATAATAGATTCTGTAAATAAAAAAGATAATTTAATAGTGATGGGTGACTTTAATGCTGTCATTGGAGAAGGAGCTATAGAAAATATAGTAGGGAAATTTGGGCTAGGAAAAATAAATGAAAGAGGAAAAAGACTAGTTCAATTTTGTAAGGAAAACGATATGTGTGTAGCGAATACATTTTTTAAGCAGCCCAAACGGAGGATTTATACGTGGAAAATGCCAGGTGATATTGGTAGATTTCAAATAGACTTTATATTAATAAGAACTACAAATCGGCACCAACTTACCTCTAGTAAAACATTACCAGGAGCCGATATCAAAACTGACCACAACTTAGTGACTAGTAAACACAATTTCACCGTAAAAGAAACTAAACGAATAGTTAAGGTTAAGCATGTTGATCTCAGTAAACTTAAGGATCCTAAAAGCAATGCTAAAGTGCAATATAGTAATAAGATAGGAGATAAGATAAAAATATACAAAAATACACTTAAATATAACGTAAAATATAACAACGAGGAAAAGTGGAACTATATAAGTAATATAATAAAAACTACAGCCGAAGATACTATTAAAAGAGAAAAGATAAGACCCAGAAAACAATGGCTTACAACTGAAATTATGGACTTAATGATAGAGAGAAGAAAACTAAGAAATAGAAGAGACGATATAAGTATTAAGAAATATAAGCAAATAACCAATAGTATAACTTTAAAATGTAGAGAACAAAAAGAAAAGGAAGTAACTAGAATTTGTGACACAATAGAACATTACATAAAAAAAGGACAGATGGACAAGGCTTACAATATTATAAAAGAGTTAGACAAAAAACCAAAAACTAGAAGTTCTGCTATTTTAGATGAGGACGGAAAGCTATTATTAAATAATAAAGACATAACAAAGCGATGGAAAAGGTATATTGAAGATCTATATAGTGGAATAGGTATGCAAGAAGACGATATAGAAAATGTAAATTGCGTAGAAGCAGATAGTCTTGGACCAACCATTTTAAGAGAAGAATTTGATTGGGCTATCAATTGTATTCAAAATGGTAAAGCCGCAGGAGAAGATGGAATCTTTATCGAGATGATTAAATTTTCTAACTGTAATATTCTTTTAGATGAGATATATGAACTCATTTGTAACATATATGAAACCGGCAGTGTTCCTAAAGATTTTTGTGTTAGTAAAACAGTTACTCTTCCGAAAAAGCCTAATACACTAAAATGTGAAGAACATAGGACTTTGAGCTTGATATCACATGCCTCAAAAATACTACTTAAAATAATTCAAAATCGCATAAGACCCATTACAGAAACTCAAATAGGACCGGACCAATATGGATTTAGGCAAAGCAAAGGAACGCGGGAAGCAATTTTAGCATTAAGACTCGCCATAAATAGACGAATAGATTTGGGAATGGATACACATATAGCTTTTATTGATCTTGAAAAGGCATTTGATAAAGTAGACTGGAAACTGATGATGCAAATCCTTAAAGACGCAGGACTAGATTATAGGGATCGTAAGATAATATTTAAGCTTTATAGAGAACAAGAAACGGTTATAGAGGTAGGAGAAGAAAAAGAAAGAGCAAAAATAAAACAGGGCGTGAGACAAGGCTGCCTACTGTCACCGCTAATCTTCAACATATTTATTGAATGCGCAATTAGAAAAATAATAGAAGATGATAAAGGCGGGGTTAAATTTAACGGGGAGAAAATATTTTTTATTAGGTTTGCAGATGATATTGCAGCACTTGCCGAAGACTCAAAACAATTAGAATCATTACTTAATAATATGGATTCCACATTTAAAGAAAATGGGCTGAAAATAAACTGTACCAAAACTAAAACAATGGTAACATCTAAGTCAGAAAAGCCAATTAATAAGACAAAATCTAAAAAACATATCAATCCCATTAAAATTAATAACATCGAAATTGAACAGGTGCAAAGCTTTAAATATTTGGGTAGTTTAATAACAGCGGACGGCAGATGTACACAAGACGTAGTTACAAGAATAGCAATAGCAAAAAGGGCATTTCACCAAAAGAAAAATCTTCTTACAGCCAAAATATCAAAATATACAAGAAAAAGACTTCTTAAAGTTTATATTTGGAGCATTGCACTATACGGATGTGAAACATGGACGCTAACAAAAACCGAAAGTAAAAGACTTGAAGCGTTCGAGATGTGGTGTTGGCGTAGAATGGAAAGAATAAGCTGGGTAGAAAGAGTGACTAATGAGGAGGTCTTGAAAAGGGTAGGAGAAAAGAGGCAAATATTGAAAATTATTGAGAATAGAAGAGGGAAGATGGTAGGACACCTAATAAGACATGACAATTTAATCAAGAACATCATAGAAGGAAAAATAGAAGGAAAAAGGGGACCGGGAAGGCCGAGACACACCTTTATAAAGCAAATAGAAGAAAAAATAAAGGTTACTTCTTATAGAGAAGTAAAGGAACTGGCGGAAGAAAGAGAGGAATGGAAAAAGCTCCACCGACAAGAGCATAGCTCTTAAATTTGATGATGATGATGATGTGTATAACGAAACGCGGGGATAGGGTCTTTTTTGGTGCGCCGGCGTCTGCGTGGACGCACGGACATTGGAAATTGTGAAAAATAGTGGCTGTTGGTGTTGGTTGTGAGTTCCTTTTGGTGAGTATAATGTTATGTGCGACGTGTGATCTGTGTGGCATTTGGTTTTCGCATCTAATCGAAACACATATTCAGGAGAGCGTCTGTCGTTCCACCTGGGGCGTTGGCTAGCACGTGGTTGTAGGGAAGCTGTGTTGAGGCTGTTAAGGCTTCTTGTGGTAAGTAAACTGCACTTTAGTGAACCCTTAAGCCCATGTGTGATTGTATTTCGAGGTTGTTAATTTGTAAACCCAATTTGTTGCAGTGTGGCTGTGTGGATTTTTGTTCGTGTTGGTGTCTTCGACTATAAACCCCAAACCACCTCCGTAAAAGGTACGTCGAGTATTATATACTTTCCAACTCAACTTTCCAACTCTGATGTAAAAGTCTTTGTGTACTTAATTCTCTTTCTAAAGTAACCGATAGTCTTCCTTGAGGTTAAAAACCTTAACTGTGAACTGTAGAAAGAGGGCTAACTATGTTTCATTGGTTAGGCCTCAGCATGTTCGGCCTGAGATGCTTTTCTGGCGTAAACGCATGGTGGCATGGCCATCGTAAGCGTCCAACCCTGAAGCGTCTACCTCCCATGCCTGGGTGGGTGTGATTTATTTATTTTGTAACTGATTTGAGTGAACAACTTTATTCTTAGAGTACACTAGTAAATGATGTAGCTAGAATATTCCCTTAATTTGATCACTTGAGTGTCCTTGTGTATTTAATTAGATATAGATGTCTTTGGCTTTGTGTTAAATCTATGTAGACATGTAGGTGTAGTTTAGTAATTGAAATCTGTACATGCTAATGTTAGCATGATAACGTGTTTTAAAAGCTAAGACGTGTTTAATTTGTTTACTGCAGGAGGCGTTTGTATCGGATAGACATTCCGGGCTGGTTCGACGGTACGGGCTGGCAAGTCAGGCTCGGACTTACCTGAGCTTATTTAATTTTTTTCTATTTACTTTAATTTAATGTTAAAAACCTCGTAACAAGGAGCAGCCTTGCAGCATTAGCTGTTTAGCGTTACTATGAGTGGGCCAAACCCAAATTGGTCATTTTATATATTTAATTAAAAAACTTAATACTAATTAATTTTCTTAAACTCACCTAAGGTGCTTAATTCCTGGTTGTACTACGGCCTGTGGGTTTTCCTACGTTCTGCTTATAGCATACTGCCGTTTTAATTAGCCAAAATTGTTTGTAAGGCTAGTTAAATAACTTTATTTAGTTTTATTTCATTTGAATTGATGGTGTTCAAGAAGCTGCCCTGTATTTACGACTGAATTTTGTGCATTTAGTTTTTTAGTTACTCGGACCAGCCAAACGAACCAACAACCCTCTCCTTTATTTTTCATTTGTGCTTTATGCTAAATTTTAGTTTACGAAGCAACTTAAACTGTTAGTGTTGTGATTGGAAGATCTCGAAATAAACCTTGCTACGAGATACTTGTGTGTTTTTTTTCTTTTCTCCTCTGAGGTAGAGATAAAATTTTTATTAATTACATGGCGCCCGAATAGGGACCAAGGTAAAATTTTTATTAATTACAGTTAGTTTGTACCTATTATATTTTCTTTGCTGACATTATGTGACACATTTTTTTTCTCTTAGATATTAACTTTACATGTTTTTCTTTACATATCTGCTACGATTTCCTAAGTATCTACTGACGTAAATGTGTAAATTACTAACCTATTTCTAATAATTTTTTAATGATGTCTTTTATCTGTGTTTAATTCTAGAATGGGATAAAGTTTTACAACATATATTATGAGCTGACTAATTATCATTAAATAATTTTATGCTACATTCAACATCAGTACACTCTCGGATAAAAGTTTGTAAAAACAAAGCCTCCTTGCAAGAGTCAGAGATTGCCATATACTCAGCCTCCGTATTGGACAGGGCTACCGTACGTTGTTAACGGCACTCCCAACTACAATAGATTTACCCGCAACAGCCAGTTGAGGTTGACAAACCTGACCATCTGATGAGAACGAAACCAGCTATAAACAAACTCCTACCATTACATCTAAAAAGGTTTTCTTGAAGAATTATCTAATTTGCTAAGAGAAAGGTTTCGCTGAGACACAACACATTTGCAAAATTAAATTTGGGTGACCTCAATAAATGAATTACTAAACGAGGACAGGAATGGTGACGTTTGGGATTTCTGGGTAAAAATGGAATTGGGTATAGGTAATTGAAGTTGATTTAATGTTAATCATTATCATTGGATAAAAAACATTTCACTTTAATTAGCAATACGTTTTTTTATGATATAGGTATTACATACAATACCTAGATAATGAATAGAATACCTAAAGGCTTTAGGCAATGCATGAATTATTATTTATTTTATATTTTGTCTATGTATTTTATACAATGCTGAATGCGCAGCCCGTAATGTATGTAAGACGAGAGCGGGGAAGAGACGCGCGAGCATCGAGTGAAGTTGAACCATCAAAGGATATACACGTGCACTCTATGGATAAGCAGTCTACAGAGGGTCTAGGGCACAACATCGCCAGTCACTACATCGCCGGTCGCTGCATCGCGCCCGTTCCATCGACGGTTTAATATAGCGAAGGTACACAATATCGCTGGTACGCTGCATCGATAGCCCACCAAATCGATGGTAACCTCCATCGAAGGCGCACAGTATCGATGGTGGTAGCCTGTCATCATCATCATCATCATCAGGTCCTTTTTAGTCTCCACTACAGGAGCACGACCCTCTCTGTACTACTAGGGCCAAACTTGGCCAGAGCAGCTAGAGGACTTGGCCTACACTCTCCACGCTGGCCAGACGGGTAGGAGAGGTGTAGCCTGTATCGAACAGAGAACCCTTAGTGCTCTTTGCGTCATATAAGAGTGCCCTAAGAATGCTACCGCGGTTCTGCAGTGTCATATGGGTATGTATGCGGCCAATATCCATACGTGCACAAATTTGCAGCAATAAGAAGAAAGAGGTTCACTAGTCTATTATACAAAGTCCACTACAGTAATAACAGTACTGATAGACTAAAATCTAATTACTTTACATATTGCTGGTGGACCAGCAGGTACTCAGTACAATCCCAAGGTTAAAGTAACGGAAAATAATATTCATACTATTTCATATATTGCCTGTACGCACCAGACATTCTATGCCTTGCCTAGGTATTGTATACAATACCTGAGTTATACAGATTGTTAACATATACACGGTGAAATTTTGATCGTTTTGCCAACCATTGGACCACGGAGGCAGTTGATGTTGTTGCTACTTTAAAACCTTTCTATTTGTTGTAAAGCAAATTTTCCTGCAGCATCTCGTCCATACTTGCTAACATTCTCGAGAATTTAATATGTAGGCATGTTTAACTTGACTAAGATTCTGGGTAAAGAGCTTTTGACTTAATGAGCATGCAACTGCAAGTGTTTCCGTTCTGCATCGTTAGAGCTAACATAAATTACACTTAGAAGCTTGCATATTTGACAAATATTGACTTGTTCCTTGTATATTAATGCAAGTTCATATGTAGACGGCTGAGATAGTTTACTTATCATTATCATTTTTGGATATAGAGGTATTGGACCCAAGTATTTGGGGTACTTAAATAAAATCCAGTATTCTCTAGTAGATTTTTTTTTTTAATTTTGTATTTGTTATGTAGCTTCTTCAAGTGAGCTTTTGCGACTTCACCGGGCGTTTGAGGCAAGTGTTGAGTTTCCTCAACCTATATAGACAACATCACCAAAGGGGCCCCAGAAGGGAAGGACCTCGGCTTTAGGAGTTGCTGGTAGATCCGGTTTTGAATTGACTATGTAGCTAGCTCCAAGTGAGCTTTTAATATTTCACAAGGCATTTCAGGCGAGGGCAGAGTGCCCGCAACCTGTACAGATAACATCACCAAAGAGCACCCAAGAGGGATGGACCTAGGCTTTGGGCATTGCTGCTAGAACTGCCTAATTGTGACGGAGGTCATCACATACAAAAAAATCTTCATAGTGCTTTTCAGCGTACTATATATTTGAACAATGCCATCTATTGAAATAAAATTAAACTCATCATCAAATTAGCCACAAGCCGCAAGTAGTTCTCTGCTGGACATAGGCCTCTCTTAAGGATTTTCATTATGACCGGTTCGAAGCGACCTGCATCCAGCGTCTTCCTGAGACCTTACTCAGGTTGTCCGACCATCTGGTCGGTGGGTGTCCAACGCTGCGCTTGCCGGTACGTGGTCACCATCCGAGACCCCTTCTGCCCCATAGGCCATCGGTTCTACGCTAATTAAAAATCTAACTAAAGTTACACACTCCATGAAAACAAAACAATACATTTCAAATCTCATTTAGCATCAGGCACATTTTGACGTCAGAGGACTCCTCCCTGACAGAAACTTATAAAATGCTTCAGATAAAAGTATCATGAAGCCCCATTAATATTAGCTGCGGTTAAGAGCATTAAAATTTCCTTTCATGTATCTATTTTCCCACCAAATTCCCACTAACAAGCCAGACTTGGCTTTTGGGTCTTAAAATCAGAGTTCTGTCTACTCTGCAAAGGAAAAGAAGTGATAGTATATATGTTTGTACATATCTAGTCTACCTTATTTCCCTTTACTAATGATTTCTTTTCTTTACCTGTTTACAAGATTTTCCCGTGAACTTTTTTTATGATTAACTTACGTAGTGTTCTCTCTATAAAGTTCCCGAGCACGTCTCTTCAAAAGTAGGAGCGAACAAAAGCGGATTTAATTACCGCTCTCAAAGATCAAAGTCTACAGACGTAACTTTATACCGTACGGGACATGCGCCTACCTTACTACTTGTATTCGATATAATTACAACAAAAGCTATTTCTGACGACAAAGGCTATTTCTGATGACAAAGGCTATTTCTGACGTCAAACGCTATGTCTGACGACGAAGGCTATATTTGTTCAGTAATTCCTTTCACTTCATATAATAACGAGGAAACGCTAGAGTCAGCTTTCAAGAAGTTATTTTGGAAATCCTTAAGTCCCAGATATGTCCTGCAGTGGACTGGTTGTGGCTGTGAAATTATAATAATTAGAGATAATAGGCTAGTTGCCTAAAAAAATATAATTAGTCCGTCAGTTAGATATTCAAAAAATATTGGACACGTATTTTTTTCTTTTGTTGATTAAACAAAAAATTATAAAGATATAGCCCTTTGAAGTTCCGTGTGACGTCATAGTTTGCTACACTTTTTAGCAAACTTTGACGTCACAAGCCCCCACTCCTGAACTTTGACGCGCTTTATCTTTATTATTTATTGTTTATTTGACAAAAGAAAAAATATGTGTCCAATATTTTTTGATTATCTAACTGACGGACTAATTGTTATGTTATTATTACGACCCAGGAAGCTACCCACGAAGCCTATTGTAGTTTTTAACGTCCTATGTGTATTTGCATATAATAGCTTCTGTAAGGAGTTTTTACTGCATATTATCGAATGGTAAATGCTTACCTAATTTATCTTAAAATTGATTTGATTTTTTTTTCAATGACAAATGCGTACTTCCTGCATAATGCAAAATATTGTTTTGAGCAGAAACGTCTACTATATTTTGCCTAAACTTTTCTATTTGTATGTCTTCTACAATGAGTAGGTGTAGTTAGGTTTTGATGTCTACTTTCAATATTCTCTTTATATCAAATATGCGGATAGATGCGCGGGCTATTGCCGTGGAAATATATTAATAATAATATTTAAGAAATTTTCAATTAACTGTGGAAAACAATATAATATTACCATTGCAAAAAGATTTAGGGTTTTTTGTATCATGGCTCATGGTATCTATAAGGAGTAGGGTCACGATTGGGCCAGAAAAACACGGGCGGAGACTAAATATATGTTTATTAGGCACAAATAGGCAAATAGACAAACAGTTTTTAGAAATATCAGAGAAAATATAGTAAGACGCTTGTTCGCTTTCTCTGTGCGGATCGAACTAACGGTTGTGGGCATAACTGCCGACTACCCTTTAAATTTTCAATAAAAATTCAAAAAATTACAAATATTTAGTGGGTACCACACATGCTAAGTTATACAAAATATATCGTGAAAATACGTTTCATTTCACTAATACGAGTACCATACAAATACATAAATAATTTCGAATTTATACCAATAGAAAAATAACAACAGGAAATTACATGAGCGCGTCGCTAACATTCCCACCCCCAGTGCTGGCACAGCACTCAACACCTAACGGAATACGAGCGACGCGTGCCGCCGACCGCTTCCACACGCCTGTCTTAGTTTTGATGTCGACAAGCCTAATGCGACCATCCTTACCTGGATACACTTGTTGTACCACTCCTTTCGGCCATGTGTTACGAGGGTTATCGGGATCCACGACGAACACCAGGTCTCCTACCGCCAGAGGCTGTGTCTCCTGGTTGCACTTCCTTCTCGGCAGTAAATCAGGCAAAACTTCCTTGACCCACCTACGCCAAAACATATCGGTTAAACGTTGAGCTTTGCGCCAATGTTTACGAAGACTCATGTCCTTGTCTTCGAATGAACCGATGATAGGTAAGTTGGACGAGCTACCGAGAAGAAAGTGGTTAGGGGTTAGAGTTTCTTGACTGTCATGGTCGACATACACATGCGTCAGTGGACGGCTGTTGGCAATATTTTCTACCTCTGCCAGCAAGGTTATAAGAACTTCCTCTTGCGGAGCGCGTTCTGTCATTATAACACGCAGCGAGTCCTTAACACTACGTATTAAACGCTCCCAGGCACCCCCCCAGTGAGGGCTTCCCGGAGCTATGAAATGCCAACGCAACCCATTGTTGACTCCATAAACTTTAAGAGCTTCTTCATTAAGCTCTTGTGCAGCTAGTTGCAGCTCCTTATCGGCGCCTCTCAAGTTTGTTCCGTTGTCGGAATAGAGATGAGCGGGCCAACCGCGACGTGCTGCCATGCGTCGTAATGCCATTATAAGGGAATCTGTCGTAAGCGATGGAACCACCTCGATGTGGATAGCTCGGACCGTAAGGCAAGTGAAAAGGACGCCATACCTTTTCTGTCTTCCTCTACCGACGGTCACTTCCATGGGTCCGAACAGATCCAATCCACATAATGTGAACGGTCGCTGATGGTGGGCCACACGTCCTTGAGGTAAGTCAGCCATTCTTGGCATTTCTGGTTTGCATTTTCGCAGACGACAAAGCATGCAGCGTGAAACTATATTTTTCACCGTAGGCCTCATACAAATAATCCAGTATCGTTGTTTTAGATTGTTTATCACCATCTCATGGTTTCCGTGAGCTGCCTTAACGTGGTAGTATCTAACAATGAGGCGTGAGATCGGGTGTTTACCATCCAATATAATCGGCCTTTTTACCTCCAAGTCTACTTTAGACGCAGCGTCAATGCGGCCACCGAGGCGAAGCAAGCCGTTTTCATCGAGATAAGGTGACAAGGTAAGTAGTTTACTTTGCTTTGATATATATTTACCTTCTTTTAAAATAGATATTTCAACAGGAAACGAGTCAGCCTGCGCGTGCTTCAGCAATAAGGTTTCAGCCCTGGCCATCGCGTCGCAATCCAAGTCACAGGTAAGCTTGCGACACTTGTCAATGAATTTTAGCACAGTGGCAGTAGCACGAAGCAAACGAAGCCAACAGGAAAACCGATTCGGGTCCGGTACCGGTAAGCTAGCTGCTGACTCGTGGACCACAGCTATACAGTCAGTGTTATCTGGTTTTTTGGGGTAGATAATATCTGCAGGCCATGTAGTATTTTCACCATATAAGAATGCGGGACCTTTAAACCACCTATCAGGAAACAGAGTATGGTCAAACTCCTCTCGCGTAGCTATGTCGGCTACGTTCAGTTTGGTTGGTATATATCTCCATTCACTTGCCTGTGTAAGCTCGTCGATTTCGCCCAACCGGTTAGCTTCAAATGTCTTATAGGACCGTTGATTATTTTTTATCCATTGTAGAACCGTCGTAGAATCACACCAGAAGAATCGTTGTTCCGGCGCTATTCTATGTTCCTTAAGAATGATGCTTGCCAGACGTGCCGCTAACAAGGCGGATTGTAATTCAGCCCTGGGAACGGTCAGCTGTTTCACAGGTACAACTCGGCATTTACTTGCGATGAACGCGACGTGTATTTTGTTATTTTCGACCCAACGCCAGTACGCTACGGCGCACATCGCTTTGATAGATGCATCGCTAAATACATGCAACTGTAAGTGCGTATAGTTGGTACTTACAACGGTAGGCCGCGTAGCGCATCTCGCGTTATCAGGTGTTTCCGAAACATCAGTGACAAAATTCGTAGACGCGCTACAGTTTTCGTAGCAATGGCTCGTAGCCGATACCGATTGCGCGGCGGCGGCGGGCGACGGGGCGGAAGAAGTCATGGCAGTGCGCTTGCACCCAACAACAGCTAGCCTTTGTTGCATCTCGCTCCCACTCGGGGCGATCGCTATGCTCGCGCTATAGTACCTAGGTATGCGTATACGACTTATGTTCTTGAGTAAATCGATCCATTTGCGCCACTTGTTGTAAACATCAGCTGGTATTACGTCATCCCATCCGATGTTTAGACGCCAAGTATCTTGTAACATTATTTTTCCTTGAATAGTGAATGGTGAAAGAAAACCAAAGATATCAAAAATTGACATCACCACTCGCAGCATGGCGCGCTTGCTGGGTCGTTCCTTGCCCTGAAGGATTTCTTCCGGAATGCGCTTCATGGACGTATCAAAACCCAAAGTGTCGTCGCCAGGATACCAAACTAAACCCAGTGTACGCTCACCTTGGTACTGCGAGTCGATGTTGAACCTTATGGCAGTTGGACCCAAGGTTTCTTTTGCTACGCTAGCTAGTACTGCAGCACTATTGCTTGTCCAGTTACGGATTTCGAAACCACCTTCCCTATGAATTTGAGAGATATTTTGTACCATGTCTATTGCAGTTATTTCATCCGGTAAACTGTCTATATAGTCATTTACATAATGAGAATTGTATATAGCATTAACGGCAGAGGGCAGTGATGACTCATATCGACGGGCATTCATGTTTTTTACGAATTGAGCTACGAATGGTGAACAATTAGCTCCAAATATTAAGGAAGTCATTACGTACGTGTCCACCGGGTCCGTAGGGTTGTCGCGCCATAGGAACCTGAATGCGTGTTGATCCTCAGGTTTAATTTTCACCCTAAGGAACATGTCTTTGATGTCTCCCGAAACTGCTACTGCATTTTCCCTGAAGCGTAACATGATACCTAAGAGGGAGGAAAGCAAGTCTGGCCCTGTGTGTAAGAAATCATTTAAACACATTCCATGTACAGAATCAGCGGCGTCGAAAACCAATCTGAGTTTTCCTTTGTTGGGGTTGTCTACCCCAAAATGAGGCAAATACCATGTTTTAGATGCAGGTCTAACTTCTACTAATTTTTCGGCATAATTATTATTTAATAAATGAGCAATACGTTCCTTGTATCTATCTGCAAAACCTGCATCCCTACTCATTTTTCTCTCTATGCCTTTAAGCCTTTTTAGAGCATTAGGATAGGAGTCAGGCATGGAACAGGACTCGTCTTTCCAAGGCAAACTTACATACCAACGACCATTGGAAAACGTAGCCGTCTTTTCTAAATGACTGACCGCTTTCACGTCATTAGAATTTTGGCGAGGCTTACCTGCTACTCCTAAAGCGTCGACTGCGAAATACCGTCTCACCTCCTCGTGGAGCTCCATCAGCGAGCGCTCGGCATCAGCAGCAGCAGCGCCTGTGGAGACCGCGGCGGTGGCGGCGGCCGGCGGCAGCGCGTCGCCAACAGATACACATAGGGCCGCGTGCGACTGCGAGGTCGCGCGGCGAGGGCGCGCACATAGTGAGGGCCGCAACATACCGTGCATACACCAGCCCAAGGGAGTCAATGACGCGGACGGCTCATTCAATTTACCCAGCCTAACTTCGAGAGGATATAACAGAGAATAATTATCTTGAGCAATTAATAACTCAGGCTTAACATTTTCGGTACACAAATTATCTTTTATGTCAATTAAATTTTTATAATGACTACAGTCGACAATAGAAAAATGTTATACGGGTAAATCTAACTTTTCAACACATCTTACTTTTATATTATGCACTTTATTATCCATACCCGAGATGTTTACGTTCGCGACGACGGTCTCACAAACCAGTTCACTACCTGCCCATGCACCCCGCACGTGCATTGTTTCAGATCGGCCGCAAAGTCCCGCGCGCTCGGCTAATCTTGCGCTTAAAATTGAAGCGGTGGCCCCATCGTCCAGTAACGCAGCTACTTTGAATACACCACGTTTAGTTATGAGACGCACGGGCACAACTTTCAGTAGCACTTTGCACTCAGTAGCGTTAATAACCGTAACCGTTTGCGTACTATCGGCAGCCGGAGACTCGGCAGGAGTAGTGGTTGACGTTGACGACGGTGGCGTCGACTCTGGCCTCTGGCGATGACTGGTAGCTCCCGTGTTGTTTACATTGTAATGCAACAGGTTGTGATGCGCTTGACCGCAGCCTTCCTTATCACACGGCGGCGCGGTACACTCCTCTCTGTTATGTCGCGACACTAGGCATTTGTAACAAATCCCGTTACGTTTAACATGTTGCCATCTCGTTTTCCGAAGTGCCTTTTTAAATTGTTTACACTCAATTAGTTTATGTTTCGATGTGCGACAAAATAGACATTTATCGTCCTGCTCTTCTGACTGTACTAATATTGTTTGTGTACGAGTTCCTTTGTTATCACTGTTATTCCTTCTTTGGTTATTATGGTCACTAAAGGAACTGGTGAAGTAGATATTTGAGGTAGTGGAAATCTTTAGGGCTTCTTCATGCAAAAATTCTGACAGGATAAGCATTCGTGTCTTTTGACCATTAGTAATCAGTGGGAAACTGTAATCGGACCATTTCGAAAGTAGTACTGTAGGTAATTTTGATAAGATAATGGAAACTATGCTCATACCTTTCAAATATTCCTCTCGTCCCACAGCTCGTACTGCTTCAACAAGATTTTCCACTTTCACTGAAAATGACACGATTTCCTTACAGTAATCCTGTGACATTGCAGGCAACCGTTTGATGTCCTGCACTATCTTGGAGATAATAAATTCGGGATTGCCAAAACGCAGCTCCAAGGTCGACATTATTTTGCAGGGTGGACTCGCGGTGCAGAGTAACGCCGCGACGGCTTCTCGAGCAGCGCCCCGAAGACATTTCCTTAACCGCCATAGGTTTTCTGGAGGGGAGAAGTTGCACAGTTCTGTTGACTCGTTGAAAGCCTGTTTAAACTGCAACCATCCTAGGGGGTCCCCTGAATATTCTGGTAGCTCTTTGGGAGCACACAATCTGGATAACAATTGTTTGTTAGGTGCACTCGTGGAAGCCAGATCCTTCACTGCACACGCCAGCATCTGAATAGCAGCGTTGATGCCGGTGGCCTCCTCTGGTTGTGGTGGCGCGGGTGGCATACAAGACTGCGTCTGTGTGGGTATATGTGTGGCTGCAGGACCTGACGGGGCGATGATTGATGTGGCGTCTGCTACCGGTACGATCAGCTGATGTAACTGGCCCATAGGTTTAACATTCTCGGTGGCTGGCTCCATCAATTCGTGGCGACTCCGTTCCAACCATTGCTCCACGTCACGAGTGCGATCTTCTTCGTTTGGACTGTATTTTTCTTCATCCTCTAGCTCAGCTAAATCCGCTTCTAGCTGTTTCTCTATGAGCTCCAGTTTGATCTGTGCTTTCTGTTTTGCAGCCTCTAACAACAGCTGTGCCTTCCTGGCTTTAACGGACGACGTTGAGCTGTGACCTTTTGACCTCTGTGTGGCGGCACTTTTTACACTAGGCGAGGCGGCGGGTGTCTTGAACTGCGCTTTCTGAACCGTAGCGCTATTCGTCGAGCTGCAATCCTCAACAGCAGCTGATGCACGTTCACTTTGTTCGCGATCGCGACGCGCGGCGCCCCGTGTGCCTACCATTTTGTTCGCTGGTGTACGGAACATATCCGGCCGAATGACCAAACTATAAGGAGTAGGGTCACGATGGGGCCAGAAAAACACGGGCGGAGACTAAATATATGTTTATTAGGCACAAATAGGCAAATAGACAAACAGTTTTTAGAAATATCAGAGAAAATATAGTAAGACGCTTGTTCGCTTTCTCTGTGCGGATCGAACTCACGGTTGTGGGCATAACTGCCGACTACCCTTTAAATTTTCAATAAAAATTCAAAAAATTACAAATATTTAGTGGGTACCACACATGCTAAGTTATACAAAATATATCGTGAAAATACGTTTCATTTCACTAATACGAGTACCATACAAATACATAAATAATTTCGAATTTATACCAATAGAAAAATAACAACAGGAAATTACATGAGCGCGTCGCTAACAGTATCTTTGGCTTATTATTTCACTAGCTTTCGCCCGCGGCTCCGCCCGCGTCAATGTCAATCCTCGGGAATAGGAAATAGTATTTTCTCGGGATAAAAGGTAGCCTATGTCCTTCTCCGCACTCCAGAGAACTTGTATGCGAAATTTCATGATGATCGGCTTAGTAGTTACGGCGTGAAAGCGTAACAAACAAACTCACTTTCGCATTTATAATATTAGTAAGGATTAGTTTTGACTTTATTACAAGGTGTTCTGTTCTATTGCAGTTTAATTCGAGTTAAATATGAATCTCAAACCAATAGTAGTATTGCAGAAACAGTGAAAACAAAAAGTAAAAGTCTGTGTAATACTAAACACAATGCATTATATTGACTTAGTTAAAAGTATATGTCACGTTGTCTTTTGGACTCTTTTCTATCTCTTTTGTTTGTGTGTCTCTGTTTTCTGTAGGACGTAGCCTTCTTTTTCAACTTAAGAAATTGAATAAAAAGAAATTAAGCTTGCTTGCAAAATACGGATATATCTATACTTCTATACTAATATTATAAAGCTGAAGAGTTTGTTTGTTTGTTTGAACGCGCTAATCTCAGGAACTACTGGTCCAAATTGAAAAATTCGTTTTGGGTTGGATAGTCCATTTATTGAGGAAGGCTTAAGGCTATAAAACATCACGCTGCGACCAATAGGAGCGAAGCATCAATAAAAAATGTTTTGAAAACGGGGGAAAATTATTCATCTATACTAATTAATCAAAATAACAGAAATTGCCGCGGAGGAAGTCGCGGGCAACAGCTAGTTTGTAATAAAGTATTAAAGTTTAAACTAATTCTAATATTTTTTTGTAACTCTTAGAAATATCAAAGAAAATAAGCAACATTTTTACTTGTGAAAATGCGTTGTGTATGCCGCCCTGCTACAAGGATACAGTGTTCTGTATCCATGTATATAGTAAATTGTATTAAGTGGGTCTCTATCACGCTAAAAAACTATAAAAAAAAAGAAAACATTATGATAAATTTCTCCACGCTGTTATTAGGAAGATGTATACGGTAGAGCTACGAGTACCACCACTCTGCTACCACTACGCTGCTGAATCTATCGATTTTTTGGTACAATACATTGACGTACAACATTTTGTAGTTTTCATGGTTAACAAACCAGTTTCTTTTTTTTCGATAATGGTATAAGATATAATAATAATTATAACTATGTGTTATATAAATGGTATTTTCACAAACAAATTTTATTTAGAGACATTTGTGAGTAAAACCTAACCCTATAACAATGTTTTCCAGTGCTTGTTGTCTAAGAGCACTAACACTAAACTTTGCACTATTGTATTGTTTCTAACCAGAAAGTGTCGCACTACGACCTACCTCGCGTTATGGCAGTTGCATTCGATCCACTATCTCATAATAGAAAAGTTGTACGGATAAGGTTTTTTGTACATTTCTTATATTGGATAACTACATTGCCTTTTGTTTAAGTATTAATATACTTGATATTAAATGAACAATGTACTTTTACAGGCATGTCTTTTTCACCAAAAGAGAAACATAGGCTGTATGTTCAAGTACTTTAGAAGGAATAAATAAATATTATTGGGAATGAAAATCTTTAACGAATAAAAAAATATTTATTAGCGCCAACCAGCCCAAATTATTGAATTAAACATAATAACAAAAATTAATAAAGTAACCGACATAGATTTCTCTTAGGATGTTCACTATCTGACGACCGACGACAAAATGGACGAGAATGGTGCAGGCAGCTCCTTATAAAGCCTTGGTGGGGGTTGCCACTGCATATTGGAGATTCTTCAGCTAACAATATAACAAGTATGAGAAATCATTAATCGATTATTCGTTTATATTCTCAATTTGCTTAGCCTAGGTACTCTGACGTACAACATAATTATTCCGCACAGGCACGTATGTAATAAAAATACATTTTTGAACGTACCTGAAATCGGAACTGTCAAATGTATAGTAACTGTAAATGTCAGGTCAGTAGACGGATCTTTTCATTTCGATATTTTGATCCTAATGTACCATAGAAAGACTTCGAATTTATCGGATTTACTTTTTAGGCATTGATACTGGCCCAAAAATGAATATTTTAGGGAGGTGCTCCATGATCTAGCCGGCTCCCCGTACATTTGTGCAACAACCCCTTTGTAGCTTCACAAAAAGAGACAAGAAACAAAACAATAATGAAGTTTCAGTAGATATAAGGTACTAAAATTAAAGCAGTCAAGAGAATATATTACCACATGGAATGTATATAAACAGCTTAAAAGTAACAACGATTCTTAATTATGTTAGCTCCTAAAATACAAAGAAAAAATATTTATGTAGATATTTGTGTCAAATGCAGTAACATTAAAAGAAATACACCATCTTAGCGTGAAAGCAGTAAGAGCAGTCAAGAGGGCGTTTGTGAAGTGTGCCCGACATCGCAGAGAGAACTTAACTGTGTGACAAACACGCCTTTAAGCCTACTGTTTGGAATTCAGCCATTTTATAGGATTCTGTGATCTTATTTGGTGAGTTGTATAATGTATCACATATTCACATCATTTTGATAACTAAAGAGTACCAGCTATTTCTCTTACTGGGCAGATCGTTTAAGCCAAGCGAGGGATAATCTGAGAAATTATTTCAGTAGGCAATGCGACTCGCAACCCATCACAATTTTGATTCGTTATCCATATAACTGGCCTATCAACATGCTAAAGGTAGATTTTAAGTTTTATATACCAGGAGTGCTATTTTTGAAACGATGCCGATCGTAAACGTGTGATTTTTCCATACAAAAATAGCTCGAAGACGATTGTCACACTTTCAAAAATAGTACCCCTGAACTCTGTCTACTTTGCATAGGAAAAAGACGAGATGAATGATTTATGTATTTAAACTCTATTTATTGTATAATAGATACCTGGGAATTCCAAGTTTGAAATAAATTGTGATCGAAGATTTTGAACGTTTTGTCTTTGCTTGTTATTTTCCTCTTTTTATTAATAATGAAAAACATTCCATTCCATTTCATTCAGAATAAAATATGAGTGCAGGTCATTGGAGATTTTTAATTACCATGCTCAATGACCTCAATGAACTCTTATTAAATTAAGAAATAAGATATGGTGATAAAATTCTATGCGGGCGGGGCTTAAAACAGTGACCTATGCCCTGCCATTTGAGCTACCGCATGATTCTACCTCGGCGCAGAAATTCACTATGATGAGACCTCAACGAAGTTGGCAAACTTCATTGTTCAGGCACACGTGGGCCTTAAAATTGACAAGACATATGTATGTTTATATGTTAACTCTATTTTATTTATGGTATTATGCAAAGACAATTGAAAACTTAAACCTCTTCAGCGTTTAATCAAACAATAGGAGTATACTCGCATACACACTTTGTTAAACAAACCTACAACATGTATCACAATAAATTTAAACTTAAAACTAAATTTTAATAATGTACCCTGTAAATAAAAAGTTTATATCTCGTGCAATTAAAGTTCGTTTAATTATAAGCGTAGGGGAGAGAGTATTACGTTCAATCATAGATATAACTAGCTTTCGCTTGCGGGTTCACTCGCATTAATAGTGATTGAAAATATCTGATGCAAAATTGATTTATATCTAGTAGCTTTCACCTGCGGCTCCGCCCGCGTCAATGTTGATCCCTCGGTAACCGTACTTTTACCAGAGATAAAATATACTCTATGCCCTTTTCCGTACCAGACAACAGGTTTGTAAAATTTCATGACGATCGATTCAGTAGATAGGGCGTGAAGGCGTAACAAATGAACTCACTTTCGCATTTATAATATTAGTTAGGAAGTTACGATTAAGTAAGAAGCATGTTGGGTCAGGGGCACCGTTCTCCCTGTCCTCTGCGGCCGACAACTGGTGGGCCTCTGTCACCTTTTTGGTCAACAGAGGCCATAGTGAGGGCTGGTTGAGCGGCGGAAACGGCATTCCGTCTCGCTCGACAGACAGCCCTCCGAATTGCGACGTCGCTGGTGTCAAGACGTCTACCCGTTTCGGCCAGAATGGCTGGCCGAGGGCCGCTCCGAACCCTCAAAGCACACGGCCCCGGCATTATGCGGACTGGATTATGACACCGTGTGGTTTTAGTGGGTTTGAGTCCCACATACCTGTCCGGCTTCCCGTGGCCGGATAGAGGAGATATGAGTCTTTCCACACGTTAAAAAAAAAAAAAAAGAGTGTCATCCTTAACTGGTGGTTGCAGGTATGGCCTCCCGAGCTGCTACTTACTTTCCCCATTCATCCGAGTGAATAGTATCCCAATACCTTTATTTTTTCCCAAATTCTACAAATTCCTATACTTCCCCAACTTAAAAATGCTTCTGATGGGCAGAAGCGTCGGAAGCATAAGAAACCAAAGATACTGCACTCGCCAACCCGCCTGTCAAACGTGGCGATTAATGGGTATATCATCCCATGAAACGAGGAATCCTTTGGAGAGGCCTTTGTCTAGTAGTGCGGGGCTTAAACCAGTGACCTATGCCCTGCCATTTGAGCTACCGCATGATTCTACCTCGGCGCCGAAATTCACAATGATGAGACCTCAACGAAGTTGGCAAACTTCATTGTGCAGGCACAAGTAGGCCTTTAAGACATATGTATGTATGTATGTTTATATGTGAACTCTATTTTATTTATGGTATTATGCAAAGGCAATTGAAAACTCGCCAACCCGCCTGTCAAACGTGGCGAGTAATGGGTATATCATCCCATGAACCGAGGAATCCTTTGGAGAGGCCTTCATCTAGTAGTGGTTCTTTTAACGGCTGGAATGATGGTGATGATGATGATGAAGTAGCATATACTCTTATGGCCTTATCTTCAGTTTGCATAAGAAGGAAATAACGTTACTACGATAAAGATTGGCCACATGAAACTCAAAATAAAATCATAACTCCTAGTTATTGGAATTTGGACGTTCATAATTCCTTGTAAAGAGCTTATATTGAAACACTTTTCGATATAAAAGTGTTTATAATTGGAGAGCAGAGTCGGTGATTGGAAGATTTCACTCCCAATTACTCAATTACTGTTCTTAATGAGGTCTGTTTGAGCATCAGAGGTGGCAGTAGGGCTTCTAATCCCGGTGTTCCGAGATTTCGGTATTTCAGGATCCCGTATTTTTTACATTCCCGCTTGTTTCGGGACTACGAGCACGAAATCATTCGGGATTTGGGATTCCATTTTATTAATTCATTAGATTGGGGATTTTCTCAGTTATTTTAAATGGTTTTTTTTTATTATAAATGAAATTAGTTACGTGTTTACATTCTATGTTTTATTGATCTCTATAAAAGTGTGATTATCTATAGAAATATCTATAGTTAAACTATAATAAAACTAGTAATAGGTTAATTATTTTGTTGCTTTACGTAGCTTGTAGTTTCATTTGTATACGGAATCCAGAAATTACAGGGATTCCGTGAGATTGAAGAAGTGCGAAGATGAATAGGTTGCAGGATTGGGACCCTAGCGACATCAGAAGCTTAGTGGCTTATTAGGCGCACCCAATATCATGTGACATGGTGTTAGAGGCGGGATGTTGTCAAACAGGCAGCCGGCCGTAAAAACTTTACCAAATCATATTACAGCCTTATATCCCGGAAAAAGGTAATGTTCCCTAGAAAAATACATTAACGCGAATGGAGCCGCGGTCAAAAGCTAAAACTAAATAAACACAAGTTTTTTAAAATCCAGTTAATTTTCCGGTTATACTAACAGCAGATAAGAGTTGCCAGTAATTAAATAACATATTTCCCTCTAAAGAGATATCGTTAGTCCAAAAAAAGGACGCGTCGGTTTTGCGCTAACTCCAGCGGTAGTGAAGGTGTGGCGTTAATGATAAGATGAGCGATATAGTAGTTATTTTTAGGGTCCCATACCCAAAAGATGAAAGCGGGACCCTATTACTAATCCTCTGATGTCCGTCTATCTATAGATATGATTAAATTGTACTATCTCGTTTTTTACTCTTTGTATAAAAACATGCTAGCCTTATCGTTACAAAACTATAACTTAGAGAGAATTTTACTACTTACTACCTTAACTACGAAACCGTAACATTACGGAATTATATTTCATATCATATAGACAAGTGGTAGTAGGAAGTAAATAAAATAGTATCCCATATACAAAAAGCAAGTTTTGCTGACTGTCAAAAAAATGTTCTCAAAAATCGACTTGATTATGCTACCCAGAAAATAATAGTTTGTAGATGAGCTACAGTGAAACCTACGCCGTAGAGCAGCTACACATTTAGCTACGACGCGGCGCAGACGTTACGTTCAACACTAAGCAACATACAATTAAACATATCGGAGCGTCAGGGTAACAGAGCTATAAACTATCGGAGCGTTAGGGTAACAGAGCTATAAACTATCGGAGCGTTAGGGTAACAGGGCTCTATGATATCAGACGGTTCTATAATGGGCGTAGATTAAAGGGTACACGCACCGAGTATAAAGTCCATTCATACACACGTTCAAAACTAGTTCGTAAAACTCACTATAAATAGGTAATAATTACGAGAATATGAAATCGTATTCATAGTCTGTAAAGTTCCCACACTTATGTTCAGAGAGCACAGAAAACGGTAACGAATACGCGGGTCGCAAGCAGTCACACACAACGTGGCGTCTGGCCCACGGTACTCATTAGAATGCCTGCGTTCAGCACCCATAGCCAAGCTTAGAACAAAAGAAACCATAATAATCATTAATTTAATACTTCGACCCGCGGCTACGTTCGACAGTACCGCTGCCCCGTTTTCTAGGTATCAAACAAAGACTCTCTTATGTCCAAACTTCGATAAGACTTATTGTTGTTAATATAAACATTCGCCTAGGAATGCGAATCGGTCACGCGGGCGCCGGTTACAGGCCCCGCGCCGACAAACATAACTAGTTTTCGGTTGCGGTCAGCTCGCGTTAGTGTCTATCCTTCAGGACCAGTGTTTTTCTATGGATAAAAGATAGCCTATGTCATTTTCCATATTTAAGACAATGCATACAAATCTTTACGACGGTCGATTCAATAGTTAAGGCGTAAAAGTGTAGCGAACAAACAAACTCACTTTCGCATTTATAATTGCCGCTTCTTCAGCACTTCGCCTTGGAAGCGGCATAAACTTAGCTCTAAGTTATTCACGTCAATAATAATGTTGTAAATAATAATGTGTAATTTAAGTTAACGTTCACCAAACGGTATTTAAAATATCTTACGATGAATAAAATATTTGACTATGATAAGAATTACCCACGAAAACCATTTAGATACTTATTGTCAGGTAATAATAATATAATTCATCATTATCAGCATTATTTTAAGACATATATCTACGGGCGTAAGTTTACTCTCTATAAGCTATTACAGGGGTGACAATAAAATCGTCCGGCCAGGCAATTTATGTAGGAATGTAATTTAATTATTCAAGTTTCCTGCACTGGTTCATATTGACTGGCCAAGTCATCATTTCAAATCTATATCGAAGGTAGTCTTTCAAAGATACAAATATTTATTTGCCAACTATGAGTCATACATACAATATAGGTGTCATGTATAATACCTATTAGCCCTTATCATCCTTTTATGTAGAGCTTGTTGCTATGTATGACAGAATGTAATCCATTTTTTCTTGCTTCCAGCATTTTTTCCCGCATTGTTTTCCTTTCTATTAGTTCATTTCTTTCTAAGAATTCCGATACATATAATCCACTTCCGTGCAATTTATAACGGCTATTTATTATGTATTTAGTCATCCTTTTGCTGATTAATTCTATAACCAGTGGTCGATTTCTTTTATTGTACCTTCCTACTCTGTACATGTCCTCTATATATCCTTCTAGGTTAATATTTAATATTTCTCCAAATGCTTCTATTACTCTGGTATGTAGCTCTGATTCAGTATCTTTGTATTGTTCATATACAACTATTTTTCTTTTGTTTATTTCTGGCGTTTTTTTGATATTCCGAATTTGTTAGTTTTTGCTCTATATTTCTAATTTCATGCACTAATTTTTCATATTCCGAATTTAGAGGTTCTATCTTTGTGCTTAAATCTATTATTTATTTTTTCCTGTGATTATTTTGGCTATATAAAGCCGTAGTCTCTTCTTTTATTTCGTCTTTTAGTTTCAAAACAGCCTTGTTTACTTCTATTTCTATCGTGCTTTTTAATTCCTTTATGATTGTTTTGTTATTTTCTTTGAGTTGTGCCTGTAATATAGTACTTAGGTTCTCTATTGTTAACTTAGTTTGGGAGTAGGCGTTTTCGTCATATATTGTATCGCTTGCGACACTCAAATTCTCCGAGCTAATTGAATCCATTAAGTTAGTATCCCTTTTCCTAATTGTCACGTTTTCTCTTTGAGATGGGGTGTTAGATGCATCTGTGGCATCCCTTTGAAGTATTGGCATGTCTGTGTTGTCCTTTTTTGGTGTCTTAACTCGGCGAGTATTGCAAATGTGGTTAAATACAATAATAATAAATACTTTATATCAAAGTCAAAGCCAAACATTTTATTCGTCGTAATATATTTTAAATACCATTTGGTGAACGTTAAATTACACATTATTATTTACAACATTATTATTGTTGACGTCAATAACTTACTTAGAGCTGAGTTTACGTAATAACAAATAAAGTATAAGTAAAACAAAAACAATTTCATTTCTTTTAAATATTAAATACTTATTACTAATAGCCGTATGGTATCCGGCAGAGTAGAATAGGACCACTCGAAGTCTTCCCGTGGATGTCGTAGAAGGCGACTTAGGAAATACAAGTTAAACAAAGCTTATAAACATCTGTGAAACCTCTCCAACCCGTCTGGCCAGTGTGGAGAGTGTAGGCCAAGCCCTCTGACTGCTCTGGCCAAATATGGCTCTAGTAAGACAGAGAGGGTCGTGCTCCTGTAGGGGAGACTAAAAAAGACCTGATGATGATGATGATTAAATAATTTATATAAAACAAATTAACAATTTCAGTTATTAATATTAAATTCTTTTTCTTTTCTTTCGGTATAAGGGAAACGTTTGTTGTTTGTTTTTCTTATGTGGAAGTGGCCAACACTAGTGTAAGATTTTTCAAACTGCCTAAAGGTATCTAACATAGCTTAACGACTGCCATCAATGATGACGGCCGGGTCCAACCGCTCCGAAACACGGGGGAGCCCGAGATATATTTTTATGCTGCTCGCGGTTAACTATCTTAGTGGGGACTACTCCCGGGGTTACTTAACATGTTACAATACTTACGCTTATTAGGCCATCGGGCTTTTCATAAGAGAAATAAAAAAAACCACTTCAGCTTATCACAAAGCACAGCCTGTTTCGTAGTGCAAGCGGGCTCAACTTTCCTCGTTAACCGCTCGTTGGTTGAAAATTCGCGAGCGATGTTGATCCCCGACTCACATCCACTAATTTTCTAGTAGTTTGTTTAGATTTTGGACGAAATGCCCGACTACGATTCGGAGAATTCTAAACGTAGCTTTTATTAGAAGTTCGTGTCACAACGTTTAGTTATACGATGAATAAATACGAAATTGTAATTTCTAGGAATAGCGAACTGAATATTAATAAACTTAATTTATTATTTAGCATAGTGAAAGTCACAGGTTTTGGGTTATATTGGGTTTTTTAAATGTGATATAATCATGTAATGTGAAATGAGCAATTCTACAAGAATTGCTGCATGTATTTTTGTTTTTGACGACTGTAGCGCAGTGGTGTGTAAGCCTTTGAATGACAGGGTTTGAATCCCGGCCAGGTTAAGATGGAAAAATATCTAAGAGTCTCAGTCATCTCTCCAATTCGTCTGGCCAGCGTGGAGAGTGTAGGCCAAGTCCTCTGGCTGCTCTGGCCAAGTATGGCCCTAGTAGTCCCTAGTAGAGAGGGTCGTGCTTCTGTAGTGGAGACTAAAAAGGACCTGATGATGATAGTAGGACTTTCGATAAGTTTAAGAAAAAACTGAATCGTAAAAAACACTATTTGATTATCAAACCTGATTACAAAATTTCACAAGAATCGGCTGAGTGAGAAATACAACCTGAAGAGGAAAACAGCGGGACAGTCACACGAAAGGTTTTCCCCAAGTTGGAATTGAGGCTTCGCTTGCGCTTCGCGCTCTATTTGTCAATAAATCTGTAATATTTCGTTAATATTTATTGCTCTTCCATACTGTTTTGGAAGAAAAGAAAAATCGTAGAACGTACCAGCTGCTTCTCTTCCTGCTCAATTTGTAAATGCAAAATTGCCGAAATTCTGCATAGTAAACATGCTAAACTTGGCTTTAGACCTCATATACCTAGGCTTTGACTACCTCGCAAGACGTGAAAGTATTTATGTATGCTTTTAACGTAATTTATCTCTAATGTGTTTTTTTTTAAATATAGCGGGCTCCGAAGTACTCTAGCTATAGATACAACCAGGAATATGTTCGAATGAGAAAGATCTTTATATATTTTTAAAATAGATTTAGAATACGATTTTAATGAACAAATTCTTTAGGGTTCCGTATTTAAAAAATAATAAGGAGGCACTTTTAGTAAGCCTCCGATATCCATTCGTCTTTCAGTCACAACGATATTTTGAACTGTAATAGGCAGACACTTGAAATTTTCGTAGAATGTGTATATCTGTTGCTACTATACGAACAAATAATAAAAATAACATAAAATATTAAAAAAAGGGTGATTCATTAAATAAACGTGTAATACTGGCGTGTTTTCTCAATTCTCTCATAGGTGCTGCTAGTTTATACTGATTTGACAGACCATAAATAATTAGGAAAAAAGTTCCGTGAAAGAAAGAGATTAGTTGGTTAGGTTAGGTTAGGTTCCCCCCCGAGGTGGTTCCCGGTTTGTCGTACCGGGGGGGCTCAGTACCCGTGGTTAGTCCTCAAGCCACGGGGAAGCGAAGAGGAACCCGCGCGGGGGCGCTCCTGCTGCTTGACACACCAGCAGCGAGCGCCCACATTGGGGCGGCGGGGGAGTGGGAAGTTCTCCCCCCACCCGAGGAGGGGCGCTCCCGCGGGCTCGGCTTCGGCCTTGAGCCTGCTGGGATGCGCTCAATGGGGCGGCGGGGGAGTGGGAAGATCTCCCCCCACCCGGGGAGGGGCGCTTCCGAAAGGATGCGCCCATTGGGGCGGCGGGGGAGTGGGGAGTTCTCCCCCCACCCGAGGTGGAGCCGCCGGGAGAAGAATATTTTATTGCTCTCCCGGCGCTTCAGGCAGGGCCACACCGCCGTGGCTGTGGTCGGAGATCGGTCGCGGAGGAGAGGGAGTTTCGGTGCTGCGTTGCCGATCTCCCTTTCTTCTGCGGCCGAGCGGTGCCGCACCGTGTTTGCGGCGAGAGGAAAGCGGCGGAGCCTTTCATCTTCTCCGCCGCTGGGAGCCAGTTTATCTGGCTCCCATGGGGCCACAGGCGGTGGACTGCGTGGGAGTCTGCCGCCTCTCAATTGGCCCAAGGAGGTACGGCGCGTGCGTGAGTTCCGGACGCGCCGACTGGTGATTCGGGGGGACGCTCAGACGTCCCCGAGGAGGGGCTGCGTTGGCGGCCAGCCGCGCCGGGGTTCGCGGTTGTATTTCCTTTCCCGTGTCCCCGGCAAAAGCGGTCGAGATGGAACTCCGAAGGTTTTTTAGTGGGTAGGCACGTCACTCTGGCGTGGAGTCCCACATAACCCGACAGCTTCCCCTGCAAGCTGTCGGGTATCCGTAACATGGATCTTTACTTCGTTAAAAAAAAAAAAAAAAAAGGTTAGGTTAGGGAATACATGGAAGTCTTTAAACAGACTGCGGGCTGATGTTGGTCGATGTCACGAAAATAGAGTCAGGTGGGATTTCTCCAACAATAGTGAGTGCGACTCTGGTGCTATCCAATCTATGGGCCACCTCTTGGTATGCCCAGAAAGCCCAACTTCTTGCTCTCTACAAGATCTAAATGAGGCAAACAAACGGGCAATTACGGTAGCAATGCAGTGGTTGAAACATATTTAATTAAACGGAAAGCCGTTTAACGACTCGATAGAAGAAGAAGAGATTTCATGCGAATTAAAACATTAGAGTCCCTTTTTAATAAACGTGTTTGTGTGGCATTTTAACGTTGAATATTCTACGATGGTACCTAATCTTTGATATGTGCGAATGTGACTCGCACTTGGCCGCTATTATTTATTTAATGACTGGCATAGGAAGGGTCCGTCAGCGCTATAGATTCTCGTACATACGTGGGCTAAGCATATAATCCTCAAAGCGCTCTCTGTTGGTTACTAACAAGAATTCCCCAGATACTGGCCTTTGCTGAAGCCTGCAGCGGGCTTAGTGGGTACATAGATGCTAGATATAGAATTTGTAACTCCAAAATCGCATTCTGTTTAATTCAGAATGATTTTAAATTCCCTGGCAGTATAATAATGTCAGAATCAGAATCCATAATAGATTACAATACGCAAGAAAAATGGGCAAAAAAAAATTTAAAAAAATGGGTCTCCCACGCAAACTCATCGATTAGCCGGTTAAATTTCTATGGGAACTATAATGTCTTTTTTTTACCACTAGTAACCAAAGATCTCCCCTTTTACTTTTTCTAAATTTCTTTATTCTGCGCTGCATCTTTCATTGCTTCCATGTTGGTATGGGCTAAAAGAAAAAACGTAAAATGTACCAGTTGCTTCTGTTCCAGTGCAGATCGTAAAAGCCGATTGTGGGAATAGGCGGAAAGGAATCGTCTATTGTAGGCGATGCGGCTAGCAACCCAACACTATTTTGAAAACAAATAAAGAAAATCAGCTTTCTATTTTATAAAAAACCGCAATCAGTTAATTTGAGCTGTCACAGACAGACACACACATAGCGGTCAAACTTATAACACGCCCCGTTTTGCGTCGGGGTAAAAAATAGAATATCATTTTACAACGTGTTACTGTTGATATCAGGAGTTGTAAAATAAACAGAGAGAAATACTTTATTAATGCTATTGACAATACCCTTGGACGAATTAACCACTGGACGCGAAATTATGACATTTGACTCCTTACCCCTCTATCACGGTACTATGAAATATTTCTATGTTAAACAACAGGCTACGTCAGTGTGACTTCAGAGACTCAAGGCAAAACATTGCGTAAAAAATGGTGAAGTGTGCGGTATTGCAGTGTAAAAATTACAGTAGTCGCACAAACAACATTTCTTTTCACCAGTAAGCACATTTTGTCCAATATTACTTAGTATTTTCTAGTGAATTTAATTAAATGCGTAATCATCAGACCGAATAATACGTCCACTTAAAAAATCCTTGGTTTAAACTGGAAGTCAACCAGAATGTTGTCATACTCTAACGAGTCGGATTAATTCTGTCATTGTTACATTCGTTCACTAATTCTTTAGTTCATTCCATTCATTTAGAGCTTGCACCTATCGATGAACGTGTCGATGAATGATATCGATAGGAATGCAATCTTATTACGGGCGGCGGATAAATAGCCAATTTAAGTAAATACTCAAAATGTATAAATATCCATAAATAACCAGTTTCACTTTTCTCATTATTTGTAATTATATTTGTTGAAGAGGTGATTCTGTCTCTTTACTTACTGAAACTAACAACCAACTTAGTTTCAGTAAGTAAAGAGACAGAATCACCTCTTTATTATTTACGGAGTAGACAAGACCTAGCTTTACGATATTAAAAAGCCACGTTTTGTATGTTTTTCTCATAAAGTATATAAATTTATTTCTATGATGGTTTCTGATTATTTCTATGATCTCGGAATCGGCTCTAACAATTTCGCTGAAATTGGGTATATGAGGGTTTTCGGGGGTAAACAATCGATCTTGATTAGTCTTATGTTTGGGAAAATGCGTGATTTCGATTTTTCATGCGTTTTCCATTTTACGCAGAATATGGTCGCTAATTTCGTCTTGCCTGCCACTCTCCATCTGGTCCAGCGGCTTAAGGCGTGGACGGCAAGAAACGAGTTACGGGTTCGAATCCCGCTCCGCGACTTACTTATTTTTTGTATTTTAAATTTTATTTATAATTTTTTAATTTTTATTGTTTTTGGACAAGTATAAAAAAAAATGTAGTTAATGTTTGAGATAACAATATATATTTATCATAAATATAGATTCACCTTAACACCACCATATTACAACAAATAGTAATAACCGAGCAAAGTTCGGTCGCCCAGGTACTAGTTCTCTAAGGGCAAATAAATACACATGAAGGTTCATGTATTTATCCATAACAGTGGAGATAAAGCCTGCAAATTCATATCTGATCAAAAGGCCCTATTTATTAACTTTCCGTGTTAAAATACATTTAATTACCATCCGATTGTTTTTCCTATAGTCCGAGGTCAGCTTATATGTAAGATACATAGTTTGGGACGTCGATCACACGAATCTCGAGAAAGTAATCGAGAAACATCCAAAACGTTAATATCCGTTCGTTTTATTATAGGTTCTGTTCACATAATACTATTTGTACAAAGAGAGTTTTCTATCGTAGTTTATAATAAATATTTATTTTAAAACGATTATTTATCAGTATGTACTACATTTTTAGTTTTTAACTCCGTTTTAACCTACTTCTTATTCGAGTTCCATAATAAAAATCGTAAATTTCAGATTTTCTACTGATCCATGTGCCTCACGATGTTTTCCTTCATCAAAAGCAAGTATTGGTCCATGAAAATGGCCGTACTTGACTCAGATTTTACTAAAAACTCAGAGATACAGTTCGGGCCGGGCGGGGTTTGAACCCGGGACCTTTCGGTTTTATTTGTTATGGTTCGAATTTTAAGACAACTGAACCATTAGCGCTTCTACTAGTCCTTAATATGTAATATAATTTTTAACTTGAAACCTAGTGTTCTGTAGATTGTGTGTGTGATTTAAAAGAAGATACATTCTGAAGGCCGGAATCCTAAAAACAGTAGGTGGTTAAAATACGAAAATGACAGTGACTATTGTCATTAAATGTGTCATTGTCAAATTCGTTTTATTTTTCAAATAAAATTTTGATTTGAAACAATCGCTGTATTACGTAAAATGCCCGTTGTAGGGCAAGATATCTTAAAAATCATAATTGTTGTTTTGAGTACCTAAAAAACATTATTTCTTTTAATAAACAGCATAGGTAACTGAGCTGACCATGTTTATAAAAATTGAGCAAGGCTCGTTACATATTTTTGCGATACTTTAAACCGATCATTCATTCAATTTGTCGACTATCGACTTTGTAACAACACTGTCTATGACATCTGACATAACACGAATAAATTTAAAATTTTAAATATAGACGTATGTCGCAGAAGGTAAGTATGTTTCATATTTGTTCGGTTCTATGTTGTCATTACCTCCCGTCCCCCCAGTATTGGTTGAACAAGTTTTCATACATTTTTCTTTAATTTCGCGTCCAGTGGTTAATTCGTCCAAGACAATACCTTAAAAAAAACTCAGGGCGTATTATAATTAAAAACATTTAGGAAGAAAATGCTTCGGAGCTATGTAAATAGTGCCGCAAAATTTGTACTGACTTTCCGGTGCTTGAGGAAGCTGCTGACATTGCAATTAGGTGATGTCCCCAATTCAGAATTAAAATAGATTGGACACATAAAGTCACTTTGGGACCCCTAAGCTTCTTACTGTGAGGCACACTATTAGATTTTTCACTAGTGTATGAAATGGAGAAGGCAATGTCAAACTACTACAATATTCATGCCAAAAATAGTCATTGTATAGATTTTTTTCCATTCACTGCCTAAAACAAGAATCGAACTCCTAAATTTCGAACAAAAGGGCCAAAAATTGCAGCATGCTCAATATATACTTTTTTTTTATAAAGGTGAACGAAAATTCATTTTTTTTTTATAGGATTAATGTTTTGCTTTTTGAACGTCAAATTTTTCATTTATTATGTTTGCAAAATCGAAAAATTACTGGCATTTCGGAATGACCCCTGCTGAGAAGAATACACCGAAAGAAACTCAGTTCAGTTTTGGTATCTACGTGACTGGAAGTAGATATTGAAATCTGCAGGATGAAGTCCTTAAATCACGTATAAACCACTAGATTCGCGCAGGAGGAAAATCAAATGACATAATATTCTCTTTGGCGCCTGATCAGTGCATAAGTAATATTTTCTACAACATTAATTAATATTCAGACAGATATTTATTACTATTTGTGATATCACAAGCACATAAACTCCTTTATTATCACCATAAACCATGTCCAAGGGTATCAGAATTCCAATCAGCCTCCATAATCCATTTACAATCAGTCATACTGACAGATAGTGTATCTGTTTATCGTACCAAATATTCAGAACTTGGGTCGATTCGTCAAAGCAATTGTCAGTTATAGAAATCCTATGAGCCTGTTCCCGCATGCATCCTCAGGTTGCCATGTAAGTTGTAAGTACATACTGGTGGAAAATGGCAGTTTGGGTTCTAAAATGTTTTAACAACTTCCCTGTAAGATGACTCATTAGTGAATATTTCAATTGTTTTAGAATAGAATAGAATAATGTTTTTTACACGGCGATATTGATCGCGACGTTAAGAACCGTATTAGCGCAGGGTGGGCAAAGTGGAGACAGGTCACGGGAGTAACTTGTGATAGTCGTATGCCCCTTAACCATAAGGGGAAATTTTACAAAACTGTAATCAGACCTGTCATGTTGTATGGATCGGAATGGTGGGCCACAAAAGGGATGGAAGAAAGAAAACTGCATGTAATAGAGATGCCAATGTTGTGATGGATGTGTGGAGTGACAAGAATGGATAAAATACGGAGTATATAAGGGGAAGTATGAAAGTCGCGCCAGTAATAGAAAAGCTCCATAGACATAGACTAAGTTGGTATGGGCATGTGATGAGGAGAGAAGAAGGTCATATCGCAAAGAAGGCTTTGTAACTGAAGGTGAATGGAACCCGAAACAGAGGACGACCTAAGAAAAGATGGATGGATTGTGTCAAGGAGAGTATGAACAAGAAAAGATATGGTAGGCGACAGATCAAAATGGAGGGAACTGATATACTGTGCCGATTCTACATAAAAAGCAGGATAAGGTAAATTAAGAAGAAGAATATTGTTTTTTACAACACATTGATACACAATACAATAAAAAACTAAAACACAAGAAAATACACAAAGAAAATGGAAAGTAAAACATCTGTGCCTATCTTATGGTGCCGTCAGTGTTACAAAAGGTGACGGCTCAGCGTTACGCTGGACTAGGGATACGCTAATCCAACACTGATTTTCAGCCGTCACCTTCTGAGGCATCACGGGCCAACTCACGACCCTTACATAAAAACAAAAAAGACGTGTGTCACTCGAGGACTGCCGCGGTAAAGCTATTGCATAGCATTTTTTATCAACTTTTGCAATTATAATTATTTATTTATTTTATTTATGCAGTAACTCCGTTGCTGTAACTCACTGTTAACTTACTGTAATAGTAACTGTAACTTAGTAACTTAAGTTAAGTTGAGTTAACTTACTGTTACTTAGTTAACTCACTGTAACAGTAACTCCGTTACTGTAACACTCTAACAGTAACTCCGTCGAGCCTGTCGCGACACCCAAGTCAAAGTATCACCGCTGTGCCGGTCGGAGTGGTTTTTCGTTACGGAATTTCTGGATTCGGTCTCCACGCTCAAGGGCCGCGATAGAAGCTTTGCAATAGCTTAAAAATATAACAAAGAAAATATATGAACATACATTAAATGATAGAAAGAAGAAATATAATAACAAAATCTACGTTTGTTCCTACAACTAAAACTCCACTTGACATCGCCACAGTTTTACTATTGCGTCTAATTTATGGACTAGGAAGTTGTTAATGTCCTGAAACTGAATTCTTTTAAAGAAAGTTTTTCACGTGATAACATTTCATAAATCAATGAATGCCGGCTGCACGCACAGAAAAGTGTCATGTTCCGTGAGAGCGCGGAACAAGCGATGGAGAGGCACGATCGGCCTAAGCGTACGGCTTGTGACGCATCTATCTTCCACCGTTATCACGTAAAATTATCGTCTGTAAACGATGAAACACAATGAGGAGTAAAATCTTTGTTGAAAAGGGTTCTGCATTTCTTCTTTGCTGTGGGCGGTTCCAAAAAGCTAGTAGTCTGTAGCTTTTAAACATTATTAATCATATAAAGCTTTCTGAGTTAGATTCTTTCAAATCCTTCTTACAGAGCTATTTTTTAAAAAAGAAAAAAAAAATGAAATGAAATGAAATGAAATGAAATGAAATGAAATGAAATGAAATGAAATGAAATGAAATGAAATGAAATGAAATGAAATGAAATGAAATGAAATGAAATGAAATGAAATGAAATGAAATGAAATGAAATGAAATGAAATGAAATGAAATGAAATGAAATGAAATGAAATGAAATGAAATGAAATGAAATGAAATGAAACGAAACGAAATGAAATGAAATGAAATGAAATGAAATGAAATGAAATGAAATGAAATGAAATGAAATGAATGAAATGAAATGAAATAGAATTTTATTCAAATTTGGATATCATGTATCTCTTTCTGAACGTCATATTATTATTTTTAATATTTGCAAAATCGATAAGCTACTAGCGTTTCGAAACGACCACTGCTGAGAAGAATACGCCGAAAGAAACTCAGTCCAGTATTGGTCCCTACGTGCCTGAAGGGCTACACTTTCACATATTTATAACAAATTGAATTATTTTACATTAAGTAATCACCGATGTACAATTTATTGAATATATTACTTCCATGGAGTTTTATCTGATAAATAGTCATTAATACAATAATAGGCATTTTTAAGCAATTGATTTTTAACAGCAGTCTTAAACTTACCTAATGACAGAGCCAATATTTCTTCAGGAATTATATTATAGAAGCGTATACTAAGTCCCAAAAATGAATTCATTGTTTTCTGTAATCGCAAAGTTGGTGTCGCTAATTTATTTTTATTTCTCGTATTCCTGTTGTGGATATCACTATTTTTCGCGTAAAGATGAAGATTATTACGAACAAACATAATATTTGCAAATATGTATTGCGCGGGGAATGTCAAAATATTTATATTTTTAAACAATTCTCGAAGAGATTCTCTAGCACCTAGTTTATATATAGATCTGATAGCGCGTTTTTGAAGGACGAATATGGTATTAACTTCTGCTGCGTTACCCCATAGTAATATCCCATACGACATGACACTATGAAAGTAGCTGAAGTTTTAATGATGAAACGTCACACTCATCTGTGTGACGTTATCAAATACTTTGTTATTGTGTTAATAAATGGTTGGAAGTGGCACAGAATAGAGAGATGTGGTAACTTATGGGGGAGACCTTTGCCCAGCAGGGAGACAGTATAGGTTAAAAAGAAGATGAAATATTATATTGGAGCACACACATTCTAAAGTAATAATTCCATACCAGAATTTCAATCAGCTTTAATGGCTTCAATACACGAGTAATTATTAATAGAAGGAATATTCGTCAAAGCTGTGATGCAATCACTCAGACACCTATTGATCACTGGATGCACAGATCACTTAGCTTTGATGGTCTTTGTAAGTTGTTATTGCAGCTTCATACGAGTAATCTACATATATTTGATCGATATAACACGCTTATAAGAAAGATAGGGAAGAGGGGGTAACTGAGTGTAAGACTATATGTAGGTATACTATACTATACCGCGTGAGTTTGAATCTCTGAACTATATTGAAATCCTGGAATCAGAATCCCTGGTAAAATATAGAATTGCAAGAAAAAGAACTGAAAATTGAAAAATAAAATTAGGCTTTCCTTTCAAAGTCGCCTATCATCTGGACGAATTTCTATTATAGGTCACATTTTTTTAAGTGAAAACTTCTTTATCGGCGTTCCACACTTTATGGGATTGGTTGTTTGTTTTTCGTGTGTGTAAGTGGCCAACACTGGTGTCAGATTTGTCAAGCTGCCTAAAAGCATCTGACATAGCTTAACGACTGCCATCAAAGATGACAACAGCCGGGACCAACGGCTTAACGTGTACCGAAGCACAGAGGAGCTCGAGATATTATTATGCCACTTGCGGTCACCCATCACAATAGGGACTGCGCCCAGGGTTGCTTAACATGTGTAAGCGATTTCAATGCCAACGACCACTGGGCCATCGGGCTCCTCATTGGATTGGCAAAAAAATTAAAGTCGCATCAGGACACGTGACCTTATCGAAAATTTGTAATACGGACACGTAACCTGAGCTTCTGCAGGCACTCCCGGAGTGCAATCTGTTGGTTTTTTTTTTCATTTCTTACTTTAATTTTATATTTATTTCTCAATATAACACATACGGGTATTTTTTTGAACTTTTTTTCTGTACTTCTCATTATATGTTATACCTAGTATTAGAATTTACAGAGTTAATAGTACATTACTGCAGAGGCCGGGAAGTAAGGGATTGCCGGACGAGTAGAGTTTTCAAGGCCGAGCGTCAGCGAGGCCTTGGCAATAAATAAGAGTCCGGCAAGCCGATTCCCGGCAAAGGCATGTATTGTGCTTTTCTCAATAAATGCGAGGAAATAATGAAAGACGTACTACTGGGAATAAATAAGTGTAATATAAAAAAACGATAATAGTATGTACATTTTTATTTTCATATTTGTTTTACGGCATTTGGTGTTCTACGCCTTTTAGACCTTCATATTTTTCGACGTTTTATCGAAAAATTGATAGTATAATTCATTTCGTTGATTCAACGGAGCTCCTGGCGTCATTTTTCACGAATCCTCTGGTTTGATCATAGACGACGCAGTTACGCGAGCGACCATCAGCCCGCTATGTAAATCTCTAAATCCGCACCACAGCTGCACCATTACACATTGTTCATAAACATAGCCATTTATAACACCAAATTACACCGATTTTACATTATAAAGTCCACTAGAAGCAATCTGCAAAACAATCCAAATCAACAACCTTGCAGTCCGCCGAAAATAAATAATACTCGTAATACTCGTACGTAGTACATTCCCGCTTTATTTTCTTTTTTAATTGCAATTGTCATTTAGTGCTAAAGAAACATAGCCCATACAGCCCAGTCATATTTTACCCAAAAATCTACTTTCCCGCGTTTTTTCTTTTTATTATTGGCATAATTTTGTTTGATTTTATACCAACATTTTTATAAAATTATTTTCATATTCATATACTTATATGCTCGATGAGTGCATTTTTTTATAATGTGGTTGCCATGGCTGTATGACAAGTTACATAGTGCAAGTTACATAGATTAATTAAAAAGTTTTGAGCAGCGGCCAGGAATGAATTTTCATACTAACTTTCCTGGCCTAGGCCGGTAAAGTAATGGACGAGCCAAGAATTACAAACTTCGTGGCTTCATTTTACTACAATAATGCCTACATTTCCGAGCATGTTTGAGAAAATTATTATTTCTTGTAAGTTCCTATGTACACAGATTTTTGAGAAATGCAACCTAGGTTATAGTATTTTTTATTTCTATATATTGTTTTTTAATATTTGTAATCTGTTGTTTGTGATAATAAATAAATAAAAAAGTCGCATGTCATTGTGAACGATAAAAATTTTTTTTAGTTTATCCATACTAATATTATAAACGCGAAAGTGAGTTTCTTTATTTATTTGTTTGTTTGTTACGCTTTCACGCCGTAACTACTGAACCGATCATCATGAAATTTTGTATACAAGTTCTCTGGAGTACGGAGAAGGACATAGGCTACCTTTTATCCCGGGAAAAAGTACTAGTCCCGAGGGATCCACATTGACGCGGGCGAAAGCTTGTATAAAAATAAATGTTAATGTTGAGTTTGTTAAAGCCTATAATTTTTTAAAGTATGTCTGTAGATTTACCAAAACCTAATATATTTAGGACGTACCTTACAACAGACAATGTAGAAAAATGGTACATCGCTCAACGTCAGAGACAACATTTGGCAATATGTACGTAAGTAATGAAACAAAAAGCCTGTCAAACATTATAATTATTCCCACATACTCGTACGCTACCATAATCAATCATGAGAACGGCACGGAGACTTTTAATGTGTTTATTTTGTGAATGCTCAATGCATATGTCTGATGGATTAAATCATCATATTTAGGGTTCCGTACTCAAACTTAAAACGGGACAGACAGACAGACAGACGTATAGCGGAGCCATATTAATCTATACTACGAGTATCTATACTAATATTATAAAGCTGAAAAGTTTGTTTGTTTGTTCGTTTGAACGCGCCAATCTCAGGAACTACTGGTTCAAATTGGAAAATTTTGTGTTGGATAGTCCATTTATTGAGGAAAGCTTTAGGCTATAAAACATCACGCTGCGACCAATAGGAGCGAAGCATCAATAAAAAATGTTTTGAAATCGGGGAAAATAATTCATCTATACTAATTAATCATAATAACAGAAATTGCTGCGGACGAAGTCGCGGGCAACAGCTAGTAGGCTCCGCTGTACGTCTGTCTGTCCGTTTGTCACTATCTCATGAATAGATAGAGAGTTGAAATTTTTACAGATTATGTATTTCTGTTTCCGCTGTAACAAATACTACAAAACAGAATAAAAGTGTTATTCCGGTCTGATCCCCAAAACCTGATACCCAAGTGGATCCGTTTTATTATTATTAATTTCTATTCCGTTCTGATTCACCGTGCAGGGGATCAGAATAAATAATTAAATATTGTATTCCGGTCGGATCCCCAAGCATATTTTAGTACAGTCAGTAACAAATATTTGAAGTTACGAAATATAGAAATAGGATGCAATAAAAAAAATTACATTGCATGTAAGTTTTTATTTGATATATATTTAGTTAAGAACTTATTTTGATATTATTTGATATTTATGTTATTATGTTATATTATATTGATATTATTTACATTATTGTATATCATTATATATATGATTACTGTGATAATTGTCTAAAGAATGTTTTTTTGTTAAGTATTTGATTTTTCCCTGGTTAATTATTACTATTTTATTTTATGTTGCCTAGAAACTAAGATACAAATTTATGATTATCTGTAAATAATAATAAATAAATATATACGGACAAATCACACAGATTGAGCTAGCCCCAAAGTAAGTTCAAGACTTGTGTTATGGGATACTAACTCAACGATACTATATTTTATAACAAATACATATATAGATACACATCCAAGACCCAGGCCAATCTGAAAAAGATCATTTTCCATCTTGACCTGGCCGGGGATCGAACCCGGTCACTCCGTGTTGCAGGCAGGCGTGTTGACCGCTGCGCCACGGAGCTAGTCGAGGAAATGGGTAAAATCTGTGGAATCATATTAATTGGCGATGCGGCTAGCAACCTATCACTATTTTGATTCTGTTTTCCATAATACCCACCTACATGCTTAACGTGGCCTTTAGGTTTTACAGACCTAGGCTCTGTCTATCCTGCAAGAGAAAAAGACGTAATACTATAATACTCTTTTTTTAGTTCGGGGGTGAAAACACTATGATTATACTTCACTACACATTACTTAGCATTTCGTCCTCGCTTTATCAATATTCTCTCTCACGCATATTGTTTTAGTGAGTTTGTGTGAGCGTCATTTGTCAAAATTACCGATCCATCTTCCTCGCAAATTCGTCAACGTTGAATATAAAATAATCCTGCTTATGTGGTTGTTTCTCACGATTATTATTGAGTATGATGATGTCTCTTTTTCAAGAAATACATACGTTATAAAAACACGGTTTCACTCACGTTCATTCAGTTGGAATCGCCAACTAGTTTCGGTCTGATACGAAGACCACCATCAGGGCGAGTGTTAGGGGTGGCGACACGGCCGTTTCGCTTCCCTCAGAGCACTGAGGGCTGCCTCGTGCGTCGCCGCCCTCGCCGCATATTGTTAACTAGTTTCGGTCTGATACGAAGACCATCATCAGGGCGAGTGTTAACAATATGCGGCGCGGGCGGCGACGCGCGAGGCAGCCTTCAGTGCTCTGAGGGAAGCGAAACCGCCGTGTCGCTACCCCTAACACTCGCCCTGATGATGGTCTTCGTATCAGACCGAAACTAGTTGGCGATTCCAACTGAATGAACGTGAGGGAAACCGTGTTTTTATAACGTATGTATTTCTTCAATTCAATTCAACGAGGTCTTCAATTCAAGTTGGGGCAAAAAGACATTTTTTGTACGTATGTATGTATGTATGTATGTTTGTTCCACGATAACTTTTGAACCAGTGCTCCAATTAAGATGAAACTTAGAATGTATATAGGTCTTTATATACAATTTTCAAGTTCGTTGGGCATCAAAATCGGTTCAGCAGTTTACGAGATATTTAAATAAATGTTCAAGAATTTCGAGACATGAAAATTGAAAATGACGTTTAGGTAATATATTTCAAGATGACGCGGCAATAAATTTTAATTTTGAAGGTTACCACAGCCGCCGCTAGGTGGCAGTATTTCGTTGAAGCCTGCTTTGTCCATGCTTTGTGTATTAAATTGAAATTTTCTAACAAACCATGAACAATTATAAACTAGAACGGTACTTTCTCCTCTATACTTATCGAATGGTTGGCTCAATCGCAGTACGGTAGTTAGTACCTGATCGAAAAGATTAGACTTCGAGCCGCGCAAGAAAATTTGATTTTTCAATGATTGCAAATATTTCTTTCGCTGTCTGTTCCAAGTTAAATTCCAAGTGACTTTCTTATTTTTAATTTACAACATTTCGTTCCTTTAGAACAGAAAAATACCAGTCCATGAAAATTTCTATAATAAATTCATGTTAGTTCCAAATTTCTCCAGCAGATGGAGTCAGAAGTCCAAAAATGCGTAGGGATATTTTAATAAGTTTTTATTTATCTTTAATTTTAAGTATGTATATGTTTGTTCGGGTGTAAGCCTGCAACCAAAAATTAAGCAGTTATTTAACTGCAATTTCACATTGTACTTAACTTTATGGTGGTGGAAGATAATTATAAAAAATCACTGATCTTATTTAAAGATGACGAGCTATTTAATGATGAACATCCCGTTTACAACATTTTACAGTTTCAATCCTTTCACAATAAAAGCTGGTAAAAAAACCGGCCAAGTGCAAGTCGGAATCGCGCACGATGGTTTCCGTACCGTTATCTATAAAAACGGCAAAAAAATCATCTATTTTTAAAGGATATATACATAACGAAATTTTCTATGAATATTTTAATCGTCTACTTGCCGTTATCAATATAGAGCAAAAACAAGCAAAAAAATTACGTTTGTTGTATGGCCCCCTTAAATATTTATTTTGTTCTATTTTTTTGTATTTCCTGTTATAGCGGCAACAGAAATACATCATCTGTGAAAATTTCAGCTGTCTAACTATCACGGTTCATGAGATACAGCCTGGTGAGAGACGGACGGACAGGCAGACAGACAGACGGACAGTGGAGCGATATTAATAGGGTCCCGTTTTTACCCTTTATGTACGAAATAATAAAAATGAATGAAAAAAGTAGTGTAAGAAGAAACAAATAATTCCGCAGAACAGACACAATAAAGACAAAGAAATGGGATTCGGTGGGCGAAAGATAAGTACAGATGTAGAATCCAAACGTACGAACACCATATTTGGAAGGTAAAGCCGAAGCATAGAAAGAGGAGTATGGGAGTGCAGCACTCTGCTAGAGAAACAAAAACAAAAGCCAAATGAAAACTGAGCTGGGGGGTTGTCCGGACAAAACAAGCCAGAAAATTGATACAAATAAAAGTTTTATAAGTATAAAGCTCAAGCGAAGAACCTAATATGTCTCGGGGCTAAAAAAATTAAACATTAGAAAACAAAACACATATGTCTCGTTTTTAAAACCTTAATCATCATTATCATGCCGACCAAAGCTCAGTCACCCGGATACTAATATATTAAATGACCTGGTATTTTATATTTCTATTCCCTGAATTGTAAGTCGCAGGCCTATTGACATTTTCAAACACTCAAAAACGCCTGTGGAATATTTGGTACGAAAATTATTTTTATAAAATGTCCATGTTGTGATTCCGTTAATAACCATAGTCTTTCAGATATGATGAAACATTTACATTTATTTGTCCCTTAGTGAAATTATATTTATTTTTCTCTGAGGACCTACTCAAATTTTGCTCGATAGTGCAACGCAGCTCTTCAGCTACACGTTGCACTATCGAGAGCAGCTAAACGCCTCACAGTTGTTGTATTGAATTTTTTTTGTCATATTAATTAGATGAAATTCTAATCGTACATTTAGGGATTGGAAGGGAAAAACTATTTCAACTATTTCTGCAACAGTAATAAAAAAGGGGTTTAACATTGTATGGTAGTTCATTTGTTTGGATAGAAATTAATGTTTACTATTACAAGAAAGTAAGGACATCGTGTTCATTGTATGTTAATTTGAAATAAGTCGTGGTGAGTAAAATAAAAAGAGTGCTTCATCTAAACAATAGCACTATGACAACATGCTTATCAAAATCAGTATAATAGTGGCTAGCTCACGAAATTATCAGAAAAATTAAATAATCGCGAGGTCCACGTTCGCAGCGAACTACTAGTTAAAGTAAGTTTTTTATATGAAAGATATATAAAGTTAAGTTTTACTTCTGTATTCTATTTAGGTCCCACTGCAGAGCAAAAGCTTCCCCTTCTGTTTTACACCACGTTAATAATTGTTATAAATTCTCTTGGCATTTATGACTTGAAGATAAAGTTACTATCCTTAATCGGATAACTACCTACGACTTATGTCAATCTCTTTGATTTCAGGTATCTGCACTAAGTATATTTTTCTTTTTACACTATTATTCAAAACTTCTGTCCCGTAATGTTTATGCTACATGTAACTTGTGAGAGCATCATTAACCATCTTCTTTTAGGTCGGAGGTTAAAAACATCAGACAATTAACCTAACTCTGTTACTCAGCATTTCGTGCTCGCTTTGTCAATACCCTCCTACACGCATATTGTTTTTGCTCCACATTAGTGGGTTCGTGTGAACGTCGTTTGTCAAACTTACCGATCCATCTTCCTCGCTCACTCGTCAACGATAAGCATTAACGTACACTGAATATTGGAGTTATCCTTTTTGGAGAATTATTTCTGTTGGTTATAATTTAGTTAAAGCTGTGAGCATTCTCTCCCAGTCAGCCAATAGGGAAAGACAGAAAAAATAATATTGATGTAAGACTTAAATGTATAAGAAACTGGCTTTCACCCGCGGCTCCGCCCGCGTCGCTGTCTATCCCTCGGGAATAATATTTTTTCCTGGGAAAAAATATTAATAATATTAGTAGCCTATGTCCTTTTCCGTACTCCAGAGAACTTGTATGCAAAATTTCATTCATGATGATCGGTTCAGTAGTTACGGCGTGAAAGCGTAACAAACAAACTCACTTTCGCATTTATAATATTAAGTAAGGATTTAAAATATGGATGAGCTGTCAGCTGCATCGTCTGTAACATGATTCTTGATGTAGAGGCCTTGCTTCTTAAATGGAATTCATATTAAATATAAAAAAGCAGTCTTAGGTCCATCATTAAATAAAATATCACACAGATTGAGCTAGCCCCACTGTTAGTTGCGAAATTGGGTCGTAGCATACTAAATCAACGATACTACATATATGTTTGTTTTTGTGTGTGTAAATGGCCAAAACTGGTATCAGATTTTTCAAGCTTCCTAAAAGCGTGTGACATAGATAGATCGATTTCCATCATGACCTGGCCGAAAATCGAACCACTGAGCCATAGAGTTCTATGTCCACTATATCTTTATCTCCATTTTCACGCTAACCGTAGATTGACAAAAAACAAAAGAGACTTAAAAATAAATGTTTTTCTGCAGAGCATTATGAAAAGCGAAAGCTAATACAAAAATATCAAAATCAACACTAACCACGTAGTGTACGCCGTTCCTATTCAACATGAACCTACGAATCGTCTATCGTCCTTAAAGGCGTATTGAGTACGTGTGACTGGAATACAAAATGTGAATTCCGTGTACATTTTTTATGCTCCTGTCAAGCTATTTTATGTACAATTTTGACGTAGAAATGCCAATGAATCATTTGAATGGAAGTGACTAGTTTCAACTGCAAGATTTTACTAAAGATTCTCGTCTTCTGTAAAATTTGGATAGTCGATAGACTAGGGGCGTTAGCATTAGTAGTGCTTAAGTATGTTAGGTAACTCGAGTCTTTCTCTCATACCAGTCTTCTCCGGGTTGCATCCTCAGCTACAGAATATTACCAGACCCAGCGTAAATGAAATGGGCTTTAAATGAGATAGATATTAGCTCAGCAGAGAAGGCAGGAATCAGAATACTTTATAAGCACTATATTATATTTTATAATTTCAAATATTAATAAAAATTGGTAGTTATTCTGACTTAATGTCCGGGAGGAAGAATAAAAGTGGAATCAGAACCAGATTCATGATGAAAAAGGGATGTGCGAAGAATCTAAAAATGGAATTTGAAAACTAATTTGTAATGTAGTTTCTAATAAAAGTAGATTAGATAATGTGGAAATTATATAAATATATAAATAAATATATACGGACAAATCACACAGATTGAGCTAGCCCGAAAGAAAGTTCGAGACTTGTGTTATGGGATACTAACTCAACGATACTATATTTTATAACAAATACATATGTAGATAAACATCCAAGACCCAGGCCAATCTGAAAAAGATCAATTTTCATCTTGACCTGGCCGGGGATCGAACCCGGTCGCGTATTGCCAAACTGTATACTGACCGAGACCGGGGTTGCTCTGAGTTCGATCACAGTTTGCCTTTGTAGTTGAAGAGCAAACTGTATACTTTTTCAGCGAGTGTCTGAATCAAAATACATTTTGCTTTAAAATACTTGATCAAAATACATACGAGTCCAGACGTGCATACTTTCCAGCGTCTGGTGTAGTAGTGTGTAATGGCATGATAATTTAGATCAAATGCATGCAAATGCAGACATGTTTTATTTATCTGCCTCGTCTTCTAAAATTTGCGCCGCTTTCGACCTTGACTCCTTTTTTCGCCAGTGGTCGTAACTTCATTAGCAACTACGCACGTGTTTATTAAATAAAGTGTTTAAATAGATTCACTTTTAAAAAATAAACCGAATTTAAAACTGTTTTTTATAGATGGGTGTAAGCTTTAATAATTTGAATAAATCTAGTTTGCGGTACGAGTATGCTGGTAGAAAAACAGTTGGCATACTTATTTACTGATATTTTAACTTCAAAAAAATATATTTTAATTCCGCACTCTCCGGTTATTAACAAAAAAAAAAATTACAGTCGCTTTAAATTACTTATTAATTCTTTTTATTCCCTTTTCCGTTTTTGTATTTGTGCTATTGTCAATTTCCGATAGGGAAATAAAGCACAATAGGCGTGGTGTGACGCCATCTCTTACTATTTGAGTTTTTGGCGTTTAATGAAAATTTCTCATTTTCTGTTCTTGATACATTAATTTACTTTGTTATCAATCACTTATCATATCGACTTAATTCAGTTAATTCATTTTATTATATACACCGAAATTATATATAACAAATAGGTACAAATTGTTGTGTCAGTGCATCTTTCTTATGAAAAATTAATAAATACTAAATTGGAAACACTTATTGTTTTTTAACACCCTCTATAATTGTTACAGTTCAAATTAATTTTTAGTCATACAACGGCTTTTCTTTAATTAAAACTTAAATTACTTCACAATAGCTATGTTTTTTGGGAAAGTTGTTCAGTTTCACAGATAGGATACCTAAAAATCGCAACAGCATAAAAAATATACGAGAAAAATACTGAACACGTTGTATAGTTAGTTAAAGATATTCGCATGTCACAGTTTGCTTTACATACAAGCGAGCAAAGTGCATACCATCTCAGACTGCACTGAGCTCGTATGTACTTTGCTCCAATTTGTTTGTGATTTTAATGAGCACGATGTTGTTCGGTACAGACTATGGGTGTCTGGGTCAGTATACAGTTTGGCAATACGCAACCCGGTCACTCCGTGTCACAGTCTGACGTGTTGACCACTGCGCCACGGAGCTAGTCAAATATAGATGGCAATATGTAGCATGAATGAGACATCGTAATGTGTGTTAATGATCGACACAAGTATATTGTTTTTTTTACCAACGTTCATCATTCTTTACAATATACGTTCACACAACAGTAAATAGATTTGAATTAGCTTCTCACAAATAAAGAGCCTCCTTTTACAAGTAAAGAGATTCCAATGCCTCAGACTCTGGCCTCATAACTAAGATTCTCAACAACGACCGCCATGCTTACAGTTGCCATCAATGGATGAAAGTTATAAAGCAATATTAGGTACTTAAAGGCCTAAATGTATGTAAAAAAGTTTAGGTCTACTCTATGTTTTCAACGCAATGTACCAGCTCAAAATTCAGTCACGATGCAAGCCTCCGCAATAAAATGAAGTAATAGCATGTAACTTTTGCTTTGACGGCGTTTCGCCTCGTCGGTTGAATTAAACTTCCTTTTCATACAGAAATATCGGAGAGTATGTTATTTTATGACAACTGAAGTGCCGTATTCTTATTTTACTTTTGGATTTGGGTGACTCTGTAGAGAATAATGTATTTTTTAAGCGGGAGAGTTGTAAATATGTTTCATGTATGAATTTTGCCGTCCACTTCGTTCTCCTATAAGTTCTAAGTAATAATCAGCATTCAGTGATAATACGGGGAATGTCAATTCCCTTCCTTGGTATTGGTGCAAAAGAGATGGGAATTACTGAGCGATTTATCAAACTGAAAGGTGTACTAAAAATTTGTCATATTTTTTAATTAAACTCACAAAAAAATGTACCATTTAACCACACAGAAAACTTACAATATGTTGGTTATGAGCAAACGGCTAGACAAGAAACCTTTTATGATAAGCTATTTTAAGGAGACCTCGAGCACAAAATCAAAGCTTAATATTATTTTTAAAAAAGTTGTATCCACATATCATACAAAATACTTTGTGAAATCATGACTTCACTGGCCCTCGCGCGTCACAAACTACACCCTTATTGAACAGGTGGAGGCGTGCTGGCTAGCCCTCGTTTGGCAGCTGGCAAAGCTAAGTACAAACGAGTACTTAGCTTTGCCTTAGTATAATTAGACATAGTCTTTCCCTACATCATTGGACCACGAGAGTTACCTGTAAATCCTGAGATTAAGTGTCTAATACTGTGAATTCTACTAGTAAACTATGTTCGGCTATCTGTTTGTTTCTATATGACGCCCTAACGTTACAGTGGCGCCCAACGTGGGGCCGCTGTAACGTGGAGGCGTTACAACTTTGACATGTACAGTTTGCCAAGATAACAAAATTGAAGCTATATTGAGTTACAATTTAGATTTTAAAATAAGAATTTAGAATTACATCGGTACTTTCTTTCTTATCTAAGTGTTATCCCATTTACGTCCTCAGCTGTAGTGCGTAGGAGCCCAGGGTCCACTACTATGTAAGTATTCATGCTGTTTTTTAAAGTTTCGCACCCATAGGATAAAAACGGGACCCTAATAATATGGCTCCGCTGTCCGTCTGTCACCGGACTGTATCTCATGAACCGTAGTAGTCAGACAGACGATATTTTCAAAGATGTTGTATTTCTGTTGCCGCTATAACAACAAATACTAAAAAAATAGAATAAAATAAATATTCAAAGGGGCAACAAACGTGATGTTTTTGCTCGATATTGGAAACGGCAACGGATAGACGCTTGAAATATTCAAATAATATTTAGGTATATATTTCCTTTAAAAATAAATTATAAATATTTAAGGGGGACTCCCATACAATAAACATAATTATTTTTCCGTTTTTATAAATAAGTAGCTTTCGCCCGCAGCTCCGCCCGCGTCAATGTCGATCCCTCGGGAATAGTACCGTTTCCCGGGATAAAAAGTAACCTATGGTACTCTCTTCTCGGTACTCCAGAGAACTTGTATGCAAAATTTCATGATGATCGGTCCAGTAGTTACGGCGTGAAAGCGTAACAAACAAACAAACTCACTTTCGCATTTATAATATTAGTTAGGATGATACGGAACTCATCGTGCGCGTCTACTCGCACTTGGCCGGTTTTTGATTTGGCACAGTTTTATGTTCAGCGGCAGCTCACCTCAATCCTGCGGAATTGGATCGATGTTCAGTCAGCCGTGCTTTAACTAAGCTACCTATATACAGCTACCTGCAGACACAGAGTACTTTGGCGAGCTCCGTGGAGCAGTGGTTAACACGCCAGCCTGCGACACGAGGGCCCTGGGTTCGATCCCCGGTCAGGTCAAGATGGAAAAGAGCTTTTTCAGATTGGCCTGGGTTTTGGATGTTTATCTATATATGTATTTGTTATAAAATATAGTATCGTTGAGTTAGTATCCCATAACACAAGTCTCGAACTTACTTTGGGGCTAGCTCAATCTATGTGATTTGTCTGTATATATTTATTTATTTACATAAATAAAGTTCATAAATTATATTGGGGCAACGTTTCTTTCAGGCTTCCATGCTGGTCTAGGAGAAAAGAAAAAACGTAGAATGAGCCAGCTGCTTCTCTTTCCGCGCAGTTCGTAAAAGCCGATCTAGGGAATGGGTAAAATCTGAGGAATCATGTTAAAAGGCGATGCGGCTAGCAACCCATCACTATTTTGATTCCGTTTTCCACCTACTGCCCACCAACATGTGGGTATAAAAGCATGAGAAGTGCTTTTATGACCAATTCAATATTTGCTCGCATGGTGTTGTGACAATGGACGTGCCGTACATTCATTGGAGTGTTTGACTTGAGAGCAAACACGAATTGGGTTCGTGGTTGGGTTTCTTGGAGCGAGGCGAAGAAACTTTATTACGTAACTTGGCTTTGCCGTTAAACTATGTAAATATGGGCTACTTAATTAATGTCTAGGATATTAAAAAAATTATATGTATTATGTTTAGTATTTGTAATGCTAATTAAAACAATTTAAGTAAAAGCTTTCTTTAATTTAATCGCGCTTTCTATTCGTCGAATGTGAATAAAGTAGAATATCACACTGTTTCCGTAAATCTACATTAAAAATTGGGAATAAAGCTACCAAAACTCATGAAACCAATTACTTATTCACATCACAAGTCAAGAACGCAAACACTACAGTCGGAAAACAAAACATGACCAATTCAATATTTGCTCGCGCAGTGTTGTGACATTGGACGTACCTACATCTATTGGAGTGTTTGACTTGAGAGCAAACAAGAATTGGGTTCATGGTTGGGTTTCTTGGAGCGAGGCGAAGATACTTTATTATTTATTTTATTTATTATGTAACTTTGTTTTGTTATTAAACTATGTAAATATACAACTTCTATGTAAATACTTAATTAATGTCTAGGATATAAAAAAATAAACTATAATACACCGAGTATACCATCCTGACTTCGAATCACCGTATCAAATTATTTTTATCACATATTTCTAATTTTGAATTCTACTAAGCATTGTAAGGCTATATTAAATCAATTTAATTAAGTTGAAACTTTCTTTTATCAACTTTTTATTCATTGAATAATAAACGAAGTAGAATACAACACTGTTTCCGTAAATCTACATTAAACATTGAAAATAAAGCTACCAAAACTCATGAAACCAATTACTTATTCACATCACAAGTCAAAAACGCAAACACTACAGTCGGAAAACAACATGACCAATTCAATATTTGCTCGCGTGGTGTTGTGACAATGGACGTTCCTACATCTATTGGAGTGTTTGACTTCTGAGCAAATACGTGTTGGGTTTCTTGGGGCGAGGCGAAGGAACTTCATTAAGTAATTTGGTTTTGTCGTTAAACTATGTCAATCTGGGTTACTTAAAGACGTACATAAATAGGGTTGCCTAATGAATGTCTAGGATATAAAAAAATAAACTATAATACACATAGTATACTACCGTGACTTCGAATCACCGCGTCAAATTATTTTATCACATATTTCAAATTTCGAAATTCTGCCAATCTTTGTACGGCTATATTAAAACAATTTTTTATTCATTGAATAATGAACGAAGTAGAATACAACACTGTTTCCGTAAATCTACATTAAACATTGAGAATAAAGCTACCAAAACTCATGAAACCAATTACTTATTCTCATCACAAGTCAAGAACGCAAATACTACAGTCGGAAAACAAAACATGACCAATTCAATATTTGCTCGCGTGGTGTTGTGACAATGGACGTACAGCCATTGGAGTGTTTGACTTGAGAGCAAACACGACTTGGGTTCGTGGTTGGGTTTCTTGGAGCGAGGCGAAGAAACTTTATTACGTAACTTGGTTTTGTCGTTAAACTATGTAAATATGGGCTACTTAATTAATGTCTAGGATATAAGAAAATATATTAAGTAAGTATTGTTGAATATGAACGAAGTAGAATACCACACTGTTTTCGTAAATCTATATTAAAAATTGAGAATAAAGGTACTAAAAGACGTACTTAAATAGAGTTTACTAATGATTATCTAGTGTATATAAAAACAACTATAATATTTGGTCTGGGAAAAAGTATTTTATATGGAGACTTTATACGTTCATACAAAAGAGTTTTATCTTTGTTTAAATTCAAAGATAAAAATGCTTAAATCGATTTTGTGTTGGTGTTATTAGGACTGCATAAGTTCATAAACATCATGTTACTAGTAGCCTATTTTGCATTTTTTCCTCATTGTTAAAAGACTTTTGTAAATATGCATAAATCTTCATAAATTTGTTTCATATTGACGGATAGAAACAAAATTGAAAAAAACAGAAAAATATATTTAAGGATTTTTTGAAATGTCATCATTCTAATGGTATTAAAACTAGTCAGATACAAACAGCATAACCGATGATATTTTACAACAGATTTTTAGAACAGATTTTTACATAAAAATACGAAAGATTTTTTTCCCTGACACATATATTTTATCTATATATAATGGATATAAATTTACCGTCAACTGAACAACATTACAACGTATGTGACTTGCAGAGGCAACTCAGTCAGTCAGTATGAACAACTTTGCTATGCGACTAAAGATGTTTCATAGTTCGTTAATTTATTACGTATTTAGTAACTATTTTGCGTCAAAGAGAAGAAACCTATCTCAACTATCCAAGTTCCTAAATAATTCAACGTAGTCACCATCAAGTCATTCGTATAATATCCCAGCAATATATCCGGCAACATACACAGTTTAGTGTTGTACAAACATGTGCACGTGTTGCGAGCGCAAACAGATAGCGCTAGTTCCAGACTTCAATATATTAACTATTGGGCAGGAATGATGTGCTAAGAACGCTGTGACGGAGGTTCCTATTTTCGCAAAATACGGATATAAAGTCAACCTCTGTCAGAAAGATCTCAAATATCCAAGTTAAATAATTAGTCTAATATCCCAGCAATATATCCGACAACATACACAGTTTAGTGTTGTAAAAAGATGTGCACGTGTTGCTAGCGCAAACGGATAATGCTAGTTTCAGACTTCAATATATTAACTATTGGGCAGGAATGATGTGCTAAGAATGTTGTGACGGAGGTTCCTATCTTTGTAATATTCGGATAAAAATTTAAACTCTGCCAGAAAGATCTTAAATATACAAGTTCCTTAAATCATTCGTGTAATATCCCAGATATATCCGACAATATACACAGTTTAGTGATGAACAAATATGTGCACGTGTTGTGAGCACATACAGATAGTGCGAGTTCCAGACTTCAATATATTAACTATTGAGCGGGAATGCTAGGCTAAGAATAAGAATGCTGTGACGGATGTTCCTAGCTTTGTAATATTCGGATAAAAGTCAAGCTCTGCCAGAAAAATCTCAAATATCCAAGTTCCTAAAATAATTCGTCTAATATCCCAGCAATATATCCGGCAACATACACAGTTTAGTGTTGCACAAACATGTGCACGTGTTGCTGGCGCAAACAGATAGTGCGAGTTCTAGACTTTAAATATTAACTATTGGGCAGGAATGCTGTACTAAAAATACTACGACGGAAACGGCACATCAGGAAGTATGTGCTAAGAATGCTATGTAAGCTAAGATCTGCTAGATAGATTATGTATCATAAGTCGAACCCAAAAACTTTGTACACATTAGTACACAGGTATAGCCATTTTTTAAATATTTGTATATAGGCTTTAGATATTTAAAATAATTTAACTCCGCGCTATATATCTAGCAATATATTTACACATTTTAGTGTTGTACAAACATGTGCACGTGTTGCGAGCGCAAAAAGATAGCGCTAGTTCCAGACTTCAATATATTGACTAACTATCTTTCGCCCGCGGCTCCGCCCGCATCAATGTCCATGCCTCGGGAATAGTAGTATATAGGGATAAAAGGTAGCCTATGTCCTTCTCCGTACTTCAGAGAGCTTGTATGCAACATTTCATGATGATCGGTTCATTAGTTACGGCGTGAAAGCGTTACAAACAAACAACCAAACAAACTTACTTTTGCATTTATAATATTAGAACGGATAAGGATTACGCAGAGGGAAAATGCTAAGAATACTATGTTTTATCTTTGCAATATTCGGATATTAAGCCTAAGTGTGTTAGGTGAATGTGTAAGACATACGGAATTATATTACGCTAATTTCCTCCTTGAGTACAAATGTTGTTGCATAGTCTGAAATACATTTCAATAATTCCATTTGTGCTTTCAGTATTGATTATGTAATATGTGTAACGCATTGTATAGACGTGTGTTTTTCATACATTTACATACCGCAGAGCTCCATTGGAAATACTTACACATTTTTAAGGCCAGTAGAAACGCACTGATAGTGTTGTGTCATTAATAAAAAATCTAATTTTATTAATTCTCAACATGCCTATTGCTAACCGAAATACAAATTCAGAAATTACAAAAATCGCTCTAATTTATTAGATTTACACCTCAGCAATAAGTTCATCTAAAATTCTACCGCGTCTCCAAATTTCCTGCTCTGTGTCGTCCGTCTAATAGGAACTATTCAAATCAGGACCACGCACGGCTATTAATATCCGAGGACTGTTTGAACTAAACTATAGGACATGGTATAATTCATCTCGACTGGACTGTAATATGAATGTTAATTCGAGCGATATTTCATTATACCTGCAGTTGAATTGTAAGCTTCTATGAATATCATTAGTAATGATTACTCTGGTAATAGTTATTAAGCATCATAATTCTAATGCATTTACAGATTTGCAAGCCATGCATGGCCAGGGGTAGGACCCTAATTAGCTTGTCCAATAACTTAGGCAAAAGGCGGGGCCATGCCCTATTCTTACATCGTTTCTAATGTCGCGTTGGGATGAGAGCAGTTGAAGTCAGTTGATGTAGAATGCAGGTAGTCAAATATTATATTCACCCTATTTCAGGTGCGGCCGTTAGGCGCCCGTTCCGCGACGCGCCTAGTATATACATTTTTAGAATTTGTTTGTTCGCTATGCCCAAATCTGTGATGCTCCCGCTGGTTCTTAACAAAAGTAACTTAGGATAGTACTGTTGAGAGTATAATTGTTAAAGAAATTAATTAAATATTTAGCAAAATCACATAATGCGTGCAATGGTTGTATCTGCTCGTTTGCCGTCGGTAATACATAAAAAAAAAAATAGAAAACAAATTTATTTTCGATGCTGTAACTAATTTGAAATATAAACAGCAACAAACTGAACATATGCTTAACAGATAAAATTAACAAACAAATATTCAATTAACAGACACGTATAATTTAAACAGTATTTACTGAAATTTCCAGTTCAAAAAATTGTGAGTTGACGTCTTTTGGAGAAAATGCGCTGTGCAGTTTGTTGCCGCTTCTTCTGCAGTCCGCTTTGAAAGCGGCATTAAACTTAGCCATAAGTAAATTTTGACGTCAACAATTGTAGAGAAGTGAAATTAAGAAAGAAGAAGTAAAAGAAACCTATATTAAATGAACGTTTTAAATTTCAATTGGAGTAACAAAAAATGTTTTACAATTAAGTGCCCATGCCGGGCGCGTCACGGAACGGGTGTCTATCGGACGGATTCATTATTTCGTACGATGATTGCTTTGCTTTTACTGTATAAACAAGGGTCATCGATTGTGTGAGACTTTGAAGCTACGAGTATCTTAAAGCATCGAGCCAGGACTCGAGAAAGCAATCTGAAAAGGACAATGGACATTGCATAATTTATCTAGACTGGACTGTAAGAAAGTTAATTCAAACGATACCTCATTATACTAGCGTCTGAATTGTGAGTTTCTATGAATAATGAATTTGTAGTCAATTGATGTATTAGTATGATTTATTGAGTGTAAGAATGCCTTTGTTGTATGATGATTGCTTTGCTTTTTGTGAGTAAATAAGTTCACTCGATCATAATAATCTAATATCTGTCTACTTTAGCTCTACTCACTCCACAAAATAATCGCTGCCATTTCACGTGGCATATTGATGTTCACAGCATATAGTTTTACTAGCTGTTGCCCGCGACTTCATCCGCGACAATTTCTGTTATTATGATTAATTAGTATAGATGAATATTTTCTCCCCGTTTTTAAAACATTTTTTATTGATGCTTCGCTCCTATTGGTCGCAGCGTGATGTTTTATAACCTAAAGCCTTCCTCAATAAATGGACTATCCAACACAAAAAAAAATCCAATTTCGACCAGTAGTTCCTGATATTAGCGCGTTCAAACAAACAAACTCTTCAGCTTTATAATATTAGTATAGATTAGATCCTTTTTCAGTTTGTTTACGAACAGAAATATGTTCGAGTTTGAAGACTGATATTCTTCTAACTTTATTAAGTGGACGTTAGAGAATAAATTATTATAAACATTTTATTTATTTATGTATTAATATGAGAAATAAACAGGCTTAAATGTTACATAATATGCTAGACAATTTATAAATTATACATTGCCAAAACGTTTATACAGCTAGCTTATTCCTATATAGACGATGAGAGTCTATCATATTTATAAGTAGGTACATATATATATATTTTATGATCTAAAAACCACTTGATAATGTTATGGACTAGGATTATACAAGGTTGTAGTAAATAATAAAAATGAAGAACATGGAACGAGTTGAAGAATAAAATTTTAATTAATTTTGATTTTCTGCAATTACTCCCTAATTCCTCTAACATACCTACTAACATGCTAAACGTGGCCTTCAGGTCTTATAAACCTAGGCTCTGTCTACCCCGCAAAGAAAAACGTGATACTATGTATATGTAGGTATGTATGCCTCCCAAATGGGCCGTAGGCATGTGGGACGAGTTGTGGAATTACTCAATTATCCATCGTGCACGATGACAGGCAATGTAATCCTTATCCTTACTAATATTATAAATGCGAAAGTGAGTTTGTTTGTTTGTTTGTTTATTTGTTTGTTTGTTTGTTTGTTTGTTTGTTTGTTTGTCTGTTTCTTTGTTTGTTTGTTTGTTTGTTTGTTTGTTTGTTTGTTTGTTTGTTTGTTTGTTTGTTTGTTTGTTTGTTTGTTTGTTTGTTTGTTTGTTTGTTTGTTTGTTTGTTTGTTTGTTTGTTTGTTTGTTTGTTTGTTTGTTTGTTTGTTTGTTTGTTACGCTTTCACGCCGTAACTACTGAACCGATGATCATGAAAATTTGCATACAAGTTCTCTGGAGTACGGAGAAGGACGTAGACTACCTCTTATCCCGGGAAAAAGGACTGTTCCCGAGGGATCGACATTGACGCGGGTGGAGCCGCGGGCGACAGCTAGTTACCTGTAAAGTTATTGTTTTGGTATTATTATAGTACTAGCTTTCGCCCGCGGCTCCGCTCGCGTCAATGTCGATACCTCGGGAATAGTACTTTTTCCCGGGATAAGAGTTAATAATAGCCTATGTCCTTCTCCGTACCCCAGATAACGTGTATGCATTTTTTTGCAAAATTTCACGATGATCACTTCAGTAGTTACGGCGTGAAAGCATAACAAACAAACTCACTTTCGCATTTATAATATTAGTTAGGATGGTTGCAGGGGCACATTGCTACGACCTATCAGGAGCGATATCGTTAATGAGTGTCACGATGATGACTCATTGATTATACGTGCGCAGGTAGCTAATTTTCGGTAACACGCGGCGCATTGCATATACCTATCCCCATTGAAGTAAGGCCCGATGACTCAGTTAATAATGCGCCGACTATAGTAACAGATGTTCATACAGTTTTAAGGCATTAAGAAATGACTCAAGCAAGCAATCAACGAAGGACAATTGACATGGTATTAATTATCTAGGCTGATCTTTTAAATATGAATATTTATTCAAACGATTCGGGGCTTTTACATGCACCTGCATTGTGAGTTTCTATAAATATTATATTGAAGTAAATTGATGTACAGTTTGTGGAGTGTACAAATGATTTTGTTATATAATAAACCACATTCATCATAATTTGGTCTGGTGATGGATAAGGATTACCTTATCCTCATCATCTGAGCGTTTTTCAGGTTGCGTCTTCAGCTGTGCAACTTTAAAGCTCGGGATCTGCTATAGCATTTATGTTGTGATGATTTGGCCAAAGTCATGGAATATAAGTACTAATGTACAAAACGGAAACTCACAGCATCCCCCGCAAGTTGGCGTTCACGCACCTCTTCCCCGTTCTCGGGTGTTTTTGTAAGTTCTAAAAAACAGGGTTAACTGTTATAGTCCGGTCAAATTAGACATTCGAAAGTACATACATTCCGATCAAGTTGAAAATTAGTAAATTTGTTCAAAACATAATTAAAAGTAACATTTTAAAGTTCCCCATCGATCCGGTACTTGCAAAAAATGTTACTTAAGGTTAATAAAATGGTTTTTCGCGATTTTCACCGAAACGGTAAGTTTTATTACAAAATTACCTCAGACAAAAATTGTAGATCATAAAATTATCTACAAAAAATATATTAATACATTTTTCCTTAGTGCCACCGTTTCTGAGATAGAACGATTTAAAAAGTTTTAATCATCATTATTATTTTATTAATTTATTTCATTTTTGTATTTATATAAAGGTCCCTGGAATTGGACACGTTATGGCAAAAAGATATAGTTTTGTGAAGCTGTTTTGATTTAAAATATATATTTAATTAAAATGTGTTTCTTTTTTATTTATTTAATTATTAGATTATTATGTTTAATTTTATACGATGAAAACGAATTTGAGTAGCCTACAGAAAATAATTGTGAAACAATTTTAACATTATTTTTATATTGTAATACGATTTTTATTATCGCGGGGATACATTTTCGATAGTTAATTCAATTTAAATACGCCGTTTTGTATTTATTATGTCAAAGAAATGTTTCTACCAAAAATAGAAAAATAAAATATAAAACGGTACAATACTATTTTTACTGTTATTAAATAAACAAATTGCATATGAAAATTCAAGCTATTCGCAATTTTTAAACATTACTGCCACTATACAGCTTCAAGATGCAATAAAGGTATGTAAAGCATAGATTTAGAGGCTTTAGCTGCATTAGTGTTACAGTTATTGCCCATAAATAACGTCGTTGTCTTCGCAAGATTACGCTTACAGATTTACTACTTCTAAGCTTTATTTGCTACATAAAATGTTACTGGAATCCAAGCAAATCTTACATACATACGTACATACTGTCTAATCAGAAACTGAATGTTATTATTATTGTTTATTTGTTTATTGCAGCACATAAAAACATACATACTTACATCGTAGTATTACGTCTTTTCCCCTTGCGGGGTAGACAAAGCCTAGGTCTATAAGACCTTAGCATTTTGACGGGCGTGTAGATGGAACAAAGAATCAAAAAGTGATGAGTTGCAAGCTGCATCGCCTATTGACATGATTCCGCAGCGTTTTGCCCATTATCTTGATCGGTTTTCACGATCTGCACGGGAGATACAAAACAGAAAAATTAATATACAACGGCGGACTTATCCCATTGTCAACTCATACTAAAAACAGGATAAAAATCGTTATCCCATAAAACCGTCAAATGAGCTTGTCAAAATAAGCAATTTTTACTAACGGAACTCAAAAAATTTTAAGTGTCGTTGGGGAGGATATGCGAAAAATGGCATAATATCCTACCCAATGACATCTAACTTTTTTTTGAGTTCTAATCAGCTAGGTTTTCCCTTCTGCTGGTGCCCGGCGGAGGCAGCATGGCCAGACATTTTTGTTTCCTATGTAATTCGCCGGTTTTCGTGAAACGTGACCATACCAGCGTAGACGGCTCCCCTACAGCTTGTCTACTCTGTCACGGACATGGAGGATGCCGCGCATGCCGGAGTTCCTTATACGGTCCTTCCGCGAAACTCCACACATCCAGCACAACATATTCATCTCCGTAACTTGCAGCTTTCTCTTGTGCCGCTCAAGGACAGGCCACACTTCACTCTAACACTAAGGAGCCCGATGGCCCAGTGGGCTTGAGCACTATTAGCGCTTACGCATGTCAAGCAACCCCGGGCCCGGTCTCCACTTAGATGAGTGACCGCAGGTGGCATAAAATTATCTCGAGCTTCTCCGTGCTTTGGAAGGCACGTTAAGCCGTTGGTCACGGCTGTCATCATTCAGATGCCATCAGGAAGCTTGAAAAATCTGACACCAGTATTGGCCACTTACACACACGAAAAGCAATAAAACTCTAACACTCTCACCTCCTGTAGATTAACTTATTATATAATACAGAATTCCATTGGTATTACAGAAGGATTGTAAAAATTCCGTACGCTCGTATATTGACCAACTTTGCATTAATCAAATAATAATAAATGGTGAAGAGGCGTTCTTTTTTAACAGACTTCAAAAAAGAGGTTATCGATTCGGTTATGTTTCTTTTTTTTAATGTTTGTTAGGTACCTCAGAACTCCGTCATTTTTGAACTGATTTAAAGAAATCCTTATTTGTTTGAAAGGCTTAGATGCAAAATATGAAGATCTAACCGATGTAACGTGCGCACTTGCTTACATCTTCGTACGGATTTGTTGCGGCCACTGGCAATACCGGACGTTGCGGTGCGGGGCTCTATACGTCTTTACACAAAAGAACCTTTGGGCCTAGCCACGAGGCCTAGCCATCGACACGGTACTTTTTCCTCTACCTGTGCTACGACGTTGCATCATCGTACCAAATTTCAAGAATCTGAGTTCACGGGAAGAACCCTGTGGGTTTTGATTCCCTAGCGAATGTAGAAAATTTGCGGCATAAATGGCTTTATCTTTAGATTGCGTTGGCTTAGAAGTTGGATATTTTCACAGCTCCAAGGGACAATAAACTTGAGTATTTGATATGAATTTTAGCTTGATACCTCCACGCGTTCCTGGGTAAAAGGGTCTTGACATACAGACAGACAGACAACAACGTGATCCTACAAGGGTTCCGTTATTTCCTTTTGAGGTACGGAACTCTAAATATATTAACGTTTTTATCTTAACATAAACAAAGCTTATAACGTTAAGTACTTGCCCTCATCTGACAAAAGCACCTACGTTCAGCCTAAGCACTTTTACGTAACGTAATTGCGTTAAAAAAGGTCAACAACGTAAAAATTCGGAGTTTCCATCGTTATTTAATATTTCACAAAAGAATGCCTGGAAAAGGCTTTTTGACAAAAACAAACTCCTCCGTCTCTTAATTCGTTTTGGTAGTAAGTAGACGCGTTTAATGTACATTAAATTAGTAATTACCGTTACTAGAAGAGTCTACGTATTATTTTAAATTTTTTTTTGTTGCATTTTTGAGATTTTTTTACGTATCTATAAAAATAAATCGTAGTGAATTACAACCAGTGAAGGAAATATTGTGAAACTAGCAGTTACCTATATTTAGATTAATTAGTTTTTTATTACATAGACGAATAATTTTCTCCTGTTTTCAAAACATTTTTTATTGAAGCTTCGCTGCTATTGATCGCAGCCTGATGTTTTATAGCCTAAAGCCTTTTTCAATAAATGGACTATCTAACACAAAAATAATTTTCCAATTTGAACCATTAGTTCCTGAGATTAGCGCGTTCAAACAAACAAACTCTTCAGCTTTATAATATTAGTATAGATATGCACAAGGATAAGTACTGCTGGATTTCACTAGTGTGTGAAATGGAGAAGACAATGAAAAACTACTCCATTATTCTTACAGCGTGTAAATTGACCCTCGACACTCTCTTAAAGAGGCGACTCAGCCCATCAATATGAACAACTTTTCCTATTGGAACAATGCTAGGAACAAAAAAAAATTGTTATTCCCATACAAACTGGCCGGGCGGCAGAACTCTTTTGTATAAAAATGCCGAATATTTTTTGAGTTCTGAGCGTTGGTCACGTAGACAAAGTTGTTCATATTGATGGGCTGAGTCGCCACTTTAAGGGAATGACAAGAGTAAATTTACACGCTGTATATGGCGATAAAAGCCCTACTTTTGGCCGCGCCGTACTCGAGTAAAATAGATGCTTCATCTAGCCAAAAGTACAAAGTTATATCTGTGTCTCTTTGCCCTTATTGAGCACTCAAGAACGAGTTGAAGTGAAAACAGCGCACGCAACAATCACGATCACGCGATCACGCGATTAGATTAAGATCCCAGACGTGGTTACCCTACGTCATCGAAGCAAAGCTAGTTTTAACATAATACCTATAAGTGTACAGGATAACTTCGATTTTTCCATGATAGCTTAGGATTTGTACAAAAGAACTACTTATACCTACCTATCGATGGGATTTGTACCTACTGTTCCAGATAATATAAATTCGATCAAGGGAATAATAGAATGCTTGGGTCTTAAAAGGTCTTGCCAGGGGATGGAAACAATAGTTATATTATAGACATATCGTAGTTTGGAAGTATTATATCACTATTTACGTCATTATCATGCATTAATCGTTTCATTATGACACTTTTTGATAACTTTTGGCAAGATCAATATTGTTATCCGGTTAACCCGTATTGTGATGTTAGGCTTTTGTCGATGTCTTAAATGTATGGAAAAATAACATACATTTTCGTTACGATCTTATACAAAATGCTTCCTTTATGTGAATATTCTCTTTACAGAGATATCGTTAAAGAAAAATATTAATGTTTAGTATAAACTTTGCTGATGATGACAACAGATTTTCATCATTTTTGGTGCCAAATTGCAGACAATGTATATTTGTCCCAAATAACAATAATTACAGTTTCGCCTAAATGACGTAGAAAAATAGACCATAGATCTTAGTCTAAATCACTTGATCGCTTGATCAAGACAGGATTACTCGCACGTGCGATCATTTGGTGGAACACTGCTTTTCTTGATGAATTTTGGATGAATAGCCGCCATGATCACTGATACATTTATATAATGCACACATATATGGTAAGCATTAATTAGAAATCGATTATTGTCCTCTTTGAGACGGATAAATATATCGGGTCTTTCAGTAGGAACTTCTGAGCGTTGACAGTTAATATCCGCGATACTATAGACGCACACCTGACTTTTTACGTACCAAAATTAATAAATAAAAAAAAATCTGACGAATAGGATGTAATTAACTCTGAATGATGTATTGCTAGATCACCGTGGAAGGTGATCTATATATGGAAACGTGCAAATAATCATCAGGTCTTTTTAGTCTCCACTGTAGGAGTATGACCCTATCCGTACTACCTGTGCCATACTTGGCCAGAGGATTTGGCCTACACTCTCCTCGCTGGCCAGACGGGTTGGAGAGGTCATATTGATGTTTACGGGTTTTGTTTAGCTTGTATTTTCTAAGTCGCCTCTTATGACATCCATGGGAAGACTTGGAGTGGTCCTATTCTACTCTGCTGGAAACCACATGGCTAACAAACAAATAAACGTGCAAATGAAACCATTGTTTTATCAAAATGGGGTTTTGTTCGGAAAAGTTCGCCGCACTTTGCCCTTTTTTCAGTCACCATAATCATCCTACCAAGAGGATTATTCGCAGTGTGGTGGATGACAATATGTGGTATCAAAAGGTTGGCGATTCTGCATGAGCGATTTGAGGGCAGGATCATCCAAATACTGGCCATCGATAAAGTGCGATTTTATTCAATTTTACAAGCTTTTATTTAGTTTCTCTTACTCCGTGGTTTCACCTGTCCTGATGTATCTTTGTAATCAAACCTTGCAAGTTAAATTTGATCCACTTCCCGGTAACCGATTGAGCTCAAATTTTGGATGCATTTGTAAATCAGATGACTGTCTGTTGGTCTGATCATGGAGTTGGAAGGTGGCCTTATGAACTCTTAAACTAAGCAAGGTACTATATCAATTGTAATTGGGCTCATTTGATTTGTCTTTGAAAACACTTTACGATGTGGATTCGTTTAAAATAAAAGCTTGTCACATAACTGTAATATTTGCAAAAAACTTGTCTCTGGTGATAGTTGCAGGTCTATAAGCCACAAACCACAGCGGCCCAAGCCAGCATAACCCATGTCATCGGTCACATTCAGCCTGCTTTATGTGCCAGATTCATGGAAATTTGATGTTTCAGACGCGCACCACCCAGAAAAGCCGCTGTGGACATTGAATCATGTTAAATTCTATACATAATGACATTGATCTGCCTTTCAAACAAATAAAAAGCAACAGGTTGCACTTCTGGAGTGCCGGCAGAAGTGAAAACTCCGCGCGGTAGAAAGAGAGGGGGATATTGCTGACTAGCTCCGTGGCGCAGCGGTCAACACGCCAGCCTGCGACACGGAGTGACCGGGTTCGATCCCCGGCCAGGTCAAGATGGAAAATGATCTTTTTCAGATTAGCCTGGGTCTTGGATGTGTATCTATATATGTATTTGTTATAAAATATAGTATCGTTGAGTTAGTATCCCATAACACAAGTCTCGATCTTACTTTGGGGCTAGCTCAATCGATTTGTCCGTATATATTTATATTTATATATATTACTCTCCTACGCCGCGCTGGTGGTATCAGGTCACGTGTCCGTCTTACGAAATTTCGATCTGGTCACGTGTCTTGACGCAAGTTTAACATTTTTTTCCCGTCCCAAAAAGTCCACAACGCCGCCTAAGACGTTTTCACATCAAACATAAAATGATACGATTATCTCACACACATTTTGTTTATATTTTAATGATAGAAATAAAACACCTTGGAGATCACATAACCTAAAAATTGGTGAAGTGCGAATCGGAATCGTGCACGAAGGGTCACCTACCACCATACAATATTTAACTACAAAAAACGGCAAAATCTTTTGTGGTGTAGGAACCCTACTTAAATATTGTATATGTTGTTATAACGGCTACAGCAATTCATCATGTGTGAAAATATGAAATGTCAGCTATCACAATTCATTTGATGCAGCTTGGTGACAGGCATACGGACAGTGGAGTATATAATTACACTCCACTGTCCGTATGCCTGGGTCCCGTTTTTACAGTTTGGGTATGGAACGCTAAAAATAACATGCTTCCTCAATAGCGAACCCCGGGCTCCAACTGAATACGCAAGAAATCTCGCATGACGCAAAAAATCGAGTGCACCAAAATAATCATCTGAGCGTATTTTTCCCCAGTTAAGCTCTGATTAATAAATTCACCCATTTGTTACATCCGTTCTATTTTACCACAAAAAAACTCCGCTCGAACGGCCAATGCTGCAATAAATAAAATTTGCATATTCACTGCAACCGCCCGCATCCAACAAATTACATGCATAGCAATGCACTCAACGAGAGAGAAACCGCAGTCCATGGTATAAATAGTAAGGTAGATAGAGTATTATTTATATGTGAATTACGGGTTACTCACGTACGAAGTCAGCTACAGGCCGACATGTAATTCACATATAAATAATGTGATTATCTCGCGTTAGTTTTAATCAAAAAATAGATAGAGTATATCTATCAACCTTGCTATTGATGCAATTGCTATTGCCATACACGTGATACAGTCAATAACATAATTCATCATCATTTCGTGTAGGTGACACGGTCAAACGACCATACACACCTTGGTGTCGGAGTTCTTCGGGACCGCCTCTCGGCCTCTGACGTGGTTCCTTTAACGACTACCAGATAGCAGCTTAATATGAACGGCTTAATATGCCTTCCGAAGCACGGAATCATCTTGCTTATCAGACAATCAGATGATTCAAGCCTGCAATGTCCTAACCAAATTGGAAACAACTAAACAAAGTATGCTTCCCGTGGGAATCGAACCCACGACCCACGGGTCTACAGGCAGACCACGGAGGCAGTGAATATATATTAAAATTTTATTTAAAATATGGTGATATCATCTTTGAAGTTTCCACAACGTTTCATACAAACTACAATAGTTTTGTGGGTCAAAATAATAACAATAAAAATCAGTTTGTTAATCAAAAAGTATTGGACACGTATATTTTATAAAAAACGTTAAAGTCCATGAGTGGGGGCTAGTGACGTGAAAGTTTGCTAAAAAATGTAACAAACCATAGTTTGTTACATTTTTTAGCAACAACTTTATTAGCTCTTTGAAATTGCGGCTGATGCCATAGCATCAGCCGGAATTTCAAAGGGCTAATATAGATTAGCCCTTTGAAATTCCGGCTGATCGTTATCGTTTTTTGTTTATTCGACAAAAGAAAAAATACGTATCCAATATTTTTTTTTATAGGAAACTGGCCTTCTGCGCTTTAAAATACTAAGATGGCGTTACGTGCTACATTTGTTTGACAGATATTCAGCCTAGAACTAACAATAAAAAAGCATTTTCGTATATAACATTTATTTAGATTACATTTATATCATTTAAATGAATGTGTTATATCTATTTACGTAAATGTCAGCTGCTTCTCTTCCGTAGCGTAGCAGCCGGTCGAGGGTATGGGCGAAAATCTAACAAATCATGACAATAGACAATGCGGCTAACAACTTATCACTATTTTGATTCCGTTTTCCATCTTGACGCCCACCAACACGCTAAACGTGGCCTTTCGGTCTTATGACTTTGAGCACTGTTTACCCCGTAAGGAAAATACATACATACATAGTATCACGTCTTTTCCCTTGCAGGGTAGACAGAGCCTAGGTCAATAAGACCTTATGGCCACATGGTTAGAGGGCGTGTAGATGGAAAACTTATCACGTCTTTTTCCGTAAGGGAAAAAGACGTGATGATATGTATGTATGATTATCTATTTTTACGCTTAGCATATTCTAAATAGTCTGGTTAACTAGCAGTGGACTTACTGCCTTTTCGAACTAATCTTGCCAGTGCCTTCGCCATAATGTCTCCGGATGAGTTATCTATTCCTGTATAATTATATTATCTTTGACTAAACCAAAAGGTTAATTTAACTAGTTCAGCAGATTTAGTCCATGTATATCCAAGAGGTGGGCAAGGATTTTTATAATGTTGTTGACTGTACGTAGTCTTAGGAAGATGCTACACGTACGCAGGTACACATCGCTTTAGTAGCGTTGTCTGTTACAGGGGCTTTAAGTACATTAAGATGATGATCTGGCTAGAAGGGACCATATACACTAAGCGGAAACACAGTATCAACGTGGTCACGGCGACCAGATCATGTTGCACTTTCTTCCGTGCTCCATCAGCTGTTGGAAACATAATAACCATTCTACGAACGCAAGTGAAAAATATTGGAGTCTTTATGTTTATGTATTTATTTACCTCCAAAGTTGGATTAAAAATGGTGCTCAAATACCGATGTTTAGAGGCATATATGTTTTAAACTTTTTATTTTCTAACTAATCTGTATCGTAACATGTATAGTTAATGAGGAGATAAATTGATTTAATATTTAAAACTAGCAACCCGGACCCGGCTTCGCACAGGTACAACGTACATATAAACCGTCCTCTTGAAGGACTCTATCTATTAAAAAAAACCGTATCAAAATCCGTGGCGTAGTTTTTTAAAGATTTAATCATACATAGGGACGGACAGACAGCCGGAAACGACTTTGTGTTATAAATAAATAAATATAAATATATACGGACAAATCACACAGATTGAGCTAGCCCTAAAGTAAGTTCGAGACTAGTGTTATGGGATTCTAACTCAACGATACTATATTTTATAACAAATACATATATAGATACACATCCAAGACCCAGGCCAATCTGAAAAAGATCATTTTCCATCTTAACCTGGCCGGGGATCGAACCCGGTCACTGCGTGTCGCAGGCTGGCGTGTTGACCGCTGCGCCACGGAGCTATTCAATCCTATCCATATCATGTTTATTATACTATGTAAATACCATTCCATAAACTATGTAATGATTGTACCAATATCATATAATATTGTCGCGTGCGCATGTCGCCGTTTATATGGAGATATTCGCCTCCAGGGCAACCTTAAAGCCTTATCCACCTTGTAATCTACCAGGCGAGGATTAACTATAAATATATATTGATATTACAAACCTGCATTTAATTTGAAAAATAAAACATGTATATCGCTGAATTTATCGTAGAGAGAGAACGCGGTCTAGTAATGATTTGCTCTCGTTTTAATTAAACGCATATACTGAGCGCTATCATTCAGCGATTTTAATATGGAGATGGACTGCAATTTGTGCAAAAATGCAAATGAGTTGTACTATACTTACCCTACGGCAAAAATGATAAGCAAGATTTTATTTATCATTGAACACGTTTATTTCAAACTCTAAATGAAGTCATCGAGAATCCAAACGAGGTAAATGGCTAGGCGTGCCTTGTTTCTTTTTCATATTATTTTCTGTTCATCACTTTTTTTTTGTTACCCAGTTTTCTTATTTTCTTCCTGAAGTTCAGGCCGATACGTCTCCGTTTTGGAATAAATTTCATCAATTATTCCTCTTCTCTTAGTATACGCTATATGGCCTCTGATCTATATACACTCACAACTTGTATTGCTTCCTGAGTATAATCTTGCCCAGAATGATGCAACCTTTACAGCCGCATCCGTGGCTCTCGCCAAATCCTCTCCTAAATAATGTTTTAGAAGTATTTTATTTAAAGTATAACCTACCGCTTTATTATAAAACATGACATGGATAGGATAACCCTTCAGTTACTTGCGTTTTGACTATAATCCGACCAAAATAAGTCAACGCTCGTCACTTTAAAGATGTCTCAATTATCAGAGTCTTTGATTTAGACAAGCAATGGTTTAAAATTAGACCTTACTTCAGTTTGCGTTTAACATTAAGATGGTATCGATTTACAACGAAAAACGGGTAGCTTGTTGATAGAAAATCATAACCATCACATTGACAAAGTTGGTAAATAAAAGATGTCTCCATGAACTAGGTATCGAGGAGTGATTTAAAATGGGTCTAGGTCATAATATCGTCAGTCACTACATCGCCGGTCGCTGCATCGCGCCCGTTACATCGACGGTTTAACGTAGCGAAGGTACACAATATCGCTGGAACGCTGCATCGACAGCCCGCCATATCGATGGTAAATTGCATCGAATGCGCATAGTATCGATGGTACACAGCATCGATGGCGCACTAAATCGATTGTAGCCTGTATCGAAGGTGCATAGTATCGATGGTAAACTGCATCGATAGGGTCCCACATCGATGGTAGACAGTATCGAGGGTGCACTATATCGAAAGTAAACTGCATCGAAGTGCTCCATATCGATGGTAGACAGTATCGACGGCACACCATATCGATAGTAAACTGCATCGACAGTGCACCATATCGATGGTAGACAGTATCGACGGCGCACCATATCGGTAGTAAGCTGCACTGCATCGATTATTATGCACCAAAATCATGCACTACTCCCCGGTAATTTTAGAAGGGTCTAGGGCACAACATCGCCAGTCACTACATCGCTGGTCGCTGCATCGCGTCCGTTCCATCGAATTGCATGGATGCGCGCAAACACTGCGCGGCAGCTTTGCGCCAAAGTAGAAAGAGACAGCATGCTGTGCCAGACCTTATGTTAGAACGAGAGCGGTAGTGAGTCAGTGGCGGTGGACGTATTTAGGAGAATAATTCTAGGTAAAAAATGATTTTCTTTTCTGATGTAGTGTAGGACGGTACTTGAAATTTGAGTTTTTGATAGTTTTCAACCGACTTAAAAAAAGGTGGTATTTATTTTATATTCAGTGGTTTTTGTGTTAGTTTAAATGTTTTATTATCTACCTCAGAACTCCCGTCATTTCTGAACCGATTTTTATATTCTTTTTTTGTTTAAATGGGTATGCTTTAAAGTTAGTTCCAGTCAAATCTCATCACAATCGGTGCTTGATTAGAGTCGATTTTTGTTACCTATATTAAAAATTATCTTTTTACACTACTTCCAAAAAAGTGGATGCCTTTTTTGTTGAATCTATGGGTTCAGATCTCGATAATGACGTCAGTTTTGGAATCCAGGATGGCGGATTCGACATTTCATGTAAAATTTACATGGGTGTCGCTTTCTAGGTTTTTTGGGATGAAGATCTCAAAAATGACGTCATGAAGTAAAAAATTGGCGTCATTTTGAGATCCTTACCCCAAATAATCTGGGATACGACACCCATGTCGATTTTTCACGTCAAGCCGCGTCTGACATCCTAAATCGTAATTTTCGAGATCTGCACCCTAAAAAACCTAGAAAACAAAACCCAAACTTGGGCTGCTTCTAAGGTTGCATAATATTCGATGCAGTCTACCATCGATATGGATCACTTTCGATGCAGTTTACTATCGATACAGTGCGCCTTCGATAATGTCTACCATCGATATAGGACACTATCGATGCATTTACTATCGATACAGTGCACCGTCGATATTGTTACAATTGATATGGGACACTGTCGATGCAGTTTACCGTCGATACTATGCACCTTCGATACAAGCTTCAATCGATTTAGTGCGCCATAGATATTCGATGCTATGTACCATCGATACTATGCGCCTTCGATGCAGTTTACCATCGATATGGCGGGCTGTCGATGCAGCGTACCAGCGATATTGTGTACCTTCGCTACATTAAACCGTCGATGGAACGGGCGCGATGTAGCGACCGGCGATGTAGTGACTGACGATATTATGACCTAGACCCGCTTTAAAGTTAGTTCCAGTCAAATCTCATCACAATCGGTGTTTGATTAGAGTCGATTTTTGTTACCTATATGAAAAATTATCTTTTTACACTACTTCCAAAAAAGTGGATGCCAGAGAAGAATCCAAGATGGCGGATTCGACATTTCATGTAAAATTTACATGGGTGTCGCTTTCTAGGTTTTTGGGATGAAGATCTCAAAAATGACGTTAGTTTTGGAATTCAAGATGGCGGCCTCGAGTTTTCATGAAAAATCGACATGGGTGTCATTTTCTAGGTTTTTTGGGGGGTAGGTCTCGAAAATGACTTCAGTTTTGGAATTCAAGATGGCGGACGCAAGCTTTCATGAAAAATCGATATGGGTAAATTTTTTTAGGATTTTTAGGTAAAGATTTGGAAAATGACGACAATTTTGAAATTCAAGATCGCGGACGTGACTTTAAAAGAAATCGATATAATGTCTGTTTTTATTGGATAAAGATCTCGAAAATGACGTCAGTTGTGGAATCCAAGATCCTAGAAAACGACACCCATGTCGATTTTTCATGAAAACTCGCGTCTGCCATCTTGGATTCTAAAACTGACGTCATTTTCGAGATCTACACCCCAAGAAACCTAGAAAACGAGACCCATATCATTTTCATGAAAACTGGCGGACGCCGCCATCTTGGAATTCGAAACGGACGTTATTTTCGAGATCCTGACCCCAAAAAATGTGGGAAACGACACCCATGTCGATTTTTCATGGCAAGTTACGTCCGCCATCGTGAAGTAAAAAATTGGCGTCATTTTGAGATCCTTACCCCAAAAAATCTGAGATACGACACCCATGTCGATTTTTCACGACAAGTCGCGTCTGACATCCTGAATTCCAAAATTTACGTAATTTTCGAGATCTGCACCCTAAAAAACCTAGAAAACAATTACCCAAACTTGGGCTGCTTCTAAGGTTGCATAATATTCGATGCAGTTTACTATAGCTATTGTGCACCGTCGATACTGTCTACCATCGATATGGATCACTTTCGATGCAGTTTACTATCGATACAGTGCACCGTCGATATTGTTACAATCGATATGGGACACTGTCGATGCAGTTTACCATCGATACTATGCACCTTCGATACAAGCTACAATCGATTTAGTGCGCCATCGATGCTATGTACCATCGATACTATGCGCCTTCGATGCAGTTTACCATCGATATGGCGGGCTGTCGATGCAGCGTACCAGCGATATTGTGTACCTTCGCTACATTAAACCGTCGATGGAACGGGCGCGATGCAGCGACCGGCGATGTAGTGACTGACGATATTATGACCTAGACCCATTTAAAATACTTCATTCCAGAAGAGCTTACGTATTGCTATAAAACGAACTTATAGCTATAACTGTCACAATATTTCAAGGAAAATTTTTATCAGTATCTATTCGCATTTAAAAATATTATTTTTATATTGGAAGATTAATAAAGTTTACGAGAAATGTCGTTGAGTTATAACTAAATGCCGTCTAAAACTCAACTCAATATTAAGTTACATTGGATTGCTGCATGCAGCGTCGACGTAAATCCGGGGTTATGAGGCTGACTACCGAGGCTTTGCGCATACAGTGATGAAATACTCATATAAATAGTATATCACGTCTTTACGTCTTACAGGAAATACAGTGCCTAACTTCATTCCATATTAATATATCCTAGATTACTGCATGCAGCGTCGACGTAAATCCGGAATTATGAGGCTGACCTCGGAGGCTTTGCGCATATAGTGATGAAATTATCATATTATAGTATATCACGTCTTTATGTCTTACAGGATAGACAGTGCGTAATATAAGTCCATATTAATTTACACTGGATCGCTGCATCGACGTAAATCCGACGGCATGCACCGCCGTCGTAAATCCGGGGTTATGAGGCTGACCGCCGCTGAGGCTTTGCACGTACAGTGATGAAATTCACATACATTCGAGTATATACGTAATAATCACGTTTTATATCTAACAGGGTAGACAGGGTCTAACTTCAAATTAATCTTCTAGCTTCCGTTTTCGAAGCCCTCGGAAACAGTGCTATTTCCGGGATGAAAATAGCTTTTTCCTTCTCCGTATTCCAGAAGACGTGTCAGCAAAATTTCATAATGATCGATTTAAAAGTAACGGAGTGAAAGCATATCAAACAATTAAACAAACAAACTCATACTTTGGGCATACAGTGAAATTCATATATTTACTTTATTTGGTGCTGTATGTATATGACTCTGTCTATACATTACTACAAGGGTTTTACATAGTGCAAACAAACAGACATTTTTTCCTTATTAAATATAGATGTAGATGTGTTGTGTCTTAAAGACTGATTGACCGTTTTCTCTTTTAAACTTTCGGGCTTTAAACACATAATTATGTTTATAAACGGGACTTGAAACTTCAACGGAAACAATTGTTTTTAGGGTTCCGTACTTCAGAAAGAAAAAAACGGAACCCTTACCAGTTTGCTGTATGTCAAGACCCTTTTTCTCAGGAACGCGTGGAGGTATCAAGCCGAAATTCATATCAAATCGGAAGCATGGGCGACGCGGGCGGCGGCCCGCTGCGCTCGCTGTGACAGTGCGGTGGGGGTTGCTGATTTTCAGCTTGAGTGATTCCCATGGATGTACTAGAAACCATTGTCTCCTGAACATCGTCTACAGTCATCATCATTTCGAGTAGGTGTCACAGTCAATCGACCATGCACACCCTGGTGTCAGATTTCTTCGGAACCGACTCTCGGCCTCTGACGTGGTTCCTCCAACGACTACCAGATGGCAGCTGGGACGACCGGCTTAACGTGCCTTCCGAAGCACGGAATCATCTTTATTATCAGACAATCAGGTGATTCAAGCCTGCAATGTCCTAACCAAACTGGAAACAACTAAACAAAGTATGCTTCCGGTGGGAATCGAACCCACGACCCCCTGGTCAACAAGCAAACGCCTTAACCACTGGACCACGGAGGCTGTCTACAGTTACTGGTGGTGATGCCCGTATGTGAAAAGAGCTCACTGTGTCAAGCTCTGATGGCTGAACATGGGCTCTACTGTCCATCTAATGAAGTACCGGTTTCCAGGCGGGGGATAAGCTCCAATCTACATCGCGATTAAAATTGGGACGACTACTTATTAATGTCTTCTTAAGGCGCTGTGCATCACAAGGATACCGTAAAACGTGTATTTTTTCGTCGCGCAGTTAGCCTTATTTTTCAAAGAATACTAGCATGAAAAAAATATGAAGTACAGTTCAAAGATCAAAATAAATGGTTACATTAAAATATGTTCAAAAAATATTTAAAACCTAACTGAATAAAATATGAAAAAAGCTATATCCAGAAAAATTGTCGTCGCGAATTTCTTGATATTTTTAGCGACGTCTACCAACTTTTATACGTCTATAAAAAGTGTAACTAAATGAGCGAGATGGATACCTACAAAAAATACAATATTTGGTTATAATTATTGAATTATTAAATTAAAAGTGAAAATTAACACGATAATGGCAGACACGGATTTGAACTGAGACTGACGAAAGGTATGACACAAATATATAAAATATTGCGCGATGTCCGCTACAAACGGTTAGGGGATACAGAGTGATTTCGTACGTAAGTAAACCGTCGTTATATATTTTAATAATATGAGATCTACCTTTTGCATGTTGTCTATGAAAATCATAACATGTTGATACGCAAAGCAAGAAGATTTTGCAATAAAAACGAAATTACTTGAAACGAAGCGTTTGATGTTTGCTTTCAATATTGACTTTACAAATTCGTTGCCCTGACATACATTTAGGTCGCTTTTGATTTTATTTATATTAATTCGTTGATGACGCTTAAAGAGGAAATTTTAAGAAGGTTGGCGTTACGATAGGTTGGTTTCGTTCAGAAAAAAAAGTGCATTGTGGCACTTGGTGACTGCCGCGGTAAAGCTATTGCATACCATTTTTTACCAACTTATGCAATTATAATTATTCATTTATTTTATTTAGGCAGTAACTCCGTTACTGTAACTCACTGTTAACTTACTGTAACAGTAACTTACTGTAACTTAGTAACTTAACTTACTGTTAACTTAACTTAAGTTAAATTAAGTTACTAAGTTAACTCACTGTAACAGTAACTCCGTTACCGTAACACTCTAACAGTAAGCCTGTCGCGACCAGGGATTTATATCGATACCATGAGGAGTATCGATACTTTTACACGAGGAGTATCGATACCTTTTTATTAATATCTAGGTATTGAACGCGACACCCAAGTCAAAGTATCACCGCTGTGCCGGTCGGAGTAGGGGTGCTAGGTTTTGTCGTTACGGAATTTCTGGATTCGGTCTCAAGGCCCGCGATAGAAGCTATGCAATAGCTTTGTGAGGGCTCGACTATCCCGGCGCTCTAGCCGAGTTCCCACATATAAGTTAGGGAGAACACAAGACTCGACACACAGAATACACAGATAATAACTTTATTACAACTTCACTTTACAACTTCAACTATGTAGATGTTGACTTCAATAATTAATAACAGAGTAGACTGAAAGATGGTAGTAGACTGAAGAATGAGTGATGAGAGAGAAAGAAAGTATATATAAGTATAAATGGAATAAAATTTGAATTAAAATAAGGAATGAAAAATGGACAGGATGAGAGAAATGAGGTTGGACGAGATGCAGCATACAGGTGGCATGTTGCAACGTTACAGCTTTAAAAAAAAACAAATATATAATTAACATCACATCCAAGAAATAAATCCCACACGTCTTCTTACTCACTTTTAATATTCGTAACACTTTTGAAATTGAACAGAAACGGTACATAACATTTTAAAATTCGAACACTGTATGCTGGTTGTCAATATGTTCCGTCAAAGCGCGGCGGATATTGGGCGGTTCAGTCTGTGACGACTTCCGGTGGCTGTCGGTACTGCCAATACACGTGTGAACGTGCGGCGTGTTTATATTGGTAAAGTTGGTTTGTTGCTTTTAGATGATAATATGATGGAAATAGATATAATAATTTCAAAGATCTAAGTTATGTACAGCAAAATGCTATTAGCTAATATTGGGCGGTTCATCTGTGTACACTTCCGATGGCTCTCAGTTGTGTCAAATTACTTGTAGCGTGTTTATGTTGTTAGAGTTGCTATATTGCTTTAAGGTACCTACTATTAACGACAGAAAGAGAGATAAAGGTTATCTTAAGAACCAGAAAATGAACCTTTTTATAAAATCAAATAAATAATTCACATATTTTACTGTTCATTTTTTATTTCACTTAATTTTTCCTACATAACTATTAGGGTAGAGGTTTTGACAAATCGCTCATTGATTGATAAGCCCCAATATATAAAAAAATATAAATCTGTGCAAGTATTTTCCCGCACTAGAAATTTAACCCAGTGACCATCGTGAAGCAGGCTAGCATATTAATCACTGCGCGATGAAGGTTATCAGACCACTTTTATGAGACTCTTTATTAGAAAATGACCAACAAACTTTTATACCCCAAGTTATAATATTCAAGTCGTAAACTCGCGATAATTTTATTGAATCGTAAAGCATTGAACGTTTTGCGCGTAGTATGAATATTACTCAAATTCAATTTTCATAAAGGAGTATTAAATTATTAATCAAGAGAATAGAATTTTATACACAGCTGTGTGCAGTTGATGCAATTTTAAGTTTTCGAAATCACCTTTTGGTTCACGGGTATTACTCCGGTCCTTTGAGAGGCGTGCGTGAGGATAAAGATCCAACACGTAGAGTTTTAGACCGATCAAATAATTTTGACGTACTCTATTACTTTTTTACAATATTTTATTTCTTAATTCAATAAGAGTTTTTCGAATAATTAATTATCAGCAAGCTGGAAATTGCTTTTACATTAATTTGTTCCTAAACGCATGAAATCCAAGTTTGCTTAATCCCAGGACACTCCTGGCATTTTTTCAGCCTTTTATATGTTGCTCAAAAACAGTACGTCCGTTGGATAATGTAAATCTATTTAATGTTTAAAAGTGTTAAATATTGCGTCGAAAAAGCATCTTAAACTTGAAATTCGGTTTAGTAAACAGACAAAATTAAAAGGTAGAAACCGGAAAATTGACACTATGACAGCGGATGACACAAATTTAGAACCAAATTAAAGTTTCCAGCTTTCAGGATATTACTGGAAACTACTTTTACAGATCTAATTTGATGCTTCTGCTAAGACAAATGAATCATATGCCATTAAATATCATTCTTATTATTCCGTTTTTCACCTTTGAGCCCATCAACACCCTTAATCTGGTGTTTTAGGTTTTAAGCTCTGTGTACTCCTTTAGGGATAAAGACGTGATAATATATAAAGCGCCGTGTGGTACCCGGCAGAGTAGAATAGGACCACTCCAAGTCTTCCCGTGGATGTCTTAGAAGGCGACTTAGGAAATACAAGCTAATCAAAGCTTATAAACATCTGCGAACCCAACCCGTCTGGCTAGCGTGGAGAGTATAGGCCAAGTCCTCTGGCTGCTCTGGCCAAGTATGGCTCTAGTAGTACAGAGAGGGTCGTGCTCCTGTAGTGGAGACTAAAAAGACCTGATGATGATGAATATATAATGTGTATAGGTTTAGCTATGTAGGTGTATATGTACTCACGAGTGCAGCAAGCGGTGTGGAATGAAAGCATCCAAGGTATATCAACACAGATAGTTTATTGATCACTATAACACATACGTTAGCGAAAGTATAGAAGGGCACAAGAGTAAAGTATGGAAGAAAGAAGAATGAAAGGAAATAACATGAATGATTTGCGTAAGCGCAGCGCGACTAGATAGCGAGCGAGTGCGGAAGCGGCGGACATGCGATCAATGCAAAGTCGATGTACAGACTGGCTGTGAGTGCGCCCGGGCCCGTCAAGGTCAGTGGCCCGGCCGGCAACAGGTTTACTACGAACAAAATCAACTATAGTAAATAGCGTTCGCTTGTCCGCTTCAACGTACAAATTTCTGTAACTTATAATAATAAATAAAGTTATATAATATTATTCTTACACGATATATGTATATGTGTATTTTATATATTTATATAAAACTATATTTGTGTATTGTTTTTATATAATACTAATATATTTAAATATGTATGTAAATGTTATTTAGTACTAATTTATACAAAGGATTTTAACAAATATATAATAATAATAAAAATCAAAACTAATTATAAACTAAAATCTAATACAATACAATAGTGGCGGAGGCACGCCACATCACTCCCCTCCAGAGACCGTCAAGGGCGATAATAATCGGGGAAACGCACAACACGGCCTGAACGTGTCCGTCGGATATCATTTCTTCGGGGCTCAGGATGTGTGTCGTGCTCTGATAACCGGACTTGTGTATCTTTTTGTGTGTGAGTATTTGAGGGACTATTAGGTGTGGTATCAGTATCAAGTACGTAGGCTGGTTTAATACGGTCTATCGTTACTGTTACGGACTTTCCACGAAAATTAATTTTAAAAGTTTTATCGCCTCTTTCCAACACTAGATGGGGTCCGGAATATACAGGTGTAAGGGCTCCTCGGACAGTATCGTCACGAAGAAAGACATGATTACAGGTGGACAGATCTTTAAAAATAAAAATAGATTTTCTACCATGCCGAGATGCAGGTGTCGGTGTAATTTTGGTTACCACCGATCTCAAACGTGCCAGAAAATCTGTGACATCAGTCTCAGCTGGCTTTCCGGCCTGAAAGAACTCACCTGGCAGCCGAAGTGGCTCACCGTATGTAAGTTCGGCTGAGGAAGTTGCCATGTCCTCTTTGTACGCGCTTCTTATTCCTAGTAACACCAAGGGAAGTGAGTCAACCCAGTTTGTACTAGCGTGGCATGTTATTGCAGCCTTTAATTGCCGGTGAAATCTTTCCACCAGGCCATTACAAGCTGGATGATAGGCTGTAGTACGCTTATGCTGGAAACCTGCCAGCTTAGATAATTGCCTAAATAACGCTGATTCGAATTGTTTACCCCTATCAGTAACAATGGTAAAGGGGCAACCAAACCTGGAAATCCATCCACTCAGTAAGGCTCTTGCTACTGTCTCAGCTGTTATATCTTGGATCGGTATTACCTCAGGCCACCGCGTGAATCTATCGATTGCTGTGAGGCAATATCTAAATCCTTGAGACAAAGGCAATGGGCCGATCAGATCAATATGGATGTGACCAAACCTGCAGCTAGGGAGGCGGTACGAGCTTAAGGGAGATGAGACATGTCGAGTGACCTTTGCTCGTTGACAAGCAAGGCAGGTCCTTGTCCATTCTCGACAATCTCTCCTTATGCCCGGCCACACGTACCTATCAGACACTAACTTCACAGAAGCATTCGCCCCTGGATGGCTGAAAGAATGAAGGCAATCGAATACTCCACGACGATATATTTTTGGGACATATGGTCTCACGTTGCCGTATCTCTCCTCACAATACAGCTCCGACTGGAAACCAGGTAACTTCATCTTCTTCAGGTGCAATGAAGTGGCGTTCTCTAAAAGAACTCGCAGTTCCGGATCCGCACCTTGTGCATCCGCTATCTGGCTCAGATCTACGGGCTGTGCGACTTCTTCAATCCTAGAAAGGGTATCAGCCACGACGTTGTCCCTACCTGATATATGACGGATGTCAGAGATAAACTGTGAGATAAAGTCCAGATGTCGGAACTGGCGTGGGGAGCAGTTCTCCTTACGAGAGTGAAAGGCGAAACATAATGGTTTGTGGTCTGTATAAACCACAAAGTCTCTAGCCTCGACCATATGTCTGAAATATTTAATTGCCTCATAAATGGCCAACAGCTCGCGGTCATAGGGGGAATACTTTTGTTGCGTTGGACTCAGCTTTCTGGAGAAGAATGCGAGAGGTTGCCATCCCTTATCATCCCTACGTTGCTGTAACGCAGCACCTATAGCTGTATCTGAAGCGTCCGTTACAACTGCTAATTTAGCATCACAATCTGGGTGGGCGAGTAAAGCTGCTGAGCATAGGCCTTCCTTACAATTTTCAAAGGCTTTTACCTCTTCTGAAGTAAAATGAACTGGGTGTGAGCCCTTCACCGAACCTTCTAAAAGTGCGTTGAGGGGAGCTTGGTGCTTTGCCGCGCCTGGGACAAACCTCCGGTAAAAATTCAGCATCCCGAGGAATCGGCGAAGTTCACGTACCGTGTTTGGTGCAGGAAACGTTTTAATGGCATCAACTTTCGCAGGAAGCGGTTTTGTACCTTCACCTGAGATAAGGTAACCAAGGAAAACTACCTCTGCGGCGCCAAAAACGCACTTGGAAGTGTTAACTACCATACCGTATTCCTGCAGCCTGGTGAACAGTATTCGTAAATGTTGACGGTGTTCTTCTGAATCCCTCGAAAAGACCAAGAAGTCGTCCAAAAATGCATAGCAGAAGTCCAAGCCCCGTAACATTTCATCCACAAAACGCTGAAATGTTTGCCCGGCATTACGTAAGCCAAACGTCATGAACGGGAATTCATAAAGACCGAACGGCGTCGAGATAGCTGTTTTGTGGATATCCTCCGCATTTACTGGTACCTGATTGTATGCCTTCATCAGGTCGATGGTAGAAAAGACCTTGCAGCCAGAGAGGTTGTGAGTAAAATCCTGGATATGCCGGATAGGATACCGATCCGGTATGGTCCTTGCGTTTAGCATCCTATAATCCCCACAGGGACGCCACCCGTTGTCCTTCTTAGGGACAAGGTGCAGGGGAGAAGCCCAAGAAGACTCGGAGGGTCTGGCTATGCCGCTCTGCAGCATAGATGTAAACTCCTCCTTTGCAATTCTTAATTTATCTGGTGCGAGCCTGCGTGGTGTACAAAAGATGGGAGGACCAGGTGTTGTACGAATATGGTGGACTGTGTTGTGGTTGGGAGCGCGTTGGGGACGACCATGGGGACGAGTAATGTCAGGAAATTCTCGTAGTATATTGTGAAAGTCGGACTCACCAGATACACATTTTACTGAAGAAATAATATCCGACGGTCGTGCAAGCGAAGCCACGGTCGAAAGGCTTGTATGATTGTCAATGAGACGTTGGTTCCTGCAATCAACAATTATATTAAAAAAAGATAAGAAATCAACGCCTATTATTGCCCTTGTTACGTCGGCTACAATAAATTGCCACGCGAAGTCGCGGCGCAAGCCTAGATTTAAAACAAGATTTACTTGGCCGTATGTTGCAATCGGTGTTCCGTTTGCGGCGCACAAATTATAATCACTACGCGCCCGACGCTCTTTAAAATAACTACGTGGATAGACACAAAGGTCACTTCCAGTATCTACCAAAAACTGTATTTTTGTCCGTTGGTCCGTAACGAATAGGCGACCAGTATTTATACAATCGTCAGTCGCCATTACCGATTGCCGTTGTAGTTTTCCGACGACCCGAAATCGCAGGGTTTTACGCACCTGTCTGCCTTCTCGCCGAATTTTGCGTGGTACCAGCATTTGGAAAACTTTCGATAGTTTGAGTGGGACCGGGTTCTTGAATGAGAGCGGGAACGACTTCGGTTACGACCAGCTGTACGACGATGGCCATCTCTTGACATCTGGCTTATTTTAGACGTCAACGCAGCTACTTGCTTAGTCAGCTCGGCTATCTGAGCATTCACTGGGTCACTGCATCTACCGGAATTCGTTGTACCTGATGTTGAGGCTACTTGAAGACTGGGCGACACGACATCATGCACCCGGTCAGCTAGCTCTGCTAACTCCTCCAAATTGGCCTTCAGCTGGGAAGCTATGATGGTCTGGGTTCCGGAAGGCAAGCGACTAGTCCATATGGTCCTGAGAAATTCCTCTGGAACTCCAGGGCCAGCCAAGTTCTGTAGGTGTCGCAGGAACTGGGATGGTTTCCGGTCTCCTAGCTCCTCGTGAACCAGGAGCTGTTTCACCTTGCGTTCTCTGGATGCAGACAAGCGTTTAATCAGCTCCGCCTTGAGCTTTTCATATTTATTTGTCGCTGGTGGCGAGGTGATGATGTCTTCAACCTCCGACGCATACTGCGGCTCTAGCTGTCCCGTTGCGTAATAGAATTTCGTTTCGTCTGCAGTAATTTTGGCCAGCTGGAATTGGCCTTCGAGCTGTGCGAACCACAGTGCCGGTTTCTCCGGGTAAAATGGAGGTACCCTTACTCCAACTCTAAAAGTCTCGCCCGCCATTTTGTTGGCTTCATTCTCCAAAGTTATACTCATCTTGAGTGTTCTAGTGGGTCACCAGTTTAGCTATGTAGGTGTATATGTACTCACGGGTGCAGCAAGCGGTGTGGAATGAAAGCATCCAAGGTATATCAACACAGATAGTTTATTGATCACTATAACACATACGTTAGCGAAAGTATAGAAGGGCACAAGAGTAAAGTATGGAAGAAAGAAGAATGAAAGGAAATAACATGAATGATTTGCGTAAGCGCAGCGCGACTAGATAGCGAGCGAGTGCGGAAGCGGCGGACATGCGATCAATGCAAAGTCGATATACAGACTGGCTGTGAGTGCGCCCGGGCCCGTCAAGGTCAGTGGCCCGGCCGGCAACAGGTTTACTACGAACAAAATCAACTATAGTAAATAGCGTTCGCTTGTCCGCTTCAACGTACAAATTTCTGTAACTTATAATAATAAATAAAGTTATATAATATTATTCTTACACGATATATGTATATGTGTATTTTATATATTTATATAAAACTATATTTGTGTATTGTTTTTATATAATACTAATATATATAAATATGTATGTAAATGTTATTTAGTACTAATTTATACAAAGGATTTTAACAAATATATAATAATAATAAAAATCAAAACTAATTATAAACTAAAATCTAATACAATACAATAGTGGCGGAGGCACGCCACATAGGTATTATTAAATGTTAAAGTTTATATGAATGTAAAGATTTCTATTTCTCCTACACGCAAATGACTACTGAATGGATTTTAATTGCACTTTACAGTGTTTGAATCGGGACTGTCCTGGGAACCGACTAAATCGGGTTTCTATCTACTTCCTCTTGTTCTTGACATTGAAGCACTGTTGATTCTTTGCTAGAGGTAGGAGCGGCAGTGGTGACACACAAATATTTCATTAATAAAGCTATTCGTACACGACACGCCACAGCCGGCGCGGATGCTACTAAATACGGACGTATTTTGTAGCTAGTAGTCACTAAATACGGTCGGCATGCTTAATTATCATACAAATTACAATTTGTTGAGTTTCCTCCCCCATTTTACGTCAACGAACGTTTTGATGTATCATACCAATTTTTGAGTGTTGTTTTTGGGACGAATTTACTGTTGTTATTAGTTCAGTTGTGATCCTTGAATCTTCGCTTTCGCGTGTGTGACTCATGCGTGAGATTGATGTACCAGTGTGCAATTCATATTGTTAGTGTTCACGCATAGTAAGTGACCCAAAGCGTGTCACTTAGATTAGTGACCAAGAAATATCTAGGATTCATCCGTGTTTCAGAAGCAGTTTAAGCCATTAGTCCCGGCTGGCATCTTTACATAGCTGTCATAATGCTAACGCACAGGCCTTAAGCCATTTCATATCTAACAACACGTATATTTTTCGGTATTGACTACTTACATGTACGAAAAATAAGTCTTATAAAGCGTGCTTATCTGCTTGCCTAAACATTTCCTACACAAGTCCATGGGACACACGAATATTTCAATAATAGAGCCATTTATACACGACAAGCCACAGCCGGCGCGGATGCTACTAAATACGGCCGGCATGCTTAATTATCATACAAATTACAATTTGTTGAGTTTCCTCCCCCATTTCACGTCAACGAACGCTTTGATGTATCATACCAATTTTTGAGTGTTGTTTTTGGGTTATGGGTCTTTAACCTTTGTGGTACGAATTTACTGTTGTTATTAGTTCAGTTGTGATCCTTGAACCTGCGCTTTCGCGTGTGTGACTTATGTGTGAGATTGATGTACCAGTGTGCAATTCATATTGTTAGTGTTCACGCATAGTAAGTGACCCAAAGCGTGTCTCACTTAGATTAGTGACCATGGAATATCTGGGATTCTTCCGTATTTTAAAAGCGGTCTAAGCCATTAGTCCCGGCTGACATCTTTAGATAGCCGTCATTATGATAACGCACATATCTTTAGCCATTTTCTATCTTACAGCAGTTATATTTTTCGGTATCGATTACTTACATGTACAAAAAACAAGTCTTAAAAAGCGTGCTTACTCTGCTTGCCTAAACATTTCCTACACAAGTCCATGGGACACACGAATATTTCAATAATAGAGCCATTTATACACGACAAGCCACAGCCGGCGCGGATGCTACTAAATACGGCCGGCATGCTTAATTATCATACAAATTACAATTTGTTGAGTTTTCTCCCCCATTCTACGTCAACGAACGTTTTGATATATCATACCAATTTTTGAATGTTGTTTTTGGGTTATGGGTCTTTAACCTTTGTGGTGTAAATTTACTGTTGTTACATATTTATTCAGCGAGTAAGGAGAGTGTAGGCCAAACCCTCTGTCTGCTTTGGCCTACTATCTATGGCTCCGGTAGTACAGAGAGGGGCACGCTCCTGCAGTTTAAACTAAACAGACCTGATGATGATGATGATTTATTCAGTTTGAACCTTCGTTTTCGCGTGATTCATGAACTTGATATACCAGTACAACAATACCTGTTCACGCATAGTAAGCGACCCAGAGCGTGTCTCTTACTTAGATTAGTGACCATGAAATATCTAGGATTCTTTCGTGTTTCAAAAGCGGTCTAAGCCAGTAGTCCCGGCGGAAATCTATAAATATCTATCATAATGCCAACCCACAAGCCTTTAGCCATTAAAAAATCTAATTACACTTATATTTTTCTGTGTTAACTACTTACATGTTCGAAAAATAATTCTTAAAAAAGACCAGCGTGCGTACTCTGCTTGCCTAAACATTTCCTAAATAAGTCCATGGGACACACCAATATTTTAATAATAACGACATTCGGACACAACACGGCACAGCCGGCGCGGATATCACTAAATACGGCCGGAACGCTTCATTATCATACAAATTACAATTTGTTGAGTCCTCCCCCATTTCACGTCAACAAATGTTTTGATTTATAACATACGATTTTAGGTTTTTGTTTCTAAGTTATGGTTCTTGAATCTACACCTTTGCATGACTCAAAAACTTGATGTACCAGTGAACACGATACATTTTTAGTAATCACACATGATAAGCGACCCAGAGCGTGTCTCTCATTAAAATTAGTGACCGTGAAATATCTAGAATTCCCCCGTGCTTCAAAAGCGTGTCTGACTGACTTTATATGGCTGTCAAAATGCTTATACAGACAGGCTTCAAAATGTAACAACACTTATATTTTTATTGTTTACTACTTACATGTATAAAAAATAATTCGTAAAAAAAAACCTGCCTAAATTCTTTCTTTTCCTAAACATGATCAAGTCCATGGCATACACTAATATTTCAATGATAAAGCCAATCATACACGACACGATACAGCCGGCGCGGATGTCACTTTATACGGCCAGATGCTTCATTATCATACAAATTACAATTTGTTGAGTTTCCTCCCCCATTTCACGTCGACGAACGTTTTAATGTATAACATAACAATTTTTGACTATTGTTTTTGAGTTATGATTCTTGGTCCTACGCCATCGCGTAACTCAAATTTTAAGTTACTTCTCTACAGTGGTCGGTCCTGAAACGCTAGTAGTTTCATCATATCAGCCGCAAGAAGTCCACTGCTGGACATAGGCCTCCCCCAAGGATTTCCAATACGACCGGTTGAAAGTGGCCTGCATCCAGCGTCTTCCTGCGACCTTAGTGAGGTCATCCGACCATCTGGTTGGTGGATGTCCGACGCTGCGCTTGCCGATACGTGGTCGCCATTCGAGAACCCTTCTGCCCCATCGGCCATCGGTTCTACGCGCTATGTGCCCTGCCCACTGCCACTTCAAAGAGCTAATCCGCTGAGCTATGTCGGTGACCTTCGTTCTCTTACGAATCTCCTCGTTTCTGATTCGATCTCGCAGAGAAACACCGAGCATAGCTCTCTCCATAGCTCTTTGAGTGACTTTGAGCTTTCTTATGAGGCCCATAGTAAGGGATATAAATAATTGTTTAAACTACTAGCGTGGGCTAGTAGTTTAAACAATTATTATTTAATATTATTTAAATTGTGAATTGACATAAAAGGGGGCCTTGAAAGGCGTTTTCTCTACATAAAAATTTGAACCTTTGACTCAAAAGTTTGATGTACTAGTGAGCCATTTGTATTGTTAGGTATGGTAGCTTTGTATGCTTAGTACGCATACAAAGCTACCATAGTCTCTTACTATGATTGGTGACCACAAGTGTTATGAACTTCATGCTTCGAAAGCGTATTTAGACGATAGTCCTGCCTAACATCTTTATATGGTTGTAATAATGCTAACACAATTTAAGTCAGATTTTAAATCTATCAACTCTTATATTTTTGGTGTTGACCACTTACAAGTACAAAAATAACTCTTAAAAAAGAAAAATTGTATTAATAATAAATTAGTATTAAAAAATACCTAATAATTAATAACCGCCTGCTTTTCTAAACATGACGAAGTCCATGGCGCACGCGAATATTTCAAAAATAGAGCCATTCGTACACGACACGGCACAGCCGGCCCGGATGTCACTAAATACGGCCGGAATGCTCATTATCATACAAATGACCATCTGTTGACTTTCCTCCCCCATTTCACGTCAGCAAAAGTTTTGATGTATGATGTATTTTAATTTCTTTTGCGATATCTACACAGCGTGCTGATGGGGCTATTTGATTATTAAAGTAATTAGAAGTGTGAGAAGAACTGCTACCATACCCTCTGCGTAGACATTGTGTTGCTACTCTATGTTGTACGTTAGATGGGTATCCAACGTACAACATAGAGTAACAAACTTGTACAAGTAAAGTTGCAAGCTTGAGTAAGCTATGCATAAATTATTTATGAATTGTGTACTACTAAAAAAAATCCTACTGTTGATTTATGATTTCAATCTTCTTTATAATATTTGCTAACCTAAGGGACTCCCTTTATCTGTGACTTGATTGGTTGCATCCAAGCAATCAAGTGACAGATACAAAAGAACAAAAATAACACAGATATGCTGGCAGATCCAACTTAGAGCACCCCAACTCTACGATTGACTATTGTTTTTGAGCTACGAGTCTTGAACTGTTGTTTAGCTCAAAAACAATAAATAAATAAATAAATATATGTATTATTTATTTATTTATTGTTTTTGAGCTACGAGTCTTGAACTGTTGTGGTACGACTTCACAGTTGTAAAGGCTTGTTTATTCACATTTAAAAGTAAATAAATGAATTGAGTAAGGACCTAACGAGACTATTTTTGCTGGCTGCAAGTTTCGCCCGGCTGGTGTGAATTAGTGTTTGTTTTTTTTTCGTTCTTCTGATAACGATAATTTCTTTGAGAAACTTCTAGTATCTTCGCAATCCAAGAGTCTCTTAAATTACAGTATTATCCTTATCCTTATCCTTACTAATATTATAAATGCGAAAGTGAGTTTGTTTGTTTGTTTGTTTGTTACGCTTTCACGCCGTAACTACTGAACCGATCATCATGAAATTTTGCATACACGTTCTCTGGAGTACGGAGAAGGGCATAGGCTACCTTTTATCCCGGGAAAAAGAACTATTCCCGAGGGATCGACATTGGCGCGGGCGGAGCCGCGGGCGAAAGCTAGTAAAAAATAAGTGATACATTAGAAAATCTAATATACTATCAACAATTGATATTCGAACAATTATAACGATACATGTTAAAAACGAAAAAAGACACGTGTAATTTCTACCTAAATATAAAAATACGTCGTACCTGTTCGAGCAAAGCATCGCTAACGAGTTTATTTTAGGAAAGTGTATACGACTGAATCAATACCAAAGAATGTTAGATGGAGCGAAAAGTATTTGCTCATTTTAGTTAACCTTTTAAAGGCTCCAATGTCAGTTGTGAAAGGTTTAAAGAATTCTAAAGACATTTTAGATCATAATATCGCTTTCAAATGTTCGCTTGATATTTGTAATCGTATTTTGAGTGAAATGTTTGAGAAGATTTTATCAAAGTAAATAAATATTTCGATAAGTAATGTACTTTGTGAAATAATCACAAAATTATGATAACCTATCTTTTTCGAAAGTTATAGCGACTTTCAATTACTCGAAAAGGGAGAGACGTTTCGAATACTATATTATTTATTTCACCAATTTTTATAAACCAGTAATTTATTTTACGATTGTTTCGTTTTTAATAATAAAGCCGAAGAAACTGCGCTCGCCAACCCGCCTGCCAATTATGGAATCCTCCCATAGAGCGAGGAGTCCTTGAAAGAGGCCTTATTCCAGTAGTGGGCTTCTTGCACCTGCAATGATAATGATGATGATTTATGATCTGATCTGACTACCTTGATATGTACTCGTATCACGTGTAATTGGAGCTTTCTTTCATAAATTATGCAGGCTGGTCTGGGAGATAAGAAAAAACAGCTGCTCTTCCCGCGCAGATTGTCAAAGCTGATCGAGGGATTGGACTAAAATCTTCGGAGCTATGTCAATAGGCGATGCAGCTAGCAACCCATTACTATTTTGATCTCGTTTTCCACCTATACGCCCTCCAATACGCTAAATGTGGCCATAAGGTCTATAAGACCTAGGCTTTGTCTACCCCGCAAGGGAAAAGACGTAATAGTAGTATGTATGTATATGTGATAAGTACGTGGTCCATAAATTAAATGAAAGGCCTTTCATAAAATTTTATCAGCATTCGCCACATAAGTTATAGCAAGTTCATAAGACGCGCGATATAATTGTCGTCCAATTGGATTTCCAATCTGCTTCACTCGTGTCGGAATGAGGCACTAAATTGGATCCAATCCGCAATTTCTCGCTGTTATTGGGAAATCATTTACAAGATTTATCTTTGTTTTCACTAATAATTTTATATTAATATTTTTTTGCGACATGGTTAAGGCTGAACTTTGAAATACATACAAACATATTATCACATCTTTTTCCTGTACGGGGTAGACAGAGTTTAGATTTATAAGGTGAGCTACGTGGCGCAGTGGTGAACACGCCAGCCTGCGACGAGAGGATGCCCGGGTTCGATCTCCGGTCAGGTCATAATGGACAACTGTCTATTTCAGATTGACCTGGGTCTTGGATGTGAATCGATATAAGTATCTATTATAAAATATAGTATCGTTGAGTTAGTATCCTACGACACAAGTTTAAACCTTCCTGTAGGGCTAGCTCAATTTGTGTGATATGTCCCTATATATTTATTTATTCTTCTTCTTCTTCCTTTACCTTATCCCATTTTGTTCTGTCGCTATATCTATTATTATTCACTATGATTTGCTTATTTTTATTTATTGTGTTTTAGGATACTATGGAGAGAAACCACGAAATCCATGCAACTCGGTAACAGACTGCCGCCCCTTTCGGTTGCGTCTACCTTCATAATATTTGTAAATACACCACATCCAACTATATCATTTAACTATCTTGAGATGTACACAATGTAATCGAAGTTTTCTTTCATAAATTATTAATATATCCCCAATCATGATAAATATACCAACTGCAAAACTACTGAACATTTAGAAAAATTCCTTTAAAATACTGCAAACACTAGACTACCCGACGATATTTTTAAGAACACCGCCATCTATTGTCGAGCAGTGGAACCAAATACTTGAAGTCACTCACCGCTAGAGGGCGCTAGCAGTATAATGGAAGATATTAAGAAAATTCTTCAAGAAATGCGAGAGGAACTGACGAACCAAAGGAAAGAGTTGAAAGAAATGGAGGAAAATATTAAAGGTTCTATTAACAGAAATATAGATGATAAGTTTTGTAAAATGAAAATAGAACAGAAATATTGGAAGGAATTGTTGATAAACAACAGAAAACTATAAACATTTTAGAAAAACAATTAAGGAAGAAAAACCTAATATTTTTTGGAGTGCAAGAGTCGGAGCACAACTACGAGGGACTGGTTACAAACATTTTTGATATAATAAACAACAGAATGGAAATTAAGTGCCAAAGATGGGAAATAGAAAATGTGCAAAGAAAAGGGAAAAAGAATAATAGAATCAGACCAGTGGTGGTAACAATCTCAACTACTAGTCGTAGAATTGAGTTACTCAAAAAGAAAAAATCTTTAGCGGGCACCGATATCTACATTAGCGAAGATTTCCCTCCAGAAATACTACAGAAACGAAGAGAGCTTCAAGAGGAACTAAAGAGCATAAGAGAGTCTGGGAAAATAGCATACCTCAAATATGACAAAATAATTACTCTCAACGCCAATACTAACGAATCTCCGAGGAAAAGCTATCAAAATCCTAACAAAAGATTATTATCTCAGTCACCGGAGATTGTCGGGGTTACACCAGGTACAACTGCTGAAAAAAGGGATAAACAACCCATAAAAAAGTATAAAACCAGAAATATAACCAGTTATATGAGGACTACACAAGCTCATATTCCCACACCAAAAACATATCAAAAAACTAAGTGCCCTCCCTCCACCTTCCCCAAGCCGGCCGGTCACAGTGGTGGAAGTAGACCGAAACCCCCAACTAACCAAAAATACGGAAAAAATTATATAAATACTACGAAATCACAAAAAACGCTGTACGTGTTTAGTCTTAACGTGAATACTCTATTTTCGCACAGTAAACTTGCTGAATTAATGTACGCACTCAAAAACTTAAAATGGGATATCATAGGAACGAAACCAGGAGATATGGCGAAAAGATAGAGGAATACGCTGACTTTATCCTATATCACACACCTGGAACTGTAGGAAGAAATGGTGTTGGATTCCTGATCAAAAAATACTTAAAAGAATGTATTCTAGGCTTTAAATCGATATCTGATAGAGTGGGCATTTTAGAAATACAAACATCCGACAAAAGCACCTGGTCAATAATCCAAGTCTATGCCCCCACAGAAGAATATAAGGACATAGACATCGACGCTTTTTATCAGTCAGTAGAAATTGCTTTAAATTATATTAAATCAAAAAATATTATTGTCTCAGGAGATTTTAATGCAAGAGTAGGAAAAATGCAGAGAGGCGAGGACAAGATTTTTGGCAAATACGGCTTAGGCAAAAGGAGTAAACATGGACAATTAATGGTAGAGTTTGCATTAGAGAAAAACCTCACAATTATAAATAGTATATTCAAACAAAAGCCTCATAAGAAATGGACATGGAAATCTCCAGATGGGAAATTATTGACCGAAATAGACTACATTCTCACTAATAGACCTGCTCAAATACGAAATTTTGATATAATAAAGAAACTTAATTTTAAAACAGATCATAGAATGATTAGGAGCGAAGTGTACATTGATGTAAGGAAGTGCAGAAAACACATTAAACCTGCATCGAATTTAAGACAAATACCCGATATTACAGAGAACAACGCAAATTATTGGCAAACCCAATTAATAGAGTCTATTAATTGTTCTACAAAAGTACAAGATCAGTATAACGAGCTAGAATCTACATTAAAACTTTTTATGAAACAAATAACAAGTAAGAAAAAAACGGATAATAATGTTAGTCGGGAAATAGCAATCCTTTTCGAAGAAAGAAAATTACTGTACAAACAGAAAAGATCAAAAAAGAATAGATTAAAAATATCAGAACTAAGCAAAGTAATAAATAGGAAATTAACACAAGAAAAGAAAAGAAAGAGACAGGAAATATTAGAAAAACATATTAAAAACACAGGTGCTATACGCAGGGCCTACAAAGAACTGAAGGAAAAGTCAGATTGGGCAATAGAGTTGAGAGGCAAAAAAGGAAACCTCATCACAAATCGCCCAGACATGATTAAAGAGGCTACTAATTACTATAAAGAATTATACACTAGAGTTGATAATGATAGCTTGTATAATACAGGAAGCGTGGATAACTACTACTGCATTTCATACTGCGAGGACTCTATGGTACTTCCTGTACTCAAATCTGAAATAGAGAAAGCAATATGTTCCCAAAAGAATGAAAAATGTCCTGGAAGCGACAATATCACTAACGAGGTGCTTAAAGCTCTATGCGAACCACTGCAGTTGACATTACAAAAGCTATTTACATGCATAATAGAACAAGGGTTGACTCCACAACAATGGTCGAAATCGACTATAATACTTTTATATAAAAAAGGTGACCCCTCGAATCTTGGAAACTATAGACCAATAAGTATTATGACGAACATATATAAAATATTTTCAAAAATCTTATTATGCAGACTAACGAAGATTCTAGATAAACACCAACCACGTGAGCAAGCTGGGTTTCGAAAAAACTTCTCTACAATGGATCATATTCAGGTGGTGACTCAAGTGATAGAAAAGTCACACGAATATAATAAACCTCTATACCTATGTTTCATAGACTATAGCAAAGCCTTCGACTCCATAAAACATGAATGCATTTGGGAAGCTCTTCTTCAACAAGGTATAAACAAGCGTTATATAGACCTACTGCACGACATCTATTCCAAGTGCATCGCAAAAATAAAAGTAGAGTTTGAAGGTACAGAATTTCCTATCAGTAAGGGAGTGAGACAAGGGGACCCAATATCCCCAAAACTATTCTCTTCAGTTTTAGAGATGGTATTTGGAAACCTTGATTGGCAAAACAAAGGGATAAAGGTAAATGGTGAATATCTCAGCCACTTACGTTTCGCTGATGATGTTGTTATATTTGCAGAAACGCCACAACTACTAGAAATAATGATAAATGACTTGGTAGTTGAAAGTAAATCAGTGGGTCTAATGCTAAATTCCACAAAAACAAAAATATTAACTAATGAGCAAAGACAAACAATAATGGTGGATGGTAAAGAAATAGAATACGTAGAAGAATATGTTTACTTGGGGCAATTAATCTCGTTTAAAGACACCACCGAGAATGAAATAAGTAGAAGAATAGCTATTTCCTGGAAAAAATATTGGAGTCTAAGGGAAATTATGAAAAATACGACCATAGACATTAAAATTAAAAGTAAGCTCTACGAAACTTCTATACTCCCATGTGTAACGTATGGATGCCAAACATGGGCTCTACGAAAAGAAGACGAAGACAGGCTGGCCGTGCACCAGAGGAAAATGGAAAGAAGCATGTTGAGCATAAGGTTAGCTGATAGACAAACGAACGAGTCGATACGTAGCAAAACAAAAATTACAGATATAATAGAAAGAATACGGAGTCTTAAATGGAAATGGGCCGGTCATGTTTGCAGGTTAGAGAACGATAGGTGGACAAAGAGAGTTACGGAATGGACACCTAGAGATGGGAAAAGAAAGCAAGGAAGACCAAGAATGCGCTGGAGAGACATTTTTCATAAGAGATGTGGACCTGACTGGATGAGGCAGGCGAGAATCAGAGAAGAGTGGAGGAAACAGGGGGAGGCCTATGCCGCAGAGGCGACTTCAAAAAGAGGGAAAAATAAAACTTGCTAGTGGAATCTGTGTCAATGGCATTCATCTATGATAATTTTGAAGAATAAAGGCTTTTCTATTTTATTTTTTTTTATTTTTCATGATAAATATATGGTCCATAACTAAAATCAAAGGGCTTTAATAAAACTTGATCAGCATTCACCACATAACTCATAGCAAGTTCATAAGACGCGCGATATAATTGTCGTCCAATTGGATTTCCAATCTGCTTCACTCGTGTCGGAATGAGGCACTAAATTGGATTCGATCCGCCATTTCTCGCTGTATTATTAGAAAATCATTTACAAGATTTATCCTTGTTTTTTGTAATGATTTTATATTACTATCTTTTAGAAATCTGGTTAAGGCTGACTTTTTAAACCATTTAGCCTGATAATTCTTTTTGTAAGAAAATATTACTCTCTCGTATCCACAAACGCCAATTCTTCTTACCCCCTCCATCTCTTTAATAACTAGTAGGTATACTAGCTGTCACCCGCAGCTTTCAGACGTTTTTACTCACAAACATTCGCGTTTATAATATTAATAAGGATTTATGTACGATTTAACCCATCAATCGCGGAAACGCAGACACAATGGAGTTTTAATTGTTATGCGGCCAGATCTGGCCTCTTGGGGGCTGAAGGATTAACAATATTATAATGATAAACATAAGATGCGATATAATTGTCGTCCAATTGAATTTCCAGTCTGTTCCACTCGCATCGGAATGAGATACGAAATTGGATTCAATTCGCAATGTCTACCCGCTCTGTTATTAGGGACTAACTTAATTTACGGCGATTTTGTTCTTTTGTTTTATATAAAAAATCTCTCTTTTTTGTATCATGATTAATATAATTGATATGCATGACTTTTTCCTGAATTACAAACTGATTATATCTAATACTAGCTGTTGCTCGCGACTTCGTCCGCGACAATTTCCGTTGTTATGATTAATTAGTGTTTTTCTTAGTATAGATGAACAATTTTCCCCCGTTTTCAAAACATTTTTTACTGATGCTTCGCTCCTATTGGTTGCAGCGTGATGTTTAATAGCCTAAAGCCTTTCTCAATAAATGACAAAAAGAATTTTCCAATTTCAAATAATAGTTCTTGAGATTAGCGCGTTCAAACAAACAAACTCTTCAACTTTATAATATTAGTACAGAAGAGAAATTTCGGCATATATAAATGTCCAATATTTAAATTGACCGGTCGAAAATGAGGTAAGAAAGTTTCACACCAGTTTTTTTTTTTATATAGGATGGCAACGTGCATGCGATTAACGTGATGGTAAGTGATCACCGCTGCCCATGGACAACTGCTACACCAAGGTGTGATAGGTGCTTTGCCGGCCTTTCAAGGAGTTGGTGGGGGGGAGGAGGAAATGGGGAGGGAAAAGATGGGCCTACGGCTCTCTCGCTTACCGAACAAAGTATAGGAGCGGTAAAGCTCCTACTCAAACGTCGATTTTCTGTAAGAGTGTGATTCTTTCCCGGACAAGCCGGCCTTTCATCATCATCATCATCATCATCAGGTCCTTTTTAGTCTCCACTACAGGAGCACGACCCTCTCTGTACAACTAAAGCCATACTTGGCCAGAGCAGCCAGAGGACTTGGCCTTCACTCCCCACGCTGGCCAGATGGGTGGGAGAGGTCTCTCGGCCCTTCATGCTACTAATAAAAATGAATTTTGATGTTAGTGTGGCTTTATCATGACTAAAAGTTCTTATTTAATTAATTTTAACATATATTACTAGGCTTTCAGTTAACGCAGTCTTAGTCTTGAATGCGTACAATACCAAAGCACGTGCATATTATTAAGCGAAAAATAATAGCGTATTTTCAATAGAATTTTACAGTACGGAAAGTAAACTGAAATTTAAGTGAAGTATTAGATATTTAAACGAATTAATAACCAAACTCACCTTTGCATTTAGGTATATTTATATTAATATTTGATTCGGCAATATATTAATAATATACAGGATTTTTAATAACTTGGCACTGCCAAAAAAGTGCTAAAAAAAAGTTAAAAATAATTTTAAAAAAATTAAGCCTCCCGTACAAATCCACAAATCAGCTGCAATTTTTCTTGCGGATGTATATTCTATTAGGGTTTATGACTCAAAGATTGAAATGTTGCCAGGTAATTAAAAAATCACTCTGTTTATCGCTAATGAAATATTAATATAAAATATTATCTTCTTCTTTCTCTCATAATTATAAATAACGCACCACATATTCTTTAACTCGTCACTTACCATGGGTAGCCAGCCACCAAGGTGCGATAGGAGGCAAATGTCTACTTCAATATTTAGTTAAAAAAAAATCAGTTCGAAAGTGCTCTTCCATCCTTTTAAACTACGCACTTATTAGGTATTAATAGATAAATAAATAGGGACAAACCACACAGATTTGGCTAGCCTCACTGTTACTTGTTAATTTATGTCGTGGGATTCTAACTCAAAGATACTATATTTTATAATACATAGAGACTTGCCAAGACCTAGGGCAATCTAAAAGAGATCGTTTTCCATCTTGCATGACCGGGTCTCGAACCCTGGACCCTGCGATTCAAAGGCAATTGCAGTACAGCCACAGAGGTCTTAAAATGTTGCCAACATAACAAAATGATTGCGACGAATAGACAACCTGTTTCTTTTTTAAGCTACAAGTTATTCCATAACTTTGAACAGACACCCCATTGTTATTACTTTTCGAGCGAATAATTGTCCATAAATTTTTGAGAACCCCCATTCATAAATAAGGCACATTGCACGTTTTGCGCATAGATATTTTGTATTCCGTCCGTGCGTTGTCTACGTGCACTAATTATAATGATTCGTGCGGGACTATCGGAATAGCACTATGAACAACAGGCAACTATACTTCGTTTAGTTATAGTTTTTTAGCATTTTCTATCTTTATGATATTTTTTCCAACGTAGGCTTTCTGGCTATCATCATGACTTTAATATATAATAACAGCCTCTGTGGTCCAGTGGTTAAGGCGTTTGCCTGTTGACCCGGGCGTCGTGGGTTTGATTCCCACCGGAAGCATACTTTGTTTAGTTGTTTCCAGTTTGATTAAAACATTGCAGGCTTGAATCACCTGATTGTCTGATAATAAAGATGATTCCGTGCTTCGGAAGACACGTTAAGCCGGTGGTCCCGGCTGCCATCTGGTAGTCGTTAAAGGAACCACGTCAGAGGCCGAGAGGCGGTTCCGAAGAACTCTGACATCAGGGTGTGCATGGTCGATTGACCGCGTCATCTACACGAAATGATGATGACCATGACTTTCTGCTGCTTTTGTGTAAGTTGTATGTATTTATGTATGTTATTTAGTTTTTTTTTTTCCCTGCACTATAATATTTCTCTCGCATTGTTTCTTTATCTGCAAAGGTTGCCTGGAGGAAATTGTATTTCGATAAGGCCGCCTTTTGCACAATTCTTGAATTATAAGTTCACTAGCTTTCGCCCGCGGCTCCGCCCGCGTCAATGTTGATCCCTCGGGAATAGTACTTTTTCCCGGGATAAAATATACCCTATGTCCTTCACCGTACCCCAGATAATGTATACACGTTATCTAGGGTACTACTGCTGTTCAGTAGTCATAACGTGAAAGCGTAACAAACAAACTCAGTTTCGCATTTATAATATTAGTAAGGATTAGGATATGTTAATGATAAAAAATAATATTTATCTTCATAATCATAAAACATAATAAATTTTCGTGAATATTATTTTTATTCAAAATCTTTATTGAGCCTTACAAGCTACAATAGGTAGACTTGATGCTGAAAGCATTATCTCCCAGTCTACCCTTGGGAAATGACAATCGGATAAAATTAATAAATGCAAAATCAAACGGAAGATATATAGGATTAATATAATTATATATACATACATATTATTACGTTTTTTTCTCTTGCGGGGTGGACAGAGCCTAGGTTTAGCATATTGGTGGGCATTAAGGTAGAAAACGGAATCAAAATAGTGTTGGGTTGCTAGCCGCAATATAAATATATAGAGTAAATATACTACATATACGAATAATATACAGCGTATTACACGCTGTATACATATTTATTTATTTAAATATACCTAATATCTAACATACAGTTCAGAAAAATGATGAATCTGCTTGATGTAATGATGAAACCTTTTGACATTTTTAAGAAGCATTAGCAGGGGTAGTTTTTTTGGAAACTATTAGCTTTTCACATTCATTAACGAATTCAAGAGTTTGAACTTTGAATTCGAAATTTTTCTTTTTGGTCGTTTGCGTCGGAAAGCTCTGAGGCGTATGTAAAAGCTTTGTGTACCTAACATGTTATAATTGATAAGGGTTCCTGGGGACTATTTTTATTACTTCATATGACTATTAGAGAAAAGGCGCTCCTTTTGTGTCTGTTATTTGATCAGGATTTCCTCATGTATGAATGTGAGTTGGCACTGCCGCTTTATTCTTTTGGCAAGTCTGTGCAAGCAAGTGTTTTTAAGATTTTTCTTTGAAAATGTTTTTGTAGCTCGTATACAATTTTTAAAAAGGGTGTTATTTAAACTGTTATAAGAATATTCGTATATTTGTTAGCAAAAAAAATTGGGCAGCAACTTATGGTCAGCGAAATTTCTTTTCTGCTCTCAGTCGTTCCAGGTGGTCATAAAAAAAAACCTGAACCTAACTTCTTTTCTGCCCTCAGTCATTCCAGGTGGAAAGCCAAAGCTTATCCAAATGTTTTCTCTGCTACCCCAATTGTAAAATCTGCTGCCCAAATAATTATTTAACGACCCAACTAATTAGTTTCCTTTTAAAAAGCTGTGTACTAGCTAATAAAAGATCGGACTAAATCCTCACTAAATTTAGCCTAAAATATTCTAAAACAACCCTTTTAATTAATGCCCCGTTGTGAAACTATCAATTTTGGTGTCATAGAAATTTACCGTACATTATAAAAGCTCTTATTTTAAACTAGCTGTTGCCCGCGGCTCCGCCCGCGTTAATTTCGTTCCCTTGGGAACAGTAGAAATGATAAAAATTCCATACAAACCCCTGCCCCTTTGCTTTTTCCCCTTAAGGGGGAATTTAATACATTTCACCTGCATAGATCTTTAGCCCTTAAGTAGGGGATTTTGCCCATTTCACCTACACAGATATTTTTTTATTGTAATGGAGAACTTCTTATTGTCATATTTCTAAGTAAATAAATAAAGAAATCCATACAAACTTTACCTCACCTATTCTACCCCTTCAAGTGGAAATTTCGACCATTTTAACTACACAGATCTTTTTAATTGTAATGTAAACATATATAGGTACTTATTTTTATACTTCTATGTCCAGAAATGAGAAAATTTCCGTGCAACCGCCTTTATCCCTTAAGGGGGAAATTTTGTACATTTCACCTATACAGATCTTTTTTAATTGTAACCTAGAACGTATATACTTATTTTCATACCTCTAAGTCTAGAAATGGAAAAATTCCATACAACCTTTACCCCCTATTTACACCTTCAAGGGAGAATGTTGTCTGGTTCACCTAAACAGATCTTTTTTAATTTTAATTGAGAACTTTCGAACTTCTATGTCCAGAAATGAGAAAATTCCATAAAACTTCAACCCCTTTGATTTTCTAAAAATCCTTTCTTAGTGCTCATTTACATCATAAAAAGAATCCCTGTGCCAAATTTCAAGTTTCTAAGCACAGTAGTTTCGGCTGTGCGTTGATATATAAGTCAGGTTTGCCTTTGGCCCGCGGCTCCACCCGCGTAAGTGTCGATTTCTCAGGAACAGTAGAATTACCCGGAATACATTAGTTTATGACTTTCAATGAAACACCTTAATATTGAATTTCAATTGAATAACTTCAAAAACGGAAAGTTTCATACTAACTTTGCATTCCCGTTATATCCCCTTAAGGGATGATTTTTGAGAAAAATATTTTACTATTGTTTCATGCCTTTTAGTAAAGAACCTTCATGCTGAATTTCATTCGAATAACTTCAAAAACAACAAAGTTTCATACTAACTTTGCAACCCGTTTTTCCCCCTAAGGAGATGAATTTCCAAAAATCCTTTCTTAGTGCTCGCCTACGTTATAAAAGGAACCCCTGTGCAAAATTTCAAGTTCCTAACCTTTATAGTTTAGGCCCTGCGTTGATATATCAGTCAGTCAGTCAGCTTCTCCTTTTTTTTTAATATGGATTACTATATGGATAGTATGGATAGGTATAATGCTGTCGTATAATGATGATGAATTGACTTTGGATTTTAATTTTCTTATGTCACTTATTATTTTATTTTATTTTTGCTATATGTTTGCAGGCAAACTCATGCCTTGAGTTCATTCAAATGACGATAACTTTTTTTTTAATGAACCGATTTTGATGAATCAAACTTTAAATGTTAAACTGGGTTAAAACAAAGCAATTGGTGAAAGTTTGAAGTAAATCGGTTCAGTATTTTCGGAGATAATCGTGATCATACATACAGACAGACAGACAGACAGACAGACAGACAGACAGACAAGAAATTCCAAAAAAATATTTTTGCTTTCTATTATTCTTTTTAAGTGTCCCTCTATCCATTTCAGTCAAAAATTCAAAATGTACAGACAAAATAATTTTACTGTTTTATTATATGTATAGATAAAAACGAGTACACTATAAAATAAATCATTATGTTTGACATTATTAAATACAGTGTTGAAATTCGAGTAGAGCTTTGAAATACTATAAGTTTTTTTTTTATAGGATGGCAAATGAGCAAGCGAGTCACCTGGTTTTGTTTTAAAATAAAAAATAAAATAAAATAAAATTTGTTTATTTCAGGCTACTTGGCCCATATTTTAAGTCACATTTAACAGTCGTCGCTCGATACAATTATTAATAATATTAATTCAATTCAATTTTCTGTCTATAATTAATTAATAAATTACTCTACTTATCAGGCACTTCCATAATGGAGAGGTCCAATTTTCAGCCACTGTTTTCAGAATGATGTTGCGACTACCCCTCACTCTGTTGATCAGGGATGCGGTTTTTTTGCGAATTATCGCATGGAAGCCATCAGTGTGGTAGTGCGCAAACATCCCTGATGCACTACAGAAGCGAGGCAATCTTGGGGCTGCCTTTTTCAGAATGCTGTTGGCAGCATTCTGAAAACGTTGTTGTACTGAACACGCAGAACGTCCAGCGGTCTTTTGGTATATGTAACCCACAGATTTCCAGTGTAGAAAGTATGACAGTAAGCTTTAAATAGTGTCAGTTTGACTTTCTCAGTACATCTGGAAAATCTGTTTTGATGTACTGTAGTAAAATATAATAAATGCTAGATTTTCTTATTTATGCGTGTATTAATGATTATGACAGATGAGAGAAAATAATTGTGACAGATTTTTTACGTTACTACTATATTAAAAGTAATAAATTATGTCTTCGAACTATCTATAAAATAGTCGCAGCCTAACGGATATACTTCCCTTTTATCATATCAGCTGCAAGAAGTCCACTGCTGGACATTGGCCTCCCCCAAGGATTTCCAGAATGTCCGGTTGGAAGCGACCTGCATTCAGCGTTTTTTTGCGACCTTTGACAGGTCATCCGACTCTATTTGCTAACTCAGATATATAAGGCTATATACGGCAATGTATTTTGAAGTGCCTATCAAAACGTTGTACACTGAGTTTGCAACTAGGCCGGCTGGCTGGTGGGTGTCCGACACTCCACTTTCCAGTACGTGGTCGCTTTTCGAAAACCTTTCTGCCCCATCGTATAAACTTAAAATAACTCACTCTATTATTACTAAGTATTTTAGTTATTAGCCTACCTGGAGACCGATAACTCACTCGCAACCAATAAATCAAGGCTCAATCCCAACGTCACACGCAATCAAAATGGCAACTCACCAAACTAAGCAGAAAATTACCTTTCTCTTAATGACAAGAAAAAATAGTGTAGATTAATGAAATAGGCACTAAGGCAGTAAGGGTCGCCAGCCGTGAAATTAATAAATCCATTATTACGTGTTCTGCGGCGGATTTTTCTGTCCGCGACAACCCTAGATTTATTGCGAGTGGGTGTGGTTGTTACATTGTGGTATGTAGCCCTGAACACTTTATTTTGTTTTTCTATTTACCACCTCTCGGCCTCTGACGTGGTTCCTTTAACGACTACCAGATGGCAACCGGGACCAACGGCTTAACATGCCCTCCGAAGGACGAAATCATCTTTATTATCAGACAATCAGGTGATTCAAGCCTGCAATGTCCTAACCAAACTGGAAACAACTAAACAAGGTATGCTTCCCGTGGGAATCGAACGCACTACCCCTGGTCTACAGCAGCAACTTAAGGCAAACGCCTTAACCACTGGATTACTGAGGTAGTCAACCTAAGTAAAGTTCTATCTCTTTATAATTGAAGATAATATTTGCAAATTATAAAATAAAACTAAGATAAAGTAAGAGTCGCCAGCCGTATAATTAATAATACCATGATTAGATAAGTTATCCTGGCTTTATTGCGAGTGGGTGTGGTAGTTACATAGTCGTGTTTGAAGCCCTAAAGTATTTCATTTTTGTTTTTTTCAGTTTTAGTAGCTTTTTCTCACCGAACGAAGCATAGAAGCGGTAAAGCTTTCAAACATTTTCAGTGACAGTATGGCACTTCCCCTGACGAGTCGGCCCATAAAAAATTTTGACTCTACCATAACAAATATATTATAGTATATTCTTATGTACTAGAAAAAGGGTCACTCACGTGCTATTTCGTCGGGATTGCTGACTATACGAGGTGACCCGTTTTTAGTACATAATGTCTGAATCTCACGTTAGTTTCAATAAAATGTACCTATATACTATGTTATTGAACCATCTTACAAAATTACACGAGAATCAGTTGAGAAATGCATCCTGTAGGGGAAAACCAGACTTTTTGTCTGGAACTGAAACGGAAACAAGCACTCGCGCTTCGCACTCACACGGTCTAAAAGTTATAAATTACAACACCTAATGAGCCTTTCTATATTGATTCTGACCCATATTGAGGACTCATACATTACTCTTTATCAAGTTACATTTACAATGACATCATCTTTTACAGGGTGAAATTGAATTCATTAGCAAACTTTTAAGGAGTGAATTAGACCACAAATCTGAACAACTTTCATTATGGGACCAATTCGACATCATGAAAAAATTATCGGCTCTTTTATACAAAAGTGGAATATCTACTTCATCATCATCATCATCATCAGGTCCTTTTTACTACCACTACAGGAGCACGACCCTATCTGTACTACTAGGACCATACTTGGCCAGAGCAGCCAGAGGACTTGGCCTACACTCTCCACGCTGGCCAGACGGGTTTGGATAGGTGTCTTAGATGTTTATAAGCTTTGTTTAGCTTGTATTTCCTAAGTCGCCTTCTACGACATCCACGGGAAGACTTTGAGTAGTCCTATTCTACTCTGCCGGAGATACCACACGGCTAATATAAAAATACTAGCTTTCGCCCGCGGCTCCGCCCGCGTTAATGTCAATCCCTCGGGAATAGTACTTTTTCCCGGGATAAAGGGTAGCCTATGTCCTTCTCTGTAGTTTAGACAACTTGTATGCAAAATTTAATGATGATCGGTTTAGTAGTTACGGCGTGAAAGCGTAACAAACAAACAAACAAACGAACAAATAAACAAACAAACAAACAAACTCACTTTCGCATTTATAATATTAGTAAGGATAAGGATCTACTTGGCCAAAATCTATGAAACAGCTGATTTTTTTTTTGCAATTTCGGGGTTGGTCCCGTAATGAAAGTTGTTCAGATTCGTGGTCTGAGTCACTCCTTTAACGTTTGCTAATTAATTTAATTTCATCCTGCATATTTGGATCCTTTTATATATAGAAAAATCTTAGCGAAAGACTTCACTGACAACAACATACCTGTACGCGTCCGCGAAAAGGGATAATGTATCCGGATTGACGCGCAATATGGGAGGCTTGCGTATAAGTAATAGCTGTTGATGTTAGTGTTATAGCTACTGTTATTTCTGTAGGTACAGAAAGTAATAGAATCAGTAAACTCTTACATATACCTTGGCCAACTGATAGCCTTTGAAGACCAAATGGGGTTAGAAATAGAAAGACGGGTAGCAAATGAGTGGAAAAGGTACTGGTCCCTTAAGGAAGTATTGAAAAGCAAACAATACAACTTAAATATAAAAAGAAAAGCCAAACATGCATACTACCAATATTAACTTACAGATGCCAGACCTGGGCAAGCACGAGAAAACAACAACATAAACTAACCACATGTCAAAGAACTATGGAAAGGAGCATGCTGGGGCTTACAAAAAGAGACAGAAAAAGGGCAGAGGATATAAGACACATAACTAAGGTTGAAGATGTTACAACAAAAAACAAAAAAAAACTAAAATGGAGATGGACAGGTCATATGCTCAGAGAGACTAGAAATAAATGGACTAAAGATTTCAAACCAAACGGAAAAAAGTAAGACAAACGAAGCGTTGGTCTGATGACATAAAAAATATTGGGGGCGAATTATGGCAGAGAATGGCGAAAAATAGAGAAACTTGGAAGAAGCTGGAGGAGGCCTTTGTGTCTCAAGATACGCCGACTAACATGTCGGCTACTAAAGGCTGATAAATATATAAAAAAGACATAAAAATCTTAGCGAAATACAACACTGACAACAACATACCTCTACGCGTCCGCGAAAAGGGATAATGTATCCGGGTTGACGCGCAATATGGGAGGCTTGCGTATAAGTAATAGCTGTTGATGTTAGTGTTATAGCTACTGTTATATCTGTAGGCACACTAGAAACATTACGAGTTTTTCTCTATCTCGTGAGACAGGGCTTATATTGGAACCCGCGTCTTACGAGATAAAAACCTTTCTGAACTATTTGGGTATTTTTCACTGATGTGCATATTTTTCGCAGGTCTTTCCATTATAACAAGGAAAAAATGTATGCTCTGACATAAAATTTTGTTGGAATAAATATAAATCGCTTTAAGATTGTTACGTATATCAATTTCTTATAAATCTTTTGATATAAAAATTAATCCCTATTCAACTTGGTCACGGCATCATGTGTAAACAGCTGGACCGATTTTGATAATTCCTTTTTGTCGTGCTTGTTTTATTTAGGAAAAGTTTCTTAGGAAAGAATTCTATTTTTATTCTATATTTATTTTATTTTATTGGGTCAGCTAGTTGTTCTATATACCTACATTTTTGGTAAATTGTTATGCGTATTATGAAATATCAAACCATAGATATCAGGATATTATTAAGTTCGAGCTGTTCCCGGCCGAAATTAGTTCAAGTACCGATGTCTCCAGTTCAATATCTTTCAAGTTTTTGCTCCAAAATGCCTTACAGATACAATATTATGACGCTTACATATGGTAGGTGATGCCATGATGTTTCAGACTCATAACGGAGCTTCAATTTTGCACTTAATCGCTGCACAATATGGCATTTAAGAAAAAAATCCAATAGTGTTACGCGTATGCACATAAACTCCCGCGAAGTCGTATTACACCTTTTATAAACAAAGCCTCTCTTCTCAATATGGAGGCTCGTAGACAGTTGCACCTCGCGAGTTTACTTTTTGACATAATGAGGTTCAAAAAACCTGACTATCTTTACATGAAATTACAGTTCACTTCGCAACGTCATCCAAGGGCCACTCGTCCTGTACTTTCTATACAGAGACACAGGACAGTAGCATTTACAGGGAGTTTTAGATATGCGGCAACGAAGTGTTGGAATAATATTCCACCTCCCTTAAGAAATTTAAATACGAAATTCACATTTAAAAAGCAACTGAAATCACATTTACTTACTCTTCAGAAAACGGACATTAATTCCAAAACACTTTGCTTGCCGCAAAGCTAAAACAAACTGAGCTCTTCCTTAACTATTGATTGTTGATTGGTATTGATAACAAGTATTTAGTATTTTATTTGCCATTTGTTGAATTATTTATTATGTGTTTCGCCCATTGATTCTACACTTTGTGAGACAACCTGTACTGTTAAATTGTTAGTGCGCGTCTTCTCAATTAAGGTGACAGGTGAAAATCAGTGGTTGCTCACTAAGAGTAACATTTCGCTGAGCTGTAGCCTTTTTGTGATATTGTGGCACACATACATATATTATGTTTAGTATTAAGTTTTATTGTTACTTTTTGTTTTATTATGTGTGTTACAATGAACAAAATAAATATGTTATCTATCTATCTATCTATCTAACTCCCTACACTAAAACGAGGTTACGGTATAGAGAAATATAATCAGTTCGAACATAAAGCGTTTACACCAGCCACGCCCGCTGGCCCACCCTATACATCTCTGTGTCTCAAACCATGTGAACATGCTTTTAGATGGCACGTTAAGGGCCCGTACTACCTCACACTGCTTTGCATGATTGACTGTTATATCAATAATAATTAAATACTCAAGTTGAAATAAAAATGCAGCAAAGTTCAGGACTAACTCTGGTAACTATCTGACTCAAAAATACGATTGCGTTAAATTTTCTCGATAGAAAAAAATTGCAAAGTTGCCTCCAAATCACGTCTAATTTACTCGGTATATAGCATTATTCACCAAATACATTAAAATTAACTTTGAAACTTTTGATTATTATTGCATTACAGATAAGGCAGCCATCATATGTTTTTCTTTTTCGAATAACCCTTGAATATTCCTAAAAAACGAAAATATCCAAAGTAGCCAACGCGTTTAGACCATCCGCGTTTGAACCGCCACGCCGCCTGGCATATGGCGGGCTCTTAAGTCACTGGTCAGGAATAATCTCCTAAACCTGTGCAAACATAACGATAAGAATAATAAGACTTGGTATGACTAGAGTATTAGCCGTGTGGTTTCCGGCAGAGTAGAATAGGACCATTCCAAGTCTTCCCGTGGATGTCGTAAGAGGCGACTTAGGAAATACAAGCTAAACAAAGCTCATAAATATCCATGAGACGTCTCCAAACCGTCTGGCCAGCGAGAAGAGTGTAGGCCAAATCCTCTGTCTGCGCTAGGCAAGTATGGCTTTGGTAGTACAGAGAGGGTCATACTCCTGCAGTGGATTAAAAAGACCTGATGATGATAATGTTGATGACTAGAGTGTTTTTAACAGAACCAGGGTAAAGCAAGTCCTAGCTACCCACTTAGTGACGTACCTCGTCCGAGAACATGCAATGTATATACAATTTGATTTTATTCCTCTGAGCTCCATATTCATCATCACTATTTTGAGGAGGGTTTATTTTTTTTCCATGGGAGATTATTGCCATACTCACCACGCTTGGCAGGCGAATTGGCGAGCGCAGTTTCTTTGGCTTCTTGTGCTTTCGACGCTGCTGCTCATCGAAAGCATAAATTATATGCATTATAAGCTATATATTAAAAATTCTAGAATCAGGAATCCTTAATGGAATATAGAATTGTAAAAAAAGGGTAAAAACTAAAAAAAAGTTGGCTTTCCGTAGAAATTCGCCCAGCTGATCAGCGACATTGTATATGAGGTCTACGGTCGATAATTTAAGATCACTGAATAACATTAAATTACATTAATTCAAAATATTGCAAATGGCTAACTCCGTGGTGCAGCGGTCAACACGCCAGCCTGCGACACGAGAGTGCCCGGCTTCGATCCCCGGCCAGGTCAAGATGAAAAATGATGTTTTTCAGATTGGCCTGGGTCTTGGATGTGTATCTATATATTTATTTGTTACTAGCTGTTGCCCGCGGCTCCGCCCGCGATAAAGTCGTTCCCTTGGGAACAGTAGAAATGATAAAAATTCCATACAAACCCCTGCCCCTTTGCTTTTTCCCCTTAAGGGGGAATTTAATACATTTCACCTGCATAGATCTTTAGCCCTTAAGGAGGGGATTTTGCCCATTTCACCTACACAGATATTTTTTTATTGTAATGGAGAACTTCTTATTGTCATATTTCTAAGTAAATAAAAAAATCCATACAAACTTTACCCCACCTATTCTACCCCTTCAAGGGGAAATTTCGACTATTTTAACTACAAAGATCTTTTTAATTGTAATGTAAACATATATATTTATTTTTATACTTCTATGTCCAGAAATGAGAAAATTTCCATACAAACTTTACCCCCTATTTACCCCTTCAAGGGAGAATGTTGTCTGGTTCACCTAAACAGATCTTTTTTAATTTTAATTGAGATCTTGCGTACCTACTTTCAAACTTCTAAGTCCAGAAATGAGAAAATTCCATAAAACTTCAACCCCTTTGATTTTCTAAAAATCCTTTCTTAGTGCTCATTTACATCATAAAAAGAATCCCTGTGTCAAATTTCAAGTTTCTGCGCACAGTAGTTTCGGCTGTGCGTTGATATATAAGTCAGGTTTGCCGATTTCTCGCGTAAGTGTCGATTTCTCAGGAACAGTAGAATTACCCGGAATACATTAGTTTATGACTTTCAATGAAACACCTTAATATTGAATTTCAATTGAATAACTTAAAAAACGGAAAGTTTCATACTAACTTTGCATCCCCGTTATATTAACCCCTTAAGGGATGATTTTTGAGAAAAATATTTTACTCGTGTTTCATGCCTTTTAGTAAAGAACCTTCATGCTGAATTTCATTCGACTAACTTCAAAAATGGCAAAGTTTCATGCTTCATTTGCACCCCTATTTTACCCCCTTAAGGGTTAAACACAAGTAAAATATTTTACTCAAAAATCATAGTAAAATATTTTACTTGTGTTTCATACCTTTCAGTAAAGAACCTTCATGCTGAATTTCATTCGAATAACTTCAAAAACAACAAAGTTTCATACTAACTTTGCAACCCGTTTTTCCCCCTAAGGAGATGAATTTCCAAAAATCCTTTCTTAGTGCTTCCTCACGTTATAAAAGGAACCCCTGTGCAAAATTTCAAGTTCCTAACCCTTATAGTTTAGGCCCTGCGTTGATATGTCAGTCAGTCAGTCAGTCAGCTTCTCCTTTTTTTTTTAGTATAGATTACTATAGATAGTATGGATGCTGTCGTATAATGATGATGAATTGACTTTGGATTTTAATTTTCTTATGTCACTTATTATTTTATTTTATTTTTGCTATATGTTTGCAGGCAAACTCATGCCTTGAGTTCATTCAAATGACGATAACTTTTTTTTTAATGAACCGATTTTGATGCAACAAACTTTAAATGTTAAACTGAGTTAAAACAAAGCAATTGGTGAAATTTTGAAGTAAATCGGTTCAGTATTTTCGGAGATAATCGTGATCATACATACAGACAGACAGACAGACAGACAGACAGACAGACAAGAAATTCCAAAAAATTTTTTTTGCTTTCTATTATTCTTTTTAAGTGTCCCTCTATCCATTTCAGTCAAAAATTCGAAATGTACAGACAAAATAATTTTACTGTTTTATTATATGTATAGAAGATAAAATATAGTATCGTTGAGTTAGTATCCCAATCAATTCAATCTGCGTGATATGTCCGTATATATTTAAAAAAAAAATGATTATTTCACCATATTTCAGATACTATATTTACTCTTAATTCTCGTTTAATATTTATTCACCCGACGCCCGACCCCAAATAAATCGATCAGTGTTTAAGTATTAACAAGTTAGCTAGAATTCACGTCACGCGTGTCTTGATCTAGGAAATATTACGACGGCCTCGCAGAATATTTTGGCTTATCTCCTGGTACCAGCCTGACAACTGGGGTTAGCGGGAATCTGAGATGGTTTAGTGTTTACTCAACTGTACTAGAGGGAAAGTTATGTAAGAACAGATCTGACAGCGGACTATTTTTTACTGCTACTAAAAACAATATAATATAATTGTTTACTTATTGACAGCTCCGTGGCGCAGTGGTTAACACGCTAGCCTGCGACACGGAGTGCCCGGGTTCGATCCCCGGCCAGGTCAAGATGGAAAATGATCTTTTTCAGATTGGCCTGGGTCTTGGATGTTTATCTATATATGTATTTGTTATAAAATATAGTATCGTTGAGTTAGTATCCCATAACACAAGTCTCGAACTTACCTTGGGGCTAGCTCAATCTGTGTGATTTGTCCGTATATATTTATTTATTTTATTTATTATAATCTACTATTTGGTTCGCGGGATTTTCAGCCTATGTTACTCCCTGAGATAGTAGCTTTATACACGATGAATTTTTGTTCGTCTTGTTTGGACCCTTAAAGGGATGATTTAGCTTGTCGATATCAACAAATTTTCCTATATAAATAAAAACACTTTAATATGGTGTTATCGCGTATATTAATTTTTTTTACTTGTAGCGTTTCGATAATTTTACAGTTTTCATGGTCGCATTTTTATTAGTATAAAAACTGCGTACATCCGGAAAGTTATCAATAAATATTGTAGGCGGTAGTTTTGTATAGTTCTAATAACACAAAGACAAATGTCAACTTAGTCTACCTGCGACCATGAAAACTGTAAAGTTTTCGAAACGTTAGGTGTAAAAAAAATAATGTCATATACACGATAATACCGTATTAAAATGATTTTATTTAAAAGTGTAACATTCGCGAAAATATCAGAAACCAAATTTTCCTATGTTTGTTATAAGTATTTAAATTTTGCATTCACAGTGCCATAATAATATATTCTCATTAAATTAATTTCCTTAGTTGCCTTCTACGACATCCACGGGAAGACTTGGAGTGGTCCTATTCTACTCTGCTGGATACCACACGGCTTTACTGTATTTATTATTAGGAAATACAAGCAAAAGAAAGCTTATAAACATCTGTGGAACCTCTCCAACCCGTCTGGCCAGCGTGGAAAATGTAGGCCAAGTCCTCTGACTGCTCTGGCCAAGTATGGCTCTAATAGTACAGATAGGGTTGTGCTCCTGTAGTGGAGACTAAAAAAAGACCTGATGATGATGATGATGATTAAATTAATAAGAAAATATAGCGAAATAACTTGACGCGTCGTCGGGCTCGTACGACCTATGTGTGACCTTTTCCTATGGGATTTGTAAGAAATTTTCGCTTGGAACTCAATTTGTTTTATATTTCTATACAAATTGACCGAGCGACAGAACATCTTTGTATGGAATGAATTTTTTTTTGAGTTTCCAGCGTTTGTCTCATTGAAAAAGTTGTTATCGTCGGGCTGAATCATTCCTTTAGGGTTTCCTAAGCGAATGAAAATTCACCATGTTTTGGTGAGATTTTTTTTTCAAACGGTAAGAATATTTTTAGTTTCCCATAATAAACAAACAACATACAAAAATCCTTCTTAAAAAAGCTGGTAAGAACAGGATTGCGAGGGCTGGTGATAGGGACGAATGGCGCAGACAAAAGGAGGCTTATACCCAGCAGTGGGTCGTGGAAAGCTGACGATGATGATGATGATGATACAAAAATTCTTATAATATTAATATTTAAATACGTAACAAAAGATTACTCATGCACGAAATCAGCTACAGGCCGACATGTTTGGACCTCATCCGGAGGTCTTCCTCCTCAGGGCGAATGTGGATCGAGACGCGCGTCCGATATCCCGACCCGCACTGATACTAGCATTCGGAAGCGTGGGTGGCACGGGTAGTGCGGGCGGCGGCCCGCTGCGCTCGCTGTGACAGTGTGGAGGTTGGTGGGGGTTGCTGAATTTCAGCTTGAATGATTCCCGTGGATGTAACTAGCAACCATTGTATCCTGAACATCGTCTACAGTTACTGGTGATGATGCCCGTTTGTGAAAAGGGCTCACTGTGTCAAGCTCTGTTGGCTGAACAGAACATGGACTCTACTGTCCATCTCTTAAAGTACCAGTTTCCAGGTGGGGGGTAAGCACCAACCTACATTGTGATTAAACATCAGACGTGCGTCTCGATCCACATTCGCCCTTAGGAAGACCTCCGGATGAGGTTGAAACATGTCGGCCAGTAGCTGACTTCGTACGTGAGTCGTTTTAATCAAAAAATATAAATTTTTATGAAATTAAGTCATGGGCAGAATGTATTACGCCGCTTAATTATCTATTTCGGGAAATAGGTAATCATAATTCACTCGGATAGTTAATTGTGTGTTCGACTGAGCTTTCCGATCGAGATAATCATGCTTTATCAAAACTACCAATGTGTGCTCGATTAGATTAATTACTATTAAGACAGTATAATAAATATATCAGTGAACTGATAAACTTTTCGTAGAGCTGATAACGTGTGAATAATAATTACTTTGCGTAATAAATATCTACTAGATTTTGCGGTGGCCGCAGTGGCAGAGGCAGACCAAGAAGGAGATGGTGGAACGACCTCGATAAATTTAAACATGAATAGCCAGAAGTAGCGATAGATAGAGAAAAGTGGAAAACCCAGGGGAGGCTAGGAAAAAAAAAGGATTTGCCCACGGCTTAGCTCCCATTAATGTCAATCCCTCGTGAACAGTATTTTTTCCAGGATAAATTAATAATCATAAATATATTTAAGGACAAATCACACAGATTGAGCTAGCTCCAAAGTAACGAGACTTGTGTTATGGGATACTAACTCAACGATACTATAGAGCGTGATTTTTTAACCCCCTAGCTATATTGAAATCTGGGAATCAGAATCCCTAATGGAATACAGAATTGTAAGAAAAAAAGGGAAAAAACAAAAAAATTAATTTAACCTTTCATAGAAATTCGTCCAGCTGAGCGGCGATTTGTATGGGAAACCTAATTTTTTTTTTCGTTTTTTACCTTTTTTTGCAATTCTGTGTTTCATTAGGGATTCTGATTCCCAGATTTCAATATAGCTAGGGGGTTCAAAATCACGTTGTATTTTATAACAAATACATATATAGATTTAAACGGTTAATAAAACGACATGCAGAAGAAAACCGTAAAAATGTAAATTTACAAACATATACGCAACATTCAATAGTCTATAGTTTAGAATTATATTGTCTGCTTTAACATATCTACATGCACCTTCAAACAACTCTTCGATAGCCCCGTCTCCTCTTGTTACCAAACAAATTCACAATTGGACCACAAAATAGCCAATTATTCGGCAAACCGCAATTACAGAATAAGATAGTCTACAGAATATAACACTGCATGCTATACCTCTAATACAGTTAATAACGCATGATTTTCCATACAGCGTGTAATATAAGCAACGACCCGTGAAGGGGTGACTCAGACCGTCAAAATGAACAACTTAAACTATGGTACCAATGCAGAGAACTCAATTTTGTTTTTTGACTTTTCATATTATTAATTGCCGGGCCCACCGAACACTTTTGTACGAAAATGTAATTTTTTTTTAGTTCCCAGCATTGGTCCCATAGGAAAAGTTGATCATTTTGACGGGCTGAGTCACCCCTTCACGGCAACGTTGTTGGTTGTGTACACGGTGTATAAGTAAATTATAAAGCATTATTATTTATTATATCCTTACTACCCTTACTATATCCTTACTATATTACTATAATATTATTAATGCGAAAGTGAGTTTGTTTGTTTGTTTGTTACGCTTTCACGCTAGTTACGGCGTGAACTGAACCGATCATCATGAAATTTTGCATACAAGTTCTCTGGAGTACGGAGAAGGACATAGGCTACCTTTTATCCCGAGAAAAAGTACTTTTCCCGAGGGATCCACATTAACGCGGGCGGAGCCGCGGGCGAAAGCTAGTATTATTATATAAGTAAAGTATTTTGCGTTATTATTTATTATTATTATCATATTCATTGTGGAGCCCGATGGCCCAGTGAGCATTAATAGCGCTTAAAGATCTCTGGCCGCTTCCAACCGGTCGTATTGGAAACCCTTGGGGGAGACCTATGTCCAGCAGTGGACTTCTTGTGACTGAGATGATGATGATGATAAATAAGACGCATGAATAAATATAGGGACAAATAGTATCCAAATCTAATTGTCCCGTTTAGGAACGGAACCCTAAACTCTTCTAAAATAAGGGATATAATGACATTTTTTTAATCTCTAGTAACGGTACAATTTCTGTATTTTCGTTAATTTGTGTTTCAATCTCCTTTGCTTACGTTTGACAAAAGGACCACTGGGGCTCAATCTGTTTCGAATGTGATGTCCTATCATACGATCCAATATGTTTGTTTGTACGTTCAGTGAATGTTTCACAGAGTAAACCTCTACGAAATTCTAAAACGATCGAACCATTGATTACACTGTAGTAAACTACACATTTATATGTATGCTGGAAATCGGAACGACCGCTGGATAGTTCATCTCCTACCTTTGAACGTCTCTTTTTTGACGTGAAACGTCTAATTCGCGAATTAATTATCGTGACAGTGCAATGCGGCAGTACGCGACTGTTGCCGAGCGCGTATTTCAGAGAGACGCAATTTTTTTTTAATCTATGGCGTATCGCTACAAATACGCGTAAAAGGTTAAATGTTTTAATAATTAAGCTGAAAAGGTTCTACTTCAATGTCAAAGATTTCTAACTTTGCATTAATAGATACTGGAATATGCATTTCTATTACATTCTTATCTACCTATGAGTAATCATGCGAGAGATAGGTACATCACATCACTACGGTCAGTACACTCGGTGGTACCGTTAAACTTTGAAATACCTACCGAACCACCAGGGCCAGGGATACGGTGGGTCTGTAGTGTTTAAAATCGGTAATATACACGGGTTACCATGTCAGAAAACCGGACCGTAATAAATTGGTCTATATCGTCTGACTATTCATCGTAGAAACATGAATTTAGTGACATTGTTTAGCGTATATAGTCAGCTCGCTGCTAAGACCTTGAGTTTGCATCGCGGCATCTGGTTTCCTTTTAATCTTTAAGAGTAAAAGCGACCCGCGGATATAGATGTTTCACGTTAAAACCAACGGCCGTGTGAACCGTCACAACCCCACCCGATTTTTATTCTTATACGGGTAGACGTGTACATTCGAAACATCTGAAGGTTAGAGTCATCGTCGCTCATGGGCATCTTCAACATTAGAGTTAATTTTACTTTAAGACAATTTACTTTGCGTGCTTCCAACCCTTTAAACACAGCCCTTACTTTTTTTTTAACTCTAGTAACTTAAGTTAACTCCCTCCGTGATCCAGTGGTTAGGGGGTTCAGGGTCGATTCACGGGAAGCATACTTTGTTTAGTTGCTTCCATTTTGTTTAGGACATTGCAGGCTTGAATCACCTTATTCGTCTTAAAATAAAGACGATTCCGTACTTTGGAAGGCACGTTAAGCCATTGGTCCCGGCTGACATCTGGTAATCTTTAAAGAAACTACGTCATAGGCCGATAGGCGGTTCCGAAGAACTCTGACACCAGGGTGCGCATTGTCGATTGACGGTGTAACCTACACGAAATGAATGATGAATCACAATGGACAAATGTCAAAATAGGTCATATGCCCTAAATATACAACACCATCAAACAGCACATACAGCGTGACGTACAGCCAGGGATAATAAATATAACTGGCTGATATTTATTAGGGTCGGGCTACACCCGCGTTTGTATTCCGCCCGCGAGCGCGGCTACTCGTGTGTTATATCTTCATGAACTGCCTTGAAATTGCTAGACACATCCGAATATTGCTCATGTGTACGTGTCACGTAATAGGCTTGTTTCCTAAAAAATACTATTTAAAAAATAATTAAACCGCCTTATTGACTATCGAAAAATATTATATATTTTTCTTTTTTTTTTCAATAAATCGAATACCGTGACGTCACTGGCTGGTACACTCCTGAATTTTGATGCACTTTATATTTGTCATATTTTGTTTCATTGAAAAAAGAAAATAAATACGAACCTAATATTTTTCGATAATCTTTATGACGGACTAATTATTTTGAATGGCATTGTTTTTAGGAAGCAAGCCTATTATTGTACTTTTTATTTTTTGAAGTGAAAACTTCTTGATCCGTCTTTATCTTTTTAGGATAGGTGAAAGATGTTAAACTCGCGGCTGGACACGTGACCTGATCGAAAATTCGTAAGACGGACATGAGACATGAGACCGCCGACGCGGCGTAGGAGAGGAAGTAATATCCCCCTCTCTTTCTTCCACGCGCTTTACTTCTACCAGCACTCCCAGAGTGTAACCCGTTGTTTTTTTGGTTCCTGGCCGAAGGATTGATCGTCTGTCTATGCGTGAGTTTTAATCTGTCTGTGACCTCATAGTCCCTAAATGAGTGGACTAAATTATAAAAATACTAGCTTTCGCCCGCGGCTCCGCCATTATATAACCGGGAACAGTATATAAATTTATCCTGCACAAAAAGTACTCTATGTCAATTGCTGGCCCTCAAACTACCTCCGTATTAATTTTAATCGCAAGTAGTTTAATAGTTGAAGCGTGAACGTGACAGACGGACAGACAGAGTTACTTTCGCCTTTGTTATATTTGTATAGATATTCATATCTGGAATAATTTCTAAATTGTTTTTGAAGTTTTGACAAGTGCAGCTGTGATAGCTTATTACTTAAAAAAAGTATAATAAGATAAGTTTTCATAAACCATAAGCTAAGTGCGATAAATTCAACTAAGTATAAATTATACATTCAAAAATTTTGGAATCATTAATATTTATTATACAACAATAAATTAGAAAACATCCAATATAAATTTGTTAAATACAAATCATGAATTACAAAAAATATACATAGCTAAGTAATTACAAGGACTCCTGTAATTACCATAGTCTAATAAAATTTATTTGTAGTTCAATCTTTATCTACAAATTAAGTTATAGTAATTCATTAATTAACTTGCGAGCTCCGTGGCACAGTGGTCAATACGTCATGAGAATGCTTCGGAAGGCATGTTAAGCCGTTGGTCCCGGCTGTTGTCATCTTTGATGGCAGTCGTCAAGCTATGTCAGATGCCTTTACGCAGCTTGAAAATTTGACACCAGTGTTAGCCACTTATACACACGAAAAACAAACAAACAATTTACTTTTATATATATTCAAATTCAAATTCTTTATTTCACAATACAGCATTAACAATTTACAGTTTTTTTTTGACATAGATTCGATGTAAATATCAAAACTTTCTTTTCACTTTTATAAAATTTTTGTAATTTTTAAATTTAATTTCATGCCTTCTGAACTTATAGGAATTTGCACACCAGTAATGGTAAACATATCGGTATTTTTATAACATATCCATTAATGTAGTTTACACATGTTTATGCAAATAAATACTCTTTATATTTAAAAAATAAAACTATTTATAATACATAATATTTTAAACAGAGTTACTGTTGGCTCAACGCTTGTCAACAATGCCTGTCCTGTGGTAGCCGAGAACAATTTATAGAAATAATATAATACGGCATTAATTCTGTACATATAGCTAAGGTGAAAATCATGTAATCATCAAAAGTTATATATGGTGTGTACCAACTTAGCCAAAGTAGGAACATACTACACACCTTTGTTTAGCTTTATATTTGTTTGACAGTCTAAAATTGTTAAATTTGTATAAGGTTGATCCATTATTGGCTGTATGTACAAGATTTAAGAGGCCGGCGAACAGATAATTTTCCATACAAACGTAATACCAAAATAATTTTCAATTCAAGAATATTTCATCATATATATGCTGTTATTCGTATAGACAGTATTTATCTAGGATCCCATTCATTTTTTTATTTCAAAATATTCACCTACTTCAAAATATATGCGATTACGTACGTATTTTCCGCCTATTTGTTTTGTATTACAAATTCAATCAATCATAATGTAATTATAATAGAACCACAGGCTTTATTGTCTAGTTGTACAATGCCATATAGAAAATGAAAATGTAATAAAGTTTCATTCATCATTTTTGGTATTGGCACATACAAAATAATTTCTCAAAAATTTTGAAAAGACATATTGCTGGTCGCTCGCACGGGGGATTGACGCGGCGGTGGCTTGGGGAGTAGGGGGAACGGTACGCATTGTTCTGAGTGTCCAACGAACTTTGACACTCGCCTCGAATTTTATTTTGATCAGGCGCGTCGCCGGCTTCTTAAGAAGTGTTATTTTCTTATAAAATCTGTGGAATGTGTAATAAAAAAAAAATAAAAAAAAACCTGACACTATCTCCTTGAATATGTACACTTTTATTTGAATTTTCAAATGAAAAGACTCATTCCACACGCACATTCACAACTCACACCAGACCAATAAAAAACAGAAATCAAATTGTATTTCCGACGGCGTTATATTATTAAGAAATCAATACCCATTTTTAATATCAAATATAGCACCCTTTAGGTAATATAAAACCATTAAGGTTTACCCGAAACCTGCCACCAGGGCACCAGGGGTCGCTAATTCGTTTTTTATTACCACCCTTACGACCCTCTGAAAATAAAATATAACTTAAAAGCATACAGATTTTTTGCTTGTCAAGAGAATTTTAATGGTGCCATTATTATGACAGCACCTCGTGTAATGCCATTATCATAGATTTAAAAAAAAAACATTCGTGGCTATTATAGATAATTAAAACATCGATATACAAGATTAAGCAGTATAGAGTATTTTTATATAACTGCCCATTATGGACTATAGCGTTGTCAATATGTGAGAATGAGAAGCCCGATTGTCTAGTAGGTCTGAGAATTATTAGCGATTACGGATGGTAAGCAACCCAGGACGCAGTCCCCACTGGGATGGGTGAAGCGACACAAAAATATCTCGGGCTCCTTTGAGCTTTGGAAGGACAGACGATAGAATAGAGTATGTTTATTGGCATATGATATAATGTAAAGTAGCCGTGTGGTTTCCGGCAGAGTAGAATAGGACCGCTCCTAGTCTTTCCATGGAGGTCGTAAGAGGCGACTTAGGAAATACAAGCTAAACAAAGCTAATGAATATCAACGAGACCTCTCCAACCCGTCTGGCTAGCGAGGAGAGTGTAGGCCAAATCCTCTGTCTACTCTGGCCAAGTATATAAGTTCTAGTAGTACAAAAAGGGTCATGCTCCCGCAGTGGAGACTAAAAAGACCTGATGATGATAAAGTAAAAGCACCATAAAAAGACATCAAGTAATATAAAAATGAATAAATCAGACGGTTTAGACAGATAGGTCAAGGGTGTCACCCTCAACTACTTGACCGGTGGTTATAGCTTAAAGATAACATTAATGTTACATCAGCTGCCTCGCCTTGCCCTTGGCTATGAATAACAAAACTAATTTAAGTCTAAACCGCATTTTCTTCGGGTTACATTCGTAAATATTAGTCTAAGTCTAGACCGATGCCTAATTAGATTCTATTTTCTTGTTACAATATGCATGAGAAGTGTAAGTTATTCAATCTTTAACTTTATTTGCCTTTCTTATTTATTCACTTAAGAAACTGAATCTTCTAAGTGCTAACTTATTTCAAAGTCAATTTATCTACTAGAGGTAAATTGCATTTTTGCACTAATTGGCTAGCTCCGTGGCGCAGCGGTCAACACGCCAGCCTGCGACACGAAAGTGCCCTGATATTTACGGTTTGATCCCCGGATAGGGCCAGATGGAAAGTGAAATTTTTCAGAATGGCCTGGGTCTTGGATGTGTATCTATATATATATTTGTTATGAAATATAGTATCGTTGAGTTAGTATCCCATAACACAAGTCTCGAACTTACTTAAGGGCTAGCTCAATCTGTGTGATTTGTCCGTATATATTTATTTATTTATTTCAGAATATGCTATTGCTGTGTCACATTCCTAAAGGTATCATAACGACTGCTATCACCAATCCAATATTTACCTGATGGTACATGCCATTAATAACCCTGAGCTTGGTATACATTTGGATTAGTGACAAGTGGCATGAGCTTCTATGCTTCATAGGACATGTTAAGACCTTGGTTCTGGCATCAGTATAGGCCTTAAATAATCCTACCGACATTAAAATACCGGCCAAGTACAATTCGTTTTCAAAGACGAAGTGTTCCGTACCTTAATGGGTCTTCTGTTAAATTTTATACAGTTCACATACATACATTCTGTTGTTACAATTTAATATATGCAGCTCTGCGACAGACGGATTGGCACCAGAGGCCTAGGCCTAATAGAAATCAGTTGGTATCCTTTGGATCACCACCATCACTTCAGTCTTTAGAAGTCCTGCTGCTGAATAAAGGCCTCTTCTTTTTCTCTCTGCGAATTTTTCGCTCCATGGGAGGATATTGCCATACTTACTATGGTTGGCAGGCGGGATGGCGAGCGCAGTTTCTTTTGCTTTTTATGCTTCCAACGATGCTGCCCATTAGAAGAACTTTTAAGCTGGGGAAGGCGCGAGTAATATCAATACTTTCATCCCATTCTCAGATCAGGAATGAAGGTATAAGTAGGTAATATATTACTCACTCGGATAATTATGAAAAAAATAAGAAGCAGCTCGGGAGGCCGGACAAGCGTCTCCATTTTTTTTTTTTTTTTTTATGTTATAGGACGACAAACTAGCAAGCAGGTCACCTGATGGTAAGTGACCACCGCCGCCCATGGACAACTGCAACATCAGGGTGTGGCAGGTGCGTTGTCGGCCTTTCAAGGCGTTGGGGGAAGGATATGGGAAGGTGAGGGGGAAGGATGGGCCTCCGGCTCTCTCACTCACCGATCGAAGCATAGAAGCGGTAAAGCTTCTACTCAGACGTCGATTTTCTGTGAGAGTGTGGTACTTCCCCGGACGAGCCGGCCCATTCATGCTACCAGCAATTCATTTTGCCGGTAGCGACTAAAATCCAATGCCAGGCATGTGAGATGACACCCCTGACTAATCGTATGGATGCGCCATCTTAAAAATAATTAAAGTATCAAGTTCTTTGCTCTTTTTGTACTCATACACTCCTCTTCTTCTTCCTCGCCTTTTCCTTATTTGGGGCCGGCTCTGTATGTAGACTCTCTCCATAATTTTCTATCGTTAACCATATCAATATTTCCCCCCATTCCCTTATATCCCCTCTGACACATTCAATCCACATCTTTCTTGACATCCCTCGTCCCCTACGTCCGTCTACTTCTAAATGGGACATTCTTTTTGCCAGATGTTCGGCATCTCTCCTTTCTACATGTCCATACCATGTTCGGCGTTGGCTTTTTAATTTGTCAACTACCGGTACGACTTTTAGTCTATCTTATGTACTGGTTCCGAATTTTATCCATCCTTCTAAAGTGTACTTATACACTGACATTTCGAAATAGTTGAAATAATTATCCAAATTACACCGCTTTGTACTGAAAAACAACCAAATTACACATCACAGAACACAAACGCAATATTGCAGTCTGCGTGACGTGGTCAGCGGTAAAACGATTACACTTAGCCCAAATAACCCTTATTTACCAAGCGTGGCGCGTGACAGCTGGAATTGATACTACAACGTTAAGCTACTTGTACAATTATATCATTGAAACTAATGTGAGATGTAGACATTATGTACTATAAACGGGTCACTCACGTGCTATTTCGTCGGGATTGCCGACAATAGTTTCGGACTCGTCAGGAGCCTTTTCAAGGCGAGTGCGAGACGCGCGGCGGAGGGTCCCAAACTACGAGTAACTGCTCTCGTCGCACTGCTCGTGCGGCGGCTCGTTCCACCTTTGTGGAGGGGGGAACCAGCAGGTCGGCACGAATTCAAGACACATGGCAAATGCTGAAAACCACGTCTGACTCTCATGGACCCCATTGTAAGCCCTAAATCGAAGGAGCCTTGACCAAGAGCCCAAGAACAGGAGGTTAAATTTCTAGATCGGAAATGATTTGGCAAGAATAACTCTTAAGAGCGCACCAATGCGACCCGGCTGAAGCCATTTCGCACCCCGCGCCCCGCGCGAAAGCAGGATAGATCTAATGACCGTAACGCGTAAAAAATGAGAAGAAGATAGTGGGTAGGCACAAGCGGGTGTCCTAGAATTAACGGGCGTAAGCGCCAAATCACTTAATTGTTATTTAAAATAAAAGTACGAGGTTAATGAGTAAAAAAACTTTGCCAGATTTTAGAACTAGTTATTGCTAAGCTAGGAAACTAAAAATCATTTCTAAAGACCTTAGGGTTTCGCCGTTCTGACCACAAACATCAAATAAAGGGGCTATGTTTGCAAAATAAAAGTATCGAGGCTTTTGTTATTAATCGTGTTTTCAGGTTTGACAGTTTAAAGAAAATATGTTGAAGTTTTATATATAATAAATAACAGGCATGTAGTCGTTATAGATATAGACATCTAGACGAATGTTCATTGACAAGTTTCGCATTCGTGCCCTCTTAACCGAGCGTTTCCAAAATATCACTTACAGCCGTTTGAGAACAGCCTAGTGGACGTGATAATATAAGCGCTTACGTATGTTAAGCAACACCAGGTGTGGTCCCAACTGGGATGGGTGACCGCAAGTGGCATAAAAATATCTCGAGCTCCTCCGTGCTTTGAAAGAACGTTAAACTATTGGTCCTGGCTGTTATCATTGAAAGCAGCCGTACAGCCATGCCAATGCCTTTAGGCGGTTTGAAAAATCTGACATTAGTGTTGGTCACTTCATCATCATCATCATCATCAGGTCGTTTTAGTCTCCACTGCAGGAGCATGACCCTCTCTATATTACCAAAGCTATACTTGGCCAGAGCATACAGAGGATTTGGCTTACACTCTGCTCGCTTGCCAGACGGGTTGGAGAGTTTCATTGATGTTTTTGAGCTTTGTTTTGCTTGTATTTCCCAAGTCGCCTCTTACGCCCTCCATGGGAAGACTAGGAGTGATCCTGGTCTACTCTGCCGGGACCCACCCGGCCACATACACTCATAAAAAACAAAAAAAAACCATCAGCCGTAATGTTCCGGAGCCCGGGATCCACTAGGTCAGACTCGAATGAACAAAAATAATCTAAGGGAAATCATATGTAAATCAGTATTAACTTTCAGCAGCAGATGAAAATCGACAAACCCATCCAAAACGTTTGGGAATTTAATCCTCCACATAATGCTTTGATTAATATCTGATATTAATCATATGTGACGCCGAACTATTCAACGGTCGCCGGGGAATTACCGATGTTCCGAATTTCGAATTTGAAATTAGAACCGTATTAACAATATAGGGATGCGCGGATTTGTATTCAAATATAACGCAAGAATAGAAATATATCAAGATATTTTGCTTGTGATTTAAGGAGAGACATTTGACACTGTGAAAAACAGAATTGGTTGTCTGTGAAGTCGGTTTACGGATGATATTTTACGTGAAAATGGTAGAAGAGAGATAGATGCATCCTAAGCCAAACGCTTAGTCCGATCATGCCTCTCTGTTGCTTCTTTCATTCTCTCGCTTGCACACGGAGCGCAGTTATTTTTTGCTTCTTGTGCTTCCACTGCTGCCCATAGCAAGCATTTAAATCTAGAGAAATATAGGAATTTGTTCGATTTGGAAAGGGCACTGTGGACTATAGAACCGGCCATGGATGACCGTAAGTCTGTCCCTAGTCAAAAAAATTGCACTCGCCAACCCGCCTGCCAAGCGTGGTGAGAATGGTAATATCCTCCCATGGGATGAGGACTCCTTAGGATATTCCATGAGGTGAGGAATCCTTGGTGGCATGGTGGATCTAAAACTATACTATACTGAGAAAATAGTGTTGTTCACATTATATGGAATTAAAGGTATTATTATTATTATTGGGATAGTACTCACTCGGATGAATAGGGGAAAAGCAAATAGCATTATGCTTTCATGTCGCTACTACTGAACCGATCATCATTATTTTGCATACATACAAGTTCTCTGGAGTACGGAGAATTACAATGCTACCTTTCAACCCGGAAAAAAGTACAGTTCCCGAGGGAACGACGTTGAGCGAGCGAAGCTGTGGGCGAAAGCTACTATTATATAAAAATAGCTATAAAAAGCAAACATGGATCCTAAAGGAAGGCGAAAACTTTATAGAAAATATATATAACGCAAAACCATCCATTGAAATGCATTCAAACTCTACATATCGACTAAAGTTGTTTACTTGAATACGTTTGCACAAGTTGTTGGTCACGGAATGAGAAAAGTTGCTACCGTAGGGAGACACGATTGTGGTAACCGTAGGTAGGACTTGCATAGGAAGAAACGAGTTTATCATAATCAAGGCCAGAAATGGTCAAAATACATTTGAAAATAGTCATCTCCGACTCGATAAGAAGAAGGCCAGAAATGGCCAGAGGTGTCATGTTATACCTGCGACTACCGGGTAGGTAGTTGACCTACCCGGAAGTTGCAGGTATAGTATACAAGTTCACTGACAGTCCAACAAAATAAGCCCCATTTGATCTGCCATTTAATAAAGAACTCAATAACAAGCACAATAAATAAAATCTGCTTAAATGGTCAGGGATGTCATCCTTAACTGCCTGTGTGGTGGTTGCAGGCATTGTGTATGAATGGCTAGTCCCGAGTGACTACACACATGGGGTTCTTTAAAAAGGGCGTGAAAAGATTTCTTCAGGGTCGGCAACGCGCGAGTGGCACCCCTGGTGTTGCAGGCGTCCATAGGCTACGGTAACCACTTTCCATCAGGTGGGCCGTATGCCTGTTTGCCTACAAAGTAGTATAAAAAAAAAAAAAAAAAAAAACCATCGGAAGCTTAAGAATCCAAAGAAACTGCGCTCGCTAACCCACCTGCCAAGCGTGGTGAGTATAGCAATATCCTCCCATGGAATGAAAAATCCTTGGTAGCGGCCATAATCCAGCCATAAACATCTTACGGCAGCAAAAACTAATATGCGTAAGTAACTCAGTCTAATACCTATACTTCAACCACTGAATTTATAAAGATATAGGAGGTAGTTTGAGGCCCGTGAAAGGTTACACAGTATTTTCCATTTAGAAAAAAATACAGTTCCGATTGCGATTATTATTCTTGCAAGTGGAGCCGCGGGCGTTGACGTTGAATAAATATTAATTCAACTGACACTTCCTGCCATGGTTTTCCCGAGAGACTACAACATAGGTTTCTTCAAAAAAGGCGTGAAAAGATATCTTTATGGTCGGCAACGCGCAAGTGGCATCTTTGGTGTTGCAAACGTCCATAAGCTCCGGTAAATTCATCAGGTGGGCCGTAAGCCTGTTTGCCAACTTAGTTGTATAAAAAGGAGAAAATCTCCCACCGACTTTCAAGGTTAATCCATTTTGGAGAGTGTGCGAAAGCCCTCTTTGAGCTAGTAGAACCCTTACCATTCCTCCATCGGACTACGCGACGCAGACAGAAATTTCACCCTTTTATCCTTGGAATACCAAAGAGTCGAACTAAACGCTTTGACAGTTCCTTAGCTAAGGCATGGAATGAATTGCCTGCGTAAAATTCATTCCACACCTTAGCTACTATATTCCCAGACAAGTAAAATCCTGGGACATTCAAAAGTAGAATAAATGGGTATCTCTTGAATAGGCATGTAACATCCTCGTCTTCATCGTCACTTACCATCAGGTGAGATTGGTTACAAATTCCTACTTCAATAATTAGTAAAAAAAATCCACAAAGATTTACCTACTCCAGTAAAGTAAACATCATAAAATATTCAAAGCGCAGAAAGGCTGGAATCATAACCGTAACGCAAAATGACCTCTTTATAATTCGATTAAAGGCACATCTTAAAAGGAACTCCCCTTATTTATATCAGGAAATTTCCAGATTTACACCCACGATTAAGCGAGGGAAAGTCAATTTTCAGTAACCAATAGATTACAAGTTAAAAGCACCGTTAAATTACACCTTACCTCCTTACCTTTAGGTATATTTTATTAAGATCAATTAATATTGCCCTTCACAAGGGAGTAAATATAATGAAGCTATAATTCATCGAAGGTCAAAATGAAAGAGGACTTAACATGGGTTATTTTCTTAGGAATATTGTGTTTCATTAAGGAAATTAATTTTCGGTTGCGCTTTTATTTACTAGGGGATTAGGGGATCAAATTATTATGTTCCAAGATACTTATGTGAACTGGCTATATTAACTGCGCTCGCAATCCCGCCACTTGGCGGGTTGGAGAGCGCAGTTACTTTGACTTTTTTGGTTCCTTTGACTGGGCGTTACTGCTTAAGACGAGGACTCAAATGTTTGGTACCTTCGCTCGGCAAAGGACTGATCAAGTGCGCGCAAGGGATAGCGCTTGGCGGTTTAGCCCGTGAATGATGAGATAGGAGATAGTCTCGAGTCGCTCAAAGAAAAAAACGTAAGCGCCAAATTCGTTATTTCTATTTTATATAAAATCAGACCGGTTAATTGTATTTTCATATTTACATTTTGATGAATTACTAATAACCTATCTTTTAGTCTAAAAATCATTATTTCATTCGTCGCATTTGAGCTACAATAACAAAACCTCTGCGAACGAAGACCATTTTTCAAAAAATATTTCTATCGAGAAAATTTTATCAAAACGTGTTTTCATCTTCAATTTTTGGAGATGAAATAGTCAAAAATCATATTACTTAGATTTGAAACTCCTAATTTAAGTATTTTGCGAGATAAATAAGGTTCAGAATGACCTTATTTACAGTGGTATCGCCTTAACGGAAAAAAGTTTATGCTGGGGAGAGATAGGAATTTGTTGGATTTGGGAAGGGAATAATGGTTACTACTCACTTAGACGAATGGGGAAAATCAAGCAACAGTTTGAGAGGCCGGGTGCGATTACCCGAAGCTATACTTGCAACCACTGGTCAAGCAGATGACAGTCAAGACCATGGATGACTGCATCGTATGGATTAGCTTTTGCCTAAGATTTTATCAGTATAGGATGTATCTTATGTATTATTTTAGTAATAATTTATGCCCCGTGCAAATGACTTCAAATAATTTTAAGAATAACTACGCTATGTTCTATCCAGGTTCTCAAAATATATCCATTCTAAATGTATCCCACCTTCTACCGTCAAGAAGAGGATGATCGATGTACAGTTTCTAAGAATAGAAGACAAACGGAAACGGTGTCAGACAATACACATAAATTTCTGTTTTGTAAAATCTATAATTTATATACACACACACACACACACACACACACACATAGTATTACGTCTTTTTCCTTACGGGGTAGACAGAGCCTAGGTCTATAAGACTTTATGGCCACATTTAGCATTTTGGAGGGCATGTAGATGGAAAACGGATTCAAAATGGTGATGCGTTGCTAGCCGCATCGCCTATTGACATGATTCCGCAGATTTTAGCTCAACCCCTCGATCGGCTTTTACTATCTGCGCAGAAAGAGAAGCAGCTGGCATATTCTATGTTTTTAATATAATTTATAATATATATAAAACAAACTCGTATCTGTTCGAGCTTTTAGAACACAAGAATGGGTGAACATTTTTATAATCTTTAATTTGTAAGTTATGATATCACCCTACATAATAGAATCACTATTAAAATATAAGAAATATTTATGCTAAATAAAAAATAGCGAAACAAAGTTCGCCGGGACAGGTAGTAATTTTATAAACGCCTTTGCGTCTACTTTACCTTATTTTTTTTTAATAACAAACCTCTAATTATGTAGTAAAAAAATTGCTTAGCCTTGCAAATAAACTGAACAAGACAAAAAGTTATGTTTTCTATCAACATTAAGTCATATTTTTTATGTCTTAGGGAGCCGAGCCTTCAGTTCCGTTCAGCAAGGTTAAAGACGAGAATCAACAGTATAATCCAAAGATATTGAAAAGTATTGACTGACTTCAAGGTCGGTCAGCCTTATAGTTTTTTTTTCTCCTTGATCATAAATAATAAAGACTTTTTGATCAATAATTATAACGCATTGTATCGTGAAACTAATGGTAGATAAAGACACCCTTATTCTTACTAATAATAAAAATGCGAAAGTGAGTTTGTTAATATTTTGCTTTCACGTCGTAACTACTGAACCCATCACCATGAAATTTAGCATAGAATTTCTCTAGAGTATGGGGATCCCGGAAAATACTGTTCGCGAGGGAACGACGTTGATCCGAGCGAAGCTGCGGGCGAAAGCTAGCTACGTATAACGACGAAATATCACTCACATCATCACATAATATTTCGTCACGATTGCCGACTATAGTTTCAGACTCGTCAGGAGGCCATGTCAAGGCCAGTATGGGACGCGCGGTGAAGGGTCCCGAAACTATAGTCGGCAATTCTGACGACATAGCACGTGAGTGATCCGCTTTTCATCATCATCATCTCAGCCACAAGAAGATCCGCTTTTATAGATATTTATATATATAGGGACATATCACACAAAGTTAGCTAGTCCCACAGTAAGTTGTGAACTGTCGTAGGATAGCTCTGTTGAGTTATCGTATACTATGTTACTATAATATACTATAAAAATACTATGTATATATAATAGACTAGCTTTCGCCCGCGTCAATGTCGATCCCTCGGGAACAGTACTTTTTTCCGGGATTAAATCTTATGTTCTTCTCCGTACCCCAGATAACGCGTATGCAAAATTTAATGATGAACGGATCGGTAGTTACAACGTGAAAGCGTAACTAACAAACTTTCAATCTGAAAATGATCGTTTTCCGTCTTAACCTGGCCGGGGATCGAACCCGGGGACCCTCGTGTCACAGGCTGGCGTGTCAACCATTGCGCCACGGAGCTCGCCAATTTATACAAAATAATTAAACATTTTGCAATAAATAAGAACTTCATAACAAAAATAATAGCAAAAACAAACAATAATATAGAATTGTGTTATCATCGTCTTGTGTCAAAATGAGAACAATCGATGGAAGGCTTCCAGGAATAGCAGACAAACAAAGCGGGAGGCGGTGGGTAACGGTACATTTTAACTTATCTCGTTTTGCTATTGTTAGTGCACTTGGATATCTTATCTTTTATTATTTTATGAATATCAAACCCTGGAGAGTAGTTTTTTAAACAAGCGAGCTACAAGAACGACTTTTATCCGATTATTTAGTCTAGTGTAGTATGACGACACACGCCCTCATTATTGTTCAACGTACAAGATCATTGAACCTTTCCTCTATTTAAAACAATCAACCCTAGATAGGTAACCACGATCTATGTCCTACTTTAAGAGGGAACACTGCGCTCGAGAGAATTGAAAAATAGGTATGTGTAAAATCTATTGCTGTCGCGCTGTGTACGCAAACAACCCCCGCAGAGTGCGATAGAGACAACTGCAGCTCGGACCGAAAATACCTATGAAAATTACACAATATTAACGCTTCGTAGACCCCTGATTTCTTCTCCAAAACATAACTGATTTAATTTATTTTATCAATAAAAAATTTAAAACAAGCTATGGCTGTATTATGTTTTCTTTTTCTAATGAAATCGCGTCGCAATTTTTTTTACATGTAATGTATTTGTGTCACGTTAGTATTAATTATTAAGTACTAGCTTTCGCCCGCGACTCCGCCCGCGTTAATGTCGATCCCACGGGAATAGTACTTTTTCCCGGGATAAAAGGTAGCCTATGTCCTTCTCCATACTCCAGAGAACTTGTATGCAAATTTCATGATGATCGGTTCAGTAGTTACGGCGTGAAAGCGTAATAAACAAACAAACAAACAAACTCACTTTCGCATTTATAATATTAGTAAGGATAAGGATGGTCAGGCCCGTCTCTCCGTGTTGGTATTGAAAAGATACCTACGCGTGGCGAGCCTTTCGAAGGGGAAGACCGAACAAATCCGTTAGGAGCGACGCGCGTTTGGTCACATGTGTTAACCCTCTTCATCGAATTATGAATCCTTTGTTTAGAGCTATAGGTATAAAATTGGCTTGCTATTGGTATCTAAACTAAAATATGCTTAGTTCTGTCGCGAGCTAAATTACACCGTATTGCTAACAACTTTGAGTTGATATTTCTTTAAATACCTTTGCAGAGTACGATGTCTGATCGTTATACTAGTTTACTTATTCTTTATGTGTATGATTATATAAATATTCTGTGGTATTATTTATTCTGTGGTATGGTGAGGGTGTACACCATACGTACCTACTTAAAACGCAACGTGATAATTTTAGTATCGCGTTTTTCCTTTCTCATGCGCTCTATCCTTATCCTTATCCTTACTATCCTTACTAATATTATAAATGCGATACTGAGTTTGTTTGTTTGTTACGCTTTCACGCCGTAACTACTGAACCGAGCATCATGAAATTTTGCATACAGGTTCTCTGGAGTACGGAGAAGGACATAGGCTACCTTTCATCCCGGGAAAAAGTACTATTCCCGAGGGATCGACATTGGCACGGGCGGAGCCGCGGGCGAAAGCTAGTACACATATATTTTTAGAAATAGAATAATATATACGATGCCGCACATTGTACCATTAACACGTCGGTTTTCCGACTAGGGACGGAATGATCGACTATCGGTAATGACCGGCCATGCGTTTGTCCGTCATTGGGCACGCTATGGCTTGAAAACTACAATGGCTGATGGTTTGCTAAATGTGCTATGGGTTACACGGATAAAGAATAAATATTGGTAATGAATTAATAACTGTGAATTAAGAAAATGGCATATTTAAAGACAAGAGTGCATTTTTCTTCTTCATTTCCAGTCGAAATTACTATTTCTTACACTAATCTTGACCAGAATTTGGTAACATCCACGGCACTTAATGAAAATATAGTATCATTCGGTGTATTGTAATCACAATCACTCAATTACAAATGCTTCCCTCCCCGCGACACTGTTTCCCGACTCTTACAATTTAGGGATTTTCAAGGCAAGAGTGAATTGGTATTATTTGAGTTTGCGTGTGCAACCCTAGACCTCATCGTTGCTTCCCATCAGGCAAGATAGCGGTCAAAGGAATTCAAATTATTCACAAAAAAACCTTTCCTTATTATCCGAACGCAACCGTGAATGATTTAAAAATACTATTACTGGTAGTGATTCTCAGATTTCTGTCAGTTTGCTGTATGGAATGCTCTTTCACTCGTTAATCCGTAAAGCACAGACTATCTCTAACTTAAAAAACCTCGTTAAGTCTCATTATCTCTCCTCTCTAACTTAAAATGTCCTTATCAATATATTGTAGTTTATGTAAGTTTATAGTTATATACATATTAACTATAATTTAGGTTATATCTTTATGTAAATTAGTTTTATATGTAGGTATATTTGTTGTGTTGGATAGTATGTTTTAGTTTATGCAATAATTTTGTTTGCTGCACCATGCCAATGACGTTTCTCTTTTCCGTCTACCCTAAGGTTGACTGGAAGTGAGTCCGCCTTTGTATCAAATTACCAATTGTTTTCTCCAAATATGTATTTTCTTTTTGCTTTTGGTGCAATAAATAATTAATTAATTCCCAAATATTCGTTCTAAAAACATCGCTATATCTCAAAACGTGGTCTTCTGGTAATTATTGGTTGGTTGGTTGATTATAGCCGTAAGGAGTACACTGCTGGACAAAGGCCTCTCCCAAACAAGCAAAAGCAAAGCAGGATTAAGGTAAGCTGATCGCATAGTATAGTAGTTTCTAATAGTTCACGTTCCGTTCCAGTTTAAACCATTGTTCTATCTCATACCGGCATCTTTGACACAGACGGACCTGTGTATGTCTAGTCACGCATCAAAATCGTAATCCACCCCAAACCCCATCTAGCTACAATCGGAATTAAACGAATATTCTAATGTCATCCCTTCAATCCGATTGATTCTAACTAGGCATTCAGATTACGAAAACAAGAAATTCACATATACGAATTATAAAATTTACACATTCGAAGGCAGTCGCATCTTAAAAAATAAAAAGGACGAGAAGGAAGTTATAATGTCACTCGGTTATCCGACCATCTGTTTGTGTGTCAAGAAAATTTTACTTGAGAACATGTAAAGGTATCAAATTAAAATTAAGATCACATATTTAAATCAACAGTCCCTTGAAGCTATAATAAAATCAAACGTATGATTTTTACTCTCTATTGTCCCACTGCTGGGCAAAAGCTTCTTCTCTCTCATTCCACTTTTCTCGATTGGTGGTTGTATCCACCCAGTTCTTATCAAATGCACTTATTTTATTTGACCACCTAGTTTTTGATCTTCGTCTTTTTCTATACCCATCGCATGGGACGCAGTCAGTGAGAAATTATAAATAACGAAATTAAAAAGTTCTTATTGAATTCACTTATTTTATTTGACCACCTAGTTTCTGATCTTCGTCTTTTTCTATACCCATCGCATGGGACGCAGTCAGTGAGAAATTATAAATAACGAAATTAAAAAGTTCTTATTAAATTCACTTATTTCATTTGACCACCTTGTTTCTGATCTTCCTCTTTTTCTATACCCATCGCATGGGACCCAGTCAGTAAGAAATTATGAATAACGAAATCAAAAGATATGACCGATTTTAGATGTACATTTTGCCAATTTGCATTATCTGGCATGAGAATTAAAACCTTTAGGATATTTCCCGTAGACCTGAAATCATGTTATTTGGCGTGGAGTAAGGATTGGTTACAGCTTAGCTTTTGGCCGCAGCTTCGTTTGCATCAATGTCGTACCCGCGGGAATAGTACTTTTTTCCAGGAAGAAAAGTAATTATATCCTTCTCCATACCCCTGATTACAGGTATGCAAAATTTCATGATGATCGGTTATGTAGTTACGGCGTGAAAGCGTTACAAATAAAAATACTCACTTTCGCATTTTTAATAATGAAACGGAAAAAAAACCGAAAACCGTAAATCTCTTATTGGAACCTGAACTATTTGTGCGGAATCTTCGGTACACAAGTATTATTCTCACTTAGGTATGTTTTTATTTTTTAAGAGGTCACTGCTGGTACAGCCCAATATATTTGTATAAAAAACAAAAATGTATATTTTATTCTAACTTATGATGTAAATTTGGGGCAAGCGGGGTTGGTGAGCGCAGTTTATTTGGCTAATCTCGGTTTCGACGCTGCTTGCCGATCGAACCCACTTTTAAGTGTGGGAAGGGTAAGAATATATTAGGATAGGGGAACGGGAAAAGGTTGATGGGATGAGAAAGGCCTATGTTCAGCAATGGCCTTCTTGCGGCTGACATGATGATGATGATGTAAATTTTAATAACCATTAATACATTTTCTTACATTTGTAAACCTTGAAAACATTGCATTATTTTCTACGCAGTCGTGTAAAGGGTTTCAGCACATTAGCGCGACGTCCATTGGGTTTCCCAACAAAATCACCGGCCATAGCGTGATCAATAATAAGTAATGACTGGACGTCTGCCAGTCACTGGACACGCTACGCCAACAGGTACCATCTGTCTGAACAATAAATTTGCTGTCTATGAAGTCAGTTTAAGGACGAAAATTTTACGCGATAGCGGCGGAAGAGATATAGATGCGTCACAAGCCGAACGCTCGTCTTGTTCCGCGCTCTCACTTGCACATGGAACGTGACACTTTTTCGTGCGTACAGCCGGGCGTTCAACGATTTTTAAAACGTTATCGCGTCAAAAATATAAAATTTTAATGTCATTAAGTTAATTGATTCCGAAAAATTTTGCAGTTTTTACTGATTTTGCTCGGCAAATGAAAGCTTTTTAACACTCAAGTAAAAATTTTTTTTTACAGCCCTAAGGGACCGTTGGTTTTATTATGTGATCCCAATTTTAATTTGATACGTCTACATGTTCTTGAGTAAAATTGTCTTGACAAACAAACAAACGGCAAAAAGCTTACGTAATCTTAATTATCTCTCATTACAAATAAGACCAAGATGTCTTTATCACCATTATGTCGTATTAATATCATGAATTACTATTATAGCAAACGGTTTCACTCACGTATTGTGAGTCGGTATGGCCGACAAATTTTAGCCAATTCAGATGCTATCTTCAGGGAGTATCAGAACGTCTCGATACGGCAATCCTTCAAGAAGCTCGTAAAATTTCAGAAGTGGGATCGAAGAGACACTTTCGGCTAAAAATCGATTTATTGAACAACGAGAATGCTGGGACCCTACGAACATGGTTTGGGGAAGAAAAGCAAAGCTGATGGATTGCAACTGACGCCTATGAAGAGACAGCGCAAAGAAGGAAATGAGTTACCAGACATTGACCATTCACTAAGACACAAAGCTTTGTACCAGGACGCCGAAGTTTTACCCAAATTCGACCCTGCCACCAAGGTGAGTGCCACAGCATGGCTTAACAAGATTGACCAACTATCGAACACTGACGTTCTCCGCCCGCGCCGCCCACTTCTCCGCGCGAAGCGCTCGCGCCTGTGATTAGGGGTCAGACGTCCCCGAAGATGTTGTGGCTGGTTCTACTCAATTATCATCTGCTTCTAGCAGCTGCGGTACACTCGTATGCACAAAGCTGATAGCGTCGACACCTTTTAACGGGTATTGTTGTTGTAGCATGTTTGAGAATTGGCTGCCAAGTTGCAAGCAAAGTCTAACCTACATGACGGTTAAAATTCGGACGCCTGCTTAACTTTATCCTACTCCTAACTAATATTATAAATGTGAAAGTGAGTTTGTTTGTTTGTTACGCTTTCACGTTGTAACTACTGAAACGATCATCCTGAAATTTTGCATACAAGTTCTCTTGAGTGCGGAGAAGGACAGAGTACATATTATCCCAGGAAAAAGTACTGTTTCCGACGGATCGACATTAATGCAGGTGAAGGCGCGGGCAAAAGCTAGTAAAGATATGAAGATGCGAGGGCCAAAAACAACTGGATGGATTTCGATGAAACGATAAATGTTGTTACTGACATAGTGGGGCGCACTATAAGTTTCCGGAATGAATATGAAAAAATACTATTAAAGTAACAAAATTAATTTATTGTTTTTCAAAATAATCTCCCTTGGCGTCTATGCACTTTTTCATTCGATGAAACCAGTTTTGAAAACTTTTGTGCCACTCCTCTGTGGTGACCTCTGAAACGTGTTTTTCATACTCCTCGACAGCCTCTTCTGGTGATGAAAATCGTTGACCGCGTAATTGGTTCTTAATTTTTGGGAACAGAAAAAAGTCACAAGGTGCCAGGTCGGGACTGTATGCAGGATGACTCATGAGTTCTACATTTTTCGCCTTCAAAAAGTCGTTTGTCTGTCTGGCCGTGTGAGAACTAGCATTGTCGTGGTGCAGGATGATACGGCGTTTACGGTTATTTTTACGGAGTTCGTCAATAACTTCCGGCAAACAAATGGTCGTGTACCAGTCACTATTCACTGTACGACGATTCTCTAAAGCAACAGTAGCCACGTGTCCAGTTTTATTAAAAAAAGAAGCAATCATCCGCTTAGATGCACTTTTCACGCGCGCCACTTTGGTTGGTTTCGGCTCATCTTGAAAGACCCATACGCTCGATTGCTGCTTTGTTTTGGGATCGTAGCAATAAATCCATGTTTCGTCACCTGTAACTATGTCCCACACTAAATTTGACGCACCTTCGTTGAATCTGGTAAGCATGGCACTGCACCAAGTGACGCGGTCCGTTTTTTGAGCCTCGGTCAAGTTGTGTGGGATCCACCGCGAGCACAGCTTTCTCACACCCAAATGTTTGTGTAGGATTAATTGTATTTGACTCATGCCTATTTCTAAGGATGCGCAAATTTCATTGTAGGTCACATGCCTGTCTGTTTCAATCATACGGCGCACAGCATCGATGTTTTTGTTGGTCACAGCGGTGGACGGCCGACCATCGCGAGATTCGTCACTGAGATTGATACGACCACGCTTGAATTCTGCAAACCAGCTATAAACAGTTGTCTTGCATGGTGCTTCATTGCCAAAAGCTGTTTCAAGCCGAGAGATGCTCTGTTGAGCTGTCAAATTACACTTAAAATCGTAGAAAATCATACAACGAAAATTTTTCCGAGTTAAATCCATGTTGATGCAGACACAATTTTTTAAATGGCACCACAAGGTAAAAACAAAAGACAGTCAAATGAAACAAACTGCATTCTACAGCCAAAGAGTTCTATTTTCAAATGTTGCAATAAATTTTTAAATATTGTTTATGTAAGTGGCCAGTTCCGGAAACTTACAGTGCACCCTATGTATCAGAATTCTACTTTGAGATAATTTACTTTGGGTGCTTCCGCCACCAGTTAGTTCATGCAAACTATTGCTGGCCAGCGGCCACCCACTATTGTTACATTTTTATGCATCAACTATTGGTGGCGGGCATGAACGGACTAAAAGTAGTGGGTGAGCGCTGGCCAGCAATAGTTTGCATGAACCAGGGCTTGTTACCGGTACCAAATTCCCATTATAAGTACCGGTAAGTACCGGTATTACTATTCTGTTAAAATTTTAACTGTAATATGGGGTACCGGTAATCTAGTATTTAACGGTAATAATATTGATAACAGTTAACGGTAATTTTACCGGTACCAAATTCACATTATAAGTACCGGTAAGTACCGGTACTTCTATTCTGTTAAATTTTAACGGTAATCATCTAGAAAAATAACGGTAATAATAGTGTTAAAAATTCCGTTAAATTTACCGGTACCTACGCATTGATGCCGTCCCCCGCATGGGACTCGCTCGACTGGAAAAGTTCCGTCCCATTGTCGGCCCCCGCCTCACGCACGCTGCACATGCACCACACGACAACGACGCACATTAACAAAATGATAATTCCCGATACTGTTTACCGGTATTTAGTACAGATACTTCTGTTATTACCGTTATTAAACTTATTGATACCAATTCAATTACCGGTACCATCGTTTTATTGAGGTACCGGTACCAATCCAATTACCGGTACCGTTGTATTATAGAGGTACCGGTACTTGATTTTTACCGATACCAAATGTACCGGTACCAATCCAATTACCGGTACTGTCGTTTCATAGAGGTACCGGTAATGAATTTTACCGGTATTCCAACCCCTGGCATGAACTAATTGGTGGCGGAAGTACGAAAAGTAAATTATCTCAAAGTAAATCTAGCTTTGACTTCCGCAAAGTAACACCTGAATCTATTACCTATATCATGATTTAGCAAATCGATTATAGATTTTGCGGACGAAGTCACACGAAATAGTTAGTGTTAAAATAATCCTAAACCTACATTCTGTTACACTTTTCTGCTGACGTTGCTTGGTATAATTACACGTCTGCACGTAACAAGTTCCGACGTTTTAACGTATACGTGACTTTCAGGCGATTATAACCGTTGACTTGATTGGAGGCAACTTTGTTATTACAATTTTACTAATCAGCTATATAGCTACCACATTTATGGCAAATAAATAAACTTTACTTTACTTTACTTTATAACAAAATCTATACTAATATTATAAATGCGAAAGTAACTTTGTTTGTCTTTTTTCACGCTTCAACCACTGAACCAATTGGGATGAAATTGGGTGCGGAGGTAGTTCGAGGCCCGCAAGAACATAAGGTACCTTTCATTCCGGTAAATTCTACTGTTCCCGAGGAATCGATGCTTACGCGGGTGGAGCCGCGGAGAAAAGCTAGTATTAAACATATTATTTTTCAATTAATTATATTAATAGCATTACAATGCTCGGTTTAATATTAAAATCGAAAATATGTGATGAAAAAATATCGCTATAGGTAGGATTTGAACCCACAAACCTTCGACATCTGGCCCGTCGATGCTCTCTGCTTTGAAGCTACGGCAGCTCAGTGGTTGAGAGCATCGACGGGCCAGATGTCGAAGGTTTGTGGGTTCAAATCCTACCTGTGGCGAAATTTTTTCATCACATATTTTCGATTTTAATATTATTTTAAATTATAAAAAAATTGTGAAAGATTTACACTCGTGTTCTAAGTCGTTTCATCAAGGATCCCTCAACTTTAATTCTAGACATTCAAATCGGTATTAAGTAGTAAAAACTGGTTGTCTGTAAAGTCGGTTTAAGGATGATCATTTGACGTGATAACGGTGGAAGAGAAAGAGATGCGACACAAGCCATCGTGCCTCTTTACCTGTGCAATCTGCCCCGTTGATCGTCGGTTCCGATCTACCGGGGTCGATGAATCAGATTTTCCCAACCGTCCCGTCACCGGGGCAGAACCACCGGGGTGGAGTTTCTCACCACGCCTACATTCTTTAATCTCAGCAGGAGTGCACGCTAAGTGATACATTTTCGTGCGTGCAGTCGACGATATCACGTGAAAAACGTCATTTACGTTTTTTCGTTGCCGGCAGAGTAGAATAGGACCACTCCTAGTCTTCCCATGGAGATCGTAAGAGGCGACTTAGGAAATACAAGCTAAACAAAGCTCATAAACATTAATGAGACCTCTCCAACCCGTCTGGCTAGCGAGGAGAGTGTAGGTCAAATCCTCTGGCCAAGTATAGCTCTGGTAGTACAGAGAGGGTCGTGCTCCTTCAGTGGAGACTAAAAGGACCTGATGATGGATGATGACGTTTTCTCAGTCGAAATCCAGAAAAGAAGAAAAAAAAGTTACATAGTATCTTCCGATTTGTTCTTTTCGTGTGTGGAAGTGTCCTTCGATTACTCTGGATGGAGGAGAAATAATTAAGCAAACAACTTAGTAACTGGTGTGAGTGACTATTTTACGACTTGTTTTGAGTAATGTTCTTAAAATCAATTAACTTTAGTAAAATATTACAGTTTTATTTCCATCAATGGGAAAGGCTGCAATGAGAATGGAAATAAAAAAAAAGATATCCGCACACGTAAGAACAATTACACACTACAACTTTCTGCAGCGCACTTATAGAATTTTGGGGCCTAATTATCACACCTGAGGATTCACCCGTGAATATGCTCGGTCGAGAAAAGGCGAATGTAGTTACTCGCCACTTTACAGTGGTCATAGAAAGCTGAGCATTCAATACTAAAATGCTCAATAAATGAGAAATGCTTACGTGTATATATAAGGCAATTTTGTATCGCGTCAAATATCGCCGTGTATATTTGCCCTAAGAGGAAATAGTGTTTTAATTGCGACGCGAGAACAAATCCAATTAGCGTGCACTCCTGCTGAGATTAAAGAAGGTAGGCGTAGTGAGTAACTCCCATCCGCCCCGGTGGTTCTGCCCCGGTGACGGGACGGTTGGGAAAATCTGATTCATCGACCCCGGTAGATCGGAACCGCCGATCAACGGGGCAGATTGCACAGGTCAAGTATCATATACTCGTTCCCGGTGTGTTTTTTTAACGGGAGAAGAATGGTCAAGTGCTAGTTGGATGGGAGTTACTCGGCGTGGTTGGGTTAATGTAATAGTATACATAATGTATCTTACTTAGATTTATTATATTATATATATTACAAAAATACTTAGGAGTACACGTATGAAGACATATCTATCGCCTCAAATATCTCCGTATACATTTGCATTAAGAGCAGCAAATAATGGTTCAACCGCGACCAACAAATGAAAATTAGCGCGCACTCCTACGGAGATTATAAGGAGGTGGATGTGATTAGTTTATAGCGTTATAGTATCTCTACCTCAACAGTGCTTTACAATACAAAAAATACATATATGAAAGTAATTCTGTACCGCCACAAATTTCCCCGTGTATATTCGCCCTAAGGAGAAATAGTGGTTCAATCGCGAACCGAGAACAAATCCGATTAGTGTGCACTCCTGCGGAGATTAAAAGTAGGTGGGTGTGGTTAGTTTTATAGCGGGATATACTGTGAGACTGTGACCGCAATTTGTCTTTTTCAGTTAGTGAAAACTGGAAGTGACTGAACAGAGTAATTAAAAAAATATATTCTCTAGAAAAATATACGCTAGAAAAATATTAGTAAATCATGGCCACGCGTTGGACCTGGTTTTTTGGGATAAAAGCAAATTGACCTCTCCACGCTTTGGTCATAGTGTTAAATCTAATATATCCTGCGGATAATAAAAGAGAGAGGGTGTGGTTGGTTTAGTGGACTGTACAGTGAGATTGTGAACGAGAATCAGAAATCATATAACCCATGTTTCTATATTTTCATATACATAAGTCACCTTCTTCTTCTTATCGTGTCGATTTGGGCGAGTCAAATTTGTGTTGACCAGAACTCTGCCAACTGACACAGCGTTATCAGTGGCATTGTAAGTATAGGACCTCGCGCGCGTGTGCACGCAGGGCAAGACAACAGGTAATAATTATTAACCTTTATTTGCAAAGACTGTGCTTCAGATATAATGGTAAATATACTACATTCTACGAATGTTTAAAAAGGGTGGATGTGGTTGGTTTATATCGAAATTTAAAGTGACACTGGAACCGTAATGTGTTTTTTGCGGAAACTCAAAACTGGAAGTGACTAAAAAGCATATTTTTTGTAATATATAAAATAATCTTTCATATTTAAATCTAACCTAAATAATATCCTGCTTGGATTTTCCCTTATTGTCAAGGCCCGACGTTAGCGGCATAGCCAGATATTTGTTCTCTATGCAATTAACTATTTTTAACAAGATGATGTACAACCACATCTAGCAAGAATTGCAATCTTTAAACAAATCGAAAAGGTATATTACTTTGAGGTAGGATTATATGTTTTTATAAGCAGTCTCCTGCATCTTCGTCCAAATAAAATTATAACCTATAATATAGGATTTTTTATTCCATTTCTTCAGTCATCGTTTAAAGTTTTAGTAGTTCTTGAGTTTTTCCATTGCAATGTACTTGTATGTTAGAATCTAATACGTAATATGTATTCACATACATACATAGTATCATGTCTTTTTCCCTTACGGGGTAGACAGAGCCTAGGTCTATAAGACTCGATGGTCACGTTTAGCATGTTGGTGGGCATTAGGTAAAAACGGAATCAAAATAGTGATGGGTTGCTAGCTGCATCACCTATTAACGTGATACCTCGGAATTTAGCCCGAGAATCTAATCTTTCCTCTATACACTTTAGATTAATCGATCAACCTAATCCTAACTAATATTATTAATGCGAAAGTCAGTTTGTTTGTTTGTTTGTTACGCTTTCACGCCGTAACTACTGAACCGATCATCATGAAATTTTGCATACACGTTCTCTGGAGTACGGAGATGGACATAGGCTACCTTTTATCCCGGGAAAAAGTACTATTCCCGAGGGATCGACACTGACGCGGGCGGAGCCGCGGGCGAAAGCTAGTCGTTCATAAATCATACTGAAAAAATATATTTTACTATTCGGTGAGCCCAATGTGTAGCAAAAAAGTAATTCAATATAAAACCACTACATCACATACCGATGTCATTGGAAGCGAAGCCAGTGACCCGACGACATTGTATTTTACGTGCATCGCTTTTTAGTGTTTTATCGTTTTTACCGAAGCCGCTATTTACCGATAGTGCGTTTTTGTATTTTGCTACATTTTACTCCCGTGACATCCGCCACAGTCATTCGCTTGGTTCACGCTATTATACGTTGAAGTACTAAAAAGCAAAAAAAACAAAGAAGGCGAAGTCTTAAATGAAAAAGAGTTATCGTGCTAGAGGTACAAGTATTTAGGTAAGACAGGCGTTTGAAATTATGGCTAGTCGAAATAGTGGTACTGACTTCGGGTAATCTATTGGTCAAACGGCCTTTATTTGAGCAGTAAACCCAATGATAATGCTACTAAATCAACCATTTTTTTTTTTCAATTGCGATTAGCCACAAGTTCTATAATTTGCTTTTTATTACACCTATTTATTAGGATTCTGTGAAAGTTCAAGTGGCGATAAAAATGTCTATGCCTTGCAACAATTTCATTTTGTATGTTCCTGGTGCAATAAAGTGTTTTAATTTAATTGTGTCACTTTTAATTATTCCATTTTTCTCACTTATTCGCATCTTTTATAAGAAGGAATTCAACATTAATTCACTAAATCACATCCTGATGTCATTGGAAGCGAAGCCAGTGACCCAACGACAGAGTATTTTACGTGCAACGCTATTTAGCGTTTTATAGTTTTTACCGCGGCCGTTTTTTACCGCAGTTTTATTTCGCTATTTACAGATAGTGCGTTTTTTTTCTGCTGTGATACGAGCCGCAGTCATTCACTCGGTTCACGCTTGGCAGGGTTAAACGTTGAATGCATGCACGAAATTTTGAAAATTTACGTGTTTTTAAATCACTAGAACTATGCGCTGAATTAATTAAATACATCAAAAGCATTTGTATAATTTAGATCAATCATTAAACAAGATCGCCCCCTTGTTCGAATTTGAAACAGATACATATGAAATTTAAAAATGATGTATATGTAATGGTATGATATCTAAAAGCATTTTTCCTCGAAACCTTTGTAATTTTTACGTCTAAAGCAATAATTCTCACATGACAATATTTATATGTACGTCTCGGAGGTAGCCCCCTTTCTTATTTTTTTATCCTAACTAATATTATAAATGCGAAAGTGAGTTTGTTTGATTGTTTGTTTATTTGTTTGTTTGTTTGTTTGTTACGCTTTCCCGCCGTAACTACTGAACCGATCATCATGAAATTTTTCATACAAGTTCTCTGGAGTGTAGAGAAGGACATAGGCTACCTTTTATCCCGGAAAAAAGTACTTATCCCGAGGGATCGACATTGAAGCGGGCGGAGCCGCGTGCGAAAGCTAGTAAAGATATAAATATGAAAATATTAAGACTTTTCATCTTTTTTCCAAATCGCCGAATGGTTCTGCGCAGCCTAATGGCTTGCGCAGTAGCGACGTTTTTCGTTCGCGCGACACCCGCTTAATAAACATAACTGGCAAAATTTTAAAAAATCATGCTACTTCACTTATCAATGGGTCATTAGCACTAGATTCTGTTTTATAGAACATACCTTATGCGATCAGCGATGGCTGGGTGGATGGATGATCAATGCATCAACTCGTGAACGGGTGCTGTCAGGGGGATAGATCTGCTCGGCCACTTTGAGACTTCTATCTTTTATCTTATCTTTTGTTGTTGCACGCTCGATCGCTAACATAACGTGGTCCACAAAATTATGTAAATTAAAATTGTATTTATCATAAAATCAGAAAAAACAGAAAAGATTAATATATTAAAATATTAAGTAGGCGATCAATACTGTTGAAAAGAGTTTCTTTCGGCGTCTTCTTTTCTGTTGTGGTCGTTTCCGAAACGCTAGTGGTTTGTAGCTTTTAAAAATGATTAATAATTTGAATACCTTCTTTATAATATACCTTCTACCTTTAAGACAGCAATCTTTAACATTACCATTGCCCTATCGTCATCCATGCGTTTATCCAGTAGTAAGGTCAGCTGTGGTTCTTTGGAGCCGAGGATGTGACTACAGTATTATGACCGCAGGGCAGGAACCGCAGGAAACAATGCTGGGAACTCAAAAAAAATCGACATTCCGATACAAACTGGCCTGACGGCAGGACTCTTTTGTATGGAAATGACGAATTTTTTTTTGAGTTCCAAGCATTGGTCCCATAGGAAAAGTTGTTTATATCGACGGGCTGAACCATCCCTTTAAGGTCCATAATGATCAAAATTTCACCGAATTAACGATTATAATATTCATCTATGGGTGTGAGCATTATTAGCGCCTACCTATTATTACGTCAAATAATCCAAGTGTGGCCCCACTGGGATAGGTGACTGCAAGTGGCTTAAAAATATTTTAAGCTTCTTTATGCTTGTTATGTATATATTTATGCTTGTAATCATAAATGGCAGTCGTTAAGCTATGTCAGATGGCAGCTTGAAAATGTTGACCGTTGTGTTGGCAATTTACACAAATGAAAAGCAAGCAAGGCTGCAGTATGATTTGGCAAAAAAGTTTAGCTAGCCGCCTTTCATATCAACACTGACTAGCTCCGTGGCGCAGCGGTCAACACGCCAGCCTGCGACACGAGAGTGCCCGGGTTCGATTCCCGGCCAGTTCGAGATGGAAAATGATCTTTTTCAGATTGGTCTGGGTCTTGGATGTGTATCTATATATGTATTTGTTATAAACTATAGTATCGTTGAGTTAGTATCCCATAACACAAGTCTCGAACTTACTTTGGGGCTAGCTCAATCTGTGTGATTTGTCCGTATATATTTATATTTATTTATTTATTATTTAATTTATCTTATAGGTAAATCATCATCATCATTGTTTAATCGTAAAACGACCACCGCTGAACAAAGACCTCTGCCAAGAACTCTTCGTTCTACGGGAGGATATTGTCACACTCACCACGCTTGGCTGGCGGGTTAGAGTGCGCAGTTTCTTTCGCTTCTTGTGCTTCCGACGCTGCTGCCCATTGCAAGCATTTTTAAGCTGGAATAGGATAAGAAATTGTTGGATCTGGTTAGGGAATAAAGGTATCGGGATGCTACTCACTCGACTAGCTCCGTGGCGCAGCGGTCAACACGCCTGCCTGCGGCACGGAGTGACCGGGTTCGATCCCCGGCCAGGTCAAAATGGAAAATGATCTTTTTCAGATTGGCCTGGGTCTTGGATGTGTATCTATATATGTATTTGTTATAAAATATAGTATCGTTGAGTTAGTATCCCATAACACAAGTCTCGAACTTACTTTGGGGTTAGCTCAATCTGTGTGATTTGTCCGTATATATTTATATTTATTTATTTATTATTTTATTTATCTTATAGGTAAATCATTATCACCATTGTTTAATCGTAAAACGACCACCGCTGAACAAAGACCTCTGCCAAGAACTCTTCGTTCCACGGGAGGATATTGCGCAGTTTCTTTCGCTTCTTGTGCTTCCGACGCTGCTGCGCATTGGAAGCATTTTTAAGCTGGAATAGGATAGTAAATTGTTGGATCTGGTTAGGGAATTAAGGTATCGGGATGCTACTCACTCGGATAAATGGGGTAAAACCATTTAGTAGCTCGAGTACCCGATGTCATACTTGAAATCATCGGACAGTCGAGGATGACACCCCTCATCTCACTATAATTAGTAATATCCGTAAAGCTTCAACTTGTATCAAGCTATGGCTACACTATCATCATATCTCAACACTTCATTACCCGTGAAAATCTGCCTTCGTCATATCGATTTTCACTATTTCAGTAAAGATATGTAACCGAACTTTGACCGACGAAATGCCACCTCCATTCTTCCTGGTCATTTCACCAAACTGAATGTTATTTGAATGTGCGTTCCATTCGTGAGCGAGAATGACAAAAATGGGTGAAATGGCAAAAACGGCATCCAATGCTTTGTGTGCGATCCAGTCACATTGATTGTGATAAAAAATAACCTACATTTTGTAGGGCGACGTTTTTGGCGATCATTGAACATTGAATATGCAAAAGTTTCATGTATATGGAATTGGATGGTTAATTTTTTTCGATGACTTTGTAACGGTAGTTTGAAAATATTCATAGGGTTTTACAGGACTTTTAGTAATGGATTTTTTATATGAATTTGGTATTTAAAACTTTTAACTCACTAAAATTACACTCTCAACAGTGTGGTTTCCGGCAGAGTAGAATAGGGCCACTCATAGTCTTCCCATGGAGGAGTAAGAGGCGACTTAGGAAATACAAGCTAAACAAAGCTCATAGACATCAATGATACCTCTCCAACCCGTCTGGGCAGCGAGGAGAGTGTAGGCCAAATCTTCTGTCTTCTCTGGCCAAGTATGACTCCGGTAGTACAGAGAGGGTCATGCTCCTGCAGTGAACACTAAAAATACCTGATGATAATGATGATGACTCACTAAAACAGATTTGAAAAGCTCTGTGGCGTAGTGGTCATCATGCCAGGCTGACTGTTATAACGGAAATACATAATCTGTGAAAATTTCAACTCTCTAGCTATCACGGTTCATGAGATACAGCCTGCTTACAGACGGACGGACTGACAGACAGACGGACAGCGGAGCCATATTAATAGTATCCCGTTTTTACCCTTTGGGTACAAAAACATAAAAAAAAACATTAGATAATTTTGAGTTTCATCTGTTAAATGTAGATGAAAACTCCAAATGTATTTAACAATATAGGTACTTATAAAGTTGGGTTACAAAATTTTAGTCCGATATCTCTGGGCAAAAAACCCTTTATAATCGGCTTATATATAATTACTCGAGGCCCTATTTTGATTAAAGATATTAAGGTAATCTGAATTATGAATGTATCATCAAATTTTTAATTATATTTTTATTATCCAAACCGAAGAGGTTTTTATTAAGCCGGCTAAACAGATTTAAGGATTTGATTTAAGAGCAGTGTTTTATTTTTAATTACTATGTTTCTTTTTTAATTCTATGTTTTCAAAGTTTTTGTCACACCCTAGGTGTTGCAGTTGTCCATGGGCAGTGGTGATCACTTACATGAACAAAAAGAACATTATGATTAACACAACTTTGCCAAAATCTTAATTAAAGAATATGACGAAATATGAATAATGTTTCTAGACCGTATACGTGCTTCGAATCGTATGAGAGAAATACTACGATTTCATTGGTGGGCTTTAATAAATTTAAGTAGGCTGCCTTTTTATCTATCTTTGGCGCGAGCTGTAGATAGTAGCCATGCTGCAGAGGCAGGAAACGCAAGGAAAGACGGAAAAGTGACTCTGGAGTAACTCATCATAGCGAGCGAGGCAAGCTGCTTGCCTGCCTACCTCCGCTATGTTGACACCATGCGTTCGTTAGATATGTTGACACGGCCCCGTGACCTTGACGCGGCCCAGTTGCTTCTGTGATAAGACTCATAGCATAGTCCACCTTACTGACCAATTTAGCCTTTTATCTATTGACGTTGTCTGATAAGAGAGGTTGCCAAGACAAGAAACGACGACCTTGACATGTGATATTGCTGTTATCAAAATAAAACTATTCACAAATAATAATAAGTAGTAAAGGAACTAATAAAGAGATACTCTGAAATATAATATTACATTTGAAAATAAATACATAGGACTGAGTATCATTAATTTTTTGTAGTTTTTCACGTGTGTGTGAGTTGTGTGACTCAGCCCGTCGAAATAAACAACTTTTTCTATGGGACCAATGCTGGTAACTAAAATAAAAAATACATTCTCATATAAAAGCCTTCGTTGGAGTTGGCACAATTGGTCTCGAAGGAAAATTTGTTTATTTTGACGGGCTGAGTCACCCCTTTACGGGAACGTCGTTGGAAATGTAACACGCTGTATCTGTATAAATGGTGACTGGTGTCAGATTTTAACAGCTTTGCATGTAAATAAATAAATAAATATATACGGACAAATCACACAGATTGAGCTAGCCCCAAAGTAAGTTCGAGACTTGTGTTATGGGATACTAACTCAACGATACTATATTTTATAACAAATACATATATAGATACACATCCAAGACCCAGGCCAATCTGAAAAAGATCATTTTCCATCATGACCTGGCCGGGTATCGAACCCGGTCACTCCGTGTAGCAGGCTGGCATGTTGACCGCTGCGCCACGGAGATAGTCATGTGAAATCAATAAGGACAGGGACTAACTGCGTAGCGTACCTTCCGAAGCTCAGGGCAGCTAGGGATACTTTTGTGCCACTTGTGGTCATCCATCCAAGTTGAGCCCACGCACAGAATTGCTTGACATGAGTAAGCGGTAATAATTTGTTATTCCACTGGGCCATTAAGGGCCTGTACTACCTCACACTGCTTTGCATGATTGACTGTTATATCAATAATAATTAAATACTCAAGTTGAAATAAAAATGCAGCAAAGTTCAGGACTAACTCTGGTAACTATATGACTCAAAAACACGATTGCGTTAAATTTTCTCGATAGAAAAAAATTGCAAAGTTGCCTCCAAATCACGTCTAATTTACTCGGTATATAGCATTATTCACCAAATACATTAAAATTAACCTTGAAACTTTTGATTATTATTGCATTACAGATAAGGCAGCCATCATATGTTTTTCTTTTTCGAATAACCCTTGAATATTCCTAAAAAACGAAAATATTCAAAGTAGCCATAGCGTTTAGACCATCCGCGTTTGTATCGCCACGCCGCCTGGCATATGGCGGGCTCTTAAGCTCCTAGTTTAATGTGCTTTACATTTCAGTGGGCTGTATGCAATCAGCGTCACCGGCAATGCAATTGCGTGATATACCGTCATCGCGCATTACTGTCATATGCGAACTCAGTGCTCTGAGGGAAGCGAAACCGCCTTTTCGCCACCCCTAACACTCTCCCTGATGATGGTCTTCGTAGACCAAAACTAGTTGGCGATTCCAACTGAATAAACGTGAGTGAAACCGTGTTTTTATAATGAATTTATCTAAGTAAGTTTTAATACTATTAGCTTCTAAAGTTTAACATTACGTTTGCCGAGTGAATTATATCGAATAATTTCATGTTATCGTAAAAAGCGCCTTTCAGTTTACGATTCATATGATCGATATTCTATGTGATACCACTGGATCTCGAACTGCATGATGTAAACTCACTTTATTTATTTATTTAACCTTTGTATGCCAGCGTTGTTTGTTTTCGTTACTTAACCCTCGACGCCAAGCTAGTACAAATTGTAAACTTTAGTTGTCAATTGCGTCTCAGTCGTGCGACGTGTTTTTGCAACTATGGGAGACTAGCTCCGTGGCGCAGCGGTCAACACGCCAGCCTACAACACGGAGTGACCGGGTTCCATCCCCGGCCAGGTCAAGATGGAAAATGATCTTTTCCACATTGGCCTGGGTCTTGGATGTGTATCTATATATGTATTTGTTATAAATTATAGTATCGTTGAGTTAGTATCCCATAACATCAAGTCTCGAACTTACTTTGGGGCTAGCTCAATCTGTGTGATTTGTCCGTATATATTTATTTATTATTTATTTATATTATTGGTTCTTGGCGCACAATATGTTAAACTCTATTTACCAATAAAACAATGGTATCAAAGGAAGCCTTAATGCTAATAGCTTTATCTACCAGTTCATCTAAGAGTCGAATCAATATAGAAGCCCATGTTTTTCACAGATTCACTGTATGTAATGACTACATTATTTAAGACAGTGGGAGAAATCGCCTTCACATCCAGCTTAGTCAGTTGCCTTGATCTACCCAATATAATTGCCTGACCCTTGGAAGAATTTATTTTGATACCAGAATAGCTTGACCATGAAGAAATTTCAGAAAGAGCATTGATTTATAAAAAAATATGGGAGCGTAACTATCATTATAACTAACAATTCCATATCAGTCCTATTTACGTAAACAAACGTAACTGAAATCACAACGAATAACTTACACTCTAAATAGAAGAAGCTAGTTTGCAATAGGCTGCGTCAAAGTGACGGGGCGGTGTCAACATATCTAATGAACGCTATGGTGTTGTTGTTGTTGTTTATTTCTTTATTGTACAAGATTCTTAACGCTAGAAATACAAAAATAAACAGTTTTCAATGAAAAATAAACTTTTTACAACGGCGGACTTATCCTGTCTTGGTGTCAACATAGAGGAGGTAGGTAGGCTAGCAGCTCGCCTCGCTCTCTATGATAAATTACTCCAGTGTCACTTTTCCATCTTTCCTTGCGTTTCCTGCACCACTTTACTATACAAGAAGTTTTTTTTTCTTAATTCGGTAAGATTTCGCCGATGTTCATAAAAATATGTCGTTAAATGCTTTTATCGACGCGCCCCGCTGTCACGGAGCACGCGGCTGACAAGTTCGCGAAAAAATCTACTTTATAAGCCTCGCTCACTTTGAGCTACTTTGCGTGGTATCAGTTGAGCGCAATGCTGATTCTATTGTTTTTCTAATTCAATTAGAAAGAACTTTGTTTAATTGTTCGATACCAAAGTCCACATTTTCAGCTGTAGTTTGAGTATACAGTAGCTACAATGTGAAGGCGAAACAAATAAACAAACTCACTTTCGTATTTAAAATATTAGTATGGAAGTATGGATAATAATATGGATAAATTATCCAAAAGAGCTCACTGATATTGTAAAGTAATATCGTTGCGATTTTTTTTCAGCGAAGAGGCCTTAGTACGGGCAACGATACACACCCAGGTAACACACTCATGCGAATTCTATTTCTCTGAAATTATTCGAGATGAAGTTACGTCGTAAAAGCAGGTTTGTTTTCATGGAATACATCAGCGGATTGCATTGATCGTCAAAATTATTTACGGTTATAGCCTACGTGAGAGATTTACAGTTTTAACTACTTTGTCAAATTGAAATACGTCTTGCTCGGAGCTTATTAAGTTATGATCATTGGGAGGCCTTTGCACAGCAGTGGGACACATGATGGCTCAAAATAAATAAATAAATAATATAATCATTGATTATTTTCTGTCATTCTTCTTTATGAACCCCCTACGATAAAAGAGAGCTGTTAAAATCTGATGTGTCTTTTTGAAGCACTCTTGTTCTCAAATGACAGAACTGATTTGATGCCATTTTTAACACTAGATAAGCGCAGCCTTATTTGATACGAAAAGTAATTAGTTGGGCCGCTAAATAATTATTAGGGCAGCAGATTTTGCCGTTGGATCAGCAAAGAAGACATTTGGATAAGCCTTGGCTTTCCACCTGGAACGACTAAGGGCAGAAAAGAAGTTAGGGACAGGTTATTTTTTTTATGACCACCCGGAACGACTGAGGGCAGAAAAGAAGTTCTGCTGACCACAAGTTGCTGCCCAACTAGCTATTTTAGCTGACCGATTACATTTTTTTGCTAACAAAAATACGTATATTCTGCTAACCGTTTAAATAGCACCCATTTGATACTGTTATTTTCGATTTGTTTAGGTTCATTTGAAAGTAAAACATTTGAAAAATGTTGCAAATAGTTATACAATATATTTTATTTATGTTATTAATTAAACATGGGAGTAATGTTGTAATAAATCAAATTTTTTGACATAATAAATATTTATGAAAATTTAACATTATTTCCAGAGCGCAAGATATTAATCCTAATTCATAACATAAATCCTGTTATTATGATAAATATGTTCAGAAGGTAACAATAAATAATACGTTAGCTTATACTGATATATTATTTTTATTCATTTAATTAATACTGCCTCCGTAAACCCGGAGGTCGTGGGTTCGATTCCCACGGGAAGCAGACTTTGTTTACTTGTTTCCAGTTTGGTTAGGATATTCCTTAATCCTTAAATCACCTGATAGTCTTATAATAAAGATGATTTTGTGCTCCCGAAGGCTCGTTAAGCCGTTGGTCCTGGCTGCCATCTGGTATTCGTTAAAGGAACCACGTCAGAGACCGTGAGGCGGTTCCGATGAACTCTGACACCAGTGTGCAAAGTGCATGGTCGATTGACCGTGTCACCTACACGAAATGAAAATATACACTTAATTTACAGGTTTATTTTTTCTTGGACTTCAGTATTTAAGCCGTAGATGGTCAATACACTACTGAGGGATAAGGGACTTCAAAGATGAGAGGAAAGTCGAGGAACACATGAAACGGCGGAGCACACAAAACTCACGCGCCCGTTCAAGTGTTAAGGTAATTCAATCGAGAATGTTTTCAAATATAAATTTGAATCGAAATCGATTCATTTAACTATTTTTTAAATTATATAATTTACGTTAAAGCAGATATAAATCTATTTTATTTTTGGAGAAGAAGGCGTTATGAATAACTTAATTCATTAGGTACTCGACAAAATAAAACCAAATTAAGTACACACTTTTATGGCAACATTTTAAACTGACGTATTTGAAATTAATAATACTCTACGCTACTCGTATGACTTCAGAAAGTAACCGTTGATTACAGGTCACTGCCCTCTTAGGATCTTTTGCAGGTCAAAACTATAAATTGTCTTCATTATTATTTATTAGAAAAACGATATATTAACATTAGGTAACTAAATAAAAACAAAATTACAAACCCGTGATATTAAAAAGTTTTAATTTTTATACACAAACATTTTCAACTTTCTTAAAATGTATAATTTCCTTCTTAGGGTGCCTTTCTACTGTTACGTGGTTAGGGTTCAGGATTTGGAGTCAAACACCAAACTCTTCAGAGGGAATTTATTCACTACGGAATCCCAACACTGACTGGTCTTCCAACACGTCGAATATCCAAAACGCAAAGCACTCGTAGTCCTGGTCCGTTGCTGTGGTCGTATAAATTATCACTTATCAGTCGCACACAAATCACTCGTATTAGTATAGCTCACTAAGAACACTCGCGGTAAACTGATCCACGATCGCCACGTCCGCTCCCTTATATACTGACTTATGGGTATCTAGAAAGTTCCATATACTTCCGGTCCCGACGGCCGATAACTAAAACATTCCAGAATATTCGAGTATGTGTATGAGCGGGATAGAATACATATGTGTGAGCAGGATGGAAGATGTATGAGCGCGACAGACGATGTTCGGAAAAGTTCTAGACTATTCTGTTCTGGGAGCTTCGCGACACTGCCCCCTTCTTAGAGACGCTCGTCCCGAGCGTCACTGTTGCTGCCATGATAACGTGCTAAGCGGTCCACATGCACCACTTTGAATGCTCCTCTTGGTTGTCGTTGAATGCGATATGTCACATCGTTCATGCGGGTGATCACCTTATATGGCCCTTCCCATCTCGTCTGCAGCTTTGGAGATTTTCCTTTGCGGCGTATTGGGTTGTGAAGCCACACTAAAGCTCCTTCTTCATAGCCACTCATATTTGCTCTTCGGTCGTATCTAGTTTTCATGTTCTCGCTTGCTTGCAGCCCGTTTTCCCGAACTAGGTCATATACATCTCGCATTCTTTCCCGAAGATCCGAGACATAATTTGTCACAGTGTGAGAAACTTCTGGTGGTCTTCCCGTTAGCAAATCTACCGGTAACCGAAGTTCTCTGCCAAAATTTATAAAAGCTGGGGTCACTCTTGTGCTTTCGTGTTCTGAAGTCCGGTAAGCGAGGAGAAATAGCGGTATGTACTTGTCCCAGTCTCTTTGATGGTTATCAACCAATTTCGCCAAATGCCTCTCCAGCGTCTGGTTAAAGCGTTCCACCATGCCATCTGACTGAGGATGATATGGCGTGGTCCTTGTTTTGTGCATTCCTAAAATCTTACAGATTTCTTGAAATAGTTGTGATTCGAAGTTCCGTCCTTGATCGGAGTGGATTTCCAAGGGCACACCGAACCGGCATATCACTTCCTCAACTAATTTGGAGGCTACTGTTGCAGCTTCCTGGTTAGGTATGGCAAATACTTCAGGCCACTTGGTGAAGTAATCCATTACCACCATGAAGTATTTATTTCCCGACTCAGTTATAGGAAATGGTCCTGCCACATCAACTGCAATGCGTTCCCAGGGTGCACCAACGTTGTAGAGCTTGAGGTTACCGCGATTTCTTGTCGATGGCCCTTTCACAGCAGCGCATATGGTACATTTGCGACACCAATCCTCCACGTCTTCTCGACAGTTGAGCCAGTAGAACCTTTCTCGTATCTTCGTTAATGTTCTCTTGACGCCAAGATGTCCGCCGGACACCCCATCGTGGACTTCACGAAGAACGTCTTTTACTTTAGCTCTTGGAACAACTACTTGTAGGTGAAACTCTTTGCCATTTGGTTTTTCCCATTTACGGTAAAGTATTCCGTCCTCCATGACAAAACTGTCCCATTGAGCCCAGTAAGCTTTGGTGATTGGGCTTGTAGGTGCAACTTCTACCCATTTAGGTTTTTCTGCTCCGCGTTCCTTCCATGCAATAATAAGCCTTATGTCTTCATCATCCTCCTGAGCTTCTCTGAAGATCGCGTCATCCCATGGTCCCGGCGGACTCGCCCTTGTTAATTTCACAGCGATTTCTTTAGACTCCTGTTTAACACAGTGTTTACAATCTTCTGAGCAAGGCCTTCTTGAAAGCGCGTCAGCATTTCCATGTGACTTTCCACTGCGATGTTCAGTAACAAAGTCGAACTCTTGGAGTTGTTCAATCCAACGAGCAACTTGACCTTCCGGGTTTTTAAACTGAAGCAACCACTTCAAAGCAGCATGATCAGTTCTCAGTTTAAACTTTCTGCCGATGAGATACTTGTTGAAATGTTGCAGCGTTTTTACCACAGCTAAGAGTTCTTTCCGTGTAACGCAGTAGTTCCTCTCAGGCCTTGACAAAGTTTTACTGAAGTAAGCTATTACAACTTCTGCGTCACCTTGTTTCTGAGATAACACTCCACCAATAGCTGTGTTACTTGCATCTGTGTCAACGATGAATTGACCATCAGTCTGTGGATATCCCAAAATTGGAGTTTTACATAAACTTTCCTTCAATTTTTGGAAGGAATTCTCGCAAGTCTCGTCCCAGAAGAAAGGTCGTTTGTCTTCTGTCAAACGGTGTAAAGGTTTAGCAACCTCTGAGAATCCTTTGACAAATCTCCTGTAGTATGAGCACAGTCCCATGAAGGCTCGCACCTCTGTCTTGTCCTTCGGGGTAGGCCACTTTTGCACTGCTTTAACTTTATCAGGATCGGTTTGTACACCCTCACTGCTAATTACGTGACCGAGGTAGTTTACTTTGTTCCTGAATAGATGACATTTCTTTGAGTTCAGTTTTAAGTTTGCTCCCCGTATCTTCCTTAGGACTTTCTCTAGATTCCGCAAATGATCATCAAAGTCTCTGCCCATGATGATGACATCATCCAAATATACTAAGCAGGCATCTCCTACTAATCCAGCTAGTACACACTCCATAAGTCGCTCAAAAGTAGCCGGCGCGTTGCATAATCCGAAGGGCATAACATTGAACTGCCATAAACCTTTGCCAGTTGAGAATGCGGTCTTTTCTTTATCCTCTGGGTGTATTTCTACCTGCCAGTAGCCAGATTTTAGGTCCAAAGTAGAGAACCATCGCATTCCACTTAGAGTATCCAAGGTGTCATCAATTCGGGGCAACGGATAACTGTCCTTCTTAGTGATCTCGTTTAGTCGTCGATAATCTACACAAAACCGTGTACTGCCATCTTTCTTCTTAACTAGAACCACAGGAGAACACCAAGGACTTGCAGATGGTTCTATAACTTTATTTCTCTTCATGCCCTCCAACATTTCTTCAACTTCTTTCTCCTTGGCAATCGGTATTCGTCTTGCTCGCTGACGAATAGGTCTTTCGCTTCCAGTGTCAATCCTGTGCTGAACTAATGAAGTTCTTCCAAGATCTTCTTCTTTCGAAGAGAAGATATCAGCAAAACGCAACAGTGACTTCTTTGCGTCCGAGTATTGCTTAAAAGTCAGATTATCTTTGCTGTCTTTCAGAAGATCAATAATTGTAGAGTTATTCGCGATGTTAGGTGACACTGAGCTCAGCTTTGATTGACACTTTCTCATCCACACAACTTCTTCGCATTTTCCTACAGTATCTCCTTCATTGAGGCTCACCTCATGGAAGTCTAGGTTAACCACTCTTACCACTGCAGTATCGCTTCCACGCACTAAGGTTCTTGCTGTTAGGAGTCCTCTCGCAGTTGGTTTGTGTAATGTGTCCTCAATCAAAACACATCTCTTTGCCTCTGTTTTCTTAGCCGTCGTGGGCAGTCTCACCATTATTTGAGCCTGTGTTCGTCCAGGAATAACAATTTTGTTAAGGCAGGTTACTTTTCCAGTGGAAGCTCCAAGAATGAAGATTTCTTCATTACCACACTTGAAAACACCATTCGTGATATCAATTCCACAATTATATTTCTTCATAAAATCTAAGCCCAGTATGCAGTCATCAATGATTTCAGCTACGATGACATTGTGAGTATAGGGTGTCTCTCCCACGTACATCGTAACTGCCATTTCTCCTAGGACAGGTATTGGCTGGCCAGAAGCAGAAAGAAGCCGACAGTTGATGTTCTTGCGTCCCCTTGCCGCTTTCACTAGATGTGGCTTAACTATAGTCCTAGATGCACCTGTGTCTACTGTTATCCTGCAGTTTTTCCCATCCACTGAACCACATATTGCCAGACAATTTTCATTGCTTGCCTGTGAGATGATTATTGCTGGGGCTTCTTCTGAGCCAGCCAGTACCCGCCCCTTAGTCCTGGCTGTTACTCGTTTCCCTGCTTCTTTAAAGGAGAGATCATAAACTGATTGCTTAGGTCTTCCTTAATCTCTTTCTTGATCTCTTCTTTAAGCTGTTCCCTGAGCTCTTCCTTTAACTGTTTCTTTTTGCGGCAATTGAGTTGTAAATGGCCTCTTTCACCACAATTCCAGCACATAGGCCCAGTTCCATTATCCTTCTTTGAAGGGGCCTTAACCGCCTTGACTACCTCGCTTATCTCGTTAATTTCTCTCAATTTATGAACTTGCACATCTTGTCTTACCGCTTCCACTTCAAGGGCGTGTGCAAGGGCATCTTTAAGCGAGGTGTGATGTTGGAGCTTTACTGTAGCCCTTACCTCTGAATTCTTAATTCCATCCACGAAGGCTTGCAGTAGATTTTTCTCCACCATCCGGGGGTCTTCTGAGGGAAACGCTTTCCTTACGAGCCTCTCGATCTCTAATGCCCACTGTTGTAACCCCTCGCCTGATCGCTGGACTCGGTCGCGAAGCTGGGCTCGGAATACGTGCTCTAAGTGGCGTTCTCCGTACCTTGCTTCAAGAGCCTCCAACAAGTCCTTGAAGTCACTACCTGAGTTAGGTAGTGCTTCTAATACTGTCAAAGCGGAGCCCTTCAGTGCAACGGTGAGGGCTGTCAGGCTCTGTTCATTAGTCCATCCATTTGCTGCGGCAACAGTTTGAAACTGCTGTTTATACGCGGCCCAGGAAGTAGTTCCGTCGTAAGATGGCACTTTCACCTTGGGTCCAGGTGCATAAGCAACAGCGTTGCTCGACGTCACTTTCACGCCTACTGTCTCCAGTCGCAGCACTTTCTTCTCTAGTCCGGAGAAGTTTGTTTCCAGACCTGTCACGCGATTATCCACCAAATCCACATCCTTACGGATCTGGTCCACCACGTTGCTGACTTTGCTGACAGCTGCTAATACCATTCGTTGGTCCTCACTCATATGATGCAGCTTTTCCTGCATACGCTTTTGTTCATCCCTCGAGCACTTTTGTTCATCCCGCATATTTTGTATTTCTCCATTAAGTTCCACATTGATGCGTTGCAGTTTACTCTGGTTCTCATTTATGCACTGCAACATTTGCATCAAGCTACCAAAATCAAAAGATGCTTGAGTGGGAACCTGGAAAGAGGGGCTAGGAAACGTGGCTTGATGATGGGCGGCTGGCATCTGTTGGGCGGCGGCAATCTCTTGGGAGGCCGTAACTTCCTGGGTGGCTGTGACGGCTTCGGTGGTTGCGACATTTTGGGCGGCTGCCCTGTCTTGGGCGGCTGCCATGTCTTGGGCGGCTGCCATGTCTTGGGCGGCTGCCATATCCTGGGCGGCTGCCATGTCTTGGGCGGCTGCGACCTCTGGGGCTACGGGCGGCAGTTGCTCGGCTGCGATGTTTTGGGCGGCTGGCGCATGTCGAGCGGATGCAACTTGGGCGGCGGCTGCGGTAGCCTCCATTGCACGTTGAGCCCGGGTCCGGACGCCTTCCTTATCTTCTTCGTCCCTCGGCAACACTGGCATTTCCAAATCCCACACTTCTGACACCAAATGTTACGTGGTTAGGGTTCAGGATTTGGAGTAAAACACCAAACTCTTCAGAGGGAATTTATTCACTACGGAATCCCAACACTGACTGGTCTTCCAACACGTCGAATATCCAAAACGCAAAGCACTCGTAGTCCTGGTCCGTTGCTGTGGTCGTATAAATTATCACTTATCAGTCGCACACAAATCACTCGTATTAGTATAGCTCACTAAGAACACTCGCGGTAAACTGATCCACGATCGCCACGTCCGCTCCCTTATATACTGACTTATGGGTATCTAGAAAGTTCCATATACTTCCGGTCCCGACGGCCGATAACTAAAACATTCCAGAATATTCGAGTATGTGTATGAGCGGGATAGAATACATATGTGTGAGCAGGATGGAAGATGTATGAGCGCGACAGACGATGTTCGGAAAAGTTCTAGACTATTCTGTTCTGGGAGCTTCGCGACACTACTAAAGGCGATTATGCTATTATGCGTAGCAGTGCTATGTAAGAACTGCTACGCAAAACAGCATGGTCGCCTACTAACGTATAGACGATTATATACTATATAATCGTCTATACGTTATTTATACTAACGTATAGACGTATAGTATAGACTGCTGAACTCGTACAAAAGTATTGGCCTGGCTTAAAGCCTTCTATTAACCTTTGGCTACTGACGTGGTTGGTATAGAACGTAAGTACTGACGTGGGGTCTGAGAGGCCCGCAACTTTCAGCATATTCAAATAAATATGTATGGGTGCCATTGACATGTTACGTTTATGTTTACATCAAATATGCTTAATTGAATAAAATTAATCAATTTTTCAATATTTTTATTATTTAAATAATGCTTATATATATCAATCAAATCAAGGCGAACATTTTTTTGGCAGAAATTACTTGAAATCACAATTTGCATTATAAGTCTTTAATTTTTTATCAAACTAACATAGTCAAAGTTTATTATACAATTTTATTAACTCCTCTAAGCAACTAAATACCAATTAAACTTATTACTAAAGGCGGAATAAAAAACTGCAAGGCGCCAAATATGACAATTTACGCACAATCAGGGTAAATTTCCTTAGCGCATTGAACAGTGACACATTTTTTTACATACATAACATGTATGTGTTGACTTTCTCCGGAGTATTTGTCGGCATGTGTGGCACATCTTCCTTAATTTCTCAACTTCTTTTGAAATTTCTGGACGGTTAGGCATATTTGAATCCAGCACCCTCATCAATCTTACATGAGTATCACGTGGCAGGTTTTCTTTAAATACTCTTCTTTTCTGTTGTAAATGTTTTTCCAGGTCTGAGGCAGAAAGTGATTTATTGTCATGTCTATGTTGCTCTGGAATGTTACTTTGTCCATATTTTCTGCTTTTGAACCCCTAAAATCCTTACAATTTATCCATAAAGACACGATTGACTCAAAATAACTATCACCAAGTGCAACAACTCTTCTGGTTTCAGAAAATTGTAGACTACCTCCGGTATCGCTAGCACGTTTCCTTCCGTAAGAAGTACTGGACACCATTTTAGACTACCTTATCGTATTTTGCAAATAAAATAAGAAAATGTGAACCTCAGCAACGTTTCGAAAAGTTACGTAAGTACTGAGCTTGGGTTTGTGAGGCCCACGAAAAAGTTTGAAACAAATTTACTCACCGATATTGCGCGCGCCGACATGTATACCGACTTTGGTGGCCTCCGAGCGACAAAACTCGAAATTACAAGAGGCAGCGTATGCGTCGCATGCGGTGAAAAGAAATGACAGGATATTATTGCTTTCGCTGGGCCTGAGAGGCCCCCACGTCAGCAGTTAAAGGTTAACAGGCTTATTAGTTACACTGACGGCCATGGCTACCACTATGAACGGCAGCGATGGCGCTGCAGTGCATAGTAGCAGCCTTTTTCACCCGTCACTAGATGGCGTTAGACTAAACCTAGTAAAACTGAGAAATACTTTGTATCATCATTATCAGGTCTTTTTAGTCTCCACTGCAGGAACAATGACCCTCTCTGTACTACTGGAGCCATACTTGGCCAGAGCAGACAGAGGGTATGGCCTACACTCTCCTCGCTGGCCAGACGGGTTGGAGAAGTCTCATTGATGTTTGTTTAGCTTGTATTTCCTAAGTCGCCTTTCACGACATCCATGGGACTACTTGGAGTGGTCCTATTCTACTCTGGTGGTAACCACACGGCTCCTTAATAAACCTTTATATAGTACATTTAAATAACTTAATAAAAAATACTTTGTAAATAAGGTTTATTTCTTAAAAAATTATTTTATGTTCACATAATTTAAGGTCAACAATTTGTTACAAAACCTATTAGGCCTTATGTATGTGCCGTTGTAGAACAAATCATACACTGTGAGAGGCGGTATCACATTTTTTTTAGGTAAGTGACGATGAAGACGACGATGTTACATGCATATCCGAGAAATACCCATTTAATCTACTTTTGAATGTCCCGGGACTGTACTTGTCTGGGAATATAGACGAAGGCAGTTCATTCCACACCTTAGCTACTCGAACCAAAAAGGAACTGTCAAAGTGTTTAGTTCGACTCTTGCTGTTATCACAATGAGCTATTAGACCCTTTTAACAGAGCTATGCTAATAGACGCTAGGAAAATGAAGCGATACTTTCTCTATTTCTTGGTCTCATCCCAGCATTTTACCGGTTGCGTCCTTAGCTGTTATATATTGGGGCCCGGGGTCTGCTGATATTACAGCATTTGAAGTATTATGATTTGTCAAAATGTTTTACCGTGGGCCTAATAATAAGAAAGCTCAAGGTCACCCAAAGAGCTATGAAGAGGGCTGCGCTCGGTGTTTCTCTACTTTATTTTTTTATTTATTTAGAAGATCCGTAGAAGTACAAAAGTCACTGACATAGTTCAGAGGATTAGCTCTTTGAAGTGGCAGTGGGCGGTGCACATAGCGCGTAGAACCGGTGGCCGATGGAGCAGAAAGGTTCTGGTGGCAAGAGCAGCGTCGGACACCCACCGACCAGGTGGTCGGACGACCTGACTAAGGTCATAGGGAAGCGCTGGATGCAGGCCGCTTCCAACCGGTTATTCTGGAAGTTATTGTGGGAGGCCTATGTTCACCAATGGTCTTCTTGCTGCTGATATGATGATGATGAAAAGTTGAAGCGATACTATTGGTATTTTTTCTTTCCTGCCGCTCCGCTCTCTCGGACAGCTTCGTTGAAAACGCAGCCTTACTGAACGAAATTACAGTACTAAAATTTTAATTTATTGTCCATAACTTCACACTTTACGACTAAATCCACATTTTACTGATCCGTAAGAAATACTTAATTTTTTAATTAAAATCGTAATACATTGTTACGGAAATTTCGGATCAACTTCTCCTAATTTAAGTCCTCAAAATGAAAATATTTTGTCGGTACTTTTGTTTGTGCGTTAATGTTTAAATAATTATGCTTTTTCTATATTTTATTCGCTATTTATTATATCATAATATTTATTTATAGTTTGTCTATATTTTTAACCGCCTAAAAGTTCATAAAAATCATAAGCTGAGCATCTCAGCTTATGATTTTTATGAACTATAAGTAGGCGCCTATAACATTTTTAATTTTCTAGTAGTGTTTGTGTAGAGAAGAAAAAACGTACGGGGAAGTACCACACTCATAGAAAATTTGACGTTTGAGTAGAAGCTTTACCGCTTCTATTGTTCGGTGTGTGAGAGAGCTGGAAGAAAAAAGGCTTAAAGACTTCTGACATGGCTGCTAGAGTGTCTAAGACTGTTATCAATGATGAAGGCCGGTTTAATGTGCCTTCGGAGGCACGGAGCAGCTCAAGATATTTTTATGCCACTTGCGGTCACCCATCCCTGTGTGGACTGTACGGGCGGTTTCTTCACATGTGCAAGCGCTAATAATGCTCTCGTCCACTGGGCCATCAGGTTCAGCTTTCCTTTCGCCAGTTAGTAGCCCTTCGTAGCTATGTATTCGGTGCTAATATCATCGATATTTATTCCACCTATTGTATTTCATGTTCTGCATTTTTTCTAAATTAATAAAAATAGAGAGATTAAAAGTTCTTTTGCGATGCACAACTTATTACTGCTGAGTCTAATATGCAAAAGATTCTTTTTTCTTATTCAGACAAGCAAAATTTTTCCACTCTTATTAAATTAAGAAATAAAATATGGTGAAAAAATTTAAAGCGGGCGGGATTTGAACCTGCAACCTTACGTCCTTCTTTCTTCTACCTTTTAGTCTATGTACGACTTAATAAAAGTATATTAACATTAATAAGAGTATAATTATCAAAACAGCATTGTTAATGCAAAATATAATACTACCAATATTACAGTACTAAAGTTACTCGTTATAATAGTGAGCTCCGGACTCCGACAGACCATATCGAAGATATGGCAGGGAATACCCGCGAATGAGAAGTATAGTCGAGGGGAGACATATATGACTTTACTACAATTCAAAATCTGCAGTTTTATCTGTCCCCGACTGTACGTATATTAGATATCTATATATTTAGTTTAAATATCGTCTACTAAACTTGTTACAAAATTTACAGCCTAATTCAATTTTTATTAGTTGTAAAAGCACGCATAAACGTCATTGGTCCCAACGCTGGTCCCAAGACATAAGTAAAGGAATGTAATCAGGGCATTATCTCGTAAAGTTGATAGTAAAACCTCACGTATCTTCAGTAAGTGTCTACTAAGAAAAGTCTGTTACAATTATTGCCAATATCATCAAGTCTAAGAACACTTTTTGTTTTAGTGGCGAAATATACACATTTTGTCGGGGGAAAAGTATCGTGTTATGTGTGGTGATTTTATTCTGTTCACAAAAAGTACTGAAACTTTGACCTCAAAATTCTCTTTGAAGTGGAAGTGGGCGGGGCACATAGCGCGTAGAACCGATGGCCGATAGGGCAGAAGGGTTCTTGAATGGCGACCACGTATCGGCAAGAGCAGCGTCGGACATCCACCAACCAGATGGTCGGATGACCTGACTAAAGTCGCAGGAAGACGCTGGATGCAGGACGCTTCCAACCGGTCGTATTGGAAATACTTGGAGGAGGCCTATGTCAAGCAGTAGACTTCTTGCGGCTGATATGATGATGATAGCTTAACGAGTGCCATCGCTTGACGACAGCCGGGACTAATGGCTTCACGTGCCTTCCGAAGCACGAAGCAGCTTGAGATATTTTTATACCTTTAATTAATTTCATCCTCCAAACCATCGAACCGAATGATAACGTACAAATGAATGATACTAATATATAAGTATTAAAACAGTGCTATGCGCATGATTTTGAACCTTTGAATTATACTGAAATCCTGGAATCACAATCCCTAATTTTATGGTAACTTTGTTGTTGTTGTTGTTTATTTCTTTATTGTACAAGATTCTTAACGCTAAAAATACAAAAAAAACACAGTTTACAATGAAAAATTAACTTTGTACAACGGCGGACTTATCCATTAAAGGGATTTCTTCCAGTCAACCAAGTTCAACCAGTCAAACTTTGTATGGGAAGCCAATTGGTAGTCGTTATAGGAACCACGTCAGGGGCCGAGAGGCGGTTCCGAAGAACTCTGATACCTGGGTGTGCATGGTTGATTGACCGTGACACCTACTCGAAATGATGATGATGGGAAGCCATTTTTTGTTCGATTTCACCTTTTTTTATTGCAGTTCTGTATTTCATAAGGGATTCTGATTTTAGGATTTAAGTATAGTTCAGACGTTCAAAATCACGCATATATATATCACATTTGACAAACAGTCATAATAAGTTTATTACATACCCACGTACTAAAGTCAACTTTGGGGTCTTTCTCTTGGGACTTTAGAGGAAAAGTCCATAAGACCAACACTCAAATATGTTTCACTGATATCAATTATTTTATTACCTTGTAACGACCTTGGAGTTCCTTTTTGCGAAACTCTTCTAGATTTATAATTCTAGAAATTTATTTATTTCTCAGAAAATATTTTCCTATATTCCTTTTTAAATTTTCACGCTACAAACACATAATTATGTATATAAACAGGAATTGACAGCCTCCGTAGTCCAGGGGTTAAGGCGTTTGCCTGTTGACCCGGGGGTCGTGGGTTCGATTCCCACCGGAAGCATACTTTGTTTAGTTGTATCCAGTTTGGTTAGGAAATTGCAGGCTTGAATCACCTGATTGTCTAATAATAAAGATCATCATCATCATCATCAGGTCCTTTTTAGTCTCCACTACAGGAGCACGACCCTCTCTGTACTACTAGAGCCATACTTGGCCAGAGCAGCCAGAGGACTTGGCCTACACTCTCCACGCTGGCCAGACGGGTGGGAGAGGTCTCTCAGATGTTTATAAGTTTTGTTTAGCTTGTATTTCCTAAGTCGCTTTCTACGACATCCACGGGAAGGCATCGACATCAGGTTAGTTTCTTTACTCCAGAATACTTGAAAGAATCTCAAAATTATATTGTTATATAATATTGTTTAGTTGGGTCAATTAAAATAAGAACGTCAGTTAGATAATTAAAAAACATTCGAAACTTTTTTTCTTTAATCAATTAAACAATAAATCTTTAATGACTAGCTCCGTGGCGCAGCGGTCAACACGCCAGCCTGCGACACGGAGTGACCGGATTCGATCCCCGGCCTGGTTAAGATGGAAAATGATCTTTTTCAGATTGGCCTGGGTCTTGGATGTGTATCTATATATGTATTTGTTATAAAATATAGTATCGTTGAGTTAGTATCCCATAACACAAGTCTCGAACTTACTTTGGGGCTAGCTCAATCTGTGTGATTTGTCCGTATATATTTATTTATTTTATTTATTTAATCATAAAGATAATTTCATGAGGGGACGTCACAGTTTGCTAAAAAGTGTAACTAAGTCGCCTTCTACGACATCCACGGGAAGACTTGGAGTGGTCCTATTCTACTCTGCCGGATACCACACGGCTAATAATAATAAAGATGATTCCGTGCTTTTTTAAGGGCACGTTAAGCCGGTGGTCCCGGCTGCCATCTGGTAGTCGTTAAAGGAACCACGTCAGAGGCCGAGAGGCGGTTCCGAAGAACTCTGACACTAGGGTGTGCATGGTCGATTGACCGTGGCACCTACTCGAAAAAAAAAAACAGGAATTAAAACGAACCTTTTTATTATTTGTTTCTGTTGACGTTCTATCGTGGTCTTAAATAAATAAAAAAAAAACAATAAATAAACGTGTATCATCCTCCTTACTCCATCAAGGAAGTGATATAACGAAATTTTCGCCGCCCTTGCCCAACGTAATTGAGTAACAAATAAACCAACAAACACTCCGCTCCGAGGAAGTGAAAAGTCGAATGATGTTACGTGGGTATATGAACTCTTTGAAGAACTCGCGCGGTTTACTCCTAGATGGAAGCCTTGTCTTGTCTATTGTTCTTGTTTGTGATAAAGACATTTTGTTTTTGAATACTTTGAAACCATTATTTAAGGAAAACATTAATACAATAATTGAACATTATATAGACTTACTAGCTGTCGCCCGTGTCAATGACGATCCCTTGGAAATAGTACTTTTTCCCGGGATAAAAGCTAGCCTATGTGCTTCTCCGTACTCCGGAGAACTTGTATGTAAAATTTTATAATGATAGTTTAGTAGTTACGGCGTGAAAGCGTTACAAATAAACAAATAAACTAACTTTCGCATTTATAGTATTAGTAGATAAGATGATTCTTCCAAGATGCATACTTTCGCATAATATGCAAAGATCGAGTTCTTGAGGTAAGTTTCTTTACTCCCGAATAGTTGAAAGAATCTCAAAATTACATTGTCAAAATAATATTGTTTAATTGGGTCATAATACGTCAGTAAGATAATTAAAAAATATTCGAACCTTTTTTTCTTTAATCAATTAAACAATAAATTATAAAGATAATTTCATAAGGGCCCTCGTGACGTCACAGTTTGCTAAAAAGTGTAACTAAGCTATGAAGCCACACGAAATTTCAAAGAACTATATCTTTATGATATTTTGTTTAATTGACCATATTAAAAATACGTAAGTATCCAATATTTTTTGATTAAACTGATGAATTATATTTTTTAGTGAACTAACCTAATATATTCATAAGTCACGTGTTGACATTGTCTTGCTCATATATTTTAGTTTTTTAGGTAAGAAAGTAAATTACATTTAAGAACGTTTTTAGTTATATTTTGCCGGGCGTGAGTATTTCAATTCAGTAATAATAATAAATTGAGATAAAACACAATTTAGTAGCATACAAAATCAATCCAGATAATTGCAAGCGTCGCCAGAGGCTACTGTAGTATGTTTAATATTGAGCTGTAAAGAGTTTACGGCAGCTAGTCCCAAAGCCAATTAGGACTCGAATTTATGACGGAACGCACCCGTGACTCGACAGTTTCATTTAATCCCAAGTCCGGTTGCCAAGATTTTGGAACAGATATTAAATATTTTACGGAATTCTTGATGCAGTAGCTAATAATGCTAGAACTTATCCTATCAGCAGTTGATTGGATGGCAGTTGTTTAAGTACTGTTATTCTTTTGTGTGTGTTAACCAAACGTAATGTTTAAATATTCAGTGATAGGCCAAACATAGATATTGGGTTTTCCATTCCAAATAAGATTTTTAAGATAGCTGTTGTTAGTGTTCCAGTCTTATAAGACCTATTGTAATTATTTTGTAAATTTTTTATACACACATTGAATTTTAATTTTTTTCTGCCTCTTTTTCGTTTGCCTATGTTTCTTTTTTATTATTATTCTATATAATAAAAAAAACATGCTGAAATTGTCTTTCTAGGCATTAGTATAGACAGTGAACGACATTTAAAACAGTTTTTACCTAGATGCTTCCGAGTATTCGGGCGTAAATATTTCAATTCAGTAATAAATTAAGATAAAACACAATTAAGTAGCATACAAAATCAATCCAGATAATTGCAAGCGTCGCCAGAGGCAACTGTAGTGTGTTTAATATTGAGCTGTAAAGAATTTACGGCAGCTAGTCTCAAAGCCAATTAGGACTCGAATTTATGACGGAACGCACCCGTGACTCGACAGTTTCATTTAATCCTAAGTCCGGTTGCCAAGATTTTGGTACAGATATTAAATATTTTACGGCCTTCTTGATGCAGTAGCTAACGATGCTAGAACTTATCCTATCAGCATTTTACTGGATGTTTTCATTTTGCTATTGTTTTGTGTGTAGCGTATGATAAAATGGTCAGTGATAGGCCGAACATAGGGATAGGGTTACTCACTCCAAGTATTTTTTTAGATGGATGTTGTTAGTGTTCAAGCCTTATATGAGTCATTGTAGTTATGGTCCAATTTTTGTACACCTATTTATTTATTTCTTGCCTATTTTTCGATTCACTGTCCGGTAACATTCAACTCTATAACTTTGGTTTTAAAGTGCAAAATTCCGTAGTCGAGAGATTCTACTGGAAAGCTCTGGGGTCAATTCTCACCTTGTAACTCAATTTCACAAGTATTGGTTGGCTGTTCTGGAACTACCCGAGGATTGCCGGCACAGGACAGGTGTAAGAATTTAGTTAAATTACATTATTTCATAAACAATGTAATATAGATGTAAGGCCAAGTGCGAGTAATAATTATTTTCACATGCAAGATTCTATACCACCAAACAATATTTAACTCCGAAACATGTTGTTTGCATGGGGCTTTTATTTTATTTTAATTTTAAATATCTTTTGTTAATTTTATTAAATTTTTAAGTCCTTGCTTTACCTATTGACTAGCTCCGTGGCGCAGCGGTCAACACGCCAGCCTGCGACACGGAGTGACCGGGTTCGATCCCCGGCCAGGTCAAGATGGAAAATGATCTTTTTCAGATTGGCCTGGGTCTGGGATGTTATCTATATATGTATTTGTTATAAAATATAGTATCGTTGAGTTAGTATCCCATGACACAAGTCTCGAACTTACTTTGGGGCTAGCTCAATCTGTGTGATTTGTCCGTATATATTTATTTATTATTTATTTATTATATTTATTATTACGGTTCCAAAGACACTGTCCTATGACAAACGGACTGTGGATCTTAGTCATAGGGTCCCGTTTGCACCCTTTATTTACGAAACCCCTTAAATTCAGTGCACCATCTTACAAGCAGATCTCGCTATCTGACGACGTACGGCAGCTGAGGTAGCAGCCAGGCATCGCGCTCGGATGAGTAAGACGCACCCGTAACTCGAGTCTTGGTTAGAGACTTGAGATTTTTAATATTGAAAATCTTCTCTGCTGGGCATGAGACAAGGATTTCTAAAATGAGCGGTTGGAAGCAATCTGCATTCATGATGCAGGTTGCTTCTAACCGGGTCATCCATCCTGAGACCTTGTTCAGGTTGGCCGACCAGATGGGTCGGTGGGTGTATAAAAAAAGTCATCCAATTTATATTCAAACTAGCTTTCGCCCGCGGCTCCGCCCGCGTCAATGTCGATCCCTCGGGAATAGTACTTTTTCCCGGGATAAAAGGTAGCCTATGTCCTTCTCTGTACTCCAGAGAACTTGTATGCAAAATTTCATGATGATCGGTTCAGTAGTTACGGTGTGAAAGCGTAACAAATAAACAAACAAACAAATAAACAAACTCACTTTCGCATTTATAATATTAGTAAGGATAAGGATACAAAAACACTAGGATTGGCAATCAAATCACCACACTCAACTTTATGTACATAAAAACATTAACTTGTATCGTTATATTATTCTTCATCATCATCATCAGGTCTTTGTAGTCTCTACTGCAGGAGCATGACCCTCTCTGTACTACCGGAGCCATACTTGGCCAGAGCAGAGAGAGGATTAGGCCTACACTCTCTTCGCTGGCCAGACGGGTTAGAGAGGTCTCATTGATGTTTATGAGCTTTGTTTAGCTTGTATTTCCTAAGTCGCCTCTTACGACCTCCATGGGAAGACTTGGAGTGGTCCTATTCTACTCTGACGGAATCTACACGGCTGCATATTATTATTACGTTAGTTTTGATCAAATTTAAACAAATGTTTCTTTGTACATGCCTTGGTAGTAAAAAAGCAATTTCAAACAAAACCTCATCAAATTCTATACTTCCAAAAACCCAATATGTTAACACATTTCTAGAATTTGTACTGAAAGCGTATTCTCACCGATTTTGTTTGGGATTACAATCTGAATATGAAATCAGCATCAAATATGTAAGTAAATCCGAACGTAGTTAGTAGGAAAAAAGTTCGACGATGACTCAATAAGTTTGATTTTATATTGAAGGCGAGTTTAGGGTCCCCTCAGTATTTAGGGTCCCGTCACATTAAGACTATATTGCCAGTACTCACGAACTCTGTGGCTCAGTGGACCACAAGATATTCTTAAGTATAGCATTGTTGAGTTAGTAACATAAGTTCACAATTTAGTGTGATGCTCGCTCAATCTGTATTATTTGTTGCTATAATTTTAGGGTTCCGTACCCAAAGGGTAAAAACAGAACCCTATTAATATGGCTCCGCTGTCCGTCTGTCTGTCGGTCTGTCTGCCTATCTACCCGTCTGTCACCAGGCTGTATCTCATGAACCGTGATAGACGGTTGAAATTTTCACAAATTATGTGTTTCTGTTGCCGCTATAACAACAAATACTAAAAAATAGAATAAAATAAATATTTTTCCACACAAAAACGAGATATTTTTGCTTATTTTTGCTTATATTTTGGTTGGACGTTTGAAATATTCACAGAATATTTAATTATATATACACTTTAAAAATAAATAGTTAAATAAAAATAATATTAAAAGGTACAAACAACAGACAGACAAAGGTACAGATAACAGTACGGAACCCTTCGTGCGCGAGTCCCACTTGCACTTGGCCGGTTTTATTTAATTATTACCCACTGAATTTTTACTTTTTCGTCTATGTTAGTGACTAATTCTGTTGTCATTTTGAAGCTCAATAATCTTTATTGACGGTGTTTTTAAGTTAGGTGTCGTGCTACCCATTTAGCAGCCAAATGGTATTCTACCCATCAAAAATCTATAGCATATGCAACACATAATTTTTAGTTGTGGTAGAGCCACGCTACCGGCAAAATTCATTATTCGTCGCTCGTCCGGGGAAGCACCACACTCTCACAGAAAATCGACGTTTGAGTAGAAGCTTTACCGCTTTTATGCTTCGTTCGGTGAGTGAGAGTGCCGGAGACCCATCCTTCCCCCATTTCCTCCCCCATGTCCTTTACCCAACTCCTTGAAAGGCCGGCAAGCTCCTGTTACACCCTGGTGTTGCAGTTGTCCATGGGCAGCGCTGGTCGCTTACCATCAGGTACCCGCTTGCTCGTTTGCCGTCCTATAATATATAAAAAAAAACAACATTTTTATCCACAAAATCAATAACATTAAGTCCTAGTATGGCGCGACCTTTATTGTATATAGGTGAAAAATAACGATCGTTCAATCCGTATTTCATTTATGTTGTTTTGATTTATTCAGTTTGTTTCATGCATATTTAACAAGTTCGTTTGACTTTGTAAAAGTGTCTTATAAGTGTATGCTTATATTTAATTCATCGGTGAACGATTTAAATATTGAACGCCTTCAGTTAATTTATTCGAACGTTGAAATAAAGAGATATAATTTATTCGAAAGCTTTATTTTGTACCTTTACCTGTGCCTGTCTATCCAAATTGGGAAATTTAAAAGCGGCTTACTGGTGTACGATTTAGATAATTTAATATGACTAACCGGTTTTCAATATAGCTTATATATTCCTTTTAAATAAAATTACTTTTATACGGTATTATCGCGTATATTACATTATGATTACACCTAACGTTTCGAAAACTTTACAGTTTTCATGGTCGCAGGTAGACTAAGTTGACATTTGTCATTGTGCTATAAGAACTATACAAAACTACCGCCTATAATATATATTGATAACGTTCCGAATGTAAGCATTATTGGTCACCGTGAGCCGATACTGTACCTACATCCGGAGTTAGGTGTAAAAATAATGAATTATACGCGATAATACCGTAATCGCGAAAATCAGAAACCATTATAAATTCCTTACCAGTGTTAATACACGTAATTTCTAACGCAAATTTATTTAATTGTAATCTTGTATAACATACTTTTTAGGTGATTGCACTTTTTCGACGTGATATCCTTATCCTTATCCTTACTATCCTTACTATAATACTATACTATACTATACTATATACTTACTATACTATATAATATACTTACTATACTATATATACTATATACTATACTATACTTACTATATACTATAATATTATAAATGCACAAGGGAGTCTGTTTGTTTGTTTGTTACGCTTTCACGCCGTAACTACTGATCCGATCAACATGAAATTTTGCTTACAAGTTCTCTGGAGTGCGGAGAACGACATAGGCTACCTTTTATCCCGGGTAAAAGTACTGATCCCAAGGGATCGACATTGACGCGGGCGGAGCCGCGGGCTAAAGCTAGTCATCTTATAAATCGACAAATGCTGGCTGCAGGCACGACAAAGTGTCACGTTCCGTAAACAAGCGAGCAATACCTATCTATCATTTGCGCGGCGCAAATGATAGATAGGTACGATCTGTCTAGGGACACATCTAAATCTCTTCCACCGTTATCCCGTAAAACTATCTTCCGCAAAACAATATTACAGACGAATAATTTTTTATTCTATTTTTTATGCTATTCTAAAATACAAAATACAAAAAAATACAAAAAGTCTTTATTTACCTCCACAAGTTGTACAGTACGATTAAAATAACAGTATTCACATATAAAACTTGTGGGAGCTCTGGAGACGCCAAACTAGGCCGGAGCCTGTATCTTGGGTCACCAGCTCCCCCTCACACGTTCGACATTATATAAAATTATGAGTATAACCAGAAGACTGATATGGGATACTTGAATATGATTTGCTATTTTGTGTTTAGTAGTTTTTTTTTTTTTTTATAAATTAATTTCTCTTAATTTTTCCGTGTTTGTGTATGTGTGTATACAATGAAGTCAATGAGCTACTAGTATGTCATACTGGTACCTTCAGGAGCCCGATGGCCTGGTGGTCGTGAGCATTGAAATCGCTTACGCATGTTAAGCAACTCTGTCCGCAGTCTTGATGGTGATGGGAGACTGCAAGTGGCTTAAAAATATTTCGAGCTCCTCCGTGCTCCGGAAGGCACGTTAAGCCGTGGATCCCGGCTCTAGTCATCTTTTTGATGGCAGTCGTTAAGCTATGTCAGATGCCTTTAAGCAGCTTGAAAAATCTGACACCAGTGTTAGCCACTTACACACACGAAAAACAAAAAACCTATAGCTACGAGGATGTAAGTGTCTATAAAGATGTTGTGACCTTCAATTGGATGGCATTAAAATTTGCAGTATTAATTTATGGATTAGAAGCTTCCAAAAATATTTATTTTCTAAAACATATTTCATAACAATGGACTGGGTTACCCATAACACAGCCCATGAACTCAAGCTAACTAAGCTTAGAGTTACGGGCGGTAAAAGCTTAATTTCACGCCTTACGCCCCTTTAGATATTTGATGTTTATGTCGGGTGTAGCGACGGTCAACAAATTAGGATGTCTTGTGTTTAGAGGTTAGGATACTATGGATCATGCATTTTGGGCTTTTTATTATAGAGTCTTTAGGTGCAATTATTTTTATCAAGGTTTCCTCTGTTGTGGTGGGGTAGTCCACATTGCATAATGTGGATTTGCTCTAGCATCACCGGGACCAATAGGAGAAAGATGGTCACAAACCGTTCAACAAAAAAGATATTCGATTAAAGTAATAAAGGGCATATTCTATTCATTTCAGATTTTCACAACTATGTATCTCCATCAAAACGTCAACGGAAACAAATAATTTAAAGGTTTGTGCTAAGTCCCGTTTATATACATGATTAGTGGGTGACCAACAACCAGAAGTGTAACCGGATAATTAAATATAATGACTAGGTCTATTGTTCTGATTCCTACTTTCTCCGCTGAGCTTATATCTTAATCTAATTTATATGAATCCCATTCTTAGTTATTCTTTTATACTATCTGTGTCAAACTCCTTCCATGGTCCAGTCATTTGCCTGTAGACCAGGGGTCATGGGTCCGTTAATGGAACGTAATAAGTTGTTAATGGAACCACATCAGAGGCCGAGAGGCGGTTACGAAACTAGCTTTCGCCCGCGGCTCCGCCCGCGTCAATGTCGATCCCTCGGGAATAGTACTTTTTCCCGGGATAAAAGGTAGCCTATGTCCTTCTCCGTACTCCAGAGAACTTTTATGCAAAATTTCATGATGATCGGTTCAGTAGTTACGGCGTGAAAGCGTAACAAACAAACAAACAAATAAACAAACAAACTCACTTTCGCATTTATAATATTAAGTAAGGATAAGGATTAGTAAGGATAAGGATAAGGATTATTCTCCCACTCCTCATCCCACTCTATGTGGGGTTTCGAAGAACTCAGACACCAGGAGTGCATGGTCGATAGATCGTGTCTCCTACACGAAATTATGCTGTTGATGATGACTATCCGTTTCTTTCTATGTCACCCGTTTTTGTTCCATAAAAGTGTCTTCGTCTTTCCAAGGGTTGTCTGGCTGACTTTAAGTATAATAATGTATTTTAAATTGCTTTGTATCCTAATTTTAGTGCAATAAAGCAATTTTTATTCATTTATCTTATAAAAGCCTAGGCATAGCCTAGGATAGGTGGCGACTGGCGATACAAGATTTATACATGGATTCTATTAATCGATGTTGCAGATTCTTAACCTTTCTTTAACATAAGAAAATAAATAGACATGTATTCCAGCAAGGCATGGTCCACAATACCCCAACTATAATTAAGCGACAAACAGTCAAGTTTAATGTCCTATCCAGTTATTGTAAGGACCTAATGACATTAAGTTGACGCTTTGTAATTTACGCAGGTGTGATGTAGGTACGTACAAGATTAAATTAATTATCATTTATTTCGATTACTATGACCATGAACAATTTTGGATTAAGCGACAAGACAAATGACAAAAGAAATTACATAAAAGCCCCGGGTTCCAACGCGTCACCGCTGAGTGTGCAACCAGGAAAATGTTCTGATAAAAGAGACACTTGAAAGAAACAGACTACTGATACGAAAAATTTGCAACTTTCCAAATGTATGAATGGATCATGAATCAAACCTGAGCTTTTTAGGTGATTATGATACCACCTAAAAAGCTCAGGATATCAGAATATCATCATCATCATCATTTCGTGTAGGTGTCACGGTCAATCGACCATGCACACCTGGTGTCAGAGTTCTTCGAAAGACAGAGTGGGATGAGGAGTGGGAGAATAATATTTTATGTCGTCAATAGTAGTATAAAAGGAAAATAACCTTTTTTTTAAATTAAATCACTTAGTAGTTGAGATTTATCAAACAACCAACCTGTGAACATGAAAACTTTACAGTGTTTACTGTTTCGTAAACGAAACGTTTTGAAAATGTTAAATTGTCCGATTTTTCCGACGTTCACGGTCGAAGGGTTAATGTAATAAACGCGGTAAAGCCTAGTATTAAGTAATTTTAAAAACATTTGAAATCATAACATATTTTTAACGTGATAACGTCTTATAAATCGATGAGTACCAGCACCATGCACAAAAAATGTCACGTTCCGTACCTTCAACAACAGCAGCAGTTGCTGTTGGTGAAACGTTAGTAGGAGTATCTATCACACATCTATCTCTCACCGTTACCTTGTAAAATTATCGTCCGTAAATAGATTTTGCAGACAACAATTTCTTTTTTTGTGTAAAAGACATCCCACTTTGTAAATTTTATTACAGTATCATTTCGCATTATATTCAGCCATCTAAGATAATTTCACAAACACTGCGATACTGGAGTTCGCCATTGTCCTCCGTTTATTGTAGAGCTCATAGAGATTGCAATCACTCGGTAAATTGTTTCGTTGATTGCTTATTAAAGGAGTAACGACGACACTGTACATCTTAATAGGAACATTATCGTTTATCAGGTCTTAGAAAGACGATTAAAGGCGTGTGCGTTACCCCAGCAAAAAAGTACTGAATATCAAAACGTAATATTGCTAGATAATTAGTAAGTAACGTCGTGTAAATGTAGTTGAAAGTTTTAAATTTGTACGTCCATTAATTTTTGAGATATTAATTAAAATCAGATTCTGCTAGGATGACATTTCAAACGCCAGCAAAAAATTTTCTCGGATCCGAATGAAAGTTAATACAATAATTAGTAGTTGATGTGCTGTAAATGTACTTGTATAAATAGAATTTGTACGTCTCCAGACTTTTGCGATATTCAAATTTTTGCTGCGGTAACGTTTGGTCGATTGCTGGATCTCATAATCGGCTCGACGTGGGAGTTTGATTTTTTTTACTTACACTGTTATGAATTTGTAGGTCATGTCTGTGAAAACAGAATTTATAAATTGTTACCATTGAAGGATTAAAAATAAAAATATGAAATCAGGTATTTTAACTCCTGTACTTTAAATATAGGACCTAGAAACTAATTGTTGACGTTAGTTTGTACCTTATAATTGCCTACAATGCCTAGGTAAGTATCAATATGATATCTAAAGTATTAAATTAGTTATGAGGAAAAAGAACCATATCTAGGTCGCTAGGAATTTCGACAGCCGATTTGACCAGTTTTTCTATTAGTTCGAAAGTCGACAGCTATCAAACTATTTGTAAGAGTAAGTTAACTATTAGTTTACAAAAAATCAGCTCAATACACGCAGTAGTTAAGGAAATATCATTAAATATCCAACTGTAGGTGTAATACCATGATAAGCCGACCATTTTTGGGAGTATAGTAAAATGCGACGGTACCGTATATTTAGTTGTATTACTGAAATTGGTCGTGTATTCATTTATTTTTACGGTACATTCGTGTACTGAAGTGTTCGCATTTATAAATATAATCTTTATTTCTTCATACGAGAGTGTAGAATACAGTTTGTGTACGTATGCAAACATGAGGATGAGTTTTTAATGCATATATTCTTGGTTTTATGCCTTGGTTCTATACATAGGTAGGTACTGATAAATAATATATATTATCACCATATTTAATTTCTTTCGAGTAATAGGTACGCTAGGCGTTTACAAAATACCTATTTAGATGAGTAGGAAAAATCTTTTACTTTTTGAAAGCTTCCGGATTTCCGTCCTGTTTAGTATTTGTTATGTAAGTTTAGGTATAATATAAATTAATAGTTATTTCATTTGCAAACTGTAAATTACAAATCTCATTATTGGATAACAAAATCAAAGATTTTTTTTTTTAAATCTGACTCTGTTTACATTAGGTTTACATCATTGTATTATTTGCGCGACCGAGACGAGACGATACGTCAACACAAAAAAGATCAACTGTCGTAGTATTCACTCTAGACATTTGGTCGATCCCGCAGGAGTACCACAGACCGCTCTGCAGCAGCGCCATCTAAATATCAGTTTCTGAACTAAACACTAAGTTTACTCCACTCATAACTCTGTAAATACACAGCAATTTTTAACTCATTATTTATTTCAAAATTAGGACATTTAGTTAGTGGTAAATAATATTCTAGTATTTCATACTATTGGCCGTGTGGTATCCGGCAGAGTAGAATAGGACCACTCCAAGTCTTCCCGTGGATGTTGTAGAAGGCGACTTAGGAAATACAAGCTAAACAAAGCTTATAAACATCTAAGAGACCTCTCCAACCCGTCTGGCCAGCGTGGAGAGTGTAGGCCAAGTCCTCTGGCTGCTCTGGCCAAGTATGGCCCTAGTAGTACAGAGAGGGTCGTGCTCCTGTAGTGGAGACTAAAAAGGACCTGATGATGATGATGATGATTTCATACTATGTCTCATTCATAATTGGCGATTTTAAATGTCAAACGGAAAGAAAAGAATGAGTTTACCACTCAAATATATAACGGGCGTTTACTAATATTGTAAAGAAAGTATCAACCCCATGAATGCACTCTCCTTATCAGCGTTGCTAAATGCTGGTCAGTGACTAATTCTTGTCATGGCCACAAACTAGTTAGAACTTGAGATCCCTGTCAAAGTAATATAAATGTACAGATCTATAATTTAATTCTGTGTTCTGAGAAGTGAAATATGAGCTTTATCGTATACCTATATGTGGTGTGCATGCGGCCGGGTGAGTCGTGGAACGGGGGCGTACGGCCGGACTGGCGCATGGATACCGGTATTCTAAAATACCGGTGTAGTGTATCGGTAAACATTTTCGGTATTTCGATACAGTGATCTATTTTTGCAAGGTTGTTTAAAGACTAAGAAATCCCGATTTCTTAATGCCGTTTATACTGCTGATGAGTTTTTATATTCATAGCGTAGAAAAGCTGCCTTAATCGCTCTCTGCAAACAAGACTTCCTCCTCCTTCAGACGTTTGAGCGTCGTGATGCCCTCGACCTGAACAATACTTACCAATCGTTATTGGAATTACTTAAACATTAACGGCCATACAATAAAACTTTACATTTACTTTTTTTACCTCCCTGATTCTGATCAACTGAGTTGGCAACCCTAGTGGCGCACGCAACTAAGCGCGCGAAGCGCATAGTCGTAGTCTTGTAAAGCACTCTGCTACTCGTCATATAAAAAAACCAATGAGACATCACATGATAACCTGTTAGGGAACCACCAAATAAACAAATATATAAATCCAAAACTTTATCTACATTATGAGTGTAAGTGCAGCGGCCCGGTTGACGTAATGAGAATAGTACTCATTGAAATAGGACTGTTGGGCACATTCCAATTGAGATTGTATCATAAGTACAATATAAAAAATGTGGTCCTAAGCAAACAATAGTTTTGTAGAAGTTAAAAAAAAACTTGAATTTAACGATGTTCGCGACTGTACTATTTTACGTGAATACTACTGCTAATTTAGGATGGTTAGCAATATATACTGTAGCGTCGCTTTTTGCTATACTCCTGAAAATGGTCTGCTTATTATGGTATTTCACCTACGGTTGGATATTTAATTATATTTCTTAAACTACTGCGTGTATTAAGCTGATGTTTTGCAAACTTATAGTTAACTTACCATTACAAATAGTTTGATAACTGTCGACTTCCGAACTAATAGAAAAACTGGTCAAATTGGCTGTCGAAATTCCTTGAGACCTAGATATGGTTCTTTTTCTCATAACTAATTTAATACTTAAGATTTCATATTGATACTTACCTGGGCATTGTAGGCAATCATAAGGTACAAACTAACGTCAACAATTAGTCTCTAGGTCCCATATTTAAAGTACAGGAGTTAAAATACCTGATTTCATATTTTCATTTTTAATCCCTGAATAGTAACATTTTTAGGAATTCTGTTTTTGCAGACATGATCTACAACTTCATAACAGTGTAAATAAAAATAATCAAACTCCTACGCCGTGCCGATTATGAAATCCAGCAATCGACCAAACGTTACCCCAGCAAAAATTCGAATATCGCAAAATTCTGGAGACGTACAAATTCTATTTATACAAGTACATTTACAGCACATCAACTACTAATTATTGTATTAACTTTCATTCGGATCCGAGAAAATTTTTTGCTGGCGTAACGTTTGAAATGTCATCCTAGCAGAATCTGATTTTAATTAATATCTCAAAAATTAATGGACGTACAAATTTAAAACTTTCACCTACATTTACACGACGTTACTTACTAATTATCTAGCAATATTACGTTTTGATATTCAGTACTTTTTTGCTGGGGTAACGCACACATTAAAGGCAAGGTTTTATGTGTATACCATACATACTCATAATTGCGTCTTTATCTCGTACAGGGTAGACAGAGGCTGAAGTTGTAAGATTGAAAAGCCACGCTTAGCAAGCGGCGTATAGTTGGGAAACGTAATTAAAAAAACCGGCCAAGTGCGAGTCGGACTCGCGCACTAAGGGTTTCGTACCGTTATCTATAAAAACGGCAAAAAAATCATGTCTGTTGTATGGGAGCACCCCATTAATATATATTTTTTTTTAAAGTGTACATATAATTAAATATTCTGTGAATATTTCAAGCGTCTGTTGCCGTTATCAATATCGAGCAAAAACAAGCAAGGAAATTACTTATATACTTATTTTATTTTGTAGTATTTGTTGTTATAGCGGTAAAAGAAATACATCATTCTGTGAAAATTTCAACTGTCTAACTATCACGGTTCATGAGATACAGCCTGGTGACAGACGGACAGATGGACAGACAGACAGACAGACAGACAGACAGACAGACGGACAGAGCGGAGCGAAATTAAAAGGGTCCCGTTTTTACCCTTTGGATACTGAACCCTAAAAAATACAATTAACAAAAGTGTACTACAATAGGTGATGGCTCAGTTACGCTGGACACATTTGTGACCACCACTGATTTTCAGCCGTCACCTTTTGTGACACCAAGGATGCTCCATAATGACTTTCGCTCATTCCCTCAGCGAGATTCTACGGTTTGCGCTGGACGAGAAGCAGCTTATAAATACAGGGTGTAAATATACATTCATAGATTTAAAAAAAAAAACAGCGTCTCTCTACACTCAACAAATGCTAAAATAGAGATTTTTTAAGGAGATCATTTCTTAACGTCTAAAAAGGTCGTGAAGGTTTGTATTGCGAATAGATTTATTGTTAAGTAAGTTAAATACATTTTATACAAAGATAAAGTTGCGAGAAAAGGCTAGATTACGATGTAAATAAAAAAATATGGTAAACATTAATTTTCGTACTTTAGAATACATCATACTCGTCTGTTATTATAAGAAGAACATTAAATACTTTTTATCGTCAAACTTTCGAACATCCACGAGTATCCTTAAAAAGACCATCGATCAAAACAAAGCCGACCTTGACTACTTGAATTAGCAATTCATCCATTTTAATCCATTTTTACAATCTGACTAGAAGCCATACAATAACAGATGACCCGACAACGACTAGTGTTGGAAGAGACTCGAGTTACAGAAAAAGTACTAGAACTTACGTACAGGACTCGCATTATGCGTAGGAATTCAAAAAAATATCAACTTAATGTAGTGGGCGATATGGTGTAATTTAGCTCGCGTCATGACGCGGAACTTTTTATTTTAGATACCTACAGTAAGCCAATTTTATACTCATAGCTCTGAACATACGATTCATAATTCGTTAAAGTCGGTGAACACGTAAGACCAAACGCGCGTCGTTTCTACCGGATTTGTTCGGATTTTATCTTCGAAGGTGTCGCGCGCGTAGGTATGTTTTCGATACTTACATGGGAGTGAGACAGACCAGCTCGAGTGTAATGTTAGCATGACCCTGGTGGCATTCTAAGATCGTTGGAGTCCGGAGTCTACTATAATGTAAGGATGTTTGTTAAAACAATTAGGGCTAGAATATAATTCGGCCAAGGTTTTAGCCAACCGCGTGATTGAATAACTTGCCATTCTTTAATGTGTAAGTTCCAGAACCACAAACAAATATGTGTTTGCTACAAGTATAATGACCACTTATTAAGAATGAAAATCAGACCGCCATGGAGGCCGTCAACATGAATGTATGTAATCGACGAATGTACGGTCGTCGTCGTCATCATTACAGCCGCAAAAAATCCACTGATGGATATGGGCCTCTCCCTAGGATTCTTCGTTCCATGAGAGGATATTGCTATACTCACCACGGCTAGTTGGCGAGCGCAGTTTCTTTGACTTCTTGTACTTCCAACGCTGCTGCCCATCGGAAGCATTTTTAAGCTGGAAACGGATAGGGATTTTTTGTATCTGGGAAGGTAATGAATGTATTGGGATACTACTAACTCAGATGAATGAGGAACTCACGAAGTCGGGTGCGCGTATCCGATGCTATACCTGCAACCACCTTCCGGCGTCGTCGTACTTGTCTTGAAAACTTTTTTGGATACCTACCTATTATCTGAACATCCACTCTAGTTCTTGTAATTCTATAATGTCTAGTTTTTAATTTTGTACTGGACGCTCGGGAAAATAAAATTTATAAAGACCTCATTTCAAGAGTAGAATCAAACATAAAACTCGCGATTTCACAGCTTTTAATTTCGAATTACTGTTATTTATTACAAACTTGTATTTATCCCAGTCATTCTAGCTTATCTAGTTTAATGTTAAGTATATTATGAACAAGTTTGATCTTGCTTGGACTGCAAGATACTTAGGTACTTCTTCTTCTTGTCGTGTCGCTGGCTCTAAATTATATTTTGTCCTTCCAATAGGACGCCACCATCAAGTGCTTGCGTAAAAGCGAGCACGAGTAGCAACTGAAGTCCTCATTTAAAATAAGACTCGAAATTCAAAAGGGTTCTAGTGTAAAAATTGACATGACTCGAGTTTTCCCATCACTAACAACCGTAGGCTTTTAGAAAACAAATCCATTTGCTAAAAACCCGGTCCATTACGGTGATTTATTCAATTATTCAACAACAAATGTATTACTGTGCTGTTCGCATTAGAAATAACGAAAAAAAGGATTTCACTTCGTGTTACGTTACTTGAGTGCGGAAAAGTACGGTGGATATTAAGCCATTTATATTAAAAGGTATTTCCTTACTGACTTTTTGGCTGATTTATTTGGCAGCTTATTCAAAGATTTCAATTCTATACATATTAGAGGAAACATTGATTGATTGGTGATTGACATATCAATGCACAACCGAAACTATTCGGACTGGAAACCTGAAATTTTGCGCAAATTTTTTTTGTATTGTGTAAGTTACATCTTAGAAAAGATTTTGCTGAATTCCTCTCCAAGAAGGATTTAATAGGAATAGAACAAAGTATGAAAGTCGATGAGTATTGAAGACAGAAACATGAAGAGAGCAAGTAGTTCAACATTTTTAAAGGGTGTTTGTAGACATTAACCGCTGCCTTCAAAGTTCCTGTTACTGGTTTCAAGAGCTTTAGTAGGAAGTTTTAAACTCTAAAGAGTGAACCGAAGAATCTTAGTTGAGCGATTGGAATATTTGGTGACATAACCTTCAAAATATTAAAACGCAATAATTAAAAACAACCTGGCGTCTTTCATCATATTTGTGTATTAAGGTCGGGTACTAATCCCCTATTAAACAAGAGCGAAACATTTCGGAGCTCTGGATATTAACTATAATGAATAATGATGTAAGGAAATCTGCCTAGGCTCTTTGCATTGTGCTTCCTAACTAATATTATAAATGCGAAAGTAAGTTGGTTTGTTTGTGACAAATTCACGCCCTATCTACTGAACTGATTGTCGTGAAATTTTGCATGCCCGTTGTCTGGCTGGGGTACGGAGAAAGACATGGGGTACATTTTATCCCGGAATACTGTTCTCGAGGGATCGACATTGACGCGGGCGGAGCCGCGGGTGAAAAATAATATTTAATATACGTAAGAACTGTAAATATTTTTACAAAATTAATCCCCTAGTGGGGTCAAATGGGGGTCGTAAATAAGTATTAAAACCTTTCTTTTTTTTTAATCAGCGCTATGAATGTTAATACTAGTATTAATCATATTGTGTAAATGGTCAAATTAACTTGATTGAATGTTTTTTTTTAAATGACTAAACTTTTCGCCTTAGAAATCATTAGATATTAGACGAGGGAATGTAAGTATCTTTCAATTAAAGGTAATTCGGAGGGATTTTCTTTAACTAAAGAGAAGCTACTGCTCGCAAATCCTAGGGATTTTATAAGAAAACATGTTAATCTAATAAAACACTTAAAGTGGCCATTAGATCCAAAGTCACCTTGATAACACGGTGATAATAGGTAAAAAAGGAATCTAAAATTGTTTGTGGCACTGAGGGAAGAGAAAATAGCTGTTAAATTTATTTTCTCTTAAGAGTTTATCTCAAAAGTTAAAAAGGAACTCTTATAGGATCACTTCGTTGTCCGTCAGTTCGTCAGTCCGTCAGTCCGTCAGTCCGTCAGTCCGTCAGTCCGTCAGTCCGTCAGTCCGTCAGTCCGTCAGTCCGTCAGTCCGTCAGTCCGTCAGTCCGTCAGTCCGTCAGTCCGTCAGTCCGTCAGTCCGTCAGTCCGTCAGTCGGTCAGACGGTCAGTCGGTCAGTCCGTCAGTCCGTCAGTCCGTCAGTCCGTCAGTCTGTCAGCCTGTCAGTCCGTCAGTCCGTCAGTCCGTCAGTCAGTCTGTCCGTCAGTCCGTCAGTCCGTCAGTCCGTCAGTCCGTCAGTCCGTCAGTCCGTCAGTCCGTCAGTCCGTCAGTCCGTCAGTCCGTCAGTCCGTCAGTCCGCCAGTCCGTCAGTCCGTCAGTCCGTCAGTCCGTCAGTCCGTCAGTCCGTCAGTCCGTCAGTCAGTCTTCTATGATAAAACAGCAAAACTGTTGATACAACCATCGTTGTATTTCATTCACCAGTACAAACGTCATATATAATTCCTAACGCTTTAGCTACAGATGAGACATCAGGACAGCACACAGCAAAACTTTGCTCATCCAAATGTCCTTGCGACTGCACTGTATTATTGTTAAAACTTGTATTCATTCCAGCAATCTCTGCAATATAGTCTTTGACTCAGTTTTTTTTTGGTTTCCTTAATGTATATTATGTTGAACTGTGAATATTTTATTCTCGACAATTTATCGATCTAGATACAGATAAAGGACAGCACATGGCAAAACTTTGCCTAACAGAGACTTCTATCAATTCATGAAGCCTAAATTGAATATAAATAACATTTTAATGAGAACACTTTCTATCCCTTATTTGGCAGGTGTGTAGGTGGAAAACGAAATCCAGATAACCTTGTTATAAGTAAAGTCGCATTTTTTGGGCATATAACACCGTCATAAAAGTAATTCCATACCTTATAAATAACTATAAGAAAGCATAGCGTAAATAGTTCAGCCAGCAGTGCAATTCTCGTGTTCCAATGTTATCAAGTGTAGGAACGATGACCATTAATATTTTTTTATTTTTTTGCCGCCTACATCGTCATCATTTCTTATAGGTGGTATAGGTGGACCATGCACATCCTGGCGTCAGAGTTTTTTTGAACCGCCTCTCGGCCTCTGACGTCTTTTAACGACTACCAGATGGCAGCCGCGACCAACGGCTTAACGTGCCTTCCGAAGCACGGAATCATCTTTATTATCGGACAATCAGGTGATTCAAGCCTGCAATGTCCTAACCATACTGGAAACAACAAAACAAAGTATCCTTCTCGTGGGAATTAAACCCACGACCTCGGGTCTGCAGGCAAACGCCTTAACCACTGGACCACGGGGCAGTTACAGCCTCTCTACAGAACTCATATATTCAATCTCTTTTTGGTCAGTCCACAGTAAAATTAAAACTTTTACAAATCGCCTCACCAGATTTAAAACGTATTATACCTAAATGTTTTGTAGCCACTTATAAATGAAGTACACTACTCAGAATAATTTAGAATGTAAACATGAAATAACTTGTATATACTGAGTACCCAACAAATTTCAAAACTTTGTGACGCAAACGGAAAGGTAGTTACGGAACAACATGAATTACTGAAAGTTGTGGAAGAATATTATCAGCTGCTACTCTAGTAGTACTAAACCATCCAACGTAACAATCTGCAGAATAACAAATGTCGGATCTGAAGATATACTAGAGATAACGAAACTAGAAATACTGGCTGCCCTGTCTAAGACGTCAAATTGTAAAGCCTCATGTGAAGATGATATCATTATAGAAATAGTCAAGAAAGGTGGCAATGTAGTCATGCAACCCCTTATTAGACTTTTTAACTCACCTACTAACTCAACGATACTATGTTTTTAATAGATACTGATAAAGATTGTTTTCCATTATGACCTAACTGAGGATCGATCGGGCACCCTCATGTCGCAGGTTAAAGAAAGAAAGTAAATAGTTTATTTGGCACATACATTAATAGGAATACGATCATACAAAATTAATTATCAAATATGCTTGCACCAAACTGGTCCCCATTCAGCATGTGTCGTGGTCTGTCTGACCATGACGCTTTGGTTTTCTGCAGATACCATTACATAAAAAAAAATAACTAACATAAAATGACAGTCACAAATTTAAAAATATTATTTTGTGGCGCTACCCGTGTTACGTTAAATTAAATTACAATTAAATACAAAATTAAAAACATTATTTTGTGGCGCCACCCGCGCTCCGCACCAAATTGACAAAAAATAAAAATAAATAAAAGGTTGACGATAGCAGAAGAGGAGTTAAACACTCTCTCCTAAACTCTCTTCAAAATGTTGGACTGGAAGGGACGTGGCTTTAATATAGAAGGCAATGACTGAGCAACTTACGATTTGTGGATGACATCGCGTTATTCTCGGACAACCAAAAAATTAACCGTGATTAAACCAAGGTCATCCCAAACAATACCGCAAACATCAGCGTCAACGACACAATCATATAAAGAGTGAAAAAGTATGTGTATCTTGGCCAGGAGATAATAAAAAAAGACAACCAGATAAATAAAATTGACAGACAAATAAGACTTAATTGGGCTGTTTACTCCAAACTTGAATTTGCGTTTAATCTGAACATGAGCATCGAACAAAAAGCCCTTATCTGGTAGGATGCATTGTCGTAACCAATGCATCCTACCAGTGCTCACATATGAGGCAGAAACCTGGGTGTTCACCAAAGAGACACATAAACTCCAGGTGACTCAAAGAGCGATTGAGAGAAAACTGGTAGGAGCAACATTAAGGGACCGTCAACGAAATGATTTGATCAGAGATCAGAGCAAAGTAAGCGATGTTACTATACGGGTTGCAAATTTGAAGTGGAAGTGGACAGGTCATGTCGCCCGAAAGAAAGGCTCGTGGTAGAATGGCGACCATGGGACGAGAAACGCCTACCAAGGGAGACCACAGATGCGTTGGTACGAAGATCGAAGAAAATGGCATAATATGAAGGAGGCGTACAACATTGCGGTCCAGAAAGGCTATAGAAGAAGAAAAAAAGACTGAGTATAAGATGAGCGAAACTCAAAGTATCATAATCATTTTTTACCTATACGCACATAATCACGCTGAATGCTTTTCAGTAGTTAGTCTTCAAGCTCTATTTATCCCACGATGGATAAAAATAAACTGAATATGTATATGTATTATAAGACAAAACCAGTCTAGAGTCAAACAGAACTAAACTTTCCACATTTGGACTCGCTCAGCGCAAGATGACATAACTTCAGCGTTCAGTATGAATACGAGGGATTAAACTCAAAGAGTGGATACGTTTTTGTTTTTCTTTCTTTTCTAGAAAAGTCGCGATATTTTTCCATGTGGCAATAAAACCAGTGGTAACATATCTAACATAGATATGTTACCACGGGTTTTATTTCCACATATATTTTATTATTTTATGATACGTGACCTAATAGGCTAGTTTCTTAAAAATATATATTTAGTCCATCAATTCAATAATCATAAAATATAGGAAATGTATTTTTCTTATCCATCCATACTATTATTGTAAATGCAAAAGTAACTCTGTCCGTCTGTCACCTTTTCACGCTTCAACCATCGAACCAATTTGGTACGGAGACAGTTTAAGGCATGGGAAAGGACATACCTTTCATTCCGAGGAATTCTACTGTTCCTCAGGGATCGACATTAGCCAAATTAGCGTAGCATTAGCGACATTAACACAAAAGCTAGTTAAACATATAATGATAAACATATAGCCTGTTAAATTTCATGAGAAGTCATAGTTAGTCACACTTTTTAGTTAGCGGTACGGAGACCCCACTCATGATCTTTAACGATTAATTGTAATGATTTTATGTCCACTGCAACTGGCCACTTACGTTTATACTCGTACGTTTTAGAAAAAGTGGAACAGACAACATAATAGTATCCAAAAAAATAACCCTTTTATAACATGGGTTGTAAGATTGGATTGAGAAATCCGATGGTCCAGTAGGGCAGAGTATTTTAAGCGCCTCCTATAGATTAGGTAACCGCAAGTGGCATAAATCTCGAGCTTCTTCGTGCTTAGAAAGGCACATTAAACCATTGGTCCATAGGCAGTTGTTAAGCTAAGTCATTTAAAAAAAAGTGACACTAATTTTGGCCAATCACATACACGAACAAAAACGACAACAGATTTTGGATATATCATGAAATTTTGAGATAATATCTCTCACCGTAGTAGCCGTGTGGTTTCCGGCAGAGTAGAATAGGACTACTCTTCACATATTGTAAGAGGCGACTTAGGAAATACAAGCGAAACAAAGCTCATAAACATAAATGAGACCTCTCCAATCCCGTCTGGCCAGCGAGGAGAGTGTAGGCTAAATCCTCTGTCTGCTCTAGCCAACTTTGGCTCTCGTAGTAAAAAGAGGGTCATACTCCTGCAGTGGAAACTAAAAAGACCTGATGATGATGATGATGATGATGATGATGATGATGATCTCTCACCTCAGTGTGTTCGAAAAATGTATGATCAAATATCGTAGTTACTTAGTCACTAAACGCTTTCCTGACAAAAGGCGTTGCCTGACTTTATTGACTAGCTTCCCGAGCGTTCTATGTGACACGACACGCCACAGGCCATCGTTTCATTTTGTTTTCTTTCCGTCGTCACTTTGTGGCCATTTTCCATATATTTCACTTTGCTCACGTCACTCATACTGACGCTACAAAAACGTGTTATTATTTCGTTCGTTTTTAATTGACTGCGAGGATGCGTTACAAAGATAAATGACGGAAGGGTTAACAATCATATATTTTACAAAAATCGTAATCTAAAATGAACTTTATGACTAGGGATGAAAGGTTTCGGTTTGTTGATTAATGTGGTAATCGGGGCAGTGGAGGACAAATTAAAGACATTACGAAAATGAAGCTTGATATTATGCCTGTAAATACAATACAATGTTGTAGTTTCATACAATGCGTGACTTAAATTTACTGATTATGTATAGAGGGCATGTACTTTGATATCAATATGAATGTATAAACTTTTGCGAAAAGCGAAATTTCTGTAATATGTTAGTTTACGTGGCTTCACGTTCGCGTTATTTTCGCGTTATCCATACTAATATTATAAATGCGAAAGTAACTCTATCTGTCTGTCTTCTTTTCACGCTTCAACCATTAAACCAATTTCGATGAACTTTGATATGGAGGTAGTTTGAGGCCCGAGGAAGGATATAGGGCACCTTTCATTCCGGGAAATTATAATGTTTCCGAAGGATCGACAAAAACAGGGGCGGATCCGCGGGCAACAGTTTATAATAAAATATTTATTATTGACAACCTGTGTGGCTCAGTAGTGTGGCAAATGCTTTTCAACCGCAGGATACCGGGTTCGATCCCCGGTAAGTTCAAGATGGAAAAGTTCTTGGATGTTTATCTAGATATAGAGAGATTTATAGAGATACGTATATATATATTATAAAATATTGTATCATTACATTAGTATCTCACCCACTACACAAGTTCACAAGTTATAGTGAGACTAGCTCAAACTGTGTGATTAATATTTACTATTATATATACAGGACGAAATTGTATTCATTAGCAAACCTTTAAGGAGTGACTCAGACCACGAATCTGAACAACTTTCATTATGGGACCAACTTCGACATCATGAAAAATTTATCTGCTCTTTCATACAAAATCTCGGCTTTGCAATTTCGGAGTTGGTCCCATATGGGACCAACTTCGACATCATGAAAAATTTATCTGCTCTTTCATACAAAAATTTGCAATTTCGGAGTTGGTCCCATAAAATATTCGTGGTCTTGAGTCACTCCTTAATCATATGCTAATGAATTCAATTTCACCCGGTATATATTTTACTTTGATGTATGTAGAGAAATCTGGGCCTTAGTTGTCTGTCTATACACTCAATATTTTTCGCGCCCACGTATTGTTAGCGACGTAAACACGAATTTGGTGGGGCGCTGAGCTATTGTACTTTGAATGTATGCTCTGCTCAGCCATTCATAGTATATCGAGCATAACAGACACAATAAATATGTGTATTTCTTCAAATAAGTCGAAATAGGACAATTGTAAAAACACCGTATGATATATTTATCTTTTTTATCAAAAGGTACTTTTGTTATTCTTTTTTTCATTTCATAAAATTTATCAAACCATAGTACATTAAGATTACTCTTATTTGTTCTAAAAGGAAATCGTTGTATTATATTTTATCCGATATATTCCCTATAGCGGATAAAATGTAATACAATGATTTCCTTTTATATAATATATAATTTTCCTTTATTATAATGAGTTCAAAGTATTTATTCCATAGAAGTATGAAGCGAATTTTTTTTTTTTAAATCTATGATTTATTCTCTTATTCTCTATTTTGACAGCTCCGTGGCGCAGTGGTTAACACGCCAGCCTGCGACGCGGAGTGCCCGGGTTCGATCCCCGGCCAGGTCAAGATGGAAAATGATCTTTATCAGATTGGCCTGGGTCTTGGATGTTTATCTATATATGTATTTGTTATAAAATATAGTATCGTTATAAAAGTTAGTATCCCATAACACAAGTCTCGAACTTACCTTGGGGCTAGCTCAATCTCTGTGATTTGTCCGTATATATTTATTTATTCTAGCCCTTACAGAGTTGTTAAGAAAATTTCTCCATATGTTGAAATTATTAAAAATAACAAAATAGACTTAGTTTATAAAAATAGGACAAAGTTGTATCATGAACTAATTATGTCATATGATTATTTAGGTAGAATGTATACGTGCGTATTGTAGTAAATATAATCCATATTATTTAATATAATGAGCTATCATCAAGTTCAATACAGGTGTGTGAGGTTGATGGCATTACAGGTATTGTGCACAGCGGCTACTTAAGGGTAGGTGTGATTTACTCACGGAGCAGATATAGAGAGGAGTTGCCCTAAGGAATATTTTCTATGAAACAATGCGTGGCACTTACAGGGGGTGAGGGGAGTATTATCTGTCTCACTCTACTTGCTCTGTGTCTCACTCCCTCCTTTATATCCATCTAGCGGCGAATAGCCCAACTACTTAATAAGTTCGATGTTGATCTTTCTTTTTAGTTTATCTATCCGTCACTAGATGTCCCTAACACCTACTGCTACTAAAAGAGAATTATGAAACTACATAAACAAAATCTTTTGTCAAGGTAAAAGTCTTTAGGTATAAATTTAGAACAAATTTCAGTACTTATGGTTATTAGTTATTACGATAATTAGCTTTAATATATTTTTATAGTTCTTACGTCCCATTACGCAAAGTGGTGCCATCTAACGATGAGTAGCACGGAACGTCGCCAAAAGATTCTTCTAGAATAATTTAAGTAAATTACGAATTAAAATACTTACAAATGAAATGTGATTCCTACCATAGCATCTGAACGTTTATCGGAGTAGTTTTTACATGATATAATACAACACTTCATGATTTTCTTCGTAAAAAACAAGAAAAGTCCGAAAATCTCACTGTGTGCACAGAACGAACCAAGTACGAACATTGACAGCTACAACAGCAGACTAATAGGCCACGCCTACTCTCGATGTTAACGTGATGACGTCAGGACCTAGTTGGAATCACAGTGCACAGTAGCTTACGCCGTCTCCACTCTATATCTGCTCCGTGGATTTACTTCTTACCCAACTAGAATATGTATAGAATATGTTCTAGTTGGGTAAGAAGTTTATTTTTTATGTTATAGGACGGCAAACGTGCAAGCTCGTCACCTGATGGTAAGTGATCACCGCTGCCCATGGACAACTGCAACACCAGGGTGTGACAGGTGCGTTATCGGCCTTTCAAGGAGTTGGGGGAAGGAAATGGGGAGGGGGAGGATGGGCCTCCGGCTCTCTCACTTACCAAACGAAGAAGTTAATCTATCTAATGATGACAGCCAGGAACAGCGGTTTTAACGTGCCTTCCGAAGCACGGAGGACCTCAAGATCCACACCCGGGTTTGCTTACATGCGTAAGCGCTAATAACACGCTAAGCTGGGAAATAATGTTAACTTATCAAATTGAGCCATCGTCACGATAAAATACATCGATTTCCTATAGTAAGCTTTAAGCTTTAAGCTCCGAGAGCATCTGATGGGATACTGATACAATTACTGGAGATTTACAGATAATACCTAGCAATAAGATGCAGTGTTCTTGGATTTCACTATAGATTTTTGACCAGGCTAACAAAAATAATCGCGTCTTATTAATGGTGAATTAGGTTATGGATTCCATTATAAAAAGATAGAGTGTCATATAACAAATAAAAGATCCAATTAAGGATACTCTATGAGGCCGAGTTACAATCTGTTACTTTAATTTCCTTATAGGACAATGCTCTGACAGTATCTGATGAGATATTGATACAGTTACCAGGAAATTGCGGCTAACAGGAAGCGTAGGCAATCTGTATGTCTGTTTCTTTATCTGTATACTGAAGGAGTAATATATGCCATAGCTATTGAAACAGAGACCCGAAAGATTTTAAGGCTTTAAAGCTATGTTGGATTTTAGGTGTCTTTAATCTTTATTTATCCAATAATGGAGAGGCACTAAAAGAAGAAAGAAGAAGAATCTTTATGAAGAAAACAAAGTCGGATTTGTTCAAACACTTTTATGTAAAGGATGGGTGAATCGATTTATATAATCCTTTATTTGTTGGTTTTGTCATCACACAAAATATTAGTATAACTAATAAAATATAAGAAATATTTATGATAAAAAAAGAATAGCGAAACATTCAATTTAAGTAGTCAAATTACGATGATGGACAAAAAAATTTTGCATGCCATGAATATGGCTAAATAGGCTTGTTCTTGACAAATTTTGTAACCCTATTTGGCACCCTACTTAATGCAAATAAATTAATTTTGAATAAACAAATATTAGCCCGCGCCGGGAACCTAACATTCATAAAAAAAATATTTAGCTAATACGAACCACATTTTAAATAAGTTACTAAAACTAAAGCCCGCAACATCTGAAGAGTTATAGTAAGAGGCTATGCCACATTAAAATACATGGGTTACTGGGCTATAGAGATAAATAAAATCTATTATACATCACGTGTGAACGACTGGACCAAGTTGGCTAATTCTTTTATATCGTGTTTATTTTTCTCATAAGAAGGAGGTGGTGTGAAGAAGGTTCTTATGAAATAAAATATTAATAAAGTTGCGCGGAAATTAAAAAAGACAGAACGTCTGTCTGGTCAGCTCTAAAAAATAAAAACTGTTCGTCCGATATTTAAGAACTAACCTTTTGTCGGTGTAATTGAATGGAAAGAAACACACACAATAATTATCGGTGCGGGTTGTGGTCAATGAAAATTACCATATTTGAATCAGATTGGGCTGTATAGTTAGAGTTACAGATCTTCGGCCTCGAACCTACAACCATTCACTTAGTACTTAGGTAGTAGTACTTAGGTAGTAGTGGTCTAGCACAAGGTGTGCTAGACCACTTAGCTACTACCAATAGGTATCTGAAAGTATTTCAAAATCCGTATAGGCATTTTCATAATTGACTTGCTTCGTGGCGCAGCGGTCAACACGCCAGCCTGCGACACAGAGTGACCGAATTTGATCCCCGGCCAGGTCAAGATGGAAAATGATCTTTTACAGATTGGCCTGGGTCTTGGATGTGTATCTATAAATGTATTTGTTAAAATATAGTATCGTTGAGTTAGTATCCCATAACACAAGTCTCGAACTTACTTTGCGGCTAGCTCAATCTGTGTGATTTGTCCGTATATATTTATTATTATTATTATAATTTAGCATTATCAATCCCGTGAAAAAAACAACATAAATAGTAGAGCTCAAGTCACAGTAAAATATATTGATTTCCCTTAAGAAGATTGCTCTGAGACGACATACTGATACAATTACCAGAGAATTGCGGCTTATAGCAAAAAATGGCCAAGTGTGAGTAGCATTGGCACTCCTAGAATTCTGTAGCACTGTACAATATTTAAATATACTCTTCCTTGAGAACTTTTTTATGAGGTTACCTAAACACTTTTGAGCACTTGTCTGTGAATTGACATCTCATTAATAAATTAGCTTTTTTAATAGATCGAGAAAAACGTCATAAGAAAACGTTAATATGGGACCCCTCTTGTAATAATTTTATTTTGTTATATTATTTCTTATTATAGCAGTAACAAGTATACACATTCTGTAAAAATTTAATGTCTCAACCTATTACGGTTCAATAGATACATACAGCTGTATAACAGACGGACTAACATACATTGGAGGCTTAGTAATGCGGTTCCTTTGGACACTCTCAAGGTACAAAACCTCAAAAAGGAGGTTCACTGAGAAATAGGTGGTGTATGATAACTTATTTATGCACTACCTAATAGGTAACTGTCGTCACGGAAATTGATCCATACTTATATGAATACTTTTTCCGGAATGAAAGGCCTATACGCCTTTGTCCACCATACTCAAGACAACTGATTTCATCATGAAAACTTCATGATAACCGTTTCAGTAGATAAATAGCGAAAGCGTAACAAACAAACTTACCTTCATATTTATAAAATTAGTAAGGATGGTCTTAAGGACGAACAAGTCGCGAGCTCGAACTCACTGGCGGGCACGGCCATAAAGCACGTTGCGGCACCTAGCATTGTGTCCGACAGAGATAGTATCAGTGATGAGCACACAGAAATATGGATGAGCAGTTAGACGCTATATCTAATCTACACCATTATCTCTATGATCTACACGCATACGCCGAGTCGCACGCACACAAACAGTACCAAGCGCGTGAAAAATTATAAATAAATTATTTATGAATAAAGTTAATTGAAATCTACGATAATTGAACTTTGTCGGTACGGTCTTTGTTTTCGATATATTATATTTCTTTTATTACTTATTTACGCCCAAAGTTGTGTTAAAATTAGTAAGAAAAGCTAAAGTTTGTTGGCTCATAACTTCTTAATGGCTTTTTATTTTACTAATCTGTGACCGTACAGATAACATAAATAATAAGACAAAACGATATCATGTTAAACTTTGGATGTACAATGTCAAACAATGGAGTTCAGCCCCCCCGAAAGCCAGCCCCGTTTGTATATGAAAAGTATCGACTCGTTCAGCCTTAAAATCGTTAATTTCAAACATTTAGAATAAGTTTTTTATAAATGCCACATGTAACGGTTTTTGTACGACATTTTTGTCTGTTACTTATTTTGCTATTTTAAGATTACAAAATTTTAAAAAATATTAGCTGGAACTACTTATTTGAATATCTATCCTGTCTGTTTACGCGTCTGGGAGTTTCTCTACCTGTTTGTCTACCAGTAAGATTTATCTGTAATAAACAGATTTTCGAATGTTCACTAAATAATAATTTTTATTGCAGTTATAACCAAAATATAAACCAAATAAATCAGTGAAAATTTTAATATCGCGACTGTCCTTCCAAAAAATAAATTAAAATAGACATAGTATGTCTAACTTGGTGTTCAAATATGTGTGTATGTTCTATTCTAATTGTGTTTAGGCATTCCGATTTTTTTACAGAATATATACGTACTCATCATCATCAATTCGAGTAGTTGTCACGGTCAATCGACCATGCACACCCTGGTGTCAGAGTTCTTCGGAAGCGCCTCTCGGCCACTGACGTGGTTCCTTTAACGACTACCAGATGGCAGCCGGGACCAACAGCTTAACGTGCCTTGGGCACGGAATCATCTTAATTATCAGACAGTGAGGTGATTCAAGACTACACTGTCCTAACCAAACTGAAAACAACTAAACAAAATATTCTTCCCGTGGGAATCGAACCCACGACCCCCCGGTCTACAGGCAAATTCCTTAACCACTGGACCACGGAGTTAGTTACATATTCGTACTTACAAATCCTTTGAACGTTTTTATAATTTTTTCACTCGTCTCTGTAAGGGCTCTGACACATAAACACGATACGACATCGCGTTGTACTAACGCGGAAATCTACGATACAAACATTCGCGGCAATATATCGCAACGTACTTTAGTGCACGGTACGACGACGATGACACGCTCGGTGTTGCGCGAATAGTCACGGTTAATCTGGAAAACTGAATAGCACTAGACGTGTTCTCTTCCTGCTGGTATTGTGTTTTGTCATATATTAAGGGATCATTAAATGATTGACTACAATGTAATTTGTCGTATTTGAATATTGAAAAACAAAAAAACCGTGAGTTTCCACGACACGACGTCGCATCGTAAAATGATGCCGGATTTGGATCGTGTCGTGTTTATGTGTAAGAGCCCTTAAGAATTGTGTGTAATATTGGTTAAGATTAGGATAGGATATCCTAATCCTAACTAATATCCTAACTTATATTTTAAATGCGAAAGTGAGTTTGTTTGTTTGTTACGCTTTCACGTTGTAACTACTGAACCGATTATCATGATATTTTGCAAACACATTAGTTGGGGTACGGAGAACGAAATAGAGTACATTTTATCCCGGTAAATAGAACTGTTCCCGAGGGATCGACATTGACGCGGGTGGAGCCGCGAGCGAAAGCTAGTCTTTTCTTTTTATAATTACATAAAGAAATTCTAAAAGACAATTACAATAAGACGTATATAGCACGACAGAAACAAAAATTCTAAAATTTGAGCACCGTTTCAGAATCTGACTTGACACTAATTGTAACAAAAATTCGTTCATTGAAAATTGTTGGTACACAACTATTCCAAAATAATATCAGACATCTACTTGACACCTGTCCAAGTTATTGGCTTAATTCCGAGAATAACATGAGAGACACAATTCCCAAAATGTAAAGATAGAAATTCTCAGAGCGTCAAGTTGTAATATCACCATTTACGTCAGCCACAAGACATCAGAATACAGTCATTAGTGTTGCTATAACAGTTTGATGCGTGCGGCGTGACAGTGTGAAATCGCCCAATATTTTCCCTTGCCCTTAAACTTCTGACAGGTAATTACTGGGCTAAACCACCCCTGCTTGCTCACCACCAACATAACACCACTTACAAGTCAGTGCAAACTAAGACGTATAGCAAACAAAATAAGACTCATGCCGGAGATGAAAGTAACGTGGTATTCCAATAGGGTTAGGTATGCACGAAATAATCGCGTGACTGTGGTTTATTGTGTTATTTATTAGGCTTTAATACGTTTTCAATGGGGAAATATTTTGTGGTAAAAACCCCTTAATATTTTGCCGTAAAAAGATTTTGTATGGTCATTGTTATTTTATTTTGTTAAGAATAATTGCGTATGAGGACAGACATTTTATATTTTGCATTTATTTTAATATTGTTCATTTGTAATCTAAATATAATTATACTAGCTTTAGCCCGCGGCTCCGCCCGCGTCAATGTCGATCCCTCGGGAACAGTACTTTTTCCCGGGATAAAATGTACCCTATGTCCTTCTCCGTAACCCAGACAACGTGTATGCAAAATTTCATGATGATTGGTTCAGTAGTTACAACGTGAAAGCGTAACAAACAAACAAACAAACAAACTCACTTTCGCATTTATAATATTAGTTAGGATAGGAACATATCACAGAAATTGGCCAAGTCCTCTGGCTGCTCTGGCCAATTATGGCTCTAGTAGTACAGAGAGGGTCATGCTCCTGTAGTGGAGACTAAAAAGACTTGATGATGATATCAAAGAATTTGATCTAGCTCCACAATAAGTTGTATACTTAAAAAATACTAGTATAGGATTTGAGGAAGCATTTTGAATACGAGTATAAGTATTATGCATTGTGCATCTTTAATATTCATCTTCTATGTAAATTCGTTAAGTAACGGGGAGATTCGTAGAAGAATAAAGGTTACTGACATAGCTCGGCACTCTCTGCGGGGCACATAACGCGTAGAACAGAGGGAATATGGGGCAGAAAGTTTCTTAAATGGCGACCACTTACCGGCAAGCGCAGCATTGGACATCCACCGACCAGGTGGTCGGACGATGTAACTAAGGTCGCAGGAACACGCTGGATGCAGGCCACTTCCAACCGCTCTATGTCCAGCAGTGGATTTCTTGTGCCTGCTATGAAAATGATCAATCTTCGTTAAAAAAAAATAGGGTACTGTTTATAAAACACCTCTTTCAAAACAGGGATTTCCATAAACATGCCATAATAATGATCACAACAGCTGTGAACATCGTAAGCCTGAGCCGTAAACATAAATTAAATAATGTTTAGACATGGCGTTTTATACAATCTTCAGCGCTCAAGTATGAAAGCGGTAATATGTTAAAATTTTAACATAAATACTTAAGTTGGTATTCGTTGCAATAGGACTTTTTGTTCTTTGGTCTAAGATTTATTATCTGAATGCTCTTCATCAGATTATATAACTGGCTCTTTTTTATGTCATGGACTACCCACATGGCCTAGTAGTCGTCATGCCAGGCTGTCACAGCATAAGTCCTGGGTTCAATCCCTGGTCAGGTCAAGATGGAAAATGATCTTTTTCAGATTGACCTGGGTCATGGATGTTTATCTTTATCTTTATGTATGAAAATGAATCCCTATTTACCTTGGTCATGGCATCACATGTGAACGGCTAGTTGGGTAATTATTTTTGTGAGTGTAGTATTTTGTGCCGTGCTCAAAATTTTTGAGAACGGTGAGAATGGGTCGGAATTTTTTTCCGAGATATTTTCTTCTTTCTCTCAAGTGCATATAATTGAGAATTTCTCGAGAATTATTGGAAATTTTTCGTAAATTTCCGTGACCAGGAATTCCTGAGAACAGAGAATTTCTCTTCGGCACATTACTAAGCGCAGTGTATGTTTTAGTTGCTCGTTCAATATTTTACGTACAAGAATATTACCATATACTAATAAGATATTAGTCAACTACTCTTCTATATTTTCTTCATTTTGTGTCATAAGCGCTGAGCATACGGCTGAATTATGTAAAACTTTTAATTGTCTCTCCAGCTACCTTCATTAAAATTCGACACCCGCCAAGGTGTTTTGTTTGAATACAAAACTTGTATGCGATACGCTGCTGTATGCAATATTAAAACAAAGGCAAGGTGCTCATCGTAGCGTGTTTCCAGCTGCAACCCTAGCTGTGATCGTCAGAGGAGTTCTTGTTCAAATAATCTCAACATGTATGGGGGAATTAGAGTTATTTTATATTTCTATGTTTCTTGAGAAACATTTTTCAGTGTATTTGTGGTAGAGCCACGCTACCGGCTGAAATAAATGGGCAGGCTCGTCCGCGAAAGTACCACACTATTACAGAAAATCGACGTTTAGGCAGAATGTTTGCCGCTACAACGCTTTGTTCATTTATTGATAGAGGCCCATCCTTCCCCCCGATTTCCTCCCCCATTTCCATCCTCCATGTTCTAACTCCATGAAAGGCCGGCACCGCTCCTGTCATACCCTGGTATTGCAGTTGTCCATGGGCAGCGGTAATCGATCACTACCAACAGGTGACTTGCTCGTTGCTCGCTTGCTCGTTTGCTGTCCTATACTCGTATCATAAAAAATTTACTTATTATTTAAAGTTTCACAATATCTGCCAAAATAATTAAAAAGTAACTTATGTTTGTAAATAAAAAAATAACAATACAATACATGGTGAAATTTTGGTCGTTTTGGACCCTTAAAGGAGTGACTCAGACCATCAATATGAACAACTTTTTCTATGGGACCAATGCTGGGAACTTATAAAAAAAATTCGTCATTTCCATACAAAAGAGTTCCGCCGCCCGGCCAGTTTGTATGGGAATGTCGAATTTTTTTAGAGTTCCCAGCATTGGTCCCATAGAAAAAGTTGTTTATTTTGATGGTCTGAGTCACCCCTTTAGGGGTCCGAAACGATAAAAAATTCACGATGTATATTTATATTGTACTTCTAACGTTATTATAGTGTAAACAAAATAATCTGAAAATGCAAAATTCCTCAAGGAAAGTAAACAGCTAGGTTACAAAAATTTTAATTTTCTGCAATAAGTCGCTCAAAATAAAATCTTGTTAAAAAAAAAATATATTTTCTACTTAAAGCAAAATATCTCGCAGTTTTAAAATAAAACCGAACAAAATCTATGATATTTATTTCTAGCGTTAGTCAATTAGGCTGCGTTTCTATTAAAGATATGCGAGGCGGCATGTTGAAGAAAAACTACTAAAATCTTCTTCCTCTATATCCTTTTCCCACTATTACGTGTGGTTGGCACAGCACGTCAATCTCTTTCATTTTGCTATGTCGTTTGTCAAGCTTTCTGTTATACCCTTCCTATCCATATCCTGTTTGATGCACTCAATCCAGCGTTTCTTTGGTCTTCCTCTACTTCGACGTCCCTCAATTTGAATGCCTAGAACTCTCTTAGTAATACTATGTAGCTAGCTCCAAGTGAGCTTTCGCTACTTCACCGGGCGTTTGAGGCGAGGGCAGAGTGCCCTCAACCTTTATAGACAACATCACCAAAGGGCCCCCAGGAGGGACGGACCTCGGCTTTGGGCGTTGCCTGTGTGCGCAAGGCTTGGAGAGACAGCAAACTCTCATATTGCCTGATGGGCCGCGTATGCGTGCATGCAAGCCTGAAGGGCCAATCTGAGAAACAATGGCAAAAGCCTTTAGAGAGCAGCAACTCTCATCTTTTGCCTTATGGGCCGAAAGCTACGTTGCCAGAAGGGCCTATCCTGGGTGCAAGTCACCCGGGACCGCCGGGCGGTCACCAGTAATCGGAGCTAATCCTACTCTACGCACTCTATTCCGGTGGCGAGTGCGACGGGGTCGGATAGTGGGATTCCTCTGGCTATTCGGAGCCGAAGAGGGGTGGACGTTTGAGTAAAAACTGTACCCCTTTTATACTTCGTACAGCGAGTGAGGGAGCCGGAAGTCCATCCTCCCCCCTCTCCTCGCCCCAATTTTCTCCCTCCAATGCCAGGAGAAGCCGGCAACGCTCCTGTCACAACCTGGTGTTGCAGTTGTCCATGGGCAGTTGATTGCTTACCATCAGGTGACTCGGTTGCTCGTTTGCCGTCCAATAACATAAAAATAAACCGCTATCCATTTTTGTACCGCACGGCTCTGATCGACATTCACATTTTCCAATCCTAAGCGTATCATCGCACCGCAACACAGCATCTTTGATGGACTTGCGGCCTTATTTTCTGAGTCATAAGTAATTCACACACTCCGTACACTATCGGCGGGCTGCGATGTTAAATTTTCCAGCTTGTGTGTCAATCTACGAGGCAGTTTAGCTGGGATTATTTTCAAAATACCTTTACTTATTTCACGGCAGCACGACTGTCTAGTTTTTTGTAACCGACTTCAAAAAAAGGAGGAGGGTATTCTTTTTAACTTTCGCGCTTTAAACACATAATTATGTTTATAAACGGGACTTAGCACGAACCTTTTTATTATTTGTTGAAACAAATAATAAAAAGGTTCGTGCTAAGTCCCGTTTATAAACATAATTAAGGAGGAGGGTCTTAATTCGTCGGAATATTTTTTTAAAGTGAAAACTTCTTTAGCGACGTTGCTCACTTTTTGTGATGGGCAAATGTTAAACTCGCGTCAAGACACGTGACCTGATCGAAAATTTGTAAGATGGACACGTGATCTGTGACCGCGCGGTGTAGGAGAGGAAGTAATATCCCCTTCTCTTTCTACCACGTGTAGTTTTCCCTTCTGCCGGCACTCCCGGATTGCAACCCGTTGTTTTATTTATTTAGGAAAGACTACAGTCAGATAAGACACCAGGCGGTTTCAATGTAGTTAAAGTGTTAGAACGTAGGTCAATAAGAAGGATAAGTAGGTTATTTAAATACTATCTAAATCATCGAAATAAAGCTAAGCAATTTGTCGTTTTAAACGAATATAATGTAAGTACAACCGTAATTCAATAATTATAATCGCCAGTAGCTCGCCTTGCGCAGATATAAATGTATATACATATCACACAAATTCAGCTAGCCCCACAGTGTGTTGTGAACTTGTGTCGTAGGATACTAACTCATCGATACTACATTTTATAATAGACTAGCTTTCGCCCGCGGCTCCGCCCGCGTCAATGTCGATCCCTCGGGAATAGTACTTTTTCCCGGGATAAAAGGTAGCCTATGTCCTTCTCCGCACTGCAGAGAACTTGTATGCAAAATTTCATGACGATCGGTTTAGTAGTTACGGCGTGAAAGCGTAACAAACAAACAAACAAACTCACTTTCGCATTTATAATATTAGTAAGGATAAGGATATTAGTAAGGATAATAATAATAATAAATGTTTATTTAGATAACCTTAGATAACCTGAGATACTTATATAGATAAACATCCAAGACACTGGTCAATCTGAAAAAAATAATGTTTTCCATCATGACCTGACTGGAGATCGAACCCTGGCACCCAGTGTTGCAGGCTGGTGTGCTCGCCAAAAATATATGTAGGTGTTTGCATATTTTGGTATTTTTTGACACTTTGAGCTACATTATTGAAGTTTTCGTACGGTTTGCAAACTTTTTGATAATACTCTAAAGACTATATTCATCAGGGATAATATAAGATTCTAATGGTGAAAGCCTCCGTGGTCCAGTGGTTAAGGCGTTTGCCTGTTGACCCGGGGGTCGTGGGTTCGATTCCCACCGGAAGCATACTTTGTTTAGTTGTTTCCAGTTTGGTTAGGACAGTGCAGGCTTAAATCACCTGATTGTCTGATAATAAAGATGATTCCGTGCTTCGGAAGGCACGTTAAGCCGGTGGTCCCGGCTGCCATCTGGTAGTCGTTAAAGGAACCAGGTCAGAGGCCGAGAGGCGGTTCCGAAGAACTCTGACACCAGGGTGTGCATGGTCGATTAACCGTGACACCTACTCGAAATGATGATGATGGTGAAAGAATCTTTCAAATCGGTCCAGTAGTTTCGGAGCCTATTCAATACAAACAAACATACAATCAATACACATTATCACGTCTTTATCCCTTACAGGGTAGACAGAGCCTAAAGTCATAAGACCCAAAGGCCACGTTTAGTGTGTTGGTGGGCGTAAAGGTGCAAAACGGAATCAAAATAGTGATGGATTGCTAGCCGCATCGCCTATTGTCATGATTCTTTAAATTTTCGCCCATTCCCTTGACCGGCTTCTACGGTCTGCGCGAGGAGAGAAGCAGCTTGCTTATCCTACGTTTTTTCTTTTCTTCTAGACCAGCATATAAGAGGCAAACAATCAAATCATGTTAATGTTAGTGTAGAATATCAAAGATTTCACGATACACTATTGAATTTAATAAACTATGACCTATCTACACGGAGTTTAATGAAACATATGAAACATTAATGATAACACAGTGTTTCGGCAATAGAATATATGATGACGTAGACAATGACTTACTACTGGGAGCGTGGCTTACATTAAAGATTACTGCTTGGGTAGTATCAGCATAAAGCAGTATTCGGACTGTTAAATTATGTTATGGTAGCTTTTTCAAAACTTCATCCTCATAAATAGCATATTTTATTCATTATCAATGTAGCTTTAGTTAAGTTGCTTTTAACCCCCGACGCAAAAAGAGAGGTGTTATAAGTTGATGTGTGATTAGGAGCCGTGTGGTTGCCGGTAGAGTAGAATAGGACCACTCCAAGTCTTCCCATGGAGGTCGTAAGAGGCGACTTAGGAAATACAAGCTAGACAAAGCTCATAAACATCAATGAGACCTCCCCAACCCGTCTGGCCAGCGAGGAGAATGTAGGCAAATCCTCTGTCTGCTCTGGCCAAGTATAGGTCCGGTAGTACAGAGAGGGTCATGCTCCTGTAGTGGAGACTAAAAAAACCAGATGATAAATAATGATAGATAAGTCTGTGTGTGTTTGTCTGTATCATCGTAGCCCTCAAACGGATGGACCAATTTCGATGCGGCTTTTCATTTGAAAGCCAGTTTCCTTGTGGTGGTTGTTAGCTATGTTTGGTTTATCATTATCATCATTTCGAGTAGGTGTCACGGTCATTCGATCATGCACACCCTGGTGTCAGAGTTCTTCGGAACCGCCTCTCGGCCTCGTGGTTCCTTTAACGACTACCATATGATGTGGGCTGACAGGGTGTACTTGAGAGAAACATACTCGTTGTAGGTTCGAAGATAACTCATTTATTATTTAATTAACACAGCTTTTATACAGATCTTAAAGTAGGACATAATTAGTCATTATCTTAGATCTAGACTTTATCTAGGTAACACGTGCATACATGTGCTAGATAATTGTTCTATTTAAAAGGTTACTCTCGGTGAAGGTGATCTCGTACGTGGAATAATAATGAGGGCGTGTGTCGTCACACTACAACCAGATGGCAGCCGGGACAGCAGCTATGTTTGGTTAATATCGGTCTAGCAGTGTAAGAGTATTAGCTCTTTTCCAAAATGATGTAATGATGATGTAATGGCGTATTATTACTCGATTAAGTGCTCACGCGTGCCAGTGTAATTGTTAAATGACAATTAATCGATAACTTCGACCTGATGCTGCAACTAACTCCTCTAAAACTTACAGCACATTTCGTGTTTGGATTCAATATATTAGTTTTAATAAGTAAATTTCTTGCAGGTATTAGAATCTCGCAATACGGTCACGTTGACCTGGTGCTTTTTAACTTTTTAAGGGTTGTTCCTTAAATTGAAAGTATTTTTGCGAAAAGGGCTTTTTAAATTTTAAATTTTATTGATTTTGCCATTACAAGCAAGGACACTTAGTGAGGATGGCTAGACACTAATAAAAAAATGTGTGGCATATTTTATACGATAATAGGTAATGATGAAGAATAAAAAACAAAAAAAAAGAACAATTGCGTTGTGCAAACAAAATCGCCAGCAAAAGCTCATATTATATGTATTTTCGGAATGTGCTAATTAAGCTCTTCAGTTTGTTTGGTATCATTTTAAAACATTTATTTTTTAGTTTATGACTTAAGTCCTCTAGAGGGCGCCACATTAAATTTTTCATGACTTAACATTAAACCAGGGGACGATCAATACGCTTCTAACTAACGATAACAAAATATTTCACACTAGCAAACAACTGTGGTAATGATAAATTAATTTAGGTATGTAAAATAATTTTGCCACACTATCGATATAATAATTTCAAAGTTTTTATAAATGTAAATAGTCTGTTTGGTAATTTTGTGAACCTTATATATTATATATATTATTTAAGTTGCCACATAGCATGCAGAATAGGTATGAGCACATTATTAAATTATTTTGTTTCGATAGGTATACAATTCACAAAGAAGGATATACTTATAATACTTAACAACGTTTCCTTTGCAGACTATCTAGATACGAAAAAAGAATTTGGATAGCAACACATATCTCCACATAGCAAGCAATGACGATGCTAGAGCTACCCTATTCCGTCTGACCACACGGAATATGGTAGTGAATATTTTTTGTACTATACCTCGTGCAGTTAGGGGCAGATAAAACTGACCCCCTTTTTTTATAATATAGGCCGGCAAACGAGCAAGCGGGTCACCTGATGGTAACCGATCACCGCTGCCCATGGACAACTGCAACACCAGGGTGTAACAAATGCGTTGTCGGCCTTTCAAGGAGTTGGTGGAAGGAAATGGGGAAGGGAGGGGAAAGGATGGGCTACCGGCTCTCACTCACGAACGAAGCATAGAAGCGGTAAAGCTTCTACTCAGACGTCGTGTTTTTGTAGAGAGTGTAGTACTTTCCTGGACGAGCCGGCCCATTCATGCTATTAGCAATTCATTTTGCCGGTAGCGTGGCTGTACCACGACTAAAACACCTCTAACAACATCTCTAAGTTAACGTTCACTAAATGATATTTAAAATATCTTACTGATATAATGATTAAAATATTTGACAAAAACAAAAAAACAGATTTTAATTGTGACTACGGGACTTACCACGATTATTTTTGTGATTCGTGTTATATTCCAGCAACCTTGCAGCCGTCATCTTCAAAGACTCAAAAATATTCTCGGTAAGTCCCGTAGTAACAATAATAGTGTTCGCGAAAGCTTAAAATCGTATAACAAAGTTTAGAATGTAGGGGTCAAATTTAACTGCCCTAGATTGTACATAACGTCGCCCATGATACGCTCTGTAGAAATTAACAGTTAACTGAAATATGAATGCATCACCATCGCTGAAACTGCCTGCCTTGCAAACGACTCATTGTGATTTTAATGTAACCAATTTAATTATATAATGGAGTTTCAACTTGGTGTAAATTACTTTTGAACGCATAAAAGCTACGTAGATTGCAAAGTTATTTGATTCCGTATGTTATCGCACATTATTGTGCCATTTTATATGTATATAGCGTGACTTTGAACCTCCTAACTATATTGAAATCTGGGAATCAGAATCCCTGATGGAATACAAAATTGCAAGAAAAAAGGTAAAAAAAAAAACCGGCCAACTGCGAGTCGGACTCGCGCACGAAGGGTTCCGTACCGTTATCTATAAAAATGGCAAAAAAATAATGTCTGTTGTATGGGAGACCCCTTAAATATTTATTTTATTCTATTTTTTTAGTATTTGTTGTTATAGCGATATGGTTGAGCTGAGCGATGGCTGATCCATGCGTCAACTCGTGAACGGGTGCTGCCAGGGGGGACAGGTCTGCTCGGCCTCTTTGAGACTTTGTTGTTTGTTGTTGCACGCTCGATCGCTAACATAACGTGTTCCACAAAAATATGTAAATTAAAATTGTATATAACATGACATCAGAAAAAAAGGAAAAGAAAAATATTAAATATCATACAAAGCCTTTCAGGCAAGTAGGCGACCAATACTGTTGAAGAGTTTCTTTCGGCGTCTTCTTCTCTGCAGTGGTCGGTTCCGAAACGCTAGTAGTTTGTAGCTTTTAAACAATAATTAATAATTTGAATATAATATAATAAGTAATATTTAAAATGTGAATTGACGTGAAAAAGTACCTGAAAAGGCCTATTTTCTGAATAAATCATCGACATCCACCAGGTCCTATTCTACTATGCCGGAAACCACACGGCTAACTTTGTCATTGTGTTAATTTCAATACGAATTGAAACATTCAAAGTTTTAAAGATCTAAGCATACATAGGTACAGACAGACAGCGGAAAGCGCCTTTGTTTTATACTTAGTGAATTCAGTCGAGTCTTTTTGTCAAGATAAAATGGTTATTAACGCCTTAATACATCAAATACCTAGATACTGCATCTCGATTTCTACCACACATTTAAAATTCAACCAATATTATTCCTAAACCGTCCGTTCAAATATACCCTAAAGCATCACTGTTTTAAAATGCACTGAAAGTTTCGCAATCAAGAGTATGCGAGTGCTATTAATAAAAAGCCAATGAAATTAACTGGCGAAACCATTAATTTGGCAACTTCTGTAATATTTATTTAACAGAATATCATTCACAGTTTCGTGCGAGGATATTTTAATGAATTTTGATAAAAAAGTGACAATGTGGCGGCGAAGTGATGAAATTGAGAATTATTCTGTTAATATTTTATGACAGTGAGGTAATTTCGTACTATGTGTTTATTAATGTGAATTCACTGTTATATGAAAACGTTGTCTATGTTTTCATGAAAGGCTAGCAATGCTTCTGTCACACCCTGGTGTTGCAATTGTCTATTGGCAGCAGTGATTACTAACCATCAGGATTCGCTTGCTCGTTTGCCGTTCTATTTCAGTATTTTCTTAGATTAGCCTTTAATTTCTCAGATTGGCCCTTTAGGTTATGTATGCATTAAATCGTGGCCTATCAGGCAATACGAGAGTTTGCCGTTACTCCAAGCCTTGCGCACATAGGCAACGCCTAAAGCCGAGGTCTCTTTGGTGATGTTGGCTATACAGGTTAAGGGTATTCTGCCCTCAACTCAAACACTCGGCGAAGTAGCGAAAGCTCTCTTGATGAAATGCTTACACAGACAGACTTCTTTACGTTCTATTTGTTTAATTTTAAACACGATATAGATGCTCAATACGCTAACGGGCATAATCAGTTTTAAAGTAGCATTTCACAAAAATATACTAACTTCACCGTTTTTCTGAATTGTTTCCGTACACATAAGATTGCTGTCGTTAAACTTGGTCAGATAATGTTTAGCCAACTTGAAAATCTGTTTTTTGTGTTCGCCATCTACGTCAGGTTGGCCTACGTAAGGTTGGCCTAGTGGAAATGAGTAACGATACCTTCTCTGCGGCGAATAAAGAAACTACACACATCATTTTTAAAGTAGTCTCATAAAAGTAGTCTTTATTCAATTAATCTATTAAAAAGGCCTGAAAATTTCCTAATGCGTGGCCGTTCTCTTCCCTCCAGCCCTTAATATTTAACGAGCAGCAGAGAAACTGGAACATTGACAAGATAATTGCTGAGCTGATGGAAAGCCTCGCGTGAAAGGTCACACGGATTGTGATTAAGCCCACGGAACTTTCCTCGTTGTGTTTTGGATTTTTATAGATAGTTCAATCATTTATTAGGTATTCTCTTATGAGCTAGGTAAAATAATTAGAGTTTTAGCTGAAGTCTAAGACACGAAGAAAGGTCGTTCGATATAATATATAGTGGCGAGCTCCGTGGCGCAGTGATCAACACGCCAGCCTGCACACGTGGGTTCGAGCCCCGGTCAGGTCATGATGGAAAACGATCTTTTTCAGATTGACCTGGGTTTTTGATGTTTATCTATATAAGTATCTATTATAAAATAAAGTATCGTTGAGTTAGTATCTTACGACATTAGTTCACAACTTATTGTGGGGCTAGCTCAATTTGTATGATATGTCCCTATATATTTATATTTATTTTTTAATAACTGTGAAGAATAAAGGTGTGGCGATGCGACTATTCGCGCGGCGCGAATTACAGGCCACGGGCAGTCTTGTTCGCCGCGGCGACCAAGAAATTTTTTAGTCGTTAAGTAGTAATTTTATGGTCGAAGACATATTTTTTGGAAGGGATTGTGGAGTACATGATTTCCATAGAAGCCGTATTAAAGATGGCGAATTTCATAAGAAATACGAAAAAAAAAACAGATTGTACCCGAACATTTTTTTGAGTACACAAGAATGAGTGTCGAAACCTTTGATTATATTCTACTAGCTTTCGCCCGCGGCTCCGCCCGCGTCAATGTCGATCCCTCGGGAATAGTACTTTTTCCGGGATAAAAGGTAGCCTATGTCCTTCTCCGTACTCTAACTTGTATGCAAAATTTCATGATGACCGGTTCAGTAGTTACGGCGTGAAATCGTAACAAACAAACAAACAAACAAACAAACCCACTTTCGCATTTATAATAATGTAAGGATAAGGATTAAATATTCAACCGGAATTGGAGAAAAAAATCAGTGCTGATAGGATTTTGAGTAAATAATTAACTTACCTACATATTACTTTTATCTGTCAATAAAAAATTGAACTTACTTTCATAATCTGGAAATTTTATTTTTATTTCTTCCCACATTTTTATTTATCACATTTTTAAATTTGTACTGTTGGTGGCCATTCTTCCAAATAGCTGGCTTAGCTAGTATTTCAGAAATAAAAATTTCGGTGTCCATTCTTACTTATAATAAAACTGTTGTGCCTTCGACTAATTCGCCGCGACTACCGCCCGACTCAGTGGCATGCGCTATACCGAGTCACGTCTTGTTTCATTCGCCCGCCGCGCCGTTCGGTCGCGCGCGCGATTCGCCTGGCGCAACTCGCCGGTCGCATCGCCGATCACCGGTGCGCGTGGCATGGTCGGTACTTTTCCCTTCCAATATTCTACTCGGCGGTCGCGTCGCTGTTCGCGTTCGCGCGAATTTTCGCCTCGGCGGCGTGGCCAGGCCGTCAAAGAATTCATTCGCAAAAAATGGTGAGGTGAAACTATGCGACTATTAAGATTATAGACACATACATACTATCGCGTATTTTTCCCTTTTGGGGTAGACATAGCCTTGGTCTATAAGACCTAAAAGCCACGTTTAGCATATTGGTCGAAATAGGATCAAAATAATGATGGGTTGCTAGTCGCATCGGCTACTAACATGTTCTCTCGATCAGCTTTTAAGATCTGCGCGGGAAGAGAAACAGATGGTACATTCTACGTTTTTTTCCTTTCTCTCAGACCAGCATGGAATAGATCATGACACGAAAAAAAGTAAAAGCTCACTTAATAGTGGTTTCTGTATTGAAATATCATAGGATGGTAGTGAACCCTTAGTGGGTGCGAGTCCAATTCGCACTTGGCTGATTTTAATTTTCTCTCCACAGGCTGGCAAACAAGAATGAATCAGAGATGACATACATAATGTCACGTCTTTTTCCTTGCGGAGTGGACAGAGCCCAAGTCTTTATGACCTTAAAACTACGTTTAGCATATTGTTGGGCATATAGGTAGAAAACAAAACCAAATAGGTGATGGGTGCCTAGCCACATGGATGATTCTTCAGATTTTCTCCCATTCCCTCGATCGCCTTTTACAATCTGCGCGGGAAGAGCAGCAGCTGGTACATTTTACATTTTTCATCTTCTCCCATATCAGTATAGAAGACATATACAGAAAAAAATGACATGAATCTTTGAAATAGTCCTGCCAATAGCCAAAACTGTGAAGTTTTATCCTGACAATGCATAAAACTACTCGCCAACCATTCCCATTCATAAATCACGAATCGCAGACACGACCAGTTTTAAAAAGGGGGTCTCGCACTCTTTTGTCTTTGCAATCTCAATAAAAGAATAGGCACTTTTTTTATGATATAGCACGGCAAACGAGCAAGCGAGTTCTGATGGTAAGCGGACAACGCTGTCCATGGTCAATTGTAATACCAGGGTGTAACAGAGAGCGTTTCCGGCCTTTCATGGAGTTGGGTGGAAGACATTGGGAGAAAGACATGGGGGAGGGGAAGGATGGGCCTCCGACTCTCTCACTCACCGAATGAATCATAGACGCGGTAAAGCTTCTACTCTAACGTCGATATTCTGTCAGAGTATGGTACTTTCTTGGACGAGCCGGCCTATTATGCTACTAGCAAAAATTCAGTTTGCCGGTAGCGCAGCTCTACCACACACCTTAAAATTAGCCTTCACATACCTATATCCTTATTAGGTCATCATCTCAGCCGCAAGAACACCACTGCTGCACATAGACTTCCCCCAAGGATATCCAATTCGACCGGTTCGAAGCGGCCTACATCCAGCGTCTTCCTGCGACCTTGATTAGGTCGTCCGATCACCTGGTCGATGAGTATCCAACGCTGCTCTTGACGGTACGTGGTCACCATTCAAGCACCTTTCTGCCCCATCGGCTACAGTTCTACGTGCTATGTGCCCCGCTCACTGTCACTTTAAAGAACTAATCGGCTAAAGTATATCGGTGACCTTTGTTCTTCTACGGTTCTTCTTGTTTCTGAATCGATGTCGCAGAGAAACACCGAGCATAGTCTTTTCTATAGCTGTTTGAGCGACCTTGAGCTTTCTTATGAGGCCCATTGTAAGGGACCACGTTTCGGACCCGTAAGTCATCACTGGTTTTTTATTAAGTATTTATTTTCATTTTACTACTTTGTAAACTTTTACCATTTTGACGATTTCTGTAGTTCAGTGGCACCACAAGTGCTTTTGAATCACTTCGACCGGTCCGGATCAAGGTGGAATATAATATTTAAGATATTAAATTATTATATTTCATAGTTTAAAATATTTTATTTAACATAATCGTTAAATTAAATGTTGAAATGTGAACGCACCCTTTATAACTTTTTAATTTTTGTCTATGTATGTGACGTTGAACCTTCCGGTTCCTGTCTGCCATTACGTTCTCTAAATACAAGTTGCATTGTCACGACGCTCCGCTTTTTTTTTTTCCTATTATCTCTAGTTAGTCAGCTAATCATTAACAACAGTTTTCATTAGGTTATGGGCCTTTAGCTGCCCGATAGTTAGTATTTTAGGGAAAGTTGTAGTTTCGCGAAAAAGTAAAAGTTAGGTTACCGGCGTCACCGGTTTCAAATTTTGCTCCGTCACCGTGATTACGCGAAGAATCTTTTTCAGCCTTTTCAGGGAGATCTCAATAATACGTTACAATGGGATCCACGTCGCAACTAGCCCAAATTGAAAAATTACAAGGCCGCGACAATTATGCAACGTGGAGTTTCGCTATGCGGACGTATCTGGAACACGAGGATCTATGGAAATGTATTGAAAAAGAAGAAAGCAAAACATTTACAAAGCAGGAAGACGTCAAAGCTCGAACCAAGATAATTTTGTTGGTCGACCCGATTAATTTTGTTCATATACAAGAATGCAAAACCGCAAAATCTGTATGGAGTAATCTGCAAAAAGCGTTCGATGACTCTGGTCTAACTCGGAAGGTAGGATTGCTACGGGAGAGATCCACCGACTTAGAGAGCTGCGGAAACGTGGAGGCATACGTGAGTAAAATTATTACTTGTGCACATAAGCTCCGAAATATAGGATTCACAGTACAAGATGAGTGGCTAGGTTCCCTCCTACTTGCCGGGCTGCCGGAATCTTATAAGCCGATGATAATGGCGATGGAAAGCTCAGGTGTCACTATAAGTACCGACCTTGTTAAGACAAAGATATTGCAAGATGTCAAAAACACAAGTGACTCGGCAGGTTTTTATTCTAATTGTCACAAAAATTCCCCAAGGCATAATCATAAAAAGCCTCAGTTTAATGGCAAAGGTCCCCGTTGTTATAACTGCAACAAATATGGTCATGTCTCTAAAAATTGTTATTCTAAGAAAAATAGCTCAAGTCAACAAAATAAGAATGAAAAATGTAATAATAATTCTGATGCTTCCAGCTATGTGGCCGCATTCTCTGCGTCGCCGAAAACTGAAAATGGCTGCTGGTATTTGGACTCTGGAGCTGCAATGCATATGACAAATCGACGGGACTGGATATATGACTTTGGGCCGGCATCTGTTTCTACTATTAAAGTAGCCGATAACAAAACATTACCAGTAAAAGGATGTGGTAAAGTAAATATAAAAAGTTACAGCGAGGATAACAAAACATTAATTGGAACAATACAGGTTAATAATGTACTTTATGTTCCCGACTTAGCTGTGAATTTATTGTCAATCACTCAAATAACTCGAAATAACTGTAAAGTAAAATTTAACAAAGATTGTTGTAAGATTTACCATCAATCCAAACTAGTGATGACTGGATATAGTCAGAATAATTTATATGTGATACATAATGAAACTTTTGCTTTACTCACTTCAGCTCACTTATGGCACCAAAGGATGGGTCACCTGAATTATCAAGATCTTTATAAACTCAAGGAGTCTGCTGATGGAACTGATATGGAAATCAGCCAAGACAGGAATGTAATATGTAGTACTTGCCTGCAGGGTAAACAAACCAGGCAACCATTCAAGAATGTTGGCACCAGGGCTTCGGATCTTCTAGAGGTAATACACTCAGATGTATGTGGCAAGATGGAAAAAAAGTCACTTGGTGGTGCCCAGTATTATGTAACATTCATTGATGATTTTTCAAGAAAAGTATTTGTTTATTTTATGCATTCCAAGTCTCAAGTTCTGGATAAATTTAAAGAGTTTAAGAAATTAGTAGAAAACCAATTAAATAAGAAAATCAAAGTCTTACGCTCTGATAATGGTACAGAATATGTAAATGAGGCCTTTGATAAATTCTGCAAAGAATCTGGTATCAAACAGCAGTTCACAATTCCGTACACCCCGGAACAGAATGGGATGAGTGAACGGATGAATCGTACCTTAGTTGAAAGAGCAAAATGAATGATTATAGATTCAAAGCTGCCGAAGAAATTCTGAGCTGAAGCTGTCTCCACAGCTGCATACATTATCAACAGGTCTCCTACAAAATCGATAAATTACAAGACTACCGAAGAAATGTGGACAGGTATGAAACCCAATGTAAAAAACATGAAAGTTTTTGGTTGCCGAGCTATGATGCACATACCCAAAGAGAAAAGATTGAAATGGGATTGTAAAGCAAAGGAAATGATATTTGTTGGATATTGCCATGAGTCAAAAGGGTACAGATTATATGACAAGAAGGAGGGGAAAGTCATCAGAAGCAGAGATGTGGTATTTTTAGAAGAATCAGTTGAAAAGAAGTTTGTTCTAATGCCAATGGAAAGCTGTCAAAAGAAAGAAGACAATGTTTCTGATGATGAAACCACAAGTGAAACAAGTTCGTATAAAAGTGTCAGCACAGTCAAAGATAAAAATTCCATTGCTGCTGCCGATGAAGAAAATATTGAAGAGTTGGGAGTTGTGGATGATGATGACTTTAATTTTGCAGTTCCAGAGGAAGAAGATGAAGATTATATTCCTGATTGCACTGTTAGCGACACCCCTCTTGTTACTTACAACTTGAGACCGCGGAAAAACAGAGCAAAATATACTTATCTGTGTCAAGACATACAAGACAATACGATAATGGAACAGAGGTTGTCATCTGCATCTTCACAAGATCCACTAACTGTAAAGCAAGCCTTAAATAGTGAATACAAAGAGCAGTGGAGAAAAGCTATGGACTGTGAGTATAATTCATTGATAGAAAATAATACTTGGACACTGTGTCAACTCCCTTCTGGGAAGAAAGCAATTCCTTGCAAATGGGTGTTTAAAACAAAATGTGATGCAAATGGAAATATAACAAAACATAAAGCTAGACTTGTCATCAAAGGATATGAACAAATATTTGGCATAGACTACACAGAGGTTTATGCACCAGTGGTACGCCTGAGTTCCATTCGTTATCTACTTGCACTAGCCGCTCGATATCACCTGCATATCGAACAACTTGATGCTGTGACAGCCTTCTTGCAGGGTGATATAGATGTAGAACTATATATGAAGCAACCATCACTATATGAGGATGGGTCTGAACATGTGTGCAAGCTGAACAAATCAAAAAAGCAAAAAAGTTTAAGCCATAGATGATCCTAGGTCTAAAGATAAACCTACAATTCCCTAGTTTAACTCTAGTACTAACTTATTTTGTTACCAAAAATTGGTCACTTTTCACCAAAAAAATTGCTTTGAAGCTAAAATCTATGTCAAATCCTATTACCCTATTCGCAATTAGCAAGAACCTGGAAAATGCGAAGAAATGAATAAAACCAACACATATAATTATGAAAAAATATTTTAATTATTTGCATTTTATTATATTATTATTATTATTATTATTATTATTATTATCATATCAAAACATTTATTAAATTATTTTCAACGCTTTTTTCGTCATTTATATTTCACAACCGCCACAAAACAATGACTTTTAGGAACCTTAATTTATTATTAGGAAAAAATAGTTCGTACAAATATAAACAAATTTTTACACCATATTCACTTTTACTTTATTCACGTAAATTTTATCTCACAGCAACTTTAAAACAATTACTTTCGACACACTGCACCGTTAATTCATTAAATAAAAAAAATATATTTTTTACAATCATATTTGTCAACAAACTTTGAGGTTACTTTGGAACAAATTCAATTTGTTGCGCGCGCACACGCGTTCCGTTTCAGGTTTGTAAAATTATTAAATCGTTTTGTATAAAGTATGATTTTTTTATCTGACCACTGAATATATCGTTTATGATATAAATAAACATGTTTCTCCATTTAAATTTTATTATTTTTAGTTTTATACTAGTTTCAAACAATAAATGTTATTATTTATTTTAATATTAGTGAAGATCGGAACGTAGTACTAACATACAGAACGAATGATTGAATGAATCCTGCTTCCGTTAGATCATCCAGAGATCGTCTCAGGTCTAAGTTAGTCTTGACTTAGTTCACTTTTTGTAATGAAACAAAGTTTAATTTGCTAAACCTAGGTTGATCCATCGCTAGTCCGGACTAAGGTAGACCAGGTTTAAGACGAGGACTCAAATGTTTGGTACCTTCGCTCGGCAAAGGACTGATCAAGTGCGCGCAAGGGATAGCGCTTGGCGGTTTAGCCCGTGAATAATGAGATAGAAGATAGTCTCGAGTCGCCGAAAGAAAAAAACGTAAGCGCCAAATTCGTTATTTCTATTTTATATAAAATCAGACCGGTTAATTGTATTATCATATTTACATTTTGATGAATTACTAATAACCTATCTTTTAGTCTAAAAATCATTATTTCATTCGTCGCATTTGAGCTACAATAACAAAAACTCTGCGAACGAAGACCATTTTTCAAAAAATATTTCTATCGAGAAAATTTTATCAAAACGTGTTTTCATCTTTAATTTTTGGAGATGAAATAGTCAAAAATCATATTACTTAGATTTGAAACTCCTAATTTAAGTATTTTGCGAGATAAATAAGATTCAGAACGACCTTATTTACAGTGGTATCCCCTTAAACCTGGGTTTTGCCGTTTTTTTATAATAACACTGATCGGATTTTTCTATTGTTATGCGGACAATTGGCCCGCTTGGTGGTTGAGAGGTCAACTTATCTACTTACGTTCCTATCGTTGTGTTGTCGCGTGAACGCACATAATGTTTTTTTTGTTAAATTGTAAATTTATTCCTGTATTCTATAGTTTTAGAAATTTTATTTCATTTCAAGGAAAAAAACATGTAAAAAAAATCTTAAATGATAGAAAACAGGAAACCTATATAGCCTATAGTGTTCCATTGTTGGGCAAAGGCCTCCCCTTCAGCCCGCCACAGGTCCCTATACTTGGCAATAGTTTGTTTTCGGCTTTAGGTCTTAGAGACCACGGCTCTGTCTATCCCGCAAGGGAAAAAGACAGTATATCTTTATGCCTTTTCATTACTGACAAAAAAAAATCATTTATTATAAAGTGAAATGGGTGCGGGATCAAAAAGGAGGCAGTAGGATACGGCGAAAAAAAATTGTTCGATGACTTGGAAAAATTCAATTATTCGCCTGTCCACCTGCATTCTAATAGAAAGGCGGAAATGGCGAAACCTAATCTAAGTTTTGTATCTGTGGAGAAGATTTTTAGTGTAGTTTATTAATAGTATGGAATGAGCACTACCTAGGTATATTTGTAATACTAGCTGTTGCCCGCGACTTCGTCCGCGGCAATTTCTGTTATTATTATTAATTAGTATAGATGAATAATTTTTCCCCGTTTTCAAAACATTTTTTATTGATGCTTCGCTCCTATTGGTCGCAGCGTGATGTTTTATAGCCTAAAGCCTTCCTCAATAAATGGACTATCCAACACAAAAACAATTTTCCAATTTGAACCAGTAGTTCCTGAGATTGGCGCGTTCAAACAAACAATCAAACAAACAAACAAACTCTTTAGCTTTATAATATTAGTATAGAAGTATAGATTTGCCTCAATAGTGATAAATCAAAACTGTAAGTTATGCCTCCCAAATTAGTAAACGAATATAAGATACCTTCGTCGAAAAGCGCGCACGTCATATTCGTGGCGTTCGTGATCATTATCCGCTGTATGATAATCAATTTTAATTGTATGAAATCTACACTTACGAAGAACTACACTACAGAAGTATAGATTTCACACAGATAAAAAATACTTCTCTACTAATATTATAAAGACGATTGATAATGTGTGGTTAAATTTATGTGTAATGGATCACACCTGAAAATATACGACGGATTTTGAAAATTCTTTCATTTATAGAGATCTACATTATCAAAGTTACATACATTACTCATATAATTTATGTAAAATCTGACTACCCATCCATACTAATATTATAAATGCGAAAGTAACTCTGTCAGTCTTCTTTTCACGCTTCAATCATGGAACCCATTTGGGTTCAAATCTTTTACTATTACATTAACTGTTCATTATCATCATCATTATCATCAGGTCCTTTTTAATCTCCACAACAGGAGCACGACCCTCTCTGTACTGCTAGAGCCAAACTTGGCCAGAGTAGCCAGAGGACTTAACCGGAGGACATTAACTGATGCTTCCTTAATAATATTAGAAATATGAACGTATATATACTAGCTTTTGCCCGCGGCTTCGCCCGCATTAGTGTCAATCCCTCGGGAACAGTAGAATTTCCTGGAATAAAAGGTACTCTATGCCTTAAAGTACCTCCATTCCAACTTTCGGTACAAGTATGATATATACATACATATTTCTAATATTAATAAAGAAGCATTAATTAATGTTACAGTGAAAGAGTGCTACCTGCGTGGTCCAGTGGTTAAGGAGTTTGCTTATAGACCCGGGGGTCGTGGGTTCGATTCCCACGGGAAGCATACTTTGTTTAGTTGTTTCCAGTTTGGAAATTGCAGGCTTGAAACACCTGATTGTCTGATGCCGTTGGTCCCGGGTGTCATCTGGTAGTTCTTTAAGGGACCACATCAAGAGGCCAAGAGGCGGTTCCGAAGAACTCTGACACCAGGGTGTGCATGGTCGATTGACCGTGGCACCTACTAGAAATGATGATGATGAGTGATAAGTATAATAATAATAATAATAATAATAACCCCTCCGTGGGGCCACCTTGACGTGGTGGGGGGGCTTACGGGGAGGGAGGAATATATACTCCATCATAGGAGAATCTCTACATACTACCTGGCCATCAAGGTACCCTCTCTTCCCAACCAACGGTCCCAAACCCAATCTACAGCGTGTGACCAACCGTGCGCTTACAGATGCATGGCCAAGGGGGAGCTTGGCCGCAAACGGTGGACTCCCGGAGCCGGGCAACACGGGATGTAATAAGTGCCTTACCTCTGTACGCGGGGCTATGCAGAGTGTGGACTGTGTTTTTCCCTAGCTAGTCGTGGGAACGAAATGGAAGGTGTAAACGAAAGATATTTTCTTAGATCTCGCCCTGGTAGGTATCGAGACGAACCCAGCACCAACGCTGGGAATAGTGAAGTAGATAGGAGAAGTAAGGCCAACACAAAGCCGAACAGGCGGGCTTTTGTTGATCCTCAACAACTGGCAGCCGATCAAGTAAGTAATTGCACTTCAAATAGTAAACCATTTTACTCATCACCAAGTAACTCTTCATACAAGCCATATTCATCACCTACGCAGTCAACTATTAATACTAGTAGTATAGGGCCGGAGGATGTTGTACAGGAAACACATAGTGTAATTGATTCTGTACCTATCGCCAGCAAACCCAGTATGCGAAAGAGATGGTCCATGGACATCAATGTCTTCATTATGCGCACATACTTAATGCTTACAAACTTAGAAACAGATGTAAAAACTTACCTAGAACCTCTACATACCAAATTTATAGAAAAATTTCCACACATGGATGTAAGTCGTCAAAGGGTGGGTGATCAACGACGAGCAATAATCCGTAGAAAACTTATCCCTCAGGATACATTAGATATGATTTATACAGAAGTAGAAGAAGAACTACAAACACTACATAATCACATTCAAATGGAATCACTACACACAACACAAACTTCTATCATTACTACCCATAACCAACAGTCCTCATCACACATGATTAATACACCCAATACTTGTACACGGATGAGATGGTCAAATGATGTCAATGAATCAATCATGAGACACTATTACAGAATCACTTCCTTAGACACAAATCGTACTGCTTACAGGCCATATTTACGACGCGCTTTTATTAAACAATATCCACATCTTATAAATGTATCCGAACAAAGAGTTTCCGATCAATTGAGGGTAATATTAAGAAACAAGTTGATAACACAAGAGAGATTAGATCAGATTAAAGATGAAGTAGCAAGACAGCTACAGAATCATAATGACATAAATTTGACTGTCCCAACCGATGTACGGGTAGATGATACTACAACAGAATTAAATTTCATATCACCAGCTCAAAATACACAAAGCCCTGTAATAGATATCAATCACAGTTTAAATAATGATATTCCAAATATTCACAAGATCGATGCATTAAAGGAGTTACTAGAGTGTAATATTTCCAAATACAATATTATAGACCCGACACTAAGACCAAAACTACCTAAATTACGTTCAACTAAAGCGTTGTCCGAACTAATTTCCGAGTTTAATAAATATATATTGCCATCAAAACTATCATCATTAGCAAATATTACAGACACACATATACTCATATATTGCACAGCCATAACTATTATTGAATACTTAAATATCAAGATTAGAATGCCAAATCAAACATTTCGTAGAAATAAACCAAGATGGCAGCTTAGATTAGAAAAACGTATAGATCAACTGAGAAAAGCCATAGGTAGATTAACACAGTACAAAAATGGAAATAGAGGTAGAAAGTTAGTGAGAGAGGTAGAAAAAATTATAGAGAATAATATAACTCATAATACGCATGAAGATAATAATAGGAGGATTGAAGATTTTCTAGACACACTAAAACAAAAGCTTTCTGTTAAATGTAATAGGTTATCACGATACAAAAAAGCACAGGAACGCAGACAAAATAATTCATTCTTTACTAAAAATCAAAAACAATTCTATCGTAAATTAAAATCATCAACCTCAATTAGTCAATCACCATCTAAAACTGCTTTAACAGAGTTTTGGACAAATATATGGTCGCAAGATGAGCAGCATAATAAAGAGGCAGACTGGATTCCTAAGGAAGAAAAACGCGTTGAACTCGTTGAGAGTATGGAGTTCGAGGATATAGAAATAGTAGAATTAAGGTCCACGATCCAAAGAACGCATAATTGGAAAGCAGCTGGCATTGACGGTATCCATAACTTTTGGCTAAAACGATTAGTAAGTTTACACGGTATACTAGCCTCACAAATTACTAAAGTAATAAAAGGCGATGCCCCTCTTCCAATTTTTCTAACCAAGGGAATAACTTACCTCCTCCCTAAATCAGAAAATACACAAGATCCATCCCAATTCCGTCCAATAACTTGCCTACCAACTTTATATAAGGTTATTACCTCCTGCATCACTAATAGAATTAACAAACACATCGAGTACAACCATATATTAGCCGAAGAACAGAAGGGATGCAAACGATTTCATATGGGCTGTAAAGAACAATTGACAATAGATTCTGTTATTCTTAAACATGCGCAATCCGATAAAAAAGAATTATACACATCTTACATCGATTACAAAAAAGCCTTCGATAGTATTCCACATTCCTGGTTAATAAAGATTCTTGAAATTTATAAAATCAATATATCAATTATACATTTTCTCAAAACCGCCATGGAAAACTGGTCCACTACACTTAATCTACAAACCAGTGATACATCTTTAACAACACCTGAAATTCCAATAAAAAGAGGTATTTTCCAGGGTGATTCCTTAAGCCCTCTTTGGTTTTGTTTAGCCCTTAACCCATTATCAAAGCAACTTAATGATTCATCTTTAGGCTTCAATATTAATAACGATTCAGATACAACTATATCCCATATTACACACCTTTTATACATAGATGATCTAAAGTTATACTCTGAGACAGACTCCAACATGACAGAATTATTGAATATTACACACACATTTTCAAAACACATAAAAATGGATTTTGGGCTGGACAAATGTCGTAAAGTTAACATTAAGAAAGGAAAAATGGTAGAGGGAAATTATACAATTAGTGAAAATGAACAGATAGTAGCAATGGGTAGTCAAGAGTTATATAAATATTTAGGTTATCAACAAGCAAAACAGATAGATCATAAACAAGCAAAAGAAACGTTAAAGAAAGAATTTTATCATAGAATCCATAAACTCTGTAAAGCTCAATTAAATAGTAAAAATTTATTCAAATCCATAAATACGTACGCTATACCGGTGCTTACCTACTCCTTCGGTATTATCAAATGGTCTAAATCTGAATTAAAAAGCTTAGAAATAAAAGTAAGAACACTATTAACATTTTATAGATACCATCACCCAAAATCTGCAATAGAACGCATAACTATATCAAGAAAAGAAGGAGGAAGAGGTTTGATTGACATAAGCTTATTGCATGCAAAACAGATTCAAAGCCTTCATAAATTCTTTAATAGTAAAAAAACCTCTAGCTGCTTACATAACGCTATTTGCACAATAGATAACAACTACACGCCCCTTAGTCTTGCTGATGATAAAGAAAATATAGATATCCTATCAGAATATATATCATAAGGAGCTGCACGGTAGGCACCCCAAAGATTTAGGACAAAGTTATATAGATAAGGAAGCATCTAATAAATGGCTTGAAGTAGGAGAATTATTCCCCGAAACTGAAGGTTTCCTTATTTCAATACAGGATCAAATAATTGCAACAAAAAATTACAGAAAATTCATAATTAAAGACAGGAATATAACGAGTGATCTATGTAGACAGTGTAATAACAAACCTGAAACAATCCAACATATTACTGGTGCATGTAGCAGATTAGCCCAAAATGATTACACCCATAGACATAATCAGTTAGTTCATATAATTCATCAGAAGAAACATAAACTCATTTCAGATATAGACACACCATACTATAAGTACACTCCACAGACAATATTGGAAAATAACTCTTTCAAGCTTTACTTCGATCGTACAATTCTCACAGACCATACCGTTCACAATAACCGACCAGACATTACACTAGTAGATAAGGATAACAAGCACACATACTTAATAGACATTACAATACCCAATACACACAACATTCAGACATCAATCGCAGAAAAAATAAGAAAATACACAGAACTACAGGGAGAAGTCAAAAGAATGTGGAAGATGAACGAAGTATCCATTATACCTCTAGTTATATCAACCACTGGGGTAATACCCAAAGATATATTTAGACGCCTTGAACAGATAGGTCTGCCGAAATTCACGTACGTAACTCTACAAAAAGCCGCCATATTAAACACTTGTAGGATTGTTCGGAAATTCCTCCAACTCGACTCTGATAACTCATTATTTATATAAATAATTTTATTGTGTCAGCACTTGGTGATCAGCCCGTGCAGTCACAAAATTACCAGGCCTAGCCTGAGCACGAAATGTGAAAAAAAAAACATAATAATAATAATAATAAAAAAAAAAAAAAACCCGCTGTCATGTGGTGTCACATCTCTTTGTACCATTGAAATTTTATAAAATATTATTTAATAACAATAGATACAAATCCTCAATAGCTACAATCACAATTAAATTAATGTAAGCCATATAGATCAGTGAGAATGTATCGATGTAAAAACAGAAATACCTCAAAATACAAGAAATAGATTGACTTTGACACTGTCATGTCAATTAAAATATGTGTGATAAATAATGGATACGATTAGATGATTACACGATCAAAAGCGGGACAACAAAAAAACGCACGCCCTCCACCTCCGCCCGCGTCGTCGTCCAGCTCCTCGCCAACATCGTCGGGTGACGAGTTCGCCACCGCACCCGGCACCAGCGAGTCGAGCGACGACGAGCGCGGGCCGTCGGCCGCGCCGCCGCCACCACCTGTGCGACGTGGACGACCCCCGCTGCCGGCACGCTTGGAGCCTGCGAGGCAACCTGCTTCGCGCCCGGCTCCCGCTACCGGTGGTGTAGTGCGTCGCATGCGATGGACTCAAGAAATAAACGAGAACTGCATGCGCGCCTATTATGGGGCCACAGAGGGAGAAACTAATATGACAGCGTATCGTCCCAGGATGCTTTCTTTGTTTCAGGCCCTCGAACCAACCATTACCGTATCTGCACAGCGTCTATCGGATCAAGTGCGGGTCATTCAACGTTGCAAGCGATTAGATGACTCTGTGCTTGATCGGCTACGCCTGGAGGCGTTACCTGTTCGCCCAACTGTCGCCATACCTCGGGGTCCATCTGCCGAACCAATTTATCGGTCGCCAACATCTGCCCAGTCACCGGGAATGGTACGGATGAACCCTGTGGCTGACGAGGGTGACAATGCGAACATAAACGTAAGTACCCAGGCCCATGAGCACTTGAGGAGGACTTTGGGGGAGACGATCGCGCAGTATCGCGCCACACCGGACTCTAGGCCGCGTATACCTCGTCTGCCTACGAATAGACGAAATTTGGCGCTAATGGGAGCCCTGAATGATCTGCTAGCCCCATATTTAGAGGCTAGTGAAGATCTTGTTGATACGCACTCAATCTTGTACTGTGGGGCCATTGCGGCGTGTCGGGTTGCTCGAGTCAAGTTTCCTGACCTTGACTATGCAGCTCGGCCCGTCGGCGGTGTCCCTGCATGGCAAAAGCGGATTGAGCGACGTATCAGCATATTCAGGACTCTCATTGCAAAGCTAATATGCTTCAGGGAGGGCAACAATCGCCCCCGTGTCATGCGTTTCGTAAACCAGGCATTTGAGGGTACTGGTATTAGACCCAGCGACTACATTGCCTGTGTTACGGAACGCATTGACTTCCTGAAGCAGAAAGTCTATGCGTCGGCGGGACGTATTCGCCGCTACAGAGAGCGTGTGGAACGATTCCAGCTAAATCGGCTCTTCCAAAGTGACCAAAGGAAGGTGTACAGGAAGTGGGAGGGAACTGAACAATGTGTGATCGACGGGCAGCTGCCGGATGCTACTGCTATGAATAATTTCTGGCGTAGTATTTGATCGGTGCCAGTCAAACACACCGAGAGTGATTGGATGACAGTGGTTGAACGTGAATGTGAGCCTATCGAGTCCATGGGGGCTGTAACTATCAGCCCCGATGACATAAGTTGTGCGATTCGAACGGCGCAGAACTGGAAAAGTCCTGGGCCAGACGGATTGCACAACTTCTGGATAAAGTGGATTCGAAGCTCACATGAACGTTTGGCCACCCAATTCCAACAAGCTCTCGAGCTTGGTTCCCTACCTTCTTTCCTTACGACAGGACTCACCTTCCTGCTCTATAAATCCGGTAGTACCACGGATCCCAAGAATTTTAGACCTATCACATGCTTGCCAACTCTTTACAAGCTCCTTACATCCATCTTGAGAGCGAAAATTAACCAGCACATAGTTGTGAACAAAATCATGGCTTCCTCTCAAAATGGATGTAGGGTTGGGTCCCGTGGTACTAAAGAGCTCCTCCTCATAGACATGACCATCTGCAAGCAAGTTCAACGGAAAAAGACAGCCCTTTCAACTGCCTGGATTGACTATAAAAAGGCCTATGATTCAGTGCCTCATTCATGGCTAGAGAGGGTCTTTGAGTTGTATAAAGTTAATACAACTTTAAGATCCTTTCTTGGCACGTGTATGAGACAATGGACCACGGTCCTTTGTCAGCCAGGTAGAGGAAATGGCTCTTCGGATCCGATGGACTTGATAAGGATCGAGCGAGGCATTTTCCAGGGCGACAGTTTGAGTCCATTATGGTTTTGTCTGGCTTTGAACCCCCTCAGCAACCTACTGAGGGATTCAAGACTAGGCTGCCGCCTCCGAAGTGACGGGGAGATTGTTTCTCACCTGTTATACATGGATGACTTAAAATTATTTGCACCGAATCCCTCTGACCTGGTGGAGCTATTGAAAATCACAAGAGATTTCAGTAGTTCTATCAGGATGGAGTTTGGTGTAGATAAATGTGCTGTCATGCATGTCCAACGGGGAAAAGTTGTAAATTCAACAAATTTACAACTTTCTGAGATAATGTCCCTCAGATCTCTCGCGGAGGAGGAAACTTACAAATATCTTGGTATGTCACAGTGTTTGAGTATTGTGGATGGGGACATAAAGCAGGCGATGAAAGAGCGTTTCTTTTGTCGACTGACAAAAGTACTTAAAAGTCTTTTGTCAGGTGGTAATAAGGCACGCGCTTTCAATGCCTGGGTAATGCCCCTACTCACTTACTCCTTTGGCATACTAAGATGGACCCAAACTGAGTTAGATGCTTATAGGAAGGTCCGTCAACAGCTGACAGCGCATCGCATGCTTCACCCACGCTCATCCGTTATGAGACTGTACATCCCACGTAAGTGTGGAGGTCGTGGATTTTTGAACGCCAAGACTCTCCATAACCGCGAGGTGTACAGTCTTAGGGATTATTTCCTTAAAAATGAGTGTGGGATGCATCGCGACGTCGTTGCAGTAGATAGGAGCTTTACACCGCTCTCCTTAGCAAGCGAGAACTGGCACAGACCAACGGTGCTGAGCACCGAAGACCGCAGGGACATATGGAAGAGCAAGGAGCTGCACGGGCGGTTCTACCGGGCCTTAACAGGGCCTGATGTAGATCTGCTCGCGTCGGTAAACTGGCTACGATTTGGTGACCTCTTTGGAGAAACCGAGGGTTTTGCTTGTGCAATTGCAGACGAAGTCATGATGACGAACAACTATCGGAGATATATCCTGAAGGACGGTACGGTCGACATTTGTCGAGCATGCCGCCGTCCTGGCGAATCACTCAGGCATATTATCTCCGGTTGTTCTCATCTGGCTAACGGAGAGTACTTGCACAGACATAACCTTGTAGCCAGAATTATCCACCAGCAACTTGCTCTTCGTTATGAGCTTGTGGATTCCGAAGTGCCGTACTATAAGTACACACCAATGCCGGTTCTCGAAAATGGTCGTGCCACGCTCTATTGGGATCGATCTGTTATCACGGATAGGACTATTGTTGCCAATAAGCCTGACATCATGCTGACAGATCGATCGACGCGCCAGGCAATGCTCATCGATATTACCATCCCGCATGACGAGAACCTTGTGAAGGCCGAGAAGGATAAACTTACTAAGTACCTAGACTTGGCCCACGAGGTGACCGCTATGTGGGATGTGGATTCGACGATCATTGTCCCGATAGTCGTTTCAGCGAACGGTCTTATAGCGAAGAGCCTCGATCAACACCTCAAGAGGCTCTCGCTAGATGGCTGGATCAAGGGTCAGATACAGAAGGCAGTACTCCTGGACACTGCGCGCATCGTTAGGAGGTTTCTCTCTCTCTGTAGCCTTAACTGTCGGTAGCTTGAGCCCTGCCCCGCTGCTGGCAGCCCTCTAGGATTAGGTTTTTATAAAGGTTGTATTTTTTGTATGATATTTTTTTATATTTTACTTTTTATATAAGTTTTATAAAAACCTAGACCTAAGAAATTAAATAAATAAAGAGAATAATAATAATATCTTTATTGTGGTACACAGGTTAAAAAAAGAATATAGATACAGATAATGTGTGTGTCACTGTGACCTGTCTACATAAGACGTACAATTATAAAAAGGAAATACAAACTAAAACTTCAAAACAATGTCAAAATCAATAAAATGAAAAAATACTTTACTATCCTAATAAAATATTCGTCCAAATCTATATAATTCTATTCAATTAAATTGTCATTTAAGTAATCATTAATATTATAGTAGCATTTATTTGTCAAAATTGATTTTAATTTATTTTTAAATGTCACAAAATCTGAAATTTTTATACTATCTGGCAATTTATTAAAAATAATTGGAGCCATACCAATTACATTTTTGTCCATCATTGCTGTTTTAAAACCACCAGTTACCAACTTATGTTTATATTGCTGTCTGATATGATCTACCCTTTTCCTTGCGTCAATCAATTTTACAAATAAATTTGAATTTAATTTTACATATATACATATTTCAAGAATATAAATACATACTAATGTCAATAATTTTAGGGACTTGAACACCGGAACACAACTATCAGTACTTTTCAAATTGCACATTGACCTTAGACACCTTTTTTGAGCCTTAAAAACTCTGTCACTGTCTTTCGAGTTACCCCAAAATATAACACCGTAACGTAGATGTGGTGTGACTAAACCGTAAAATATATCCTAGCATAGTATAGAATAGCAAACTTGATACACGTAGAACACAAATGTGTTTTAGGTGTATCAATTAATAAAATATACAGCTAATCTAAAATTATAATTATTATACAGCAACATTTATACCAGCTTAAAACTTTGCTTAGGAGAGCTTTATATAAGTTGTCCAAGCAATAATGTGATTAGTACTTACTTGAACATTGATAAGAACATAGATTTTGAGACGGAGTTAAAGCCATCGTATAACAGAGGACAATCTAACATAATTTTCCTTTGCCTTGCCATTCCGGAGTCGCATTCCTAATCCCATATCGACCTCATTAGGAGGGCTTTGCTCGGTGACACATAACGTAAAGGGACGGTCGATCAAAATCTGTTATGATACGTGAGGGTCACTTGATTGAGCTAGCAATTTCATATTTAACGTTTCAAATTTATTTATGTTTTAGCTTTGTTATAAGTTTTTATTTTGCATTTACAATGCTATTTTATTATACGCTTATTAAATTAAAAAATAAATATGGTGAAATAATTATACCAGGGCTTGAACGCGCGGTAGCTCAAATTTCAGAGCAAAGGTCGTACAGAGTCCTAAGGTCGCTGGTTCAAAGCCTGCCCGTGTGGAATTATTTTAACCTTTTTTATTTTTTTATTTAATAAGATATAAATAAGATTAGTTTGTTGTTCGTGTAAGTGAACAAAACTGGATTAAATTTTTAAGCTGCCTGTTATTTGACTACTATTTATTATAAACGCCGGAACCAATGGCTTAAGACGGTGCTGTTTTATTTTTGAAAATTGACGTGTGTTTAAGTCATTTTTAATTAATTAAATACATCAAAAGTATTTGTATAATTCAGATCAATCCTTGAACAAGGTCGCCCCTTTGTTGGACTTTTAAATAAATACATATAAAATTTAAAAATGATATATATATATACTAGCTGCCCTGGCGAACTTCGTTTCGCCATAAGTTAAAAACTATCCTATCTCTCAAGTTGGATCGAACTGCACATGGTGTGCGAATTTTATTATAATCGGTTAAGTGGTTTAGGAGTCCATTGAGGGCAAACATTGTGACACGAGATTTATATATATTAAGATATGATATGATATTTAAAAGCATTTTTCTTCGAAAACTTTGTAATTTTTACGTCTAAAACAATAATTCTCACATGACAATATTTATACGTACGCCTAGGAGGTCGCCCCCCTTATTCTTTTAGTTGTACACTTATTTAGCAAAAGGCCGGCTGATTTCATCCCGATCAGCACTCACTCAGTGCGGGACGACTTTGGACGTGTGTCTCGGTTTACATTCGCCCCGAGCAAGACCTACGAATGAGGTCGAATTATGTTGACCAGTAGCTAACTGCGTACGTGAGTAACCCGTTATTACAAATTTTAGTAATGTCTTTAACTCACAATAATTTATATGCGAATTAACAGCCTCCGTGGTTAAGGCGTTTGCCTGTTGACCCGGGGGTCGTGGGTTCGATTCCCACCGGAAGCATACTTTGTTTAGTTCTTTCCAGTTTGGTTAGGACATTGCAGGCTTGAATCACCTTATTGTCTGATATCATTATCATGTTAGAGAGATAAGTGATTAATAAAGGAGAAAGTTAGATAAAGTTAAGTAACCGATTTTTAGGGTTCCGTAATTCACAAGAAACCCTTACAGTTTCGTCATGTCCGTCCGTCCATCCGTACGTATGTCTGTTCGTCCGGGCTTGTACTCCGCCGCTACTGCACCGATTGTTACGAAAATTGGTGGAGAGATAGTTAATGAAGTTCCAAAAATAAAACATAAGTAATCATTTAACGAAAACATTCGATATTCGATTTATTTTGCTGTCAAATATTTAAATTAGGTAGGCGTTAAATTAACTGTCGCTTACTTTATTTTGTGTTTGTGAAAACTGAAGTATATTTTGATTTATAGATTTTTTGATTTATAGAGTTATAGATTTTTGATGTTAAATAACGTGAGATAGTAACATTATTAATTAATATGCGAATTACGGGTTACTCACGTACAAAATAAGCTCCTCTCTCGTATAGGTCTTCCTCATGGCGAATGTGAACCGATACGCGCGCATACTAAGTCATCCCGAATTTATGTCGCCCTTATATAGCTGTCTTTGTACGCGAGTGACCCGCAATTCGCATATCATCATCATCATTTCGAGTAGGTGTCACGGTCAATCGACCATGCACACCCTGGTGTCAGAGTTCTTCGGAACCGCCTCTCGGCCTCTGACGTGGTTCCTTTAACGACTACCAGATGGCAGCCAGGACCACCGGCTTAACGTGCCTTCCGAAGCACGGAATCATCTTTATTATCAGACAATCAGGTGATTCAAGCCTGCAATGTCCTAACCAAACTGGAAACAACTAAACAAAGTATGCTTCCGGTGGGAATCGAACCCACGACCCCCGGGTCAACAGGCAAACGCATTAACCACTGGACCACGGAGGCTGTTAAAAAACGATGACCGGTGGGATTAAAAGGATCTTAAACCAGCTAACGCGGCATTGCATACCCACGCAATAGATAGTCAGACGTCCTGACCAAGGTCTTAGGGAAACGTGGAGGAGGCTTTTATGTCCAGCATAATTGCTTTCTAAAGGTTTCCGAGATAACCATTGAACAGCTATTGTCAAGCCTTATATGATGATTGTAATACAGAGTAATTAAACATCAATATCCAGAACATAGCAATAATTAATCCTCTTGTAGAAGTAGGCTATACAAAAGTAGAATTGTAGAGCACTATTCAGTCGATGTACTGCTCTAGTCCTATAAACTTGCTTATAGTGGTTTTTTTACACCAAACACTGTATTTTGGAGGTTTTCGAGGTATGCTATTTTAAAGCTAAAAGTAATAATTTTGGCTTTATACAGCCCACTGTATAAAATAATACAATTTACATTCTACTACTACTACTACTACTACTACAACTACTACTTTTGTACATCGCTTATAAAGCTTCTAGCTGTTATTACACTGGTTAAAAGATTTTTTTTCAGCTTAAATGTTTATTGTGTTATTACCGTCACGTATTATAACCACATATAAAAAAATGCATTATACCTGATGATGATAAAGCTGGCCGAGGAAGGCCCCCGTTAACAGATAGATGTGAATCCCACATCTACCTGATGACGAGTGCCTTGCGGCGTCTCCATCAAGATGCTGGCTCGTTTTAAAATAAAATATAAAATCTAAAGACAAATAAATATAAAACTGAGTCGTCTGGTGTCATATTAACATGTCTATTCCCAGATTTCTAGCTCAAAGACAAAGTTTATGTCTTGGGACTGCGGAGCAGCTTTAGCTTTTGTGGAGTTTAGTAAATATTATCAAGTTAAAGACAAGTGATAAGACGTGGGATTAACTAAAGTTGGAGTGAAGTTTGAGTTGAAAACAAGTTTTTGTTTAGTTTATTTTTTCGTGTCAATGTGGTTGACATATTGTGTAGCAACCCTAAAAATAGTGATCAAACAATCAGAGACGTACTCGTAGTACAAGTAGTAAGTATTTTTTCCTATCAAAATATAATATTTTTCTTTTTTTGCGTCTTCAGCAGAGTCACCTATTATGACAGCATTCACGGGGTGACATTATTTGGCAAAAATTTTCACTGCTGCCTAACGCCAACCCACCTTAGATAGCACCAATGCTTAAAAATACCTGTAACCTTAAGAGCGCACCAATGCGACCCGGCTGAAGCCATTTCGCACCCCGCGCCCCGCGCGAAAGCAGGATAGATCTAATGACCGTAACGCGTAAAAAATGAGAAGAAGATAGTGGGTAGGCACAAGCGGGTGTCCTAGAATTAACGGGCGTAAGCGCCAAATCACATAATTGTTATTTAAAATAAAAGTACGAGGTTAATGAGTAAAAAAACTTTACCAGATTTTAGAACTAGTTATTGCTCAGCTAGGAAACTAAAAATCATTGCTAAAGACCTTACGGTTTTGCCGTTCTGACCACAAACATTAAATAAAGGGGCTATGTTTGCAAAATAAAAGTATCGAGGCTTTTGTTATTAATCGTGTTTTCAGGTTTAACAGTTTTAAGAAAATATGTTGAAGTTTTATATATAATAAATAACAGGCATGTTGTCGTTATAGATATAGACATCTATACGAATGTTCATTGACAAGTTTCGCATTCGTGCCCTCTTAAATACAAATACTTGACCGTGCTGAGAATCAAACCCCTGCCCCACGTATCGCAGGCTAGCGTAGCAACTGCGACTCTGATGCCATCAAAATTATCACCAATGTTATTAATTATTATTTTGTAAATCGTTAAAAAAATATTTATAAATGAAAATAATAGGTATTTAGAATTAAAAATATAAATTAAATCAGCTCAAGGTGCAGATTATAATTAAGAATATAATGCATCACAATAAATTTATTTAAAATTAATATTAATTTGTAATAATTAATTGAAAGTGGATTTAAATGTATTTCTTTTTATTTTGATAAAATTACTGAAAATTAAAATATGTACACATTGCCCGTCGCTGTCATATATAAATTGAAATAATAAGTATAATTTAAATGAATATACAGGGACGAATTACAAAGATTACCCTAGCCCCATTGTAACTTGTGAACTTATGGCGTGGGATGCTAACTCAACAATTCTATATTTTATAAAAAGGTACATATATAAACAATAAGACCCGGATGTAAAAAAAGAGTAATGAGATCGATATGGCATTAGTTACATTGAGGGAGTAGGTAAGCAGGGAAATCAATTATGTCAGGAATTTCGCGTGATATTATGATTTTACAATCGTTGTGCATTCGAAACGTAAGTTCGCTTACCGAATCCTTTTATAATCTGTAGTTTCTTGCATTTGTTGGACGATAAATAATAAGCTAAAATATAATAAGTTGAACACGAACCACAAACACACTATACTTAATAAAGCCTAATAGAGACTTAACCTTTCTTTGTCCAAAAGATTATTAGAAAAAGAAAAGCCACAGCTGCAAGTCGCAGTCAATACAAAACATAATAACTTCCACGAAGTGACTATGTGTAGAAGCCTTTTGATCTCCGCGGAGCTGAAGTTTTGAACTAATATTTTCTTATTTCGAAGTCACTGGTCGTATTTTGTTTTAATATAGGATGAGTATCACTTTATTCACTTGACATCATGAGTGCAGCAAAGTTTGGCGTACTTTGTTTTACCCTGATCAAAAAGAAGGGTTCCAATAGTTTTTTCAGTCGTTGTAGAGCCACCTATTGGCAAAATTTCGAATCCCCTTCTTACACCGAAAGGCATTCTTAGCTATTTATCAAAGAATCTAGGCTTAAAAAACTTTTTCGATGTGATTACGTGTTATAAGTCGGAACAAGCAATAGAGAGGCAGGACCAGCCTAAGCGTTCGGTTTCTGACGCATCTATCTCTCTTCCACCGTTATCACGTAAAATTATCGTCCGTTAACCGACTTTACAGACAACAATTCTTTTTTTTTATATATAAAAATAAAAAAATTGCCTTTGCCTTGTCTTTTATAGCTAGTGTTATTAAAGGGATTGTAAGGATTCCAACGATAGATACATCCTAGTATATTCAGGCATTAAATAGTTATGGTGGAATTAATATACTCACATACATACATACTTCTAGACTTATATTATACTAGCTGACATTCTATAGCTGTCAACTTCGTTTAGCTATAAGATAAGAAATATCCAATCTTTTAAGTTGGAACAAATTACATATAGTTACGAAGTTTGATGACCTATAATTTAATCAATAATCTGAAACTAACGAAAAAAATAAAAAAACTGAAAATAAAAATACCAGGAAAAGACATTATATTACCAGGACAGAATAGCTCTGTCAAGATCAGAAGTGTTCTCCACAACTGCCTGTCCGGTTGTTGCAGGTATGGCAAAAAAAAAGAAACATTTCCAGTTTAAGTATGCTTTCGAAGGGCAGCAGCATTGAAAGCACAAGAAGCCAAAGAAACTCGCTAACTCGCCTGACAAGCGTGGTGAAAATAATCCTTGGAAGACGCTTATGTCCAGTGTTTCTACAGCGGAAATAAATAAATAAATAATAAATAAATAAATATATACGGACAAATCACACAGATTGAGCTAGCCCCAAAGTAAGTTCGAGACTTGTGATATGGGATACTAACTCAACGATACTATATTTTATAACAAATACCTATATAGATACACATCCAAGACCCAGGCCAATCTGAAAAAGATCATTTTCCATCTTGACCTGGCCGGGGATCGAACCCGGTCACTCCGTGTCGCAGGCTGGCGTGTTGACCGCTGCGCCACGGAGCTAGTCAAGGAAATGATGATGCTCTGTCAATCTCTATGCTATTCCCTTCACACAAAAGCAAGAAATATTCTTATATTTGAACGTCAACATAATATTCGTCCTTCAAAATCACAACTATAGTTTAATTACAATCCCTTATTCCCAAACAGCCGAATCGGAAAGCAAATTACAATCAAAACTATCAGTAGTGTGACAGATGAGCGGAACCCGAATTAACTAAGTTCGTGCGACGTGACAGAAAGCTAACATTGACGAGTGGTCTACAAAATAAAACAGGTACAGAATTTGCTAAGTTATTTAACTGCCGTAATCCAAAACCATTTCCAGGTATACGCTCAAGTATTAACATCTTCGATTTACAATATTTTACAAATTAATTATTGCTGAGGTAGTTACTCAATGAACGAATATTGCGTTTTGTGCCGTCATTTGTGGATGCATTTTTGCTAACTCCTAATTTCTTTATTGTTCGTATTTAAATTGTTAATTCGTTATTTAATTATAAACATCACAAAAGACATTCCAAAAGATAGAAAGTGGGCGTGAAAGTATTATCACGTTTTAAAAAATATACAGTTCTAGTTTATAGATTAAAACGAAGGAAATAACGAAATTAGATTCTTAAAGTTTGACTAGCTTAGATTCTTAAAGTTCGACTAGCTCCGTGGCGCAGCGGTCAACACGCCAGCCTGCGACACAGAGTGACCGGGTTCGATCCCCGGCCAGGTCAAGATGAAAAATGATCTTTTTCAGATTGGCCTGGGTCTTGGATGTTTATCTATATATGTATTTGTTATAAAATATAGTATCGTTGAGTTAGTATCCCATAACACAAGTCTCGAACTTACCTTGGGGCTAGCTCAATCTGTGTGATTTGTCCGTATATATTTATTTATTTATATTTTATTTATTTATTTAAAGTAATGTTTTCTTTCAGATAAAATGATAAAATCATGATATTTGAAAAATTAGTATGCCCAAATTATTACAGCATATCAAGTTTATTGGAGAAAATAATTATTTTAATCGTTCAGTGGGCTTAACCTATTCAATCAAAAAAATAACAACGGGTTGCACTCCAGAAGTGCCGACAGAAGTGAAAACTTGCCTTTGCGGCAGCCTCAGGTCATGTGTCCTACGAATTTTCGATCAGTCACGTGTCCTGACGCCAGTTCAAAATCTTTTACCCATCCAAAAAAGTGCACAACGCCGCTAAAGTAGTTTTCACTTCAATAAATTTAATTAAAAAGAATAAAAGCTTGTAAAAAGAGCTCTTGAATGTGATGCATATATTCCTTTAAGTTAATGTATGTCGGTGAATTACAGTGATTTTGTTTTATAATGATGCAAAAAACTACTACTACTATGTCGGCCTATAGCTGACTCCGTACGTGAGTAACCGTAATTCACATATAAATAATATAAACTATGTTTGTAATTGAAATTTGTGTTTACCATAACCACCATTTGAAGGGCTCTCGAGATTTTTTTCAGTGTGTGTTTATGTAAATGTGATATTGAATCCAGTGACACTTCTGTATCCACTTTATTTAGCGCTCAAACTTATCGTGATGGAAATGGAACGGGACCATCGAACTAAAACAATGTACCAGCACTTTCATATTGGAAAGTTAGCCGACCATTCGCCAAAAGGGATATAAAGTTTTATCATAATCTGGGGATGAGCCGAAGTGTTGGTTCGGCCAATATCACGGACTGATTTTAATACCTTTTTGAGTTACACACGCCCGAACAATTCTCTGTCCGTTGTTATTTTAAAAGGCTTATCGAATACTATTCTGGCAAGGCTGGGTATTTTGGGACATTAGAAATAACTAGCTGTTACCCGCGGCTTCGTCCACGGCAATTTCTGTTATTATACACATTTATTGTCGCGGGCATTTTTTTAGTTCGTTTAAAGAGGAATAATTCTTTAATACACATTTGTCGGGTAACTTGAACCATTTACGCATCGCACGCGTCGATGTCCGCAACTGTGAACAATTTTCTCCCGTTTTCAAAATATTTTTTATTGATGCCTCGCTCCTATTGGTCGCAGTGTGTTGTTTTATAGCCTAAAGCCTTCGTCAATAAATGTACTATCCAACACAAAATTAATTTTCCTATTTGTGTGTGTTGTCAGTGCTTCCTGAGATTATTGCGTTTAAACAAACAAACAAACTCTTGAGCTTTATAAAAGTAATATAGATAAATTAACGAACAATACATATAGAATGTCCGAGAAAGCGCGAGCAAAGAGTATCCGTTTTAGCTTGGTCAAACACTATTTCGTATGTCTGACTGTCATGCTGTCGGTTCAGCTGTTTTTTTGTGCGTAAGTTTGATAATTACAGATATTTTTATCGATTTAGTTTTTGGAAATTATTTATATGGGCACAAAGAGCTTAACGTCTTAGGAACATTTTTAGTACACTGTGATAAAACAAACGAGGTGTACAGCTCGAGTACCAACTTATATTCCACAATTTGTACTCTTTTATTTAAAGTGCGCAATCCTTATCCTTATCCTTACTTCCTTACTAATATTATAAATGCGAAAGTGAGTTTGTTTGTTTGTTTGTTACGCTTTCACGCCGTAACTACTGAACCGATCATCATGAAATTTTGCATACAAGTTCTCTGGAGTACGGAGAAGGACATAGGCTACCTTTTATCCCGGGAAAAAAGTACTATTCCCGAGGGATCGACATTGACGCGGGTGGAGCCGTGGGTGAAAGCTAGTAAATAATAAATAAAATATTACAAATGTGAAAGTGACATGTTTGTTGATTGTTTACAACATTTTTACGTCTGAACTTCTAAACCGATTATATAAATAAATATCCTTACTAATATTATAAATGCGAAAGTGAGTTTGTTTGTTTGTTACGCTTTCACGCCGTAAGTACTTAACTGATCATCATAAAATTTTGCATACAAGTTCTCTGGATTACGGAGAAGGATATAGGCTACCTTATATCCCATGAAAATGTACTATTCCCGAGGGATCAACATTGACGCGGGCGGAGCCGCGGTCGAAAGCTAGTATAAATATATACGGACAAATCAAACAGATTGAACTAGCCACAATAAAGTTCGAGACTTGTGTTATGGGAAACTAACTCAATGATACTATATTTTATAACAAATACGTATATAGATAAACATCCAAGACCCAGGCTAATCTAAAATATCATTTTTCATCATGATCTAACCGGGGATCGAACCCGGGACCCTCGTGTCGCAGGTGTTAACCACTGCGCCACAGAGCTTGCCAACTTTATCATTATCATTGTATTTGCGTTGTCTGGAGTAAGAAGAACCCCAAAGGCCTTTCATCCCGGAAAATGTATTCTGATCTCGAGTTCCATATTGTTTCTATAATTTTTCTAGAAATTGTTGCACAAAAGTAACCAAACCTTTCATTCGATTGGGACCAAAGCGTTTTTCCAACAATAAATATAAATATATACGGACAAATCACACAGATTCAGCTAGCCCCAAACTAAGTTCTGAGACTTGTGTTATAGGATACTAACCCAACGATACTATATTTTATAACAAGTACATATAGATAACCATCCAAGACCCAGGCCAATCTGAAAAAGATCATTTTCCATCTTGACCTGGCCGGGGATCGAACCCGGGCACTCTCGTGTCGCAGGCTGGCGTGTTGACCGCTGCGCCACGGAGCTAGTCAAACAATAGCCCGAACCATTTCTGTTTTAACTATAAAAAACGGCAGTTATCAATCTCACGTGTTCCGCAAACTCCGTTTTTGATGAAACCGAAACGTTAGCAATGAAAAGTAAAACGGGAATTTTCAAAGCGGCCAATACACCGATAGCAATTCGCATAGTATGCAAATGAAGTGGGTGTTGCGTTGTTTGTCGTTTGTAAAAACAGAACGCGCTAACTAGAGCAAACATTCGTTTTGTCTGCTCGGAATTAGACTGGGAAACAAAGATCTGATACAATTACTAGATGTGGATACAATTTCAGCAGTGTTTCTGACGTTTTTATTAGGTATTCCTTTCTTTTTTTTAATTAATTACTTTTAAGTTTTACTTGCGAGTAGTCAAAGTAACTACAGTATATTTTATTTATTCTCACGTTTGACATTTCCATGGAATTATTACATAATTTTTTGATCCGTCAATAGAAACACTTCAAAATATTCTGACGACGAAAATGTTCTTTACTATCCCTGACTTAGAAAGAATGCCAGAAAGTTATCGTAGCCTAATAATGCTTAGATGGGCAGCAGCGTCGGGAGCACAAGAAGCCAAAGAAACTGCACTCGCCAACATGCTTGTGTCTGCCAAGCGTGGTGGTAAGCTCGCACATAATTATGGGTAGAATATGCAAGCATGAAGTACTTGATCTCGGAATGCCGGACCATACCTTAAATATATTTTCATTGAATTAGAAAAACTATGGAAGCAGTATTGCGCTCAACAACTGACACCACGCAAAGTAGATCAAAGCGGACGGGGCTTAAAAAGTGTATCTTTTCGCAATCTAGTCTCCCACGCGTTCCGTGACGGAAGGACGCGTCGATAAAAGCATTTAACGACATGTTTTTTGTGAATATCGGCGAAAACTTAACGAATTAAGATAAAAATTACTTCTTGTGTAGTAAATTGGTGCAGGAAATGCAAAGAAAACGGAAAAGTGACACTGGAGTATCTTATCATAGCGAGCGAGGCGAGCTGCTGTCGTGAGCGATGTCTACCTACCTCCGCTATGTTGACACCATAGCGTTCATTAGAAATATTGACACCGCCCCGTGACCTTCACGCGGCCAATCGCAAACTATCTTCGTCTATGAGTGCGTAAGTTTTTTTTTGTGATTTGAGTTAAGTTTGTTTGCGTAAATGGGACTGATAATGAATCGTTAGTTGTATGAGAGTCACGCTTCCATAGTTTTTCTAATTCATTGTGTAAAACTCTTTTCCTATATTGTTTATGTTTTTACACAAGTTGCAGTTGTCCAAACCATAAATGAGTTGCTTTTAAAACTAGACTTTTGGCTAAAAAACTGTCGTAGTACCGGAAGGTCCGGTTATTTACAAAAAAATAATTAACTTGCCAACAACAGGGTCATGCTCCTGCAGTGGAGACTAAAAAGACCTGATGATGTCGATTTAACTTGCAATGTAGGCACTTCGTAAGTCATCAAAAAGGTAAATCGATCGTGTTTAGACTCATTTGATTTGTCAAGGAAAGAACTTTACTTGATGAATCGTTTATTATAAAAAAAAATTGTCATAAAAATTAAAAATGTGCGAAAAACAAAACTTCTTTCTGATATATTTGACTAAAGATCTTCGATCACCAATTGTTGATCGAAGCTAACGATGAAAGAAGTATCATACATTTTGACCATTTTTAGTACTATTGTAAAGACGATGACTTTTAAAAACCTTCTATCAAATATAAAAAAACTAGATACACAGTCACATACATAGATGCCATTTTATGCTGTATATATAAGTATGTTTACATAATTCACAGTTATATAAGTATATTTTATGTTAAAACTAACCTTACTTGCATGCAATAAAGTCGATTTTGAAAACTGACTGACCGACTATTAATTAAAATTTAAATTTAAATGGAAAATATACTTTAATAATATATAATGTGACTTTGTATCTAGTAATATTAAACCAAATGTCTAGTGTGCACTTATTAGGTAAGGATATTTATCGCGGATTGTGTAACTAGTTTTTATCCTTGATCGAAGTTTAAAACTGATATTTTTAATAACCACTTCCAGTAAACACCATCTTAGGTTGGCTTGTAATTTCATGTAACACGTATCTTATGAATTGTTTTATTATTCAAGTGACGGCCGACGAATTCTTCCAGCCGTTACCCACCGCCCGAGCCGAGATGAAATCCTAATATTACCTTGCATTTTAAAACAATGAGGGCTACCGCGTGTGAATTTTCGCTAGAAGCGCTAGTGTAGCATGCGGTATCAGAAATACATGCATATATTATCACGTCTTTATCCCTTACGGGGAAGACAGAGCCTAAAGTCATACCGACCGAAAGGCCACTTTTAACATGTTGGTGGGCGTAAAGGATGAATACGGAAACAAAAGAGTGAGTTGCTAGCCGCATTGCCTATTGTAATGATTCTTTAGATTTTAGAAGAAGCACACTAGCTCCGTGGCGCAGCGGTCAAAACGCCAGCCTGCGACACGGAGTGACCGGGTTCGATCCCCGGCCAGGTCAAGATGGAAAATGATTTTTTTCAGATTGGCCTGGGTCTTGGATGTGTATCTATAAATATATTTGTTATAAAATATAGTATCGTTGAGTTAGTATCCCATAACACAAGTGTCGAACTTACTTTGGGGCTAGCTCAATCTGTGTGATTTGTCCGTATATATTTATTTATATTTATTTATTTTCGACCATTCCCTTGACCGGATTCTAAGGTCTAAGCGGAAAGACACTTTCTAGGTTTTTTCTATTCTCCCAGACCAGCATGGCAACATGGCAGAAATGACATTTAATAGGACTAATACGTGGTCATGGATGTCAGATGGTCATGGATGTCAGATGGTCATGGATGGATGGTCATGGATGTCAGATGGTCATGGATGTCAGATGGTCATGGATGTCAGATGGTCATGGATGTCAGATGGTCATGGATGTCAGATGGTCATGGATGTCAGATGGTCATGGATGTCAGATGGTCATGTATGTCAGATGGTCATGGATGTCAGATGGTCATGGATGTCAGATGGTCATGGATGTCAGATGGTCATGGATGTCAGATGGTCAGGGGTGTCATCCTCAACTGTCTGTCCGGTGGTTGCAGGTATGGTATCGGGTACGCGCGCCCGTTCTCCCGTGCTGCTACTTGCTTTCCCCCATTCTTCCAAGTGAGAAGTATCCCAATACCTTCATTTCCTTTTCAAGTGCAACAAATTCCTGCTCTTCCCCAGCTTAATAATGCTTTCGATGGGCAACAGCGTCAAATGCACAAGAAGCCAAAGAAACTGCGCTCGCTACCCCACCTAGGTAGTTGTGTTAAGGCGAGGCCTCAAATGTTTGGTACCTTCGCTCGGCAAAGGACTGATCAAGTGCGCGCAAGGGATAGCGCTTAGCGGTTTAGCCCGTGAATGATGGATGAGATAGGAGATAGTCTCGAGTCGCTCAAAGAAAAAACGTAACCGCCAAATTCGTTATTTCTATTTTATATAAAATCAGACCGGTTAATTGTATTTTCATATTTACATTTTGATCAATTACTAATAACCTATCTTTTAGTCTAAAAATCATTATTTCATTCGTCGCATTTGAGCTACAATAACAAAAACTCTGCAAACGAAGACCATTTTTCAAAAAATATTTCTATCGAGAAAATTTTATCAAAACGTGTTTTCATCTTCAATTTTTGGAGATGAAATAGTCAAAAATCATATTACTTAGATTTGAAACTCCTAATTTAAGTATTTTGCGAGATAAATAAGGTTCAGAACGACCTTATTTACAGTGGTATCACCTTAAGTGACGCAAGCCTTAATGCGGAGCATAATAAGCCAAAAAAACTGCGTATTCTAGCTATATAGATATAGTCTACCTATAAAGATGATGAAATGATATACTTTTTAAGTTTTTCACCCGTACCATCAGCTAACTTCTACTCTACAGACTGCGTGGGAAGACAAACAGCTGAAACATTCCACGTTTTTCTGTTCTCCCAGACTAGCATTGCGGGAAATAATTAGTAACGATGCTTTTCTAATGTTTGTTTATTGAAACTGATAATTAACCATATTTTTAATGACTATAATTCTGTATTAACTTAATTTGGAACTAAAACTGTTTTTCGTATGAAGAAGAGCTCAAACTTTTAAAGATTCAACTTCTACATTACAATAATTTAGTACGTTAAATACGAGTACATGGTAATGTGTATATTTTATTATTGATTTTAATATTATACAATATGCAAGTACTTTATTATCAATGAATAACATTAGAAAGTAATAACTATTATAGTAAATATAAAGTATAAACTAAAACTATGAACTAAAATCAAACCGATTTGGATTAAATTTTTTATATAATTTAATGTTTGTTTTTAGCATTAAATTATATAAAAAATTGAATCCAAATCGGTCAGCGGGCAGGGCAGGATGGCCAAGTCTTGCGGCAATTCCTTGCTGGATGGCCAAACTCGATTGAGTTTGGACAAAATGCGAGCCAGTCCGTTGGTCACTGGAGATATTGATTAAGCGTGCGGAGATCTCCTTGAAGATCTATCGGGCCTCCAGACCCCAAGGCCCTAGAGTCTCTACAGCGAAGGGCACAAATATATATCTGTTGCTTGCCTAGGGCTGCATATTTGCACCTCTTCATTGATTCCGCTGCTGCCGCAGCACCCCCGGCCTATTTGCTAACTCAGTGTACAACGATTTGATAGTCATTTCAAAGTACGTTTTACATATCTTTTATAAAAATAGTCAATCATAGGAACCCCGCAATGTATTTTGAAGTGTCTATCAAAACGTTGGTCACTGAGTTAGCAAATAGGCTGGCTGACCCTGCAAGCGGTTGATTGTAAGTGGGATGGGGCCACGGTATCTACGCACGTGGCATCCCATACAAGCGACCGCCGGTTTTTCAAGGAATGAGTGTCATACCGTTGGGCATCTTGCCATCGTTTCGAGTGATACCAGCGGACTTTAACACTGCTGGCATACCAGCGGAGGCAAGGGCACGACGAATGACATCATTTGGGGCGGCATGCCGCGAAAAACAACCTGCGCTGAGGCGGCAAGCCAGGCCGTGGTGGCCCAGAGTATCGACATCTCAATAATATAGTATCTTATTGCGTCTGCTGATCGATAAGAAATATTTTTACTGTACCTACTTGAGAAGTTTTGGAGATTTTGTTACTCATTTTATAACATATTTTTTATATATTTCTGACAGCGACATCGCTTTCGCAATACTGTTATTTTAATAAGTTTCCCCGTCACTTTGTTTGCATAAAATCTATGTTACCAACTGGTACAGCTTTCTGTTGGTAAAATTACTTTTTAAACCAGTCCAGTAACAAACACACAAATCTTTCCTCTTTATACTTTTAATAGCGGCCAGCCCCGGCTTTTCATGGATAGATATCGGTATTTCTATATTTTATATTCATCCGAGATAATGTAGGATTCTAATAGTGAAAGAATTTTTTAATCCGTCCTATAGTTTCTGAGCTGAATAGGCTCCAAAAGTACAGGACCGATTAAAAGTGAGTTGGACTCGCGCATGAAGGGTTTCAGGACCGTTATCTATAAAAACGACAAAATAATCATGTCCTGGGGGCTCCCATACAACAGACATGATTATTTTGTCGTTTAATAATCATTTTATTTTTATTTAATTATTTATTTTTAAAGTGAATATATAATTAAATATTCTATGAATATTTCAAGCGTCTACCTGTTACCGTTATCAATATCGAGCAAAAACAAGAAAAAAAAATACATTTGTTGTATGGGAGCCCCGATATTTTTTAATTTTATTCTATTTTTAGTATTTGTTGTTAGGCGGCAATATAAATACATCATCTGTGAACATTTCTACTGTCTAACTATCACGGTTCATGAGCCTGGTGACAGACGGACAGACAGACGGACAGCGGAGCGATATTGGGTTCTACTCTTTGGGTACGGAACCCTAAACATAAACTAACAGTCAAATCTTACCTAATAGTAGGGTAGATACTATAGAAGGCCAGATTATAATAATTTTAATTTGACCTTACTATGTTAGTAAATGACAAAAAGTATTTACCCGCTGTAATATCCGACAATTTTAAATAGCAACCGAACTTGTTGCACGCTGCTCGCGTTTTAAATCACCCTCCTGGTAATCGGCTTAAAATTGAGAGCTCCACTTTATTTTGACACGTAATCTCAGAAGCAGGTTACGGAAAGGGATTTCGTTGGAGCGAACACTGTACGTACTGAGTACTGTAAGCGGCTTGGCGGATTAGAAAAATGAGCGAATATATAAGACACATCATCATTTGAGCGTTTCCCGGTTACATCAAGGGTCCTGGGTTCGAGCCCCGGTCAGGTGGAAAAACGATATATTTCAAGTTAGATGGTTATCAATTTAAATTTAAATTGAGCGCCACAAGATTAAGGAACCCATAAGCTAAAAATACCATTACAGACAAATAAAAAAAAATCGAGTCGCTAGTTTGAGAGATATTTTAACGTTAATATTTAGAGAACCAGACTTAAAAAACTGTGCACAATGACACTTTGTTAACAACTTTTTACCATTACCTATTTAAAGATAACGAAAACGGCATATTAATCGTTTTATATAGAAATAAAGTTATTTTGTTTGAAAAAACCAGCGTGTCGATTTCTAAAACTAAAACAAATAATATTCTTATAAATAAAATTCTTGAATATTCAGCTAAAAAATTATAGCTAATCCCCCTCTTCTATATTCAATATTAAACCCAGAAACCAACTCACTTTCTCCTAAGTCGCGGAGGCATTTCTTTGACCTATAAAAAAATAAATAAAGAAAATAAATATATACGGACAAATCGCACAAATTGAGCTAGCCCCAAGGTAAGTTCGAGACTTGTGTTATGGTATACTAACTCAACGATACTATATTTTATAACAAATACATATATAGATAAACATCCAAGACCCAGGCCAATCTGAAAAAGATCATTTTCCATCTTGACCTGGCCGGGGATCGAACCCGGGCACTCCGTGTCGCAGGCTGGCGTGTTAACCACTGCGCCACGGAGCTGTCATAAAAGCAAGCTCTTAAAATATTAGGGCTTAATTTAAATGGACCTTATATAATATATAGGTGAGCTTACTAGCTCATCATCTTGTGTCTTGGGTTACTACCCATGAGACAAGTTGACAACTTAACAAGTCAACAAATTGGGCTGGTGTTAGCATAATTAGCGTTTATGCATGTTCAGCAACCCCACTCGGATGGGTGACCGCTAGACGCATTAAAATATCTCGAGCTTCTCCGTGCTTCAGTAGGCACGTAAAGCCGTTTCCCGACTGTCATCATTGATGGCAGTCATTAAGCTATGATAGATGCCTTTAGACAGCTTTAAAAATCTGACACCAGTGTTGCCCACTTTCACACACGAGAATCAAACAACAACGATATTTTCCTGACTTAATTACGTAATAGTAACTTACCTGACGTAGTGCTTAGTTTGCAGACTAGACCCTCTTGAAATATTGATACTCGGGTCTATAGGGCGAAAATGTATTGGGAGTTTCGACATACAATATTCATATTTAAAACAAAGTAACATCAGTATAATATATTGTTAGTTCAGGAGTGTCATCCTCAAGTACTTCCTCAGGTACGCCCTCTGAAACCTTTTGGATACGGAACCCTAAAACCTACTACTTTTATGGAAATTTGAAACACAAATCTATTTTGCTTATCAAAACAGAAAACTTCATGTTTTTGTAATAATATCAGAAACTGTATCATTCAGTTTTTGTAAGGCAAATGCCGTATTTGTAAGGCAAAACTAATGTTTTTACCATAGAGATAAGATAATCCTTGCATAGCGCGTCAAATAACTATACGTACCTATTGATAGCGGAGTATAGGTCGCTTTGAAATTTCACGTTTAATTTTCTAACTGCGAGCGTGTCTTTTTACCACAAATGGAATTCGTGGAATACTAGAGATTGATATATACATAAAAGAAAAAACGGGTTTGGCTTTTACTAGAAAGGGTTTTTTTATGATAACTTTCAGGGCCGGATTCAGGTTATGGCAACCGGGGTTACAGCCCCGGGGCCTCATCAAAAGAGAAGCCCCCACAATATTAAAGAGAATTCGGAAAAAAAATAAATTCAGTCTAGTAATATTGCTTAATAATACTAACAGCTTTTCCTTTTTTTTTTCGCATTTTACCTTTACCTACAGAACTTTGTGCAAACGTTATTATATATTTTTTTATTATTTTAATGATAAAGATACTACCGCGTCGATGGAGCACTGACACCGCTGCATCAGTCATCCAGTGACCACAACCGGTGCACCTGTGCGATTTAGTAAAAATGATTATAATAAAATAAAAAAGCCTTTATTTATCCTATTGTCATTGTTTTTGTTTCTTTATCTAATAGTGTTAGTCTACGGTTTTAGTAAGTGTGTTGTCATTTTATCAATTCATGTCATGTGAAGTACCTAATGGAGGTAAAAATTATTTTATTAAATAATAACAAAAAAATATCGATCTATATTTATTCACCCCAACCATGCAATCAGTAAAATATCAAAATCTCAAATGGCCCTCATAAGCACTTGCAATATTTGGGGCCAGGGGGCCTCCATTCCTTTGTTGCCCCGAGGCGTCCAGACCTCTAAATCCGGCATTGATTACTTTCGAGTGTAGGTCTCGTTATGAATGTGTATTTTTAGCTAAAAATAAAAGAAATTCGAAACGTGTGCTACAGTCGGCGAATCAAAAATATCAACACTATGTACTGTGAACAGTTTTTAGAAATAAAAACGAAAAACAAAAACTTGGAAAGTTATACAAGAGTGTGGGTTTCATCAAAATTGAAGCTGGTTGAACGTAAAGGATTTGATGGCTGGGTGTAATTTGTTCAGTAAAAGCAAAAAGGTTTTTAGCTCTAACTGGAAATAGGCTTACGGTACTCTGTACTACGAGACTGCTATCAAATATTGGCCTCGGTGTATATTCTTTTAAAAGTATCTGGATTTTTACCGACAAAATATTAATATTAGCATATAGTAAGGATTTATACAAATGAAAACGATAAAATATAAAAGAATGCTAATAATAATACTCTACGAGGTGTAAATCGTTCCTAATTATTATAAATGCGAAAGTGAGTTTGTTTGTTTGCTACGCTTTCACGACTATACTACTGAACCAATCATCATGAAATTTTGCATACACGTTATTTGGAGTAAGAAAAAGGACAAAGGGTAAATTTTTTCCCGGGAAAAAGTACTGTTCCGTAGTCAATACCTGCAACCACCGGTCAAGCAGCTGCGAATGGCACCCCCTGGCTATATGTATATGGTATGTATATGGGAATCTCAAACAAAACTAATATAAAAATACTTCCTGAATGTTGAGGTACAACTTAACATAAGGATTATGAGTAACATTATATATAGTACCCGTGCGAAGACAGGGCTGGTCGGTAGTGTAAAAATAAATTTCATATTCACAACCAAAATCTGACGAATTTTCTATTTACAGCAAAAAACTTTTTAACATTACCGGAAAAGTATTCGATAAGCCGATTAAAATAGCAACGGACAGAGAATTGTTCGGGCGTGTGTAAAACAAAAAGGTATTAAAATCAGTCCGTGATATTGGCCGAACCAACACTTCGGCTCATCCCCAGATTATGATAAAACTTTATATCCCTTTTGGCGAATGGTCGGCTAACTTTCCAATATGAAAGTGCTGGTACATTGTTTTAGTTCGATGGTCCCGTCCCATTTCCATAACGATAAGTTTGTGCATAAACCATAGAGGTCACAAAAGTGGCACTTCATTTATTGTCGCGTAAATACTAATTATGACAATTGTAGAAATTTCTTTTTTCTTTTAGATCCGAGTTTGAGAGGTGAGGCGCTCAGTTAAAAAAATAATATATAGGTAATTAAAAAATATACATACTAGCCGTGTGGTTTCCGGCAGAGTAGAATAGGACCACTACTAGTCTTCCCATAGAGGTCGTAAGAGCGACTTAGGAAATACAAGCTAAACAAAACTCACAAACATCAATGATACCTCTCCAACCCGTCTGGCCAGCGAGGAGAGTGTAGGCCAAATCCTGTGTCTTCTCTGGCCAAATATGGCTCCGGTAATACAGAGAGGGTCATGTTCCTGCAGCGGAGACTAAAAGACTTGATAATGATGATGAAAAATATACGTTTTTCAGTGTATTGATTTTGAACAGAACATGCCCACGGCAATTATATTATACGTAATCTTCGATTGTGGGTCTTAATCCACAATCTAAGATAAGATCCCTTTATCCCTTATCACTTAGAACATACTATGAAGTGAGCTGTACACTGAGAGGCCTCATAGTCACAACGGTTAATAACGATAATTAAGGCGCTGTGCATCAGAAGAATACCGTAAAACAACTATTTTTTCGTCGCGCAATAAGCCTTATTTTTCATGGAATACTAGCATGAAAAAATATGAAGTACAGTTCAAAGATCAAAATAAATGTTTACATCAAAATATTTTCAAAAAAGATGTAAAACCTAGCTAAATAAAATCGCAAAAAAACTATATCCAGAAAAGGTTTCGTCGCGAATTACTGGATTTTTTCAGCGACAACTACCAACTTTTATACGTCTATAAAAAGTATAACTAAATGAGCAAGATGGATACCTAAAAAGAATACAACATTTGGTTATAATTATTGAAATATTATATTAAAAGTAAAAATTAACACTGAAATGGCAGACACGGGTTTGAACTGAGACTGATGACATGTATGACACAAGTACATAAAATATCTCGCGATGTCCGCTACAAACGGTTAAGGGAAACAGCGCCTTAAATCATTTATAGTTATTAAATAAAATGCTTTAATTATTGAAATATTTGTCCTTTTATGAAGATTGCACTTACTACATAAGCAATTTTGAGTAACTTACTCAAGGATACAAATAATTTTGATGTATTTAATTAATCCAGCGAATTGTACTATTGATTTCAAAAAACGTCAAATTCCACGATTTCGTGCAGTACCTTATTATGCTCGAAAATCTGTCTGAATGTGAGAAAAACAATTGAAGTACGAAAAAAAACTATGGAGTTTTTTATATATAAAAAACCGCACGTGTTGTCGTTCTGTATCCATTTTATTTGGAGACCACTCGTCAAAGTTTGCTTTCTGTCACGTCGCACAAACTTAGTTAAGGCGAGGCCTCAAATGTTTGGTACCTTCGCTCGGCAAAGGACTGATCAAGTGCGCGCAAGGGATAGCGCTTGGCGGTTTAGCCCGTGAATGATGAGATAGGAGATAGTCTCGAGTCGCTCAAAGAAAAAAACGTAAGCGCCAAATTCGTTATTTCTATTTTATATAAAATCAGACCGGTTAATTGTATTTTCATATTTACATTTTGATGAATTACTAATAACCTATCTTTTAGTCTAAAAATTATTATTTCATTCGTCGCATTTGAGCTACAATAACAAAAACTCTGCGAACGAAGACCATTTTTCAAAAAATATTTCTATCGAGAAAATTTTATCAAAACGTGTTTTCATCTTCAATTTTTGGAGATAAAATAGTCAAAAATCATATTACTTAGATTTGAAACTCCTAATTTAAGTATTTTGCGAGATAAATAAGGTTCAGAACGACCTTATTTACAGTGGTATCACCTTAATTCGGGTTCCGCTCATCTGTCACACTACTGATAGTTTTGATTGTAATTTGCTTTCCGATTCAGCTGTTTGGAAATTAGAGCCTGCTATTAAACTATAGTTGTGATTGTAAAGCACAAAGTTAATGTCACGAAGTGTTTATCAAATGCTAGCCAAGTATGACGGTCCTACTTGCATTGTGCAAATATGTCGAAATATGTGTTTTAGTTTTTTGTATCCACTCTGTTTTTGTTTTTTTTATCTACTCCTTTCACATTTTATGATTTTATTAGTTATAACTATTATTATCATTATTATTAGCCTATTAAATCAAAAGGCAAAGGCCTCCCTCTCTTCTTTCCACTCCTCTCTGTTCTGAGCTTTGGTTGGCCAGTCTTTGCAGTACGCATCCAAGTCGTCCCGCCGAGGTCTTCCAGGAGGTTTACTGTACATCCACCAACACGCACTGGACAAGCGCGGTGGGTTCTATGTCCAAACCCCCTTATAACTATTATGAAATTTTTATGCATAAATCTTTATTTAAAAATTTTTGATTATGAAGTACGTGTCTGATCTGACTAGTTTTGATACCATTTAAAAGAGAAATTTTAAAACAGTGGTGAACTTTTTGAGAGTTAATATTGTGTAAAATTTCTTCATTAATCTCTTTTAATATATATCTAAATTCAAAGACAAAAAAGTTTATTACAAAACTCAAAAATGTGTAAAATTTCTTAATTAATCTGCTTTATTTTACCCGACAAAAAGATTATTGAAAAACAGCAGGAAAATATTTTTATTATTATATCATACCTATTTGATAAGGGAAAAAGGTGAAATTGCCTCAAATAAAATTGTTGTTTATGAAAATACTAAAATCCCAATAAGACGTTTATATTCTTAATAATACTAACAAAATTAAATTTATAAATTTATAACACATTTATTTTTACAACATATTTATTTTTATTTATTTCTTTCACTATAGGTATATTTACCTTATCATGTTAACTATATTCCAACTCACTCTTGAGTTTACTGACTCAAACAATTCAATAACCTATTATTGAAACCTTTGATTTTTTATTACTAGCTGATAAAAAAATATATATACGGTCAAATCACACAGATTGAGCTAGCCCCAAGGTAAGTTCGAGACTTGTGTTATGGGATACTAACTCAACGATACTATATTTTATAACAAATACTTAAATAGATATACATCCAAGACCCAGGCCAATCTGAAAAAGATCATTTTCCTTCTTGACCTGGCCGGGGATCGAACCCGGGCACTCTCGTGTCGCAGGCTGGCGTGTTGACCGCTGCGCCACGGAGCTAGCCAAATATTATGATACCCACGACTTCTTCTAAGTAGGTTTCGGCTTTATCACACGGTCTATTCGCGCACCTGGACTTTCTTCCAGAACCTGGACCCCAGTACAAGTTTGCACGCTGCCTGAACCTTCTAAAATCTTGTATCAGCTCTCCAGCTACTTGTGAAAGTAGGTCAAAATAATTTATTTCAAAACTTTTCCTTTCAAGCAAAGACATAAACAAACTATATTTCTCCCATATATCTTAATTCTCCCAAAACTCCCGTATTCCCAGCGACAGTCCCTTAAATAAATATTCCGCTCACATAAATATTGTCATAAAAATAGTTACCCCCATAAATAATGGTATGCGCGTCACGGAGGCCCTTAATAAATAAACGTTGTCTGTTTGTTTCACCTGTAATTTGATATATGGTTCTTCTGAGATTTATACGCTAGAAAAAATAAGAGATTGACTTTGAAATATTATAAATAAATAAATATATATACGGACAAATCACACAGATTAAGCTAGCCCCAAAGTAAGTTCGAGACTTGTGTTATGGGATACTTACTCAGCGATACTATATTTTATAACAAATACATATATAGATACACATCCAAGACCCAGGCCAATCTGAAAAAGATCATTTTCCATCTTGACCTGGCCGGGGATCGAACCCGGTCACTCCGTATCGCAGGCTGGCGTGTTGACCGCTGCGCCACGGAGCTAGTCAAAATTTATTTATACATTTATTTATTGCTTATATGCTGATCTGGAAGAAAAGAAAAAACGTAGTATGTGCCAGCTGCTTCTCTTCCCGCGCTGACCAAAGAAGCCGGTCAAAGGAATGGGCGGAAATCTAAATAATTAAATAAATATATGCGGACAAATCGCCGTGTGGTTTCCGGCAGAGTAGAATAGGACCACTCCAAGTCTTCCCGTGGATGTCGTAAGAGGCGACTTAGGAAATAAAAGCTGGAAAAGGCTCATAAACATCAATGAGACCTCTCCAACCCGTCTGGCCAGCGAGGAGAGTGTAGGCCAAATCCTCTGTCTGCTCTGGCCAAGTATGGTTCGGGTAGTACAAAGAGGGTTATGCTCCCTCAGTGGAGACTAAAAGGACCTGCTGACGATGAAATCACACAGATTGAGCTAGCCCCAAAGTAAGTTCGAGACTTGTGTTATGGGATACTGACTCAACGATCTAAAGAATCATGACAATAGGCGGCTATGCGGCTAGCAACCAATTACTATTTTGATTCGGTTTTCCATCTTTACGCCCACCAACACGCTACCTCCGTGGTCCAGTGGTTAAGGCGTTTGCCTGTTGACCCGGGGGTCGTGGGTTCGATTCCCACCGGAAGCATACTTTGTTTAGTTGTTTCCAGTTTGGTTAGAACATTGCAGGCTTGAATCACCTGATTGTCTGATAATAAAGATGATTCCGTGCTTCGGAAGGCACGTTAAGCCGGTGGTCCCGGCTGCCATCTGGTAGTCGTTAAAGGAACCACGTCAGAGGCCGAGAGGCGGTTCCGAAGAACTCCGACACCAGGGTGTGCATGGTCGATTGACCGTGACACCTACTCGAAATGATGATGACCAACACGCTATGTGTGGACTTACGATCTTACGGCCTTAGGCTCTGTCTACCCCGTAAGGGATAGAGACGTGATAATATGTATGTATGTATTTATTAAACCACACCAAGAAGATCATCATATTATAAGGAAAGCACAAGAGATGGAGGTAAGTGGATACCGAGGAAGGGGAAGACCAAAAAAAGGATGGATGTAATGCGTAAGGCAGGACATAAGGGTGGTGGGACAAGCGATAGAGAGGCACGATCGGCCTTCGGCTTGTGACGTATCTATCTCTCTTTCACCGTTATAACGTAAAATTATCGTAACTGACGTAATAAACATTTTTTGACGTAATGACGTCCTATAAATCGCTGACCACCGGCTGCATGCACGAAAAATGTCACGTTCCGTTATTATTGTTTAGGTTCCTGTTTCTGATTCTGATTCTGTTTCTGACATGTTACTGTTACTGATTTTATTTATAAGTAAACGTCTTATGAATCGATGAACGCCAGCTGCACACCCGAAAAAGTGTCGCGTACCGTGTGCCAGTGGGAGGGCGGAACAAGAAATTTCGAATAATAGGCGAGCTCCGTGGCGCAGTGGTTAACACGCCAGCCTGCGACACGAGAGTGCCCGGGTTCGATCCCCGGTCAGGTTATGATGGAAAACAATATTTTTCGGATTTACCTGGGCCTTGGATGTTTATCTATATAAGCATTTATTTAGGCGCAAGTATGTAAGTATCTGAGACAGCTACATATTTGAGCCTTTTGGGGTAGAATAAATGGGTCCGTAGGGTCCATCAGCCCATAGTCTCTTTGACTTTCTGTCAAAGATACTGAAAGAGGTATCCCGCGACCAAAAGACTGGCAATTACCTGGCTCAAAGGATACTCATTGCCATCCAACGCGGAAATGCTGCCAGCTTTTTGGCCACGTTGCCGCAAATTGACGGTTTGCAAGGTCTATATAATTTTTAAATATTTATATTTTATAAGTAGTTGTAATTATTATTAGTATTTAGACATTTATTAAATTAATTATGTATATTCAAGTTACTAAATATTAGCAAATAATGTTTATGTAAAGAAAACCCAGTATTTACTTTAAAACATAGTATCGTTGAGTTAGTATCCTGCGACACAAGTTCACAACTTACATATTATGTATGGGGCTAGCTCAATTAGTGTGATATGTCGCTATATATTTAACTGATTTATTATTCGGTTTGTACTCCAAATGTGACCCTTAATTCAAATTTTGCCTAATTACGTAGTATATTTGGCTACGGTAGGGTCAAGGTAATTACACTCAAATGCCATAATTGCATTGCTCTAAAACGTCATAGGTTCCGTATGTTTAGTTAGAACTACTATTTAATTAATAAAACTATTAAGCTTTGTTTTATTTTTGCATTCACAGTCATATTTTGATGTACTCTTAATAAATTAAGAAATAAAATATGATGAAAAAAATTTCATGCGAGTGGGGCTCGAACCAGCGACCAAGGCCTCGGCGCCGAGATTACTTAGACCTAAGTCGCTGGTTCGAGTCCCGCGCGCATATTTTTTTTTTACCATATTTTATTTCTTAAATTATTAAGATTAATAAGTTTGTGTTACTAATTTCATCAATGTGTCACACCACACTAAATCAGTCCTATAAAATTTCTGATACAGACAGGCATACAGGCCCACTAATGATTCTAAAAGGGTTTCTTTATCATCCATAATGCTTAAACTTGTCGGCCATAATCGCTCCAAAAGCTTCTATACATTGTTATATAAATACGCGTTCTACTGATCATCACATGTTTTGATCGCATAAAATCCTTGCTTATTCACGACTTTTCAACGAAAATTCCAAGAAATGACTAAATTAACATTACAACGAAACGCCTTATAGAGTGTAAAAGACCAATGAAACGCCTTATGCATTTTAAGGCAGACAAAGCCGTGTAATTCAGCAGTATATTGGCTGCGGTGATTTAGCATAAACTCTAAGGCAGGGACTCTATTAGCTTCTAAATAGCGATTTAACTATTACTATCCCTAATGTCTTCCCATAGAAGTCGTAAGAGGCGACTAAGGAAATACAAGCTAAACAAAGCTTATAAACATCAATGAGACCTCTCCAACCCGTCTGGCCAGCGAGGAGAGTGTAGGCCAAATCCTCTGTCTGCTCTGGCCAAGTATGGCTCCGGTAGTACAGAGGTCATGCTCCTGCAGTGGAGACTAAAAAGACCTGATGATGTTGATGATGATCCCTAATGTTGTTAAGTGTTAGTTACTTTAATATCATAGCCATGCTTAAGAATAACTTTTTGATGCTCTTTCTTGGTATTTGAAGAGAATAAATAATAATTATATACGGACAAATCAGACAAATAAATATATAGATTAACATCCAAGACCCAGATAGATCCAGGTAGATGAAAACGATAATTTTCCATTTTAACCTGACAGGGGTTGAACCCAGGACCTACGCTTGACAGCCTAGCCTGATGACCACTATTCTACAGAAGTTGATAAGTAGGAAATCTTAAAGCAAATTCAAAGCACTAAATACGTCTCTAAGCTTTTAGATAGTTTGGTACTGCACCGAAGTTAGCAATTGCACCAAAGGGTAACACAAATACGACATTCTCAGTCCTTTACGGCCATACCACCTGCTCAATAGGAACGCAAACTTACTCAGCATAATAATGAGGAGTGAGCCGCCGAAATGAAGACTTACTCGAATACTTACGTGATAGTTTTAGTATTATATTTGTATGTATTTATATTAGCCGTGTGGTATCCGGCAGAGTAGAATAGGACCACTCCAAGTCTTCCCGTGGATGTCGTAGAAGGCGAGTTAGGAAATACAAGCTAAACAAAGCTTATAAACATCTAAGAGACCTCTCCAACCCATCTGGCCAGCGTGGAGAGTGTAGGCCAAGTCCTCTGGCTGCTCTAGCCAAGTATGGCCCTATTAGTACAGAGAGGATCGTGCTCCTGTAGTGGAGACTAAAAAGGACCTGATGATGATGATGATGATTTGTATGTAGGTATATATTATTCTATATTTATTCAAGTTGAGTTTCTTTTCTCAACAGTGTTCGTTCCAAAACGCTGTACGAATAAGTAATAAAGTTTATAGATTTTGCAATTATTAAAAATAATAACATGGCGTTCAAAAAGAGATACATGATATCCATATTTGAATAAAATTATCAATTTTTGTGTATTGTTTATGTAGTATATAATTTAATGCACCGCTCTGATTCGATTTCTTTTAAATTGATCCTACTCTAAGGTAAAGGTTGACCGGAATAAATTTTCCGATAAGTCCGCCCCTGTACCTATTATTTTCTTTTTAGTTGTTAACATACCTATTGTTTTTCTCTTATGATAATAGTGCAATAAAAATTAGTTAAGCAAGGGTTTCATAATACAAATTTTTAAACAACATCCCGTTTTAATCTTTCTTTAAATGATTACCAAATGGGGGCAACACTGGAACACGAAAAATTCAGGTATACTGGTCTAGAAAAATACCGTAAACTTGGTAACCCTAGTTCTATAAATTACTTTAATAGCTTAAATTGCCTTAATTGTTTTCAAGTTTCAAGTTCAGTTTCTTTTCTCAACAGTGTTCGTTCCAAAACGCTGTACGAAAAAGTAATAAAGTTTATAGATTTTGCAATTATTAAAAATAATAACATGACGTTCAAAAAGAGATACATGATATCCATATTTGAATAAAATTATATTTCATTTCCAATTTTTGTGTATTGTTTATGTAGTATATAATTTAATGCACCGCTCTGATTCGATTTCTTTTAAATTGATCCTACTCTAAGGTAAAGGTTGACCGGAATAAATTTTCCGATAAGTCCGCCCCTGTACCTATTATTTTCTTTTTAGTTGTTAACATACCTATTGTTTTTCTCTTATGATAATAGTGCAATAAAAATTAGTTAAGCAAGGGTTTCATAATACAAATTTTTAAACAACATCCCGTTCTAATCTTTCTTTAAATGATTACCAAATGGGGGCAACACTGGAACACGAAAAATTCAGGTATACTGGTCTAGAAAAATACCGTAAACTTGGTAACCCTAGTTCTATAAATTACTTTAATAGCTTAAATTGCCTTAATTGAACATTAATTATTCGGAGCCACGAAAGTAAATAAACTGTCTTGAACTATAAATAAATCCGATACTATTTATCAAGATAATATTTTATAGAGGAAATATTTGTGTGGTTGTTTGTAAAGAATAATCTCAAGAACAACTAACCCGATTTTAAGCTAGTAGCTGTGCCCTCGCCTCCGTCTGCGTATTTTGTATGGGGGCCACGTCTTATTATAACTGGAGAAAAAAATTAAGTAGCCTATCCTGTATCTTGTACGTCTACCAAGTTGTATGTAAAATGTTTATCTACCAAGTTTCATAAAATTCAGTTAATTAGTTTAAGAGTTATGGAGAACATTTCATTCAAAAATCTAAAAATATTTAGTTTAGTTTAGTATCACGTATAGAGCTTATAAACACGATATCTCTGAAAACAAAGTAACTTACTCCATGACCAACCCTTACAGATTTATTATTAGTATTGATTGATGATGGTATTTAGTTAATAAATAGGGAACAGTACAAAAATTCCATTATTGGAACTCAAGGTATCAAAAATTTGCCTGTTAACGTCATTATAGGGCGAGTACTGCGAAACTATTGATGTCTCTGTTATAAAAACATGTTCCCGGGTATATTTTAACCTGATAGAAAAAAAATATACACTACGTGAAAAGAAATGACACTTAAGGGTCCGTACTACCTCACACTGCTTTGCATCATTGACTGTTATATCAATAATAATTAAATACTCAAGTTGAAATAAAAATGCAGCAAAGTTCAGGACTAACTCTGGTAACTATATGACTCAAAAACACGATTGCGTTAAATTTTCTCGATAGCAAAAAAATTGCAAAGTTGCCTCCAAATCACGTCTAATTTACTCGGTATATAGTATTATTCACCGAATACATTAAAATTAACCTTGAAACTTTTGATTATTATTGCATTACAGATAAGGCAGCCATCATATGTTTTTCTTTTTCGAATAACCTTTGAATATTCCCAAAAAAACGAAAATATCCAAAGTAGCCAACGCGTTTAGACCATCCGCGTTTGTATCGCCACGCCGCCTGGCATATGGCGGGCTCTTAAGCATGTGTGTACGTAAAATCACTTGCGGCTATGTGTGGGTGTCTGGATGTGCGCGGGGGCATAGAGAGGCGCGCGGGGTGTGGAACGGGCCGCCGCCGACTGCCTTGGTCGAGGGCTGTGTGTATTGTGTTAGCTTTACTAATAAATCATATGTGTAAGCTATTCTAACAAATTATACGTCGTATTGATAATTTATTTGAATACAGTACGGTTGTTGTTTTGAATTCATAAATCCGTTAACGGTTGCAACCCCCACTTGTGACGTTATGCTTTCACCTCAAGGTGGAGTTTGATGGGGACTAATTAATAGTTAGTTGGGCATTCTGTTCCTGGCATCCGTAAAGATCGGTCGTATCTATAACTCGAGTACCTAAGTGCTGTGCGTTGTTTGAAATTTAAGTGATTGTAAAAACTAAAATAAGTTTAAAGTGTCAGTGTTTTTCACTTCTGAAACCCGATAACAGTTGTGTTTACATCTTTCTTGTTAGTAAGTATGAGTTCTTGTTCCGTGGTCTCAACCCTAGCGCTTACACTTCCAAGCTCAAGGTCACCAGTGCCCGAACTCTCACGTACAGGGAGTGTCACCATAGGGCCTGATATGCTTCGCAACTCGGGATCTAGACCTGTGTGTCGCCCACGCGAACAAAGTTGCGGGAAAATGCATGTTAAAATATAAGCTGTCTTTAATTGCCTTATTCATTTGATCTACGATTTGGATTACTTTTGATCTACGATTAATTACTTTATATAAATTATTCAGCAAAAGCCGTTAGTAAATCTAAAACTATTTATTAAATATTTCCTTTGATTGCCTTTGTCCACAAATCGGATTAGTTTATGTAAACGATGACAATACATAAAACTTAATTAAAGCCTTGGTATTAGAAATTGAGCATTATTTATCAGCTTTATCTAGGCTTTTATCTAGATACTAGCTGTTGCCCGCGACTTCGTCCGCTGTGATTTGTTGTCATGATTAATTAGTTTTTTTTTTTATTAGTATAGATGAATAATTTTACCCTGTTTTCAAAACATTTTTTATTGATGCTTCGCTCCTATTGGTCGCCGCGTGATGTCTTATAGCCTAAAGCCTTCCTCAATAAATGGACTAATACTACACAAAAATAATTTTTCAATTTGAACCAGTAGTTCCTGAGATTAGCGCGTTCAAACAAACAAACAAACTTATAATATCAGTATAGATAAAATTACGCTGTCATGTAAAAAGTATTTTTTACATTTTTAAACATGTCTTTCATTGCAACATAAAATATCATCTTTCTGTATCTTGGATAAATAAAAAAATGAATGATACGATTTTATGAATTCTCTCACGTAAAGATAGTTTACATGATCAGCGAATAACATGGACAATATTTTTTGTAGACGTAGTCACGGGAAAATAGTAATGGTGTATATACATGTAGATTATACTAATTATTTATCTTGCTGGTTTACCTTCTAATCAGTCAATTTAAATATTTATACTATTGTTTCCAGTTTGGTTAGGACATTACAGGCTTGAATCACCTGATTGCCGATAATAAAGATGATTCCGTGCTTCGGAAGGCACGTTAAGCCGGTGGTCCCGGCTGCCATCTGGTAGTCGTTAAAGGAACCACGTCAGAGGCCGCGAGGCAGTTCCGAAGAACTCTGACACCAGGGTGTGCATGGTCGATTGACCGTGACACCTACTCGAAATGATGACTGTGGTTTTGCGCATTTTTTATATTAACACCTTAATCGAAAGTAAAATGTCAATAACCACAAAGGCATCCATTAAAAGTCTAATAAAAGTTTATGGGTGCTCTTGCGGATTTTGCTGGCTATCTTTTGACATTTAAATACGAGAAAACACATAATTTTTGTCAAAATTTTACCTTAAATTGTAGAAAACACTATATTCACTATTTAAATCATCCTTTTCACTAACTTTCCGCGTTTTTTTGTAACATAACCTCATCTTGATCACAGGTAAACCGGCAAAAACCCAAGGGCATCCATAAACTTTGATTAGATTTTAAAAAATGCCCGTACATTTAAATACGAGACAACATAACTTTTATCAAGTTTTTACCTGTAGAAAACACTGTACACACTATTTAAATCACCATTTTCTCTAACTTTCCGCGTTTTTTCGTAACATCACCTCACCTTGATCACAGGTAAACCGGCAAAAACCGCAAGGGCACCCATAAACTTTGATTAGATTTTCAAACATGCCCGTACATTTAAATACGAGAAAACACATAACTTTTATCAAGTTTTTACCTATAGAAAATACTATATACACTATTTAAATCACCCTTTTGACTAACTTTCCGCGTTTTTTCGTAATATAACCTCACCTTGATCACAGGTAAACCGGCAAAAACCGCAAGGGCACCCATAAACTTTGATTAGATTTTGTAACACGCCCGCCCGTACATTAGAATGCGTGAATCGCGGTCCTCGTAATTGAATTTTCTAGGTCATTGCGCCTGATTTTGGTGGCTAAGATTATGCATTGCTTTTCAAGAGATTTCCTCGGATTAATACGACTTCTTAGAAACCGGTATTGGAAATTTTGTTGTGAAAATATGGCCGTTAGAAAATGGAAATTGGTTTATTTCTGGAGAGAGTGTTACATAAAAACTGATTTGATGTCAATTTTGAACAGTAAAACGGAACATCTTATTCCATATATTTATTTTACACATTTATATATTAACCTAATTGACTGATTGACCTGGGTCTTGGATGTTTATCTATGTAAGTATCTATTAAAAAATATAGTATCGTTGAGTTAGTATACTAAGACACAAGTTCATAACTTACTGTGGGGCTAGCTCAATTTGTGTTATATGTCCCTATATATTTATTTATTTATTTTAAATACATCAATGTGATTAAGTTATTACCTAAATGCAAAAAAATGGTTTAAAATACAATGATATAGTATGTGGTTTTTAAAATGATACCTATTTATGTATAAACTCAACCAAAGGTCATTCATTCATTTCGAGTAGGTGTCACGGTCAATTGATAATGCACACCCTGGTGTCAGAGTTCTTCGGAACCGCCTCTCGGCCTCTGACGTGGTTCCTTTAACGACTACCAGATGGCAGCCGGGATCACCGGCTTAACGTGCCTTCCGAAGCACGGAATCATCTTTATTATCAGACAATCAGGTGATTCAAGCCTGCATTGTCCTAACCAGACTGGAAACAACTAAGCAAAGTATGCTTCCTGTGGGAATCGAACCCACGACCCCCGGGTCAACAGGCAAACGCCTTAACTACTGGACCACGGAGGCTTTTATAATGATATTTATATATCAACAACCAAAGGTTGGAGTTGATGAGTATTCAGGAAACTACATTGCTGCTACGAGTATATGCAACGTAAAAGGTGTGGGTTCATGAAATTGAAAAAAAAAACCCAGGATGTATGACACCATCTGGTATCGACGTAGTAACTCTTGCCCACTTTTTCTGTCGCATACGGTAGACGTGTCCCGCCCAGTTCTATTCATGATGGTCACCGGAAATGGCGCAATTACATGAACGCTCATATGAACGAATTAAAAAAAGCTACTTTTTCATACAAAAGCCGTCGACTGGCCCAGCAATTTGTTTGAAAATTACGATTTTTTAAATTCCCAGTGTTGGTCCCATAGGTAAAGTTGTTCAATTTGATGGGCTGATTTGATGGTTTGATGAATAACTGCGTTTACCCTAACATCCTGTATTAGTTGCAGCTTAGCGCTGCTGATACCAAATACATAATAAAAAACGGATGTCAGCGTTCGGGAAGCTCCGAAGTGTCTTCTCGTGAGGTGATCCGTAGAAGAACAAAGGTTACCGACATATTTCAGCGGATTAGCTCTTTGAAGTGGCAGTGGGCAGGGCATATAGCTCGAAGAACCGATGGCAGATGGGGCAGAAAGCCGCTCGAATGGCGACCACGTATCGGCAAGCGTAGCGTTGGACACACACCGACCAGCCGGCCTATTTGCTAAATCAGTGACAAACGTTTTGATGGTCGCTTCAAAATACATTGCGGGTTTTTCTATGATTGACTATTTTTATTAAAGATATATAAAACGCAATGTACTTTGAAATGACTATCAAAACGTTGTACACTGAGTTAGCAAATAGGCCGGCAGGTGGTCGGACGACTGGATGGATGGCTGGATGCAGGCCGCTTCCAACCGGTCATATTGGAAATCCTTGGGGGAGACCTATGTCCAGCAGTGGACTTCTTGCGGCTGAGATGATGATGATGATGAAACAGATGTTTGCTTGTCATTATTTCTACATACTCGACATACTCGTACAGCGGGTAAATTAACCAACGACGCTCCCGTGAAGGAGTTTCTCAAGGGTGACTCAGCCCATTAAAATGAACAACTATTCCTATAGTATCATTTGCTGGGAACTAAAAAAAAATTACATTTTTATACAAAAGTGTTCGGCCGCCCCTGCAATTAGTATGAAAATGTCAAAAGAAATTGAGAGGAAAAGTTATTCATTTCGACGGGCTGAGTTACCCTGCTGAGTTCACGGGAACATCGTTGAATAAGTTACACGCTGTATATAAAAAAAAATATGCCTCTATAAAAAGCTTATCTAAAGCTCTAGTAGTAATGTAGACAAAATTTTACATTATGTATTACTAGCTTTCGCCCGCGGCTCCGCCCGTCAATGTCGATCCCTCGGGAATAGTACTTTTTCTCGGGATAAAAGGTAGCCTATTTACTTCTCCGTACTCCAGAGAACTTGTATGCAAGATTTCATGATGATCGGTTCAGAAGTTACGGCGTGAAAGCGTAACAAACAAACAAACCAACAAACAAATAAATAAACAAACAAACTCACTTTCGCATTTATAATATTAGTAAGGATAAGAATATTTATTTTCATGCTTCTATTACCAGTAATTTGAATTATGCGTTAAGAATACCATTTTCTTTTATACGATTCCCGGAAAAATGCGAACATATTTTATCGCATTACAATACATTCTGTCAAAGGCCCGGAACTATTTAGGACCAAATTACTAAAAGTCCACCTTAACAAGCAGTTCAAATTCAGTAGGTTTTAGGGTTCCGCATTCTTAAAGGTAAAACCTGTTTAGAATTATTTCATAGTCTATCTATCGGTCCGTTAGTCTGCCAAGTCTCTTTTATTTACTAACTCTCAAAGGTGTCAAGATGTAATGAGTACAAATTACTTAGTTCTTTAATCCCATTTGAAATATAGGGTGTTTATGCGATATATTTTATACATACACTCACAAGGGAAACAAATCTTGTGAAGTACTTCTCCTTGTCCAATAATCTTGAAATACATGCATCTTGCATGCTGATCTGGAAGAAAATAAAAAACATGGAATGTTCTAGCTACTTCTCTTCCTACTTTATATTATATTATTCTGATCGAAGGAATGGGCGAAAATCTGAAGAAAAATTTTAGAAGGCAATGCGGCTAGCATCCCTTTAATATTTGATTCCGTTTTCCACCTAACGCCTACCAAGTGCTAAACGGAGCTTTTAGGTCTTAAATACCTAGGCTCTATCTACCCCGCAAGAGAAAAAGATATAATCATCATCATCAGGTCTTTTTAGGTTCCACTACAGGAGCATGACCCTCTCTGTACTACCAGAGCCATACTTGGCCAGAGCAGACAGAGGATTTGGCCTACACTCTCCTCACTGTCCAAACGGGTTGGACAGGTCTCATTGATGTTTATGAGCTTTGTTTAGCTTGTATTTCCTAAGTCGCCTCTTACGACATCTATGGGAAGACTTGGAGTGGTCCTATTATACTCTGCCGGAAACCACACGGCTATCCAAAGATGTAATACTATGTATGAATAAGGATATGGCAAGGAGCAAAACATCACAACCCTACTGAAGAATCGGACAACCATTAACATCAGAAAAAAATATATTATTTTTTAATTTAACTTCTGTACTTTTATACGGAACACTTAATGCGGAGTCCGATTCGCACTTGGCCAGTTTTTTCAAAAGGAAAATGATTGTATGAAAGGCGACGAACTGTGAAGGCGTAATGGGCCTCTTTTGAACCTTCCTTGTGTGCGTTTGTTTATTATATTGCCGGATTTTTTATGGCAATTTTACGGTCGCACTTTTGGTCCGCACGCTAGATTAACTATGTTGAAATGCGGGTATTTTACGCTTTTTTTATACAAAATAGGAGGCTGAAGGAAGATTATCTCTACAAAATGCATTTTAATTAAGCTTTTACATATTTAAACTGAGTGCGAAAATAACTGAAGCATTTTTTAGATCTAGTCTGGTAATGTTATTTTTTTATTTTTTTAAATGAATAAACCTCTGTTCAAAGACAGAATGGACGTCTCTCTTTGAAGTTCTATAAGTATTTAACCCCTTTTTGCCATCATATTTAACAAAAGACGTACTACTACTCGGATGTATGTATGAATATGGCAAGGTGCAAGATCTTATATCATAAGCTAAACATAGCTTTGATGTTTTTAAGGCTTGGGCTCTGTCTACCTACCCCACAAGGGAAAAAGACATGATTGTATGTATTGGTCAAAATCACAAGAAAACAACATGATACTTTGTAACAATGCTGCATGTTACTAGTCACCTAATTTCTCCATTACCTCATCCTGTCCACCTATTGTTCAAACTTCAGTTAAAATTTCATTTGAAAAAATAAATAAAAATAAGTTCACCCTCTGAATCACTCAATCTATGCCTTAACCACAAATAACCAATACAGTTATGTAAAAATCAAAACGTTTATTTAGAAAATACGGCTTGACAGGCACTTATTCATGTAAAATCACATTTTAAACGATCGTAGTAGTTTTTAGAGTACTATTTTCTAAGTCGTCTTTTACGACCTAGCATGTAGCAATGTATTTACAATATTTAGCAAATTCGCTGTATTGGAAAATATATTTAACAGGTGCTCTTTGGACGCAGCTAAATATCTCTGAGGCCAGTATAGGCCACTAACACATATTAAATAGAAAAAATCTATACCTTCTGAATTATCGAATCTCTACCGCAAATAACCGATCATCATCATCATCATCAGGTCTTTTTACTATCCACTGCAGGGCATGAACCTCTCTGTACTACCGGATATACCATACTTAAAACTTGGTATGGTATATAACCGATACATTATTTCAAATGTTAATTCTATTTAGACATTTTGCTAAATTGGAAAAATATTCATCAGGTACTTTTGAAAGAAGCTTTATATCTCTGAGACCAGTATTGGCCACTAACACGCATTATATAGACGAATTTATATTCCTTCTGAATCATCAGATCTATGCCTCCACCGCATTTAACCGATACAGTACCTAATGTATGTTAAATGTTAATTCTATTTATAAATTTGGCTCTATTTGAAAAATATTTAACAGAAGCTAGAAACCTCTGAAATCAGTACTGTATATAAGTGTAAATAACGGGTGGCGCAAAAGTACGGGCACTAAAGAAAATACTTTTATTTTTTTTATATGACATTTTCTGTCATTCTGTTTTTGAAAATTGTGTAGTGAACAAATGTAAAATACACTGAAAATAAACATGGACCGTTTTACTCCCCAAGAACGTGGAATAATTGTGTCAATGTTCTTACGGAATAATTCATCAGTGATAAGAACACAACGTGAATTTCGTCGACGATTTCATGCAAGATCACCCGATCTGACCAGTCCAGACTTCTTTCTTTGGGGTTTTTTGAAATCTCGGGTGTATGTGAACAAGCCACAGACTCTCGCAGCTCTAAAAGAAAACATTCGTCAAGAAATAACGAACATATCGCAGGAAGTGTTACGGCAAGTTATGCAAAATGTCATAAATAGGGCTCAAATGTGTATCAACTCTGGAGGTCACCATTTAAAAGACATCATCTTTAAATCCTAATGGTACGAAATTTAATGGCACAAATATACATTTAAAAAAACCTAAATCTAGTTTTCTAATTTAGAAAAAATGTTATAGCTGAACCAAATAGGGTCTTTACTTTTGCGCCACCCAGTACATAAAAACAAAGAAGTTCTATACCTTCTGAATCACTGAATTTATATCTGCACCGCATCACATATCATCATTTCGTGTAGGTGTCACGGTAAATCGACCATGCACACCCTGGCCTCAGAGTTCTTCGGAACCGCCTCTCGGTTTCTGACGTGGTTCCTTTAACGACTACCAGATGGCAGCCGGGACCAACGGCTTTAACTGCCTTCCGAAACACGGTATTTTTATTTAATTTTTTTATCTTTATTTTCACACAATCAGGTGATTCAAGTCTACAATGTCCTAACTAAACTGGAAACAACTAAACAAAGTATGTTTCCCATGGGAATCGAACCCACGACCCCCGGGTCTACAGGCAAAGGCCTTAACCACTGGATCACGGAGGCAGTCTCACCGCAAATAACCGATACACTTTATGTATTTAAAATGTTAATTCTATTCAGTAAATTGGCTGTATTGCCAAAATATTTGTTAGAATTCGATTTATAATAAAAACTTTGGTAATGCGTTTGACATTTTAGTGTACAGGTTTTACATTAAAACGTCAAATGCATTACTGTACTGTTTTGGTTAAAATTATTTGTCAATTTCCTACATTTTGAATTATTTTTGTGGGAAAATTTTAGTCTTTAGTTAAAGAAAATAAAATCATATATTCATACAAAAGCAAACCATTTGATGGTCTGAGTGACTACGGTGATTACCCCTTACATCTTGATTTCTTCTTTTCGAGTCAAAATGGTTTAAATATTAAAGTTTTCTTTTACCCAGTTTTTGACCAGTAGGTGGCCACAGCGACTCCTTTGTCGTTTGTGTTATTAAGCTCTTTGATTTTAAAGGTGGAGGGACACTTGGGGCATACATCTATACATCCTGTTTAGATACTGTTAGCGACGTGCTCAATATTAACTTATCGTTTTTTGTTTAAAATAAATTATAGAGACATATCACACAAATTTAGCTAGCCCCACAGTAAGTTGTGAACTTGTGTCGTAGAATGCTAACTCAAAGATACTATATTTTATGAAAAATACTTATATAGATCAACATCCAAGACCCAGGTCAATCTAAAAAGATCGTTTTCCATAATGACCTGACACCGTCGTGTCGCAGGCTGATTTTTTATAAATAATTCCACTATTATATTGTACATTTAATTATATTTTGGTAAATAATAACACATTTGGCATATATTTTTGTAAAAATAAGAGTGTGGCACTTACACGGATGTACTCGTATTTGTTAATAAAAAAGTAATTTAAAAGATTCTGTGGCGCCGCCCGCTCTTGCCAATTTTCGAAGATGGACCTCTTGTCTTCGGTCCGCAAGTAAAACGGTGTTGGAATTTTTAGTTTTTCTTGTTTTATTACCAGCTAGCTGTTAATATCGATCCCTCGGGAACGGTAGAATTTCCTAGAATTAAAAGTACCCTATATCCTTCCCAGGGCCATAAACTACCTCCATGGCAAATTTCATCCAATTTGGTTCAATGGTTGAAGCGTGAAAAGAAGAGAAAAGAAAGTATGGTTTATTGTTTTTTTGTTCTTTTATTGTTTATTAACGCATATTATAACTGACTTGACCCAACTGTCTTCAACATATACTTTACGATATTTATTTCCCATTTTCATATAAATCATGGTAACATACTATCATTAATTCTAAAAGCATTTCCTACATCGTAATTAAAAAAATAAGGTCGAAATCCCTTTAACCGATATCAGAACTAAATAACCTTCGTTCTATCAGTCCATCAGAGAATACTGTTGTGATTAGTCCTGTGCCACAAATAAAAGAGATACCAGAGACGGTACTGCACAAAATTGTGAAAATTTACGTGTTTTCGAATCACTAGTTCTATGCGCTGAATTTAATATATACTCGTACATCAAAAGTATTTGTATAATTTAGGTCAAACCTTGAACAAGCCCTCTTGTTAAAATTTGAAATAGATACATATGAAGCTTAAAAATGATATGTATATGTTATGATATCTAAAAACTAAAGATTTTTTTATATTTTTTATATTTTCATATTTTTTTTCAGAAAACTATGTAATTTTTACGTCTAAAACAATAATTCTCACATGACAATATTTATATTTACATCTCGGAGGTCGCCCCCTTATTATTTTTTATGAAATTATAAATATGAAAATATTAAGACTTTTCAACTTTTTTCCTAATCGCCTAATGGTTTTGCGCAGCCTAATGGCTTGCGCAGTAGCGACATTTTACGTTCGCGCGGTACCCAATAACAACGCGTAATTAGCAGGTTTGTCTTGTGATCTTTTATTGGCGAATTTCGTCCGTATAATTGAATATAACGAGATTCGTTATACAAAGATTATACAACGTGATTTTGAACCTCCTAGCTTTATTGAAATCTCAGAATCAGAATCCTTAATGAAATATAAAACTACAAGAAAAAAAGCAGGAAATCGAAAAAAAAATAAGGGTTTCCCATACAAAGTCGCCGATCAGCTAGACAAATTTCTATGGAAAGTCAATTTTTTTTTCGGTATTTACCTTTTTTCTTGCAATTCCATTCCATTAGGGATTCTGATTCCCAGATTTCAATATAGCTAGGGGGTTCAAAATCACGCTGTACAACTTATATGCAGTTATTATTATAATTGATTAGCAATTTCAATTAATTTCAACCTTAACACCACCAACCTTAAAATTAAACCTATTTAAATCGCACCATAAAAATGGATTTGAATATGGCATGAGAGTTTTCTAAAAGCTTAGCTTAAAGCTTTTTGGTATAATTATTTGAAAGTAATGCCACTGTATAAGAAATGTGCAGAAAAATGATGTAATCTCAACAATATCTCGAGCTTCGGAAGGCACGTTAAGCCGTCCCGGTTTTCATAATTGGCGACAGACGTTAAGCTATGTCAGATGCCTTGAGGCGGCTTGAAAAATCTGACAGCAGTGTTGGCCACTTACACACGATAAAAAAAACTCTTGATTGCGCTAATTATCAGTGTTATTGTTCAACACATAAACTGCAGTCTAAGGAAAGAGCGGTCGTATCAATAGTCTCGATATACATAATGTAAAAAATGGGCAGTTCCATACAAAAAATTTCGGCCGCCAGGTCAATTTGTATGTGAACGTCAAAAAAAAATTCGAGTTCCCAGCATTGGTCCCATAGGAAAAGTTGTTTATATCAACATGGGCTGAAGAATCCCTTTAAGGGTCCAGAACGATCAAAATTTCACCGTGTATTTATGATTTGCTCTTCTAAGTTCCTTCTATAAGACTCTGTATTTTGTGTTGCCACTGCCTAAGCTGTAATTTCGACAACACGCTTCCAATTTTAATTGCGGGCTTATTGGAAGACCAACTATTACCAGGTTCACAGTGTTGCCATTAAAAAAGTGGGTTGATAACGTGGAGTCTATGTTTATATAAACAAAAAGGTTTTTGGGCAGAAATTCAAAATATATATTACTAGCTTTCGCCCGCGGCTCCGCCCGCGTTAATGTCGATCCCTCGGGAATAGTACTTTTTCCCGGGATAAAAGGTAGCCTATGTCCTTCTCCATACTCTATGCAAAATTTCATGATGATCGGTTCAGTAGTTACGGCGTGAAAGCGTAACAAACAAACAAACAAACTCACGTTCGCATTTATAATATTAGTTAGGATTAGGATATATTATTATGTTCTGCAAGTAATATTTCAACAACAAACAAATAAATTCACTTTCGAACTACAATATTAGTTTGGATTTACAACGTTTTACGATTTTTTAGGGTTCCGTACCTCAAAAAGAAAATAACGGTACCCTCATAGGATCACTGTTGTCCGTCTGTCTGTCTGTCCCCTTTTCTCGGGATTGCGTGAAGGCATCAAGCTGAAATCTATATCAAATACTCAAGTTTACTGTCTCTTAGAATTGTGAAAAAATCAAGCTTCTAAGCAAATGCAATCAAAAGATACAGCCGTTTATGCCGCAAATATTAGACATTCGCAAGGGATTCAAAACCTACAAGGTACTTTCCATGAACTTAGAATCTTGAAATTTGGTACGAAGCAACGTTTTATAGCACAGATATAGGAAAAAATGCGAAGATCATACATTTTCAGTTTCATCATATCATCATCATCAGGTCTTTTTAGTCTCCACTGCAGGAACATGACCCTCTCTGTACCACCGGAGCCATACTTGGCTAGAGCAGACAGATGATTTGGCCTACACTCTCCTCACTGGCCAGACGGGTTGGAGAGGTAACATTGATGTTTATGAGCTTTGTTTAGCTTGTATTTCCTAAGTCACTCTGCCGGAAACCGGCTATAATAAATTGGCCGGTTTTTTTTTATATTGACAGACGAGGGGTAAATAGGGAAAAAGCCAGTCAGTGTTGCTCCTACATGCAAACAAATTAGGTACACACACGTGAAACAAACATGAGTAGTGTGTATGTACAGTGGTGTGAAGGAGGTTTTGTGATGTGTGAACGAGTAGAACGTTCACATTTCAACGATAACAACTAGTAAGGGGTTGTACACATTGAAACCAACAACTCGCAGACTTATGTCGGTGTGGCGAATAAATTTAATCATTGCAAATCGGAATATATTATTCCTTATCTATCTGTCGCGCCATTACTTTACGTAACGTAATACAACGGAACCCTAGTAGGATCACTCGTGTGTCTGACTGTCCGTTTGAGTCGAAGTTAGGCACACTTATAGATTTATGTTACACCAACAAGAAGTTGAGTTTGGGCACATTGGGGGTCATAAACCAGACAAAAAAATAGGAAATGTTTTATAAAAGGGCTCATTGCGAGGATTTTAAATATATTCTTTCATAATAAAAAATAAAAAAATAAAGAAATAAAAAAAATATGAACATATACCGCTGATTCTAAAATATTGATGTACAAAATATAAGTTTTACATACAGCGTGATTTTGAACCCCCTAGCTATATTGAAATCTGGGGTTCAGAATCCCTAATGGAATACAGAATTGCAAGAAAAAAAGGTAATAACCAAAAAAGAAAAATTTACTTTCCATAGAAATTCGTCCAGCTGATCGGCGACTTTGATGGGAAATCCAAATTTTTTTTTCGATTTTCAGCCTTTTTCTTGCAGTTCTATATTTCATTAGTGATTTTGATTCTTTTATTTCAATAAAGCTAGGAGATTCAAAATCACGTTGTATTACAGGAAAACCTGTAATCTATACGTAAAACTTATATTAAAAATATTAAAAAATATGGTTTAAATTACCGGGATTACAAATAAAGATAAACAACATTTATCGTAAGGAACACTCTACATATACGAGCTAACTCGCAATTGGCAGATTATGCTGGTGTCGCATCACATTTGCCGGTAAAGTTTACTTATAAGACGATTGCGGCCAAAGAAAGACCTGTCAAATGTCTTAAAAAATCGTAAAGAAAACGTGACAAAAAGAAAAAAAAATGTTTGTGTGTAAAGACGATTTACGGACGACAATTTTACGTAATAATGGTCATCATCATCATTTCGTGTACGTGTCACGGTCAATCGACCATCACAACCTGGTGTCAGAGTTCTTCGGAATCGCCGCTCGGCCTCTGACGTGGTTCCTTTAACGACTACTAGATGGCAGCCGGGACCACCGGCTTAACGTGCCTTCCGAAGCACGGAATCATCTTTATTATCAGACAATCAGGTGATTCAAGCCTGCAATGTCCTAACCAAACTGGAAACAACTAAACAAAGTATGCTTCCGATGGGAATCGAACCCACGACCCCCGGGTCAACAGGCAAACGCCTTAACCACTGGACCACGGAGGCTGTAATAATGGTAGAAGAGTGATAGATGCGTCACAAGCCGAACGCTTACGCCAATCGTGCCTCGCTTGTTCCGCGTTCTTACTTGCGCACGGAACGTGACAATTATTCATGCGAGCAGCCGGCGTTCATTGCTTTTTAAGGCGCCATTAGGGTCTTAGATATTTATCTTTATAAGTATCCTTACTAATATTATAAATGCGAAAGTGAGTTTGTTTGTTTGTTTGTTACGCTTTCACGCCGTAGCTACTGAACCGATTATTATGAAATTTTGCATACAAGTTCTCTGGAGTACGGAGAAGGACATAGGCTACCTTTTATCCCGGGAAAATGTACTATTTCCGAGGGATCAACATTGACGCGGGCGGAGCCGCGGGCGAAAGCTAGTAATATTATAAATGCAAAATTGAGTTTGTTTGTTTGTTACGCTTTCACGCCGTAACTACTGAACTGATCATCATGAAATTTTGCATAGAAGTTCTCTGGAGTACGGAAAAGGACATAGGCTACCTTTTATTCAGGGAAAAAGTACTATTCCCGAGGGATCGACATTGACGAGGGCGGAGCCGCGGGCGAAAGCTAGTATTATATATTTCTTATTTATTTATTTATCACGTTAAATACTAACATGTCATCGGGTCACTGCTTTGATGTGTATAGACCCTAGGCACACATAGCGTGACCGAATTGATTATCACGCTATAAACATAGGGTTAACTACTAACGACTGCTACTTTCTAGCCAGAGTGCCTTTTAAGTTTTTCGTCGCCGCCCATTTTTCACAAATTTGTACTGCCTCATTAAAGTTTAATGTTATTGGATTTTACCATGTGTGTTTTCAGCTTAATAATTCTTTCATATAAAAAACCGACATCAAACATACTACTGTTTCGATTTCGATAAAATTGAAACGGGTGGCCCCATCTGAAAGTAAATCCTTTCAAACAAAAAAAATAAGAATCGAAGAATGCAACGTTCCACGCACATAGGTACCTTATGGGCACTGGCACTTACGACACTGGCACTTAACATTGTATTTATATAAGCTTAGTCAATTTATATGAATACTAGCTTTCGCCCGCAGCTCCGCCCGCGTCAATGTCGATCCCTCGGGAATAGTACTTTTTCCCGGGATAAAAGGTAGCCTATGTCCTTCTCCGTACGCTAGAGAACTTGTATGCATGATGATCGGTTCAGTAGTTACGGCGTAAAAGCGTAACAAACAAACAAACTCACTTTCGCATTTATAATATTAGTAAGGATAAGGATTTTTCTAAATGTGGTTCCCGTAAAACGTCTTTCAATCAGTTGGTTGACTGGAAGAGATCCCTTCGAGGGATAAGTCCGCCGTTGTGAACATTTTCTTTTTAGAGTTCCGTACCCAAATGGTAAAAACGGGACCCTATTAATATCGTTCCGCTGTCCGTCTATCTGTCTGCCTGCCTGTCTGTCTGTCGGTCTGTCCGTCGACAGACTAACTATTACGGATCCGTAATAGTTAGACAGTTGAAATTTTTACAATTGATGTATTTCTGTTGCCGGTATAACAACAAATACTTAAAAATAGAATAAAATAAATATTTAAGGGGGCTCCCATACAGCAATCGTGATTTTTTTTGCTTGTTTTTGCTCCATATTGATAACGGCAACAGGTAGACGCTTGAAATATTCACAGAAAGTTCAGTTATATATTCATTTTAAAAATAAATAATTAAATAAAAATAAAATTTATATATATTATAGGGGGGGGGGGGGCTCCCATACAACAAACATTATTTTTTTGCCGTTTTTATAGATAACGGTACGGAACCCTTCGTGCGCGAGTTCTACTTGCACTTGGCCGGGTTTTCGTTCACATAAACTGTTTTATTTATTTTGATTTAGTGTTAAGCTTTTTGTACAATAAAGAAAATACAAACAAACAAACGTCACATATGTATACTTAAGTATGTATACTGTAAATCACCAGGACGCTACACCTACCATTGATTCAGAGATTAATTCAGGTTCATCCACCGTGCGGCTGATTGGTTTTGGTGACAATCGTATAGGACTTTGTCCGTGAGTGATTGTCTGCAGTCTCATTCACTAGCCAGAATTACAGTTCACGTAGCAATACTGTGACATATGTCCTCGTCACGTCTTTTCCCTTGCGGGATAGACAGAGCCTAGGTCTCGTACACTACACGCGGCTTTTAGGTCTCATAACCTAAAAGCTAAATTTAGCATGTTGGTGGGCGTGTAGGTTCAAGCTGCCTAAAGGCATCTGACATATACGACTCATCAATGTTGACAGCCGGTATCAACAGCTTAACGTGTCTTCCGTAGCACGGAGGAGCTAGAGATATTTTTACGCTACTTGTGGTCACCCATCCAAGTGAGGACCGCGCCCGGGGGTTGCTTAACATGCATAAGCGCTAATAATGCACAAATCCACTGGTACATCAAGCTCCTCAAAACAATACGTTTAGCTGAAAAACTTACTCAACTACCAAAATATACAGAAAGAAAAAAAACATAGTTTCCACAGTTTCTCACGAAGTCGGCTTTGTTTTATTTTCCACGTCTGGCCGAAACTTTGGGAATAAAAAGTATGATTAGTTGTGAAGTCCGTTGTGATGGGATAACGTTGCTTTGTAAGATACAGTAAGGAAACTGTGTTTTAAAAGTTGTGTGTGAAAAGAGTTATCTGTTATACTCTTTGGGTACCGAACCCTAAAAAGAAAAAAATATAACCAAAAGAAAATAATATATATTTACAGGACCCCATTACTTTCACTTCACTGTCCGTCTGTCTGTCTGTTACCAGGCCATATCTCATGAACCGTGATAGCAAGACAATTTAAAGTTTCACAGTCAATGTTATTCTGTGGCCGCTATATCAACAAATATTGAACATAATAAATTATCATAAAACAAACGTGATTTTTTTGCTCGATATTAACAACAGCAGCAGGAAGACGCTTGAAATATTCACATAACATTTGGTTTTATATTAAATAATATCAACAATAAATAAATAAATTAAGAGGGCGCATTATTATAAACGTGAAACTAAATAAAACGTTATATTATAGTGTCTAATGTTGTATAGATAATGGTACGGAACCATTCATGCGCCAGCCGACTCAGACTTGGCCGGTTTTATTTTCGGCCTATTTTATTTCGTTTTCTATTTTCAGTACTATGTTATTGCCGGTGAAGTATTTTCCATCTTTCTCTATCTCCTTTACCTCTCTATTCAACACGAAAGAAAGAAAGAAAGACGACTGTTACCTTCTCTTTCATCTATGCTGCATCTAGTGTTGCTTGAAATTTTGGAGAACGGGTCGAAATCTTTTTCCGAGAATTTCTTCTTTCTTTCTCAGTGCGGGAATTATTGAGAAATTCTCGAGAATTATTGGAAATTTCTCGCAGATTTCCGTGAAAAGGAATTGATGAGAACAGAGAAAATCTCTCCGGCACATCAGTAGCTGCATCTATGAATGCTTTGGAAGGGAAGCTTGATGTCAAGAGAGGAAAAAAGAAGCAAAGGCAGGCATTCCTTGTTAATGGTTTATTTAATTAACTGTTAGTTAACACCAGCCGTTAACTTTTAGGTCTTTAAGACTTAAAAACCACGTTTAGCATTTTGTTGGGCTTTAGGTGGAAAACAGAATCAATATAGTAATGGGTTGCTAGCCACATCACCTTCTAACATAATTCCTCAGATTTTCGCCCATTCCTTCGATCGGCTTTAACGATCTACGCGGGTAAAGAATCAGCTGGTACATTCTACATTTTGTCTTTCCTCCCAAGGCTGCATGAAAGATTTGTCTATAGTTATTTCTTTAAAACAAAAATTCCGTGATATACACCCACAAACATGCTGCTTACCGTCGTGGTTTGAAAGTTTGGGCTCTGTCTACACTATGGGGAAAAAATATAGTATACAAAAATGTTCAGTGTGTACTGCGTATTATAAAGTGAAAATGAAGACAAAGTGTGACGTAAAAAGTCACAAAGTAAGCACACAACAATACACTACCTAAAAAAAGAAAAGCAAAAACGGATAGCTCTTACAGTTCCCACAGTTTCACGAAGTTCGCTTTGTTTTATTTTCTACGTCTGGCCGAAACTTTGAAAATAAAAAAGTATGATTAGTTGTTAAGTCCACTCTGAGGGGATTACGTTGCTTTGTAACGCCGTGTGAGTCGACCTAGAGACCTTTACTAGCTTCTGCCCGTGGCTTTGCCCGCGTAAAAGTCGTTGCTTCTATTTTTCGGGTAGAATTTTGGAAAATCCTTTCTTATCCGATGTAGTCTTATAGAATTGTAGGAAGCCATGCAATATTTATAAGTATTATATTTTGCTTTCACAATGCTATTTTGATATACCCTTATTAAATTAAATTTCGGCGCCGAGGTTAGAATAGGCGGTGGCTCAGTTGCAATAGCGTAAGTCGTACATAGACTTAAGGTCGCAGGTTCAAATCCCGTCCGCTTGAAATTTTTTCACCATATTTTATTTCTTAATTTAATAAGAGTATATCAAAATAGCATTTGAATGCAAAATATAACACTTAAAAATAATTATTTTTTTTATCTTAGTAGTTTTTCTCCTTATTATATCTTACAAACTATTATAAATTTATTATTATATAATTACAAATCTGAATCATATTAGTAGGCGATGCGGCTAGCAACCCATCACTACTTTGATTCAACTTTCCATCTAACGCCCACCAACATGTTAAACGTGGCTATAATGTCTTAAAGACCTGGGCCCTGTCCACCCCGCAAGGGAAAAAGACGTGATAAAATAAATAAATAAATATATAGGGACAAATCACACAGATTGACCTAGCCCCAAAGTAAGTTCGAGACTTGTGTTATGAAATACTAACTCAACGATACTATATTTTATCATAAAAACATATATAGATAAACATCCAAGACCCAGGCCAATCTGAAAAAGATCATTTTCCATCTTGACCTGGCCGGGGATCGAACCCGGGCACTTCGTGTCGCAGGCTGGCGTGTTGACCGCTTCACCACGGAGCTGTCATATATATACAGTCATAGCTGTATGCATGCATGTATGCCTGTCAATATGTAAAGTGTTCCACCAGTAGGCTTGTATTCTATTCCCGGCATAGTGCTATTCATCTATGTCCCGCAAATCGTCATTGGCAAGCACTTGTGCGATCAATCTGCGGATTAGTTGCAGATTAAGTAGATTACATTCATGGGGTTCAACCACAGAGATGTATAGAATGCGAACGATTTGTGTTCAAATTGATTATATTTCTTCATGACGTGACCGCGTATTAGAGTAGGGAGTTTATGTGCATACGTGAAACACTTTTGGATTTTTTCTTAAATGCCATGATGTGCTGCGATTGTGTGTAAAATTGAGGATTATAAGGAACGGAACAGAAAAACTTACTAATCATCATCATTTCGTGTAGGTGACACAGTCAATCATATTCGTATTCATTTATTTTGTCAGCCATAGGTAATACATAACATACATACGTAATCGACCATACACACCCTGGTGTTAGAGTTGTTTAAAACCGTCTCTCGGCCTCTGACGTGGTTCCTTTAACGACTACCAGATGGCAGCCGGGACCAACGGCTAAACGTGCTTTCGGAAGCATGGAATCATCTTTATTATCAGACAATCAGGTGATTCAAGCCTGCAATGTCCTAACCAAACTGGGAACAACTAAACAAAGTATGCTTCCCGTGGGAATCGTACCCACGACCGCAGGGTCTACCTACAGGTCTTAACCACTGGACCACGGAGGCAGCTAAAGAGCAGACCACAGAGAAACTTACTAATGGTAAGTGATGCCGTGGCATCATCCTTACTAATATAATAAATGCGAAAGTTTGTGAGTATGTATGGATGTGTGGACTATTATAAGGCATTTTGGAGCAAAAAATTAAAAAAAATTGAAATTTTGCCCGGTAACCGATTTAACCTAATAATGTTCTGATATCTATGAGTTTAACGGTATTATATCAATTTATTATATTACAATAATTCTAGATTTAGAAGAATCTTAGACGAAATTGTGCACAAAAATAGTATGTACCGTTTTTGTCGTTGTTTGTAAGTATGCATGATGTTTTGACTCGGGGACATTAAGGCTTCATTTTATATGAGACTGTATATGTACCATTATATTTGATTTAAGGATTCAGGTGTTACTTTTCGAAAGTCCAAGCTACATTTTCTTTGAGACAATTAACTTTGCGTGCTTCCGCCACCAGTTAGTTCATGCAAATTATTGCTGGCCAGCGCCCACGCACTACCTACTGTTAGTCCCTTCAAGTCCGCTACCAATAGTTGATGCATGCAACCCTGGTCGATACTGCTGCATCCGTTGAGGCTGCAGTATCGACCAAGGGCTGCTACTTGCTTTTTCCTTATATATCCGAGTAATTTGTATCTCAATACGTCCTATTATGATGATAATGATGATGATTGCTTAAATGCTAAGAGCTCGTAGCCAGATCAAGTAAGACAAGTCTTTATTTAAACAAAGTTTTAAACAACTACTGATTTGATTCCAATGCAATTTTAACGGGACTAATCGGAACGCAAATTCTTTAAAAATAAAAAATAATTTGTCAAATCGATTCATTAATGACGGTGCCTTCCGGTGGTCCCGGCTGCCATCTGGTAGTCGTTAAAGGAACCACGTCAGAGGCCGAGAGGCGGTTCCGAAGAACTCTGACACCAGGGTGTGCATGGCCGATTGACCGTGACACCTACTCGAAAATGATGATGATTAATGACGGTGTTATGAGCTAAGAGAAATTAATTTAAAAAAAACATACAAACGAATTGACTACCTCCTGCTTTTTTGAAGTCGGTTAAAAATACTTATCTAGCCACCCATTTGGCTTCTTTCATCCAATTAAACAATTTAAAGATTATTTCAATTCTAAGATAATAACCAAAATAATCATTCAAATTCGAAACAATCACTGAACGTCTCTCAAATTGTAATTGCCTTATGAAATAAACATTACAATAGAACTCAGTGATTGAGAAGCCGTACACTCCCCAATATAGTAAAATTAATTAAAATCGGGCAAAAGTTCTCTTAATTGGCAACACTATAAGTTTATTTGAGGATTGCAAATAAGAACAATATGTGGAGTTTGATGAACTGTCTACAAATCAAACTTGAAACAAACATCACGTCTTGAACCCTAACGGGGTACATTGAGCCACGTTTACTGTGTAACTGGGAATGTAGTTGGAACACGGTATCAGCTGGCCGCGTCGCCTGTTGACACGATTTTTCAATTGTTCATTTATTCCCATGATACACTTTTATCATCATTTCGAGTAGGTGTCACGGTCAATCGACCATGCACACCCTGGTGTCAGAGTTCTTCGGAACCGCCTCTCGGCCTCTGACGTGGTTCCTTTAACAAGTACCAGATAGCAGCCGGGACCACCGGCTTAACGTGCCTTCCGAAGCACGGAATCATCTTTATTATCAGACAATCAAATGACTCAAGCCTGCAATGTCCTAACCAAACTGGAAGCAACTAAACAAAATATGCTTCCGGTGGGAATCGAACTCACGACCCCCGGGTCAACAGGCAAACGCCTTAACCACTGGACCACGGAGGCTGTTTTATGACCAACTTGGAAGGAAGCTTTATATTAATAAGCAAAGAACTCATTTTCAAAGGAATATCGATGAACATTTAGTGACAGTAATTTAATTTATCACCACCATTAAAATTCGCCAACACAAAATATTATACTTTGAGACATCAAAATACTCGGCTAAAACAACGACCCTTTCAATTTGACTCATCAAATTAAACAATTTTAAGATTAATTCCAGTCTCATTATATTCAAGTCTAAAATAATAACCAAAATGAACATTCAAATACGAAACAATCACTGAACGTCTTGCAAATTTTAATTGCCTTATGGAATAAACTTTACAATAGAACTCAGTGATTGAGAAGCCGTGCATTCCTTACTTTGATTACGACTTGATTGGTAAAATTAATTAAAACTAGGTGAAAGTACTCTTAAAGGGCAACACTATAAGTTTACTTGAAGATTGCAAATAAAAATAATGTGTAGAGTTTGATGAATTGTCTACAAATAAACTTTTGCACATACATTTAAATACATGTTATGAGGTCTTTTTTTTGACAGCTCCGTGGCGCAGTGGTTAACACGCCAGCCTGCGACACGGAGTGCCCGGGTTCAATCCCCGGCCAGGTCAAGATGGAAAATGATCCTTTTCAGATTGGCCTGGGTCTTGGATGTTTATCTATATATGTATTTGTTTTAAAATATAGTATCGTTGAGTTAGTATCCCATAACACAAGTCTCGAACTTACCTTGGGGCTAGCTCAATCTGTGTGATTTGTCCGTATATATTTATTTATTAAAAGGGTAAATTGAACCTTAGGCAGTGAGACCTAAAAGCCGCGTTGACTGAGTTAGTGGGGGTGTAAATGATAAACGGAATCAGGTATCCGCGTTACCTATTGACATGATTCCTCAATTTTTCGCTCGTTCCCTTGATACATTTTTACGGCCAACATAGAACGAAACATTATGTTTAGAAGCAGGAATTTATTGCCAAAGGAATACCGAAAAGCATAGTAATTTAATTTATCACCACTATTAAAATTCACCAACACAAATATTATACTTTAAAACATTCATCTAAAACAACGACCCTTTCAATTTGACTCATCAAATTCAACAATTTAAAGATTAATTCCAGTCTCATTATATTCAAGTCTAAAATAATAACCAAAATGAACATTCAAATTCGAAACAATCACAGAACGTCTCTCAAATTTTAATTGCCTTATGGAATAAACTTTACAATGGAACTCACTGATTGAGAAGCCTTAGATACCCCACTTTGATTATGAGTTGATTGGGAAAATTAATTAAAATTGGACAAAAGTATTCTTAATTGGCAACACTATAAGTTTACTTCTAAGAAAACTAAATTCTAATTTAAAAACAAGGTGTGAAGTTTATTGAATCATTTAAAAATAAACTTTCTCAATTCTTCGAGTAGTAAAATGGCTATTGGCTGTAGATACTAAATATGTTTTGAACATATAGATATTAAATATGTTTCGAACATTACTCTGCGATTACCGTGATTGTCGTTTTTTTGCTTCATTTCTTGTTGCGACCAAAAAGTTGGGCTTTCTCCTTTATCCAATCTATGGGTTTCGTTACCGTGGTCCAGTGGTTTAGGCGTTTGCCTGTTGACCCGGGGGTCGTGGGTTCGATTCCCACCGGAAGCATACTTTGTTTAGTTGTTTCCAGTTTGGTTAGGACATTGCAGGCTTGAATCACCTGATTGTCTGATAATAAAGATGATTCCGTGCTTCGGAAGGCACGTTAAGCCGGTGGTCCCGGCTGCTATCTGGTAGTCGTTTAAGGAACCACGTCAGAGGCCGAGAGGCGGTTCCAAAGTACTCTAACACCAGGGTGTGCATGGTCGATTGACCGTGACACCTACTCGAAATGATGATGATGGGTTTCGTTGGTATTGGTAAAGCACTTACAGTCGCACTCACTTTGTTGCAGAAAATTTTCGTAATGACAGATACCGCGTGATTTTTAAACTCTGAGCTCTATTGACATCTCGAAATCAAAATCCCTAATGGAATATAGAATTGCAAGAAAATAGGTAAAAACCGGCAAGTGCTAGTCAAAATTCAAAAAAATTCAAAATTCAAAATTTATTTATTTGCATAAATGTAGGTAGACATAACATGGTTATATTTTACGTAAAAGTGCCAGTACATTTTGCCTCTGTAAGGCGTGCAAAATTTATTTTATAAAACTATGTCCACAGACCACAGAATATTCTTGTTAATAAATACTAAAATCAAAATATGTCAAAAATATGTGTCAATGTCTTCTAAGGTCAATATAATCAAATGTCAGGAAATAATATTAAATGATAAATTATAATACAGAATAAACAACCGATTCAAATTAATTAGTGATAATAATAATTAAATAATTTTGTTACAAATACCTATAATATTTTTTTGTCAGACAGAAAGTCGCCTATGCTATAATAACATTTTTCAATCAATAGTCGTTTCAATTTACACTTGAAGAGTCTTGTATTTAGTTCTTTTAAGGAGTCAGGTAATTTATTATATAATTTTGGCCCCAAAACATACACTGTCCTGTCATATGTGGCCATGTTAGAGTTTTTCTGCGGGTGTATCTGTATTTTATTTCTAGTGGATCTGGGGTGTCTAGTAACAATTTGTTTAAATTGATTCAAATTTTGTTTCACATATAAGCATGCCTCTAGAATATATAATGAATGCAAAGTTAATATATGCAGTTTCTTAAAGTAAGGAACACAGCTGTCCGTTTGCCTTGCACCAAACATAGCTCTAACGCATTTTTTCTGCATTCTAAAAAGTGGTACTAAATGCACATTAGCAGCATTTCCCCATTGTAATATTCCATATCTTAGAAGTGAGGCTACATAGGCATGATATGCACATACAGCTGTATTCCTAGACACTGTCTTAGTTAACGTTCTTAGGACATATACATATTTGCTTAATTTAGAAATTAAATTGTCTATGTGTGGCTTCCAGTTTAAATAATTATCCAAGATAATACCTAGAAACTTAATTTCTTTGACGAACTTAATTTTTGTATTAGCAAATTGAACCAAGATATCATTAGGCTTAGTTTGTGGGACATGAAATTGCATACATTTTGTTTTGTCGAGATTAACCATTAGTTTGTTATTATATAGCCAATCAATTGTTTCACTAAGTGCCTTATTACAATTTTTTTCATGCTCATCTATGTTTACGTCACTTATTAGTACTGTTGAGTCATAGGCAAACGATACCATTTTTTGGCTAACGTGTTTTGGCAAATCATTAATGTAAATTAGAAACAGCAGGGGTCCTAATATGCTGCCCTGAGGAACTCCATTTTTGACGAACTTTAAATCTGATTTAGCAATTGATTCAACATTTTTGTCATTTATGTAAGTTACATATGTTATTTGTTTCCTATTTTGGAGGTACGACTTGATAAGATCAAATGCTGGTCCCCTTATACCGTATGCGTACAGTTTATTTAACAATGTGATATGGCACACGAAATCAAACGCCCTTGTCATATCCATGAATAAAGTCGTTATTGGACGTCGGTTATTTATGCAGTCCGTGACAGTCATCAACAAATCATCTATGGCATTGTGAGTAGATTTTCTTTTTTGAAATCCGTGTTGTTGTTTATCAACTATTTCATATTTGGTAAAAAAACTGTACAGATTATCATATATAACCCTTTCGAATATTTTAGAAAGGACTAGTATTAATGCTATAGGACGGTAATTTTCGCAAATATCTCTACTGCCTTTTTTGTGCAACGGCTTGATGACTGTTATTTTTAATTTATCTGGATATATTCCTTTAGATAAACATAGATTGATAATATGACATATTGGAGCTGCTAATTCGTTACTACAATGTTTGATTACTCTAGTACATATTTCATCAATTCCTACACTATTTGTATTGTTTAAATTATTGATAACTTTTTTAATTGTTACTGGGTCAGTTGGTGTCAAAAATATGGAGTGATTGTTAGATTTAATGTTATTTGATAATTTACTATTAATTTGTTTTTTTATTGTCAACTAATTCTATGTATGTGTCATTGAATGCATTCGCTATGTCATTTGGGTGGGTTAAATGTTCATTTTTTGCTTACTATTTTGGTTTTTTGTTCTATTTATTACTTGCCAGGAAGCTTTAGTTACGTTTTTACTACTTTTGATAAATTTATATTTTTGAATTTTCTGTGATATACATACAGCTTTTTTAAAAATTTTATTATATCTGTCATAGTATTCTTTATTTTATTTCTGTATGCTCTGCCAATAAAGTTTTCGTTTTGTCACGCTAGATCTTTTTAATCCAGGTGTTAGCCATTTAATTCTTTGCTTAATGTATAATCGTCTTCGAACTAGAGGAAAACATAGCTCATAAAACAATTTTAAGATGTCATGGAAAATTTCGTAACCTATATTTGGATCTTTAGTAGAGTAGACTTCATCAAATCTTAAGCTTTTCAGACATTCTCTAAATTTTCCCATGTTATCAGCAGAGTAATCGCGTGTTGTGGTGTAGAAATATTTCCTGGTGTAATCTTTTTTTATAGGATATTTAAATATTAAGGCCGAATGATCAGATATACCAAGGTGAAGTCAGACTCAAGCACGAATGGTTCCGTACCGTTTTCTATAAAATCGGCAAAAAAATCATGTCTGTTGTATGATAGCCCTCTTAAATATCTATTTTATTATTTTTGAGTATTTGTTGTTATAGCGGCAACATATATACATCATCTGTATAAAATTTCAACTGTCTAACTATTACGTTTCCAGACAGACAGCGGAGCAATATTAATAGGGTTCTGTTTTTACCTTTAAGGTACGGCACCCTAAAAACGAGAGAAAAAAATAGACTCCCTAGAAATTCTTCAAGCTGATCGGTGACTTTATACGGGAGGTCTTATTTTTTTTTAACTTAATTGTTTTCTTTTTTTCAATTTTATATTAAAACGGGGAATCTGATTCCGAGATTTTAATATAGCTTAAGGGTACCTAAACATGCTGTATAAATAGATATAGATAGCACTGCAAATAAATAAAAAAATCTTGACACACTTTTGCTTTTTCGTGTGTAATTGCTAGTTTCTAATAATTGAAGCTGCTTAAAAACATCTGACGTAGCATAACGACTATCATTCTATGATAAATACCAACACCTATCGTTATAGGTAAGTTTTTGTTATAAATGCTTAAAATGTAGGAGAGAACATTTTGCGAGGTATTCCTTGAAGCGCCACCGTTTAGAGGCGCACCTAATGAGGCGCTCCCTTTTTATTCCTCGGTGTGTGAGTGCACCTTTGAGTAGCGCTCCCGATAGCAATTAAAAATATTTTATTTTTATTCCCCGAAGCGCACCTATGATTAACTTTCGAATAGAGATAGGATACTAACTGAAACTATCGATAACAAGTAAAACACGTTGTTTAAGTTGCACACCGAGGAATAAAAAAGGAGCGCCTCATTGGGTGCGATAATTTAAAAAAAATATATTCAAAAGAAATTATATTTTCTAACAATAAATTAAACCGAATGCGCCTCAAAGTGGTGGCACTTCCAGGAATACCTCCATTTTGCTGGATTAGTCGAATTATAATATCTACGGTATAAATGAAGCACATATTCTATGCCATAGATATGCCTTGTACAACAATAACTGATGATAAGTAAACTTATTTTTTCCATTATTCTTCTTTCGATATGCGTTCAGTGCTTGTTGCCGCTTCTTCAGTACTCCACTTTGAAAGCAGCATTAAACTTAGCCGTAAGTAAATTATTGACGTCAACAATTGTTGAGAAGTCAAATATGACAATGTATAAATAACAAAAAAACCTATAGGTTTCTTCAGTTACCATTTTTTTTTTCAAATTTAGGTCGTTTTTTATATATATTAAACATTTTCTGTAAAGTCAGCTTATGGACGATAAATTTACGAGATAACGGTGGAAGACAGATAGATGCGTACGACCGTGTCTCTCCATCGTTTGTTTCGCGATCTCAATTACACACGGAACGTGACGACGAAATACAATGTTTCATCTACACATAAAAAGAAGTGTTAAAATGCCAGTATATCACTTAAAAGAGCCCACAGATCCTTCTTTTAAAATTCCAAAAGGTAGAAGTGAACATTTTCCAACACAGTTTTATGAATACCAATATTTGTTTAGTCCGTCTTGGCGCACAGCCAAATACACATAGGTAAATTTTGTCGAAAATCGCAAACTAAACCCAAACGGCAATTTCAGCACGTTTGCTCGAAAAAAGAAAAAGTGTAACGTAAAGCCAAAGTGCTGGCCAATTTCAAGTAAGCTAACGAAAAACGTGCCTTTTGTCCAATTTACACGTGTTTTTTTGTTTCTGTAATACTTTTGTTCATGTAACTTGAGTCTGTCGATGAAATAAAAAATCTATGTTTTATAATTTCGAAGATATGATCTATACTGTCTGGATTGAATTTCTTTCGGCGTATTCTTCTCACCAGTGGTCGTTCCGAAACGCTAGTAGTGTTTCAATTTTGCATATATCAAAAAATATATAAGAAATAAAAATATGACGTTCAAAAAGAGATACATGTATCCAATTTTGAATAAAAATCTTTGACTTTGACTTTGAAACTATACGAAGATACTTATACTAGCTGTCCCGGCCAACTTCGTTTCACTATAAGATAAAACTATATTATCTTTTAAGTTGGATTAGGTACAGGTAATTACAAAGTTTGATCATAGTCGGTTCAGTAGTATCAGTTTTTTTTATGTTAGGACGGCAAACGAGCAAGCGGGTCAGCTGATGGTAAGTGATCATCGCTGCCCATGGACAACAGCAACACTAGGGTGTGACAGGTGTGTTGTCTTCAAGGAGTTCGGGGAAGGAAATGGGGAGGGCAGGGGGAAGGATGGGCCTCCGGCTCTCTCACTCACCAAAACAAAACTTCTACTCAGTCGTCGATTTTCTGTGAGTGTGTACTTCCCCGGACGAGCCAGCCCATTCATGCTCCTAACAATTCATTTTGCCGGTAGCATGGCTCTACCACGACTAATAGAAATAGAAATAAATTAGCGACACCAACTTTGCGATTAGGTACAGAAAACAATGAATTCATTTTTGGGACTTAGTATACGCTTCTATAATAGAATTCCTGAAGAAATATTGGCTCTGTCATTAGGTAAGTTTAAGACTGCTGTTAAAAATCAATTACTTAAAAATGCCTACTATTGTATTAATGACTATTTAACAGATAAAACTCCATGGAAGTAATATATTCAATAAATAGTTAATCAATATACATCAGTGATTACTTAATGTAAAATAATTCAATTTGTTATAAATATGTGAAAGTGTAGCCCTTCAGGCACGTAGGGACCAATACTGGACTGAGTTTCTTTCGGCGTATTCTTCTCAGCAGTGGTCGTTTCAAAACGCTAGTAGCTTATCGATTTTGCAAATATTACAAATAATAATATGACGTTCAGAAAGAGATACATGATATCCAAATTTGAATAAAAAGACTAAAGAGTTTTTCCCGAACATACACTGTCACACGAGATTTTTATATATATTTTTATATACAAGGTCCATTTAAATTAGGCGCAAATATTTAAAGGGCTGGGTCCCATAGATCAAACGCTGTAGTCGCAAATTTAAAAAAATCGACACGCTAGATTTTTTTTATTTTTTCATACAAAATAACTATTTTCTTTTTTAAAATCGATAAATCCGCTGTTTTGATCCTCGAGGTCAGTTAACTAGTATCCATAGTAGATAATAGTAAAAAGTTGTTGGCCAAGAAAGCATTTATTTGTACACAGAGTGATTTTTCCATTTTTTATTTTAATTGTTCAGGTCCAGATATGTCAAAAACTAGCATGCCGATTTTTTTTATTTTGCTTCTAAAACATGTTTCTAGCTTATGGGAGTCAGCCTTTAAAATATTTGCTTTTTATTTAAATTGACCTTATTTATAGATAGATTTTTCGCCATCATCATTTCGAGTAAGTGTCACGGTCAATCGACCATGGACACCCTGGTGTCAGAGTTCTTCGGAACCGCCTCTCGGCCTTTGACGAAGCTCCTTTAACGACTACCAGATGGCCGCCGGGACCACCGGCTTAACGTGCCTTCCGAAGCACGGAATCATCTTTATTATCAGACAATCGGGTGATTCAAGCCTGCAATGTCCTAACCAAACTGGAAATAACTAAACAAAGTATGCTTCCGGTGGGAATCGAACCCACGACCACCGGGTCAACAGGCAAACGCCTTAACCACTGGACCACGGAGGCTGGTATTCGCCATAATAACTAGGAAGGTGTTGAATATGAAAGTAATTGCGAATCAGAGTATTTGCGAGTATGAAAGTAATTGCGAGCCAGAGAAAAGATAGATGAAGTGTGTGGGCGAGGATATGGATAAAAAGAAGGTAAGTAATTGATTAAGACAGAGTAAAAAGAAAAAAAATAACATGCTGTCCCGACCCTACTTAAAGAGGAATAAGGTAAAACATAAATACATACATACTTCGTATATTTAATTATATTATTAAGTAAGGAAGATCATAAAATGGAATCTTTTTAACGTTTTATTTTAAATTGAGCTCAGAGAGAAATAGAGTATCGCGCCTATACTATTTATTTATTTTATTTATTTAAAATACTTTATTACAACAATGATATTGGCGGACTTAAAGCCAAAGGCTTTATCTACCAGTCAACCAACAGGTGATGCCGAGAATAAAATGTAGTAGAAGTTAGTGCAAAATGATATTATATTAAAAAGCCATACAAAAATGTGTTTGTAGTTATATACTAAATAATAAATAAAATATACACTTACATACCATAATACATAAATAAAAATAACAGTGATACATATATGTATATACTACATAAATATTTCATACTCATTTAAAATGGTGAGAGAAATATGCGCGTACTGAATTTTTAAATGCCAGACGACTACGGGCCCTGCGAAAGCTATTAACACTAAAACTATTTCAGTTTTCGAGAATCTTTTTCTAGTTAATATGAAATCGTTACCAAGGATAAGGTTATACGAGTAAAAAGCAACGGGTTGCACTCCGGGACGCTGGCAGAAGGAGAGAGGGTATTACTTCTTCTCCTATGTCTTTCTGTCGCGGATATCTTTCCTCTAATATGCAATAGCGTTATTCGAAGCATTCTATTTTGAGTTTTTGTTATTTGTTTATTTTTATTTTTATTATTTCTGCATCTTATTTTAATTTTTCTTTTAATTTTAACGATCTTAAAATATTGCTTTTCATTAAAAAATAATTGATCACAAATTGTATATCATCATCATTTCAGCCGCAAGGAGTCCACTGCTACATAAAAATAAGAACAAAAATATTTTTGTTGCATTTTAATTCAGAATTCATAAAAAAAAAAAATTAAATTATCAAAGTTAAAATATTTTTATGACAGCGAAGACTTCTAGCACCATAATTGCTTTCATATAAGAAATCCTCAATCGCAACTCTGAATTGTATAAATTTAATTCAGTTAATAAATATATAATTTTAATTAATTGCCCATAGAACAAGAAGGAACCACTCTTGGTAAATATCATTATTCTTGCAACACTACTAACATTCTCATGTAAAGGAAATTCACCTTAACCACCACAAACCAAATTGAATACCGTATCATCCGTCGATATATCATCAACAAATCCAAACTACTAAAACAAATTCTAAAATTCCCAAACAAAGTTCAAAATTCACTTTGGAATTACGCAATTCGGTCCTTTAAATATCAGCCTTAGTGTGGGCCGCTCAGTCGCTCTACTGTGCACGGAGTACACCTGACTGGCAGCGAGTCTCATTCGGTGTCCCGACGTCGGACGGAGCGGTCGTGTCGCTGGCCGCGAGTGCGTGTACCTTTAATCGTGTTGATGTTCTAATCTCGTGATTTATGTATATTTTTTTCCCGTGTGCGTAATTTTTCCCGGGACGTCGATGGAATACGCAATACGTAAGCCCTTTTTCTATTATGCTAATGGTATTGTTTTTACGAAGGGTTTCGTTTTGGTTCGTTAATGTTTAGTATTAGTGCTCTTTGAATGCGAATGTCAGATTTAAATCTGAATTCGATTTGAAGATACGTGCTTTTTGTGAAGATGTTGGGTTAGCGGTTGAAAGTTGCAGCAACTTTTACGTATTCGAATTTCTGAACTCTGTTAAGCAAGTTTTGAGAATTTCAACGCGTTTATCAAAGCAAGAATTTTGTGTAGACGGAAATCTTTTATTTGATTTGTTTTAAGTTTTAAAATATTGTTTCGCATAATGTTTTGTTTTTTTTTTTATATTTAATTTTACATTATGACTTACATTAAAACTTTATCGTAGTAAAATGTAATAGAAAGGTAGGTTTTTTAAATAAACAATATTAATTTATATTACCATAAATTTACAAACTTTACGTTCATTTTAAATTTACTTTACGTTTATTTTCTAAAAATAAAACATACAATTCAAAAGTTAAATAAAAAAATAAGATAAAAGCCAAGTGACTATAAAAAGGATGAGGTAAAATGTCCGTAGCTTTTCGTAGCAGGGCTACGCCACGTCGCGTCGTAGCGAGTCCTACGGATTAACGCGGAGGATATTTCCGTCTATTTACCCTCCATATTATTTTTTAATCGACTTCAAAAAAGAAGTTATAAAATCATACGGTATATTGTTATATTGTATATTGTCAAACTGAATTACAAAGTTTTTGCACATGTAAGTCACATTACAAGCTTTTAACTATCATATGTGTTATTATTATTTTTGACGTGATAAAGTCTTATAAATCTATAAACGCTGACTGCACGCATGAAAAACTGTCACGGTCCGTTTGCGAAAGCGCGGAACACGCGATAGAGAGGCACGATTGGCTTAGGAGTTCGGCTTGTGACACATCTATCCCTCTTCCACCGTTATCACGTAAAATCATCGTCCGTTAACCAACTTTACAGACAACCAATTTTTTTTATATATTAAAAAATATATATTTAGTTGGACTAAGTATAGTCCAATTTAGGGAACAGTGCAAGTTTAAAGTTAAAAGATTTCGTTTAAGTACTTTTTGAGATAGAGTTCAATGTGTATCATTTAGTTAATTACAGTTCTGAAGTCAGTATATTTTTTCTTTAATAATATTTTAATGCATGAAACGTTATAAAAACAAAATAATCAGATTGATATTAAATAGATAAAATGGTTCATGGGAGCACATAATAATATGTATCTCCTTTTTCTACAATAGTTGTAAAAATGATCGAGGAATAAGTGGCAAGCATAGATTTGAAAATTGTTGAAAGTGGTTGAAAGAGGGAATGGGCGAAAATCTAAGGAATCATATAAATATGCCATGCGGCTAGCAACCTTAAGACTTAAGGGCCAAACATGTTAAGGACTTTACATTTAATAATATCATCTAAATTATGTAGGTACTTGGTTTCGCCCGCGGCTCCGCCCGCGTCAATGTCGATGTCCTTCTTCGTACTTCAGAGAACTTGTATGCAAAATTTCATGATGGTCGGTTCAGTAATTATGGCGTGAAAGCGTAACAAACAAACAACAAACTCACTTTCGCATTTATAATATTAGTATGGATATAGATATCATATGTTTTTCACAAATAAAAGAACTTGAACTTGAACCCATTACTATTTTGATTCTGTTTTCCACCTGTATGCGCACAAACAAGCTAAACGTCGGCTTTGGGCCATATGACCTTGTACTTTGTCTAACCCGTAGGAGTTAAAGACGTAATAATATGTATGTATGTGATTGAAAAAGTCATTACAAATACCTAGGCGTCGCTACTTCCAATTAACATTATTTTTAAAGTCTTCGTACAACAGGCATGTTTCCTAGCTTTGACTTACTATGCATACATATTTTCACGTCTTTTTCCCTTGCGGAGTTAACAGATCCCAGGTCTTTAAGACCCATAAGTCACGTTCAGTATGCCGGTGTGCATTAAACTAAAAACGGAATCTATCAATATGATACCCTTTGAAAGATTTTCGACCTTTACTATTTCGAGCTAAAATAGATTACCGTACGAGGATAATCCTTACTAATATTATAAATGCGAAAGTGCGTTTGTTTGTTTGTTTGTTACGCTTTCACGCCGTAACTACTAAACTGATCATTATGAAATTTTGAATACAAGTTCTCTGGAGTGCGGAGAAGGACATAGGCTACCATTTATCCCGGGAAAAAGTACTATTCCCGAGGGATCGACATTGACGCGGGCGGAGCTACAGGCGAAAGTTGGAAATAAATGTTTTGTTTTTTTTCTCGTGCGTGTAAATGGCCAACACTTGTGTCCGATTTTTCAAGCTGCCTAAAAGCATCTGACATATATTCACGATTTCCATCAATGATGATAGCCGAGACTAACGGCTTATCATGCTTTTCGAAACACGGAGGAGTTAGACATATTTTATGCCACTTGCGGTCATCCACTCCAGTAGAAACTGCGCCCGGATTTGCTTAACATTCGTAATCGCTAATAATGCTCACGATTGGACTATCGAGCTCTTTGTGAGGTGAAAATAGTATTTTTTTTTATTATTAAATTAATATTAAATTCGATTTTACCAAACGAGTATTGACGTCAGACAATCAGTTGGCCGTAATAATTTTAGCCGAATTGTTTTACAGCATCAATGCTGTCAAAATAGAGTATTGATGATGTATGATAGAAAGAGAAAGATAAAGAGAGTATTTCACTAGATTATTAAGACAAACATCAGAAATGGACATTGATCTGTAAAATGTTTCGTAGCTTTTCGTAGCAGGCTCCGACTACGACGTAGCAAAGTGCTACGAATTATTTCGAAGAATATTTCCACAAGTTATTAGTTAGATCATTGTTATTATTTTTCCCCCGGTCTGGAAGAAAATAAAAACATAGAAAACAAGCTGTTTCCCTTCCCGCGTTGATCGTAAAAGCCGATCGAGGGAATGTGCGAAAATCTTACGAATCATATTAATAGGCGATACGGCTAGCAACCCATCACTATATTGATTCCGTTTTTCAACTTATGCTTACCAATACGCATACATAGTATCACGTATTTTTCCCTTGTGGTTTAGACAGAGCCTAGGTCTATAAATATATGCGTGCTTTTACGGCTTAATGATCTGGGTTCTATCTACAACGCAGACGTGATAGTATGGTAAGTATTTTATTATTTTTTATATGCCAGGCGGCGTGGCGATACAAACGCGGATGGTCTAAACGCGTTGGCTACTTTGGATATTTTCGTTTTTTAGGAATCATCATCAGGTCCTTTTTAGTCTCCACTACAGGAGCACGACCCTCTCTGTACTACTAGGGCCATACTTGGCCAGAGCAGCCAGAGGACTTGGCCTACACTCTCCACGCTGGCCAGACGGGTTGGAGAGGTGTCTTAGATGTTTATAAGCTTTGTTTAGCTTGTATTTCCTAAGTCGCCTTCTACGACATCCACGGGAAGTCTTGGAGTGGTCCTATTCTACTCTGCCGGATACCACAAGGCTAAACTTTTTAGGAATATTCAAGGGTTATTCGAAAAAGAAAAACATATGATGGCTGCCTTATCTGTAATGCAATAATAATCAAAAGTTTCAAGGTTATTTTTAATGTATTTGGTGAATAATACTATATACCGAGTAAATTAGACGTGATTTGGAGGCAACTTTGCAATTTTTTTCTATCGAGAAAATTTAACGCAGTCGTGTTTTTGAGTCATATAGTTACCAGAGTTAGTCCTGAACTTTGCTGCATTTTTATTTCAACTTGAGTATTTATTTATTATTGATATAACAGTCAATCATGCAAAGCAGTGGGAGGTAGTACGGACCCTTAAGGTCGCTGGATCACATCCCGCCCATTTGAAATTTTTTCACCATATTTTATTTCTTCATTTAATAAGAGTATAAGACTGTAATATTTTTATAAAGTTTATGTATGTATACAAAGTGTAAATGGACCCTCGATATTCCCTTAAAGGGACGACTCGGAGTAAATAGGGTATCGTTGAGACTCCTCTATCACCCCAAATGTAATTGACTACTTTTTTTTTACCATGAAGGCAATTTCTTATTTTTATATCAAAACTAGCTTTCGCTCGCGGTTCCGCCCGCGTTTATGTCGATCCCTGGGGAATAGTACCTTTTCCCGGGATAAAAACCTCGTTTAGCCGCTATCTTGAGAATAACTTTCTTATTTAAATGTCTAATACGAGATATTTGAACTCTTTGTAAAAAAATTATGAGAACGGGACTTGAACCAGCCACCGCATTTTATTTCTTAATTAAAAATAGTATATCAAAATAGCATTGAGAATGCGTAATAAAACCGAGTTGAGTAAAAATGAGTAGAATCAAATACCTCACTTGTAAAAGTCGGGTAGTTTTGTTAGGTGACGTAAACCTTAATACGTATAAGGGAAATTGGAAACGGTGGAGAATTTCGGCGCCGAGGTTAGAACATGCAGTAGCTAACTCATTTGGCAGAGCGTTAGTTGTACATAGACGGTCGCTGGTTCAAGCCCCGCCTGCATAAAATATTTTCACCATATTTTATTTATTAATATAATAAGAGTATATCCAAATAGAATTGTAAATGCAAAATAAAAACACTTATAAAAATAATGTGTACAGGATATTAGGGTAAACACCAATGTTCTTCAAACCATCAAATCGGCCCAAAACCGTTACTGGGATCTCAAAATTTTTTTCGACATTTTCATACAAAAGCGTATAACCGGCCTGGCAATTTATATAAAAATGTTGACTTTTAAAATTTTGGTTCTAAAGCAGAAATATGCTCAAATGAGACTATATACTGTAAAACAAAATCGCTTCCCGCTGTCTGACTGTCCCTATGTATGCTTCAATCTTTAAAACTAAGCAATGGATTTTGATGCGGTTTTTTTAAACAGATAGTATTATATGTATATTGCACCCGTGCGAAACCGGGGTCCGGGTCATAGGTGTATGTAAATTTTTTTAATATAAATGCCTAGATATTACGAACTGAACTTTAAAATAACTCAATGAGTAACATCATAAAGAAAACCTCAAACCAATCATTCATAGAAAGTACCGAACATAAAACATAGTGAAAATCTGTCTCAGCAAAGCGCATTACCATCAGCCTAGTAAATGAGGTATGAGAAGGGATAGATAGCGTGTTCAGGATGTATGGACAAATTGCCCGACATGGCTTCTTGTGGCCTGCAGTAAATTGTTCTATGTATACATTTCAACACATATAATATACATTTATTATTGCCTATATATTACAAACTGAACTACAAAATTACACAATGAGTAACATTATAAAGAAAACTCCAAACGAATGTTTCATAGACAGTACCGAACATAAAACATGGTAAAATCTGTGTCGGCAAAGCGCATTACCATCCGCCGAGTAAATGAGGTATGAGAAGGGATAGCGTGTTCAGGATGTATGGATAAATTGCCCGACATGGCTTCTTGTAAACTTGGGTCGTGCATGAATCTCAACACATGCTCCCAAATTATTATTATTTTTGTTTATGTAACATATTTTTATTTGGATCACTTAAATCTATAAGTGTACTAAATTGCAAAGTAATTGGTTCAGTAGATCCGGAGCAAATTGGCTGTGACAGACAGATAACCGAGTGATCCTATAAGGGTTCCGTTTTATCACATGGCCGTACGGAACCGCAAAAAGCAGAACAGAAACATTCACGTTCTAAAGGACTGTAGTTTCATGTGCAACCGGAAACATGCTCAAACATACAAAGTTACTATTGCTTTTACAGCAAGTTACAAAAAACTGAAATTCTACAACAAAATGAATGTATAAAATTACAATACATTAAATATCAATGTATTAATATTAATGCCTAGATATAAACTCAACTACAAAATTACATAATGAATAACCTTATATAGAAAACCTCAAACCAATCTTTCATAGACAGTACCAAACATAAAACATGGTAAAATCTGTGTCAGCAAAGCGCATTACCATCCGCCGAGTAAATGAGGTATGAGAAGGGATAGCGTGTTCAGGATGTATGGACATATTGCCCGACATGGCTTCTTGTGGCCTGCAGTAAATTGTTCTATGTATACATTTCTACACATTTAATATCAATGTATTTATATCAATGCCTAGATATAACGAACTGAACTATAAAATTACACGATGAATAACTTTATAAAGAAAACCTCAAACCAATCTTTCATAGACAGTACCGAACATAAAACATGGTAAAATCTGCCGAGTAAATGATGTATGAGAAGGAATAGCGTGTTCGGGATGTATGGAAAAAATACCCGACATGGCTTCTTGTGGCCTGCAGTAAATTGCTCTATGTATACATTTCTACACATTTAATATCAATGTATTTATATCAATGCCTAGATATAACGAACTGAACTATAAAATTACACAATGAATAACTTTATAGAGAAAACCTCAAACCAATCTTTCATAGACAGTACCGAACATAAAACATGGTAAAATCTGCCGAGTAAATGATGTATGAGAAGGAATAGCGTGTTCAGGATGTATGGACAAATTACCCGACATGGCTTCTTGTGGCCTGCAGTAAATTGTTCTATGTATACATTTCAACACAAAATATATCAATTTATTAATATTATTGCCTATATATTACAAACAGATCTACAAAATTTTACAAAATAAAACCTCAAACCAATCTTTCATAGACAGTACCGAACATAAAACATGGTAAAATCTGCCTAGTAAATGATGTATGAGAAGGGATAGCGTGTTCAGGATGTATGGACAAATTACCCGACATTGCTTCTTGTGGCCTGCATTAAATTGTTCTATGTATACATTTCAACACAAAATATATCAATTTATTAATATTATTGCCTATATATTACAAACTGATCTACAAAATTTTACAAAAGAAAACCTCAAACCAATCTTTCATAGACAGTACCAAACATTAAACATGGTAAAATCTGTGTCAGCAAAGCGCATTACCATCCGCCGAGTAAATGAGGTATGAGAAGGGATAGCGTGTTCAGGATGTATGGACAAATTGCCCGACATGGCTTCTTGTGGCCTGCATTAAATTGTTCGTAACATAGGGCTCCGGTTGTGAATGAATCTAAACTTTGTTTTGTTTATTTTTCGTCTGTGCCAACACTAGTGTCAGATTTGTTAGCAATGGTAGTGCAAGGAATTTGAGGTGTGTGTACAGTTTTACTGTAAATAAGTAAAATCGTACACACCTCTTCAAATTCTTTGCATACGTTGAGACTGATTGCAAGGAGATTAATAAAATTCATAATAACACAATTCAAAGAACGCCACGTTTAGCATGTAGGTGGGCGTGTTAGTGGAAAACGGAATGAATATAGTTGTAGGTTCCTAACCGCATCGCCTTCTAACATGATTCCTTAGATTTACGTCCATTCCTTTTATCGGCTTTTACGATGTGCGGGAAAAGAAGAAGCTGGTACATTTCACGTTTTTTCTTTTCTCGAAGACCAGCATGAAAGAGTTCTTGCGTATTCTTTTACCTCCAAACATAGAACAATTTTATCAAACGGCGCAACGATATAACAAACAAATAGGATTGTTTAAGATCTATAAACTTACTAGTTCTATGTACTTCAAAAGGCATTTACTTCGGAAGGCATTTAAAGTCATTGCTCCCGGCTGTAAGCAGTTGATGGCAGACTTAAATCTTTGCCCGATGTTTGTAAGAACTGTAAAATTTTCAAAACGTTAGGTATCAAAATAATGTTATAAACGCGATAATAACCATTTAAGTGATTTAATTTCAATGTGTAGCTCGCACCAAAACATTAGAAAACATAATGCCAGATGGCTTCAAACAGCTAGAAAACTCGGACCTGGTGTCCGAGTTTTCTACATGTGTTGGCAACATTTATGAAAAATAAAAATGGTATGGTATTTTTTTTTAAATAAGCAAACAACACTAAGGAATTGCTTAGCTACTTCATTATTCTTATCATACTTTACTTTATACATTACTAGCTTTCGCACGCGGCTCCGCCCGCGTCAATATCGATCCCTCGGGAATAGTAGTTTTTCCCGGGATAAAAGGTAGCCTATGTCCTTCTCCGTACTCCAGAGAACTTGTATGCAAAATTTCATGATGATCGGTTCAGAAGTTACGGCGTGAAAGCGTAACAAACAAACAAATAAACAAACACACCAACAAACTCACTTTCGCATTTATAATATTAGTAAGAATAGTAAGGATATGTTCGATTTTTTTGACCAATTTACGTAATTGAACCTTGAACAAATAAAATATTCAACGACCTAATCAATTATTACAGTCCTTAGTTACTGTCCGGTATTATAAATGTAAAAAGCATTAAAAGGTATCCAAACTAATCATTATTAAATAAATACGAAAGAGACTTTGTTTGTGACGCTTTTACGCCTTATTTACTGAACTGACCATCATAAAATTTTGCCAATAGCATTGTCTGATGTACGTTGAACATCGCATCGTTTATCCTGATAATATATAGGGGCATATCACATAGAAACAGTTAGCCCCACAGTAACTTGGAACTTGTTTCGTGGGATACAAACTCAACGATACTATATTTTATATGGCGAGCTCAGTGGCGCAGCGTGCGACACAAGGGTGCCCGGGTTCGATCCCCGGTCAGGCCATAATGGAAATCGACCTTATTCGGATCGATCTGGGTCTTGGATGTTTATCTATATAAGTTTCTATTATAAAATATAGTATCGTTGGGTTAGTATAAGGTTAGTATCCTACGACACGTTCATAACTTACTGTGGGGCTAACTATTGAGAGCACATACTGATGTGTGATATGTCCCTTTACATTTATATTTATTATTTATTTATAATAAATACTCTTGATATGACCGGGGTTCGAACGGGTGCCTAAAGGATCGACATTAACGCGAGCGGAACTTTATGCAAACAAAATATACCTGTAGGTAATATTATCGCTGTTAATATATACATTTTAAAGATGGGTGGGTAGAAGGTGATGTTATTAACGTTGCTTAACCTTCAAACAAAGCTTTTAGGATAAATAGGGTAGTCAGAATATCTTCTCAAAACCGATCTCTACGGAGCTTCTACTAGATGTTTCATTGACATACTTATTAACAATAGTAACATGGTTAAGATATTGAGACAATATAACTTATTGAAGACTAGCTGTTGCCCGCGGCTCCGCCCGCGTTAATGTCGTTCCCTTGGGAACAGTACAAATTATAAGAAGTCCATACAAACCCCTCCCCCTCGGCTTTTTCCCCTTAAGGGGGAATTTAATACATTTCATCTGCATAGATCTTTAGTCCTTAAGGAGGGGATTTTGCCCATTTCACGTACACAGATATTTTTTTATTGTAATGGAGAACTTCTTATTGTCATATTTCTAAGTAAATAAAAAAAATCCATACAAACTTTACCCCGCCTATTTTACCCCTTCAAGGGGAAATTTCGTCCATTTTAACAACACAGATCTTTTTAATTGTAATGTAAAAATATATACTTATTTTTATACTTCTATGTCCAGAAATGAGAAAATTTTCATACCATCACCCCTCCCTTTTATCCCTTAAGGGGGGAATTTTATACATTTCACCTACACAGATCTTTTTTTATTGTAATCTAGAACGTATATACTTATTTTCATACTTCTAAATCTAGAAATGAAAAAAAATCCATACTAACTTTACTCCCCTATTTTATCCCTTCAGGCGAAAATTTCGTCGGTTTTACCTACATACTACATATCTTTTTATTTGTAATCCAGAACGTCCAGAAATGAGAAAATGTCCATACAAACTTACCTTACTGTTATTGTAAGATTCCTTTCTTAGTGCTCATTTACATCATAAAAAGAATCCCTGTGCCAAATTTCAAGTTTCTGGACATAGTAGTTTCAGCTGTGCGTTGATATATAAGTCAGGTTTGCCTTTGGCTCGCGGCTCCGCCCGCGTAAGTGTCGATTTCTCAGGAACAGTAGAATTACCCGGAATATATTATTTTAGTTCATGACTTTCAATGAAACACCTTAATATTGAATTTCAATTGAATAACTTAAAAAACGGAAAGTTTCATACTAACTTTGCACTAAGGGATGATTTTGAGAAAAATATTTTACTCGTGTTTCATGCCTTTCAGTAAAGAACCTTAATGCTGAATTTCATTCGACTAACTTCAAAAATGGCAAAGATTCATGCTTACTTTGAACCCCTATTTTACCCCCTTAAGGGATGATTTTTGAGCAAAATATTTTACTCGTGTTTCATACCTTTCAGTAAAGAACCTTCATGCTGAATTTCTATCGAATAACTTCAAAAACGACTAAGTTTCATACTAACTTTGCAACCCGTTTTACCCCCTTAGGAGATGAATTTCCAAAAATCCTTTCTTAGTGCTCCCCTACGTTATAAAAAAGAAACCCCTATGCAAAATTTCAAGTTCCTAACCCTTATAGTTTAGGCCCTGCGTTGATATGTCAGTCAGTCAGTCAGCTTCTCCTTTTTTATTAGTATGGATTACTATGGATAGTATGGATAGGTATAATGCTGTCGTTTATTGATGATGAATTGACTTTGGATTTTAATTTTCATAAGTCACTTGTTATTTTATTTTATTTTTGCTATATGTTTGCAGGCAAACTCATGCCTTAAGTTCATTCAAATGACGATAACTTTTTTTTTAATGAACCGATTTTGATGAAACAAACTTTAAATGTTAAACTGAGTTAAAACAAAGCAATTGGTGAAAGTTTGAAGTAAATCGGTTCAGTATTTTCGGAGATAATCGTGATCATACATACAGACAGACAGACAGACAGACAGACAGACAGACAGACAGACAAGAAATTCCAAAAATTTTTTTTTGCTTTCTATTATTCTTTTTAAGTGTCCCTCTATCCATTACAGTCAAAAATTCTAATTGTACAGACAAAATATTTTTACTGTTTTATTATATGTATAGACAAGATTTTTCGAAATGTATTAAGTTAAAAAAAAGAATTGATACATATAATTGCAGAATTTTATGCACTGATACAAAAAAATAATCTGCGAAGACACAATTATCTATAACATATCATGCTTTCGATATTTCCTAAAAGGGGTGACTCAACCCATTAATATAAACAACATTTACTATGGGACAAAACGTTGGGCACTCAAAAAAAAATCGAAAATTTTCATACAAATTGCCGGGCTTGCCGAACACTTATGTATGAAAATAGGAGAAAAAGAAACTAAGCTAGCAAGCTTGGTCCCATATGAAAAGTTGATTATTTTGGTGGGCTGAGTTACCCCTTTGGGTAAATTCATTCATTTCGAGTAGGTGTCACGGTCAATCGACCATGCACACCCTGGTGTCAGAGTTCTTCGAACCGCCTCTCGGCCTCTGACGTGGTTCCTTTAACGACTACCAGATGGCAGCCGGGACCACCGGCTTAACGTGCCTTCCGAAGCACGGAATCATCTTTATTATCAGAAAATCAGGTGATTCAAGCCTGCAATGTCCTAACCAAACTGGAAACAACTAAACAAAGTATGCTTCCGGTGGGAATCGAACCCACGACCCCCGGGTCAACAGGCAAACGCCTTAACCACTGGACCACGGAGGCTGTTTTGGGCAAATGTAGAAGGTACATTTACTCGTTGTATATCCTATTAAAAAATAAAAGTATCATCGCATCTGCAAGCAAAGTCGCAGGCTAAACTAACAAAATAAAATATGTTATATTACGTACATTCTTACAGCCTTACGTATAATTAGATTCATTTAGTCCAAAACTTCAGTTTTCACATGAAATTAGAATACTCCAATACCAGCTGAACTTTAATTAAACGCTTTTTGCCTACAATGATATTCCAGAATTTAATATTACATCCGTTTCTTCTACTTTGTTTTGCGCCATTTGATCCAATTATTTCAACTGTATTTTTTCGTTTTATTTTTATAGTCTTGCCTTAATTTTGTTTTGTTAATGGATCGTTTATTTTGAAGATTTTAATTAAAGTTTATTGTATAATTGAACATTAATTAAGCGATTTCGCCTACAATAATATTATGTACTTTTTTTCTTTCGCGCTATTTCGAATGTATTTTTATCTCATTGAATTAAGAAAATAAAATATGGAGAAAACGTCCACGCAGGCCGATTTTAAACAGTGACCTTAGCTCTCTGTACGACCTCCGCTCTGCTATTTGAGTATGTATTTTTTTTAATAGTCTTGACTTAATTTTGTTTTGTTTATGGTTCGTTAATTTAAGTTATGTTAGTTATCAAAGTTCATAGTATAATTGAACTTTAATTAAACGCTTTCGCCTGCAATAATATTCCAGAATTTAATATTACAGCTATTTCTGCTCATTTTTTTTGCGCCATTTGCCCCAATTAAGTATTGTATTTGTAATTGTTTATTTTATGGCTTGTTTTAATTTTGTTTTGTTTATAGGCCTTGTTTATAGATCATTTATTTTAAATATTTTCATTAAATTGATATTATAACTGACATTTCATTAAAAGGAAATGCCTACTATGATATTTGAAAAAATAATATTACACCTGTATCTTCTCATTTTTATTACGCCAATGGAGAATACGCGTTATGTACCTATATAATTATATTAATAAAATTAATATTAAAGGGGGGCTCCCATACAATACAACAGACATGAATTTTTGCCGTTTTTATAGATCACATTGCAATTGCAATTTATTTCCAACTACACAGATTTAGAGCATCTCTTTTTCTTGGGCGGATCTTTGATCATGATTTTGGAGTCGCTGAATGCCTTCCGCAGCGTCATGACGTGTTGCCGGCTGGAGACGTTGGTGGATGACTGCAGGGACGTAAGGGGCCGGTTGAGGTAGTAGTAGTATAGATACGGCACGGAATCCTTCGTGCACGAGCACGAAGGATTCCGTGCCGTATCTATACTATTATTTATTCTTTATTATTCCGTGCCGAAGAAAATCGGCAAAGTGCGAGTAGAACTCGTGTCCTACTCGCACTTGGCCGATTTTCTTTTAATACGACTGCAAAAGCAGTGTTTTGTTTTGAGGGTTCATAATGGTTCGGTCAATAATAAAATAAAGAATGCTTCTCTGCGAGTCTGTATTCTATTAGAGATTTGATTTCGAAATTTAAATCTAGTCTGGGAATTAAAAATCACTGTATTAATATTTTTCCCAAATTAAAAGAATAATTTAAATCAAAAACTAAAATTTAAATAATATTATTAAAACCTTTTATTTGCTAAAGTTTCATTGGAATACCAAAATAATTTCTGAATAAACCTTAATTAAAGTGTTTTTGCATACTTCATAATTTTAGTGACTGTATCAATATTTGAGTTTCTTTATACATACATAGTATCACTCTTTTTTCCCTTGCGGGGTACACAGAACCTAGATCTATAAGGCCTAAGGTCGCTGGCTAAAATCCCGCGCGCTTGAAATTTTTTCACCATGTTTTATTTTTTAATTTAATAAGAGTGTATCTTAATACCTTTCCGAGTGACAAAGCCTATAATTATTCTGGCTGACAGCCATGCTTTTTTAATTTTCCTTGATGGATAATATGGTTGAATCTTAATAAGTTTCTGTTAGGGAAAGTGAGCGTCTAATCTATACAAACACTTAGCTTTCAAAGGCCCAGATCGTTAATTACCCACATCGTGATACGGTATCAGCCCGGCGCAGCTCGTCCATCAATCAGGATCCCTCCACCACGTTTGCTTAACATTTCCCTAGAGATAGACAAAATTCTATGTACATATGATATATAGTGCTAGGTATCTAATATGTGTGCCCAAGGGGACATTAAGAGGTCTTTGACACTATGTTGGCAGTCTCCCTCGCACAGACAAACATGTATAAAGAATATTAAAAAAAAATGTATCATTTTGACAAAAGTGTTTCATTATTACAAGCTTTTATTATCTATACTAATATTATAAAGCTGAAGAGTTTGTTTGTTTGAACGCGCTAATCTCAGGAACTACTGGTTCAAATTGTAAAATTCTTTTTGTGTTGGATAGTCCATTTATTAAAGAGAGGATTTAGGCTATAAAACATCACGCTGCAACCAATAGGAGCGAAGCATTAATAAAAAATGTTTTGAAACCGGGGAAAAATTATTCATCTATACTAATTACTCATAATAACAGAAATTACCGCGGACAAAGTCGCGGGCAACAGCTAGTCCTAGATAATTATATCGTGGATATTTTAGACATGTTTTATACGGATTAGACATTAAATACATCGTAAATTCGTTGATTAAAACTTTTAAATCTTTGACCAACTAATTGACATTGCAGTCATGTGTATGCAGTATAGAAATATGTCTAAGTTATCTATCGACATAATCTTTAAAAATGTTTGATTGTGCGATCGAGACCAAGTATCAAAGGCCTCATAACGAAAGTAAAGCAATCTTGTCTTGAGTGCTTCGATTTGCAATCAATAAAATGATTATATCTTTGTCTGCTTGGTTGGTAGTAAACATGTGACAGTTAGTATATTAAGATGTTTGTAAGTCGTTCATGCAAAAACTATTTGAATAAATTTTGATAAAACTTTACAATTTTAACGCCGACAAAGTCGTAGGACAATTCAGACAAAGATGATAGTAGCCACAATTTTATAATTAAGGTGAAATTTTATCCAAGGCAGGCGTTCTCTGAAATATTTCATAAATATATTTTTATAAGCTATAAAAAATATATTATAAAAGAATAACTCCTTTTATAAAAGTATTAAATAGTAAAGGCATTGGCAAATTTGTATAAAAAATACTTTAATAATTATTAAGTAATACTGATCTCCGAACCAACTTTTATTTAAAAAATTCAAATTTATTTTCTATTGAGTCAATTTGTATGAATCGTGTTTCGGTTTCCGCCGGTTACTCATCATGAACATTTAAATTTTTTAGAATCATACAAAATTTTTGGCAATTCAGCAGTTTTTAAAACCAAAAAAAATATTACCCAGCCCCTGAAAAATCTACTTTGGATGGCATTTCACCTAAACACTAATAATTAGTGGTCATTTTAATTGATATTTTTTATCTTTTTTATGTGTCACTGGCCAGCACCAGTGTTCGATTTATAACATCAGTAGCAATGAAAATACGAAATTAAAATTGTTTATTAGTCTTAGTTAGCTATTTCAAGCTAAGCAATCAAGCTTAAAATAGCTGAGACTTTATGAACATTTTTTTTCTTCATGTGTAAGTGGCCAACACTAGGGTGAGATCTGACGTCTTAACGACGGCCATCAATGATGACAGCTGGAACCTCGGCTTAACGTGCCGTTCGAAGCATGGAAGAGCCTGCGATATTTGTGTTTTGGCTCGGGGACGTAATTTAGGCTTCATTTTGTATGAGACTGTGTATCTACCATTATATTTGATCGAAGCACATCATCCATTAATTACAAGTACATATAGACATCGTAAGCTATCACGAAACAGTGCTGGGTATCAGCCTAGTGATAACATCATCCGCATTGAGGATTGATGAATCGTTACCGGGGTTCCGTCGGAGCAGAAATGCTTTATGTAATGTCAAGCTAAATTTGTTTTATAAGAGATAATTAATATTTAGATTTTTAACCAACTTCGAAAAAAGGAGGAGGTTTTCAATTCGTCGGATTTTTTTTTATGTATGTTACCCGATTTCTTTTTGCTTGCTTTTGCTCGTATTGATAACGGCAACAGGTAGACGCTTGAAATATTCATAGAACATTTAGTTATATATTCACTTTAAAAACGAATAATTAAATAAATATAAAATTATTATTAAAGGCTCCCATAAAATACAACAGACATGATTTTTTTTGCCGTTTTTATAGATAACCGTACGGAACCCTTCGCGCGTGAGTCCGACTCGCACTTGGCCGGGACAGTAGACCTAAGTATTTAATACTAGGTTTCGCCCGCGGCTTCACCCGCGTCAATGTCAAACGCTCGGGAATAGTACTTTTTCCCGGGATAAAAAGTAGCCTATGTCCTTCTCCGCCCTCCAGAGAACTTGTATGCAAAATTTCATGATGATCGGTTCAGTAGTTACGGTGTGAAAGCGTAACAAACAAACAAACAAACAAACAAACAAACAAACAAACAAACAAACAAACAAACAAACAAACTCACTTTCGCATTTATAATATTAGTAAGGACTAACTTTCGCCCGCGTCAATATCGATCCCTCGGGAAAAGTACTTTTTCCCCGGATAAAAAGTAGCCTATGTCCTTCTCCGCCCTCCAGAGAACTTGTATGCAAAATTTCATGATGATCGGTTCAGTAGTTACGGTGTGAAAGCGTAACAAACAAACAAACAAATAAACAAACAAACAAACTCACTTTCGCATTTATAATATTACTAAGGACTAGCTTTCGCCCGCGTCAATGTCGATCCCTCGGGAATAGTACTTTTTCTCGGGATAAAAAGTAGCCTATGTCCTTCTCCGCCCTCCAGAGAACTTGTATGCAAAATTTCATGATGATCGGTCCAGTAGTTACGGCGTGAAAGCGTAACAAACAAACAAACAAACAAACTCACTTTCGCATTTATAATATTAGTAAGGATAAGGATGAATTTCAGCTAAATACCCCTACGCGTTCCTGAGAAAAGGGAGACCGACAGACAGACAACGAAGTGGTCCTATAAGGGTTCAATTTTTTCCATAGAACGAGCTAACTGGTGAATTTTTATGGGACAACCTTTATTTTTAAGTTTAAATTCTTTTAGGAATTCCAATTCGGTCATTAAATATTACTAGGAAATTTTAGAAAATTGACAGCCTCCGTGGTCCAGTGGTTAAGGCGTTTACCTGTTGACCCGGGGGTCGTGGGTTCGATTCCCACCGGAAGCATACTTTGTTTCCAGTTTGTTTAAGACATTGCAGGATTGAATCACCTGATTGTCTGATAATAAAGATGATTCCGTACTTCGGAAGGCACGTTAAGCCGATGGTCCCGGCTGCCATCTGGTAGTCGTTAAAGGAACCACGTCAGAGGCCGACAGGTGGTTCCAAATAACTCTGACACCAGGGTGTGCATGGTCGATTGACCGTGACACCTACTCGATATGAATGAATGACTAGGATATTTAAAATTAACCTGTTTTACTTAAAATATAAGCCGTGTGGTATCCGGTAGAATAGGACCACTCCATTTCTTCCCGTGGATGTCGTAGAAGGCGACTTAGGAAATACAAGCTAAACAAAGCTTATAAACATCTGTGAGACCTCTCCAACCCGTCTGGCCAGCGTGGAGAGTGTAGGCCAAGTCCTCTGGCTGCTCTGCCCAAGTATGGCCCTAGTAGTACAGAGAGGGTCGTACTCCTGTAGTGGAGACTAAAAAGGACCTGATGATGATGATGATGACTTAAAATATTTACTGAAGACCGCAGTGTGGAATGAATTCGGTGCAGTTGACGTTGGAAGCCGGCACGATTGATGGATGCGGCGATGGTATCAGCTGATGAAATACTGTCTGCGCGAACTATATCTAAATACTGTATATAAACATTTTTACTAGCAGACTTTAAATTTACAGAATTTATCAATTTTGTTTACTTTTTCAACCTAAAAATAATATGTTTATCACTAAATATCACCATCTGTTACATACTTTTTACATTTGTACATTACTTAGCCGTGTGGTATCCGGCAGATTAGAATAGGACCACTCCAAGTCTTCCCGTGGATGACGTAGAAGGCGACTTAGGAAATACAAGCTAAACAAAGCTTATAAACATCTAAGAGACCTCTCCAACCCGTCTGGTCAGCGTGGAGAGTAAAGGACAAGTCCACTGGCTGCTCTGGCCAAGTATGGCCCTAGTAGTACAGAGAGGGTCGTGCTCCTGTAGTGGAGACTAAAAAGGACCTGATGATGATGATGATGATGTTACATACTTACTATTACCAGGGTGTGCATGGTCGATTGACCGTGACACCTACTCGAAATGATGATGATGACTATAACATCTTTTTCTCTTGTGGGATAGACAGACCCTAATTCTATAAGACCTCAAACCCGAAAATTTTCGGATTGGCCTGGTCTTGGATGTTTGTCTATAAATGTATTTGTTATATAACATAGTATCGAAGAGTTAGTAACTCTTAACACAATTCTCGGACTTACTTTGGGGCTAGCTCAATCTGTGTGATTTGTCCGTATATATTTATTATTATCATCAAACCCACTTTTAGAATATTGACGGGCATGTAAACAACGAAATATAAAAAATCTAAGCCGCATATCCTACTGACCGGATTCCTCATCATATCAGTAAGTGCCCATTCCCTCGATCGGCTTCTACGATCTGCGCGGGAAGAGAAGCAGCTGGTCCATTCTACGTTATGTATGGTACGTTATGTTGTGTATGGTATATTCTAAGTTGACTAAAGGGGAGACTTTTGAGCAATAATATGAAGTAACTTCATCCATCCACCATCTTTTTTTTTTTCTTTTTTTTTTATTTATACGGTCAAATCACACAGATTGAGCTATGGTTTGTGTTATGGGATACTAACTCAACGATGATATATTTTACAACAAATACATATATAGATACACATCCAAGACCCAGGCCAATCTGAAAAAGATCATTTTCCACGTTGGCCGGGGATCGAACCTGGGCACTCTCGTGTCGCAGGCTGGCGTGTTGATCACTGCGCCAAGGAGCCATAGCTTAAGTGATGACTTTCATATTTATAAAATTGCAGATAGCAATTTCATCACAGTATTATTTTTTGGTAAAGAAAGTTTGTCCATTGCGAGCTGTTAGATATCTTTTGTTTGATATAGATATTAGTACCTATACGAAGACATTATGTTTCCGAGGCAAAACTCTATTCATTGAAACCCGCAGTGACTATGTGAAGTGAATTTGGTGCAGTCCGACACGATTGATGGATGCGGCGAAGGTATCGCGCTGATGAAATACTGTCCGAGTCCGGAGTACATCTAAATAAGTAACATGCACAAATATAAAACACGAAAGACATATTTTGCTTTACATCACGATATACTATGACCTGCCAGCCTATTTGCCAGCCTGCTTGCCTATTTGAGCGTACAACGTTTAGATGGCCACTTAAAAAAACATTATGTTTTATATATCTTAAGATGGTACTGCGCGAAATTGTGAAAAATTGACGTGTTTTTAAATCACTAGTACTATGCACTGAATTAATTAAATACATCAAAAGTATTTTTATAATTTAGATCAATCCTTTAACAAGATCGCCCTCTTGTTGGAATTTGAAACAGATACATATGAAATTTAAAAATAATCTATGCATGGTATGATATCTAAAAGAATTTTTCTTCGAAAACTTTCTAATTTTTACGTCTAAAACAATAATTCTCACATGACATAATTTATATGTACGTCTCGGACATCGCCCCCTCTCTTATTTTCAACATCACCTACCATTGTACATTGTATAGATTTCCTACTGCGGCAGCGATTCATCAATCCTCAGCGCGGATGATATTATCACAGTGCTGTTTCGAGATAGCCTACGATGGTATACGTTATTAATGGGTAACAACTTTATAAGTCTTTTATCCTTTGTGTTCCTTTTAGGTTATTTGATCTGCTAAAGATATTTTTCAAAGTTTGGAGACCCATAGGTAGTCATCATCATCATCATCATTTCGAGCAGGTGTCACGGTCAATCGACCATGCTCACCCTGGTGTCAGAGTTCTTCGGAACCGCCTCTCGGCCTCTAACGTGGTTCCCTTAACGGCTACCAGATGGCAGCCGGGACCACCGGCTTAACGTGCCTTCCGAAGCACGGAATCATCTTTATTATCAGACAAGCAGGTGATTCAAGCCTGCAATGTCCTAACCAAATTGGAAACAACTAAACAAAGTATGCTTCCGGTGGGAATCGAACCCGCGACCCCCGGGTCAACAGGCAAACGCCTTAACCACTGGACCACGGAGGCCATAGGTAGTAAAAGTTGTTCATATCGACGAGCTGAAACACTCCTTTTCACTGAAATCTGGGAACTCATTTTAACGTTATTACACAACGTAAAGCCATCTTGTTTAGAAAACAAATCTATGTTTGCCAATAAATTTACAGGCTGTGTTCAACCTAATATATGCGCTATCTAAAGCCGATCAAGGTATTAATCACGCCGTATAATTGGTAAGTGTTTGGCAATAGTCCAACGGCGTGGCTTCATTTGCGGCCTCCAATGAATAATGGTGAGGACGAGGTGTGAAATAGACAACCTAAAGCTGTACTGTGTGATATAAGATTATTATTCAGTACCTAGATACTATGAAGGAAATGTTTGTTGAAAGCTCGACTGTCCCGGTGTTTGTTTGTTATCTTGTTGTCTCGTAGCATCACAAAACCGGACATGCAATTTATGCGCTTCTTTCGGACATGCAACGTAAGGCTGAGTTTAGTGCAGCCCGATGGCCTAGTGGTTGTGAACATTGAATTCGCTTACGCATGTTAAGCAACACTGGGCGCAGTCCCTATTGTGATGGGTGGCAAGTGGCATAAAAATATCTCGAGCTCCTCCGTGCTTCGTTCACGTTAAGCCGTTGGTCCCGGCTGTTGTTATCTTTGATGGCAGTCGTTAAGCTATGTCAGATGTATTTGGGCAGCTTAACCCGCCGGGAGTGTGGTGACAAAAAGTTACTTTTGCTATGTGGCGGGGTGTGACATGCCCCAAAACAAAACAGCATATTTAATAAGTTTTGCACTGAAATAACATTAAATGACTGCTTTATATTGTAAACGGGTTTTATAAAAATGTATTAAAAATAAAAAGAAATAAAATGGCGTACATTGTTATTAATAATATTTATGATATCTAAGACACTCGTTTTTGTTAACAAAAATAACTATCCTCACTTTCAACTGTAATTAAAATTATACAATTTTAAAGAAACGCAAAAATATTCCAGGGACTAAACAACATGAGATCTAGAATCACATTAAAATATAAAACTTATAGAAATAGTTTAGGAACACATTAGGAACTTGAATCAAAGTCAGTACAATTTTTGCATAAAAAAAATTGCATGTTCCCGGTATATGGCTTTTCCGCAACCTGCACATGCATATTTTGTTTTACGGTCTCTCTTTCGTGAACAATCTACACATCGAGCATAACGTTCAGAAACATTTTGGGCTGCTGGGCGCATAGGTACCTTGATTTGAGAAGAAATTCTCTGGCAAATGTAAACAGGAATATTTTTATGATTGGGTCGATTGTAAGTGCGTCGATTGTAAATGCGTGTACACCAGACATCATCCCAAGTTACGAAAAAAATTTGTACGCTTGTGTGTTTTGTGGGTATTTTCTTTAATAATAATGTAAGCATTGATAGCCGCCATATTTAAAAGTCTATAAAAGATCGTCATCGGCCAGCGCTTGCTGTTGCGTGAGACATCATAAGTAGCACTCAATTCATTTTATTTGTAACCTAAAAAGTTAAGATTAGCTAAAAGCACCAAAAAAAACGGTTATCTATTGCTTATTGCTCTGCTTTCTCCATTTTGTGCATATAAAGTACTTTTATGTACTTTAAACACCAAGAAAAAATAAAACTAGTACTAAAATAATTCACAGAATATGCACACGGACTGTGTAGCGGGGTGTGACTTACCCCACTAAAGTTTGCACGCATGTATTCCAAATGCAGGCCAGCGTAACGCTGGGAACACGCCACTTTCTCCTTCCACAACCCCTTACCTCCAGCTACACGAAACCGCTTAAATCTAGCTTAAAAAAATAGAAAGATATACGCGTGTAAACAGTGTTTGGGGTATGTCATACCCCACCACACTCCCGCCGGGTTAAAAAATCTGACTCCAGTGTTGGCCACCTACATACATGAAAACAAAACAAAATAAGTGCAGTAGAACGAGATAACAATTAATTAATGTTTTATAATGTTATCGCGATTGTAACACATTTAAATTAAATTTGGTGTAAAAATAATGTAATAAACGCGACAAACGTATTGAGTGAATTCATTTAAACAATTCATTTATTTCGAGTAAGTGACACGGTCAATCGACAATGCACACCCTGGTGTCTGAGTTTTCCGGGAATGCTTCTCGGCCTCTGACTTGGTTCCTTTAACGGACAATCAGGTGATTCAAGCCTGCAATGTCCTAACCAAACTAGAAACAACTAAACAAAGTATGCTTCCCGTGGGAATCGAACCCATGACCCCCGGGTCTACAGGCAAACGCCTTAACCACTGGACCACGGAGGCAGTTAATGTATTGTACTACTTATCATTCACTATTTATCTATTTACAATTATACTAGCTGCTCGTCCTTCGATAAATACATATAACGTATAGTACGTGTCACGTACTGTGCCAATTCACTCGTCTTTTATAGCTGAAACAAAAAAACAAAAGGCCACAGACATCTGTCGTTTGACGCGTACCTGTCAACCTGTCATGTTTCGAGTGCTTGTGTCATTCACTATTACCGTCGTTAAAAAATTATTTATATTTGATAATTCTAATTAAAAATGGTCGTTTTGAATAATTGTGAGCTTTTTAGGTACATACGCAAACGCAAGTGCATAATAATTAAGTCAGAAGGAAGTAAATACCTATGTATGAAGACCGGCTTGTGTTCTTACTTTTTTCAAGTAAGTTTGTTTGGTTAGTTTGTCCACTACAGAAGGTCATCAAACGTAAGGTAAGATACGTTATGATTATGTTCTTACTGGTCTTTATGATTTATGATTGAAAAAGTTTGTACAAGCAATGATAAATAACTTCATAACCTATACAACGGGCCGGTAGGTATTTCGCGCCTAAAATGTCAAAACGAAACGATTTTGAATTACAAGGAACGACAAATTCGAATGTTCTTTTGTTTTTTCTGCTTGAGTTCAAGTTAACTTCAAGATGCGTAACGAGTACATGAATACGATACGAGTTAAACTAGCGTGCTCCAGCAAGATTAACGAAAAATATGAAGAATACATTTAAAGGAAAAGTCAAAAGAGAACTCGAGGAACTCACAAAAATCACCATCATCTGCGCAGTCAACGGTGACTACGGAGAAGGAGACTGCAGATTAAGAATAAAGGTATATGATCTACAAAATTTTATCAACTTTAAACGGTTGGGTACTCACAATGGGGTAATCAGCCAAAGTTAGTACTATCATTTGGCAGATAGATCAAACTTCTTTTTACAACTGAATATTGAAGCGCTATCTCTAAGCAAATAGTCATGGATTACCTATACAATAGCAATTGATTTAATTGTTTTGTAATATTTTAAGTGCTATTACTCAGCAGATAAACAAAACTTAGGAACTTCATATGCAAAACATCCTGATTAATATTAAAATTCCTCCCATGATCTGAGTACCAAGACTCCCTAATCAGCGCTATCACACTGCGGATAGACTAGTTTGAGTCACACATCACCATCACAGGATGGATTTATGAAACTCCTTTCCAAAATGGAATATTGAAGAGCTATCACTAAGTAGATAGACATAGTTTGCCAATACAAATAGCAATTGATTTGGTTTTGTAAATTTTTCTGCGCTATCACTCAGTGGGTAGACAAAATTTACTTTTTATGCAACCCATCCTAATAAGCCTAATAATTCCTTCCATGACTGAGTATCAAGACTCCCTTATCAGCGCTATCACACTGCGGATAGACAAGGTTGAGACACACATCACCTCAACAGGACAGATAGATGATATTTTTTTTTCAAAACTGAATATTGAATAACTATCACTAAGCGGATAGACATAGTTTGGCAATACAATAGTAATGAATTTATTTGTTTTGTAAATTTTTAGAGCTATCACTTAGCGGATAGACAAAATTTACCTTTTATGCAACTCAATCTCCCCCTGACTGAGTAGCAAGACTCCCTAAACAGCGCTATCACACTGCGGATAGACTAGGTCGAGTTGTACATTCCGATACAATGATAAAAACATTGCAGATGATGACATCATACCTGAAGTCTTCCTAGAAGCCCTAGGACAGTAAGGAGAGGAGGTAACAGTTTAGCAAACTGTTGGACGAAAATCATGACTGAGGGTTAAGGAATGGAGGCCAAAGATCTTATTAGGTATCTAAAAATACCCAACTCCACAAAACTTCTCCAAGGGTATAGCACCAATGATGAATCCCGAGATCAAGGCAGCTATGTCGGACCTGACAATGCAAAGAACCAAAACATAACAGAAAAACTCCTGAACTACATCAGTAGATCACCAACAAGTCTCTTAAAACAACAATAAAAGAATAACTGAAGAAATAAGCAATGCAGCTAAACTGCCAACTGAAAATTTTCATCAGGTCTCAACATCACAAAGATTCTTAGCATTGTCTGGGACAAACTCCCATATAAGAGAAGTAAAACCGAAGTTGACCAAACCGAGATCGCGGTGAACACCATCCAGTGACTAAGAGAAAACAGAGCAGCAGCCATCGCTACAGGAAACACCAGAGTCACAGACTCCAACTGAGACACCGTTGCTAGCTGATACTAAGATACACGCAGGTAGAATACAATTTTGTCTTAATGATTGAAAGACAATCATCCAGAACCCTGTAATCCAGAACCCCAAAACTGGGTTCAAGGCTATTAAAAATCTCACCTCCAGTGGTTCAAACACAGTTACTACACTGGTCAGAAAAGAAAGAAAGGTTGGTTAGTCTAGAAATAGAAAATCTAACTAAATTAGAGACCTATGTGTTCCTCTGACCCTTCACCCACATTCTTAGCTCCCAAAAGTAATGACAGCTATAGATTAATCTGAAATCTAACATCACCATAATAAATTTATTGAAACAGTACACTTTCAATCAGAGCCAACCTCCATACCATGTTGAAAACAATGGTTCTCTCGTGTTCTCGTTCGATCACCGAAGTTAAGCAACGTTGGGCGTGGTCAGTACTTGGATGGGTGAACGCCTGGGAACACCACAGGATTGGATAATCATTACATATAAATAGATGTGCAAAATTGTTACATGGCCACAGTTGATTTGAACGAGGCTTGCTTGTCAGTACCAGTAACAGAAAACTTAAAGAAATACTTATCGAGGAAAATTATTTCAAATTATTGCAGCCCAGAGGGACTTTGTACAGCCCCATTTATTTTCACAAAGAGACTCAAACCAGTGTGTACTTACTTAAGAGGGAATAATGTTTAATTATCATGTTATTTAGAGCATAACTTGATGTTTACAAAAACAAGAGGGAAATGTCAGGAAAATGTTAAATTAACAAAAGAAAGATTATCTTAAAAGAGTGTTTTCATTAAGACAAAACTTGTAAATATCAAGGATTATGTATTTAAAATTTTAGAAACCTGTCTTTGTGTTGATGAACTAAAACAGAAACAACTATTACTGTTTGATAAAATGAATAAACTTAAGTAGAAAAAGTACAGCAGTATAATAGAAAATTAGTTAACTGACAGAATCACTTTGTGAAAAATGCTCTGATATTCCTTTTTATCTGGGTATACACTAAATACATACAAACATGGTATCACGCCTTTTTCCTTTGCGGGGTAGACAGAGCCTATACTAAATTACTCAAGAAATGTAAATATTTGGCATTATTAAAGTCCAGTGGTAAAAACTTACACTGATGCATCACACACAGGTTGGAGAGCTGTTAGTGGTCAACAAAGAACATCCGGGTTGTGGTCGTACTCTGAATCTCAATACCAAATTAATTATTTGCAACTCAAAGCTGCATTCATTGGACTTTACTATTTTGCTCAACACTTACAGGATTGTGAAGTATTGTTTAGAGAAGTGATAGCAGTAGTGTATATCAATAAGGGAGGCACTCAATTTCTAGTATTACAAGATAAATTGAGAATGGTGTGAAGATAGCAATATTTGGATATGTGCTCTACATTAATATCAAAAATAATGTCCAAGCATATATGGAATCTAGACAAGTCAACATAGAATGGGAAATGTCACATGGCTTTCTCTCGGTTTGTATCCAACTTTGGCTATCCTGATATGGACTTGGTTGTTTCCAGAATAAATTACAAATGTAAATGTTAAGTGTCCCCTTACCCTTATATACACATAGGTTACATAGCTATTAATGCGACAAAATGTTCTGATTCTTCAGATAAAGCTGCTGATATTTTAGTTTTCCGTATTGGCCATCTCAAGCATTACTTCTTTTGATGTCCCTGTTAATGGGAGACCTAATTATATTTGAACCGAGTCTTAATTCACTATCATCACCTTTTATCGAGATTCAGCCGTTCTATCAACAACTTACCATGACCGCAGGGATGCTATCAGGATAGCATACACAGAAGCAACTTCAGACTAAGCAACACCAGCTTTATTACCTTTGATCATAGGACCTACGATCATAGGACCAGTAGGAGGGGATGATAGAATAAAAAGGTTTATAAAAGAGTTCTAAGCCTTCGGCCTCGCAGTGGTTGTGGATTATTTAGCCCCACAACCTTAGGTCCAGGCCCACAACTCACAACGAACATCTTGTTACAATTACTTACAAGGAAAGTCATTATTCTGGCATTAGTTATGGGTCCGAGGGGAAAAATAATCTCCTTATTAACTTGAAATTATATATTTCTTTTAATGTATTAATAAACCTCACCCATTGTTTCATCTGAAAAATATAATAATAATGCGTAAATTTGCATAGTATAAAATGCTCAAATACATACAAGTAACTGAACCCTTAAGCAACAATTTCAAAGGTTGATTTTAACATATAAAAAGCTATTATAGCGGGTTTCAGCATACCACAGTAAAACTGTTGCAGCACATTATATTATTATAACTTAACTTACCTAGTTATTACCCAAAACATTACTTACTTTAGTGAAGTGATATATATATGACACCATACTTGGTGATTGAATTTTTTATTTATATACTTAGGGGTGCAAGTGCTGAATAAGTTATAAAACATTCCAGTAATTACTGCAAACCACGTTTTGATTTATTAACTTAATCTACAAAGTAAATATTTTCAATAAAGTTTTTTGTTATTATTGTAATATGACATATTATTCAATGATTTCCATTACTTTTCATTTACAACCCTACCTTTAAACATCTACACGTTATATGTATTTATCGAAGGACGAGCAGCTAGTATAATTATAAGATTAAACGAACTTACCTAAGTGAAGTTCTATCTTAATTATACGAAGCTGCTCGTCCGAGATAAATACACCCATATCCCTCCCATCAATACTGAGGTATTAACCCAGTCATAGGGTTGTTCATGTATGGACATGAAGTATTGGGATATACCACTTCAGGTCCATTTATTACTACTATACAAACATAACTTCCAACGATATGACAGGTTGACAGGTACGCGTCAAACGACAGATGTCTGTGGCCTTTTGTTTTTTTGTTTCAGCTATAAAAGACGAGTGAATTGGCACAGTACGTGAGACGTACTACACGTTATATGTATTTATCTCGGACGAGCAGCTTCGTATAATTAAGATAGAACTTCACTTAGGTAAGTTCGTTTAATCTTATAATTATTTTTGCACGTATAGGACGCTAAAGGCAATATTTAATAAAAAAATACAATAATTGGCCAGTTGGTCAAACGCACCGAGGATTCCGTCCATTTAAAAAAAAAGTTTATGTGCCTTAGTAACAAGGCAAAAGTTGCCAAATTTATTAAATTAATACTCAGATTGAACCAAAATATCAAGCCAACAGAAACAAAACAATTTTCCTTGGCCTGCCCAAAGTGGAAGCAATCACTGGAAAGCCCTACAAAAACAACCCTGTCGTAATCAGAGGCTGTGCCGTAAAGCTCCCAGTCACATTTCTGAGTAGAAGCTTACGCAGGTATTCGATTCAAAGCTTGCTATTAAAAAAGATGTCTGTCTGTTGTTGGTCTACTTTAAGAAACTTAGGCTTTACAAAAGCTTAACAATCAGTCACTATTTCATCATCATCATCAGGTCCTTTTTAGTCTCCACTACAGGATGACGACCCTCTCTGTACTACTATAATAATAAATAATAATAATAAATTCATTTATTTCATCTCATACAAAATGCACAAATCAATTAGCAATGTTCCAAAATTCATAAATTCAATTGTATGAGAAGCTGGTGCCTGAAGTAGGCTTAAAAAAACCTGTAGTACAGGTCACCAGGTTCCCACCTCCCTTAATTTTATACATTGCATCATTACAACAATAGTAACTTTGTTAGTATGAAATGTTAGTATTCAATAATAATAATTTACAATATCTATAATCATTGACAAATCATTAACTAATTTTAGGGCTTGCTTAATAGAGTATTTAACTTAGCAATTGACATACACAAACGAATGGAAATAAAAATGATAACAAGAATACATTTATAATTAAATTAAAATTGAAATAGATTATTTAATTAATTACAAACACTTACTGCAGATTACGACAGGAGCGATTCAGTATTGTCGTAACTTAGGGACAAGAGCCAACTTTTAAGTACTTTTTTGCAATTATATCTATTCAGTTTATACGTTAACAACACTTTGTCAGCCTCATTGTACAAATGTGGCCCTAAGTAACAGAAATATTTTTTTGTAAATTCTTTTGTGGTAAAGAATGGAATACATGGTTTTTTTTTACGTCTTGTCAATTCAGATTGTGTGTTTACTAGAGGCCTTTGTGTGTGTTGTTTTAAAACAGTGCATAAAACAAATAGTTGCCTGACAGAAAGTACTTCCCAATGTTTAAATAAAGTTTCTGTTGAAAATCTAAAAGGAAAATTACCACAAGTTTTTAAAAGAGCTCGTTGAGACACCTCCAGCTGCATTATAACAGTTTTTGGTGCACCACCCCACGAGGTTATGCAGTACATTAGTATACTTTGAGCCAGAGCAAGGTAAATCTGTTTCAGTCTCTGTTTATTCATTACATATCTTAAATTTTTAAATATATATATCAATTTCCGTAATCTTTTTGAGACATTTTGAATGTGCAGTTTAAATGATAAGTTATTATCTATTATAATGCCAAGATATGTCACAGACTTTGCTAATTCAATAGAGTCACAAGAACAAGTATGATCAGGAATCGAGGAACATCTGTGAGCAATTAGTGGCTTGGAGGTTATGATATTCTTAGCTATGTTGGTTATAGAAAAATTACTAGGGCCATACTTGGCCAGAGCAGCCAGAGAACTTGGCCTACACTCTCCACGCTGGCCAAACGGGTTGGAGAGGTCTCTTAGATGTTTATAAGCTTTGTTTAGCTTGTATTTCCTAAGTCGCCTTCTACGACATCCACGGGAAGACATGGAGTGGTCCTATTCTACTCTGCCGGATACCACACGGCTAAGTCACTATTTGAATGTGACAAATTAAGATGACTTTGTTACTTAATGGAACGTGTGTTAAGTGTTACATGTATGCAAAACTCTATTGTATTCCTCTACAAATATGGCAACGATTTATAATTTGGTATCATTGTTATTGAAATACCAGACACAATTGTTAAATAATGCATTTTTTGTATTTTGTGTTACTTTGGTAATCTATGTAAACAACGACAATGATATTTGACTAGCTCCGTGGCGCAGCGGTCAACACGCCAGCCTGCGACACGGAGTGACCAGGTTCGATCCCCGGCCAGGTCAAGATGGAAAATGATCTTTTTCAGATTGGCCTAGGTCTTGGATGTTTATCTATATATGTATTCGTATAAAATATAGTATCGTTGAGTTAGTATCCCATAACACAAGTCTCGAACTTACCTTGGGGCTAGCTCAATCTGTGTGGTTTGTCCGTATATATTTATTTATTTATATAGAGTCGCATTCAAACATGAAAGCAAGTAGTCTCTTTGCGACCACAATAGATGTAACTCCATTGAAACGTGAACGGAAACAAATAATAAATACATTACACACCGTTATTATACACTTATATACATAATTATGAAAACACAGGCTATGTATATTACTTTTTAGAACAAAATGTTTCTCGTCTCCGCCATTTTGTTTCACATGCACAGTTCTCACTTCACACGATACATGATACAGATACTGTATCGCGACGCGACCACCGACCAAAAGTGATATACTTGCATGAGTGAGCGAGCCTTACTACATACTCGAGTGTACTAGAGGTAGTTTTTTCATGACAGCTCAAAAATAGAGTGACATATCTTTAGATTCAATTTATTTTAATACGAGCTTTTGCCGCGGCTCCGCCCGCGTCAATGTCGATCCCTCGGGAATAGTACTTTTCCCCGAGATGAAAGGTAGCCTATGTCCTTCTCCGCACTCCACAGAACTTGTATGCAAAATTTCATGATGATCGGTTCAGTAGTTACGGCGTGAAAGCGTAACAAACAAACAAACAAAACAACTAACAAATAAACAAACAAACTCATTTTCGCATTTATAATATTAGTTAGGATTAGGATATAAGTGAGTTTGTTTATTCCTTTTTATCTTCTAAATTCCATAATGGATTTAGCGTATGACATATCGTAATCTATCAAATATTATTATAAAAATGCAGTTTTTTTTTTAACTTTATTCATTGTTTGTTATACCCATTATAGTAATATCGATTGCTATACAGGTAAAAGATTTTTAACGTTTGTTGTAGTAAAATAAAATATTAATCGCCTTCCTCATTATTTTTACAAGCAAATAATAACTATGTATAGTTACTACTATATAATAGCTAATATTTCGGTGTTTTCACGATATATGTAACACTACCGATCACGTAAATCATCATCAGGTTTTTTTTAGTCTCCACTACAGGAGCACGCTCCTCTCTGTACTACTAGAGCCATACTTGGCCAGAGCAGTCAGAGGACTTGGCCTGTGTAGGCCAAGTTCTCTGACTTGGCCTACACAGTAGGCCAAGTCAGAGGCTGGAACCATAAATGAATGTTGCGACTTCCTGGAAGAGTTACTACTGCATTCTCCGATCAACCCCAGAATTACAGCAAGGAAAAACAGTAAACACTAACCTGGATTCACGTTGAACAGGAGTCTGGAAAAGGATTCGCCTGCGACGGGGCTGGTGCCGACCGGCTGACAATCTTTCTGTTTGAACTGCGTTATTTCTCACTGCCTACACTAGTGGTACACCATCACACACACGCGATGAAGATTTAGGGTTGTTTTTGGCCAGCAAAGCTCTTAGGAGTCGTTATTTTTGGAAATTATATCAGCGCACAAGCGCGCTCAACTAGACTCGATCGCCATTTTTTTATTGATGGAGAGTGTTCTCCACGCTGCGCTGGCCAGACGAGTTGAAGAGGTCTCACAGATGTTTAGCTTGTTTTTCCTATGTCTTTATTTAGCTTGTTTTTCCTAAGTTGCCTTCTACGACATCCACGGAAACCACACGGCCAGTTTGCAGGAGGGAACGAGCCTTACAAGAGAAAGTTCGCGAATACCTATACAGCTGGCCTATTATAGTACTAAAGATTTCCTTAATGACAATAATTTTGGGCTTGAGCTTGGCGCAGACACCTCGTAGTTTTGTATATATGACTATATATTTGGTACATTCGGTACAAAATATTTATAAAGATGACATTTATAAAATTTTAATATTTTGACATATTTTTTATATTTATATATTATATTCTTAAACATCATTTTTTAAAATTCTATATACAATGACTATAATAAGGACAATGTATACTCAGTCCACATACCTAGTTTTTAAGATAAACTAAAATTGTAAGTTGACGTCGATTGGAGAAAATGCGCTGTGCAGTTTGTTGCCGCTTCTTCTGCACTCCGCCTTGGAAGCGGCATTAAACTTAGCCATAAGTAAATTACTGACGTCAACCAATTCTCAGTTGAAAATATATGACAATTAATAAGTGTAAGGAAACTCCGTTAATGATTAAATATTTTATTTTGAAATCACTCATTTTACAGAATATCGAAATTAGTTAAATACATCTTACCTTAAATATACAATCTCCACACTTTACGGAAAACTATTTAAAACAATACTTCACAACAAGTAAAGGTTAATTACGTCTTAACGTTACAGCTGCGCCAAACAGAATGCCCGAGTCGTCGATCTAACCACACAAGAGCGATCGTCCCCGCCACTCCATGACGTCTTGCTAAAATGGAGTGGTGGGTACCAACAATAATTACACTCGATACAACCAGTGTTGCCATTGTTGCTGTTTTTGAGATATAAGTGTTACTATTTTAAATAATACTTTAGATACGCAAAAATACGTTTATTTATACTGGGTTTTCATATAAATCGCTAACAGCTCGGCCATCCTGCAATAGCGGGTCCCTCCGCTATATGAAGCTTTACACACTTAAGCACTGCCTATCTCGAACAAATATTTTAAAGTAATAGAATACACAATAACCTTTTGCACACCAGCACTTGTTTACGTTACTTCACGCCTGACGCCAGGCTAATACAAATTAGTAATAACTTTAGTTGTCAATTGCGTCTCAGAACGCGACTGTTTTGCAACTAAAGTAAGAAAAAAAAGGTCAATGGCGCCCAATAGGTTAATGAAGGTACTAATAGGTGTTTCAATTTCGTGATCAAGCGCAGTATTTTGATTCACATGACATACTAATAATAACAGGAGTACTAGTTTATAAAATATAGAATTTACCAGGCACTTAAAATGTTAACGAATTCAAATTACAATTATCTCAAATTCTCATAAAATTAACTATCTGAACAGTCATCGGCATCAGATTCTGATGTAACGATATCTCTATTAAATATAGGCCAAAGTTTCAGATTATCTACCGCTACATTTTTATACCGACGTAGGCTACGCTTGCGAGTCAATGGTGTATCCTCTACTAAATAGCGGTCATTAGGTTAAACTTTAGCGATCCGATAAAGGCCTTGAAATTTAACAGCTAGTTTTTTTATTTTATTTACCATGACATGTTATTTCTCGTTTTAGGTTCACCAGATTGCCGCAGTTATAACCAACCTTGAACCGCTTCAAGTCAAATCTAGTTTTATCTTTAGTTTATTTGTCCTGCAATGCGTTTGCATTCTTCTTTACGAACCTGATCTAAATTATCTAATGGCGTGTCCCTATAGTATCATCTATTACTTCACTAAGGACATTTTTTCAGGGCCACTGTTGATTTTGAACTCAAATAGTAATTCCGATGGAGTGATCGAGTTTAAAAAAAACTTAGTTTTCTGAAATTTACGACACTGAGGACCCTAACATAGCTTTCAATAATTTTATAAATTTGTTTAAAATGTTTTATGATTTCTTTTTTTTTCCTCAAAAAGAACTTGTAATAAAAGTTAATCATAAAATACTTCTTTGGAAATGTAGAATAAACCCATCTAAATCACATAAAATTAAATATCATATTCAAAACTGTTTTTTTAAATATTAAAAGATTAAAATTAAGTCATAATTATAAAACAATAACTTCAAATAATAAATTTAAAACAACATGGCAAATGATAAATAATAACACATTTACATAGCGAACCGATAACTCGTCTTAAAATTGATAATGATTACATAACAGATCCAATCAAAATAGCATAGGCATTTATTGACTACTTTGTATATGAAATTAAACCCTTCCTGAACTAAGGATTAAATATTAGCTCAAATATTACACGTAGTTTACAATCTATGTTTATGCCCCCTAGTATACCATAAGATATTTAAATGATAATGACAAAAAATATAAAACAACACTGAAAGTGTTGGCAATTAAACTTAAATAATTAAAGCAGTAAATGACTATATATATATGCCGTCATCTTAGTCATATTATAAATCTTTGTATAAAATCTGGCGTCTTTCCATAAGATCTGCAAATATCTTGTTATAAAACCTTCATTTAACAAAAACAATAGAGAGTTACATTTTAGACCAATTGCTCTTAGTTAATTTTTTTTATTTTTTATTAAGTTATTGAAAAATATTTTAAATGAAGTGGACAGAAAAAAAAACGTGTTTGTGCCGTCTATTGCGATATGACGCAAGCATTTGATTATGTGCATCATAATATACTATTAGACAAGCTTGAAATATATGGCATTCGAGGTAACGTATTATACAATTGGTCAAATCTTATTTATCAGATCGTTGTCAAATCACAGAAATAACCTAACTGGATTCTCTTAAACAGAAAAAAAGATACACGTCTGACGAACGCTATGGTATTCCACAGGGGAGTATTTAGGTCCTCTTCTTTTTATAATTGATATAAATGACCTTCCCAATAATATAGAACATAGCATGACATTATTTGCCGATGATAGCACAGTCACTATTAAATCCACTGACATCAATTCGTACAATTTTAATATAAATTCAACATTTGCATCAATAATTACGTGGTTAGATAATAATAACTTAAAATAAATCTTGATAAAACAAATATAATGCATTTCAGCCAAAGACCTTATTAGAATACTTAATTACTTAATTGGAATATCATGGCAGCATAGCAAATAGTGTTGGTGCAAACAGCTTTCTCGGCATAATAATCGACTCGCGATTAAATTAGAAACCACAGATAGAAAATTTTTGCAAATGACTTAGTACTTCAAGTTATGCTTTATTTAGACTTTAGAGAAAAGTAGATAATGATGAACTATTAACAGCATATTATGGCTTAGTAGAATCCATTCTTAGTTATGGTACCAATGATTTTAACATAATATCAAAACAGTGTAAGGAGTTAAACTTGATACTTATTAAGAAAAAGCTTAAAATATTGTTATGCGAAAAATGTTATTAAAGTATTAACAAATTATTATATGAAAATCTGAAGTATTGTATTTTTTGGACATGGATTCTTTGTAAATACTAAAACATTATTTTCCCTTTTATTTTAATTGTTCTATGTTTTTAATTTAGGTAATTGCATGCCTTCTGAACTTATATGAATTCGCACACCAGTAATGGTAAACATGTCGGTCTTCTTATAACATATCCATTTAATGTATTTTACACATGTTTATGCAAATAATTAATGGGTCAGCTCATACATTCGTCTTCTATAGCTATATATAACTTGATGTAGTATCTCTACTTTATTGGAGATCTGCTTTCGCGACTGATTAGTCAGCCCTATTATCGGCTCTCTGCTTCTTGATCTGCTTATTGGATACTTGCGGAGGTACGATCGAGTAGGCGTACGATTGCGGCTTTGCCTGTCATTAACCAGGCTATTCCGCCCTTTCGTATGATTGGATAGGTATACGCTTGCGGCTTTGCCTGTTATTAACCAGGCTCCCTGCCACTCCATCGTATGATTTAATTAAAGAACGTTTACGGACTTGCCTGTTACTTATCAGACTCCCATCCGCTCCCTCGTTCTTATAGTGAGTGCCGTTGCCGTGGGGACTGCCATACGCTTGCCGGCTCACCCTCCACGTTATAGCGGCTGACCACATCTCCAACAGAAGATGTAGTCTCTATATCTGAATGTTAAATTGTCATTAATAATATTAATAATAATTATTATTTATTTCAGAAATTGCATTCCATAATGTTTTTAAAAACAAAATCATTTTAATTCAAATTGTCAATTAAATTAAAATTATTTACTAAATTACAATTAAATTAAATTACAATTGAATTAAATTACAATAATTAAATTACCCTATTCTAATACCTTCTCACCTCAGGCATTACAGCAACATGTCTATCGCTGCAATGTCGGAGGTAAGGGCAGTCCAATCCGTCTCCAATCATTGTTATTGTTTTGTAACGTTATCTTTTTGTTATTATTTATGATAATAATAAATTTCTTTACTAACTTAATACATTACAGTTTGACATTACGTTCGTGGCTTCCACGCTAGGCTGTGCCTGTATCGTAGTAGCCTGGTTACTGTTGTTACCTTAAACATATAATCGCTCCTGATGGAGTACACTTAGACGCCGGCACGCCAGCAAATTTATATTCAGATAACAATTTAGTAAAAATAAAATATATTGTGGTGTAAATGTGTGTGTAAGTGTGTATGAGTGAGTGTGATGTGTTCGTGTTTATGCATATGAGCGTAAGAGATGAAGGTGTATATATGTATATGTGAATGTGTGTGAGACATATAAATATATTTTTTATTGATTTATTATATTAGTGTTTCATTTTGTTTTTATTTGTACTTGTATGAAAAGTTTACAAATTAATACGAAATTACAGATGAAGTAATTTTAATTTATATTAATGTTGACATAAAGAAATGTTCAATTAAATGCATGTGTAACCCAAAAGTAAATAATTATGACTTTGTCAATTATAAACTAATTATATTTATTTTAATGAAATATTTGTCTACTGTTTTCAACAGTTAAATAGGCAGTTTTTTTTTTTAATATCGATATCATACCCTATTTCAGACAAATAAATGATTGATTGAAAGATGAAGTGTTTTGAAGAAAGTAGATTTTAATTATTTATTTACTGCCTCCGTAGTCATAAACAAAGCCTCTCTTCTCAATATGGAAGCTCGTAGACAGTTGCACCTCGCGAGTTTACTTTTTGACATAATGAGGGTTTAAAAAAACCTGACTATCTTTACATGAAATTGCAGTTCACTTCGCAACGTCATCCGAGGGCCACTCGTCCTGTACTTTCTATACAGAGAAAAGTCAAAGTCAAAGATTTTTATTCAAAATTGGATACATGTATCTCTTTTTGAACGTCATAACAAGACAAAGGACAGTAGCATTTATGCGGCAACGAAGTATTGGAATAATATTTCTGCTCCTTTAAGAAATTTAAATAAGAAATTAACATTTAAAAAGCTACTAAAATCACATTTACTTACTCTTCAGAAAACGGACATTAATTCAAAAATACTTTGCTTGTCGCAAAGCTAAAACTTAAAACTGAGCTCTTCCTTAAATAATAATTAGTATTAATAACAAGTATTTTAGTATTTTATCTGCCATTTGTTGATTAATTTATTATGTGTTTCACCCATTGACTTTACACTTTGTGAGACAACCTGTTCTGTGAAATTGTTAGTGCGCGTCTTCTAAGGTGACAGCTGAAAATCAGTAGTTGCTCACTAGAGTAACATTTCGCTGAGCTGTAGCCTTTTTGTAATATAATGGCACACATACATATATTATGTTAAGTATTAAGTTTTATTGTAGCTTTCTGTTTTATTATATGAGTTACAATGAACAAATAAAAATATGTTATCTATCTATCTAGTACAGTGGTAAAGGCGTTTGCCTGTTGACCCGGGGGTCTAGGGTTCGATTCCCACGGGAAGCATACTTTGTATAGTTTCCAGTTTGGTTAGGACATTATAGGCCTAAATTACCTGATCATCCGCTAATAAAGATGATTCCGTGCTTCGGAAGGCACGTTAAGCCGTTGGTCCCGGCAGTCGTTAAAGGAACCACGTCAGAGGCCGAGAGGGGGTTCCGAAGAACTCTGACGACAGGGTGCGCGTGTTCGTTCGACCGTGACACATACACGAAATGATGATGAATTATTGATGTTATGCTAGTATGATATAACAGTATTGAATAATGGCACGTATTTATGATATTTATTAATGTATATATTTGCTCAGGTAGGGTACGAACCCAGAATTCAATTATAGCAGTTTTAGTACGATGACCAATGCGTCGTAAATTTAAATCTTATTCACCAATAAATTCAATTCTATTTGTTATTATATTACATTTAGTCTACATTCTATTTAAATTGTTTTGGAAGCACGTCTAAGATCATGACGTTTATTTATTTGACGTCGTAATCAAGTGATATTATTCTTTGTTCAGAGAACAGTATTATTTTTTCTTTTGTTAAAACAGTTATCAACTGTAGCGATGTAATAGTATCAGTAAATTGATACAAGATCTCTGTCAGACACAAGTAGGACCTACAAACAGTTTTGTGGGTGTTAGCTACTGTCACATTGAAATGTCTTTTTACTTTAAATGTAATGTACTCACACGTCCAACAGAATGAGACAATAAAGTAAATAAGTATACTGCATAATTCCGTAACCAGTAATAGGTTACTCACCTGCAAAACTGTACATGATATTAAAATAGCCTGCCATGATATTGGCTATAAGATTTATAGTGCATGTTTAATATTATTTCACTATAAAAACAGTTTTACATTATTCAACCGTATGCGTTAATATTTTTAACGATATGTATGCTTATACAGAAGGTTCACGGTTCGTATGTATTTATAAAATTTCCGAATGAAATAATACATTCTAGAGTGTAGCCCTGGACAATGAATTGATTAAGTCGTACACACATAAAAATTCTAGGGGGTACCCTAGCAAATTGCAATGTCACTTATAGTTCTTTTTGTTTATAAATGCTATAGCAACGGTTTGAAGATTATTCCTAGATTGTAGCTCCAGCATAATGAGCATAATGATCCACATATACGGTAAACAATCCGAGGGAGTGCCCTAGCTAATTGTATACCATAAACTATATACCGTGAACCCAACAATAAAGCAATCGTAAAATTCACCTCAGAAAACTAATGTAAAACTGTTGCAATATAGTAATATCATTACCAGGAGTCGCCTTTCGTTATTAAAATGTAATGGTTAAAATGATATATAATAATATAAAATACTGTGATTGTGGGCGGGATTAACGGAATAAGTATAAAAAGAAGAGAAAAAAAAAGAAAATTATTCCGCTGATCCCACTTCTGATATGTAAGGAAACTCCGTTAATGATTAAATATTTTATTTTGAAATCACTCATTTTACAGAATATCGAAATTAGTTAAATACATCTTACCTTAAATATACAATCTCCACACTTTACGGAAAACTATTTAAAACAATACTTCACAACAAGTAAAGGTTAATTACGTCTTAACGTTACAGCTGCGCCAAACAGAATGCCCGAGTCGTCGATCTAACCACACAAGAGCGATCGTCCCCGCCACTCCATGACGTCTTGCTAAAATGGAGTGGTGGGTACCAACAATAATTACACTCGATACAACCAGTGTTGCCATTGTTGCTGTTTTTGAGATATAAGTGTTACTATTTTAAATAATACTTTAGATACGCAAAAATACGTTTATTTATACTGGGTTTTCATATAAATCGCTAACATAAGTGTCCAAATGACCTATGTTAAATAAACGTTTTTGAATTTTGAATTTGAATTTTGCTAGCAATCATTTTTGTAGTTTGTTTTCTGGCCTAATTTACCACTTCGTTTTTAAGTATCCATGTCATGTGAAACGCCTAAAGAACAAGGACTTCAATATTTCATACAAAAGCATACCTGCACTTTTGATTGGCGTCACGCAAACAGCTGGCAGTAGGTAATACTTTGCAAAGTCATTTTGCTTAAACCGTGAAGAATAAAAAAAAAATGCTGTCTTGAAAACGGATATTGGCTCCAAAGAACCATTAGCTGGGTTATTACTGGAAATGCATTCAGATAAAGAGCAGACACGTGTATAGTTTTGGCCACTCACACGCTAGACTCAAATGTGATGTAAATGTGATCATGTGTCGGCACTAATACGCCGCTCACTTTTAGAGATATCGGCCGAAGATTGCGCACGTTACGGGAAGTGGGTTAATGCTGCATTCCCGGCTCTTTGTGCATCGAAAAATATTTTTAAACTTTCAAATTTTATATTCTATCCTAAAATAGCGCCACTTCTTCTTTGTTCCTACGGATATTATCGTTCTCCAATGTGTGTTGCCAGTAATGACTTACGGGTCCGAAACGTGGTCGTTTACTAAGGGCCTCATAAGAAAGCTCAAGGTCGCTCAAAGAGCTATGGAGAGGGCTATGCTCGGTGTTTCTCTGCTAGATCGAATCAGAAACGAGGAGATCCGTAGAAGAACAAAGGTCACCGACATAGCTCAGCGGATTAGCTCTTTGAAGTGGCAGTGGGCGGGGCACATAGCTCGAAGAACCGATGGCTGATGGGGCAGAAAGGTGCTCGAATGGCGACCACGTACCGGCAAGCGCAGCGTTGGACACCCACCGACAAGGTGGTCGGACGACCTAACCAAGGTCGCAGGAAGACGCTGGATGCAGGCCGCTTCCAACCCGTCATATTGGAAATCCTTGGGGAAGGCCTATGTCCAGCAGTGGACTTCTTGCGGCTGAGATGATGATGAGATGATGATTATCGTTCTAGAGTAGAAGTAGAGCATTAAAGTATCTGACGGAAAGGGCTGTTCAAAGATTATTGTTAGTGATTATTAGTAGTAGGGCGCGAGTTGTACAAACTTGTTAACATTTTACAATAAAATATAAACTTACTACTTCTGTTGAGCATGCTAACTTTTTTGTACGAGTGATTTTAGCTTATTATCACAAAGCCAACATTACTTTTAAAACGAACTATTTCGTTATTTTTGCGATTCATTGAAAACTTCATTCGTAAACATAAATGTACATAGTTTAATATTTTTTTAAAATTTTTTAAAATGACGACATTTCCACGGCCACTCTGTGTCTATTTTACTGGTCTTAGGTAGAAAATCAATCTTCTAGGATAATGTCATGTAAGCTTTATTTAAAAAAAAAAATAAGCTAAATATATGTCAATAATTAGGGCGTAATCGAAGATCAGCAAAAATGCTTCTACGAGTGTCGTTACAAAACGCGAAATTTATTTTTAAAAGAGGACTTGGTTATGGTGCCTAAGAAGCATCACAGTACCACTGCTGAGGATGTAACTAAGAAAGCTAATTGAGGAAGAGGAAAAGTACTCCATCTCTCATGGGGTAGTAAAACAGATATAATATTTGTTTTTGTTCTCCACGTATAATATAACTGTAATAAAAGTGGAAATAAAAGACAAAGGCACGTCTCGCTTAGAAGGATATTCAGGGATATTGTCGGACATGCCGAGAGCCGTTAAAATAACTAAAACTACTGTCATCTTGGTACCTCTGCAAATAGCAAATCTTTTGTGGAAACGAGAAAAGTCTCTGAAATATCTTTAAACTAACATTTGTCGAATAATAAAAGTCGAGCCTCAGAAGTGCTAAACGATTATGCAATACGAGTACACAGGGTGCTACTGTAAATCGTAACCTAGTTCGTGCAACCTCAACTAAAGTAAAATGCATAGTGTGGTGTTGGAATCGGTGGTCGATTTTAATCTACATACCTAGATGGAAGTTTGATAAATCAAGTTTTTATTTGATTTAGAAAAGTCTTAAAATATCTCTCAACTAACATTCGTCGAGTAATAAAAGACGTGCCTCAGAAGTGCTAAGTAATTATGCAATATGAGTATACAGGGTGTTACTGTAAATCATATAACCTAGTTTGAGACATCTTCACCAAAGCAAAATGCATAGTCTTGCTTCAAAGTGGGTGGTCGATTTAAATTTCGATAGAAATTTGTTGGATTATTCGATTTAAAAAGGTCTCTGAAATATTTATAACCTAACATTTGTCGAGTAATAAAAGGACTGTGACAACAAAAATGTTTAAATAAGCATGTTTTTTCCAATAGTAGGGGTCTACTATTAGGAAAGATAGAAGGAAAAAGGTACCAGGATGGAGGAGTCACACTTTTATAGAACAATTATAAGAAAATATAAAGGTTACTTCTTATAGAAAACTAAAGAAACTGGTGGAAGAAAGAAAGGAATTGAAAAAGCTCCACTGACAAGATCCCAGCACTTAATTTTGATGATGAGGCCATTAGGCTCACAACCATCAGTTGCAAATTATAACTGTAAGATTCCGAGACTTAAAATTTCTCTAAACCAACATTTCTCGTGAAATAAAAGTCATGCCTCAGAATTGCCAGACGATTATGCAATACTAGTATACAGGGTGCTACTGTAAGTCGTAACCTAGTTCGTGCAATCTCGCTCGATATCTGCAACCAAAATAAATGCATCGTGAGCGTCGGAATGTGTGATCGATTTTACTTCACTTCGAAGGAAGTTTAATGGTTTGTCGTGCGGGTGTCAGTGTTTGATTCTAGTAACTTTCAAACAGCTAAATATATTTTTTTAAAGCGGATAGGTTTATAAGTATACAAAGTGTAGGTTCCGGGCTAGACGAAGATCACTTCAACCCTTTCTTAGATTTCGTCTAAAAGCATCTAAAAGATAAATGTACTCACATCTCAGTAATAAGCGGTGAACGAGCTGCTGACTCTTATAATAGTTTTTTGTGAGTTTTCTGGTAAATTAGTAAGTATTATGTATGAGTCATGATTCATCGATTTATAAGACACTAGCGGGCCGTCCCGGCTTTGCACGGGAAAATATAGGTATTTTAATTAGCCTATGTTCATCAGGGATAATGCAGGATTCTATTGGAGAAAGAATTTTGCAAATCGGTCCAGTAGTTTCAGAGCCTATTCGATGCAATCAAACAATCAAATGTTAGTGTTTTTTTTATATTTATATATGGCATTGAAGTTGTGGTAGAGCCACGCTTCCGGCAAAATTCATTTTTGCTAGTAGCATGAATGGGCCGGCTCGTCCGGGGAAGTACCACACTCTCACAGAAAATCGACGTTTGAGTAGAAGCTTTACCGCTTCTATGCTTCATTCGCTGAGTGAGAGAGCCGGAGGCCCATTCTTCCCCATTTCCTTCCCCCGTGTTCTTTCCCCAACTCCTTGAAGGCCGGCAAGCTCCTGTTACACCCTGGTGTTGCAGTTGTCCATGGGCAGCGCTGGTCGCTTACCATCAGGTGACTCGCTTGCTCGTTTGCCGTCCTATCACATAAAAAAAATATTTCCTCTTTATAATACTTATTAGTATAGAAGTATAGATTATCATGCAAAAAAAATACAACAGAACCAAGAGCTTCCCCCTTCTTAATCCTACTAAATATGTTTATGTACACTCGGTTAATACAAAAACTTTGACAGCGCCAACTTGGTCGTTATTGTCGGCGTAATTTGATTTCTAAACAAACTTCCATATTGAATCGTCGCTGCATTAATTTGTTAAATTGTTAGGTATATTGCTTGATTTCTGTAAGATTCTAACATGTTGTTTAATTTTAGGGTAAACGTACCCTAAAATTAAACAACAAACCCGACTTTATTATTATAATAAAACTAGGAACTTTACAAAAAAATAAACATAATTTACCGTCGTTGTTTAATTTTAGGGTACGTTTACCCTAAAATTAAACAACGACGGTAAATTATGTTTATTTTTTGTAAAGTTACTAGTTTTATTATAATAATAAAGTCGGGTTTGTGCAAACACTTATTACTCGAGAACGGCTGAACCGATTTAAATAAAATTTGGTATGGAGGTAACTGATATTCTGGATTAACATAATTATATAGCCTATAATAGCCTATAACAAACTACCCAAAAAAGAGGCGGTACGAAGTTCGCCAGGTCAGTTTTTTTTAAAATATCGATTGCCTGGCAAACTAATTCTACTAACTACTTCTACTACTTCCAAACTAATTATAGAAATTCTAACTCGGGGCGAAGTAAGAATTCAATCAATACCCCATTATCTAAATCTATTTGGGCTTTTCGATGTTATGGTGGAATAAAAAGGTTACATAAATACACATACAGACTCTGAGAACAAAGAGGGCTGATATGATGATGAAGCATAAAAAAGATTTGCTCTGATTATACTGAACAACTATTTTTAGGGTTCAATACCCAAAAGTAAATAAATACGTGAACTTATGAATTCCTAATATTATTCCTTTGATGGCCGTCTGTCTGTTTATCAGTCTGTCCCTATGTCACAGGGCTTTACATTTAAAATATTATGATAGACAATAGATTTTTAATAAAATGTGTATATCTTTTGCATCTATAACAAAAAAGAATAAAAACAAAGTTTTATGAGGTTGTTCCTTGATAAATCAAAGGTGTTACTAATTTGTTACTGAAACGTCATACCAAAAATGGTGTCTGTAGTCTGTATGTATGAGAAGTTTGGTTATCTCACAAAAGAGGACCATTTCCATGCGGCAAAAGGTTAAATTGTATGTGATTTGTCCTCATATACTCGTATTTATTTCTTCGTGTATTTAAAATATCAGGGTCTCAAGACAAGAAACATAGTTTTGTAGTTAGCTGTTCTACGTAAGTAAGGAACCCTTAGTGTGTGTATCCGACTTGCACTTGGCCAATTTTATTAAAGACTAGCTTTCGCCCGCGTTAATGTCGATTCCTTCGGGAATAGTACTTTTTCTTGGAATAAAAGGTAGCCTATGTCCTTCTCCGCAATCCAGAGAACTTGAATGCAAAATTTCATGGTGATTGGTTCAGTAGTTACGGCGTGAAAGCGTAACAACCAAACAAACAAACAAACTTACTTTCGCATTTATAATATTAGTAAGGATACAAGATATCAGAGGAGTATCAAATAAAGAAATGCAACTGTAACAGGAGTTTACGAGTACAATCTAAACCAACCTGCATCCTTACGATAAAAATACTTTTCATAACATTTCTGATAATCATGTATTTCTGATAAGGATGTTGATGGAGTGAAAGAGATTTGTAAGGATCGTAGGAAGTGAAGATCCATGGTCTCTGCCTACCCCATACATGTCAGAATATTATTTGTAGCCTAACCCCAAGGAAAGAGGCGTGATAATGTATGTACTAATATTGTATATAATGTATGTCATGCTCCTGTAGTGGAGACTAAAAAAGACCTGATGATGAATGTATGTACGGTCACCTGCAAAAATCCATACATAGCCTTGAGGTCAAAATTGATTACAGTGATTGGGAAGGTATACATATTAAACAATATCATAAACCTTATGCCATATGTATAAGGTTGGAATTGCTGTTATTTTTAAATAGTATCCATAATTACACACCACTTTTTACAAAACTTCTCTATGGACTTTTGCAGGTGACCGTATATACATTGTCACGCCGCTTTCCTTGGGGGTAGGCCACAAATAATATTTTCTGAAATCTATGGGTAGGCAGAGACCATGGATCTTCACTTTCTATGATTCTTACAAACTTATTTTACTCTATCAACTGCACATTATGTATTTCTGATAAGAAGTAAACGTTTCAACATATCAGTTACCTAAAACAAAACCATACAAGTCTCGTAGCCTTTGTTTCTCACAAAAAGCAAAGAATTTGAGTTGTTTTGTATGTCTTCCACGAGTCATATTGCTTTTATGCCACGTTTGGTTGTCTAAGCAGGCTTTCTTTACGTCAATATTTTATATCTGTTCCTTTTGTTAGGAATAGTTTTTGCCACGGAATAGTAAAACATGCTACTTCACAGTATTTGTTTCGTTTCTGTCATCCTTGTCTCTTTACATCGTAAGGTTTTATACTTTTTTTTTTTGTAGAATAATTTCGTTTTATAATATTTATTTTAAAAATAACATATCGGAATAAAAATAAAGACTGTTTTTTGAATAAATATTATTTTGGCGTACAACCACGTTGGTTTTTGCTACGTTTTAGGGTTTCGTACTCAAATGACAAGGCGGTCAGCGTTACCAAATATTGGTCAAAATATATTTGAAAATAGCAATCTCCGACTCGATAAGAAGAAGTGGGTATAACGGGACCAAAGGGTATAAACGGGACCCTGTTAATAATGCTCAGCTGTCCGTCTGTCAGTCCATCTGTCACCAGGCTGTATCTCATGAACCGTGACAGTTAGACAGTTTAAATTTTCACAGATGATGTATTTTTGTTGTTGCGATAACAATTAATACTAAAAAACTAATAAAAAATAGTAAAATAAATTTGAAGGGGCTCCCATTAAAAAAACGTGATTTTTTTGCTCAATATTGATCAAGCAAAAGGTGGATGCTTAAAATATTCACAGAATATTTAGTTATATATTCACTTTAAAAATAAATAATTAAATTAAAACGAACAGTTAAGGGGGCTTCCATACAACAGACATGATTTTTGCCGTTTTTATAGATAACTAGCTTTCGCCCGCGGTTCCGCCCGCATCAATGTCGATCCCTCAGGAATAGTACTTTTTCCCGGGATAAAAGGTAGCATATGTCCTTCTCCGTACTCCAGAGAACTTGTATGCAAAATTTCATGATGATCGGTTCAGTAGTTACGGCGTGAAAGCGTAACATACAAACAAACAAACAAACTCACTTTCGCATTTATAATATTAGTAAGGATGGTACGGAACCCTTCGTGTACGAGTCCGACTCGCATTTTAATGATTTTTTAAAGATACAAGATATCAGATCAGTTTCAAATAAAGCAATACAACTGTAACGGGAGTTAAACAACACAAGTTTGCAAGTCCCTGCTGCGAGTTAAGCTCTCTCCCAGTTCAATACAAGCTCTGGAAACTTAATAAAGCTTTGACTAGACTCCGCTAAGACGACTGCAGTTTAATAGTCGCTTCAAAATACACTGACTCTACGAAGCAGTGACCTATTTATACATTGGGAAAGTTTAAACAAAAGCATGAATACCTCTCTCTCAATTTATTTTTATTGGCATTGAAAGAGACATCAAAATATTTATCTTTAAATGCTAGTCTGGGAGAAAAAAAAAAAAACGTAGAATATACCACCTGTTATCTATGCAACTTTCATGATGATCGGTTCACTAGTTACGGTGTAAAAGCGTTACAAACAGAAAAAAACTCACTTTCGTTAAGAATTATTGGTATAACCGCCAGTTTGTTTCCCTTGAGATGTTTACTATTGATTTGTTTTGCTGCTTATAATAAAGCAACTAACGAATTATTTCTGCTTTTCACAGGTATGTATTACAACTTCTTCTGGACTCTAAGCACCACATCTGACGATGCATCTACACGTTTGTATGATAACTAACTTTTGCTCGCGCAGTGACCTAACTCGTGTGGTTGTACCGGATTTCATACCAAATTTCAAGTAAGCCAGACAAGTATGATACAGTTAACCACAGGCCGTTGTTGTGGAAAATAAAATGTATGTTAGGAGACCTAACCTTTGTTCGAATCATCCGTAAGCTGTTACATAACCGCAGAGGCGACGTAAGGCGTGGGCGGTGTGAGCCATTGCCCACGGCTTCGCGCCCAAAGGGGCCTCGCGCATAATGTACTCGAAGTGAGCTTTTTTTGGAAATCCTGCAATTTTTGAAAAGGAGCCACTTAGATCTTGCGCCGCCACTACATAACCGTCAGTAACACTCAAGAAAACCCTAACAAAACCGCTTACTATATAGATGGTTACACTAACTCTTCGATTAAAGTAGAGGGCGGCGATAAAAGAAGGGGTGCCTCAAGGTAGCATATTGTCATAATTATTATTTAACATCTGTACTAATGACCGACCAGCCATCTACTCTAAACACCATGAGTATTTTATCATATTTAGAAGACATGTAGATATAGATGAGATATTCAGTCACAAATAAGCATGTGCTAACATTCGCCAAGAATATTAGTTAACAATATTAAAAGCGTTCCGTAGCTTGATGGCCTTATTGTGCTCGAAGGCGTACGTATTATTATCGCTTACGAATGTTAAGCAACTCTAGGTGTGATTATTGTTTAGATTGTTGCCCACAAATAAAATAAAATACTGAGGTGTTTTGCTATGCTTTAGTATCGTAGTCTAGTAGAGCGAATATTGAGGAGGTGTTTCAGTAGGCAAATAAATTAGTTGGTATCCGCTATTATTATTAAATGGCAATCATTAAACTATCACAAATATCTTTAGGCATGTTGTCACATCTGACAATACTTACGTGGTCTAACTGGCTACGTGGTCCAGTGGTTAAGGCGTTTGCCTGTAGACCCGTGGGTCGTGGGTTCGATTCCCACGGGAAGCATACTTTGTTAAGTTGCTTCCAGTTTGATTAGGACATTGCAGGCTTAAATCTCACCTCATTGTCTGATAATTAAGATGGATTCCGTGCTTCGGAAGGCACGTTAAGCCGCTGGTTCCAGCTGCCATCTGGTAGTCGTTAAAGGAACCATGACAGAGGCCGAGAGCGGTTCCGAAGAACTTTGATACCAGGGTGTCATCATGGCCGACAGACCGTGTCACCTACACGAAATGATGATGATGATACTACTTATACACTCGACATCCAAGCATAAAACCTAGGTGTTGGTAAATACTGATATCTTATCTTGACTGGATGTCGTTTGTCAATATTTTCTGCAATACAAACATAATTGCTATAACCGCGAGGTGTCGCCTTGCCCCACTTTCGTAAAACAGGGGGAATTCAATAAAACGTGAATGATGTTGAGTTTTCGCTGCGACAATATTACGAATGTTTTCCTTGAAATATATTGGCTATAGATATTGATTTGTTTGGCTGCAAATATAAAAGCAAATTGCGACTTATGTTCATACCGTTGTATAATACTTACATATGTAGGATAAAACCCGGATAGATGCCACACTTTTTGAAATCACTTTATATCTTTTAGAACATGAAGCAAAATACTTTATTTCAAGAAATAGCTAGTTTAATTTATCATTAGTTTTAATATTGCCAGAGCATTACCGATGTTTGGAATTTCTTTGCGACATCTATCTTACTTAGGGGATAATGGTCTGATCCATATAAGTATCACTAGGGATAGATGCCTCGCCGAGAAAAAGGGCATCTATCCTCCAATGTTTGAAAGCAATTTTTTTACACACGCATCGCATCGAGATATGTATCATGATCGACTTAGTGGCAGTTGTAGAGTCTTTAGATAGATTAAAAAAATAGCATGCGGTTCATCAGGAAAGTTAGAGTTATTGCAACCGTACAACTATGCTCGTACTTGGGCAACTAGCTGATTTTACCCTATAGTAAGCTTGTCTTACTTATTACTGGAAAAAAGACTTATGTTTATAAATATGGTAAAATTATGAATGCAAAAAGTAACTATTACAATACATAAACCGTATTGTAATAGTTTTGCATTTTTTCGGTTTCTTTGACGTCAGTATTAAGGTACTAAAAACATTTTTATTACATGTGTGAAAACGAAATTTACATTTCAATCATAATTAATGCCTTTTTATACATAAACTTTATAACCTTATTACTTTAAACTAACGATTATTGCATATAAATTTGAGAAATGATTCAAATCACTATACTCGTAATGAAATAAAGTATAGGGGGGCGAAAAGTCAATAAAGCTAGGTCTTATTTCTAGGTACACATGTTTTTTCGTCTTAATCTCTATTGCTTACATTTCTCCTAGTATATGTTATTGCAGGAATGCGGTCATCCGTCATTTGACCATGTTTGTAGTAATTTCCGTACCGTTACATTAATAACACAGATTTAGTTGACTTCTGAAAAACAAACTTTACTTCCAACATTTGCAAAGCCTTTTTCAAACACTTCCTGGGTAAAATTAAAAAAAAATATGTCTTCTTACAATACAACTATTATAATGATTAAAAATATCTAAATATTGAGGGTGATCTAAACTGGAGCTATTCATTATAAGAAACACGTACTTAAAAACGTATTACCAAAACATCGGTATTATTATTTGTAAGTGTTTTATTTTGATATAACTCTAAATTAAGAAATAAAATATAGTAAAAAAAATCATGAAGGCGGGGCTTAAACCAGCGACCTTAGGTCGTACATAGACCAAGCCCCGCCCACATAACATTTTTTCACCATATTTTATTTCTTAATAGGTATAATAAGAATATCAGTATTATTGTATTTTAAAGCTTAATTTTACAAGCTTGCATAAATTACAATTTAAATAATTAATTATATTAATAGCATTACAATCATCATCATCAGGTCCTTTTTAGTCTCCACTACAGGAGCATGACCCTCTCTGTACTACTAGAGCCATACTTGGTGGCCAGAGCAGCCAGAGGACTTGGCCTACACTCTCCACGCTGGCCAGACGGGTTGGAGAGGTCTCACAGATGTTTAAGAGCTTTGTTTAGCTTGTATTTCCTAAGTCGCCTTCTACGACATCCACGGGAAGACTTGGAGTGGTCCTATTCTACTCTGCTGGATACCACACGGCTTAGCATTACAATGCTCGGTTTAATATTAAAATCGAAAATATGTGATGAAAAAAATCCTACCTGTGGCGAAATTTTTTGATCACATATTTTCGATTTTAAATTTAAATAATCTTCTAAAAATATACAGAATAATAAATATTTCATATGAAAAAAATACTGTATATACCTGGATATCTTCCAGACAAAATTTTCAAATTAAACACATAATAGAGCGAAGGTAGGTACTTAAATGTCCCAGAATTTTCCATTACAATCTTACTTATCTCATACATCCTAACCCTAATCTAATCTTGTTTCCAGGGCAGGATTTAGGGGCAATAACGCCGACAAACGAATCCAATAACTTGGTAACCCTAAAAACTAAATTTTCGCTAGTCACGTCATAAATTAGGTTTTTACAACTTTAGTACCATTTTATATGAGGAATCAGATACTTATTGACTTTGAGTAGATTGCCTAGTTACTTTTTCTCGATTTTTCGTTCTGTTATTCTTTTTTCGTGATTGTCCAAAAGGAGTGAGATGAATTCCGTATACTAGATATTCCCACGACTCCTTCCTTATAGTATTCGTTGGTATTATAGCTTTCTATTGGTGAAAAATAAAAAAAAAAAGCAGTTGACTACTTTTTTTTTGATTATCTATCATTTACTTCTCTTGTGTCCAGGGCAGGATTAAGGGTCACTAACGCCGACAAACGAATCAAATAACTTGGTAACCCTAAAAACTAAATTTATGATTTATTTTTTGATTATCTATCATTTACTTCATCTTGTGTCCAGGGCAGGATTAAGGGTCACTAACGCCGACAAACGAATCAAATAACTTGGTAACCCTAAAAACTAAATTTATGATTTTTACAACTTTGGGTGCTAACCCAATTATTGACAAGCTCCGTGACGCAGTGGTTGCCCGGGTGCCCGGGTTCAATCCCCGGTCAGGTCAAAGTATAAAATATAGTATCATTAAGTTAGTATCCCATAACACAAGTCTCGAACTTACTTTGGGGCTAGCTCAATCTGTGTGATTTGTCCGTATCTATTTGTTTATACACTATTTTTACAATCACGTATTTTTAGGCGGCGCAACAAATGCGTGAGTTGTCCGTTGTTTTAGTATTTGTGTCAACTAACATAACTTTTAAGAGTATAATCCCTAAAAATAATTTGTATTTTTATTCTTTAACATAAGGTGCATTAAATAACTAGTGACATATAAGTTTATCTGTATGAATTACTCTTTTTATTTAATCCATTAAATCAAATTACATTCTGGTATTTATCCGCCACAAGCTTCGTCAAATATGACTGTCAAATATACCATAACGAAATATCCTTTATCTCATCCAAATATGCTCTTCTTGGTCTTCCTTGTTGTGTCATATGAAGAGGTGAAAAGAATTGCTGAGAACCGAGAGACATGGAGAGTACTCCACCGACAAGAACACAGTTCTTAAAATATAGATAGAAAGAAATATCCACAACATGCTTCGTCAAATATACCATAACGAAATATCCACAACATGCTTCGTCAAAATTTACAAAATTAGTATTCAGAAACATGCATCGTCAATTTTTTCCATATAAAATTATCCGCAATATGCTTCGTCAAATAACATATAAGTTATATAAGTATAATAACCAAAAGTTGGTACGGTTACCAAACATCTATTCCGCCTCTCGCTCTCCCGTACATTAAGTTTTACAGCTTTATTACCAATTTTATGTAAGGCAATAGCGCGGCATCAGTCACACCCAGTATGGATCTCCCTAAGGAAGTATTTCCAATTCTATGTGTGCAAAATGTAAATCGCTCCTCAACCCCTGAACAGATATATGTATATAATTACATAAAGCTAAATTATGATCCAAATTTGTAGCCAAATTTAGGGCTTTGACGGATAAACGTTAATGAATTTACGACCTAAATTTAATAGTAGATTAAAATATAACCGGCTAAAAGCGAGTCGGAATTGCAAACGAAAGGTTCCGTATACAATATTTAACTATAAAAGATGCTTAAAAACACATTTTTTATACAGCGTGATTTTGAACTCCCTAGCTACATTGAAATCTGGAAATCAGAATCCCTTATGGAATACAGAGTTGTAAGAAAAAAAGGTAAAAAACGTATAAAGGCGACTTTGTATGGGAAACCTTATTTTCTTTTTCGTTTTTCACCTTTTTCTTCATTCTGATTCCCACATTTCAATAAAGCTAGGGGGTTCAAAATCACGTTGTATACAAAAGAGTTCTGCTGCCCGGTCAGTTCGTATGGGAATGTCGTTTTTTTTTTTAGTTCCCCGCGTTGTTTCCATAGGAAAAGTTGTTCATATTGATGGGCTGAGGCACTCTGTTAAGAGAACGTCGGGGGCCAATTTACACGCTGTATAACTAACCCATTTTTTTTTAAATCAAGTTTTTTTTTTTTTTTTTTTTTGTTGTTATAATGGCAAAAGATATACACATTCTATGGAAAATTCAGGTCTACGTGCAGGCCTGTGACAAACGAACGATTGGACGGACAGATGAAGCTTAGTAATATTTTATCCTTGGGTACGGAACCCTTAAATAGAATTCATCCCGCGCTCTCTCGTATATAAGGTTTTATAATTTTATTACCCATTTTATGTAGAATCCTTGGTAGGGCCATACAACGGCATCAGTGGCACGTTGTATAGAACTCCCCAAGGCAGTATTAATAAGTCTATCTGTGCGAAATATATATCTCTTAATCACTTCTCATTCCCTGATCTATGTTCCAAATTTCTTACCAAATATGGAGCTTTGAAGGATACACGAGAAAGAAGTTACGGGCTAAGTTTAGTGGTAGCCACGGACATGTATAGAGTGGCTTGCTTGCGTAATTGCGAACGCTTTATGTTTAAACTGATTTTATTTCTCTTAACCCTTAATCGAGCATCGTAGGTATTATTTTTTTGATTAGTCTTAAACCTTATGTGAAGGACATAAGGTTCAATTTAATGTGGGAGCTATGCTCGCATGGTTTAATGAAGGGAGCGTTTTAGAGTAGAAGTTTATGTGCATACGCGTAATACGTTTGGATTTATTTCTTTAATGCCACGTTGTACAACGATTATTTGAAAAATTGAAGCTCCGTTTAAGTCTGCAACATCATGGCATCACCTACCATAAGTAACTGTAATATTATGTATTTATGGCATTTACGGGCGAAAACTTGAAAGATATAAAACTGGAGACATCGGTACTCGAATTAATTTTGTACGGGAATCGATCTAACCTAATACAGTCTGATATCTATGGTAGTAGCAAAAAAAAAAACCCCCTCTCCCTTTTTTTACCCGTTATATTGAGTTATATTGAGTGAGGATTCTCAGTAGGACCATAGCGCGGCATCAGTCATACGCCTGTACAAACTCCCCGGAGTGGTATTTACAACTCTGTGTGTGTGAAATGACGTATGTGACAGGGTGAAATAGAACATGATGTACCAAGGGAGACAAAGTTTTGACAAATGTCCAATTATAGAACTTACAACTGCCTGCGTTTGGACCACGCAGGGTTAAGACATTTGCTTGTAGACTCAGGGGTCGTGGGTTCAATTCCCACAGGAAACATACTTTGTTTGGTTATTATTTTGGTTAAGCTATTACAGGCTTGAACCACCTGATTGTCTGATATTAAAGATGATTCCGTGCTTCGGAAGGCACGTAAAGCCGTTGTTCCCGGCTGCCATCTGATATTCATTAACGTTAGAGGCCGAGAAGCGGTTCCGAGGAACTCGGACACAAGGATGTGCATGGTTGATTGACCGTGTCACCTACAATAAATTATGAAAAATGAAAATGAAAATGAAAAACATATTTATTTCCAAAACATGTTACATAATAACAGCTGTTTAAAACTATGTTAAATGTAATCATAGTGTCTTACTACACTTTCTGGTGTACCCATACTAGGCAGAGCCTGTGTTATGGTTACAAAAAATTCAAATTACAATAATAGAGTTTGCACCGCTAGGTTAACAACAACAGCTTAACTTAAGGTGATACCACTGTAAATCAGGTCGTTCTGAACCTTATTTATCTCGCAAAATAATGAAATTAGGAGTTTCAAATCTAAGTAATATGATTTTTGACTATTTCATCTCCAAAAATTGAAGATGAAAAACGTTTTGATAAAATTTTCTCAATAGAAATATTTTTTGAAAAATGGTCTTCGTTCGCAGATTTTTGTTATTGTAGCTCAAGTGCGACGAATGAATAATGATTTTTAGACTCAAAAATAGGTTATTAGTAATTCATCAAAATGTAAATATGAAAATACAATTAACCGGTCTGATTTTATATAAAATAGAAATAACGAATTTGGCGCTTACGTTTTTTTCTTTGAGCGACTCGAGACTATCTCCTATCTCATCATTCACGGGCTAAACCGCCAAGCGCTATCCCTTGCGCGCACTGGATCAGTCCTTTGCCGAGCGAAGGTACCAAACATTTGAGGCCTCGCCTTAACAACCAATAGGTAGGTTTTATCTATTTAATAAAGAATCTTATCAAGTATTATTTTCTTCACAGAAAAGACAAAGAACTGACAGAATTTATATAAATAAATACTTATATGTATACATATATTAATATATATATCTATATAATAAATATAATTCAAAATATTATCACTTAGGAACTATGAAAAGGTCTTCAGTCTCATCATATGAGAGGGAACTCAACCATTTAGATATCTTTAACTTAGCTTCACTTATTTTATTATTTTTAATCTGACATGCTTTGGCAACTTTATAATAAATATAATATATAAGAAATGGACAAAAACGTTGTGCAAAAGATGTATTTACCACAGGAACATTTACCTTAAAAAGCCTCCGTTTTAACAAATTTACATAATTACTTGAGTTTAAGACTTCTCTATGGATAGAGATTGTGATATTCAATATAAAAACTTTCCGAACGCTGAGAAAACCACTTTCCTTATATACATCTACTGTCCTATATCTACGAGGTCTATTCAGCATTGTTTTGATGACAGCTCTCTGGGCTCTTTCAACGCTGAGCATAGTTGTTTTTAAAATCCCTCCCCAGCAACCTAAACAGTAAGTGAAGAGTGATTGGCATTAAGCAAAATACACCTGTCTCAGGACAGTAGGATAGGCAACATCACGAAGCTGTCTCATAATACATGTAATTTATCTGATTCTTCCGGACAGATGTTCAATATATGCCTTAAAGTTAAGATTTTCATCTACAAGTAAACTAAGATATTTTATAACGTTGCTTCTAGTTATTTCATTACAATTACAAACTGTTTGATTCAGGTTACAAGTATGTATTTTGAACGGAGTGAAAGATTCAGGTGCCGATGCTAATGTTTTATAAAAACATAGCATTTTAGTTTTCTGTGTGTTTAATGTTAGAAGATTTTGCTGTAACCATACAGACACCTGTTTGCCAATTCTTTCCATGAAACAGAATAGCCGTATCATCTGCATAGCATATTATATCTGCATTTTTAATGGGGAGGCTATGTATATCATTCATATATATAATGAAAAGAGTAGGGCCAAGTATGCTGCCCTGCGGGACCCAAAAACTTATACTGCTTGGAGAACTCACACTATCACCGATCCTCAGACACTGTTTCCGCTCTGTAAGATAACTTTGGAACCATTCAAGGGCAATACCTCTAATTCCACAGTTTTCAAGTTTTTGATGATAGACATTACAAGCTAGTGCTCGTAACATAGTTCAAGTGTGTTAAAGCTATCTGATCTTCTGATCATTAGCAAAAATATTGAGGATTTATTAAAAAAATTGTCACGTGAAGGGTAGATACCTATATTCTTAGCTCTTTGAATGCTAAAACAACGGTTTCACTCACATTTTTTTCGGCGGCGCAAGAAATGCGTGAGTAAAATAGTTATTTTAGCATTTACATCAATTAACATAACTTTTAAAAGTATAATCGCCATGTGTTTTACATTTTTATTCTTTAAAGTAAGGTGCATCATATAACTACTAATATATGAGTTATATAAATAAAGTATCATATCCAAAAGTTGCTACGGTTTCCAAACATCTGTCCCGTCTCTCGCACTTCCATACATTAAGTTTTACAGCTTTATTATCCGTTTTATGTGAGGATCCTCAAAAGGGCAATAGCGAGGCATCAGTCACACGATTGAATGAACTCCCCGAGGCGGTATTCCCAGCTCTATGTGTATGGAATGATGAAGTTCTTTTACACAGATCCCTTGGTCGTTGAATGCTAAAAGAACGATTTCACTCACGTATTTTCAGACAGTGCAAATAATGCGTGAGTGTAACAGTTGTTATAGCATTTATGTCATCTAACATAACTTTTCAGAGTATAATCCCTATAATTCACATTTTCATTCTTCGATATAAGATGCATTAATATAACTAGTATCTTACAAATTATATACGTTGTAACTACATAAGTTGAAATGCGACAAGGCACCTTGTCACGACCTTATCACCGCAGAGGCACTCAAGGCTGGGGAGCAAGGAACCGCCAAGCTCTTAAAGCTCTGTAATATCATATGGCGCACCGCAACATGGCCCAAAGATTGGACTCACTCCACCATCTTGCCACTTCACAAAAAAGGATCAACAAAAAAATGCGCAAATTATAGAACTATCGCCCTCATGTCGCATACAAGCAAAATCTTGCTTCATATTATAAACAACAGGCTTCGGTACTACCTTGATTGGCAAATCCCTCAAGTTCAGGCAGGATTTGTGAAAGGTAAAGGGACAAGAGAGCAGATTTTGAATATGAAGCTTATTGTCGAAAAATGTTACGAGTTTAACATCCCAGCAGTAATATGTTTCGTCGATTATCGAACTGCATTTGACTGTGTGATCTGGACCCATATGTGGCAAGTTCTAAAGGAAATGGGAGTGCCCACCCATTTGATTGTACTCATTAAAAACTTATATGTTGCGGGTCATGCAGACTTCAAGATAGGCTCAACGAGATCAACTGAATTTCAATTCGAGAAAGGAGTAAGGCAAGGATGCATCATCTCTCCAATTCTATTTAATATATATGGCGAGTATATCATGCGCAAAACATTGGAGGGATGGGATGGTGGTATCACTGTGGGAGGCCTGAAAGTTTCAAATCTCCGTTACGCCGATGACACGACTTTACTGACCACCAACGAAACAGAAATGGTACAATTAATGAGTCGGTTGGAACGCGTCAGTCAGGAGATGGGACTTATAATCAACCACACCAAAATTAAAATAATGATAGTCGACCGGGCCAATATTCTTGAGCACGTTCACCTACTCGGGAAATATGATATCGTGGAACAATTTATATATCTAGGTTCGAGCATAAGTAACAAAGGTGGCTCCGAGCACGAAATTAAGCGACGCATCGGTATCGCAAAGTCGGCTATGACCCAACTAGGAAAAGTATGGAAAGACCGGAACATACTGAAAAAGACTAAAATATATATGGTCAGAACACTAGTATTTCCCATTTTCTTGTATGGCGTAGAAACCTGGACCATGAAGGCATCTGATCGGCGCCGGATTGATGCTTTTGAAATGTGGTGCTGGAGACGCATGTTGTGAATACCCTGGACGGCACGCAGGACAAATGTTTCCATCTTGAAGGAACTTAAAATTGACCAGAGACTCCTTAGTACTTGCCTCCAGAGAGTACTTCAATACTTTGGCCATATAGCCAGAAAACCCTCCGATAACCTGGAGAAACTTATGGTCACCGGTAGGATGGAAGGAAAAAGATCTAGGGGCCGTAGCCCGATACGATGGTCTGACCAGATAGAAGAACACCTGAACACGAAGATCTCCAAGGCACTGGACCAAGCAAAAGATCGCAAAAAATGGAGGGAGATCGTTGGAAAATTAGGTCGGGCACATCACGACGCTCAGCAGTGAGCAGACGACTGAAGGAGGACAAATTATATAAATGAGTATAATATCCAAAAGTTGCTGCGGTTTCCATACATCTGTCCAGCCTCTCGCACTCCCGTACATTCAGGTTATACAGCTTTATTACCCGTTTTATGTAAGGATCCAATAGCGAGGCATCAGTCACACGATTGAATGAACTCCCCGAGGCGGTATACCCATCTCCCTGTGTATGGAATGATGAAGTTCTTTTACACAGATCCCTTCGTCGTTGAATGCTAAAAGAACGATTTCACTCACATATTTTCAGACAGCGCAAATAATGCGTGAGTGTAACAGTTGTTATATCATTTATGTCAACTAACATAACTTTGAAGAGTATAATCCCTTTAATTTACATTTTCATTCTTTGATGTAGGGAACATTAATATAACTAGTATCTTATAAGTTATATAAATGAGTATAATATCCTCAAGTTGCTACGGTTTCCAAACATCTGTCCCGTCTCTCGCACTTCCATACATTAAGTTTTACAGCTTTATTACCCGTTTTATGTGAGTATCCTCAAAAGGGCAATAGCGAGGCATCAGTCACACAGTTGAATGAACTCCCCGAGGCGGTATTCCCAGCTCTATGTGTATGGAATGATGAAGTTCTTTTACACAGATCCCTTGGTCGTTGAATGGTAAAAGAACGATTTCAGACAGCGCAAACAATGCGTGAATGTTACAGTTGTTTTAGCATTTATGTTAACTAATATTACTTTGAAGAGTATCCTTACTAATATTATAAATGCGAAAGTGAGTTTGTTTGTTTGTTTATTTGTTTGTTTGTTTGTTTGTTTGTTTGTTTGTTACGCTTTCACGCCGTAACTCCTGAACCCATCACCATGAAATTTTGCATACTAGTTCTCTGGAGTACGGAGAAGGACATAGGCTACCTTTTATCCCGGGAAAACGTACTATTCCCGAGGGATCGACATTGACGCGGGCGGAGCCGCGGGCGAAAGCTAGTAATCCATATAATTTACATTTTCATTCTTTGATGTAAAGTACATTAATATAACTAGTGTCTTACAAGTTATATAAATGAGTATAATATCCAAAAGTTGCTACGGTTTCCAAACATCTGTCCCGTCTCTCGCACTTCCATACATTAAGTTTTACAGCTTTATTACCCGTTTTATGTGAGTATCCTCAAAAGGGCAATAGCGAGGCATCAGTCACACGATTGAATGAACTCCCCGAGGCGGTATACCCAGCTCTCTGTGTATGGAATGATGAAGTTCTTTTACACAGATCCCTTCGTCGTTGAATGCTAAAAGAACGAATTCACTCACGTATTTTCAGACAGCGCAAATAATGCGTGAATGTTACAGTTGTTTTAGCATTTATATCAACTAACATTACTTTGAAGAGTATAATCCATTTGATTTACATTTTCATTCTTTGATGTAAGGTGCATTAATATAACTAGTATCTTACTGTGATGATCAGTTTATTTTATATTTTTATAATCTATGTGCAATGTAGGTAGGTGTGAATTGATCCACAATATACCAGTCTAAAACGATCTTCGATCTTGCTTCATTGATGTGCCCTTCCTATATCTTTCCATGGCGCAGTCGCATATATTAAAAATAAGAAATAAATACAAAAAATGTAAAATAAAATAAATTAGTATAAAGAGTGAAAAAGTGAACCCTGCACGACACGGAGAAACAAAAGAAACATTATCAAGATAGAAGCTATACTACAGCCACCTCAACCGTTTATATTTGAAGTTATATAAATGAGTATAATATCCAAAAGTTGCTACGGTTTCCATACATCTGTCCAGCCTCTCGCACTTCCGTACATTAAGGTTACACAGCTTTATTACCCGTTTTATATGAGGATCCTCAGAAGGGCAATAGCGCGGCATCAGTAACATGCTTGAATGAACTCCCTGAGGCGGTATTCCCAGCTCTATGTCTTTGGAATGATGAAGTTTTTGTTTATTTGTTTTGCGTGTTGGAGAAGCTAACAGCGATGTCGGAATTTCAAACTGCCCAAAAATTTTGCGCAATGAATACCGTCTAACGCATAGTGTGTCTAGAAAGTGTTAATTCACAGGACGCCTGCGACATCGCTAGAAAACTGCTAAGCTTATACCGGGTGTTACAAAACTACGAAATAATATTTAAAGGGCATAATCAGTCCATGATATTAAACAACTATCCCCAGGGAACATACATCAAAAGACAAAAACAGTTTTGACCTTCCATAGAAAGTCGATCAGCTGATTGCTTATTTTGTATCGGAGATCGAATTTTTCTTTTTATGTTTCGAAGTTTGTCCTATGGGGAAAGTTGTTTAAATATTATTTTGTAGTTTTGTAACACCCGGTATAATACAACATCAATGCTTACTGCCGTTTCCAAAAGCTTTAATAGTCATAAAAGTGTAAAATTTCATCAATGTATCAATCTAAAGTACTCACTTTCACATTTGTAATATAGATCAAGTCAAACATAAGCCAAATAAATGAATACAAGATCCGAAATGATCGTAGTTTGTGCTTGCCCTGTAAAACATAAAGCCTTGATAAGTAACATAAAAAAAAAAACGGTTGCACTCCGGTGTGCCGGCAAAAGTGAAAACTCGCCTTTGCGACTGTCTCAGGTCACGGATCCGTCTTAAGAATTATCGATCAGGCCACGTGTTCTGACGTGAGTTTAACGTTTTTTACCCATCCCAAAAAATGCACAACGCCGTTAAAGAAGTTTTTACTTCAAAAAATTGCTGCAGATTTCGAACATCTGACCGCCTTTTGCTCATTTGTACATTTAGTTTCCAGCTATATCCATTTTATGTGAGGATCCTCAGTAGGGCGGCATCAGTCACACGCTTGTATGAACTCCCCGAGGCGGTATTATTAGCTTTATACATGTGAAATGATGTAGGAAACTGAGTGAAGCACGACTGCCAAGGGAGACAAGTTTTTGACGAACGTCCTATGTATTATGAAATTGCAGCATTAAATTTGTAAGATAAAATAAATATTAATAAAAATAAATCATTTTTATATGATAAATGTGACGTTCAAATTCGCTCTTCCATGCTGGCCTGGGAGAGAAGAAAAAACGTAGAATGTACCAGCTGCTTCTCTTCCCGCGCAGATCGTAAAAACCGATCGAGGGAACGGGCGAAATTCTGAGGTGTAATAGGCGATGCGGCTAGCAACCCATCACTATTTTGATCTCGGTTTTCCAACGAATGCCCACCAACATGCTTAACGTGGCCTTCGGGTCTTATAGACCCGAAGACCATGTTCTCTGTCTGCCCCGCAAGGGAAAAAAACGTGATACTATATAAATGTGACGTTCAAAAGAGATTGTCGAGGCGTTCCGGAAGTGTACATTAATTTATTTTATTTTGACCTGGAAGGTCCATAAACCTAGCAAAATGTTTTATGTCACAAGGATACAATAACTATAAGTCAAAACACAAAGTCAAATTGAAGAACACAGGTAACAAAGATCTTACTATGTTACACAATTTAATAGTATCCTATATGGCTTCGAATCACTCGAGTAACTCGTTGCTCTATATCGCAGACTGTACAGGGTTATAGTTAACTAATGCAAAACCTGCTAGAGACGACTTGAGTACATCATGACTAACAACGTTTGTTCTATGACTTTAACCTAAACGCAATACGTAATAAGATTTTACATACTATTAGCTTTTTAGTGGATTTCTATCGAACATTAAATCTATGCTGCCGGCCGCGTGCCACGTGAGCGTACCTACTATTATTACGTAGCGCTGAGTGCCATAGAGTTAAGACGGGTAGAATTGCAAAATTGCATTTTGTTTTTTTTTTTGTATGAAAAAAGCAAACATCGATTTACACAAAGTCATATATTGACTAGCTCCGTGGCGCAGCGGTCAACACGCCAGCCTGCGACACGGAGTGACCGGGTTCGATCCCCGGCCAGGTCAAGATGGAAAATGATCTTTTTCAGATTGGCCTGGGTCTTGGATGTGAATCTATGTATGTATTTGTTATAAAATATAGTATCGTTGAGTTAGTATCCCTTAACACAAGTCTTGAACTTACTTTGGGGCTAGCTCAATCTGTGTGATTTGTCCGTATATATTTATATTATTATATATTTATTTATATAGCAAACGTAGTTAATCTTGATGTACCTAAGTCGTCTTTAGGAGGTTATGCGTTAGATACCACTTACCCTTTATATTTATCTTCCTTGCACTATTATCTGTTTACTGGTATATACAAATAACGTCTTGTAAATTAATAAACGCTGGCTGCACGCACGAAAAAGTGTCACGTTTCTTTTGAAAGCGAGAGCGCGGATCAAGCGTTAGAGAGGCACGATCGGCCTAAGCGTTCGGCTTGTAACCCATCTATCTCTCTTCCACCTTTATCAAGTAAATATTATCCTCCGTAAACTGACTTTCCAGACAACAATTTTTTTATAATAATACTTTAGTCGTCCTATTTTGGTCATCATCATCATTTCGAGTAGGTGTCACGGTCAATCGACCATGCACACCCTGGTGTCTGAGTTCTTCGGGACTGCCTCTCGGCCTCTGACGTGGTTCCTTTAACGACTACCAGACGGCAACCGGGACCAGCGGCTTAACGTGCCGTCCGAAGCACGGAATCATCTTAATTATTAGACAATCAGGTAATTCAAGCCTGCAATGAAGCAACTTAACAAAGTATGCTTCCCGTGGGATTCGAACCCACGACCCCCGGGTCTACAGGCAAACGCCTTAACCACTGGACCACAGAGGCAGTTCTTTTATTTAGGTAAAATCAATATTTGACGTCCTATTTACCTAAATAGGAATTAAAATCTATCACAACATTTCCATGTTAGTTGATTTATCCATCTCAACGAGCACTAATTCACATTCAAGCCACGAAAATCTTGTTCGAGCGTATCTATAAAGTGCCCTACACACTTGTCTGAAGTACCCTATACAAATATTTATTGCTGCTAGGCCCTCAACATGACCTTTTTTATGAGGCTCCTCCGTGGGGACTACTATCCAAACGCTATAGGAATTCAATTCGCTTTTCATACGACCATTGATGTATGTATGTTTAGCCTTATATGAAATATGTTTTATTATCTTTCGAGGAACGGACGGAAATTTGTTTTAGTATTCGAGGTGTTTGATGTTGATATTTTGGGTTCATTGAGAGAAGTACTTTAATAATAATAATTCATAGTTTTCTATTCTACTTTATAATAATACATAAAAAGTGAAACTAGTTGCTATCCAAAACATGTGCGAAAAAAATAAATAAAAATATATACGGACAAATCACACAGATTGAGCTAGCCCCATAGTAAGTTCGAGACTTGTGTTATGGGATACTAACTCAACGATACTATATTTTATAACAAATACATATATAGATACATATCCAAGACCCAGGCCAATCTGAAAAAGATCATTTTCCATCTTGACCTGGCCGGGGATCAAACCCGGTCACTCCGTGTCGCAGGCTGGCGTGTTGACCGCTGCGCCACGGAGCTAGTCAAAAAAACGTCACTAAGGGAAGAAATGGACGATGAAGACTTTGTAGTAGGTATTCATAGGTTCTCTATTCATGGAAACAATATTCATTGTATTTGTGACATCCTACATTTACTAAGTACTTAAAAAAATAGACTAGTGGTTCTGTAACAACTCCCGAGCCCTTACAACCCCGAAATAACCGATATTTTATCGTTTCCCTGACTTAGCCATTTAAGACTTGAAAACAACCTACTAATGCCGGAAAGACAGTAGAAAGACCTATCCTTTACCCATAAGCCCCACCGTAGTGTATTACCCTACCTTATTTATACCCTTTACCCACCCCTTACAGTTGCAAGATTTTTAATCGTGGTTCATCCTCTATTCAAGAAGAAGTTTCATTGTACATATTCTGAAGAGGCGGTCTAAATTAAAAGGCTCCAGGTCTATGTCCGTTAGCCGGCAAGAGCGAGAGAGAGAAACGTAAGAATATCCCGCTGCGAACTCATGAGTTCGTAAACTACAACTCCAACCCTTGGCAGTGTTAAACCCATCAATTTGTGAATGGTCACTGCTCATGCTAATATAAGAGGGAACTTTGTTCTAGAGCTAGTGATCTCCCTAGAACGCCAATTTAGAGTAACGGCCGCTATAGGCACTGAACTGTTAAAATTTGGCCCAGTATAAGTGTCAAATTGCACCATAATCAGCAAAGATCGTCCCGTAGGTCATTTGGAGGCTAAATCAATTGGGTAACAGTGTCTAAAGAATTATTTACCAAGCCCTATTTAACCCACAAATTGATCTTAAGCACGACTCTACTCACACACATATGTAAATTGTCTTTTCCAACGCCTGGTCCTGGTGATCTGCGCAAAATAGTAATGGGTTGCTAGCCGCATCGCCTACTGTCATGATAAAAATTGATAAATATATAACGGACAAATCACATAGATTGAACTAGCTTCAAAAATAAATTCGTGACTTCTATGGGATACTTACTAACTTTTATGGGATACTAACTTTTATGGGATACTAACTCAACAATACTATATTTTATAACATATACAGATAAAAATCCAGGACCCAGGCCAATCTGAAAAGTTGATTTTCCAACTTAACCTGGCCGGATTCAAACCCAGGATCTCCGGTGTGGCAGCTTGCCATGATGACTAGGCCACAGAGATCATTTTGCGGTTTAACAAGTAGAAGTAAAAATGCGTTTAGCATGTTGGTACGCTAAACGTGGCCTTTCAGTGTTATGACTTTAAGCTCTGTCTTCGATACTATACCATAATTTTTTAACAACTTACAAAATAAATGTAGTTTCTCATTTACATGTACTTTACAGGTATTGATTTTAATGAATAATTCTTAAACACATTCTCTTCAATATCAAGCTTAACAATCTCGAAATTACTAATAATTTAATTCTCGACAAACAATGAAACAACTATACAATTTAAATGTTGCCAAGAAACTCCCCTAAGACATTCAAATTAAATACTACCAAGAATACTGTACATACAAAAGAAAAAGTAATTAAAACCAGAAAACTTTAAAGCAAAATACAAACACTGACCCGTATAATCACAGTGCTTCGTAGCGGCTACGGCGTAGCGTCTACGCCGTTGCTACGAGTGTACTTTAACTTTGCTACGTGTTCACCACGGTAACTTGAACTCAAATATTCCGTAACTGAAGACTCTACTCGCTACTGTTAAACTGTAAACAAAAGTATTGTTTTGTTTTAATTGAATTTGAATGGCTATTTGGTTTTACTTAAATGAATGAGCTTTGTAAACAATACTTTAATTTTTGTTAATTCTATTTAAAATAGGTTCAAACCGGCGTTAATTTAGTTTTGAAAATTCAATTGTTTATTTTTCTTCATATTTATTAAACTTTTACATAAATTACTAAAATTTGTTTACCTACAAATTTTAATAATTTATGTAAAATTTAATTGATGTGTGATTAATATAAAACTTTTATAACTTAATTGATAAAACGTAAATACATTTGCAATAAGAGTAATTCTTTGAAAACATTTTTAATTAAAGTCAAATGAAACATAATATATAAAAAGATATTTTGTCATTTTAAACACGTCACAATTCTCGTTTCCGAAATTTGCCTTGATAATCGACTCCTGGGTAATTTGAAATTACATTCGACAATTCCAACAAAATAGCGTTTGCCCCTAATAAATTTATAATATATTTATCGCACGTCAATTTCAATTACACATTTTCACATTCACAGGTTTTGGTGAAAGGTTTAAAAGCATAGATTAATATAAGAAATGCTATTTATAAAAGAAAATGTCAAAAAAATTAAGCACAATTTCCCGTCACAAAATTGAAATCCCAATTCCAGGAAAACTTTTTATCAGAAACAGAGACAGATAAAATATTTATCTTACAAAACGTTTTAACTGTGATAACCGAACGAGGCATAAAAACGATATGACTCGTGGAAGACATACAAAACAACTAAAATACTTTGCCTTTTGCGAGAGGCGAGGCTTTGTGGGACTTGCAAGTACATATAATAAACTTTATATGGTTTTGTTTTAGGTAATGGTACACTGAATCCTCTATTTTAAACATATTTTTTTATGTGCAATCGTTTTTCGCATATTCAAGACTAGCTTAGCCCGCGACTTCGTTCGCGTGGAGTTTATGACTCCGCAGAAAATGTTTATCAGGCTAAACAACTTTTGTTAAGGCGTCATTTTTATATTTCTTATAGTCTAGCTGGACCATTACAGTTCATCATCAGGTGTTTTAGTTTTCAAAATAACTTATACCCTATATGTTGCTCAGGCTTGATAACTATACAATGAAAAAAGTTGCAATCGAATCCGACCAGTATTTCCGGAGATTAGCATGTATAAACAGACAAACAAACAGTAATTTTTCTTTAAATTCTTACTCTATTAGTATGTCTCCATCGCCCTTTATATTTTTTTTTGTAAATATATTCGGGAGTAACATCTGACAGAGATAAGTGGAAGAAGATGGGAGAGACCTTTGCCCAGCAGTGGGACAGTATAGGTTAATAAAAAAATATATATTCAGTGTTCAGATACACTTTTTTATTCTTATATTATATGTATTGATAAGATTACAATCATGATTGAACTTTTGAACAAGATGGTTTATTGTTTCTTTCTTGTATATAAGTGGCCAACACTAGTGTCAGATTATTCAAAGTGTCTTAGACATGTGACCTTACTTACTCGTAGCCCGGTAACATCGGCTTGAGTGTGTAATTTAGGTGCGAAATACAAAGGTGCGAAGAGCTAAAGCACAAATAAACTGAGGTGCGAAGAGCTGAGGCCCGAATGAACTGAGTTGTGAAGAGTTGAGGCGCGAACAGCTGAGGCGCGAATGAACTAAGGTGCGAAAAGCATAGGGGCGAATGAACTGAGATGCGAAGAACTGAGTCGTGAATGTACTAAGATGCGAAGAGCTAAGGCGCGAATGAATCCAGCTACGCAGAAACTTAATGAGTCGTCCAAATCACGATTTTTTTATAATAAAACATTGTGGAAATAATAGTCAATATTCGGGAAACAATAGTTTCCGGGATCAAACTGTGCTCGGCCCAACTAACTTTTTTTTTTTACTAATTATTGGATTAGGCATTTGTCTCCCATCTCACCTGATGGTCAGTGACGATGAAGACGAGGATGTAACTGTTGAGGTTTCAAACTAAACTGGCTGTTTCGTTAGTTGTATTTTTAACACTACAGTACACGCGCCCTAATTTTATAATATTTTACTCGCGTGGGGTGAATATTCAGACCAATTTCATTGATCGATTTTAGGTAAATAAAATATAATATAAAATAAAATGCGTTCAAATTGTGAAAAGTATTTATTATTTATTCTTACTCCTACAGCAATTTTGAATGTTTATTAAATAAACAAAAACAAAAATGTATTTTAAAAATTTGTTGCACTAAAATATTGTGGGATCTCGTTCTTGATGACGGTGGTGGTGTTTTGAACCAACGAGTGCCATTTCTAGATTGGTAGTAGTTTGAAAAAGTACTCAGAGGAATATTGTCATCGCTTGAAAAGCTATCCTCAATATTTTCTTCCATATCTTTATCTACGTCTACCCTCTCTTCTGTGCTCCTATCTTCCATCTCTTCTGTGCTCCTATCTTCCATCTCTTCTGTGCTACTTTCATATTCTTGCTCTGTTTCTGAGTCATGGTTAAGTTCTGCAACTCATTCCTCTTCATTATCTTCTGTATCACTAGGTGCAATATCACTCTCAACCTCCACATCTTCTAACCAGCTTCGTATCATATTTTACTGACGTTCGTCCATAATGGCGACAAATCTGTAATGAACAACACAATTAACATAGCTAAATATACAAAAGTCTTATAGAAACTGAGAACATCTCGAATAAAAGAAAAAGTAAAACGGATACTTACATGAAACACTTCAGAATCGAACGAGAGTTTTTGTAACGCCGATAGTCGCGTGGGGTGGAATTCCGTCCCAAACACTTTCTCACCCCTTTTTTTTGCCACTAGCGTCCGCGACGAGTGCCGGTGACGTACTGACCTTGAAGCTTGTTTACTTGACGAGGATTACACTAGGCGACACAGTCCGTACTCAAGTAATTAAAAAAGTATTGATGAAAGCGTTGGTCTGGGGCGAATATTCACCCCGCGCGTGTACTGCAGTGTTAAAAGATCTAAGTTATATTCAACTAGGTGTTTCCCGCGACTTTGTCGGTGTGGGCTTTGGTTTTACCACATACTCTATCCGGGCCCCCGAGCCGACCCCGGCTTACGGACCTCAGGTTCTAAAACTTTTTAGGTAAGAATGTAACCTAAACACGCTTAGATGATAGATCTATTGCAGTGGTTGCCCAATAATGACGTACTATAGGCAATACCGGTCAACGGATAGAGTCGATGGCACTAACTGCTTCCAAGAAGTTGGGTAGTACTTCAGCTCTGAGCGGCTACAAAATCTTTATACAGCCCAGGTTCGCTCTAGCATGGCGTACTGCAGTCACCGCTGGGATGGCTTGGCTAAATACCAGCTTGAAGCATTGAACTTTGTTGACCAAAGAGCCCGCAGGCTCATAAACAACGACGTGGTCTCGAATCATAAATTGCAATTCCTGGAGCATCGCCGTAAAGTCGCTTGCCTATCGGTTTTCTATAGGATCCATTTTGGAGAGTGTGCAAAAGCGCTCTTTGAGCTAGTAGAACCCTCACCATTCCTCCATAGGACTACGAGAGGCAGACAGAAATTTCACCCTTTTGTCGTTGGAATAACAAAGAGTCGAACTAAACGCTTTGACAGTTCCTTTTTGGTTCGAGTAGCTAAGCTGTGGAATGAACTGCCTGCGTCTATATTCCCAGACAAGTACAGTCTCGGGACATTCAAAGTAGAATAAATGGACATCTCTTGGATAGGCATGTAACAACCTCGTCTTCATCGTCACTTAGTATCAGGTGAGATGGGAGACAAATGCCTATAATACTTAAACTAACCTTTCATCAATAATACTTAGTAGCAAAAACTTATACCTTGGGTTACATAAATAGAATTGTGATACGGATTACTATTTTATTTTTTTGTAATAAAATAAAACCTACCCGATTATAATATGGCTTTATCTTTGCTTTCTACTAGAGCACAAAATAAAAAAACGCGAGAGATTTTAACCGTTTCAAATAAACGTACAAATGTATACATATACATATAATAATCACATCTTTATCCCATGTGAGGTAGACAGAGCCAAAGTCATAAGGCCACGTTTAGCTTATTAGTGGACATTAAGGTGAAAAGCGGAATCATAATAGTAATGCATTGCCAGCCGCATCACATATGACGTGAGTCCTTTCATTTTCGCCCTATCAATTGACCGTCTTTAATGATCTTCCCGGGAATAAAAACAGCTAGTATATTTTGCTTTTCTCCCAAACCAGCATGGGAAAAAAGTCTACTCTTTTTATAAACTAGTCTGAAAGTCTAGATTCTAGAATATCATTTCTGTTTACTACAAACAGACGTGCTGTCGTCTCAGTAGAGTCTTGTCTAGAAAAATATGAGAACGAGGTATCCATGCAGATAATAACATTTGTACCACGTCTCCTTTTAGAGAAATAAGTCACTGCTTGTTATAGTCAGTACATTTAGGAGCGACTATTAAACTGCAGTCGTCTTAGCCGAGTCTAGTCAAAGCTTTATTAAGTTTCCAGAGCTTGTATTGAACTGGGAGAGAGCCTAACTGGCAGCAGGGACTTGTAAACTTGTGTTGTTTAACTCTCGTTACAGTTGTATTGTTTTATTTTATATTGATCTGTATCTTGTATCTTTAAAAAAGGAAGTCAGTATTATGAAAAAAAAAAGCTTTAATTACAAATGTACGTACGCTTAAGTAATATTTATCATTTATCCAATTTAGACTTTGAGTTTTTGTTTTTAAATCATCTACATGTACACTTCTTCACTAATTTTATAAAGACGAAAGATTTGATTGTTTGTTTGTCAGCATCCTCCGAAATTACTGGACCTATTTGAAAAATTCTTTCACCCCTAGAATCCTATAATATACACAAAAAAAATTAATTTCTGTACCAGCCGTGCAAAGCCGGAGCAGGCCGCTAGTAGTTTTTAAAGAACGATCGTATTTTATAAAACGTAATTACAACTTCCGGTGTAAAAAGAGACAAGGATGTCAGGAATAACAAAAAACATAAAATGCCATGTTTCTCTACGGACTAGTTTCCTCAAAATATTATTAGACACGTATTTTATTTTAGTAAATTAAACAAAAAAATATGAAGATAAAGTGCGTCAAAGTTCATGAGAAGGGTTTTTGACGTCAAAATTTACTATAAAGAGTAGCAAACTGTTAGGTCATACAGATCTCCCTTACAGGGTAGAGAGAGCCTAAAGTCATAAGGCCACGTTTAGCGTATTGGTGGGCGTAAAGGTGGAAAACTAAATCAAAATAGTGATGGGTTGCTAGCCTCATGGCCTATTGTCACGATTGTTTAGATTTTCGCCCATTTCCTTGACCGGATTCTGCGATCTGCGCGGGAAGAGAAGCAGCTGGCACATTCTACGTTTTTTCTTTTACACAGACCAGCATGGAAGTTTTCTATTAAAAATTTATTTAAGAGTTACTACTCACAATATTCCCCTTTTCTAGGTTATATCCAAAATGTTTCTTCCGTTCCCAAATGGAACAAATTCCAATCCTTTCCGATGGACAGCAGCGTCAAAAGCACAAGAAGCCAAAGAAACTGCGCTCGTGAATCCGCCTGCCAAGCGTGGTGATAATGGTAATATCTTCCCATGAAAGGAAAAAAAACCTTAGTAGAGTTGTTCATCTTGGATCTTTAAATTGTAACTTTAACTTTAAATTGTAATCAGATCATTTAATTGTAATTAGATCTTTAAATTTTAATTGGATCTTTAAATTGTAATTGGATATTTAAATTGTAATTGGATTTTTAAATTGTATTTGGATTTAAAAATTGTAGTTGAATCTTTTAATAGTAATTGGATCTTTAAATTGTAATTTTAAGACAGTTTGTAACAGACGTGACTCTATGACGTAAACACAATCCGTTAACGAACTCGCGTGACGAGCTTTCCGATGCAAATTCAAGGTAAACATTACATTCAATTAAGTATCTCCGTAGCTTAAATATAGCCCCACCTGAGTTATGACACGCCATTGCTTTCTTTATTAGGTAATGAATATTTACGTACGTTCGTACGTACCAAAAAGTAGAAGATACTTAGTCGTGGTAGAGCCACGCTACTGGCAAAATTTATTTTTGCTAGTAGCAAAATAGGCAGGCTCGTCCAGGAAAGTACCACACTCTTACAGAAATCGACGTTTGAGTAGAAGCTTTACCGCTTCTATGCTTTGTGTGTGTAGTAAGTGGGGCATTTAGGGCACATCAAATGGTGGCTCACCGCAATCGATAGGACATCGCCGCAATGGCATGTGTTGCTGCCGAAGAACCCCCCCGAGGAAATGGGGGAAGGATGGGCCTCCGGCTCTCTCACTCACCGAACGAAGCATAGAAGCGGTAAAGCTCCTACTCAAACGTCGATTTTCTGTGAGAGTGTGGTACTTACCCGAACGAGCCCGCTCATTCATGCTACTAGCAAAAATGAATTTTGCCGGTAGCGTGGCTCTACCACAACTAGATCAGTTAATTTTTTTTTGCTTTTCTTGGATTCCGTACCGAAAAGAGGAACCCTATTACTAAGTCTCTGTTGTCTGTCGACCTGTTATAGTTCATGTTGTACCTATTATAATAATATTGTAGTAAACAAGTTAAAACGTCAAAACATTCAATGGCATATGAACATATGATACACTAGCCGCGACTTCGCCGCGACTTCGCCCGCGGCAAATAATTAGGTTTTTTCTTAGTATAGATGAATATTTTTCCCCCGTTTTTAAAACTTTTTTTATTGATGCTTCGCTCCTATTGGTCGTAGCGTGATGTTTTATAGCCTGAAGCCTTCCTCAATAAATGTACTATCTAACACAAAAAGAATTTGCCAATTTGAACCAGTAGTTCCTGAGATTAGCGCGTTCAAACAAACTAACAAACAAACTCTTCAGCTTTATAATATAATAAAGTATAGATTACGTTTCGATTTACACTACAAAATGTAGTTGTAAATAAGCAACGACTCTGGTAAATCTAGAACCTTTTTTATACTTTTCATTTTTCTTAACAGTTACCAGAAGCTTTTCCTTGACAGCCTCCGTGGTCCAGTGGTTAAGGCGTATGCCTGTTGACCCGGGGGTCGTGGGTTCGATTCCCACCGGAAGCATACTTTGTTTAGTTGTTTCCAGTCTGGTTAGGACATTGCAGGCTTGAATCACCTGATTGTCTGATAATAAAGATGATTCCGTGTTTCGGAAGGCACGTTAAGCCGGTGGTCCCGGCTGCCATCTGGTAGTCGTTAAAGGAACCACGTCAGAGGCCGAGAGGCGGTTCCGAAGAACTCTGACACCAGGATGTGCATGGTCGATTGACCGTGACACCTTCTCGAAATGATGATGATGAGAAGCTTTTCCAATTTATTTCCCAAGTACAACATAAACGAAGGAACAAAATTAAAATCTCTTAAAAACGAAGAACGTAAATCACAAAACAAAAACCTTAAAAAAGCTCACATTGAAATTTATAGAGCGTCCTAAAGAAATGAGCGTTCATTTTGTTCTCGGGAGATGTTAAGGGAGATTAAAGGAAGACGACTATTATAAACATTACCCTCGTTTAGGCAGTACCCGGTATACCCAGGGCACGGGTCACAAAACATCGAAAATGTAGAAATAGGCTAGTTTCCTAGAAAAATATAATTAGTCCGTCAGTTAGATATTCAAAAAATATTGGACACGTATTTTTTCTTTTGTCGATTAAACAAAAAATGATAAAGATATAGCCCTTTGAAGTTCCGTGTGACGTCATAGTTTGCTACAATTTTAAGCAAACTTTGACGTCACGAGCCCCCACTCCAGAACTTTGACGCGCTTTATCTTTATTATTCATTGTTTATTTGACAAAAGAAAAAATACGTATCCAATATTTTTTGTTTATCTAACTGACGTACTAATTGTTATGTTATTATTACAACCCAGGAAACTAGCAACGTCATTTACATATAGCGGGTAATTCACGGAGCATATACTTATCATCATCAAGTCCTTTTTAGTCTCCACTACAGGAGCACGACCCTCTCTGTACTACTAGAGCCATACTTGGCCAGAGCAGCCAGAGGACTTGGCCTACACTCTCCACGCTGGCCAGACGGGTTGGAGAGGTCTCACAGATGTTTATAAGCTTCGTTTAGCTTGTATTTCCTAAGTCGCCTTCTACTACATCCACGGGAAGACTTGGAGTGGTCCTATTCTACTCTGCCGGATACCACACAGCTACTACCTATACTTATAGGAGATGCCATTATCAACACAGCCCGGCTATGAGAATGTAGCCCAGTAGTTCCAGTTAGTGGCCACCAGTGGCGCTGTCATCAGTTCCACTTTAAAGCTGTGTCGCTAGAACGTCGTGCTACATAATTTTTTTATTTCTTTTTCTATTAACCTTCTGTATACGAGGTGACTTATCGCATCATGCTATACTAGGTGGGGTTTGTTATACCCCAACTATAAAATGTAGTAAAATCCACAAAATTATTCTTTATGATAGTTAAATAATAAGGAATATATTTTTATATCTCGTAATGAATTGGTTTAAGTAAAACAAATTCTATTTTTACATTAGAATAGACTTTTATTAATAAAAGTACAAAAACTTAACTTTTTCTTCAAACTATAAACTATTAAGTCTTTTCTTAAGTACAAAAATAAAATAGCACATGTTACAATCACAGTCTTTTAAATTTTTAAGACTACATATCTAGTTATAAACTATTAAAAGTTAAAGCAAAAACAAACAATAATAAATGAGATCTCAATCACTGAAGTTTCCACAATCTTGGCAGTAAAAATCTGCATGTTCCATACATATGGGCATATGACATTTTTTACAAATGTGCCTAGTCTTTCTATCCTTTTGTGGTAAGTCATCACTGTCTGAATCTGAAGACGGTATATCAACGTCCACTTCACTATCTGTATTGCTTTGACTACTGATATGATCTGCATCACCATCCGATTCTTGTTCGGTATTCATTAACTCAGTGTCACAATCATCATCTTCTTTCGTTAGTGCGCGTAAAATTTCTTTTTTCGATAACCGAGACATGTTTTATTTAAACTATTACCTGCAAACAATATTTCATCACGTTAAACACCAAAATAAACATATCAATAAATAAAAAACAAAATAAGTGGCACTTACCTTTTGGGCCACGCCCCGTACAAGGTGGGGTATGGGATACCCAAGCGCACTTTAAGCACGTGTCACACGGTTTGTGGCAGACGCCGGACTAAATGTTTAGCACGGATCGGAGCGGCAACGTTGCATTTGCAACTACTAAGAGAACCAACTCGCGCGCCCTTTTCGTTTTAAAATTGTATCAATTTTTTTACCGCTGGGGTATGTCATACCCCACCTCGTATACGGAAGGTTAAAACCACAAGTGTTATGATTGGGTAATTGTCGTACACAATACATTTTAATACATTGTACGTGTACTCATATATATTTCCCACTATGTATATGCTCAGTGGTTCGTGGGGTTAATGTACGTTCCACATTCAGCAACTTTTTCTATGGGACCAATGCTGGGAACTCACGAGAGTACATTTACATGGTGTTTTCAATGTGCGTTCTGCATCATACTAGTTACGATTTTATGAGGTGAGATATGAATTTAAAATCTTGTATAAAAGTTTTATATTGCTGAGATATTTAAGAAAGGTGTAAGATCCAAAGCCATATAGATATAGCATTCTGTATGGTTCAAGATATTTTTAATACCTTTCCTTTTTTTTATGCTGCTCAGCGAAAAAACGTAGAATGCGTCTGCTGCTTCTCTTCCTGCGCAGACCGTAGAAGCTATTCAAATTCAAAATTCAAAAACATTAAGACTTACTAATTGTCATACAATTACAACTGACAATTGTTGACGAGTAGTAAATTACTTATGCTTGCTTAGTCAAGTGAATGGGCGAAAATCTAACGAAGCATAACAATAGCGATGCGGCTAGCAAAACCTTACTATTACATATGCGTTTTCCGCCTTTACGCCCATCAACACGCTAAACGTGACCTTTCGGTCTTTTGACCCAAAGCTCTGTCTACCCTGTAAGGGATAAAGACGTAAAAGGTATGTATTACCTTTAAGATAAACAATCTTTATTTAAAATTGATCTTAATTTAAAAGAAAACTTATGTTATCATAAGTTTTCTTTTAAATTAAGATCAAATTTTAAAAAATAGTTTTAATAATAACTATACTTCTTCTTGGGATAATGTGGGATAAGATCTTAACCCATTTTTTCAGGTGGGGTCGGCACTCTATATTAGTATCTGTACTCTCAATATTTTGTACCCAAGGCCTGGGTATACTCCCGGGATTACCCGGATCGCATCGGCTATCATTGCTATCGTTGTTATAATAATTATTTTCTAAGGCAGACGCTTCGCGCGGTGGTTAATGGACGGGCCATGAAACTAGAGACGCGATGAGCGGACAATGACGTGAGAGAATATTAAGATAATTAGATATTTAATTAATATTTAGAGAATATTAAGATACGCTTTTCTTTAGCTACAGTCAATGAAGTCCCGAAGAAAGAAGCGATTATAGTTGCTTATAATTCAGCTACTCTTCATGATGTAGGTCAATTTTATCAATTGAATCTATTCTAGTATTTCTTCAAAACAGACATTCAAAATGCATAATAAATCTCTTCTACTTGCAAATCAAAAAAATGGGTTTCAGATTTAGTTGTCCTGGTGGCAGATTTATCGGTTTTTCAGTTGGGTTGGGTGATTTTTACAATGATATTTATAATATTATAAATAACTTTCAATAATAATTTCATCACAAATTTTTTTCATTATTAATTTATTCTATTTTCAATTTTTCTTTTTATCATATTATTTTATTGTGAATCGGATGGTGTTGTTACAGGTGCCCCTGTGAGTCTCAGTGGTGGCAGCTGAAAATCAGTGGTTTGCTGTACGAGCAAACGCATCACTGAGCCTTTTGTTATCGTGTTGTGTCGTGTTATCGTGGCACATATGCTAAATTCGATTTGTTTTACCATTTTAATGTTATGTTTTGTTTAAATGTATGTGTCTATTCGGTAACAATAAAGCCTATCTATCTATCTATATAGTACTCAAAACAAAATAAGATAAAATTACTAAGATTCTCACAAAAGAATACTTAGTATAAAATTAGTAGTCTATCGATTTTTTTAACATTACCGTTCAAATAGTCCACTCGACTGATCATCATTATCATCATTTCAGTCGTAACGTATTTAAACAGTATTTAAGTCCATTACTAGGCAGAGGCCTCTCCCATGGATTCTTCGCTCCATAGGAGGATGTTGGCATACTCCGACTGACATCCTTAGGTATTTAGAAGATCAGTCTTTTTTAATTTCCTTGTATATATTCCAACTTTTTGTATTCCGATTCCTTCCGTTCATTTCCACTTACGTTGTGGTTTTCCTGGCCCCAGTTTAACAGCGTCTTCAGGACCCGCATAAAACCTTAGGCAGGCAAGGCAGTAACCTTTTTTATAGTGTGCCAAATAAAGGCAGTTTCGCTACGTAAATGCCGTTACGACTTAAACATGCTAAAACTCGTACATAATAAGGTAAGATAAGATTAGAAAAAATATTGCAGTAACCTTTTTAAAACAAAATAAAAATTAATCCCTAAAAAAGATGTGTAGGCACAAAGGGGGCTTATCACAAAAGTGATTTCTTCAAGACAACCTTTGGGTAAATATTACGTTGGAGGGGTTGACACAGTATATCAAAACCGAGATAAAATATAAATAAATAAGTATTAAGTATATAAAACGTAAAAATATTCACATAATACAAAGTAAATAAAACTTCTTATATATGAATATATATATAGGAAATAACAAAATAAATTGCTATAAAGAAAGGATAAAAATATGGTACGGCCACAGCATGTAGACAATCTGCAATTGGCCGTTTTTTTTTTTAAATTTAAATGCAGCTACCAAACATTTGACACCGCGCTCTTAGAAACGCCAAACATGGCGATTGTCTCACTATTCGAAAGCTCGACACAGCCACTGAACGCTCATATTCTAATGGCGGTCGCATTGATTTAGCATTTTAAATACAAGACGTTGCATTAGATTAAATGAGTGTGAAATTACATATCGTAGTGTTGCATTAGATTAAATGAGTGTGAAATTATCGATAGTATTGTTGCCCGTAAATAACGAACTATGATAGTATCGACACTAGTGATTGTTTTAGACTATCAGTAGTTTGCCAATTAGCAATAATATTCGGTATGTTTTAACAGAAAATGAAGGCCCTTAAATTAGACTAGTACTTTTTATATTTTTATAGATCTACTAGCTTTCGCCCGCGGCTCCACCCGCGTTAATTTTGGACAATAATTAATAATTTGAATATAGTTAAATAAGTGTTATTTAAAATGTGAACTGTCGTGAAAAAGTGCCTGAAAAGGCCTTTTATCTGAATGAAACATTGAATCTAATTTACTTAATCGCATTAACAAAAGGCGGCAAATAACTATTAAGATGTAACCTTGTTTTATTATTTACTAGCTGTTGCCCGCGACTTCGTCCGGGGCAATTTCTGTTAATATGATTAACTAGGTTTTTTCTTAGTATAGATGAATAATTTTCCCCCGTACAATACATTTTTTATTAATGCTTCGCTCCTATTGGATGCAGCGTGATGTTTAATAACCTAAACCCTTCCTCAATAAATGAACTATCCAACACAAAAAGAATTTTCCAATTTGAACCAGTAGTTCCTGAGATTAGCGCTAAGAAACAAACAAACTCTTCAGCTTTATAATATTAGTATAGCTGTAGGTTCAAATTCCTAAGCGTAACTAATAAGACACTAATTACATACACAAGAAAGAAACAAACAACATCACAGTTTAAAATTATAGTAAAACTTGTCAGGAAAATTAGATATGTAAGACGTTTTATATATATGACAGACTAAGAGACTAAAGATAAAAGGCACACAATCGTAGACGAAGTAAGGACGAGGACAAATTAAAGAAACTAGCACCAAGTTCCACCGTGCGCCCAATTAGGGACGCAAGGAAGTTGCTCCACTGGCGGGGCCAAATACTGTGAGCTCACTTTTGTTTGAAACTTTTCATATTATGTTTTGAACTTATCTCACATCAGTTGTCTCTTTTTACGGGTATGGCAATTATTTAAAACCTATAACTGCACTTGATACTTTCTTAAATATCGGTATCATATTTGCTGCGATAATTATCCTCTATCTCCTGGTAGATAAAGCCTCCCCATTGACCTATCTCGATTAGGCACGCTGTATACGCGATCAAAATATATTTAAATAAAAACGTCTCAAAATCGGTTCAGTTACAAAATAGCAAACATATTTTGTTAATTATTTATGATATCACAGAAATAATAAAGTAATTTAATTAATGAAGTACAAACAGCTACTGCGTGACTATGGAACATTTACCTACAGTGAAGTAGTAAGTAAAGTTTCCACAGCTATTTGTAAATCAGCTTTACAACGAGAAATATTAGTTTATGCAAATTACAGTCAAAATACGAACACACGAACGACAAACGCACAAGTAAAGGTTATATTCTGTTATCTAACTTGAACTAAACCATTTTAATTCGTGGTTGTTTTATTTGAATAGTAAAGACGGAAAATTATTAAGCATGCTTGATTTTTTTACACTATTTTTTAGGGCAGCGCAGGCCGCCCGCTGCGGTCACTGTGGCAGTATGGAGGTTGGTGGTTGCTGATTTTCAGCTTGAGTGATTCCCTCCGCACTGTCATAGCGAGCGCAGCGGGCGGCCGCCCGCGCTGCCCGCGCCGCCCACGCTTCCGATTGCTAGTATCAGTGCGGATCGGGACATCGGACGCGCGTCTCGATCCACATTCGGCCTGAGGAAGACCTCCGGATGAGGTCGAAACATGTCGGCAAGTAGCTGACTTCGGACGTCAATAAACCGTTGTTACATATTTTAATAATTTCTATATCTCACGTTAGTTTAATCAAACAAATATTTTAAGATACAATGTTTTTATATTCATGTTTTCATATTACAATATTGTTAAGCATGCTTTATGTACCCACTTTTGGTCTTTGCTTTTGTACCAACCAGCCATTGTATCCTTATATGTGAAATTTTACTGTAAGAATGTTAAGTTTTAATACTGTTGTGTGTACCAATAAAAAAATTAATGAGTTAATAATTTATTTCACACTAGTGTAATCGAAACGATAAACATACTGATTGAAACTAACGTGAAATATAGACATTATTAAAAAAAAGATTAAAAAAAGGGTTGTAGTCCGGGAGTGCCGGCAAAAGTGAAAACTTCGCGCGGTAGCAAGAGAGGAGAGGGATATTACTTCCTTTCCTACGCCGCGCTGGCGGTCTCACGTCACGTATTCGTCTTACGAATTTTCGATCAGGTCACGTGTCCTGCCGCGAATTCAACTTTTTTTACCCATCCCAAAAAGTGTACAACGCCGTTAAAGAAGTTCACTTCAAAAATGCAACAACGGGTCACTCGCGTACAAAGTTAGATACTGGCCGACATGTTTCGACCTCATCCGGAGGTCTTCCTCACGGCGAATGTGAATCGAGACGCGCGCCTGATGTCCCGATCCGCACTCGAATGCGCTTAGAGCTGTTTGGTCAGTAGCTGACTTCGTACGTGAGTAACCCATTACATATTCCAATAATATACGTTCTGTTTTGCATACTGCTTAGACCATACTAACTGATATGTCTATTCCAGGTATTGACAAGTATGGCGGTATGTCTTTTGTATGAGATAACACGTCTGCCCCTGTCGTACCTTTGTATCATTAATGAATATCTTTCGGGGTATACAGAGCCTAAGGACATAAGAACCAAAGACCACGTTTATCGTGTTGGGACGTATAGACTGAAAACGGAATCAAAATAGTAATGGATTGCTAGCCGCATCGCCTATTAACATGATTCTTTACATTTTTGCCTATTTTTTGAGCCGGCTTTTACGGTCTGCGCGGAAAGAGGCTGGTATATTCTATGTGGTTTCTTTTCTCCCAGACCAGTATGGAAGAATTTACAAAATCAAATCAAACAAAACATTAACATTATTACAGTAATGCTATATCTGACGTAAGAAGAGCTTACGCCTACACAGCGTGTGATGGAGTATGAATTAGAATTTCACGCATGAAAATCAACTCCCTAACGCCTCGAAAATTTCAAGATATGATGGGCAAATACACGATTTGCGTCTTTATCTATTTATAAGAGCTCAATAGGCTTGTAGGCGTGGACGTTATTAGCGTTTCTGCGTGTAAAGTAACGCCAGGCATGTTACCCATTGGGTGACCACTAGTGCCACAAAATATCTCAAGCTCCTCCGTGCTTTGGGTATATAGTTAGGTTATTTAATGATGTTGGTCTTAAGTAGAACAGGAATAAGCAGTATTTAAGCTATGTCAGATGATAGCTTAAAAATTCTGACACCAGTATTGGCCACTTTACAAACACTGGTGTCAGAGCTTTTAAGCTCGCAGAAGGCATGCCTGATAGGCACTACGGACTGGGCGATATTCTGAAGCTCATGCATTCCTTCTTCGAAATCACCGTTAGAGTAAGGCATGGGGTAAGTACAAAATAGCCCAAATTGAGACGACCTACGAATTCTGAAGGTGCGCCATTGAAAAATTAGATAGGTTAACGACAGCCATCAATGATGGCAGCTGGGACGGCTTAACGTTCCTTTCGAAGCACGGAGGAGCTCAAGATATTTTTATGCCACTTGCGGTTACCCATACCAATGGGGGCTACGCCCGGGGTTACTTTACATGCGCCACCACTATACCATCGAGCTCCTCAAAAACAAAGTAAAAAAAAAAGTTCTTTAATGATAGATACAATAACTCTAGTATTTCAAGGTTATGACGTAATAAATAAACGATCATAAAGTAATGCAAATTACAAAATAAAGAAATTAGGTATTTTTCTATATAAATACTCCCATATATCGTCATAATCTTATGATAATGACATTTATGTAATATTTTCGAGTGAGCCTAATGCTGCCGTGTGATGGAGTATCAAATGTGATTACACGCCTGAAAATCAACTTCCTAACGCCTCGTATATTTCAGAATACACGCGCAAAGGAAAATATTCTAAGCTTGTTTATTATATAAAGTTTTAAGTATGTACTTTTCTATAAATAACTTACAGAGGTCATACAAAGGGCATTTATGTAAGAGCTTTATTTGAGCTTAATGCTTCCATTTCATGAAGCATCAAATGGAATTACACGCTTGAATATGAACTCTCTAGCGCTTCGAATATTTCAGACTTCAACGATCATATGATATCTAATTGATATTGTTTAGTTCAACATAATATATAGTTACTAGCTGTTGCCCGCGACTTCGTCCGCGGCAATTTTTATCGTTTTATTAGTATAGATAAATAATTACCCCCGATTTTCAAAACATTTTTCATCGATGCTTCGCTCCTATTGGTCGTAGCGTGTTTTATAGCCTAAAGCCTTCCTCAATAAATGGACTATCCAACACAAAAATAATTTTCCAATTTGAACCAGTAGATCCTGAGATTAGCGCGTTCAAACAAACAAACAAACAAACAAACTCTTCAGCTTTATAATATTAGTATAGATATAAAGTAAACAACGCCAGCCTGCGATACGAGGGTGCCCGGGTTCGATCCCCGGTCAGGTCAAGATGATCTTTTTCAGATTGGTCTGTGTCTTGGATGTTTATTTATATATGTATTTGTTATAAAATATAGTATCGTTGAGTTTGTATCCCTTAACACAAGTCTCGAACTTACCTTGGGGCTAGCTTAATTTGTGTGATTTGTCCATATATATTTATTTATTTATTTATAAAAAGTTACCTGAATTATTTATCCACAAATGCTTGAAGACCCGCTTATACAATCAACATGACCTGCCTACTATGATCTATGGTACTGAGACATGAACGCTCACGAAGGACACTGTACAAGTTAAGATTCGCACAGAGAGCAAAGAAGCGAGTTATGCTCGGCATCATGTTCCAAACACCGTAATCAGACAACGTTCTAAACTATGGGATATCGGAGAAACTCATGTACCGTCCGGCTTGTGTTGGGTTGTATGATGTGGATGGGTTAGGTTGTGTGCCTACCAATATAATCCTCACATTTGCCTATTTCCTCGATCGGCTTTTAGGATCTGCGCGGAAAGAGAAGCAACTGATACCTACATTCTACGTTTTTTCGAAAGACCCCGAACCAGCAGTTCTTATCGAATCGAATGTCATATCATGTTCCTTCATTCGCCCAATACTGTGCAACTTGTATTGCATTCTCTGTAGCCATGCAGGTCCTCCAGTGTGAATGACTCGGAGCACGCTGGGTATGACGGTAGATGTGTCAAGGTATGAGGAGATATTATTCGACACCACAGTTGCAGATATTATTCGCTAAGAAGAAGAAAAACAACAAATAAAAATTTAAGTATATATCTACTTGATAGCTTAAAATCCATAAACGAATTACAGGTTAATAATTATGTGTTCTGAAAGTAGGTACTTCTGTAAGTAAGTAGGAGCTTTTTGATTATTATATCGGAGGTCCCATCACTATTTTGATTCCGCTTTCCATCACACGCCCTCCAACATGCTAAATGAAGCCGTTAGGTCTTATATACCTAGGCTCTGTCTGCCCTGCAAGTGAAAAAGACGTGATACTGTGTATGTATTATGTATATCGGAGGTTTGTTTCGATCACCGTGGTAGTTTCTAAATAAAAATCTATATACTTGATATCTTAAAAACCATAAACGAATTACAGGTTGTCAAGTTTTTAATGGCGCCATAAAACTACACTTATCCGTGAATCAAGTCATAAATATAAACTAGAACACGTATCACATCTCTACAATGTGTCGCCATCAAACTAATTCGATATTGATGGCAGCAAAAAGAGGATGTCGTTAAAATATTTATTGGCTTCTTAGTATAGACATTTATAATAATAATCATCATGTATATGTTTGTTCACCACCTACTTAAGGTGATGAAGAAACATATAGAAGCATATATAAAAATATGTTTAAATATTTTTAAATTTATTTTCTTGTATTTAATTTGAGTTTAGTAGAGAAATCCACAGACATGGAAAAGATACTTAAATGTATATAACGATATCTGGGTCAGGGGTAGTTCAGTGGTGTCATCCTCAACTCCCTGTCCGGTAGTATTAATTATGGCATCGGGTATGTGCACCCGGCCTCCCAAGCTGCTATTGGCTTTTCCCTCATTCATCCGAGTATCAATCAATCAATCAATCAGCCTATTGCAGTCCACTGCTGGACGTAGGCCTCCCCAAGGGCACGCCACAGTGCACGATCTCCCGCTTTCCTCACCCAGCCACTACCAGCGACCTTCCTCAGGTCATCGGTCCATCTGGCAGGGGGGCGTCCAACACTACGTTTGCCGAGACGTGGTCTCCATTCGAGAACCCGTCTACTCCAACGCTCGTCGGTTCTGCGACAAATGTGGCCAGCCCACTGCCACTTCAGCTTGCTACACTTTTGGACAATGTCTAAAGCTTTGGTCCTCTGCCGGATGATTTCGTTACGGATTTTATCCCGCAACGAAATACCGAGCATTGATCTTTCCATAGCTCGCTGAGCGACATGTAATCGGTGGGCCAGCCTGACTGTCATGTTCCACGTCTCGGCTCCATATGTCATGACGGGTAGGACGCACATATTGAACACCCTGTTCTTTAGGCACTGCGGTAGTGTTGACGAGAAGATATGACGCAGCTTCCCAAATGCTGCCCAGCCCAGCTGCACTCTTCTTGTGATTTCGCGCTCGAAGTTGTCTCTACCTAGCTGCAATGTCTGCCCGAGGTAGACATATTCTTGGACAACTTCAAGCGCATTATCATTGATCAAGATCGGCTCCGGCGTAATAAAGTCGTTGAACATGACCTTGGTCTTGTCCAAGTTCATCCGGAGACCGACCGACATTGAAGCAGCTTCAAGGCTGTGCAGCATCTTCTGCAAATCCTGCAACGATTGTGCCATCAATACTATGTCGTCGACAAAGCGAAGGTGACTGAGATATACGCCATTGATGTTGATGCCCAGCCCGTTCCAATCCAGAGTTTTGAAGACATCTTCCAGTGCGTTGGAGAACAGTTTCGGAGAGATGACATCTCCCTGGCTCACCCCTCTGAGCAACTGGATGGGTTTCGTCTGGTGGTTCTGTACTTGGACGGACATCGACGCTGATTTGTATAAACTTCTCAGTACCTCCACATATCTCCAATCGACTTGGCATCGCTGCAAGGATTCCAGAACAGCCCAGGTTTCTACGGAGTCGAAGGCTTTTTCGTAGTCCACAAATGCTAGGCACAGCGGCTGATTATACTCCTGCGACTTCTGTATAATCTGCCTTACTGTGTGAATGTGGTCCACGGTGCTAAAGCCTTTTCGAAACCCAGCCTGTTCCGGTGGCTGGAAGGCGTCAAATCTTGCGGCAAGACGATTCGAGAGAACTCTCGAAAACAGCTTATAGATGTGGCTTAAGAGCGCGATTGGTCTATAGTTTTTAAGGAGGGTTTTGTCTCCTTTCTTGAAAAACGATGCCACCACGCTCTCACTCCACGCCCTTGGGGTAGTCCCATTGGCTATGACGGAATTAAATAGCTCCTTTAGCTTTTTCAGCACTGGAGTTCCTCCTGCTTTGAGAAGCTCTGAGGTAATTCCGTCTTTGCCGGGAGCCTTCCCATTTTGAAGCTGTTTGAGAGCCCTCCCGATTTCGTCTTCATCCACTTCTGGGAGATCGTCGGTAAAGTGGCGCGTCAGTGTGGCTCGTGGGTCGTTCGCGTCAGGTGGAGGCTTTGGAGCATGCGAGGAGTACAGCTTTTGATAGAAGTCTTCAACTTCGGCGAGGATCTCCGGAACTGACGTGACGGTTTTGCCTTCCGAGGTTTTGAGCTTCGTCAGGTGGCTCCTACCCAGTCTTTTGGCAAAGACTTTTGACCCCCGATTTTGCTCAATCGCCTCTCTTATGAGATTCGTATTGTAGCTTCGGAGGTCACGTCTCACCGACTTGCGGATTTCTTTGTTTAGACGGTGGGTATCCGACGAAGCTCCCTCTGGCATCTCACGGCGAATCTTCATCAGTTCAAGAGTCTCCGCCGAAAGTTTAGGCTTTCGGCTACCTCGCTTGCTCCTGAAGTGCCTGACTCCTACTTCACGAAGTACCTTGATCACACTTTCGAGGTCCTTGTCAACATCTTCAGTGGTTTCCAGCGCAGCGAAGCGATTGCGTAGTTCCAGCTGGAACGCTTCAGAACCATTTACGGTCTGGATCAGTGTTGGACGAAGAACGGATCTCACCATACGACTCCTCTCAACTTTAAAGTCAATACTTAGGGTGCCTCTTACCAGTCGGTGGTCACTGCCGGTATGAAACCTATTGACCACAGAGACATCCCTAAATATGTACTTCTTGTCTGTCAAGATGAAGTCGATCTCATTCTTCGTCTTACTATCAAGGCTTTGCCAGGTCCACTTCCTATGGGGCTTCTTCTTAAAGAATGTGTTCATACAGAACAGCCCCTGCATATCTAGGAAGTTGACCAGCATTTGCCCCGTCTGGTTATCATCCGAGTAAGTTCTCCATTATCTTCATTTCCTTTCCAAATCTCACATTCCCTCGACCGGCATTTACGAATTGCGAGAGAAGAGAAACAACTAGTACAGAGGGCTGTAGAGAAGTCTGACTCCCTCTCAGTATAGTGTCACTACTTAGAGGAATTACATTTCTCTGCAGCCGTCTGTATATTAGATTTTTTTTTTTAATAAAATTATTTTTATTCAGGCTATCATAAAATTTCAGAAGACACCGTAAAACTATACTTAAATAGTGAATCTAGACTAATCTAGATAGAAATTATTTATTGGCATTTATATAACTAAATAGTGATAGATGTAGAAGCACATATAAGAACAAAATCATTTTTTTTTTACATTATAACCTTTATAAATCGATGCACGCCGGCTGCACGCATCAAAAAGCGTAACGCTCCATATGCAAGCGAGAGCGCGGATCAAGCGATAGAGAAGCACGATCGGCCAAAGCCTTCAGTTTGTGACGCATCTAACCTTACATCCACCGTTATCACTTAAAATTATTATCCGTGAACCGACTTTACAGAAATAAAAATCCATGTAATCTAGTCCTAAGGCTGTCAAAGCTACGTTTAACATGTTGGTGAGCATAGGCAAGAAAACGTAAGGTTAGTAATGTGTCTAAGGTTTTCAAAAATTGTGAGTTGACGTCTTTTGGAGAAAATGCGCTGTGCAGTTTGTTGCCGCTTCTTCTGCACTCAGCTTTGGAAGCCGCATTAAACTTAGCCATAAGTAAATTTTGACGTCAACAATTGTTGAGAAGTGCAATATGACAATTAATAAGTGTTCAAAGAAACCTATATTAAATAAACGTTTTGAATTTTAATGGAATCAAAATAGCGATGGATTGCTAGCCACATCGCCTACTAACATCATACCTTAGATTTCCGTCAATCTCTCAATCGGCTTTTACGATCTGCGCGAGAAGAGAAACAGGTGGTACGAGTACATTCGACGATGTTTCTTTTCTTTCAGACTCTTATAGAAGTTCAAAAAGACACCGTAAAACTACACTTAAATGATGAATCTAGTCATAAATATAAACTAGAACACGTATCTTATCTCTACAATGTCTGGCCATCAAACTAATTCGATATTGATGGCGGTAAAAAGAGGACATCGTTAAAATATTTATGATCCAACGGCTGGCGTACAATATTTACAATGTACTTTATAGATACTGATAGTAATACTAGCTGTAATCCGTGGTACATACATAGTATCATGTCATATTCCCTTGTGGTCTTTTTTTTGTATTGACTACTAACTTTCGCTCGCGGCTCTGCCCGCGTCAATGTCGATCCCTCGGGAACAGTACGTTTTTCCGGGATAAAAGGTAGCCTATGTCCTTCTCCGCACTCCAGAGAACTTGTATGCAAAATTTCATGATGATCGGTTCAGACGTTACGGCGTGAAAGCGTGACAAACAAACAAATAAACAAACAAACTCACTTTCGCATTTATAATATTAGGTAGGATAAGGATGTAGCTAGCTCCAGGTGAGCTTTTACTACTTCACCGGGCGTTTGATGCGAGGGCAGGGTGCCCTTAGCCTTTATATGTAGACAACATCACCAAAAGGCCCCTTTGGTGATGTTGATATGCTAGTTTCCGGGGTCAAAATAATAATATTATAATCAGTACATCCGATAGATATTCAAAAAAGATTAGACACGTACTTAAGTTACGAGGTGTGTAAGGGAGCTTTTTAAAAAGCACAACGTTTACTTTGTAGAGACATGTATTCGAAAAGAGAGCAAATTACAGACTGCCTTAATACTAACTTAATGCTATCAACAATAGGTCGGCCGTTGCCGCGTAAGCATAGCACGGTGGCCTGATTCTGCGTGGGCGCGTTACAGGGAATATGCACTATGCTTTTATCATTACAATGTCTCTATGAGGGGCACCATGCATAACTACGTAGTTTATATAAATAATAATAAAGATAAAGCGCGTCATAGTTCATGAGTGGGGGCTCGTGACGTCATAGCTCGATAAAAAGTGTAGCGAAATGTGACGTCATACGTAATCCTAAGCGGCTTTATCTTTATTATTTCTTGTTTAATTAACAAAAGAAAGTACGTGTCCAAATTTTTTTGATTAACTAACTTATTAGACTTTTGTCAACGTTTTTTTTCTACTAATTCTTGAAGTAGGCATTTGTCTCCCATCTCACCTGATGGTAAGTGACGATGAAGACGAGGATTTTACATGTCTATCCAAGAGATACCCATTTATTCTATTTTTTAATGCTCCGGGACTGTACTTGTCTGGGAGTATAATTATAACTAATTAAGAGGGGTGCATGAAAGAAGCCTCCTCGAGTGACGTATTCTCCGCCTATACGTCAGGCGCACCCTGGGCAACGATCTGCGATGCCAGTCGGTCGGTAATGCAGATCGGCTGATCCTTTTGACACAGAATAGTGATACAAAAAAGAAGGCAAATTTTGAATCGAAAAGAAGAAGAAGATCCAATGGTCCAATTCACAATAAAATTGTCACACGCACATGTGTAAAGTGTTGCAATAAGTCATATCCTCTTACATATTGAAATGATTATACACATTGGCCAGGCGTTTATTTTTAGGGCAAACAATATTTTCCAACGTAATATAAATACCGTGCAGACAAAAGGCGAATTTACATGAAACGAGGCGCTATTACGAGTACTGCAAAGCGCAAATGTCACATTGCGTGGACAACATTACGCTTGCCACCGAAATGGGAAGCGAAATAACTAGATTCTTAGCTGAAATTGCCGAAATTTTTAGTATTATATTATACTAGTTTTCGCCCGCGGCTCCGCCCGCGTCAATTTCGATCCCTCGGGAATAGTGCGTTTTCCCGGGATAAAAGGTAGCCTAAGGCGCAGTTTAGAGAACTTGTATGCAAAATTTCATGATGATCGGTTCAGTAGTTACGGCGTAAAAGCGTAACAAACAAACAAACAAACTCACTTTCGCATTTATAATATTAGTAAGGATAAGGATTCTAAATTCTCCATTCTTCGTAGTACCTATCCACCCAGTTCTTATAAAATGCTCTTATTTTTTCTGACCACCTTGTTTACTTACGAAGAATCGAGAAAAGTGAAAGGAAAGAGGAGAGGCTTTTGCCCAGCAAAACAATAATAATATTCAAAACTTTTATTTCTGTCCTTAGAAAAGATAAAATGTTAAATATTCTATTATCTATATATTCTATTAACTAGCTGTCGCCCGCGCCTCCGCTCGTGTTAATGTCGATCCCGCGGGAGCATATATTTCTGTGCTCAGAAAAGACAAAACGTTACATTTTATGCAATCTATATCTTAAAGTAGCTGTCGCCAGCTCCGCTCGCGTTTATGTCGACCCCATGGGAATAGTTCCTTTTCCGTGATCATCATCATCATTTCGAGTAGGCGTCACGGTCAATCGACCATGCACACCCTGGTGTCAGAGTTCTTCGGAACCGCCTCACGGCCTCTGACGTGGTTCCTTTAACGACTACCAGATGGCAGCCGGAACCACCGGCTTAACGTGCCTTCCGAAGCACGGAATCATCTTTATTATCGGAAAATCAGGTGATTCAAGCCTGCAATGTCCTAACCAAACTGGAAACAACTAATCAAAGTATGCTTCCGGTGGGAATCAAACCCACGACCCCCGGGTCAACAGGCAAACGCCTTAACTACTGGACCACGGAGGCTGTCTGTTCTGTTCCATGATGAAATGTAGCCTATGTATCCAGGTAATAACGTCAGAGGCTAGGTGGTGGTTCCGAAGAACTCTGACACCAGGGTGTGTATGGTCGATTAACCGTGTCACCTACTCGAAATGAATGAATGATTTCCGAGTATGAAGTCGTGAGTAAAAAACTGGGGGCCAGTACGTAAACTTACAATACAGAAACTTTCCCCTAACCTACTGCCTAATTTTTATAGTGTGTAGAGATATATATAGGTACAGTGTCTAGACTATAAATATATAAATAAATATATACGAACAAATCACACAGATTGAGCTAGCCCCAAGGTAAGTTCGAGACTTGTCTTATGGGATACTAACTCAACGATACTATATTTTATAACAAATACTTATATAGATAAACATCCAAGACCCAGGCCAATCTGAAAAAGATCATTTTCCATCTTGACCTGGCCGGGTATCGAACCCGGGCACTTCGTGTTGCAGGCTGGCGTGTTAACCACTGCGCCACGGAGCTATCAAATATACACTGATCTATATAGAATATATACATCAGTATATATTCTATATATGAGTCTGACTTGCACTTGGCCGGTTTTTTATATTATATAGATCACTATATAATATAAAAAACCGGCCAAGTGCAAGTCAGACTCACTCACTAAGGGATCCGTACCATTATCTATAGTAAGTTTAAAATTATAAAAACATATTTTTATTAAATTATGTAACTTAAAATTTATCGTTTTAGCAATTTTTCCTTTTCTGTGTACTTTTTACCAAATTTCAAAACTCTGAATACACGGGAAATACACCCTGTAGGTGTTGATTCCCTTGAAAATGTCAAAAATTTGCGGTAAAACGGCTGTATCTTTTTGCGTTGGCTTAGAAGTTTGATTTTTTCACAACTTCAAGAAACAGTAGATTTGAGTATTTGGTATGAATTTCAGCTTAATAACTCCACGCGTTCTGAGAAAAAGGGTCTTGACAGATAGACAGATGGACAACAAAGTGATCCTATAAGGGATCCGTTTTTTTTGAGGAACGGAACCCTAATAATGGAGTATGATGAACATTTGAAGTATAGTAAAATTGGAAGGATATATTGTACGTTTTAACCGCACATAGCACTATCAGCATTTTCGTGTATTGCGTATTTTGTGTAACTAAGTAAAATCAGTCAGTTCACGTTCATGACTCACCGTCACATCATCGCCGCGCATTACGTTCGTGTACTCATTTTAGCATCGATTAAGTTATTCTGAATACATCTACTTTTACCTCCAGCAGCATCTATCATTTACCTCTAGCATATCAGCAGCATCCTCAGGTGTCACGAACATATATCATAAATATGAGCTACGGTAAAGTATGATGTTAATAAACAATGAGAGTTGTACATAGTACGGAAATGATAAATTTAATAAACGAAGAAAGAACAATTGATAATCAACTACCGTATAGACAATAAAAAGCTCAAACGATATTCATTGATTCACTAAACGGCTTAAAGCGATGCCTTTCCAAAGAAAGGCTTCTTTGTATCTTAAGCAAACAACGTTCATAGTTATTTTAAGAAAAATCAATATCTCCGCAATATTACCACAGTATATTACTCGGAAAATATTATATTCCCGTATTATGTTCCGGGAAACACGAATCGGCCTCATATTAAACGAATTCTTATATTGTATTTTGATCAGACGCAAACGCTTTGAACCAAATTTTATTTCTTTTTATTTCTTCAGACAAATGTAATAATACTCGCAATAAAAGGGCAATTTAAATTGCTGGCCAGAAACCGTTCAAGTAATTTGATCACAAGGAAATAAAGAGAAGATTAAAATAATCTTATTAAAAAAGGTTCTTGAAATGGAAGAGAGAAAGTCCTAATTTTTTCCCCTTTGAAAGTAATTTGGTAACAAGTACATGGAAATTATTTTCTGAATTGACAACGTATCAGACCTGGGGGAAATCAGTCGACCACATAAAATAAGGTTACTTAAAAAAATTAACGATTGAAAATTGGCTAAGATTATTTAAAGTAGGAGGCGAGCTACGAGGCGCAGTGGTTAACACGCCAGCCTGCAACACGAGGGTGCCCGGGTTCGATCCCCAGTCAGGTCAGGTCTTATAAAAGGCAAAAAAACTAATAGTCGGCAATCCCGACAAAATAGCACGTGGGTGACCCGTTTTCAAAATACAATCATCATCATCATGTCGTGTAGGTGACACGGTCAAGCGACCATGCACACCCTGGTGTCAGAGTTCTTCGGAACCGCCTCTAAAACACAATAAAACATATTCATTATAAAATATGAAAAAAAATTGTAATAATTAAAAATTCCAGACATAAAATTTAAATGGTATCGCAAAGGTGCAAAATACCACACCGTAACATCGCGCAGACAAAAATGAAGTTGAAATATGAAAATATAAATTACAACATTCTCGCAGTGGCGTGGCTGACGAAAATGCACGAGTTATTTTGAAATTTTTATGCAAATATCAAGAAGAGCACATTTAAATGATGCCCGTTACTTGTATGCTCATATGTTAATTTAAAGTGCTTTGGTGAGTTGTCTACCTGAAGCTTTTTGTGCAATAGTAGTTCGTTCTAGTCTTATAGTCTTTCTTTTTGAAATGTCCTGACATACATTTTAATTTTTTAATTTTATGCACATATGTTATTTTAAAGTGCTTTGGTGAGTTGTCTACCTGAGGCTTTTTGTGCTTTATTAGTTAGTTATAGTATTATAGTCTTGCTTATTCTCATATGAGTTAATTTAAAGTGCTTTGGGTGAATTGTCTACCTGAGGCTTTTTGTGCAATAGGAGTTCGTTCTAGTCTTATACTCTTTCCTTCTGAAGTTTTCCTAAAACATACATTTTACTTGTATGCTCATATGTTAATTTAAAGTGCTTTGGGTGAGTTGGCTACCTGAGGCTTTTTGTGCAATAGTAGTTCGTTCTAGTCTTATACTCTTTCTCTCTGAAATTTCCTAAAACATACATTTTATTTTTATGCTCTTATGTTAATTTAAAGTGAGACAATTTACTTTGTGTGCTTCCGCCACCAGTTAGTTCATGCAAACTATTGCTGGCCAGCGCCCACCCACTACTCTTAGTCCCTTCATACCCGCCACCAATAGTTGATGCATGCAACCCTGGTCGATACTGCTGCATCCGTTGTTTCCGACCAGGGTTGCATGCATCAATTATTGGTGGCGGGTATGAAGGGACTAAGAGTAGTGGGTGGGCGCTGGCCAGCAATAGTTTGCATGAACTAACTGGTGGCGGAAGCACGCAAAGTAAATTGTCTCAAAGTAAATGTAGCTTTGACTTCCGCAAAGTAACACCTGAATCTATTAACTAATTTAAAGTGCTTTGGTGATTTGTCTACCTGAGGCTTTTTGTGCAATAGTAGTTCGTTCTAGTCTTATAGTCTTTCTTTCTGAAATGTCCTGTCATACATTTTAATTTTTTAATTTTATGCACATATGTTATTTTGAAATGATTTGGTGATTAAAACTAACGCGAGATAATAACATTATTTATATGTGAATTACGGGTTACTAATTACGGGTTGTCTAAGGGTTTGAATTTTGCTCCTAGCCCACACAAAATGCCGGTCGAGTCCATAATAACTGGGATAGAGGACACGATAATACGCAATCGGATACCGCAGAGAGATGCAGAATGCCTTCGGCAAGATGTGTCATGTATATTGCGTAAAGCCAAACTGCCAAAGTCGAACATCACTCGAGGAGAGATCAAAGCCCTTAAAGAGTTGCGTCAGAATTCAGACCTCCTAGTGTTGCCAGCGGATAAAGGCAACGCAACAGTCATAGTAGATACGGACAGTTATGAGAGTAAGATGACGAGTTTAGTGAGTGATACTAACACCTATAAAAAAGTAAACTATAATCCTACCTCACGAACCACATCGAAACTCGAAAAACTATTGCGGACACTGCCTGATGACAGTTTAAGAAAGCGCCTACGTCCGCTTAATCCCACCACTCCTAAAATCTATGGACTGCCCAAAATCCATAAAGAAAACTGGCCATTGAGACCGATCGTAAGCCAGATAGATGCTCCGACATATAAAATATCACGTTTCATGGCAGACATATTACAGCCGATGACGGGAAAAACGAGCAGCTATGTAAAAGATTCAACACATTTTGTCAGTCTAATAAAGGATGTCAGGCTAACAGATGAAGAAATCATGGTGAGTTTTGACGTAACGTCCCTATTCACAAATGTACCAGTAGAGGACACTATTAATATTATAAGTGAGATTATAAATAACACAGACATACCTACTGAATACTTAAGTGTCATGGATATTTGCCTAAAGAGTGGTTTCTTTATCTGGAGGGGCGAATATTACATTCAAACTGACGGAGTGGCAATGGGCTCGCCTATTGCTCCAGTGGTGGCCAACATTTTTATGGAATGGTTTGAGGATAGAGCATTTAATAGCGTGGATAACAAGCCTAGACATTGGTGGAGATTCGTGGACGATGTTTTTGCTATTCTGAATAGAGCTCGCGTGACACCTTTTCTTGAACATCTAAACGCGCTACACCCAAGAATAAAATTCACGAGCGAGCAAGAAAAGGATGGTGCCCTTGCTTTCCTCGACGTTTTGGTTATGAGGCAACCCGATGGAACACTGTCACAGACAGTGTATCGGAAACCGACGCATACAGACCGCTATCTGAGAGCTGATTCACACCATCACCCAGCCCATCTAGCGTCGGTTCCGCGATCACTCATAAACAGAGCTCTACGACTGTGCGACCCGCAATACATTGAGTCAGAGCTAGCACACGTAAAGACAGTGTTGGAAAGCAACGGGTATAAGTGGAGACAGAGTCTCAGAATTAGTACCAATGGGAGCGTACATTCGACATCAGCTGAGAGAGCGCTATTGTACTTACCGTTTGGGGAGTGACGGACAAAATTGGTCAATTCTTACGTCGGAAATTTGACATCAAGACCATTTTCAGACCCCTTACAAAAATCAGGCAGCGTGTACGTTCCCCAAAGGACAGAGATCCACTTAATGTGCCTGGTGTGTATGAAGTCCCTTGCGACTGTGGAAAGAGCTATGTGGGAGAGACAGGACGAAATGTGTCAACAAGGCTGCATGAGCATATACGGAGTCTGAAGAAATTGGACAGCACCGGGTCAGCCATCGCCGAGCACGCGATAGAGTCGGATGTTACGCATTACATCCGCTTTGACAAAGCTAAAGTCTTAGCGAGAGAGAAAAGCTTTGTCCCTCGTAAAATACGAGAAGCTATAGAGATTAGTAAACGCCCGAATTTCAATCGCGATGGAGGTTGGAGCTTACCCGTCACCTGGAAACCATTGCTTCAGGAAACGGACAGTAGAAGCCATGTTCAGCCAGCAGAACTTGACACAGTGAGCTCTTTTCACGTACGCGCAATGTCAGCCACTGATGATGATGATGAAGACGGAAATGGGGTTCCCAGAAAAGCTACGGGAATCATCAATGCAGAACATCAGCAACCCCCATCAACCCCAGCACTGTCACAGAGAGCTCAGCGAGCCGCGGACCGCGCTGCCCGCGCCGCCCACGCATGCCGCGTCGCTCGTCACTAGTGTCAGTGCGAATCGGGACGACTCCGTGCGCGCGTCTCGGTTCACATTCGCCCTGAGGAAGACCTCCGGATGAGGTTGAAACATGTCGGCCTGTAGCTGACTTCGTACGTGAGTAACCCGTAATTCACATATAAATAATGCTTTGGTGAGTTGTCTACCTGAGGCTTTTTGTGCTTTATTACTTCGTTCTAGTATTATAGTCTTTCTTATTCTCATATGAGTTAATTTAAAGTGCTTTGGGTGAATTGTCTACCTGAGGCTTTTTGTGCAATAGGAGTTCGTTCTAGTCTTATACTCTTTCTTTCTGAAATTTCCTAAAACATACATTTTACTTGTATGATCATATGTAATTTAAAGCGCTTTGGGTGAGTTGTCTACCTGAAGCTTTTTGTGCAATAGTTTTTCGTTCTAGTCTATGCACTTTCTGTCCGATATATCCTAATTTTTTTTTAAAAATTATATCTTTAGCTGGCTTTTTATTAACTTTTCTTGTTTCTTCCTTTTTCCGGTACATCTTATACTTCCGATTAAGATTTATATTATACTGCATACGACGCGAGTTTTACATTTTTTACCCATACCTACCAAAAAGTGCACAACGTAGGTAAAGAAATTTCCCTTCAAAAATTGACTTCCAAGATTTGATACTATTAATATTAATATATACGGATAAATCATACAGATTTAGCTAGCCCCAAGTTAAGTTCGAGACTCTGTGATGAGATACTAACTCAACGATACTACATTTAATAACAAATATAAAGAGAAACATTCACGACCCAGGTTAACCTGAAAAATATCATTTTTAATCTTAGCCTGACCGGGGTACGAACGAAACGGAGGTGTGATAGTCTGGCATGATAACCACTATCGGATCTAACATATAACCACGGCGACAGAGGTCTATCATCATCATCATTTCGAGTAGGTGATACGGTCAATCTACCATGGTGACACCCTGATGTCAGAGTTCTTCGGAACCGCATCTCGGCCTCTGACGTGATTCCTTTAACGACTACCAGATGGCAGACGGGACGAACGGCTTAACGTGCCTTCCAAAGCACAGAATCATCTTTATTATCAGACAATCAGGAGTTTCAAGCCTGCAATGTCCTAACCAAACTGGAAGCAACTAATCAAAGTATGCTTCCCGTGGGAATCGAATCCACGACCTCCGGGTCTACAGGTAAAACGCCTTAACCACTGAACCACGGAGGCAGTACAGATGTCTATAAAAAATACACAGACACATAGAGACCCGAGATAAATGTGATATTATATTAAAGATTGTAATAAAAGGAGAAAGGCATTTGTAATTAATATTTCCAGATGCAAAGACAAATTTTCGTGCATGGGAAATAGATCAGAAAAAGCTTTTGACTATTTTATCCATACTCTTAATAAAATAAATAAAATATGGTGAAAAATGTCATGCTGGCGGGACTTGAACCGGCGAAAGCTCTGCCATCTGAGCTACCGCACAATGACAGATGGCAGAGCATAGGTCGTACATAGACCTAGGTCGGCGGTTCAAGTCCCGCCCGCATGTAATTTTTTCACCATATTTTATTTCTTAATTTATTAAGAGTATATCAAAAGATCCGGCGGCGAAAGTTGCGTTGGATCTGGCATACCCTGCGCCGCCCTCATGACCATATCTCCCGAAGGGCTCTGGACTGGAATCCGCAGGGCAAGCGAAAGCGAGGACGCCCAAAACAAACGTGGCGCCGCACTGTCATAGATGAGGCAAAGAAGCTGGGTTACACCTGGAGTGAAACTAAGAACGCTGCGTCGGTTAGAACCAGATAGCGCCAACTTGTATCTGCGCTTTGCCCCGACGGGGGGACATAGGAAACCAAGATTTTAAAATAGCATTGTGAATGCAAAATAAAACACTTATAAAAATATTTTATCCATGTTGAGCAAAGAAATAAAAATCTCGTGTATATTGGATCTTTGGTGTTGAGCCTGTTTCTAGTTGTATATTTATATCTTGCGGAAATTGAAACAATATATCTATGTATATTAAATACAGTTATATTTACTGGGTTCCCGTACAAACATAAACAAAAAACGACGTGGGTGGCTAATTCGAATCTTCTTCATGACAAAAATACGGCTTTTTATTTGTATTACCTTTACGAGTATAATCTTTCATTATAATGATCAGATTAATAAGGCATCCCTCTCAAAGTTATTAATTTTCGGATCAATATTTACATTAAACTCTCATCAAATAATAATAATTGCAAATACATTTTGATATTGTTATTTTGGTAATAAAATTACTGTTCTAGCATCAATTAAATTACCAGAATAACTAATAACGATTCTAAATTCAACAGCTACATTACCACAAATAATTCAAATCTATTTACATTTCATTTCAAAATGGAGAACTCAATTCTCGCGTTCAAAACAATAGTCTAATCATTATAGGGGTTGTCATAATAATTAACCTAATTTAGTAAGTTTATTCGAATTTCGACTATTTACATAAAGTTAAGCTTTAGTGGCAATTAAAGGACCCTCTGGCCTGTAATGACAGGGCACGGCAGAATTAGAGGACGAAGGTAATAGTGCCCAATTAGGTGGGTAAAGTTTTTCACACTTTCCCGACGGTGACGGCTTTAGGTAACTTTTGGAGATCATGAGACCCTTGCGACTTTTCCCAAATTAAATTATATAAGTAGTATCACAAAAGTTGGGTATTCTGTTCGAGGGAAACGTCTCAGCTTGGGAACAAATCATTCGTATGTCTTTCCGGCTGTGCTACTCTGTAGGTCGCATTTCTCAACCAATTCCCGTGAAAATCGTGAGTGGGTTCAGTAATCATCATCATTAGGTCTTTTTAGTCTCCACTGCAGGAGCATAACCCTCTCTGTACTACCGGATATACCATACGTGGCCAGAGTAGACAGAGGATTTGGCCCACACTCTCCTCGCTGGCCAGGCAGGTTGGAGAGGTCTCATTGATGTTTATTAGCTTTATTTAGCTTGTATTTCCTAAGTCGCCTCTTACGACCTCCATGGAAAGACATAGGAGTGGTCCTTTTCTACTCTGCCAGAACCCACACGACTTCACACGGGTTCAGTAATAACATTTAAATTTTATCGAATCAATTTTTGAAAATTTTCCAACAAAGAACGGAGTTGGCATAAAGGACTAAACGCTATTGGTGCTTAAGACCGTGTAAGTTTGCTGAGTTAAAACTCGTGAAACCTACAACTAAAAGAACTGCTTTCGTGGTCCAGCGGTTAAGGCGTTTGCCTGTAGATCCGAGGGTCGTGGGTTCGATTCCCACAAGAAGCATACTTTGTTTAGTTGTTTCCTTTTTGTTATGGACATTGCTGGCTTGAATCACCTGATTGTGTGATAATAAAGATGATTCCGTGCTTCGGAAGGCACGTTAAGCCGTTGGCTGCCATCTGGTAGTCGTTAAAGGAACCACGTCACAGGCCGAGAGGCGGTTCCAAAGAACTCTGACACCAGGGTCTGCATGGTCGATTGACCGTGTCACCCACACGAAATGAATGAATGATGTCACTCAATTCTTTGATGAGTCATTAATTTAGTTGTAAGTTATACTTTTTGTTGCTAGTTACAGTATGAATATGTGTTAAATGTACGTAACGCCATCTGTGAATAGTTGCACCGCCATTCCATTTTGTATGAAAGGTCGAAAATGACATCACCACGGAATATGAACGTCATCTAAGGCTCGTACCATACTACAACTTACATTTCATTTTACATTAATCTTTCCTAAAGCTTCCTATCAAACTACACGCATCACGCTGAACAAACATTATGTTAAGGCGTGTTGAAGCTAAAAGTATTTACATAATGCCATCGTAATGGGTTCAGAAGGTGAAGTACAAAGCGCTTTATGACAGCTTGAAAACATACCGCTACATTATGTATGAGGTACTTTGGGAATCTTAGTATTTGTACTAAGAAGCTCAACGTGTCTCATTTTGTCAGGACGAACTTAATACACGTTTGAAAGATATAGCCTCTTTTAGGTATCATTGTGTGGAAAATAATGCACATTTGATTAGATTGACTGGTTTTGGCATCAATATTTTTTTTTTTAATAAATACAGACAATCTACACAGATATATATAAGGGGAAGTATGAAAGTCGCGCCAGTAATAGAAAAGCTCCATAGTCATAGATTGAGCTGGTATGGGCATGTGATGAGGAGAGAAGAAGGTCATATCTCACGGAAGGCTTTGGAACTGAAGGTGAATGGAACCCGAAACAGAGGACGACCTAAGAAAAGATGGATGGATTGTGTCAAGGAGAATATGAACAAGAAAGGAGCAACAAAGGATATGGTAGGTGACAGATCAAAATGGAGGGAACTGACATACTGTGCCGACCCCACATAAAAAGTGGGATAAGGTAAAGGAAGAAGAAGAAGAATACAATCTACACAGATCGAGACTTGTCTTCATAATCATTAACATCAGGTCTTTTTAGTCTCCACTGCAGGAGCATGACCCTCTCTGTACTACCGGATATACCATACGTGGCCAGAGCATACAAAGGAATTAGCATACACTCTCCTCGCTGGCCAGACGGGTTGGAGAGGTCTCATCTTACGACCTCCATGGGAAGACTAGATATATATGCAGATAAACATTCAAGGCCCAGGTCAATCTGAAAAAGATCTTTTTCATGTTGACCTGACCGGGGATCGAACCCCGGACCTCCAGCTAGCTTGACATAATGACCACTTAGGCCATAGAGGTCAATCGAAGTGTTTTGCCTTTGCTATTTCCATTTCATATACTAGTAAACCCGTTAGTATTTACGTTCACAGAAAGGAACATTAGTCAAATAAGACCAAAAACTCAAAATTACAATATAAGATCTTGAAAACATGCCGCTGTGATCATAGTACTTGTAATCTGAATTTCAGCGTGTCTTATTGCAATTGAGTCTTTGTCTTTTATGATAGGCAGTTTTAGGGCCATAAGGTCTAAATACCACGTTAAGCATGTTATTAAGAGTAAAGTTATCAACCAGCCAACACCGCACTTGGATGCAATCCCTGACAAAATCACCACGACTGACGACACTGACAGCGCAATCTCCTCTCTCACCAGCCACCTGCAAGCTTCCTACAAGGAATGCTCTCGGGAAGTCCCTTCTGTGGATCCCACCCACAGAATGGAGCTCCCCGAGGATATGCGGCAGCTGTTGACAGAGAAGAATCGCGCTTCACGCTTACATGACAATTATCCCACTGAAGAGGCCCGTGCCCACCTTCGTTTCTTGCAACGGCGAGTCAAGGAACGCATCGCGGAAATTAGGAACGAACGCTGGGGCGATCTCCTTGCCGAGATGACGCCCTCCCATCAGGCATACTGGCGACTAGCCAGAAGCCTCAAGTCCGACACGGTTGCGGCCACTCCCCCCCTCACGCGTCCAGATGGCTCCATCGCCTTCGATGATGACGAAAAAGCTGAATGCCTAGCAGACAGCCTGGAGAGCCAATGCTCCCCTAGTCGTGAGCCAGTTGACCCCGATCACCTTCGCGAGGTGGAATCGCACGTAGAACGCTTCGTGGCTTCTAAGACGATCCCACCGAATACCCCGCCCCGACGACACTTGACGAAGTGAAGTCAATCATCCGCGATCTCAAACCCCGAAAAGCGCCCGGCGCTGACGGACTCTCGAACGGAGTGCTCAAATGCCTCCCACAGACCCTCCTCCTGCTCGTAAGCATCTTCAATGCTTGTCTTGCAAATTGCACTTTTCCAGCCGCCTGGAAAGAAGAAATCGTGATCGGGATCCCTAAACCAGGCAAAGACCTGAAGAACCCCTCCTCCTACCGGCCTATCAGTCTTTTGAACTGTATAGGCAAGATCTACGAACGGATCATCCTTAAAAGACTCAAGGACTACGTAGAGTCCAAAAGTCTCATTCCCGACGAACAGTTTGGATTCCGGGCCAAACACGCGTGTCACCACCAACTGCACCGCCTCACGGAGCATATTCTCAAGTTGAGAAATTGGGGACGTCCTACGGGAGCACTCTTCTTCGATGTAGCGAAAGCCTTCGACAAAGTCCGGCATTCGGGCTTGATATCCAAGTTGACCAACTTGGGCCTGCCGGATAGTCTCGTGCACATCATACGAGACTTTTTTTCGAATTGGTCATTTCGGTACAGAGTAGAGGGATGCCTCTCGAGGCCCCGTCCCATTCGAGCCGGAGTCCCGCAAGGCGCTGTTCTCTCGCCCCTCCTTTATTCGCTGTACACAAGCGATATCCCAAAGACCCCAAATGTAGAAGTGGCACTATTCGCCGACGATACGGACCTCTACACGTCCCATCACCTTAAAACGGTCATCGTGAATCGTCTTCAGTCCGCCGTGGACGCTCTCGGCAGGTGGTTCAAGAGGTGGCGCATCGAAGTTAATCCGGAGAAAAGCACAGCTGTGTTTTTCTCAAAGGATAACTAAGCTGTGTCACGTCGAGAAATCACCATGTCCGGAGCAGAACTCCCCTGGCAAGGATCAGTATCGTTGTATGGAAAGCCCATTCAGTGGGCAGGCAAGGCTAAATACCTTGGAGTCGTACTCGATAGCGCGATGACTTTCGGCCCCCACATCACCAAAGTCCGCAACCATGCCGCCTTCGTATTAGGCCGTCTCCACCCCATGATAGGCAATGCTAAGATGTCACTTAGAAATAAGTTGACACTCTATAAGCTTTGCGTCCGCCCTATCATGACCTACGCCGGCGTAGTCTTCTCCCATATCGCGCCCTCTCACATCGATCGGCTGCAACGCTTGCAGAACCGCTTCGTCACCCGTACCACAAATACGAGTCACCATCGGTACTTGCGCATGACAGACTTACACCGTGACCTAGACCTCCCATCCATTCGCGGCTATCTCAAAAACGCCTCCAAGCGTTACTTTGAGAAAGCCGCACGCCACCCCAACCCGTTAGTAGTGCAAGCTGCTAACTACTCCCCCAACTTACACGATACGACCTTACGTCGTAGACGTCCTAGGAACGTACTTGACGATCCCGATGATCCTATTGACATCGCACAAGCCCGCCCCGACCCCTCTTCGGCTCCGAATAGCCAGAGGAATCCCACTATCCGACCCCGTCGCACTCGCCACCGGAATACAGTGCGTAGAGTAGGATTAGCTCCGATTACTGGTGACCGCCCGGCGGTCCCGGGTGACTTGCACCCAGGATAGACCCTTCTGGCAACGTAGCTTTCGGCCCATAAGGCAAAAGATGAGAGTTGCTGCTCTCTAAAGGCTTTTGCCATTGTTTCTCAGATTGGCCCTTCAGGCTTGCATGCACGCATACGGGCCGCGTATGCGTGCATCAGGCAATATGAGAGTTTGCTGTCTCTCCAAGCCTTGTGCACACAGGCAACGCCCAAAGCCGAGGTCCGTCCCTCCTGGGGGCCCTTTGGTGATGTTGTCTATAAAGGTTGAGGGCATTCTGCCCTCGCCTCAAACGCCCGGTGAAGTAGCGAAAGCTCACTTGGAGCTAGCTACATAGTCATTTCAAAAAAAAAAAAAAAATGTTGTTAAGATTGTCGGTAGAAAACGCAATCAAAATAGATGCCTATCGATTATGCATCCTCAGATTGCCGTAATAAAGATATTCTCTCTCTTTTGTTTTATCCTTTTTCTCATCCTTATAAGAAAAATCATTTCAGTTTTTTCAGTGATGTTCCGGAACGAGGCAGCATAGTACCGTCTCTCTTAGGCTTCGGATGCCGGCTCATTCTATTTCGTTTCTAATTCCTTTTCTCCCTGTAGACTAGCTCCGTGGTGCAGCGGTCAACGCGCCAGCCTACGACACGAGAGCGCCCGGGTTCGATCCCCGGCCAGATCAGGATGGAAAATTATCTTTTCAGATTGGTCTGAGTCTTGGATGTGTATCTATATATGTATTTGTTATAAAATATAGTTTCGTTGAATTTGTATCCCATAACACATGTCTCGAACTAACTTTAGGGCTCGCTCAATCTGTGTGATTTGTCCGTATATATTTATTTATTTATTTATACAAACTCATATGTGATTATTTTTCTCTTTCTCTTTAAAAATGTTTTAGTTTTTAGTATCTGCGTAATAACTGATAGAAACTATATAAGGATGATGAAAAATACTTGTCAAGAACAACTCTTGACAAGAATTTTTACATCAACACGATAATTACAACACCGATTAAGATGAATTAAAAATTCAACAGTTTTTTGCGGAAGCATATTTTCTGCTCCTTATAATACGCCATTTCGTAGAATCCTGTCATAACGAGGTTTTTATGATGATCGTAAAAGATTCAACGCAGAATTGCCTCGAAGCCAGTCATTATCGTCCTCAAAGTGATAAATTATACGATGCTACCTTTTAAATAGGGTCGAAAATTGCGTAACACGATTTATGTTTGAAGATGAGCGAGTTGATCCTTTAGATGGTTATAATGAGTTTTTGTTTAATTGGTATTTAATTAACATTTTCAATAACATATGACGTAATCCAATTATTGAAAGAATTACTTTTAGACTTACGCCCTTATTTATAATAAAAATAAAAACCTTTATTAAACCTATTTTAGATAAATATGTTTTGTCCTTGTCCCTCTTAGTGTTGTGCCGTGCTAGAAATTTTCGAGAATGGTGAGAACTGGTCGGAAATTTTTCCCGATAATTTCTTCTTCTTTCTCTCAAGTGCGGGAATTATTGAGAAATTTGCGAAAATTATTGCAAATATCCCGCAAATTGCCGGGAGAAAAAATTCATGAGAACAAAGAATTTCTCTCCGGTACATCACTAGTCCCTCTGTACAGTGTAAACATTGAAAGAATAAGACTAAATATATGTTAATTAAAACAGGTCTATAAGCGTTAGTTATTTTTTATGAATAAGAGAGTTAAGGTAATAATAAGAACGACTTTCTAAACTGTAATACGAATAAGTAAATAAATAACTTGTCGCGTTTGGATGTTTTATCAACTTCTTCAACTTCAGCAAGTTAAATTATAAATAAACTTCATATAAATACTTCCAGTCATCCTGGAAATTTCAATCAAGTGGTTTGAAAAACGTAACGATGTATTACCCTTATGTTACATATTGTATTTGTTTTGATTGTAGCATTTAAATTATTTAAGGAAGTTGCCTTTTTTAAGCAGACTATATTTTTGAAGTGATATCGTCTTATAAAACGATGTACGCCGGCTGCACGCATGAAAAAGTATCACGTACCGTGTGCAAGCAAGAGCGCGGAACAAGTGATAGAGAGGCACGATTGGCCTAACCGTACGGCTTGTAACGCATCTATCTCTCTTCCACCGTTATCACGTAAAATTATCGTCCACAACCGGACGGTCGTCGGTTGGGTTTTTACCAGTAGGTTTATTTATGTGTAATAACATAGAATTGTGTAAATAACCTTTAAAAAATTGGTTGTCTGTAACAATGTCAGGATTATCTTATCTCTATGGTAACAATTGCTTCACACAATGCTATCTTATTACACAAAAATAAACCTACTGGTAAAAACCCAATGTGAGTTACGTTCGACAATAAGATCCAATTAATATAGGTAATTAATAACAAAAGTAATCCGCAGATGAAAGACAAACTTGAATTACGTTTGCCAAATTCCGCCGGAAAATAAACCAACTGTTAAAGTGTACAGTTACGCTTAACAATAGGATCCAATTATTATTGTATAGCAAAAATACTCCGCACATGAAAGAAAAAGTAAATTTTGTTAGCCAAATTCTGCTGAAAAACGTGTTCCGTTACACGTGTCGATAGCAGTACATCGCCCCGAGCCCAATTAGAGCGGGCTTGGAATTTGGAGATTAGGGCGAGTGCATGCCGCGGCTCTCCGTACATAGAAACGTGTTTTGTACCGTGTGAATGAATTCCGAGCTTAACCAATCATTTTCTACATTCACCTGCAACAGTCAATAACCATTGCCTATAAGTGAAAATCTCCCACCCCCTAACATCATGTTCAAATTGTCACATTAGTGCTTTACCCAATTTTTGTTACGTTATCCAATTCAATTCATTTATTTCAAGTTATTAGAACTCATACATAATGGTTAGTAAAATCTTAAATACTAAGGGTTATTAACAACATGTAGGTCACAACATTTATTCATATAAGGACATTCCATCCTAGCGGCTTACATCCTTAGGATGCTGTTGGTGCTGTTCCATACCCTGCGCACCTGGGACACGGCGCGTTTGCGCATCTTCGCGAAGAAGCAATCGACATGCGCCGCTGCGAATATTCATCTTTAATATCAGACAGATGTCTTAAGTCCTCCCTGTCAAAATGAGACACGTTGAGCTTCAGATTACAAGTACTAAGATTCCCAAAGTACCTCATACATAATGTAGCGATATGTTTTCAAGCTGTCATAAAGCGCTTTGTACTTCACCTTCTGAACCCATTACAATGGCATTATGTAAATACTTTTAACTTCTACACGCCTTAACATAATGTTTGTTCAGTGTGATGCGTGTAGTTTGATAGGAAGCTTTAGAGAATTAACTAGAAACTACGTGAAAGTTATCATTGTATTTTGATTATTATTCAATTCAAATTTAGAATCGATTTTGTGTAAATTTATGTGTTTGACATTTATTTTAATATTTTTATCCTTGACATGTATTCTCCATTATATAATCTTCCATTATTTAAAAGTGTTTAGAATGTTGAAGTATCGCAACACCCAAGCCGGGTACATGTGCATGTATTATAATCCTTTGTGTTTTATTGTATATGTTGTATATGTGTGAACCGATAAATAAATGAAGAGGGAATTATGTAAAATTAATGAATTAAATATAGGGTGGATGTACTTCATTAAAAAAAGCCAGGGCTTCGAAACATAGACAGATATGTACGTATGTGGTAACGTAACTTTCATGAGAAAAAGTGAGTGTAGTGTAGTAGTGAAAGTGTAAGGTCATTTTCTGTAGTATTATAGTCAAAATCTGTACTTTAAAGTACTATGGTGCTAATTAAATTAAGAAATAAAATATGGTAAAAAAATTCCACGCAGACGGGCTTCGAACCTGCGATCTTAGGTCTCTGCAGAGCATAGGTCGTACAATAGCATTATAAATGCCAAAAAACACTTATAAAAGTACTGTAGCAGATAAAGATGAACTTGAGAATGCAAATATTGATCGGAACAGTCTCCCTGGCCGAGAGGCCTGGAATTCAAAGATTAGGGTGAGTGCATTCCGTGGCTGTCTGTACATAGGAACGGATCGTAAAGCTGTATGGATGAATTCCTATCTCCATTTCCAGGTTTTCTAAAATCGCTATGCTATCTGGATAACACCACATTTGAAAATGCAATAAGCAAAAAAATAAAAAAAACGGTCAAGTGCGAGTCGAACTCGCGCACGAAGGGTTCCGTACTGTTATCTATAAAAACGGCAAAAAAATCATGTCTGTTATGTGGGAGCCCCCCCTTTTTAATATTATATTCATTTAATTATTTATTTTTAAAGTAGAGAAGATATATAACTAAATATTCTGTAAATATTTCAAGCGTCTACCTATTGCCGTTATCAATATCAAGCAAAAAATTAACATTTATGTTATGGGAGCCCCCTTAAATGTTTAAGTTATTTTATTTTTTAGTATTTATTGTTATAGCGGCAACAGAAATACATCATCTGTGAAAACTTCAACTATCTATCACGGTTCATGGGATACAGCCTGGTGACAGACGGAGAGCGGAGCAAAATTAATAGGGCCCCGTTCTTACCCTTTGGGTACGGACCCTAAAAAAGACTGAGTTTGTATTTGAAGTTCATAAATTAGCCGTCAAATGTGTTTTTTTTGTTTGTTTGATGCATTTTGTTAGTAGATGGCGTTGGGAGTATTATACTCGTATAACGCATCTAGGTACTAGATTTTTTTTTACGTTTATCTAGGTATTTTGGTCTCCTAACGTTCTTTAATACTGCGATAATTATACTAGCCTACAGTGGTAGGCAACAATAAACCTTAGTGCCCAAACGGTCTTTGGTTTTATTATGTAACCAATGGTCTTTGGGACCTGCCAGCCTATTTGCTAACTCAGTGTACAACGATTTGATAGTCACTTCAAAATACATTGCAATTTATATTTCTTAAATAAAAATAATCAATCATACGAAAGCCACAATGTATTTTAAAATAACTATCGAAACGTTGTATACTGAGTTAGCAAATAGGCCGGCTGGGCTTTTACACTACTGAATTGATTTTGATGAAATTAAAATTCGAAGATTTTTTAGTTTCATGAACTTCCAATTAAGGTAAACATACATATACATACTACCAAGTCCTTTTTCCATGCGGGATAGACAGAGGCGTGTTCGTGGGCGTGTAGGTGCAACAGGGAATCTTAATAGTGAGGGGTTTATAGCCGCATTGCCAACAAACATGATTCCTAAGATTCATGCCCATTCCCTCGATTCGCTGTTACGATCTGCATGTGAAGTGAAGCTACACGTATATTTTACATTTTTTTCTTCTCTCCCAGACTAGCATTTAATATTTCATTCATTTCAGTCGTAAATAGTCCACTGCTGGACAAAAGCCTCTTCCATGGATTTGTTGTTCAATGGAGGATGTTGCTTGTTGTGCAATGGAGGATGTTGTTGGAGGATGATGCCATACTCACCACGCTTTGCGGGCGAGCGCAGTTTCTTATGCTTCCGATGCTGCTGCCCATCGGACACATTTTTAAGTTGGGAAAGGATAAGAACTAGTGTAGATCTGGGATGGGATGGGGTGTCCAGATGCTTCGCACTCGAATGAATGGGGGAAAAGCAAGTAGCAGCTCGAGAAGCCGGGTGTGCGTACGCGATGCCATACCTGCAACCTCCGGACCTGCAGTTGTGGATGATACCCCTGATCATTACCCCATAAGTCCAGACTATAATGGAAGACATTAAAAATTTTAAGGCCTTGACAATTTTTAATAGCATTTACTTTGAGACAATTTACTTTGCGTGCTCCCGCCACCAGTTAGTTCATGCAAACTATTGCTGGCCAGCGCCCACCCACTACTGTTAGTCCCTACATACTGCTGCATCCGTTGAGGCTGCAGCAATGTCGGCCGTCGTGCTCATTCGTTGCTTGTCATTCGAACGATCAACATCTAGGTTTCACTGCCCGAAGATGCCTCGTGTAGAGGCGAAACACGTGTCGCGAGCACGACGGCCGACATTGTTGCAGCCTCAACGGATGCAGCAGTATCGACCAGGGTTGCATGCATCAACTATTGGTGGCGGGTATGAAGGGACTAACAGTAGTGGGTGGGCGCTGGCCAGCAATAGTTTGCATGAACTAACTGGTGGCGGAAGCACGCAAAGTAAATTGTCTCAAAGTAAATGTAGCTTTGACTTCCGCAAAGTAACACCTGAATCTATTAACAATTTTTAATAGCGACAACGTGGAAACATAATTAACGGAATAAATAAGTAAAGAAAGAAAGAAAGAAAAATAATTTATTTGGAACCAAATTAAACAGACAATACTTATTTCTAATATTTTACAATACAAGGCACTTGATGAATTTGGATATCGATCTGAAGAAAATGGACGTTTATTTTAATCTGATGCCGTGGGAGAAAACACGTGTGATAAATAACAGCTACGAAGCAAAAGTGACTTGAAGACTTTTTTATTTTTTAGGGTTCCGTATGAGCGAGCGACAACGGATACCTTATAGGATCACTTGTTGATTGTCTGTCCGTCTGTCACAGCCAATTTATTTCGAATAAGATACTAAATTTAAACACAGTTAGTGTTGTGCCGAGCTCAAAATTTTCGAGAACGTTGAGAACGAGTCGGCAATTTTTCCCAAGAATTTCTTTTTTTTCTCTCAAGTTAGGGAATTATCGAGAAATCCTCGAAAATTATTGGAAATTTCTCGAAAATTTCCGTGAGAATGAATTCATAAGAACAGAGAATTTCTGTCCGGCACATCACTATGCACAGTCATAGATTAATATAGCGCTAACATAAAATGAGTAAACTACTTCTACTTTTATAATATAGGCTTTATTCGCCGGCGCAGAATACCAAAACCTACCGCCGAATGCCGAATCAATCCGAATGAAAATATCACTGAAATAATGAACTAATAGCTACTAAGTACGTAAGATTTAAAACCAACAAATTTTATTTTCATCATCATCATCAGGTCTTTTTAGTCTCCACTGCAGGAGCATGACCCTCTCTGTACTACCGGAGCCATACTTGGCCAGAACAAACAGAGTATTTGGCCTACACTCTCCTCGTTGGCCAGACGGGTTGGAGAGGTCTCATTGATGTTTAGGAGCTTTGTTTAGCTTGTATTTCCTAAGTCGTAATCTTGTAGAATCTAAAAGTTTATGAAATTTAAAATATAAAATGTAACATTGTATCCCCGTGTAGTATATCAGTGTTTATATAAATATAAATAATATAACTATATAGGGACATCACACAAATAAAGCTAGCCTCACAGTAAGAAGTAGGATATTATTTCAACGATATTATATTTTATAATAGATAAAAAATAAAATAAATAAATCTATACGGACAAATCACACAGATTGATATTTATATAAATAAACATTCAAGATCCAGGTCAATCTGTAAAAGATCGTTTTCCATCTTGACCTGGCCGGGGATCGAACCCGAGAACCGTCATGTCACAGGCTGTTGTGTTAAGCTCTGCGCCACGGAGCTCGCCATTTTATAACTTTAAGTTATTTCTATTTTATTTATGTTACTGGAATAAGAAGTGGTTTTTTTTTATCGTATGTAAGATTCTGTAACCAAGATGATGATATAACTTACAGACATAATAGATTGTATGATTATTTTATAGATATATTCTGATAAATTAAGAATTTTTTTATACGCAAACGTAGTTTTAAAATGTTTTAGAGTTATTGGTATAACTAATCATTCAATAATCTCTTTGTTAAAATACTGTTATCACATTTTAGTTTTATGTTGTCTAAGTACTTACCACTGATTTATTTATTGTCTAAAGTTGACTGATCCGTAAAATTTGAAAAAAAAAAAACAAATAAAATAGGTTTTTACAAATTGGATAATATTTGAAGAAAATTATAAAAAAAAATGTATGTTAGTCGATTTGCACCTATATATTGATACACGCGAAAAACAAACAAAATAATTGTAGAAACTTACGGTAAAATAAATAAACTCAAAATATACATACATAAATGAACCCTAAAAACAATATACTCCTTTTTGGACCTGAAAATGAAGGTTATTTTAATATATCAAATATTTATTTAGCCGTGTGGTATCCGGCAGAGTAGAATAGGACCACTCCAAGTCTTCCCGTGGATGTCGTAGAAGGCGACTTAGGAAATACAAGCTAAACAAAGCTTATAAACATCTAAGACACCTCTCCAACCCGTCTGGCCAGCGTGGAGAGTGTAGGCCAAGTACTCTGGCTGCTCTGGCCAAGTATGGCCCTAGTAGTACAGAGAGGGTCGTGCTCCTGTAGTGGAGACTAAAAAGGACCTGATGATGAAATATTTATTTATACTTCAAAGATCAAAGACAAAGTAGAATTACATCATCATCTTTTTTATCTATTCACGTCTCGTTCAAAAGTAAATTCCGACGGAAAATAATAAGAAAGTAAGTTTCCACGAATTCCTCACTTCAAAGCCTTTCCAGAAACTTATTTTTCTAGTCACAAGACAGTTTCATAACTTTGTGCGAGTCAGAAAGAAAATTTTAGTCACTAAAACGGTGCAATGGTCGAAGAGCGTTTGCCATTACCAAAATGGTGGTATCCCGTCATAAATTAAAATTTCATCCCTACCACCTTGGATAACTAGCAGTCAACCACCGTACTTCCTGCCACGTACAACCGAACTGTAGAATTAACTTCTCCCTCTCACATAGATTGTCTGCAACGCTTGCAGAACCGGTTCATCTCCCGTACCACTAATGCGAGTCACCACCGGTACTTGCGTACGACAGACTTACACCACGACCGACTTACACCACGCAGGTAAGTATCTCAAAAACGCCAAAAAATGTTCCCGAAGGAACGACGTTGACACAAGCGCAGCTGCAGGCGAAAGTTAGTCCATTCATAATTCATTAATTCTTCATTCATTTGTTTATTAAGGTACACAAACAGTATTAAATTACAACTGTATTTTGATAACAATTTACATTGTTAGAGCTAATTAAATTTACATTGATTCATTTACAACAAAGAAAGAAAAAACATAATCGCTAAAACTAAACCTACTAGAAAAACCCTAAATTAGTGACAAAGTAATCATTAAAATATATCATGACTAAAACTACGTAGAAAGAAAAAGAAACAAGAGAAAAAAAAAGTATAAAGCTAATCGAATAACCCGCCCAGGAGAATGCTTGGCTCAAAAGTGCCCATCATACCGGCCGCGTTGCCATGCTGGATGGCCAGTGAAATGTGTTGAGACAGGTATATTCCCGGTGGTAGAGCTTATTTACTCGTAGCTACAGCAACATCTTTAGCTCATAAATCGGGCTGGCTCGAACCGGCTAGCAACCACCCTCTCACAGAATACCGGCGTCAAATAGCAGCATGTAAATGCTACTGTGTTTCGCCTAGTGAGTGAGAGTTCCGGTAGCCCAATACCCCTACAGATCTTCTCCAATATGATAGCGGCAATTAAAGAGAAAACTACCCCAGGAGGGTACCTGCGTTCATGTGCAGGAGAATCCCTCCCTGGGCAACAATGCTCAGGCTGCCCTACGTATTCTGGGGAGGGCAAAATTCCGCTTTTGAAGGTCGAGAATCCTAATTACAACCAAGATAGCAAGCGCTCTCTGGCCGAGCCCCCTAAGCTTTTAGTCGATTTTTGTAACATTAGGGGGATACATTCCAATCTTGATGCAGTCCATTACCACCTCGAGACTGCCAAGCCGGCCTTGCTATTTCTGACCGAGACGCAGATCAGTAATCCATCAGACCTGTCATACCTGTATTACCCAGGCTATGTCCTGGAGGCTAAATTCCACCCCCACGCGGGCGTGTGCATGTATGTCAGGGATGAGATCTGTTGTCGGCGTCTCCATGACTTGGAAGTTCCGCATTTTTCTGTTTTGTGGGTTCATGTGGATACTGGCCTTGATCATATTGTTTACGCCAGTGTCTACCGTTCGCATAGCGGAGACTCTGAGACAACTCGGCTCATAGAATATCTCAGCGATGCTGCAGATAAGGTCCAGCAACGTTTTCCATCTGCGCAGTTGATATTTCTGGGGGATTTTAACGCCCACCACGGAGAGTGGCTGTACCCGTACCAGGACACCGACCATGCTGGGAGAGAAACCTATAAGTTTGCATTGACTTACGGTCTCACCCAACTTGTCAACGAGTCGACGCGCATTCCTGACGTTGCTGGCCACACTGCGTATTGCCTGGACCTTCTGCTGACAACCGATCCTGACAGGCATTCGGTGTCCGTATCACCACCACTCGGGACATCGGATCACTGTGTGGTGAAGTCTGTATCACACTACTCGCTTCCTGACACCAGCCCCAAAGGCACCAGGCGAGTATGGCGATACAAGTCGGCAGATTGGGATGAGATGCGACATTTTTTCGCATCTTATCCTTGGCGGCAGGTTTGCTTCTCTTCTAGGGATCCATCATGCTGCGCTGATGCTGTCTCGAGTGTGATATGTAAGGCAATGGAGTATTTTATTCCATTTGCTAACGTATCCCTTGAAACCAAAGCTCGCCCATGGTTCAATGCTCAGTGCCTCTTAGCTGAAAGGCGTAAGCGGGAAGCATACTTGTCCTGGGCTGATGCCCGCAGAATCAGAGCTGATGATCTTCAAGACAGGAAGAGAGTGTATAACGCTGCTGCCAAGTCCTGCAAAAAGGTGTTCAGAAGAGCTCGTTTCGACCACGTTGGCCGTATTGGAGATAAGATAGCTTCCTGTCCCTCAGGAAGTAAAGCCTTCTGGTCTCTAGCCAAGTCAGTGGAGATGAACTTCTGTCGCCCATCGCTGCCACCATTGCAGAAACCTGACGGTTCTCTGGCCCATGGTGCAAAAGAGAAAGCAGACTTGTTTGCCAATCTATTTGCAGATAATTCGCGTCTACATAGTAGCAATAAAAGCCCACCCCAGTTACCTTCGTTCGGCCCCAAGATGCGGGCCGCTCAAATCCACCAAAAAGAGGTACTTAAATGCATGCTAAACCTAGACGTGAATAAGGCTAGTGGACCCGATGGTATTCCGGCAGTGGTTCTGAAGCGCTGCGCACCCGAGTTGTCCCCTGTACTGACACGCCTCTATAGACTTTCTCTAGAGACTGGCAAGGTCCCAAGATCCTGGAAGCTTGCCAATGTACAGCCAGTACCTAAAAAGGGAAGTCGCTCTGACCCGGCCAATTATCGACCTGTTGCGATCACCTCCATATTGTGCAAGATTATGGAGCGTGTATTGAACAATCGTCTCCTGGCATACCTGGAAACCAACGAGCTCCTTAGTGACAACCAATATGGTTTTCGCAAGGGTCGCTCAACCGGTGACCTACTGGTATATGCCACTCACTTATGGAGCCAAGCTTTGGAGGGTCACGGTGAGGCAATTGCCGTTTCACTAGATATATCCAAGGCTTTTGACCGGGTCTGGCACGAAGCTATCCTCAGTAAGCTTCCAGCGTATGGTTTACCAGAGGACCTTTGCAACTGGATATCCGATTTCCTGAGGGAACGGTCGATTCGAGTGGTTATGGATGGCTGCTCTTCCGACCTAATGGCTATTAATGCCGGGGTACCTCAGGGATCTGTTCTCTCTGCAACCCTGTTCCTGCTGCACATTAATGACCTTCTTAAATCTGGCATTATTGGCTATGCTGATGACAGCACCGTTGTAGAGAGTTATACGTCCAGTGCCAGTGCAAGTCCACAAGAAGTCCAGTCTCTGAGAGAGTCTATGATTGAACGGGTTAACTCGAAATTACAGAGGGTGTCCGATTGGGGAGACGCCAATCTTGTTAAGTTTAACCCGTCCAAAACACAGGCGTGTCTCTATTCTGCAAAAAAGAGTGCTTTCCCACTTGCACCTACTTTCCAGGGTGTTTCCTTGCCGTTGGTTGACCACCTTGGGCTTTTAGGCATGACAGTCACGTCCAAATTAAGCTTCGGCCAACAGATTGAGTCGATGGCACTAACTGCTTCCAAGAAGTTGGGCATCATCTCAAGGGTTCGGCGGTACTTCAGCTCTGAACGGCTGCTCAATCTCTATACAGCCCAGGTTCGCTCTTGCATGGAGTACTGCAGTCACCTTTGGGATGGCTCAGCTAAATACCAGCTTGAAGCATTGGACTCTGTTGACCGAAGAGCCCGCAGGCTCATAAACAACGACGTGGTCTCAAATAGGAAATTGCAATCCCTGGAGCATCGCCGTAAAGTCGCATGCCTATCGGTATTTTATAGGATCCATTTTGGAGAGTGTGCGAAAGCGCTCTTTGAGCTAGTTGAACCCTCACCATTCCTCCATCGGACTACGAGGCGCAGACAGAAATTTCACCCTTTTATCGTTGGAATACCAAAGAGTCGAACTAAACGCTTTGACAGTTCCTTTTTGGTTCGAGTAGCTAAGGTGTGGAATGAACTGCCTGCGTCTATATTCCCAAACAAGTACAGTCCCGGGACATTCAAAAGTAGAATAAATGGGTATCTCTTGGATAGGCATGTAACATCCTCGTCTTCATCGTTACTTACCATCAGGTGAGATGGGAGACAAATGCCTAATTCAATATTTAGTAAAAAAAAAAAAAAAAAAAAAAAAAGGTATGCTCCAGAGCGGGGGTATTACAGTATTTACATTCAAGGAAATAATAATCACTTATAATATAACTAAGTCCTAATGTAAACACCAATAACAGGTATACATGATACTAAAAAAGCTAAGACATTTTCTATGATTGTTTTTACATTTGAAGCTCTTACATATCAGTCATGAAACATGAAGATATGAAATTCAAACGAAAAATGTTAAAATAAATAAAGTTTTGTGAACTCTTGACGTCAAAGCCTTAACTTGCCAGGAACTTCTGCATAACTTTAATATAAGAGCAGTGTACACTAGTCAAAGACATAGCCTTTGTACGAGACGCAAAAGTTAGTTTTGTGACTGCAGCTAAATTAGCGAACGTCAAAGGAAAAGTCGAGTTAATCGATTGCTTTGTTATAGAAATATTAACTCTTATGGTAAGAAGCTCAATCGCATAGCACACGAATGCAAGGCCATGTAGTCCCAACTCCTATTGTGTATGATTTTTGTCAGGCTCATCATATAGATGGCGCCATCCACAACTATGTATCCACCATATTATGAGAAAATAAAATTAGTATTCACGAGAAATATCATATATCGGATAAAAAAATTGGTTTATCTTAAAACTATTTTTCAGCTAGCGCCATCTAGTAACGGATGGAAAAGTCTGTAACTATTGCACTACAGCGCCCTCTCCGCCTCCCATAATGGCAGTTAGTGGAACTACCACAGCCTGCCGGCAACCGGCCTGCTTCTTTTAACAGGTCTTATGTTGGGCCAATTTTGTTTGAGGTTAGCAGTATACTCGTTAGTATTATATTGTTTTTTACAAGCCTTAGAAAACGAATGAACTATAATAGCTTTCGCACGTAAAGCGACATTAGGCGTGGTTACGGCTTGTATTAATGGCTACAAGAACGTAAAGTCGTCGTAAGTGTCAAATATACATAACTAAAGGAAACGATAAAAATAAAAATAAAGTTTTTAGTCTTGATTTTTTTTTTTTTAATTGAGTAGAAATTATATTTCAACGAAAAATTATACTGAGTTTCCTGAATTTTGAAATCAAAGGCTTAAAATAGCTAGCATTTTTAGCATAACTTTAACATGAGAACTGTTTACTAGCCAAAGAAATTGTATTTGTGCGAGTTACAGAGAAAAGTTTAGTAATTTCACCTGTGTTAGCAAATTGCAAAGAAAATGTCATAATGATATGTTAATAACTAGCTGTATCTGCTTAACTAGAATAAATTTAGAGAATAAATTGCTGTATCTGAGAAAGTACTAAATTTGAAGGCGCATGGCAAGTTACTTGAGGCGTGGATATCACTTACATTGGTGATCACTTATAGCATGCAATATAAGGAACTCCACTGTTCCTTAACAGGCACGCACGCTTAGGTAGAAATCATTTCGCTATGTGACACGCTTAGGTAGAAATCATTTCACGAGCGTCAACTCGTGAACGGGTGCCGGGGGGGACAAGTCTGGTCGGCCTCTTTGGAGTTCTATCTATCTTTGAGACTTTATCACCTGTTGTTGTTGCACGTTCGATCGCTGACATAACGTGTTCCACAAAAATATGAAAATTGAAATTGTATATAACATGACATCAGAAAAAAAAGAATAGATAAAAATATAAAATATCATAATAAGCCCTTCAGGCAAGTAGGCGATCAATACTGTTGAAAAGAGTTTCTTTCGGCGTCTTCTTCTCTGCAGTGGTTGGTTCCGAAACGCTAGTAGTTTGTAGCTTTTGAACAAGAATTAATTATTTGAATATAATAGTATACAGTATTGAATTGATGGTAAAGTTACAAAAAAGCATGTTTTATATGTTACTCGTAAGTATCTTTCTAACTTTTGATTTGATATCGATTCGTTAAGTTACCTTAGTGATTCTTAATGATTGCCTTAATAGTTATAATTTTTAAAGAGATAAACTGAATGAGTTTTGACGTGATTACGTCTTATAAATTGATGAACGCCGGCTTCATGCACGAAAAAGTGTCACGTACCGCGAGCAAGTGAGATACAAAAAAGCTAAAGTAAATGATCATTTTATTTTAATGACAATTTATGAAGAATAACAAAAGTAATGCACCATTATTTTACCTACTCCTACTTTAATAAGTTTCCAAGAATTCCTGACATCAAAGACTGAAACTTACCGCAACTTCGGCGTAACTTTACCATGAGAAGAAATACACTAGTCAGAGACACAAAGAAAAGTTATATAACTGCAGCTGAGTTAGCGATCTTCAGAGGAGAAGTCATAATGAGATGTTAATCGATTGTTATGTCAAAAATAAACGAAATTTAAAGGCGCGTATAATAATGATAAGGAGGTAGTAAAAAATAGTGTCCATAAAATATGTTAGATAATTTCAAGTACATGTACAACTGTCAATATTGGCTACCTGCACATATGAAAATGATTATGATATAAAATATGTGTTGATATTATTTTTATAACATTTTATCAAAATCATATTTTATCTCATCATCAGGTCCTTTCAGTCTCCACTTCAGGAGCATTACCCTCTCTGTACTACCGGAGCCATATTTGGCCGGAGCAGACAGAGGATTTGGCCTACACTTCTCGCTGGCCAGACGGGTTGGAGAGGTCTCATTGATGTTTAAGAGCTTTGTTTAGCTTGTATTTCCTAAGTCGCCTCTTACGACATCCACGGAAAGACTTGGAGTGGTCCTATTCTACACACGGCTAATATATTACCTTTTTTTTTTTTTTTTTAACATGTGGAGAAATGCATTATGCATTCCGCTTGGCCGCGGGTACAGCCAAGTGGTGATGCGGGACTCACACGCGCTAAAAAAACCACATGATCTATCCGCTTCCGCTTATACAAGGAAGGTGGGAACGGTGGAGTTTTCACCAATCTTCCACCAACGGCTAATATATTACTACTCTTACTTTAATAAGTTTCCATGAATTCCTGACATCAAAGACCTTAACTTGCCGCAACTTCGGCTTAACTTTAACACGAAACATGTACCACTAGTCATTGCTAAATTGCCAACAAGTCATTGTTAAGACATTGCCTTTGTGCGAATCGCAAAGAAAAGTTTTGTTAGTCATATATGAGTTGTGAATCGATAACTATTCAAACATAGCGCGCAGAATCGATGGCTGATGACATTTATTTATTTTAATATTTTATTTCTAAAATACTATTTCAAAAATTCAATTTATAATGACTTTAAAAAGAACAATGTATACTCAGTCCACATACCTAGTTTTTAAGATAAACTAAAACTGCAAGTTTACGTCGATTGGAGAAAATGCGCTGTGCAGTTTGTTGCCGTTTCTTCTGCACTCCGCTTTGGAAGCGGCATTAAACTTAGCCATAAGTAAATTACTGACGTCAACAATTCTCAGTTGAAAATGTATGACAATTAATATTAAATAAACGTTTTGAATTTGAATTGATGGGGCAGAAAGGTTCTCGAATGGCGACCAAGTTCCCGCTAGCGCAGCATCGGACACCCACCGACCAGATGGTTGGACGACCTGACTAAGGTCGCAGGAAGACGCTGGATGCAGGCCGCTTCCAACCGGTCGTATTGGAAATCCTTGGAGGAGGCATATGATCAGCAGGACTTCTTGCGGCTGATATGATGATAATGATGAACTATACAAAAAAACCTTAACTTTGGCGATATGAAGCTAAATAGCCTAGGTAGTGCAGTCGAAATCACAACTATTAAACCTGTTTCCGTTGAAGAAAAAATTCGTTAGAAATCCTGCATAATAATGGATTGTTCTCTTATGTGTAATAATGAAAATGCAGAAGCAGATCACTCTATATTCTCTCTCTCACTCATCTGAGCATATTTCCGGTTGCATCGTCATAAATACATCATCGCATATATGAATATAAATTAATCTATGTGCAATGGTACATAGATTAATTTATATTTTGTAAACTGCTACTTATGGTAAGTGTTCGTTAACTAATTAATTAATTCATACATTCATTCATATTCAGCTGGAGTGCTTCGGAGCCCCGGGTCCGCTTACTACCACTACAGACCACTCCATAGTGTCCACCAAAAAAATTTGTTGCCTGTAAAGTCGGTTTATGGACGATAATTTTACTCGATAACGGTGGCAGAAATATATATGTCACTAGCCGAGCTTAGGCCGATCGTGCCTCTCTATCGGTAGTTCTGCGCTCTCGTTTACGCATAGAACGTGATACTTTTTCATGCGTGCAGCCGGCGTTCTTCGATTTATAAGACGATATCACATCAAAAGTAATGTCAGTGATTCCTTCCACACACCATTAATGAAATATCAGTGACACAGGAACACATTAATTCCAATCACAATTCATGAATTCCTAACATCGAAGCCTTAAACTTACTAGCGCCTTCGGCATAATTTGTGCCTTTCTGACTCGCACAAAGGCAATTTTATGCTAGTCACATAGAAAAGTGTGACTGCAGCTGAATTAGCAAATTGCAAAGGAAACGTTTTCTTAGTTTTAGCATGTTCACCCAATCATATATTTTTCTGGTATCTTTATATCTGATCTGCTATAGGTGTAGGTGTAAGAAAAGTCTTAATAATATTAAAGATAAAAATATAAAATATCATACAAAGCCCTTCAGGCAAGTAGGCGACCAATACTGCTGGAAAGAGTTTCTTTCGGCGTCTTCTTCTCTGCAATGGGCGGTTCCGAAACGCTAGTAGTTTGTAGCTTTTGAACAATAATTATTATTTGAATATAATTTAATAAGTATTATTTAAAATGTGATTTGACGTGAAAAAGTGCCTGAAAAGGTCTATTTTCTGAATAAATCTTTGAATCTTAATGAGATATCGATTGTTTTGTCCAATAAATATTCATATTTACGGTACCTCGGAAGCAGTGTAATGGTATACGTCTGTGGTAAGATTTTATAGATTAAAAAGTGATGAAATTAGAATCCGTAATAGAATTTAGATCCGCGAGAAAAAAGTAATTTATGAAGAATTTGTAACTTTTTTTTTAATTTTTTGGGAACCCAATATTTGATTTCTTTTTTTTTCATTTTTACCTTTCTTTTTTTGCTATGATCTTAGGATTCTGATTCTAACATATAAATATTGCCAGGAAATTCAAAGAAAAACCTGATGTTATTCACTAGTTTCATTTTTTTTCGGATCACCGGAAATAAATTTAGTATGGTCAATTAACTCGAAAATTGTTTATAAAAAATTTAATATAAAAAAAACACCTTTAATCTGCGAAACAAGTTCTTTTGTATGATAGACATAGATATATATCAGTAAGATAAGTATAGATATCATATCAGTAAGGTAAGTATGGAAAACCTTTTTTTTAATCTTTGCTTTGCAATTATTTTGCGAAAAACGGACAGACAGACACACAAGTAATCATATACGATTTCCGTTTTATCACGGTTGTACGGATCTCTAAAAAACAACCAAAATTCGAAACATTAAAATATTCTCCAGTACAAAACAAAAGGAAACAGGACAGAGTAAATACGACGCCTACGACCATTAGCTGTCCTTCTCGCGACTTTTCATTTTTACGATTATTTCGAAAGTACCCCGGGGAGGACCTCTTTCTAGATCTGGCGCAAGTTAAGCACTTACAAAAATAAAATTAGGTCGATATTGATATAATAAACCTATAATACATGTAAATAAAAACTAGGATAAATAAATAAATATATACGGACAAATCACACAGATTGAGCTAGCCCCAAAGTAAGTTCGTGACTTGTGTTAGGGGATACTAACTCTGTGAAGGCGCGACCGTCCCGACACTCTAGCCGAGTTCCACATATAAGGATGTTAGGGAGAGTACAAGACGACACACAGAAACAGAGATTAACTTTATTATAACTTCGCTTTACAACTTCGATAAATTAATAACAGAGACTTATGCTCTAAGATATGGTAGTAGACTCAAAGATATTAGTAGATTGAAAGATGTTAACAGATTGAAAGGTGGTAGCAGACTGAAAAATGAGTGATGAGAGAGAGAGAAAGTAATGTAAAAATGGAATGGAATGAAATGAAATTTGAATTAAAATAAGGAATGAAAAATGGAAAGGATGAGAGAAATGAGGTTGGACGAAATGCAGCATGCAGGTTGCATGCTGCAACGTTACAACTCAACGATACTATATTTTATAACAAATACATATATAGATAAACATCCAAGATCCAGACCAATCTGAAAAAGATCATTTTCCATCTTGACCTGGCCGGGGTTCGACCCCGGGGCCCTCGTGTCGCAGGCTGGCGTGTTAACCACTGCGTCACGGAGCTCGCCAAAATAGGTGTTAAATGAACAACTTGGAAGATTTCACTAAAATTAGCTACGTTTAGCTTCTTCACCTAAAGTGGTAACAGGCAAACGATTGCCCATTACCTTGACTGTTGGCAAGCATTAGTAAAAATCATTTCTTTTTTTGATATACAATTTTTTTTTATTTTTTTACCGGTGTACTCGATTTCAGATTATACAGGAAATTTAATTCATTAGCAAACGTTTAAGGCGTGACTCAGACCACGAATCTGAACAACTTTCATTATGGGACCAACTCCGAAATTGCAAAAAAAAAATCAGTTGTTCCATAGATTTTGGCCAAGATATTCCAGTTTTGTATGAAAGAGCAGCTCTTTCAGCCAAAATCTATGGAACAGCTGATTTTTTTTTGCAATTTCGGAGTTGGTCCCATAATGAAAGTTGTTCAGATTCGTGGTCTAAGTTCTCGTTTCTGATTAAATCACGATCCTTATTGAATCTATCTGGTACGTAAGTTAATACATTATTTTATTGCTGATATGCATTAATTAAGGTAAACTCGTACGCTTATTATTAATAAAAACAAAACTGCAACAGAAGGCAGGCATTAACGCTATAACAGATGTCTGAAGGCTTTAAAATTCTGTCATAACACACAAAAAGAAAACAGAAATGAAAGAAACACCCGCCGACTTAACACAAAAACGCCTTCATCTCACAACTCGTACCGCCACAAAGGGTAGGCTTAAATTATAAATCAAGCGGACAGAGACACACCTGGGACACTGGACTTCTCTGCTTTATAATAACGGTGATGTTTATTTTACGCTCTTCAACTGCTGTTTGCAGCCAACGTTACGAAAATGTGTCCTTTATTACCCCTTAACTTTCCTAATGTACCCTCAAAGGTACCTGTACTTTCTCGGACCTCAAACTACCTACCATACCAAATGTCATCCAAAGGAATTGTTGCACAAATGTATAGGGAGCCGGCTAGGTCATGGAAAACCTACCTAAAATTTTCATTTTTGGGTCAGTATCAATGCTTAATAAGTAAATTCGATAAATTCGTTTCCTTTCCATGGTACATTTGGATCAAAATATAATATATACTAGCTATAATATACTAGTTACAGCGTGTTATAACGTGGACTGTATGTATTTTTATTCTGAGACTTATTTCCAAATAAATCATAGCTTTTACAACTTAATCCATTTTATTTCATATTTCTTAGTGACATAGTTTTTCTGACAGTAAAAATATTTGACATATTACTCGTTTTCATCGTCATAGAAGTTTATTCATAAATCTAAAAATAAGGTTTTAATACTCTAACATACTCCCCCCGAAAGGGCACAGTTTGCCCTTTTCTTCTTGTAAAAATGAAAATATAATAATAATGAAAATAAATTAATTGCACCACATCTAACGAACAAATATCTTAGAACTCCCCTTAAACAACGTAAATTGTACAAAAGGTACAAATTATTTTTTAAGAAAATAACCATTATATACAATTATACTTCCTAAAAATAAATTAGTTTTAAACAAACACAAAACTTACTCTTTAACTAATTGATACGTAATAAATATTGCAAGTATCAAATTATAATAGGTACACAAAATCATTCAAACATAAAACTAATCAAGTATATCCTACCTACATCAAACTCGGGACTCAAAAATATTCGGCTTACAATAACGCTCTTTGAACATTTTGCACTGAAGACTACAAGATCTCATAGCAGATCTTGCAACATTTGTTATGTTATTCTTACATTGTAAACCATTACTATCTGTATTAAAAACCCTACCTGATACTACCCAACCGAGATGAGTATTTTGTACTAAAAGAGAATCTGTGGAACCATTCTTAATCATCATATTTTGGTAATTCATTCGTGTTTGATGATATATTTAGTTCCCAACTTTTTCTTGTTTCTCTATCTAATTTACTACTAATAATGTGTACTACAATAACGTCCCAAGTATTTATGTTTACATCTAGATTTTTTAATGCAAACAAACAGTCTGATGTTGTATCTAAAATGTTCCGTATTGATGCTGCTGACTCAACACAGATCCTGGGTTGGTTCAAAAGTCTGTCCAATATGCAGTTAACCAAATATTTTTTGTTATTAAATCGGGTTTCTAGTTTTTCCCAACAATGAATGTAATTCGCTGCCGCTATTGGAATATGACGTATTAATTGCTCTGCTTCTCCTCTCAAATGTGCTTTTAAATAATATAATTTTTGGATGTCAACTAATGACGTGTTCGAGTGAACCAACGAAATAAACATTTGTCGAAATGATATCCATTCTGAATAACTGCCTGAAAAATTTGGTATACTTATTTTTGGAAGTTTCACTGAAGTTTCTTTGAAAATCTCATTATTTCTTTTAAATATTTTCAAGTGATTATTTATCAATGTCTTATATTCAATATATACCTCTTCCATTTTTTCGTAATGATCTTCTTTGGCATATGAAGTCATTTGTACTTCTTCTCGTTTGTATTCCTTTAATAATTGTCTGTGAGTAGTTTTAAATGTAATCTATGAATCTTCCAAATTAGCTAGTTTTATCTCCAAAAATATTTCCGACCATCTCTCTTTGGGTAATATTTTAAACTTTGCAAAGGCCTTACATATTCTTTCGTAAACGTCGATTAGAACATTTAGGCAGCTCTCCATCTTGACTATCTAAAGGAGACTTTCAATGTGGGCAATTCTATTTAGCAAACAAATGCTTATACAGTTACCTCTGAACACATGTTATAATCAAACGTTACATTCGCCTTTTTTACCTGGACCTTTTGGATACCTTGTTTCCATTAAATTCAATGCTATATTCCTCTGTACTCTATTATCTACATCATGTCTCCAGGTGATCATAGGTACTAGTTCCAATTTATCCGGCTATTATGGACCATGTTATAACGTGGACTGTATGTATTTTTATTCTGAGACTTATTTCCAAATAAATCATAGCTTTTACAACTTAATCCATTTTATTTCATATTTCTTAGTGACATAGTTTTTCTGACAGTAAAAATATTTGACATATTACTCGTTTTCATCGTCATAGAAGTTTATTCATAAATCTAAAAATAAGGTTCTAATACTCTAACACAGCGTGAAATCGTAACAAACAAACTCACTTTCGCATTTATAATATTAGTAAGGATAATTTCCGAACATACTGAACAGATAGGCGCCATTACAGTATCGCCATTATACGATATTTAGGTAATTTAAATGTATTTTTGTACACTAACAAGATCACGATGGCGATGGTCTTAATCGGTTTTTGATATTTTTGCTGATTTTTAGGGAAGTGTTCGTGACCTAGCCTGTTTTGCAATATGCCCTTTGTTTAAGAGATGAAGCGTGAAGAGAGACAAACAGACAGTCAGACAGAGTTACTTTCGCATTTATAATATTAGTATGGATTAGCAGACCTGTCTCACTCTCCGTGTATCGAAAACATACACGGCGACACTTCGAAGCGGTTAAATCAGGTAAATCTAGTAAAAACGACACGCGTTTGGTCACATGTTTTTACCGACTTCATCAAATTATCAATCGTTTGTTCAAAGATATAAGTATGGAATTGGCTTGCAACGGATTCTGTAGGTTTCTAAGCGAAAAGCTTGCAAAAATGAGAGATGGTCGTAATCGCAGTGTCCTTGGATGTCGAAATGTTTATCTAATACGTTTCATAAAATTTTGTTAATTTGATAAAGAGAACATACATACAGACAGAAAAAATCCTAAAAATCGTCAATTTAGTTTTAGTTTAATGTATAGAGCTTATAAACACGATATCTGTAAAAACAAAGTAGCTTACTTCATGACCAACCCTTATAGATTTATTATAGTATTGATTGATGATGTGTTAGAAATTGTTATGTCGGCAACGCATCAGCACCTCCTCTGGTGTTGCAGATGTCCATGGGTGACGGTGACCACTTTCCATCAGGTGGCTCATCTGCTCGTTTGCCGTCGGATATATATAAAAAAAATATATATTAATGGAAGAAATCTTTGTTCGACTCATCAACTGTTTTATTTGCTAGTCCTAAACATATACATATATATATATACGAAAATCAATGTTTTTTTACACGACATTTTATTTCCATTTTTCTTTTTTAATGAGTATTCATATTTTATCATAAATTGTATGAAATAAATTGAATGAATCTTTCGGTTTCTTTTTCCGTGAAATTGTAATCTTTTCTGATTATCATTAGGTACATTTAGCGTAGACTTCATCTGAGACATGAAGAAAGAAAATGGGTACTATTTTTTATCCTGGAAAAATACTCTATTTTTTCCAGGATAAAAAATAGATTAAGTATATTAAGTATAAATTAAGTTCTCTAATGGGATTGAAATTACCGTATACGAAGCCGTAGGTAAAGCTAGTTTCATTAGACATGAAAGTGTAACAAACAAGTACAGTCCCGGGACATTCAAAAGTAGAATAAATGGGTATCTCTTGGATAGGCATGTAACATCCTCGTCTTCATCGTCACTTGTGATGAAATGGGAGACAAATGCCTAATTCAATATGTAGAAAAAAAAAAAAAAAACAAACAAACAAAGTTACTTTCGCATTTATAATTTTAGTCAGAATTATCATCTGCATCTTTCAAAAATACGTATATCAAACTGGCGGGGCTAAAGTTATTGATTTAATTAAAGTTACACACTGCCAAAGTTTGCGTTTAAATCCTTATTGGAGTTGAAAAACGATTTCTTTGTACTTTAAAAGTTGAGTCAGCAAAAGTATTTTGTTCTCGCCGAATCGGGCTTGTAGGTCAGGAAGTTTTAATTGGATTTGCTTTATATTTTCAGAGATTTCGGAATGGTCAATGCGCCAGCTGTTTCAATTATAGTTACAGAAGTTTTTCTCATGCTGGTCGGAAAAAAAAAATGAAGATAACTTTACCATATCTGCAACTGAAAACTTTAACGAAGAGTGAAGATCCTCCAGCCTATTTGCTAACTTTGTGATCAACGTTTTGATAGTCACTTCAAATACATTGCGGGTTTCCTATGTTTGACTATTATTATTAAAGATATATAAAACATAATGTACTTTGAAATGACTATCAAAACGTTGTACACTGAGTTAGCAAATAGGCCGGCCGATGGCTTCAAGTTTTTTTTTACGTGTTTCATTTTACATTCATAATGTTTTGATATACCCTTATTAAATTAAAAATGATGTGATAAAGAATTTCATGCAGGCAAAAATTCCATGCAGGCGGGGTCTGAACCAGTGAGTTCAGACCCCGCCTGCATGGAATTTTTACCTAGGTCTATGTACGCCCTACGCTCTGCCAACTGAACTACCGTATATTCCTTCCTCGTCGCCGAAATTCTCCACCAGGCAGGCCCCAGGCCGTATGCCTGTGGAAATGTTAAAACACCACATGAAAAACTTTTCATGTGGTGTTTTAACATTTCCACACACACACATTTCCACATAACACTGTGCATTGTATCAGGCGGTTAGTTGAACAGTGCGCTGATTTTGATAATAAAAACAACATTGACGCTACAAAGTAAACGAGTGGGTTGTATTTCCCAGGGCTTGTTAGTGTTCGCATTTTCCCAGCTCGCAAAAAAGGTGTTAAGCCAAACAAATTGGGTGGAAGAGTAGTAACAAACAGGCAAGGAACAGTTAACAAAAAATCTCATTTGCTCTCTCTGCGACGACTGTACGTCAATCTCTCAGAATAGCGATCGTTGTTAAGTGGGGTTAGCTGAGCGGCAGAAGTTATAGGCGGAGGCGATTTATAACTGCAATCATAGATATTATAATTTTAAAGGAATAGATAATCTCATCTGACGGCCGCGCTTGGGCAAAGGCTCTGTCAAATTTCGTCCCAAAAGACATCATTAAATAGTGGTAGGTTTGTGGTAATTAAATTACTAGACTAATTAGAATGTGTGAAGGCGTAAGATTATATTAAATGCATTAACATTTAAATTATAATAAAAGAAAGTTGAAGTATGAATATCCATGATATTTAGCAGGTAACGCCATGCGGGTATAGTTGCAGTGCAACTCTGGTTTGTATGAAACGCTATGAAAACGTTGACATAATACCTCACCATGCTGATATGTAGTTTTGTTAACAGACACCTTAATTTACTATTTCAATTTTCACATAACGAAAATATAGTCAATGTGTCGTACATTAAGCAATATAGACAAAATTATTAATAGTCGTTCAAATATTAATTAAGCCCCTCTCCCCTCACGATAATAAGAGAAAAAAGGTCACCAACAAAGCTTAAGATTAGCTAATTCAACTGGTAGTGGGCGGGGCACATAACGTGTAGAAACGATGGCCAATGGGGCAGAAAGGTTCTCCAATGGTGACCACGTACCGGTAAGCGCAGCGTCGGACATCCATCGACCAAGGTCGTAGGAAGACTATGGATGCAGGCCGCTTTCAACCGGTCGTATTGGATATCCTTGTGGAAGGCCTATGTCCAGCAGTGAACTTCTTGTTGCTGATATAAATCATAAATCATTTATTCCTTGAAAGATAGCATGGTTACAAAGGATGCTGGAGCCCTGTGCTAAGGGATATGATGATGATGATGCTGTCATAATAGCGGATCCCAGGCTCCAACGCGTCATAGCTGTGGACGCAACCTGGTAATCCGCGGATGAAACAGAGGAGCTTAAAGCAATCAAAATACGTTAACGCTTGTGACTTAGCTCATGGGTCAGTCTAGTGGTTCGAGTAACTCGCTTCAAGTGCCCATTTGTCCGTCACACTGGTCGCGCCAAGAGCGGTCGAGTATCAGCCCTGTTTATGTTTTGCTGGGTTTGCTTAGGTCGTGTCCCTACAAGGCCTACCCGGTCCTTTTCGGTGGTCTTCGTTTTTGTTGGAGGGCGGGATGTCGTCTTTTTGTGATTCATAAACAAGTGTTATTCTGGTTTAAGAACTTTATTTCTCGTAAAGATATAACAAAAATAGTATCATTTGCAAAACGTAAATGTGCGTACTTACCTTCGGTACTTACAAACTAGCAGTGGGTAGATGTGTTGGCTAGTAGAGATAAGCCGTGTGGGTTCCGGCAGAGTCGAATATGACCAGTCCTAGTCTTCCCATGGAGGTCGTAAGAGGCGACTTAGGAAATACAAGCTTAACAAAACTCATAAACATTAATAAGACCTCTCCAACCCATCTGGCCAGCGAGAAGAGTGTAGGCCAAATCCTTTGTCTGCTCTGGCCAAGTATGGTATATCCGGTAGTACAGAGAAGGTCATTATCCTGCAGTGGAGACTAAAAAGACCTTATATAAAAAGATGATGAGTGGGTAGAAATTAAACTTATATAAGCAAAGTAACAACTTGTCACCGACATAGGCTACTTGAGGTGCCCGATAGCCCAGTGGTCGTGAGCATTATTAACAATTATGCATGTTAAGCAATCCCGAGCGCTGTCCCTACTGGGATGGGTAACCGCAAGTAGCATAAAAAAATCTCAAGCTCCTTCATGCTTCAAAATGCAAGTTAAGCCGTTGGTTTCGGCTGTCATCATTAATGGCAATCGTGAAGCTATGTTCGGCTGCTTGAATAATCTGACACCAGTTGACCACTTATACACATGAAAAACAAATAAACAAAACATTGACATAGGAAAAGCAAATAATGAATGTTAAGTAACGAGATGTTGGATGTTGTCAGTGTTTTTTTTAATAAACGACTCACAATTATTTATTCTTAGAAAGGCGGCTCTTCTATTTTTAGGATTTAATATCATTTTGATTCTAGGGGATATTATAATATTATTTCAATATACGATAGCAAATATAGATAGACAATTACTTATACCTTTATTACAGACAAAATGTTACATATAACGGGATTAATATTAACACAATAACTTAAAATATGAGAGGCATAATAAGTTACAAATAAGTAATCTGAAAAATTATTTTCATGCACTTTGACGTACAAGATTGAAGCGCGATAGCTCAATTTCAGGGCGTAAGTTATACATAGAACTAAGAACGCCCGTTCAAACCCTATCCGTTGAACGATCGCATTTTTTTTAATGTATGGTTTTTGCTACAATCTTATTACTTTGTTTAATAAGACCAAAATACACTACCATTGAAAATTCTTAAACATCACAGTTTTCTAGTCGTATTAACTACGTTCTGAAAGAATTACCATTTTGACGTGATAACGTGTCACGCACGAAAACGTGTCACGTTTCTATGAAAACGCGGAACACGCGATAGAGTCACGATCGGTTGAAGCGTTCGACGTGTGACGCATCTATCTCTTTTCCATTGTTATCAAGTAAAATTGTTGTCCGTAAACCGACCTTACAGACAACCAACTTTTTTTACAATTAAATCTGGGTACAGTCCGCCAAGCAGATACCTGACCCCCTGACTTTTAAAACGTAAATTCACACTTTGCTGTGAAGCGCCACCTACCGTGATTTTTGGCAAGTAGACAGACAACTGCTAGTATAAACTTGTTTCTGATAACCTGCTCAGTTGCAAATTTTGTATTTCTAATAATCTCAGATAATAATTCATGTAATCATCAATGGTAAGAACAAGAAAGAATCAAAAACAATCCTACTTGAAGTTCGATTCGAACCATGGACCTACGACTTGAGAAGCTAGCGCTCATCTCAATACGCCAACCGACGATATGACATTTCGGGCGAAATTGGCTATCTATTTCTACTGCTATGACATCATTGTCACCAACTGCAACGCATTGCTTTAACAAATAAATTGAGGGTAATCTATCAGATTTATTTATACCTGATACCAACTGTTCAAAAATATTGTTCACTCGCGTCACAATTACATTCAAGATACTGCGATTATTGTGTAGTGATCCAAAACCCCACTAGTTATTAGGCATCCCGTTTCATCTCATATAGCAGATTTTGTGAAAGCTAATATTGTATTGTGAAGACAACCACAGTATTTAAAGTATCTATATCTAGAGAGTTAGGTATCGCGGTAAGTAGAAATTATAAGTATTTAATATACTTACTTAATTGTCACACTATATTTTGTTCCGTAAAACATAGGATTTGTGATAAATGTCTAAGATAAATATATCTCTTACAGAGAAACACCGTCCGTTTGTGGATTCTGTGATATAAGAAGACTCGATCAACTGGCGTAACATAATACAGTGAGGAAACATTCAACAAGAACGAGATCGTATTTTATTCTGATGAAAAAAGTTTTAAGTCTGATGAGGATGGCAGAAAAATATTGCGGAGAAGACATGGCCAGCGTATAGCCATCAAAATAATTTGCCTTTGAGTGGCAGGATAACATTAGGTAAAAATATTCATTAAATAGTTAAGTAAAATAATAATAATATTTTATACCTAGTGTATTACGCAGTGTAGATTATTAGGTAACTGATCGTATTATTGTTTTGCAGGTTATTGGGGACAGATGTCTTCAATGGGCCCAGGGGAGCTGGTAGAATGCGGCGGTCGGATGAATAAAGAAAAATACTTGGAAATTTTATGAGATGTGGTGATTCCAACAGTGTGCAATGTAGAATATATTTTATTTAAGACAATTGTTCTGTGATCTAACTGTTATTGAGTGACCAATTAAAATCCCAGATTGTAGGGTCAAATAGTGCTTAACTGGGACACGAGACACACGAGTGAAGTTTGAACTTAAATCAATTTAGACAAAGAGGTTATACTAAATTAATAAATATGCGCATAAGTGTTATGTGATCTGATCTAACGTCAAAGTGAAATGACAAATAGACTTGAACAAGAGCTTCAAAATGGGGGTCACCCTCTCCCATATTAAAATCCATTTAATGCCATAGGTTTACATATTGATTCTTATACTATTATCGAAGCAAATTTATTCACATAGCACTATTTGACCCTTACAGTTATTAAAAAAATATAAAACTATGATTTAAAAAAAGTTGAGAGATGTAAATTGTTACTTATTAAGTAACATGTTGGTTCTCTCTACAGAAGATTAATCATAGTTTGAATTAAGTAGGCAGGTATTTATTTCACTGTTAAATTTTTTTTGATGTAATAAAGTAACTAAACATTTAAAATGCTTTTTATTAACAGTAATTAGCTTGGTAGCATTAAAACAACCAAAATTACACCAACATCACAATACGAAGTTGGTGATATTTGTAAAAAATAAAAGGCTTTGGAGGATTTGAACCTGTTCTCTCATAAACACACTAATTATTAAACCGTAGTGCCTACCACTGGCGCCACATCTAACTATTGAAGTATCTTTGAAATAAGCGTATCGTATGCTAGGGCTTGTTTTATTTATCAAAAATCGAATAGATGGCATTAGTCATCAAGGGTGTCAGATTTCTGCTTATTAACCTTATTTGTTCATTCACAATTCAATAGATGGCACTAGTCGCAAAGGATATTACACTTGTATATTTTTATCTTTGGGTTTAAATCACGGATGGTTCTTTAGTTTGCGAAAAATGGCGCTGTTGTAGGGGGGTCAGACATCTCCTTGGCTGACTGTACCTAAAATGTTATATAATGATACTTTGGATTAATCATACCCCCATTTGTCATTGAGTTGGTACATATTCAAACAAACTGCAGTTATTTTGGTCTACGCATAGCCGCAGGCAACGTTGTGCTGCCAGCTGGTGCCTAACAATGCATTTTGCATTGTTGCCCGCTCATACACGAGACGCGGCACTGAAAGGGTTAACGTCTAACACGATTAATAAGGAAATAGGGTTATGAAGCCTCTATTACCACCAGGAACTTCGATCAATTATAATGGTAGATACACGATTCGCGCTCGAAAAGTGGCAACGGCAAAACAGCGCCCTCATCGAGTTTCGGAGCTGTTTCGTCCACAGTTTCAATAAACCGCGCTAGCACTCACACGTCTCTCGCGATGACGAAGGTCAGTGAAAATATGCAAAAACCACGCATCAAAAGTGAAAAAGAAAGGAGTGCCATACTTTAGTATGTACCGTTTTTGTTGTTGTTTGTAAGTATGCATGATATTTTGGCTCCGGGACATTATTTAGGCTTCATTTTGTATGAGACTGTGTATCTACCATTATATTTAATCGAAGATCAGGAACAGTCACAGTACTAAGCAAACATCTCATACATACGATATGAGATACGCCGTCACTCGCTTTATCTCCGCTCATGTGAATCGATAAATCGTAGCAAATTGTTACAATACATACATACGTAGTATCATAGCCGTGTTTCCGGCAGAGTAGAATAGGACCACTCCAAGTCCTCCCATGGAGATCGTAAGAGGCGACTTAGGAAATACAATGTAAACAAAGGTCATAAACATCAATGAGACCTCTCCAACCCGTCTGGCCAGCGAGGAGAGTGTAGGCCAAATCCTCTGTCTGCTCTGGCCAAATATGGTATAACCGGTAGTACAGAAAGGGCTCCTGCAGTGGAGACTAAAAAAACCTAATGATGATGATAATGCCTGATCCTGATCCAACTTAAATTTCATCAAAATCAGTAGTAGTTAGTAGTTCACTTGTAATTATACTACGATACGACTACGATACGATACGATCTGACCGCTGAATGCTATTAGCATTCAGCGGTCAGACCGTACAACCAACTAGTACTAGGGTGTCCGACGCTTGCCAGTGCGTGGTCGCTTATCAAGAACTTTTCTGCTCCTTTGGCCATCGGTTCAACGCGCTATGAACCCCGCCAATTGCCACTTAAAACAGCTATTCCACTGAGCTATCTCAGTGACTCGATGACTTGTTTTTTCGACGAATCTCTTCGCTTCTTCTATCTAATTTGATGTTACAAGAAACATCGAGCAAAACACTTTCCATAGCTCTTTGAGAGACCCTGAGCTTTATTATGAAGCCCATAGTAAGGAAATACGTTTCGGACCCGTAAGTCATCATACTTATATCAATATTATTTATTTGTAATATCTTACTCCACCCCTTCAGCCCCGTTTCTGCGGACCTTCCCAGGCCTATTACATTACACATAGCATTCACAGGTAATTTACGACATAAACATTCCCCATATTACCCGGCCGATGCAATAAATTAGACGCGCCTTACGTGCCCGCTCGTCCAATCTCACCTTGTAAATCAGCGTTTGTAATTGGCAGCGTAATATTTTTTTTTATGATATAGGACGGCAATCGAGCAAGCAGGTCACCTGATGGTAAGTGATCACCGCTGCCTATGGACAACTGCAACACCAGGGTGTGACAGGTGCGTTGTCGGCCTTTCAAGGAGTTGGGGGAAAACGAAATGGGGAGGAGAGGTGGGCGAGAGCGCTCTTTGAGCTAGTTGAACCCTCACCATTCCTCCATCGGACTACGAGGCGCAGACAGAAATTTCACCCTTTTATCGTTGGAATACCAAAGAGTCGAACTAAACGCTTTGACAGTTCCTTTTTGGTTCGAGTAGCTAAGGTGTGGAATGAACTGCCTGCGTCTATATTCCCAAACAAGTACAGTCCCAGGACATTCAAAAGTAGAATAAATGGGTATCTCTTGGATAGGCATGTAACATCCTCGTCTTCATCGTCACTTACCATCAGGTGAGATGGGAATGCCTAATTCAATATTTAGTAAAAAAAAAAAAAAAAAAGAGGGGAAAGAATTGGCCTCCGGCTCTCTCACTCCCGGAACGAAGCATAGAAACGGTAAAGCTTCTACTCAGACGTCGATTTTTATGAGCGTGTGGTACTTCCCCGGACGAGCCGGCCCATTCATGCTACTAGCAATTCATTTTGCTGGTAGCGTGGCTCTACCACGACAAATATTACGTACAGTTGGCAACATCTTACAATTTGTTCATATTTTTTTTTATTCATACTTAAACTAGTGACACTGTGAGTTGGAGACTTCCACTTCTATAGCTCACAGTGTAAGCTATGCAAGGGCATAGCTTAAAAACTCATTGTTTGCTTTAAAACAAAATCCTGAAAGGAAAGAGCGTAAAAAGATTTATTCAGGGTAGACAACGGACAGACGCGCGGGTGGCATCCCTGGTGTTAAAGGCAACCAGGCTTTGTAACTACTCTCCATCAGAGGGACCGTATGCCTGTTTACCTACTTGGTAGTATAAAAAAGCAGCTGTGTGGTATCCGGCAGAGTAGAATAGGACCACTCCAAGTCTTCCCGTGGATGTCGTAGAAGGCGACTTAGGAAATAAAAGCTGGGCAAAGCTCATAAACATCTGTGAGACCTCTCCAACCCGTCTGGCCAGCGTGGAGAGTGTAGGCCAAGTCTGTCTGTCTGCTCAGGCCAAGAATGGCTCCGGTAGTACAGAGAGGGTCGTGCTCCTGTAGTGGAGACTAAAAAGACCTAATGAAGAAGTAAAATAAAACCAAAGGGTTGCACTCCAGGAGTGCCGGCAGAAGTGAAAACTTACCTTTGCGGCGGTCTCAGGTCACGTCCATATTACGAATTTTCGAGCAGTCACGTGTCCTGATGCGAGTTTACCGTTTTTTACCCATTGTAAAAAGTGTACAACGCCGATAAAGTAGTTTTCACTTCAAAAAGCTAATTTATATTTATAAGGAACTTACTTTTGTTGTACTAAAATATATAAAAAGTACATCCTATGCTATTTCCTCATCACAGGGACCTCATAATGGTGTTATGGGTTAAATAATTCAATGGCGCTCAGGTACTTTGTACCAATTTATTAAAAGGATAACAAAATACGAAATTAAAATTAATCTCATTTCGTCATTAAGATATTGCCGGAACTGCCTCCGTGGTCCAGTGGTTAAGGCGTTTGCCTGTGGACCCGGGGATCGTGGGTTCGATTCCCACCGGAAGCATACTTTGTTTAGTTGCTTCCAGTTTGGTTAGGACATTGCAGGTTTAAATCACCTCATCATCATCATCATATCAGCCACAAGAAGTCCACTGCTGGTCATAGGCCTCCCCCAAGTATTTCCAATACGACCGGTTGGAAGCGGCCTGCATCCAGTGTCTTCCTGCTACCTTAGTCAGGTCGTCCGACCATCTGGTAGGTGGATGTCCGACGCTGCGCTTGCCGGTACGTGGTCGCCATTCGAGAACCCTTCTGCCCTATAGGCCATCGGTTCGACGAGTTATGTGCCCCGCCCACTGCCACTTCAAAGAGCTAATCCGCTGAGCTATGTCGGTGGCCTTTGTCCTCTTACGAATCTCCTCGTTTCTGATTCGATCTCGCAGAGAAACACCGAGCATAGCCCTCTCCATAGCTCTTTGAGCGACTTTGAGCTTTCTTATGAGGCCCATAGTAAGGGACCACGTTTCGGACCCGTAAGTCATCACTGGTAACACACATTGATTATAGACTTTTGTCTTAAGGCACTGAGGTATTTTGGAGGAGAAGACACTGCGGAGCTTCCCGAACGCTGCCCAGATCACTGAATCACCTGAATCACCTGATTGTCTGATAATAAAGATGATTCCGTGCTTCAGAAGGCACGTTAAGCCGTTGGTCCCGGCTGCCATCTGGTAGTCGTTAAAGGCACCACGTTAGAGGCCGAGAGGCGTTTCCGAAGAACTCTGACACCAGGGTGTGCATGGTCGATTGACCGTGACATCAACTCGAAATGATGATGATGATGATGATATTGCCGGAGATTTCAAAACATAATATCGCGTAATTTCACAGCTTGTAAATTCCGCAGACGAAATTTTTATTTTTATTTTCTTGTTATCACTCGTTTTAATTTTATTTGTCATTTATTCATTTTCATTATTGTTTTAAATTAGCATGGTATCCACGGAAGACCAGTGTCGTGGCCAACACCACGGCATTTATGCAGTAGGGACTATTTTGGTACAAAGTTGATTTGTCATGTGTATATTGTTTGTATTGTTTTACCTATATGTGCCAAATAAACATGTTTTCTTTCTTTCTTTCAAAAATCGTTGAAAAGCTATCATAAAATAAAATCCTGTAACTTATATACCATCAGTTTAACTTATTTCAACTTTCTAGTTCCCAAGTGACTTAAGACAGATGTCGGTATTCGGTACACGAGTTAATATTTTTCTTTATTTCAAACTTTAATAGAAACTGAACTAGATGTTGACAGAAGTCGCGTCGCGGACGGTCAACAAGCTCAGTCCTTTTTATTTTCTCTCAGAACAGCTGACGGAATACACGATAGGATTTCAGTGTGCTGGTTCCGTAAATCTGAGAATTCTGTCTACTTATGTAAAGTTTAATTTTTTGTGTAGATTGACACATGTGTGAATAGAGATTCCAACAAGCATCCTTTGTTTATCGAAATCGAAAAAAACATCGATTACGTGTAGGTAGAATGCTGTACGCCTGCTGTAGTTTTTTTTAATATAAGTTTGTATAAGTAAAAAGTATGTTTCTCTCGCAGAAATATATCAAGATAGAACGGGGATGAATAGTAATGGTGAGTAATGTTTTTCATGCGTATGTATTTAAGTGTACATGTAAATATCTGTATATTCTATTGTGACCTCTTGTTGCCTAAATGGAGAAGTCATTAGATTCATATACTTCTTCGGTATTTCAAAGGCTATGTGACGTCAGTAAAACTTAATATGGCGGACGTAAACTGTCAAAAAGGGCAGTCGGGTTTTAGTTTTTAAATAATGTACTTTTTGGTATGAAGTTGTAACAGGACTAATTATTTATTCATCTGTATTCTAACTCTCATAACGACGACGTCACTGACTGTTTCCTGAGGATTTAATAAATAAAAACGTATTTAAAATTGGTAATTTGAAAATTTAATAATTGACATATTAAATTTTGCAACTGAATTCTCAGTTGACGTCAGTAATTTACTTATGGCTAAGTTTAGTGTCACTTCCAAAGCAGAGTGCAGAAGAAGCGGCAACAAACTCTCTCAAGTCAGTCTTACGAAGCCATATGTAACTCGTACGCTAATTACAAGCAAGTGTAATAAAAATATTAAAAACCAATAGAACTTGTTAAAAAAATATAATACCCTGGCTTTATACGGCTTTATTATATAAGAAAATAACTTAGAATTAAGAAAATACGCCCCATATGGGGCTCGTGCATTCCACTTTAAGCAAAATGGTAATTAACATTTTACGAGAGGTTATTTGCTTAATATTCCGGAGAAAATTTAATTAAACATTGCAAGCTAAATTCCTGGATAAATAAGGTACAATTAAAATCCTTTATTCTCATGATTGAATGTCTGGGCTCAAGTGGGACCCTAAAAGGCAAAGGTTTGTTCCCATTTCGCTACAGTGTTCATTCGCTACAATATAAGTTCCTATTATATTAAGCGCAAATATTTAAGGTCTGACTCTCATTGGCCAAAAAATGCTTTAGTAGCAAATTTAACGAAATCGACATTTTTGTTTTAGTATTGTTGACCTCTCAACCATCAAGCGGGCCGATCGGTCGCATCGCATAACAATATCCATTGTGTCTGCGTTACTCGCGCTCGATGGGAATAATTATTCCAAAATTAGCGGTTTTATATTTTGAGGCATTTTAACGTGAGTATTTTTTTATTTGTATCTAACGCATTTGCCTAGCTAATGGGTATCAGCCTTTATAGTATTTGCGCTTTATTTAAATGGAACTTATAACATATATTACTTCACTATAAAATTACGGTAAATCCTCAATTTTATAAATACAAGCCTATATTGTATACTGTGTTCGCATTCTATGGTATAATTTACGTTACATCGATAGTATTATCGCTCTATGAAAAACACGTCACGTAAAACAAACATCGCTCTAGGTATCAAAGATATAATTTCAATTTTACTGTTTCATTTTTTTATATACCTATTATGGTTTTATTTTGAAATATTATCTAATATTTGCGAGTCTACACCATGATTTTACAAGTTTTTCACAAATAATAGAAACAAAACAATCCGATAAAAATGGATATGATTATAATAATTTGAAGAATAAATTATGCAAATCTAATAATGTATTTCTAAGTATCGTGTAAAATGTTGGTATTATAGGCATGGAAAAACCCTGGGATAACCCTTCTATGCTATGATATATTATTTGACTTTTTGCTGACATAGCTTTTGAATACTAAATACTTTTTTTGTGTGTTTCGTCCCATTGTGATTGGGTCGAAAGAAATCTTAGGATAAATTGCTCAACTACTCTATAAGAGCGATGTAAATTAAACCAGAAATCGAATTCGGAAATTGCAATAAATATGACAATATTGCACTGGTATCAACTAAATTGATACTAGTACAATTTTATGTGGCGAATCAAAACAGTACTAAATGCGAACAACTGCGGCAAGTTCAGTACAAATACGAAGTAATTTAGTGGGAGTAAACACAAATAGCTCAGTGCACCCTTTGCGGGGTTTCTTTGAACAAATCTCTCTATGGTGGCCTTCTTAAAGGATCTTTAGACGGTTTTGTCACGTACAGTCACGACCACTGATACTTTTACACATCGGTCTTTGTGATCAATACTAATATACTTAGAATAAATCTGTTAGGGTTGGTCTTGCAGTAAGTTACTTTGTTTATAGATATATCGTGTTTATAAGCTCTATACATGATACTGAAACAAAATTGAGATTTTAGTTTTTTTCTTTCATTATTTTTTTTAGGAAACAAGCCTATTAAGCAAAGTAATATTATCCGTTATACTGTTTATTCTTCATTAAATTAAGCGGAATAAAATGATACCTACTAATAACTATAATAAATGTGAAAGTATCTCTGTCTGTCAGTTCCTTTACTTCTCGTTTTTCGCTTCAACCACTGAACCGATTTAGATAAAAGTCGGGATGAACATAGATTGAGGGGTAAAGGACTTTCCAAGCCGAAAAAACATACTATTGCCAATCCACATTCACGAATGCGGAGTCACAGGAGATAGTTACTTAGTAATAAAAAAATAATAATAAACAAAATATTAAAAATACCGTAAAGTTTAGCTACTGAGAAAGCAGCTGGGAATACGCTTAGATTAGGAGAAATAACTACAACTACGGTTGTATAGCAGTACCCATGTATATAAGTCCATACCTTAGAGAAAAACTGTTTCAGAAATAGCTCCGCTCGCTACGAGTGTGTTTGGAGAGGCGCGATAAGGCAGGTAATTACTGCGCACAAAAACAGTCCATTTTAGTCCTCGGTGCGCGGCTTGTTCTTTGAACTTCTTAGGTCAGAGTTAAACTTACTTGCAGGAAGGCATTACATACATACTTAGTAGACAGAGCCTAGGTCTATAAGACATAAAGGCCACGTTAACATGTAGGTGGGCATTAGGTAGAGAACGGAATCAAAATAGTGATAGGTTGCTAGCCGGATCGCCTATTAACATTAAGATTTTACCCATTCCCTCGACGTTTCCGATCTGCGCGGGAAGAGCAGCAACTGGTACATTGTACGTTTTTTCTTTTCTCCCAGACCAGCATGGAAGAGTTGCAGGAATGTAGTTTGTTGGAATGTTCGCTACCGTAGTGCGGCACCCACTCAACCTTAACTGTAACCTTAAAAAAAGACCTTAAAAAATTACATTGCGTTTAATCAATCAAGTCATAATGTCAAAAAAAGCATTGACATTATGACTTGATTGATTAATGGTCTTATTATAATTATTTCTTTTATTTTTATATTTTAATTAATGTATTTTAAGATAATGTAATATTACAGACACGATTGTAAAATTGTTTATGAATAAATAAACGAATGAATGTATGCATTACTTTAAATCTGGCAATGGCTACAAGAAATTGAATTTACATTTTACTGTAGGCATTGCCAGATTTATGCGAATTTGCTCAATCTCCTCAAATTTTCACAAACTCAGTTGTAGTTTATTTTCGAGTGTAAGTGGCCAACATTAGTGTCAGATTTTTCAAGCTGCCCAAAGGCAACTGACATAGCTTACCGACTGCCATCAATGATGACAGCCGAGAACAACAGCTTAATGTGCCTTCTAAAGCACGGAGGAGCTCGAAATATTTTTATGCCACTTGTGATCATCCATACTAGTATCTACTGTGCCCGGGGTTAATTTACATACATAAATGGTAATAATGCATACGCCCCACTGGGCCTTGGAGCTCCTTCTCAATTTAGTATTAGTTAGGATTAGTAAAATAAAAAAACACCCCAAGTGTTGCAGTAGTCTATGGGCAGTGGTGATCGCTTACCATCAGGTGGAACCTCTTGATCATTTGCCGCGTTATGTCATAAAAAAAAATATGACCACGGAGGCAGTTCTAATCTATCAGTCCAGTCATCCGTGGTCCAGTGTTTAAGGCGTTTGCTTGTAGACCAGGGGGTCGTGGATTCGATTTCCACGGGAAGCATTCTCTGTTTAGTTGTTGCCAGTTTGGTTAGGACATTGCAGGCTTGAATCACCTGATTGCCTGACAATAAAGATGATTATGTGCTTCAAAAGGCACGTTAAGCCGTTGGTCCCGGGTGCCATCTGGTAGTCGTTAAAGGAACCACGTCAGAGGCTGAGAGGCGGTTCCGAAGAACTCTAACACCAGGGGGTACATGGTCGATTGACCGCTGACATCTACTTGAAATGACGATGATGACTGATAGATTTATACAGAGTAAATAGTGATCAACAAAATAACTATATATCTTTTCTGACGCAGTATAATATCTCATTTTGATCCCGTTATCCTCATGCAGCAATAAATTTGTAAAAGTATCTATATCTATAAAGATTTTGTTTCTTTTGTTTACAGGAATAGCCACACAGAGATGATTACTCGAGAGAAAAGCACACGGCAGGGTCGCCATGTAATGCTGTAACATGAGTCCCAGTAGCTTCGTGTTGTACATCACAGGCCTGCTGTGGCTTAACTTGACTGATGCGAAAATTGGTAAGAATTTTATAACAGAAAAATATGACATTTAAATAACACACACACACACTTATGATAAATTTGTGGATTTTAATTCAGATATAATTACATAAACCTTTGAGTTTATATTCTAATAATATTGTTTGTTTTGGTATATGTAGGTGGCCTATACTGGTGTAAGATTTTCTAGCTGCCTAAAGGCAACTGACATAGTTTAATGACTGTTACTCGTTCTAATAGTGAGAGTTTATTAACGGAGGCTGTAGACTATAAAACATAACGCTGCGTCCTATAGGACCGAAGCATCAACAAAAATGTTTTGAAAACGTCATAAAAAACTAATTAATCATAATAACAGAAATTGCCGCGGACGCAGTCGCGGGCAACAGCTAGTATAAAATAAAGCCGGGTTTGTTCGAACACTTATATCATAATAACGGGTGAATCTATTTTTATAATCTTTGATTTGTTAGTTTTGGTATCACCCTTATTAGCACAAAAACTAATAAAATATAAAAAATATTACGACAAAAAATAAAAGCTCGAAGATGGCCATGACAGCTTGTATTCTAATATGATCCTAGTATTGACTTTCAAACTAAATTATTCAGTTTTGCGCCAATCTAAATATAATTGAAATACATAAAAGGACTATTTTAATGACTCTACATCTAACAACCACTTTATGGCACAGCAAGACAAGAAAATAACAACTCAAAATATTTTTGCTCTATATAAATAAATCATGAATCACAACGAGTATCAGAAAATAAACAAAATTGTTATTAAAATAATTAAATCCTTCCTAGACCGTTTGGGGAACTCAAAATCGCAGATTTCTAGAACGAATATTAAATGAAGGACTAAATTATGAGGCATTTACATGAAGATCTTAAATTGAAGCCAATTCAAGAGTGTTATTAACAAAATGGGAACGGATGGCGAGGCCTTAAAAATGCTATTTCATATTTCAAACTTCGTTAGGGCTGTGAGATGTGTGGAAATCAGATACTTTTCGTTTTGTGGTTGCTTTGCTTTCGTAATGGAAAAACTCTGGGAATTACTTAAAATTGTAACTTAGAGGCTGGAAGGTACCAAAGTATTGGCATGGCAAATTCATATCCTGTTTTAGGAGATTTATTTCTCTTATTTTATCCTGTAAATATGTTCAGAGATAATCCAAATAGGATTATTTAAACTCTCTAAACGTCAGGTAGCTGCTGAACTAGATTCATGCTCCTAAGAAGGTTCTTTATAGCATTTATTTGCGATTGTACTCTGAAGGGCAAAATAATGTAAGTTATCTATACATATAATAAAACAGTAAAAATATTTTGTCTGTACATTTAGAATTTTTGACTGAAATGGATAGAGGGACACTTAAAAAGAATAATAGAAAGCAAAAAAATTTTTTTGGAATTTCTTGTCTTTCTGTCTGTCTGTCTGTCTGTATGTATGATCACGATTATCTCCGAAAATACTCAACCGATTTACTTCAAACTTTCACCAATTGCTTTGTTTTAACTCAGCAAAACATCTAAAGTTTGTTTCATCGAAATCGGTTCATTAAAAAAAAAGTTATCGTCATTTGATTAAACTCAAGGCATTAGTTTGCCTGCAAATATACACGGTGAATTTTTTATCGTTTTGGCCCCTTAAAGGGGTGACTCAGACCATCAAAATGAACAACTTTTCCCATGGGAACAATGCTGTGAACTCAAAAAAAAAATCGACATTCCCATACAAACTGGCCGGGCGGCGGGACTCTTTTATGGAAATGACGAATTTTTTTGAGTTCCCAGCATTGGTCCCATTGAAAAAGTTGTTCATATTGATGACCTGAGTCACCCCTTTAAGGGTCCAAACTGTTCCTGAGGGATGGACACTAACGGCGGCGGCGTAGCCGCGGGCAAACGGCAAACCAACCTAAACTGCTGCGCCAAGAAACTTGAAATTTGGTACAGGGGTTCTTTTAATGATGTGAGTGAGCGCTAAGAAAGGATTTTTAAGAAATTTAACTTCTAAAGGGGTAAAATTTATATGGAATTTTCTCATTTCTGGACTTAGAAGTATGAAAGGACGTATATAAGTTCTCGATTAAAATTAAAAAAGATGTGTGTAGGTAGATGAAATTTGCAAAATTCCCCTCTTAAGGGGTAAAATGGGGGTCAAAGTCAAAGTCAAAGTCAAAGATTTTTATTCAAAATTGGATACATGTATCTCTTTTTGAACGTCATATTTTTATTTCTTATATATTTTTTTATATATGCAAAATTGAAATACTACTAGCGTTTCGGAACGACCACTGGTGAGAAGAATACGCCGAAAGAAACTCAATCCAGCCTTGGTCCCTACGTGCCTGAAGGGCTCTGAATACATTGTTAACATTAAATACAATTTTTCATACTATAGATTAATTTTAACATTTAATAATTGTTAACATTAAATAAATTTATATAAATTTCCACGCATTTTTATCAGTAATATAATCATCAATGCAGTAATAAGCCTTTTTTATTAACTGGTTTTTTACAATCGTTTTGAACTTAAGTAAAGGCAGACCTAATATTTCTGCAGGAATTTTATTATAGAAGCGTACTCCTAAACCCAAAAATGAATTCATAGTTTTCTGCAATCGCAATACTGGTGTAGCTAATTTATTTTTATTTCTCGTGTTTCGGTCATGGATATCACTATTTTTCTTATATAAATCAAGATTATAGCGCACAAACATAATATTCGCAAATATGTACTGAGAAGGTAAAGTTAAAATATTTATATCTTTAAACAATTCTCTAAGAGATTCTCTAGCACCAAGTTTATATATAGATCTAATAGCGCGCTTCTACAGGACAAATATGGTGTTTACTTCTGCAGCGTTACCCCATAGTAAAATCGCATAAGACATAACACTATGAAAGTAACTGAAATAACTGGGTGGGTGGTCGGTATAAACTTTGTATGAAAATTTTCTCATTTCTGGACTTAGACGTATGAAAATAAGTATATCAGTTCTAGGTTACAATTAAAAATATCTGTGTAGGTAAAATGGACGATATCTTTTCCTGAAGGGGTAAAATAGCGGGGTAAAGATTGTATAGGCATTTACTTATTTCTAGACTTAGAAGTATGAAAATAGGTAAACAAATTCACGATTACAATTGAAAAAGATCTGTGTAGGTCAACTGGAAAAAAATCCCCCAGAAGGGGGGTAAAGTTTGTTTGGATATTTTCTCATTTCTGGACTATGAAGTATGAAAATAAATAGGTATGTAAGTTCTCGATTACAATTAAAAAACATATATGTGGGTGAAATGGACAAAATTCACTCCTAAAGGGGTAAAATGGGAGGGTAAAGGTTTTATGGAAATTTTCTCATTTCTGTACTTAGAAGTATAAGTAATATCCATACTTCCATACTAATATAAATGCGAAAGTAACTCTGTCTGTCGTTTTTTTATGCTTCAACCATTGAACTGATTTGGATGAAATTTGGTACGGAGGTGTGAGGCCCGAGGAAGGACATAGGGTATGTTTGACTCCGGGAAATTCTACTGTTCCCGAGGGATCGACACTAACGCGGGCGGAGCCGCGGGCAACAGCTAGTTAAAATTAAAAAATATACATCCGAATATACCTGGAATGTGGGTAAAGTACTTATGTAAAACATTAAAGTACTTATGTTCTTGTATCCATTGATACTGTGATTTTTGTAAGATTGGCGAAGTTCCTGGCGCAGTAGTTAACACGCCAGCCTGCGTCACGAAGAATGTCGAATTATTTTTTTGAGTTCCATATCAAAAATCTCAAAAAATGCTTAGCGTATTTGTGGTTATACCACAAATACGCTAAGCATTTTTCACGATAGTTAGATAAAAGCAAAAATTCCAAATTTACATACGCATACAAAGCAGAAAGGTCAACCAACCCTTTGTTCTAACTATAACCGGTGCTTTACAGAATACGTTATCTTATATCCATAACGCAAACTAAGGAATTCCAGAAGATTCCATTCGTATAGAACACCTACACAAAAACTTGTTCAGATGTTCAATATTTTTAGGGTTCCCTACCTCAAAGGGAAAAAACGGAACCCTTATAGGATCACTTTGTTGTCAGTCGGTCTGTCTAACAAGATCCTTCTTCTGAGGAACGTTTGAAGGTATCAAACTGAAAATCATATCAAATACTCAGGTCAACTGTCCCTTGGAAGAAAGGGAAGGTACTGGGGTACTACTAACTAAAATTATTTTTCTTTTAAATTATCATCATTATCATTTCGAGTAGGTGACACGGTCAATCGACCATGCACACCCTGGTGTCAGAGTTCTTCGGAACCGCCTCTCGGCCTCTGACGTAGTTCCTTTAACGACTACCAGATGGCAGCCGGGACTCATCATCTTTATTATCAGACAATCAGGTGATTCAAGCCTGCAATGTCCTAACCAAACTGGGAGCAACTAAACAAAGTATGCTTCCCGTGGGAATCGAACCCACGACCCCCGGGTCTACAGGCAAACGCCTTAACCACTGGACTACCGAGGCAGTTTTCTTTTAAATTAATATACAAAATCTTTTAATATTAAAAGTTTTATATAAAATAGGTATGTGCTTAAAATAATAATAAGATACAAATTTGGTTTATTGATGTTTTATTTAGCAGATTTATATGCTATATTTTTCCTTGCGACTCAGAACGCATTTGATACAAATTCAAAATTCAAAACGTTTATTCAGAAAATAGGCCTTTGCAGGCACTTTTTCACGTCAAATCACATTTTAAAGGATCTAATTTAGTCATATTTATATTATTACTTAATGTGCAAAAGCTACAGACTACTAGCGTTTCGGAACCGACCACTGCAGAGAAGAAACGCCAAAAGAAACTCTTTTCAACAGTATTGGTCGCCTACTCGCTTGAAGGGCTTTTTTATTTTATCATCTAGCTTTATCATTTATCATCTAATTTCTTCATTTATCATTTTTTTTTCATTTTATGATTACAATTTTTATTATATAGGTACATTATTATTTTTTGGAACATATTATGTTAGCGATCGAGTGTGCAATGATAATATTTTACATTATACACAGTAGTCTCAAAGAGGCCGAGCAGACCTGTCCCCCCTAGCAGCACCCGTTCACGAGTTGACGCATGGATCAGCCATCGTTAAACTCAACCATATTAGAGGGAATTCAACGACCCGGCACACGACGCCGCCACTAGTTTGAACATTTGAGTGAGCATGACTTACTCGGGCTCGAAGACTTTGTCAAAAATAAATACAACAATAACTGTCCACCACCTGTCGATCGCAAACATTTACATGTTTTACATTGAGGTATGTGGGTTACCTTAAATATTATTAAATAGGCAATTAAACATTTTTTTTTGGGGAGGTCCTGTATCTCACACGAGGTCTAGACTCCTAAACTAATTACTGTTATATGAGTAACTTCTACATTTCCCAACATTTCCCTGGTCTAAGGGAAAAAAGTAAAGGTGTTTTGCCCTTCTCCTAGGATTTGCGCGGAAAAACTGAAGACGGGCGAGGGAATGGCGAAACATTAAAAAAATATTACCAAAAGCAAGGCAGCTAGCAACCTATTGCTTGTTTAATTATCTATACGCTAAACATGGCATTTGGGTCTTAAAACCACTATATGCTCTGTTTATCCCGTAAGAGAAAATATAAATAAATAATTAATATATACGGACAAATCACACAGATTGAGCTAGCCCCAAAGTAAGTTCGAGACTTGTGTTATGGGATTCTAACTCAACGATACTATATTTTATAACAAAAACATATATAGATACACATCCAAGACCCAGGCCAATATGAAAAAATAATTTTCCATCTTGATCTGGCCTGGGATCGAACCCGGGCACTCTCGTGTCTTAGGCTGGCGTGTTGACCGCTGCGCCACGGAGCTAGCCAAAAAGGAAAAGACGTGATTAAATGTTCCATTTCCACGAAATTTACCTTCATTACACGTACATAGTTTGTGATGAAAATACACGTGAACCTTCTGTACTATTTATATTGTATTCCTCCTACCCTTATGTAGCATATAGGTACATATGTTTACATTGAATGTAATCTGTAGTAACTGATGTACGGATTTAGAGAACAATAATTAATCTCAAGCAAGCTGTGTTGGGAGCACGTACGCGAGTTTGTGTGAGACGGTTGAATGATGGAGTACAAAGTTTAAGATATATTTTAAAGATGAGATAGCGTAGGAAACAATTTGTGCCGTGTTTTGTGAGAATATTAAATATTGTTTCAAATAGCCTTACTTTTACAGTCTTTATGAAGTCCTTTTTTCTTCTATGCTGTTCTGGAAGAAAAGAAAAAACGTAGAATGCCAATAAAAATCGAGGCATCTAGCAATCCATCACTATTTTGATTCCGTTTCCCACTTTAACGCCCACCAACACGCTGAACTTGGCCTTTCGGTCTTATGACCCTAGGCTCTGTCTGTCCCGTAAGGGATGAAAACGTGATAATATGTATGTATAATGTATGTTTATGAAGACAGTAATGTTTTTGATACTAGTGCACAATCCTTCATCATTCTGCTGGTCAAAGGCCCTCCCAAGTATTGTTTGTTTCAGGGGAAGATATTGCCATACTTTTTTTTTTTAATTTGCTTGGTAGGGTTGGCAAGCGCAGTTTTTTTTTGTTTGGCTTCTTCTGCTTCCGATCCTGCTGCCTTTTAGAAGAATTTTAAGCTAGAGGTGGATAGGAATTCATTGGGTCTCGCAAGAGAATGAAGGTATTGGGATACTACTCACTCGGATGAATTGGGGTAAAGCAAGTAGCAGCTCGGGATACCGGGTGCTCGTACCTGATGCCATACCTGCAAACACCGGATAGGCAGTTGGGGATGACACCCCTGACCAAGTAAACGATCCAAAGCCTCAAAATGATTTTCTTTTTTGAATTTTATCGAAAATATTGTCTTTTTACAGACCCTTGTTTAAATAAAAACATTTAAAAGTTACTATTTTTAACTCCCCTTTCATTCAAAAACCTACTTGAGCGCGTCTTCACGTTTATCCCTTTATTACCTACCCCCTATTTTCGTCACATAACTACCTGACGGCAGTCACAGTGACCGCATTTTCTTTTTCGCATTTCTACCGCTAGCGAATTAATTTTAATTACAATAGGCAAACGCGCGCACGTAGACGCAAACCGAGCGTTGGTGCAAAGTGTGTAATTTAGCGAGTGAACTCAGGTGCGAAGAGCTAAGGCGCGAACGAACTGAGGTGCGAAGACCTAAGGCGCGAATGAACTAAGGTGCGAGAAGACTAATCTAGGTACAGAAAAGAAAAACGGATGCTCATTAGTGTTTGACTGCCCTCTATCAAAATTAATCACTTTAAAAAGTCGTCACCATGACCGCTGGTAGGTGGTTAAGAGTTATTATTCACAGTTTACATCAATGTGGTAATGGTTAAGTATTTTATTCTATAAATGCGACCAAACAATGAGGTGTTTTCAAAGTGATATTTAAAAAAAGTTACCTTTTTTATATTATTACTAGCTTTCGCCCGCGGCTCCGCCCGCGTCAATGTCGATCCCTCGGGAACAGTACTTTTTCCCGGGATAAAAGGTAGCCTATGCCCTTTTCCGTACTCCAGAGAACTTGTATGCAAAATTTCATCATGATCGGTTCAGTAGCTAGGGCGTGAAAGCGTAACAAACAAACTCACTTTCGCATTTATAATATTAGTAAGGATTTTTCAGACTAGATGGCGTTGATCAAGTCAAGTGTCAAATAAAGCCCTAGTGAAAAAATAAAGTCAAGATAAGAATTTATCAAGCATTGATTGACACTTGCGTTTTTATCAACGCCATCTATCTGGCTTAAACTTTTATTTATTTTATTATTTTTTTGAAAAGACCTCATTACAAAGAAAAACCTTCGGAACAACGGAAGAAAAATAAGTCATAGTCGTAGGTCATAGTAACAAATTCTCTATTATCTTTGATTTTTTGTAAGTTAGCTTCAGGTGTGAGGTCACGGTCATGGCCGGGTTATGAATTGTTAGTGAACATAGACATGAATTGCTTTATGTACAATTGATGTTTTTTAGATTGTTTGAATATATTAAAGTGATTGACGACTGAATATGTGACAGGACTTTTTATCGATTCAAAAGAAGCGATGGTTATCTAGTGGTCATAGAATGAAAGTAGTTGTAAATTTCAATATTTCAGCTTGACTTCTAAACCGATTAGTCATCATTTTGAGTAGGTGCCACGGTCAATCAACCATGCACGCACACCCCGGTGTCAGAGTTTTTCGGAACTGCCTCTCGGCCTCTGACGTGGTTCCTTTAACGACTGCCAAATGGCAGCCGGGACCAAAGGCTTAGCGTGCCTTCCGAAGCACTGAAACATCTTCATTATCAGACAGTCAGGTGTTTCAAGCTTGCAATGTCCTTACCAAACTGGAAATGACTAAACAAAGATTGTTTCCCGTGGGAATCGAACCAACGACCTCCGGTTCTAAAGTCAAACGCCTTTTGCCTTAACCGCTGGACCACGGAGGCAGTTAATCATTCAAAAAGTGATCAGTAAATTATAGACACAGTTATTTATGTAAAAAACTTATTTTTCTACAAATCATATTACCGATCTATATTACTTCACTTTGAGCCAGTTCCGATACCCCTAAAGTCGAATTCTTTAGCAAAATATTTATTTACACATTAACATAGTTGTACTTGAAAACAATAAAGTAAGAAACTCGGTAGTAAACCCATGTTGAAATAAAACTAACATAATGATTATTACATAAAGTTCAAATGAGCCCTGATCGTATCTTTACAAGCGAGCTCCATTGCGCAATGATAACACGCCAGCTTGCTACACGAGGGTGCCCGAGTTCAATCCCCGGTCAGGTCAAGACGGAAAATGATCTTTTTCAGATTTGCCTGGGTCTTGGATGTTTATCTATATATATATTTGTTATAAAATATAGTATCGTTAAGTTAGTATCCCATAACACAAGTCTCGAACTTACTTTGGGGCTAGCTCAATCTGTGTGATTTGTTTGTATATATTTATTTACAACGGAGGCGCCACTCAGCCAAACCTTGCATAAGTACGCTGAACAAGATGGCCGACAAAATAGATCTATTTGACTGCTCATTAACGGAATTCACAAGGCCAATACTGTTTGTTTTATGTTAAAAGTAATAAATTAAAGCATTGTACGTTACGCTATTGTGTTAGGGAGCCCTGTGATGACCGTGTAAGCAGAAATAAATAAATAAAAAAAATATAAAATGACGTCGCTTCCGCTCTTTTTTCGCTTAGATCTTTGAAACTTCTGAAAGCATTTAATGCAGTTTTCAGCAATAGATAGAGAAAGGTTTATATGTATAATACCTATACATAATAAAGTTACCCACATTAGTATCTACATTGCACCCATTCCAAGCCGGGGTGTACTGCTAGTAAGTAATAAAGTGCAAAATAATAAACTCAAAAATAGTCCAACGCACATTAACCCTATCAAAAACCAACTCATGAATATAATCCACAAACTACCATCAAATGAACCAAAAGGTTCTCAAATGATTTATAGAGCTCGCTATTTTAGTTGAGTCAACATTTTCGCCTCGGATTACAAAAAGACCTATTTCACATATTGACTAAATTAATTAGTTAATCTAAATATATATAACTCAAAGGTGACTGACTGACATAGTGATCTATCAAATCAACGCACAGCCTAAACCACTGGACTGATCGGGCTGAAATTTGGTTTGCAGGTAGATGTTATGACGTAGACATCCGCTAAGAAAGGATTTTGATCAATTCTACCCCCAAGGGGATAAAATGAATGAAAGTTTGTATGAAACTTATCGCGAAGCCGCGGACAAAAGCTAGTTAAATAATAAATGAATTTATTTATTTCACAAAGTAGGTATTACATTGAAAGAGTTTTACAGCAAAAGGAGAACATAACATTTAATTTATATAATTATTTAGATAGAGAGCTAAGCCCTAAAAAAAGTTAAAAGAAAAATATAATCCCTTTTGGAAATTGATGAAACAAATTCCTTCTTCATTAGGTTACTTCGTGTAAATTATTGACAAAAAAGTATTATCATAATAGATAAATTTCGGTCATTGTGCTAACCATCGATAAAATTGTCGTGTTATTTTTATAAAGACATTTATTGCTTAGCCACTATTCGACCACATTAAACATTGTATAATATTTAGTGTATATAAAATGATTTATACTGTATTTAATAATTTATTTAATGTAAGTAATAATTATAAGTAATAAAAATAGTGAAAACTTTTTTAAAACAAGCATTTTTTTATGTACATTACTTTATGTTTTTTTTTATGTGTATTTGACGGCAAACGAGCAGACGAGCCACTTGATGGAAAGTGGTCACCGTCGCCCATGGACATCTGCAACCACCAGAGAAGGTTCTGATGCGTTGCCGACTCTGTTTCAAGTTATTTTTCAACGAGCCCTTTAATTTGGTATTCATATTGTCGGAGTGCATAATAAATAGCTAGTCCCCATCTTGGTTGTTCAGCCATATTGCATTAAAAATGGCGTCACACATTTAACCATGCATTGTCATCCAAACTAGAGTATACAAAATTTCAGCTTAATCGATAGAAGATATCAGTTTCAAAATTAAGTTGCAAGATTTCACCAGAACAAACATAATTACACACACATTGCAAGTTTAAAAAAAAGCGTGTACTAATAATAATAACTTACATCAAACAAGCGTTGGAATGAACTCATTTGTACCTAATATCTGTAATTAGGACATTTTACGTATAAACCTAATGCAGACCTGCCCATTTCATTAATTTAATCCCGTGTATTTAGACTCTAACCCTTAGGGGTTCTCACTAAATTCATATTTTGTTGCAGGGTACTTCTGGCACATCACAGATCTTCATTATGACCCGTTCCACAATTCCCCGGAGTTCCATAGAGGTACGGACGTTTCACAGCTAAATATATTTTTACAATTGCCATGAGTTATTGTTGAAGTTGTGGGTTAATATTAATTTTGTGATGAGGAGTACTGTTTTATGGTTGGAACTTAAGCTGAAAAATTGCGAGATAATATTTTTCTTCCTCTGAGCTTTTTCTCGACTCCATTGTTGGTTGTGATGCGTCGGGCCCCGGGGTTTGCTGCGTTTGCAAACAATTAGATAATTATCTACTACAAAGTATTAGAGTAAGACAAAATGGGTTTTATTTGTTTGTTTTTCGGTGTATAAGTGGCCAGCTTTGGTGTCAGATTTTTTAAACTGCCTAAAAGCAACTGACATGTCTTAACAAATGTCTATTGCATAATGGTACCCCTGATAACGTAATGCATGGTCGATTGACCGTAACACCTACTCGAAATGATGATGAAGAATGTCATCATGAAAACAGTTCGGGACCAACATGCCTTTTGAAGCACGGAGTAGCTCGAAATAGTTTTATGCCACTTGTGGTCGCATCCCATTGGGGCCCGCGTCTGGGGTTCTTACCATACGTAAGCGCTAATAATGCTTACACCTCTGGACCTTCGGGATCCTCACAACCAAAAATGGATTTTTGAAAATTGCAATAATTCAGCCCATTAAACTGTTAACGGACACCAATTAGACTTTAACATGTCTAATTGGTGTCCGTTAAACGCACCGTAAAATAGGAGCTCAAGAAGTAAATAAAATTGTATGATATAAGTAAACTTATACTTGAATTTTGAGTGAGAGAAAAGAACAAACTAATAGGTATGTGAAATGAATGAGAGAAGCAGTCTGCTTTCTTCATCATCATCATCTCAGCCGCAAAAAGTCCACTGCTGGACATAGGCCTCCCCCAAGGATTTCCAATATGACCGGTTGGAAGCGGCCTGCATCCAGCGTCTTCCTGCGACCTTGGTTAGGTCGTCCGACCACCTTGTCGGTGGGTGTCCAACGCTGCGCTTGCCGGTACGTGGTCGCCATTCGAGCACCTTTCTGCCCTATCGGCCATCGGTTCTTCGAGCTATGTGCCCCGCCCACTGCCACTTCAAAGAGCTAATCCGCTGAGCTATGTCGGTGACCTTTGTTCTTCTACGGATCTCCTCGTTTCTGATTCGATCTCGCAGAGAAACACCGAGCATAGCCCTCTCCATAGCTCTTTGAGCGACCTTGAGCTTTCTTATGAGGCCCATAGTAAACGACCACGTTTCGAACCCGTAAGTCATCACTGGCAACACACATTGGTCGAATACTTTCGACTGAGGCACTGAGGTATTTTGGACGAGAAGACACTTCGGAGCTTCCCGAACGCTGCCCAGCCGAGTCGGATTCGTCGAAAGACCTCATCCTTGAAGCTGGAACTTCCAACCTGGATCAATTGACCCAGATAGATATATTGGTCAACAGCTTCAAGTATGGAGCTCCCAACAAGCACTGGAGAAGGCGCAACATGGACATTCGACATTATTTTCGTCTTGTCCATGTTCATTTTAAGGTCCACTTGTTGGGAAACTTCATTGAGGTCATTGAGCATGGCACTCAGATCCTCCAGCGACTCTGCCATTATAACAATGTCATCGGCAAATCGAAGGTGAGTGATATACTCGCCGTTAATATTAATGCCAAGTCCTTTCCATTCCAGCAGCTTGAAGGCATCCTCCAGAGCAGCGGTGAACAGTTTTGGAGATATCACATCTCCCTGTCTCACACCTCTCTGTAGTCGGATAGCCCTCGTACTCTGCTCCTGTACTCGGACTGACATTGTGGCGTTGCTGTATAAGCACTTCAACACTTCGATATACCGATGATCGATGCGGCATCGCTGGAGAGATCGAAGTACGGCCCATGTTTCGATTCGAACGCTAAGCATAGTGGCCGGTTATACTCTCTGGTCTTCTGTATAACCTGCCGCAGCGTGTGGATGTGGTCTATGGTACTATAGCCTTTTCGGAAACCGGCTTGTTCGGGAGGCTGGAAGGCATCGAGCCTGTATGTGAGACGATTCGTGATTACTCTCGAAAACAGCTTATAGACGTGGCTCAGGAGCGTGATGGGCCTATAGTTCTTCAGTAGGGTATTGTCGCCCTTCTTGAAGAACAGCACCACCACGCCCCGGTTCCACGCCTCTGGCGTCACGCCTTCGAGCAGAACGGAATTGAAGAGCCTCTGAAGGACTTTCAGTATCGGCGTTCAGCCCGCTTTCAGAAGCTCTGCTGTGATTCCGTTCTCGCCCGGCGCCTTGTTATTCTTGAGCTGTTTGAGAGCAATCCTAATCTCGTACAGGTTGATGTCCGGGATATCTTCGGTATAGTGTCAGGTAAGTTTGGCTCTAGGATCTTTGGCCAAACTTATGGACTTGACGTCACGGACTATCTCGCGACAGTAACAGTGCTAGTACAATTTCGCTCATAAAAAGTATAAACAGTTTCAGTTCTCTTTAAAATTATACACAATCTAAAGTGCGTTCTTTTAATATACGGTGTTAGTGTTAGTGGACGTTGACCTGCAGTTTGTGGTGCATATTGATGCAGTTTTGTTTTGTTTGCTCTTGGACATTAACATTTTTCTACAGTGGGTAGACAAACAGCTGGTAGGCAGACATTCCACGGTGCTTAATATAGGAACTATTTATAACTGTGTGTGCGTGATATGGAAAAAAAATACTAGACTGAATTCAGCTAAAGAAAAATAAGTTCACATTCAATAATAATTTATATAATTAAAAAAGCACCTAGTAAAGTAACGATATCTAGCGCCGACAGTTGGAACCGGCACTTGTGCTTACATACATTTTTGTATTTTACTTTTTATTTTGTGCTGACTGAATAAATAAACAGAATATGGCTAAGTGTGCGGGATGTGGAAAGTTCTTGGCGGCGGGGGCAGCCACTGGCTGTAGTACGTGTCCGCTATTGTACCATAAGGCTTGTGTGTCGTTCACTGATGGAGCTGTAGGTCGGGATTGGTCTTGCCCTGATTGCAAGCGCAAATTAAAGAAAGGTGATAATAGTTGTACCCCTGTAAGAGGTACTGGAATTGGTGTGTCAGATGGTGGTTCGGTTGCAGGCCGGGGGATTATCAGCCCCGAACTCGAAACTAACATAAGCAGTATAGAAGGGCTCCCCAGTGAGCACGTCCAGGACTTTCGTAGGGAGATCTCCGAGTACATGGCGGAGCTTCGAGAGTTCAGGAGGGAGATCGCCGCGGAACGCGCCGCTCGCGCGGCCATGAACGAGCGCATCGATAATCTCGAACTCAGGCTGGACGCGCTGGAGCAGAGACCAGAAACGGGATCGTCTCAGGAAGGGGTTGCCGAGTTCCAGCGCACCATCGCTGATCTCAAGGCTGAGCTCAACGACCGTGATCAGGACGCTCTTCTCTCGGACCTCGACATAGGACATCTGCCTGAAGAGAAGGGCGAGAACGTGGTCCTTGCGGTGAGCGTCGTGGCCTCGCGGTTGGGAGTCACCCTTGAGGAGCAGGACGTGGTGTTTGCGGAGCGCGTGGGTGCGGCGCCGGGTGTGGGCGGGCGCGCGCGCCGCGTCGTGGTGCGGCTAGCGCGCCGCCAGCTGCGCGACGACCTGCTGCGCGCCGCGCGCGTGCGCCGCACGCTGGCCGCGGGGACCGCCCGCATCTTCGTCCGCTTCGTCAACGAGCGGCTAACGAGGCAAAATAGTCAGCTTTTTCACCGGGTCCGCGAGGAGTGCCGCAAGCAGGGCTGGCGGTACTCGTGGACTAGGCGTGGGCGTATATTTACTCGTAAGACTGATGGCCAAGCTGTGCACCCCATCCGTACGGAAGCAGACTTCATCCGTGTCTTTGAACTTCATGGGTCAGTACACCCGACCACTCAGGAACTGGAAAGGGCATAACTTTATGAGCATAATTATTAAAACTATGTCAGTTAGTTTATATCATTTAATTAATATAAATATAATCAACATTCATGTCACATACTTAATAGTACTGGTTTATAATATTTTCCACAATAATAGACAGCCATTTTTTCATAAGAACGTGATAGATACATTCACTCCAATAATAATGACAGTGTTTATGTCTGTGTTGTTTCACTATATGCCAATTAAGATTTTTTGTTTCACCTTGTATCCTAACTTATGTTATATGTTATCTGGCAAAACATTGTATTTTCATATAAGAAAAAGTAACCATAAATGTTTGATATATTGCAAACAATTTACTATACTAAAGTTTATTTTAAATCATAAAAATTTGTCCTTTTCCCCTGTATTTTTCACATCTCCTTATGATTAACAATAATTTTCTAAAAGTTGGTTTGCATAATGTTCAGTCACTGGGAACCAAACATGATGAATTTATAGTTGCAATTAATCAGCTTTCACCAGATTTATTTGCTATTAATGTAACTTGGTTGCCAGCAGGGCAAGAGGGGCGAGCACCTATGTTGCCCGGTTACAGGTTGAGGTATACGCCACGTTCAAAGATTGTTAAACATGGTGTTGGCGGTGGTGTGGGATTTATGGTGAAAAAAGGAATTAATGCAAAAACCTGTCCACACCCTGTCTCTTCCGTGGAGCAGTATTGGATCAGCATAAAAATTAATGGTCTGAGTGTAATTATTGGCACCGCTTACAGGCCGCCTTGGTTAAATATAAATATTTTACTTGATGCACTAACTGAATCCTGCGCATTCTTCTCAGGATATGATCGAATGATTCTTTTGGGTGATTTCAATGTGGATATGCTCGATAAAAAAGACCCTGGTTATGTTGTGTTTACAGAGTTCCTCCAATACACTAACCTATCACAATACGTATATGAACCTACACACTTCACAAGTAGCAGTGCAAAAGCTATTGATTTGATTTGCACAGATGCCAAGGTGCGCTCTGTCTTGGTAAATCACATTCCTGAACTAGGCGCGCATGCTATAGTATCTGCAGTACTAACCCTTAAAAAAGAAAAATGTGTCCCTAAAAAATTGTTTACAGACCCTACAATGACATTTTACATGACTTATTCTATCGGGACCTGGGAAGAATTGACTGGAAAATCCTCATGACACTTGATAATATAAATGATATGGTGAGCTGGTTCAATCAAAGTGTTTTATTTTTATTTGACTTACACGCCCCTTAAAAGGTTTTCATAGCTAAGGATAAACTTCAGCCCTGGTTCACTGACACCATACAAACAATGATGAGCATACGGGATAAAAGCCACAAGAAATTCAAAGCTACCAAATCTGAAGCTCACTATCAGTTTTATAAAGACATGAAAGCATTGGTTATTTCTGCATTGTTTAATGAGAAGAAAGCATATTTTGACCAAAATATCAATGTAAATTTAAATAACCCCAAATCTCTTTGGAAAAATTTAAAAAATACAATAATAATAAAAAATAATAATGATTATCTGCCTGTAGACTTCGCAAATGACCCTGACTCCCTCAATGACCATTTCTTAAGTTTACCCAAAAATAATGCTATTAATTTATCGACTTTAACGTTTTTTGAATTCAATAGATTTGATGACAATTTGCGATTTTCCCTGCAGACAGTTGATCGTGGCACTGTTGATAATATAATTAAATCTATTGGCTCCAATGCAGAGGGTAGTGATCACATCACTCTCAAAATGATTCATTTAACTTTACCTCATACCCTGGACATCATTACATTTCTAATTAACATATCAATTGATACTGCCACAGTTCCTGACTTGTGGAAGCAAGCTCTCATTACACCTATACCAAAATGTCCCAGTCCTTCAACTTTGGCAGATATTCGTCCAGTGAGTATCTTACCTTATCTCTCAAAAATTCTAGAAAAATGTGTTTACTTACAATTATCAAAATATTTAGAATCAAATAATCTGCTACCTGAAATGCAATCTGGGTTCCGCAAAGGTCGTAGTACAACCACAGCGTTGTTGGATGTGGTGGATAATGTGTTGTCAGCTCAAGATCAGGGTTTAGGGACTATTCTGGTTCTTCTTGACTATTCCCGTGCCTTCGATATGATAAATATCCCACTCCTTCTGTCAAAAATGGCCTACTATGGTTTCGACCGTCACACTATTAACTGGTTTCACAGCTACTTCATGTTGAGATCACAACTCGTACAAGTTAGGAGGAGTGATGGGTCTATAGCTGTCTCGGAGAGTCGTAATGTGGACAGGGGAGTACCACAGGGCTCAATCTTGGGACCTTTATTGTACATTCTTTATAGTGCGGATGTCATTTCTCGCATTCGACACTGTAAATGTCATATCTATGCTGATGATATCCAAATTTACTATCACTTCCTTCCATCTAGTACATCGACAGCTGTAATGAAAATAAATGAAGATTTAGACAACATAAGTACTTGGTCAAATGAAAATGCTTTAGTACTGAACCAAAAGAAAACCAAATACTTAGTACTGGGCTCTCGTAAGCAAGTGAAAGATATAAAATCTCACCTACCAAATGTTGTGCTGGAGCAAGAACCCATCGAGTGTGTTTCAGAGGCTAGGAACCTGGGGCTTATAATGGACTCACAGCTGCACTTTGAGAAGCATGTGCTGGAGGCTGTCCGTAATTGCTTTTACCGTCTCAAAATACTATACAACATACGCCCTTATCTGTCAGTTGATTTGCGTATTCGTTTATGTGACAGCCTCATCTTATCAAAACTTAATTATGCAGACTGTGTGTATGGGCCTTGTCTTCTTGTCAAAACTCAAAACCTTTTACAGAGAGTTCAGAACGCATGTGTGAGATTTGTTTTTCCTGTACCTCCCCGCACGCATGTGACTCCTTTTATTAATAAGGCGAACGTTTTAAAAATGTCGGCTCGTAGAAGTCACCATTTAGCATGCTTGCTGTTTGGTGTTATTAAATCAGAACAGCCTTCGTATCTTTTCGAGAAATTGAGATGGTTTCAGTTTGCCGGTAGACAGGGTGCTCGCTCCTGCCAAATTTTCCGCCTTCTAACACCCCGACATAAAACTGCCGCCTTTAGAGGCAGCTTTAGATATGCGGCTACCTCCTGCTGGAATAACTTGCCGCCTCCGTTGCGTGCCCTAAAAACGTTAAGTACATTTAGAAGACACCTTAAAACGCACTTGCTTCAAATTCAAATACAATAAATACCTAAAAAACTTACCAACGACGATGGCACGTCACACGTGGGCGGCTAGGGTTAATCCAGCGGTGCCTATTGTTCAGTTCCATCAACGTGGGGATAAATCCAATTTGAAATGCTGATCCACACAATTTCACTGTGTCTGTGATGCCTATTATGTGTAAATAATTACTAATAAGCATAAAATTATTGTATTAATCACAAAGCACGGCGGCAGCCATTGATTGAATGGATGGATCTGTTACGTGATTGGACATACTCTTTCAAATCTGTGGTGATTGGTTCATTGGTTGTCGACTGTGATTTGACGTTTTGAAAATAGTAGTTTTTTTTTTTTGTTTTTACTAGTGACGTGGCACTAATGCCACGTGTTGTGCTGCTTGTCTTAGTTCTGACCGACTGTCTTGTGTGAGTGTACTGTTATGTTATTCATTATTTTCTTTTCTTATGTTTTTTTTTTCTTTTTGTGTATGTATTTTACTTATTTTTTTTTTTCTCGTTATACTTTGCTCGTGGGACGGTCCGTGATGCCACAGAAGGTGACGGCTGAAAATCAGTGTTGTACTAGGTCATGCATATGCCTAGTACAACGTAATACTGAGCCGTCACCTTTTGTAATACTGATGGCACCGCCTTATAATTGTGTTTTTTCTTATACTGTCCTTTTTTCTTGTGTTGTGTGTGCCATTGTGTGTTACAATAAATATTTTTTTCATTTTTTTTTTCATTATAATGGGTTTGGCTACTGAGGTAAACAACTGTCCATAAAACCTCTCGATCTCGCCCAGCACCTCGGCTTTCGACGATACCACGTTGCCGTCCTTCTTCTTCAGCTTAGTCAATCGGCTCGGCCCAATAGACTCCACTCTTGCGAACACTTTGGAGCCTTTATTTTGCTCTATCGTCTCCTTAATACGCTTGGTATTAAAGGAACGAATGTCGTGTCGCAAGGCCTTCTGGATTTGTCTATTGAGCTGCCGATGTACGTCCGCATCTTCGGAGGTCTGCAGCGGCATAGATTGTCGCGTGGCCATCAATTTTAGGGTCTGGGGCGATATTTTTTGAGGCTTTTGTTTCGGGCGGGACTTAAAAAACTTCGCTGCCGCCGCCTGGACAGTGTCTACGAACCCATTATTTAACTCGTCCACAGATACGCAATCCTTCAAGCAATCGAAGCGATTCGAGAGTTCCAGTTGGAAACTTTCGACATTTTGGATATGGGCCGGAGACGGTCGGAGCGTAGACTTCATCAAGCGAGTCCTCTCTCGTCTGAGATCAATATTCAAGATGCTACATTTCTGCAATATGACCTCACTGCTTTCTTCGATAAGCTGCAATATATAATAAAATGGTTATTTTGTTGCTGTTGTAGCAGTGATCATAATATGACAAATGTAGCGTCTTTTATCATTTTGAGTCAACCCTGAAAGTTTCAAGCTGAGGATTATGCCTCGAGGCAGCTTCAAGTGGAGCCAAAAATAAAAAACCGTTGGACCCAGAAAGTGACCAATGGTAGCGTTCTACAGCGGGTTGGCTAGAAGCGCAACCTTTTGCTTACGGTAAAGAAGCGGTAAATCTCCCACCTTGGTCACGTGCTCAGACACCTGTATGCTTCTAGCTCATAATGATGGGCAAAGTTGCTGGAAAATGAAACGCGGGAAGAAAGAAGTCATGGTTGCGGAACATAAGACAGTAGACTGGGATTGCTAAAGGGGCTGTGCTATTCCGTCGAGCCAAGACCAGAGAGGACTGTACCAAGCTGATCGCCGACCTTTACTGGTTGGAGAGGCACCTTTAGAAGAAGAAAATTATTTAACATCGGGCTGGAAGTACTGGTGTCGAGAGGGAGGGGTAGTGATTGTATCGAGAATCCATATCAGACGTTTGTTTGATTTTCGTGTGTGTAAGTGGCCAACGCTGGTGTCAGAATTTTTAAGCTGCGCAAAGGCATCTGACATAGCTGAACGACTGCCATCAAAGATCAACAACAGCCGGGACCAACGAATTAACGTGCCTTCCGAAGCACGGAGGAGCTCGAGATATTTTATGCCACTTGCGGTCACCCATCATAATAGGGACTGCGGCCAGGGTTGCTTAACATGCGTAAGCGATTTCAATGCTCACGACCACTAGGCCATCGGGGTCGTCATATCAGGGGTATCAGAAAATAACAAGTGGCTGCATGTGTTTAACCAGGTTTTGCCCTGGCGCTAATAAGTTCTAGACTTGCCTTGTGTATTTATACTCACTAATTTTACTCTATCTTTAGGGTGCAGACATAACCGCGGCAACAACGAACACAGCCACCACAACAACAGGCATCGGGACCACACATGCGATAGTTCCTGGCCTCTGATACAGAGCGCTGCTGCGTTGATGGCTGAGAGGCATCCCGATACGCTGGAGTTTGTGCTCTGGACTGGGTATGTATCTAGGCAGAATTTATTAATCACAAAATTCTAAATTTAATTTAATTTAAATAATTTAATAGACCTTTGCCCAGCAGTGGAACACTATAGGATAGTTAAAAAAAAAATGTGGTAGAGTCACGCTACCGGAAAAAAACGTTTTTGCTAGTAGCATGAAAGGGCCAGTTTGTCCGGGAAAAGACCACACTCTGATCTCTCTCACAGCAGATCGACATTGGAGTATAAGCTTTACCGCTTTTATGGTTCGTTCGGTGAGTGAGAGAGCCGGAGGCTCATCCTTCCTCCAACTCCTTGAAAGCCGGCAACGCTGTTACACCCTGGTGTTGCAACACTGATTGCTTACGATCAGGTGGCTCACTTGGTCGTTTGCCATCCTTAACCAAAAAAAAAAAACACAGCCTACTAAAATTCACCATGCGGAAGAATGACAACGAGTAGTGGATAGATTCTACTAGTTCGAAAATATAGCTCCTGGTCTGTTATACAGAACGCTATTGCGTCAAAGGATGAGATCATAAATTTAAAAAAAAAATTGCGTCGATGAGATACATATCGATACGTTAAGACGAGGCCTCAGATGTTTGGTACCATCGCTCGGCAAAGGCGTATGCAGACTGATCAAGTGCGCGCAAGGGATAGCACTTGGCGGTTTAGCCCGTGAATGATGAGATAGGAGATAGTCTAGAGTCGCTCAAAGAAAAAAACGTAAGCGCCAAATTCGTTATTTCTATTTTATATAAAATCAGACCGGTTAATTGTATTTTCATATTTACATTTTGATGAATTACTAATAACCTATCTTTTAGTCTAAAAATCATTATTTCATTCGTCGCATTTGAGCTACAATAACAAAAACTCTGCGAACATAGACCATTTTTCAAAAAATATTTCTATCGAGAAAATCTTATCAAAACGTGTTTTCATCTTACACTTTTGGAGATGAAATAGTCAAAAATCATATTACTTAGATTTGAAACTCCTAATTTAAGTATTTTGCGAGATAAATAAGGTTCAGAACGACCTTATTTACAGTGGTATCGCCTTAATGTTTTAAATTTAGAATGTATGTAGTCAGAATTTATTATTCTTAAAATTCTAAATCAAGGCCTTCTGATACTGAGCTATTTGGAATGTTGACATGGCTAATAATATTAATATATAAATTACGTAATCGCTATTCAAATTTAAATAAAAAAATATTTATTTGCAGTAATAATGGTCACACATTCGTGCTCATCACTTATAACATCAAATCACATGGCACACAAACGTTACTGTTACGTAACGGGTCCAGCAATTCCTTTGTTAAGGAACATAGTTCTAAAAATATTTTGGTATTAACCTACATGAGTTCTGTGGCTTAGTGGTTATCATGCTAGGCTGCCACACTCGAGGTCATGGATTCAATCCCCGGTCAGGTCAAGATGGAAAATGATCTTTTTCATTCGATATATATTATTGTATCGTATAATTGAGTTAGTATCCCATAACACAAGTCTAGGTACATAAATAGATAAACACCCAGGCATATCTGAAAAAGATTATTTTCCATCTTGACCTGACCGGAGAAATATATTTAAACACCAATGATATAATTGCACCCATAACAGACTTATAATACAAAGAAATACTCTCTAAAACCTCAATCATAACACGTTTATAACTTTAATACGTCTACCCCCTGTCGCGAGTGCTTAATATTAAACCAGTATTTTACTTGAAGCATCACCATAAGCTTTATAGCAGAGATAAAAACCAGCTTAAGGTAGCGTTAGGTATTTAATCAACTCTTCCAAAGTTTTCTTACGACTTTATGATCGTTTCTTTGTCACGTAGATATATAAATAACGTGTGTATTTAGACAGAGAGGGTCGACTGGTGACTTGAATGTATATATAGGTTTCTCTGAAGCCTATCACGGGCACCAGGCGCTCTTCATGTTGCAATACAACTTTCCTTGTTACAAATGGCTTGAATACAACTTCTGTATTATGTAAAATGTGATCAAAATTAAGCAAAAAGTTATGGATACCTGCATATTGCCATCTTTAACCTACAAAATCAAAAGAATTAAAAAAATACCCCATAGTATAATTCGAAAGAAGGTAAAAGTCAAAGATGCTCTAATTCTCTAATGGCGTTGGGTTGGTCACATAGCCCGACTTACATAACAGATGGACAAAATAACTAGATAACTAAAAAAATAAGAATGATAGAGAACAGGGATAAGTCCGCCATTGTATGTTTACTTTTCGTTTATACTATGTTTTATACAAACAAACAATTACAATTATGATATAGGATTTACAAAAAAGAAAGTTGGATAAGAAGTACGTTGGGACAGCTAGTATAAAATAAAAAAGCGGCCAAGTGCGGGTCGGACTCGCCCATGAAGGCTTCCGTAGCAGTAAGTAACATAATATAAAAGTTCTTTTAGTTCGTTGTAACTTTGATTGAATGAAAGGTAAATTACGGTTTACGATCTATGACGTATTTATTTACGATCTACCTATATGACGTATTTAAAATCTATGTACTTACTAGGTCTCGTTCAAACCAATTTTCGGTGGAAGTTTTCATGATAATCACTTCATCTGGTTATACGTACATCATATATTTATTTTAGTTTTATCATTGTCATATTTTAGAAGTTACATCGCTCGCGCAAACTATTCAGTTTAGAAATAATATATATCAGAAACCTCAGTATCAGTTTTGAAGACCCATAGATAATCCACATGTATGGGTTTGATGAAAAAGAAAGTTGAGTTTCTAAGTATTCTCCATACTTAGAAGCTCAACTTTTTTTTTCAAATTTTGATTTCTATTTTTGTGTGAAAATCTTAATGCGTTTCACAGAATACATCTACTTACAAAGTTTCAACAGTATAGTTCTTATAGTTTCGGAAAAAAAGGCTTTGACGTACGGATACTGCCCAAAACATGCATTGGCCTTCCAGAACAAATTACTATCCTTCCTACAGCTTAAAAATACTTCCGATCAGCGTTAGAAGCAGCAGCAGTAAGCACAAAGCAATAACAACTGTTTTCACCAACCCTGTAAAAACGCCAGGCTTGACAGGCGGGTTGAGTATGCAATATTCTCCCATGGAATGAAAAATCCTTGAGAGAGGCCGTTGTCCAGCAGTGGACTTCTTGCGGCGGTAACAACGATCTATACTTTTTATGGATTTGATTGTTTATTTCTTTGTCTAATTTGCAAATATTTTTTTATACTTCTCAGTCCCTTTACCTTGTCTCAGCTTCGCTCACTTCACTTTTTTTCATCTCTTACGAGTATACATAATGGGTACTCGTATACACTGTTTATGATTACCAACTTGTTACGCATTATTTTGTTATCTATTAAATGTTACTAGTTTGTAACAATGATATCCTTTTCTTGTTACTATATCATTACTATTAGTGGAGATTTGTTATTGACTGTATGTATATTACTAAGTTTTTAGATATTAAGTTATTGTAGTCGATAATCTCACAAACAAAGAAATAAATAAATAATTAAAAAATCGCCAATTGACAGCTATATTATCATCGATTAACATAGCCTGTTAATTAAAGAAGTAGTGTCTTATGAAAGTTGGCCATTACAAGAAACCAATGTACCATTAAGTAGGTAAACAGGTATACGGCATACATATATTTATGTGTATTAAAATCGATAATTATTGATTTACTATATTACTGATTAGACAATTATTTAAACAGGGACATCCTCTCATCATCAATGGAGCACGTAAGCGAGGAAATCAAGCTCGAAGCCGTCAGGAACGTCACGGATATCCTGAGCAGGACATTCAGCAGTCAGTTCGTGTTCCCAGCGTTGGGACACAACGATCCACCCCCTTCTAAAAAGCTGGTCGAGATGTGGATGCAGTGGCTTCCTACAGAAGCGTTGCAGACTTTTGAGACTGGTAGGTGTTAATAATTTCAGTCAAAATATTTTTTACTCTTTGAAACACTTTTCTGAGGTTCTTAGTCATATGACCTGATAGCTTAAATATCATAAACAACAACGTATGTTCTACGATTTTTGATAGTTGGTTTGATTTTATTTTTTTATACAAGAACTAGCTTTCGAAAAATGACGATCCCTCGGGAATAGTACTTTTTCCCGGGATAAAAGGTAGCCTATGTCCTTCTCCGCACTCCAGAGAACTTGTATGCAAAATTTCATGATGATCGGTTCAGTAGTTACGACGTGAAAGCGTAACAAACAAACAAACGAACTCACTTTCGCATTTATAATATTACTAGCTGTTGCCCGCGGCTCCGCCCGCGTTAATGTCGTTCCCTTGAAAACAGTAGAAATGATAAAAATTCCATACAACCCCTCCCCCTCTGCTTTTTCCCCTTAAGGGGGAATTTAATACATTTCACCTGCATAGATCTTTAGTCCTTAAGGAGGGGGATTTTGCCCATTTCACCTACACATATAATTTTTTATTGTAATGGAGAACTTCTTATTGTCATATTTCTAAGTAAATAAAACCACACATACTTTTTAGGGGGATTTTTTCAAGGGGAAATTTCGTCCATTTTAACTACACAGATCTTTTCAATTGTAATGTAAACATATATACTTATTTTTATACTTCTATGTCCAGAAATGAGAAAAAATCCATACAACCCCCCTTTATCCCTTAAGGGGGGAATTTATCTTTTTTAATTGTAATCTAGAACGTATATACTTATTTTCATACTTCTAAATCTAGAAATGAAAAACAATCCATACTAACTTTACTCCCCTATTTTATCCCTTCAGGCGAAAATTTCGTCGGGTTTACCTACATACATTGTAATCCAGAACGTCCAGAAATGAGAAAAATTCCATACAACCAGCCCCCCCCCCCCTCCCCTTTATCCCTTAAGGGGGGGATTTTATACATTTTACCTACACAGAGCTTTTTAATTGTAATCAAGAACTTACATACCTATTTTTATATTCTAAGTCTAGAAATTGAAAAATTCCATACAAACTTTACCCCCTATTTACCCCTTCAAGGGATTCTCCCTTGAAGTCTGGTTCACCAAAACAGATCTTTTTTAATTTTAATTGAGAACTTGTGTGCCTACTTTCAAACTTCTAAGTCAAAAAATGAGAAAATTCCATAAAACTTCATCCCCTTTGATTTTCTAAAAATCCTTTCTTAGTGCTCATTTACATCATAAAAAGAATCCCTGTGCTAAATTTCAGTTCTTGGGCACAGTAGTTTCGGCTGTGCGTTGATATATAAGTCAGGTTTGCTTTTGGCCCGCGGCTCCGCCCGCGTAAGTGTCGATTTCTCAGGAACAGTAGAATTACCCGGAGTACATTAGTTCATGACTTTCAATGAAACACCTTAATATTGAATTTCAATTGAATAATTTCAAAAACTGAAAGTTTCATACTAACTGTGCATCCCCTTATACCCCCTTAAGGGATGATTTTTGAGAAAAATATTTTACTCGTGTTTCATGCCTTTCAGTAAAGAACCTTCATGCTGAATTTCATTCGACTAACTTCAAAAATGGCAAAGATTCATGCTTACTTTGCACCCTATTTTACCCCCTTAAGGGATGATTTTTGAGTAAAATATTTTACTTGTGTCTCATACCTTTCAGTAAAGAACCCTCATGCTGAATTTCATTCGAATTACTTCAAAAACGGCAAAGTATCATACTAACTTTGCATCCCGTTTTACTCCCTTAGGAGATGAATTTCCAAAAATCTTTCTTAGTGCTCCCCTACGTTATAAAAGGAACCCCTGTGCAAAATTTCAACTTCCTAACCCTTATAGTTTAGGCCCTGCGTTTATATGTCAGTCAGTCAGTCAGCTTCTCCTTTTTTTAGTATGGATTACTATGGATAGTATGGATAGGTATAATGCTGTCGTATAATGATGATGACTTCACTTTGGATTTTAATTTTCTTATGTCACTTATTAATTATTATTTTATTTTTGCTATATGTTTGCAGGCAAACTCATGCCTTGAGTTCATTCAAATGACGATAACTTTTTTTTTTTATGAACCGATTTTGATGAAACGAACTTTAAATGTTTTGCTGAGTTAAAACAAAGCAATTGGTGAAAGTTTGAAGTAAATCGGTTCAGTATTTTCGGAGATAATCGTGATCATACATACAGACAGACAGACAGACAGACAGACAAACAAGAAATTCCAAAAAAAAATATTTGCTTTTGTATTATTCTTTTTAAGTGTCCCTCTATCCATTTCAGTCAAAAATTCTAAATGTACAGACAAAATATTTTTACTGTTTTATTATATGTATAGATATAGATAGTAAGGACAAAGACAATTGTCTTTGGTAAGGATTAGTAAGGATAAGGATAAATATTCATTTTATTTTCCGGTTGAATGTTAACAACTCTACACGCATCGCAAAGAAGGATTAGTCGTTTATATAAAATCCTGCGAGGTTATTAAGTGTTTTTCAAGTAACCCTATTTATTCCCTATATTCTGTTAGAGATTCCAAAAGTAAAATTTTATAAAATCCCAAGCTATAAGCATCAGCCTGTATTATAAGGCAACATAACGTTATCTAATAACACAATTTTATGAAAAAACAAAACGGAAAAGCACTGCAAAATTTTATCTTGCTCCAACAAAATAAGTAGTATATTCACGAAGCTAATTTCTAAACGAATCTTGATACAAGTGCGCCATTTAGCTTATCTCCAACAAAACACTGGAACGTCGCTCGTCGGATATCTACCTTAATCACGTTCTATCTTTTGGCAAAACTCGGGCAAAAACCGCATTAGAAGTTGAGAATTATACGATGTTAACCAACTCTTTGGCGAGCTCCTTGGTGCAGTGGTTAACACGCGACACGAGGGTTCCCGGGTTCGAACCCCGGCCAAGTCAAGTGAGAAAACGATATTTTTCAGATTGACCTGAGTCTTGGATGCTTATCTATATAAGTATCCTATACTAAAATAAGTTTCGTTGAGTTAGTATCCTACAACACAAGTTCACAACTTACTGTGGAGCTAGCTCAATTTGTATGATATGTCGCTATATATGTATTTGTTTATAAATTTAACCTACTTTAAAATTATGAGATTAAGATTGTGTCTACTGAAGAGTATTATTAATGAGATGTATGATTAATTACTTTCTTTCACCATAGCAACACGCATAAGAAAATCTAATTTAAAAATAAACATATAATATGACAAAGTTAGCTTTTCCCCGAGGCTCCACCCGCATTTATGTAGAGCCCTCGTGAACAGTCGACTTTGTCTGGGTACCCTATGTCCTTTCCCAGGCCTTGAAATACCTACCACCATATCAAATATCAACGCAACTTGTTTAATACGGCGACAGTCGTGCCTACTTGTGATTCTCACTCTTAATAAAGTGGCCGATAAGGTGGATATTTCTAAGTGCAGTTTGTGTGAATTCACGAGAAGAGTCGCTCTGCAGGAAATCTGTTATTCTTAACCGTACTTAATTGTTAAGGTAATGAGTGTACTATATAATGTTTATTATATATACAACCTTATTACTAGTATACGAGTATCATTCTATTAGTCAATTACGCTATAAGTCTAGTTATTGCTCTGTCAAGTTCTCTTTTTATCATATACTTAACTAAAATTGGCTGGTCTGGTGCATTAGGTTTTACTCGTAAAATAAAAGACAGTTTCTGAAAAAAAAAAAAAAAACTGGTAACTAAAGATTTTTGTTTCAAGAAAATATGTAGTATATTTTCTATGTTATTTCTACACGAATCTTGATACAAGTGCGCCATTTAGCTTATCTCCAACAAAACACTGAAACGCTCCTCGGATATCTACCTTAATCACGTTCTATCTTTCGGCAAAAACTCTGACAAAAAACCGCTTACGTAGTTCGGGATATTGGGCGGCTGGAACTGCGAAAAAATATAACTTGAGTTACATTTCGCGCGGATGTTCTTGATGAGGAAGGCCTTTAAAACTTTTTTATGATGGTGTTATCTTGTTTTGATGGATCGGTGAGATCTGGTAACGTCTCTTTTATCAGACTCATAGGTCAGCTATTACTGCTACTTAATGTACTAATGAGAAGCCCGCTGGTCCAGGGGGTCTGAGCATTTTTTTCATTAGTGCTTGCGTATGTTAAGTTGTTAAGTTGCCTGGGCTCGGTCCCCACTGGGATGGGTGACCGCAAGTGGCATAAAATATATCGAGCTCGGACAGCCGTTGGTCCCGGCTGTTATCATAGATGATGGAAAAACTTTAATTTAAGAACAAGTATTTTCTTAAATTTAAGTTTTTTTTTGACACTGTCATCTTTTGTAACACTGATGGCACAGATGTTTTATTTTCCATTTTCTTTGTGTATTCTCTTTTGTTTTAGTTTTATATTGTGTTGTGTGTCAATGTGTTGCAATAAACATTATTCTATTCTATTCGTTTCTATAACTCAATCAAACGAGACAGTTTATTCTTACTATTGTCACTGCGGGACTTACCGCGATTATTATCTCCACTCTTAGACTAATATTAATTTCCTATATCTTTGTCTCCTACAGGAGGATACTACACAATAGAACAGTCGCACAGCAAGCTCCGTATAGTAGTGCTCAACAGTGTTCTATGGTCTGGCGGGGCGGCAACCAGCGATAACCCTCATCCTCACAGAGGCCGGGCTCAGTGGGAATGGCTGGAACACGTGCTCATCAAAGCTAGGAGGAAAGATGAAAAGGTATGAAACTGTTTTTATGTAACTACTAAGGTATGAAACCCGTTCTCTGCGTCGCTGTTTTTCATTGACAGCTCCGTGGCGCAGTGGTTAACATGCCAGCCTGCGACACGGAGTGCCCGGGTTCGATCCCCGGCCAGGTCGAGATAGAAAATGATCTTTTTCAGATTGGCCTGGGTCTTGGATGTTTATCTATATATGTATTTGTTATAAAATATAGTATCGTTGAGTTAGTATCCCATAACACAAGTCTCGAACTTACCTTGGGGCTAGCTCAATCTGTGTGATTTGTCCGTATTTATTTATTATTATTATTATTTATTATCGTTGTTTTCTACCAGTCAAGCTAGGGGTCAATCTTGCATCTTTAAAGATTGAAAATCAAATTTAAAATCTTTCATCTTCTATAATACGAGTGAAAAGAAAAATATATAGAATGCTTTATTGAATAATATAATAGACAATGTTAACAACCCATCACTACTTTGGTTTTCAACGACCGCTGTCGCTGACCCTGGAGGTGTCGGGTTCGGTGCCTGGTCAAGATGGAAAATGATCTTTTTAGATTGACTTTGGTCTTGGATGTTTACCTATATATATTTGTAATAAAATATAGTGTAGTTGAGTTAGTATCCCATAACACAAGTCTTTACTTATTTTAAGGCTAGCTCAGTCTGTGTGATTTGTCCATTTATAGTTAATAGATTCAGGTATTACTTAACGGAAGTCAAAGCTATATTTACTTTGAGATAATTTTGCCACCAGTTAGTTCATGCAAACTATTGCTGGCCAGCGCCCATCTACTACTGTTAGTCCATTAATGCCCGCCACCAATAGTTGATGTATGCAACCCTGATCTAAAAGTTCACCCCAAAACACATAATTATCAATATTGTTTGAACATGATATGGCCCCTCTCCATCCCAGAATAGACGGAAATATCATATTTTCACAATTTATAAGGATAACGTTATCTCTATGATTCACTACATCAGTTACATTGGCTATCTCAGGTCTAATGCAATCCTTTCATCAAATTTTCCTTTACCGCAATTCCCGCCTCAGACGAAACTGACGATCGGCTCAAAATTTGTACAGCCGGCCATTCCAGTCACACGTTTCAATCATGTCTGCCGTATTCATAGTTTTGTATTAGATACGTGCCTACAAGTCAAATATAGCCTTTATTGTTTTATTAGAGACCTGCCCCGGCTTCACTCGGGTAAAATAATATGGGGTAGTTAATCGTACATATAAACCTTCCTCTTGAATCACTCTATCTATTGCTCAAAATCCGTTGAGTAGTATGAAATATCTAAACGAACAGACAGCGCAAGAGACTAAATTTACTAACTAATAATTATTGGTGATTTAATAGGCTAGTTGCCTGGGTCAAAATAATAACATTACAATTGGTCCGTCAGTTAGATAATCAAAAAATATTGGACACGTATTTTTTCTTTTGTCAATTAAAAAATAAATGGAAAAGATAAAGCGCGTCAAAGTTCATGAGTGGGGGCTTGTGACGTCAAAGTTTGCTAAAAAGTGTAGCAAACTATGACGTCACACGGAATTTTAAAGGGCTATATCTTTATATGTTTTTATTCAATCGACAAAAGAAAAACTACGTAAACAATATTTTTTGAATAACTATCTGACTAATTATACTTTTTAGGAAACTAGCCTATTGCCCCCTATCTTGCTTGATGGGAAGCGACGATGAGATCTAGAGTGGTCACGTAAACTCATCATGCCTATTCACTTTCCTATGTTCTCTTAGAGTGTTAAGATATAAATTCAACGTGTAGTAAGATGGTGTATGTAGGTAATAAAAAAAGTGATCGGTTGCTAGCCATATCGCCTAATGAGTTAATGACACGATTAGTATTTAAACTGTTTAGACCAGCTCGGGCCTTAGTAATTTTGCACTATGAGCTATTCGAACCACGGTGTAAATCGCCAAGTACTGTTTCTGAATCGGACCATTCGCACCGCAGTAGCTTGAACAATGCGAATAGCCTAAGGTATCTTTTGGAATAGGGCGATTCGGACCACGGGGCGAAATTATCATATGGTCTTTTCTTAAGTCCGATTTGGACTCCTATCAAAAATGTAAGGATTTCTTTTTTTTATTATTATTTTTTACATAATAGGAAACAGTTTATATTTTTAACAGTTGGGGACAGTTATAACTGCCCCTCTAACAAGAGATTTCAAATTGTTGGGTCACATTTATCTGCCCCCGATTGTACATCATTATCATCATCATCATCAGGTCTTTTTTGTTCCACTATAGAAGTATGACGCTCTCTGTACTACTAGAGCCATAATTGGCCAGAGCAGCCAGAGGACTTTTACGATTGTACATATTAGTGGAAAAATAGCAGTCCGAATTGACTGATTACAAAATAGTTCTTAAGTAATTCACACGGCTGTTCGAATCGCTGATGGTGCCAAACGATTAAAAATCTAGAGTGCTATTTTTGAAATGACGCCATTCGTAAACGAGCGACTTTCCATACATGGATTGAAGACGAGTGTCACACTTTTAAAAAATAGTACCCTTGCTCTTGCAGTCGGGAGAAAAGCAGCTCAATCATTTAACGAATTTCTCTTTTCCTAGATGTGTTGCTGTATGGAAGCATATAATGTAATAGAAGTTTTACAATACCAATACCAAAACGTAAATCTAGAATATCAATGCGATTGTGCAAACGCATAAATACTACTGCCTCCTTACGTTCATCATCTGAGGAATCTAAAAAACTATTAACAAGCTGTATACCAGAATGTAACAATCATTTAATATTTCAACATGTAACACCTCAAATAATCATTGATACATTTAAGAGTTTGAATAATAAGAAAACTGGAGATTTGTGGGATATCTCTGTAGCTGTCATAAGTAACATCATTGAAGCAATTGCACCATATTTAGCTTCTATATTTAATAAGTGTGTAGATACTGGGACATTTCCTGACTTGATGAAGTTAAGTAAAGTCATTCCTTTGTACAAATCTGGCGATAAAAATGATCCCACTAATTACCGTCCCATTATTATTCTGCCAGCGCTTAGTAAAATATTTGAAAAAATGATTTTTAATCAGTTATTAGCTTTTTTTAACATAAATAGCCTTTTCCATCGTGAACAGTATGGATTTACAAAGGGTCGGTCAACTACAGACGCGGGTGTAGCTCTGTTGAAATACATATATGAGGCTTGGGAGGGAAAACAAAATGCTATTGGTGTTTTTTGTGATCTTTCCAAAGGCTTTGATTGCGTAGACCACGATACCCTTCTCTCCAAGCTGGAGCACTATGGAATAAAAGGTAAATCTCGCGATTTACTTAAATCTTATTTAAGTGGCCGAACTCAAAAAGTTAGTTTAGATAGGGTACAATCCTCCGGATCATCGGTTAAGATGGGCGTACCCCAGGGCTCTATCCTAGGGCCTCTGTTATTCCTCATTTACATCAATGACCTACCTTACTGTGTCAATACATGTAAGGCTGTACTATTTGCCGACGACACTTCTCTTGTCTTCAAAATTGATAGACAAACTAATTCTTTTGACGTGGTTAATAGTACTTTAGCTCAAGTGTTGGATTGGTTCACAGCGAACAATCTATTGTTGAACGCTAAGAAAACGAAATGTATCCAATTTTGCTTACCAAATGTTACAAAAATTCCAACACAAATAGTAATGGATAATGAACCACTAGATTTAACTGATAAAACAACATTTCTTGGAATAACTCTTGATGCCGGGGTTCAATGGGGTGCCCATATTACTACGTTAGCGGGTAAACTTAGTTCTGCAGCTTATGCTGTCAGGAGAATTAGACAACTGACTGATGTTGATACTGCGCGTTTGGTATATTTTAGTTACTTTCATAGTGTTATGTCTTATGCGATTTTACTATGGGGTAACGCTGCAGAAGTAAACACCATATTTGTCCTGCAGAAACGCGCTATTAGATCTATATATAAACTTGGTGCTAGAGAATCTCTCAGAGAATTGTTTAAAGATATAAATATTTTAACTTTACCTTCTCAGTACATATTTGCGAATATTATGTTTGTGCGCTATAATCTTGATTTATATAAGAAAAATAGTGATAACCATGACCGAAACACGAGAAATAAAAATAAATTAGCTACACCAGTATTGCGATTGCAGAAAACTATGAATTCATTTTTGGGTCTAGTACGCTTCTATAATAAAATTCCTGCAGGAATATTAGGTCTGCCTTTACTTAAGTTCAAAACGATTGTAAAAAACCAGTTAATAAAAAAGGCTTATTACTGCATTGATGATTATATAACTGATAAAAATGCGTGGAAATTTATATAAATTTATTTAATATTAACAATTATTAAATGTTAAAATTAATCTATTGTTAGCAGAGAAGCTCGTGCGGGGATAACGAGAGTGGTGGGAGCGTGTCTATATAAGCCACTGCACGCGTCAGTTGCGACACAATTCTCGTCAGAGCAACAACTATAGTAAAATATATGCTGTATCGATTTGCCTTTTCTGTTTTGTTTTAAATTTGTATTTATGGCAAATTAATGCCAATTGATATTTTTGATGTTATGTACTTGTTTTTAAAATTAAAAGTAATTTCGGTTGTGTATAATTGTTTTTTTTAAGCACTCGCGTGTCGGGTTGCTAATATCAGAATTGGGATTCTTATCCCTTACACACGTCCATTTACACTTTGCATTAATTTTGTTAAAAAAGGCAATTCGACATAGTTATAGTTGTGTGGAAATTCACAAAGTAACGGTTTTTTGTGTTTGTGTCTGTTTTACAGTGATTATAGTGGTAAGCTTAGTGGTAAGGGTGGTATACCATTCCTAAGCTGTTTATTTTGGTGAGTACGTTCCAATTTGATTATTTAAAAAGTGAACGTTATTATATTGAGCTGGTACAGCAATTTTTTAATTTTCCTAAAACAATTTAAGAGTTTTGTTTAAGTAATTAACTTTGTACTTGATCACTAAATTTTGGTTTTGCCTAACGTTTATTTGCCCTGGTGATAAAAAAAAAAGATGAGCCGAATAAGCGTGCATTTAAAAGTCGTTCTAGAAATCGCCATCACTGTTCTAGAAGTAGTTTCTCGCTCTTGTAGCCGCGACCTACGATCAAAAAATCGTGATTCCTGGTCAAGGATTCATCGTACTCGTTATAAATCAACGTAATTCTCCTCTTAATGTACTAACCGAAACAATTCATCAAATACTAGGTCATGTGACGTCATTGAAAGCCATCTTCATTGCGGAGCCGCGTGACCCGTGTATCTGAGCCTGTGGCTGAGCGACGAGATTCGGCGGCTGAGTGTCTCAATTCAGCGGCTGAGCGTCGTGAGTCAGTGGCTGAGCCTTGTCGTTGGCAGCGCGCTTTGTGAGTGCTGTCATGGACAGCAAAATACTGCGGTGAGATCCAACCAAACTTAGTTTATTTCAAATGATGATCGAAGCATCGCCGATACGAACACATGGTGCGGCGCAGTAAAACGTGCTAAGTATTTATACCCGGACCTGGTTAAATGAACTAGTTAAAAACCATCATAGTTTGGTCAATTTTAAGCAATAACCTCTGTGCCCTAAAAAACAGGATATTGTGAACATTCTGTAAGACATTATTGAGCAACAGTTTCGATAAATACCTGACATATGGTAATTATACTCGCAGATCGTATCGTTAGGACGTCTAAGCGATGAGTGGATTTCAGCTATTGTTATTCTGACTCCCAAATCCATATTTCAGTTAGTAATGCTGATTTGGTCGTTTTCTCTCTCGTTTATATGCAAATCGAACGACAATCTCCTCTTTCTTATTAACATGCTCGCGCAAACTTAAATTTGGTATTTGAGAAGTATTGGAACTAGGACAATCGAGTCCACCTATTTTTCGTAACATTGCTAATATAATTTGATGAGGTTACTCTGGAAGTGGACTTGTGTGTTGACAATGTACGCGTCACTATCAGTATCTTCCCTACAAGCCTCGTACGGTGCATTATACTCCTTTAGTAGGCGAAGATTTAAGAAATTCCGGATTTGATGACCGATTTTTCAATATCTTTTATTTCTGGTCCTGGTCAATACCGGTAACATGTTAATAAAGTTGAATAGCAATACACATGTCTGTTATATGCCGTTTAGTCTGTTGTTTAGAGATTTTGAAAGGTTGTAAGATCATCAAAGATCTTCGTGCAACGAACACTCACGAGTCGGAATCTGTGTCTGCGAGCCCAGTTTTATTTTTGTTTTCTAGTCATTTCATTATTCCTTACCAGTTTTTGGCCATGCTTGTCGCTGGTTTACCTTATTAGTTGTAACTGCCTCTGTCGTCTAGTGGTTAGGGCGTTTGCCTGTAGATCCAGGGGTCGTGGTTCAATTCTCTCGGGAAGCATACTTTGTTTAGTTATTTCCAGTTTGATTAGGACAATGTGATTAGGACAGTTTGATTAGGACAATATGATTCCGTGCTTCAAAAGGCACGTTAAGCCGTTAGTTCCGGAAATCTGGTAGTCGTTAAAAGGAACCATATCAGTAGTCGAGAGGCGATTCCAAAGAACCGCCAGAGCCTTGGTGTACATGGTTGATTGACAGAGTCACCTACACTAATGATAATGAAGATTACTTTATTAGTTAAAACAAACGGTACGAGTGCATATTCATTGATTTATTGAAATTGAATTCGGGCAAATATTGTTTTCCATTGTCAAAAATCTGGCAACAGAGATCCACTCTTCTTTTCCGAGTGTAAATGGCTCCAATTGGTCATAATTCCTTCGACCAGTGTTTGGCTACGCTGATCGCTTTATTGTTGGCCTCATTAAGGTCCTGTACCGTGCAACTAGTGGGGCAGTTGGGGCATGACAGAAGGTTAGACATGGACTGATTGGCATCGCAGTCACACCAATTGTTGGTAGAGAAACCCCACGTAACTCTGTTTTGTCGACATCTCCCTACACCAATCCGGAGTCGGTTACGGTACTTCCAGACTGTCCAGGGAAGATCTCTTCCGGGTGGAAGCTTCTCGACAGGTGAAATATCAGACTGACTCGGTGGGTACATTTCATCCCAACTCCAATATATATAAATAGATACCAAAGAAGCCCCAAAACCAGGCTCATAAGCCTGGTTTTGGGGCTTCTTTGGTATCTATTTTGGGCTGCCTCATAAAACTGTTTCGGCTCTTAAGGCGCGATGGGGGTGGAATCTGTCCGTAGAGCAGGTGTCCTTTGTCTTGTGTCTGTTTGTATACTTCCACCCCATAGATTACGTACCGTCGCACTTGCGGTGGGTCTATCCCAGATAGGGCTATAAAGGTTCGAACACGTTAAACTCTCCATCAATGCTTGTCCATGATTACCATTCGGTAGGATGATTCTTCGGAAGTTGCTTCTGATTTAGATTGATCCATGCTGTTCAGTCATAATGTTTATTTTATGCTGTATAAGCAGATGGAATATAGATAGTTTGCTGGGTGCAGATTGTATCAATGGAAGGCGTTGTGTTGGACATAAGATGTATTATGAATTCACAAAAATATGAAAGATAAAATGGTGTCATGCCGTGTCGATGGCTAGGTCCCAAAAGTCCTTCTATGTAGTGACGTATATCCATGGCCCCCTACGGCACTGCAACGTCCGGTGTTGCCAGTGGCCGCAATACTACTCAACATATGTATTTGGGTCGCACCAAGTACAGCGTATTTTATGGTCAGGTACAACCGAGCGAACAAAAAGTACAAAATTAAGTAGCTACTTTGATTTCAAAGACCATAAAGTAAGTTCAAGCCTATGCCTGGACTGGGCAAGTTATTTTTGACACTTACTTCCATTTACGAAACTGATTATAAAGAGAAATTGCTGGACAAAGGACGGCCGAACGGTTGAAGTAAAATCCAGTTGCCTCTGGCTCCTGGCATGCGATGGTAAATGAAAATACGCAGGCTCCTTACACATGTAAGGAGAGTGAGATGGTGTTCATCGTGAAGTATGTGCAGTCAGCAGGAAGTTAGATCACGGGATGTGACCTTACTGAGTTGTAAGGGTCCTGTCCAATGATGGCTTATGGCTGGCACGAACCGAAAGTGAACGAGCGCTGCTGGGCCACGTGGTGCCTTGCAGAGGTGAATGGACACCTGAGACATGCGCTAATTTCTTTGAGATTGAGTGCTGAAGTCTGTGCAGTATGCCGAAATACTGCCAGCTACTGGGAGGTATGCACACTTGGTGCCTATGCCTACAGTATGAAAGCTCGGGTGGTATGCTAACTTTGTGCCTATGCCAACGAGTCGCCGTGAGGTATGCTAACTTGGTGCCTATGCCTACGGTGGAAAATCTTGTGCGGTATGCAAACTCGTGGGCCTATGCCGACAAGTCGCCGGGAGGTATGCTAACTTGGTGCTTATGCCTACGGTGAAAAATCTTGTGCGGTACGCAAACTCGTGGGCCTATGCCGACAAGTCGCCGGGAGGTATGCTAACTTGGTGCCTATGCCTACGGTGGAAAATCTTGTGCGGTACGCAAACTCGTGGGCCTATGCCGACAAGTCACTGTGTGGTACGCTGAAAGACAAGCCTATGCCAACAGTGTTGCATTGTCCTTGCATGTGTCTTGTCTCGGGTCAACCCATTCCCTGTCACTTTTTTTATACGGAAAATGATGAGAACTTGCCTGTTTATACGTAAAGATTTGCATGATAATGTGAATGTTTTACTGTGTCTGTATATTGGTGACAACACTAATATCGGGTTTGTTTACAGAACAAAATGATGATGATACCTATGATGAGTTGGGTATGATGCCGACCCTCAGCAGTTCGAAGTATATGAACCTGTCGAGGACGACCGGAAGTCAGGAGAGGCCGTGTTAGCAGAGAAGCTCGTGCGGAGGTAACGAGAGTGGTGGGAGCGTGTCTATATAAGCCACTGCACGCGTCAGTTGAGACACAATTCTCGTCAGAGCAACAACTATAGTAAAATCTATGCTGTATCGATTTGCCTTTTCTGTTTTGTTTTAAATTTGTATTTATGGCAAATTAATGCCAATTGATATTTTTGATGTTATGTACTTGTTTTTAAAATTAAAAGTAATTTCGGTTGTGTATAATTGTTTTTTTTAAGCACTCGCGTGCCGGGTTGCTAATACTATAGTATGAAAAATTGTGTTTAATATTAACAATGTATTCAGAGCCCTTCAGGCACGTAGGTACCAAGTCTGGATTGAGTTTCTTTCGGCATATTCTTCTCACCAGTGGTCGTTCCGAAACGCTAGTAGTATTTCAATTTTGCATATATTAAAAAATATATAAGAAATAAAAATATGACGTTCAAAAAGAGATACATGTATCCAATTTTGAATAAAAATCTTTGACTTTGACTTTGACATATGTTTTAGTGTTATTCGTTTTGCAATGTTCTTTTTATTTCTTTCTCGTTGTCTAGGTGTACTTAGTAGCTCACGCTGGTCCAGGAGTGGAAGAGCGTCACAATGCTGGCAGTTCAACAGCTGCTGGGGGCGGAGAGCTGACTCCAGCCGCCAACGCAAGGCTTCTTCACGTCATCCGAGCGTTCAGTGACGTCATCGCTGGCCAGTTCTACGGCCACAGACATGCAGATACTTTCAGACTTATTTATAGTGAAGGTAAACGAAATAAACATCTTTTATTATACGAATTAGGAGCCAACCATTACGTTATAAAAATGTCGACTTTTTAACCCTGACACCTTTTAGGCGTCCATTGGAAACTGCACTGAAACTCTAATGACTCTTAAGTAATAATTTAAAAAAAATTCTTGGACACCTTGACACTTGGGTCTCCAAAAATGTCAGAGCGTCACGTGGTTTTTTTTCCTCGAACAGCAAGATTGTGGAATGGACTCTCTCCCGAGGATTTCCCTGTGTGCTATGACTTGGGATCCTTCAAAAGGCGTGTTTACAGGTATCTTAAGAGTCGGCAACACAGCAACAGCTCTGGTGTTGCAGACGTCCATAGGCGACGGTGACCACTTTCCATTAGGTGGCTCGTCTGCTCGTTTGCCGTCAAATATACATAAAAAAAGTAGTATACCATAAGTCCCAATTAGTATGATATTCAATCTGGTCGCGGCGAAGCAGGCTTCCTTGTCAGTTTGTCTTGCGTCGTTCAAAGGGTTGGTTAAATAGGCCATGGATCATAATCATCATCATCAGCTTTTTATAACCCACTGCTGGGTATAATCCTGCTTTGTCTACGTCAGCCATCATTCAGCCATCTTTCCATCCCATCTAGCTACTGGACGTCTAACACTTCTCATTTCTAGGATACTCGGTGACAGCCGTACATCATAGCTCACAGGATCCAATATTACAATGACTCGATTGGATGATGAAATCTAATAATCCATTTTTAACCGACTTTAAAAAAAAGGAGGAGGAGATCAATTCGGTTGAATTTTAGAGTTCCGTACCCAAAGGGTAAAAACGGGACCCTATTTATATCGCTCCGCTGTCCGTCTGTCACCAGGCTGTATCTCATGAACCGTGATAGCTAGAAAGTTAAAATTTTCACAGAATATGTATCTATGTTGCCTCCATAACAACAAATACTAAAAAACAGAATAAAATAAATAATTAAGGGGGCTCTTATAGAACAGAAATTATTTTGTTACCGTTTTTGTAAATAATGGTACGGAACCCTTCATGCGCGAGTCCGACTCGCACTTCGCCGTTTTTTTATTGATCGTTACCTTATCTCTTCATCATTTAGATACCGATTAATAAAAAAAAAGATTTGCTTTCAAACTGCATTCTTTTAAATTTTATCAAATTAGTAGTTTGTTTCAATTCAATAATAGAGTTAGCAATGCAGTGAACAGTATTATTTTTAAACACCTACGCTATCAGAATGCGTAATCAGACGAGAAAGCCAGACGTAGGTAGGTGTAACTTAATGGAATATTTAAAAGCATCATTATTAATGTAATAAATTGCAGGTTATTTGAACATGTAATGCACGGTGAAAATTTGTTCGTTTTGGACACTTGTAGTGGTGATTCAGCCCATCGACATGAACAACTTTTTCTATAGGACTAATACTGGAAACTCAAAAAATGGGCAGTTCCATACAAATAATTTCGGCCGCCTGGTCAATTTGTATGGAAACGTAAAAAAAATTTGCATTCCCAGCATTGGTCTCATAGGAAAAGTTGTTTATATCAACGGGCTGAATCATCCCCTTAAGGGTACAGAACGATCAAAATTTTACCGTGTATATTTCGGATTCCTTTGTGTTTTATATTTTATTTAGCATACACAATCTTATTTTGAGCTCTTATTAAATTAAGAAATAAAATATAGCAAACAAATTTCAAGCGGCTGGGATTTGAACCAGCGACCTTAAGTCTATGTACAACTTACGCTCTACCAACTGAGCCACCGCCTGATTCAACCTCGTCGCCGAAATTGGCCACCATATCCCATTCCCCATATGGGGAATGTAATACTAGACATAAGCCTTAATACGTATATACGTATTAAGGCTTATGTCACCCAACGGGGTTGACCCGACTTTTACAAGTGAGGTATTTATTCAACTCATTTTACAATGAATTTGAAAATCAACTAATATGTAGGAAACCATACAATATATTTTTGTTTTATTTTGCATTCACAATGCTATTTTGATATACTCTTATTAAATTAAGAAATAAAATATGGTAAAATACCGCATTAAGTTGCGGCGCAACTCTAATTTGTATGTAACGTTTAGGAAACGTCAAAGATACCAACATATTACGTACGGGGTGCAATAATCTCGTGATGCACCTACTCAGTAAAATCCTCTCTGATAGCCGCCGCGGTATCTCGCTCGTTAACCTCTAAAACCTCTATTGGAAAAATATCTGGGTGGACGTGTACTTCGGTACATACCCATTACTTCCTCTGCGCCTGCTTATGTAGACATCTCCTCATCCTGGCAGGGTCGCCATGTATTGTAGGGCGATAGGACGATGTGAATGAATCCACGGTTGAGATGATACTACTACTTTATTTAGGATTAAACACTTTTATATTACTATGCTTTAACATACACTACACTAACATAGTTTCTTCTTTCAGGGCGACCTGTGTCCTGGGCACTCCTAGCTCCTTCAGTGACTCCGCGGGGCGCCGGCAGCGTCTCCAATCCAGGATTAAGACTTTATAAATTCGACTCCAAGTCCGGAAAGGTAAAACTTTTTTAATACTTCTTGACGTTTTATAGACTATTTTATTGTCTGTGTGAGATTGAGAGAGAGAGAGAGGGAGATGCTAGTTGTTAGTCACAGCAGGTCACAGCATTATCTTATCTCTATGGGTGACCATAGATCATTTGCTGTGAAGCAAAATACTGTCAGAGCGTAAATGAGGTGTGAAAAACGAAGAACTAACACACACTGAGGCGCAGAAGAATTCATGCGTACTGAATAATCCATTCATATTGTATGTAAATATTTAGTGCATCATGTTTACCTCTGTAATAAATTTCACAGTTTGTCCTTTAGAGAAGTTCATTTTGATAAAATTGATCAATACGAAAATTAGAAATATTTTAAGTAGTAATAGACAGAGCAGAAATCTGCCAGGGTGTGAATGAGATATGAAAGTCGGAGCGAAAAAATGAGAACCAACAAACACTGAGGCGCGAAAGAACTCAGGCGTACTTATTTTTTGTTTGTGTGGTCAATATAAAATTTCACTTTTTTCCAATAAAGAATTTGTTCATTTCGATGAAATTGATTAATATTAAAATAAGAAAGATGTGATTAGAAAGACTTTGTCACAGTCAATCAGACAGATCAATATAGGTATACATCTAGATGAATAGACCTTAGTTAAAGTAAACCAGGAACCTAAGAATCAATCACCCTGTATATCATTCCCTTTTTTCCTGTACGTTACTGTAGCTTAGTTCAGAAAAATGGTTACTGACTAGATATTTTATAGAGATTATATAATTAAATCCCTTACCTTAAGGGCTGACCCTTTAGAAGCTTAAAAAGTATTAATATATTTATAGTTTATTCAGCATCTTTAAAATAAACAAAGGGTTCCGTACCACCACAAATTAAAGCTAGAAACAAATTGAAAAAAGAATAAAAGGACCTACTTCTCATAGAGAAGTGAAGGAACTGGTGATACAGAGGGAGGAATGAAAAAGGCTTCGTCAACAAGATTGCAGCCTATAAATTCCATAATCTTCCTTAATTTATATATTCGAACATTTATTACAATTTAATCAAGTTTGTTAGCAAACCATAATTAATTATACTGCTTAAATTTGAAAAGAAAATATGGCCTCCGGTGCATTTTATTAATTATTGAATTAAAGAGTAAAAACGGTACTATTACTAAGCTACCGCTGTCCACCTGTCCGTTTGTCACATTGAAATTAAAACGACTGTATCTATTGAAGCCTTATAGGAAGATACTTGGAATTTTCACAAAATGTGTGTGTATATATCACGTCACTATTACAAAAAAAAATTAAAAAGACTGCTCCCCTTACAAGAGCCGTTTTTAGAATTTTTTCCCCCTTAGTGTAGATTAAACTTGGCTAGTGTAGGTTAAATTATTAATTAAAAAGTTACATAACTTTGGATGGTTACAGGTATTGGACTACACTCAGTATTACCTAGACGTAACAAACACAAAAGGTGAACTGCACTGGTCAATAGAATACAACTTGACACAATACTATGGGCTCCGGGAAGTCAGTGCAACCTCCTTGGACGCGTTAGCAGAGAGGATAAGAAATCACCATGACAGAGGAGCATTTGCAAAGTGAGTACTTCAGTTAACTAGAGGAAAAAAAAAAGAATTGCAGTCTTATTATTTTACTAGCTTTCGCCCGCGGCTCCACCCGCGTCAATGTCAATCCCTCGGGAATAGTACTTTTTACCGGGATAAAAGGTAGCCTATGTCCTTCTCCGTACTCCAGAGAACTTGTATGCAAAATTTCATGATGATCGGTTCAGTAGTTACGACGTGAAAGCGTAACAAACAAACAAACAAATAAACAAACAAACAAACTCACTTTCGCATTTATAATATTAGTAAGGATTATTATTAAACTTTATTATATTAAACTAGCTTTCGCCCGCGGCTCCGCCCACGTCAATGTCGATCCCTCGGGAAAAGTACTTTTTCCCGGGATAAAAGGTAGCCTATGTACTTCTCCGTACTCCAGAGAACTTGTATGCAAAATTTCATAATGATCGGTTCAGTAGTTACGGCGTGAAAGCGTAACAAACAAACGAACACACAAACAAACAAACAAACTCACTTTCGCATTTATAATATTAGTAAGATAAGATGATTGATTAGACTTCAAAAACGAAAGAGGTTCTTTTTCTCTAATTTGTTTCTGGTTACTTCATAATTCCGTCATTTACAAACCGATATTAAACATCAGTCTTTATTTATAAGGTAATGTCAGAAAACTCTCCTTTAGTTTAAATGGATACTTAGAATTGAATCTATAGGTATTTATTTGCAAATCCTACCTTTTATCTGTAATGATATGCTGAAAATGGTCGCAAAATCCTTTTATTACACTTTGAATATGAATTTCAAATTTGATACGTGTGTTGGTATTGCTATTTTCTTATTATCGATGAAGACATTATACTTTTTTTTTCTTTCTCAGGTACCTATCAGCACTTCGGGTAAGGCACTCAACAGACATATCAGATTGCGACTCGGGATGCGTTCACGTCCATTACTGTGCGATAACTCGAGCCGACTACAGCGAGTTTCGCTCTTGCGTCCGCAACCCAGCGTCGGCGCTAGCGTCGCGCGCGCCGCACAACTCAGCCGCCATCTTGTTGTACGCCATCTTGATTTTGATTTCGTAAATCATTCTGAATAAAACGAAAAACAGAACGTGATATGTGAAAATTGTAACTCTTATGCATTTTTTACCTAAACACTTACGTCGAGGAGCTAAACATCAAGTTAAGAATGGTAAACATACCTACATAAATGATTATGAAGCGCTATTTGATAGAAGAGTCGCACTAATAAAAAAGTCAAGTATGGTATTACATATTTTTTAAATATTTAAGAGACGACACCGCTAAATTGACGTCGTTTGAATCTAGTTTAACGGATTTAAAATTCGGTTGAAGGATCTATAATTTCATACTTTGATGATTTGAGCTCTGTGGCCTAGTGGCTACCATGCCAGGCTGCCACACCGGAGGTCCTGGGAAAATAATCTTTTTAAGTCTTGGATGTTTAACTATAGGTACATATATGTATTTGTTATAAAATATAGTATCGTTGCGTTAATATCTCATAACACAAGTCTCGAACTTATTATTACTTATGAGTTAGCTAGCTCAGTCTGTGTTATTTGTCCGTATATATTTATTTATACTCGACTTAAGCTGCGAACTTTGGGTCAAAATTGGTGACACAAAAAACGGTGACTTGTACTGATTGAAGTGCCAGTTTTTCAGTTGTCCGTCACGTAAATAGCTGGTGCAATCTTCATCTTCCAAAATAAATTACTGTCGGATCCTAACTTAATAAAATCAGTGTACCCAAAATAATCAAATTGTGAGAGGACGGGTCGAACGAGAAATCATTTCAGTGTATGTTTGGGGTAGATTTTTTCATCAACCTGATTTATTTCGTTTTCGGCCTGGTGTATTTTACACTACGGGGAGCCGAACTTCGCGGTTGAGAGGTTGGGTTCAATTACGACAGAAATGTCGTGAATTTTAAATTATATTTTAGTCGCGTATATATTTTTTACCAATATCTGTACTTAGATTTCAATTGTTTCTTTCAGACAAGATTAAGACTCTAAGTAGGTCAAATTTTGTTACATTATATTCACATAAGATACCTACTTTTTATAAAAAAAAATACAATGTAGATTGCCCGCAAAATTATATTCAAAAATGTATTCAGTTAATTTGCCTTATCAAGCACTTTTTCACGTCGATTTGCTTTAAAATAATTTTTAATATTGTCCAAAAGCTACAAACTACTAGCGTTTCGGATCGAACCCTACAGATAATAAAACGCCGAAACTATTCTCAACAGTGGTCGCTTTCTCATTTACAAAAATCACCTTAGCTTTAATAAAACGTCGACAAAATATTCTTAACTAGCAGGTTCCTGCAACTTTGTTTATTTGCGTTTCAGTTTAATCACACAATAATACACAAACACCGGGAACCTACTTTAAAAGACAGAGATATCTATAGTTTTCGCAGCGCTCGCCAATATGAAATGTTAATATGAAAATGTTAGATGCCTTGGGTAACATTAATGCAACTCTAGTAGTTTTTGAGTTTATCTATTACTAAAAACACACAAACCCACAAATATTTCCTCTTTAAAATAATAGTCCTAAATTTAAAAAAATAACTATCTAAGTGGGGAATACTTTGCTCTTCCATACTGGCTTGGGCTCTTCCATGAAGGTCTGGACTCTTCCATGGTGTTCTGGGAGAAAAGAAAAACGTAGAATGTACCAACTGCTTCTCTTCGCGCGCATATTGTAAAAGCCGATCGCGAGAATAGGTGCAAATCTGACGAATCATATTAGTAGGCGATGCGGCTAGCAACCTATCACTTTATTGATTCTGTTGTCCACCTAACACCCACCAACATGCTAAACATGGCTTTTAGGTCATAAAGACCTAGGCTCTGTCTACCCCGCAAGGGAAAAAGACGTGATACTATATATGTATACTTTGCTTTAGGATTTTCTCATTCAAATTAATCCAACAGCAAATTTACACTGTGTTTGTTTTTAAAACATGCTTATAAATCTCAATTTACCTTTGTTAAATCCCTCCCCTTGTCAGTTCTGTAAATCGCATGACAGATTGCACGACCTCGAATAAACATTGGAATTCACACAGACCATTCTTCTCACGTATTTTGATTATTACATAATTACATAGGCTGATTTCATTGTCACGCGTTGAAACGTCCGCACGATCGGCGCGTTTCTACCGCGTGACTATGAAACGCGACTATCTAGTCTCTTCAATGCTAGTCCCGTAGAAAAGAAATGGGATACTAAAAATTTTTTTGCAGTTAGCTTTTTTCTTACTGTTCTGTATTCCATTAGGGATTCTGATGCCGAGACTCCAATAGCTAGGAGGTTCAAAATCATGTGTATACCTATGTCAGTATTAAATGGTTTATTTCTGGTACTCATTTCGAAACTATTCTTAGGATACTTTAGTTTGAGCCAATCCATGACCGGATAGACATATGAACTGCTTGAAATGTTTTTATTAAAACTAACGCGAGATAATAACATTACTTATATGTGAATTACGGGTTACTCACTCAGTGCGAATCGGGACGACTCCGTGCGTGCGTCTCGGTTCACATTCGCCCCGAGGAAGACCTCCGGATGAGGCTGAAACATGTCAGCCATGTAGCTGACTTCGTACGTGAGTAACCCGTAATTCACATATAAATAATGCTTGAAATGTGTTATTCACGTATGTATTGTTGGTATTTATAAAGCTTTGCCATTGTAAACTCGTGGTATGTATTACCAATGTAGATAAAGATAATTGTGTGATATGCCTTGGTAACTAAGAATTGGACTAACTTTGCCATACTAAATACTATGTCTGTGTGTGTCTACGAATAGTCATTACTTATTCGTAGGCTAATTTTAAAACTTCGCACGATTTGAGAGGAGAAAGACGCTTATATAAAAGAAGTGTGCGCAATGGATATATGTAAAATAATTGAAATCATATTATGTGGTACTTTTATAAAGGTAAATGTGTAATATGGCTGAATTACTAAAACTTGGACTAACTTTGCCATGTTAAATGCTGTGTAAGTCTGTGTGTTTCTACGAATAGTTATTACTTATTCGTAGGCTGACGTAAATTAAGACTACGCACGATTTGAGAGGAGAAAGACGCTTATACAATAAGTGTGTGCTACGGACATATGTAAAGTAATGCAAATGATATTATGTAATACCAACCTAGAGGTAAATGTGTGATATGGCATAATAACTAAAAAAATACTAACTTTGCCATGCTAAATACTGGGTAAGTCCGTGTGCGTCTACGAATAGTCATTACTTATTCGTAGGCTAATGTTAAGACTTTGCACAATTTGAGATGACGAAAACGCTTATACAGAGTGTTTGCAATGAAGATCATATAACAAATGATAATACTGTGTAAGTCTGTGTGTTTCTACGAATAGTTATTACTTATTCGTAGGTTAATGAAGACTTCGCACAATTTGAGAGGACGAAGACGCTTATACAATAAGTGTGTGCTATGGACATATGTAAAATAATGTAAATGATATTATGTATTACCAATCTAGAGATATATATGTGATATGGCATATTATCTAAAAAAAATACTAACTTTGCCATGCTAAATACTGTGTAAGTCTGAGTGCGTCTACGAATAGTCAGTACTTAACTTATTCGTAGGCTAGTATTAAGACTGCACAATTTGAGATGACAAAAACGCTTATACAAAGTGTTTGCAATGGACATAATATAACAAATGATAATGCTGTGTAAGCTGTGTGTTTCTACGGATAGTTATTACATTTTCGTAGGCTGACGTAAAGTAAGACTACGCACGATTTGAGAGGAAAAAGACGCTTATACAACAAGTGTATGCTATGAACATATGTAAAATAATACAAATGATATTATGTAATACCAAAATAGAGGTAAATGTGTGATATGGCAAATTATCTAAAAAAATACTAACTTTGCCATGCTAAATACTGGGTAAGTCTGTGTGCGTCTACGAATAGTCATTACTTATTCGTAGGCTAATGTTAAGACATCGCACAATTTGAGATGACGAAAACGCTTATACAGAGTGTTTGCAATGGACATCATATAACAAATGATGATACTGTGTAAGTCTGTGTGTTTCTACGAATAGTTATTACTTATTCGTAGGTTAATGAAGACTTCGCACAATTTGAGAGGACGAAGACGCTTATACAATAAGTGTGTGCTATGGACATATGTAAAATAATGTAAATGATATTATGTATTACCAATCTAGAGATATATATGTGATATGGCATATTATCTAAAAAAAATACTAACTTTGCCATGCTAAATACTGTGTAAGTCTGAGTGCGTCTACGAATAGTCAGTACTTAACTTATTCGTAGGCTAGTATTAAGACTGCACAATTTGAGATGACAAAAACGCTTATACAAAGTGTTTGCAATGGACATAATATAACAAATGATAATGCTGTGTAAGCTGTGTGTTTCTACGGATAGTTATTACATTTTCGTAGGCTGACGTAAAGTAAGACTACGCACGATTTGAGAGGAGAAAGACGCTTATACAACAAGTGTATGCTATGAACATATGTAAAATAATACAAATGATATTATGTAATACCAAAATAGAGGTAAATGTGTGATATGGCAAATTATCTAAAAAAATACTAACTTTGCCATGCTAAATACTGGGTAAGTCTGTGTGCGTCTACGAATAGTCATTACTTATTCGTAGGCTAATGTTAAGACATCGCACAATTTGAGATGACGAAAACGCTTATACAGAGTGTTTGCAATGGACATCATATAACAAATGATGATACTGTGTAAGTCTGTGTGTTTCTACGAATAGTTATTACTTATTCGTAGGTTAATGAAGACTTCGCACAATTTGAGAGGACGAAGACGCTTATACAATAAGTGTGTGCAATGGATATATGTAAAATAATACAAATGATATTATGTAATACCAATATAGAGGTAAATGTATGATATGGCTTAACAATTAATAATCGGACTACCTAAGCCATGCTAATGTATAAGTCTGTGCATACTACGAATAGTTACTACTTGTTCGTGGACTGACGTAAATTAAGACTACGCACAATTTGAGATGACATACACGCTTATACAGATGAGTGTGTGCAAATGACATATACAAACTAATACAAATATCATTTTTATAAATAAAAACAGTTTGTGTGCTATTAATATTAATTAGTCGATTGATATTAAATATGTGAATATGATGAAGTATAACTTTTGTTAGTACTTTGAAGCCAGTTTTGCTGATCCCACAGTTAATAGAATCTTTATGAAATACAGGCAGATTTGAATGGGTAAGTAACAGACTGATTCTAACCTAATAGAAATTTTCTCAAGGTTCCTTAAAGTCAGCATTGATACAGATAAATTAATTTCAAATCTATGGAGTGGTGATGCGTGTACAATATAACAATGCTTTTAAGATGTTGTTGGGGCTGCCGCGACATTGCAGTGCATCTAGTATGTTCGCGGAACACACACGGAAGGCTTCGCGGCAATATTACGTAAACGTTGAGCATCGCTTCTAAATCGAACACGAATTGTCCGATAGGTGGGACTCCCCTCTTCGCAATAGGTGGATGGAGCTACTTAGTTCGTGTTTATGTTTTACTAACACTAGTATATAATAAATGTTGTATTCTTTATTACTAACACTCGATGGACCCTGTTCGAAATAAAAAAATATTATATAACGTCAGTGCTGACTCAAATGATTTCTTATGAAATGAAACGCTGGCGTTAGTAACTTGCCTACTGTACTTATATTTTTATCTGAGTAATCTACAGTTTCAATAAGTTGTTGTAGATATCAATTTTAACAGTTATTATATAAATGTACTCAGAAACAATCCTTCGATTTCAATCATTAAAACAGGTAAGAATTGATAGGATCTAAGATCACAAGATGCAGAATTATTCTGCACTTATCCACAGATAGTAATAGTACTAACGTAACATACTCGTATCTTCATAACTTAACTTTGACAATACACTAAACTACTGAAATAAATAATTGTATTACCCCTTTCATATTTCATTGTTTTAATTTGTCATCTTAAATTAGTAATCCTAACTAATATTATAAATGTAAAAGTGAGTTTGTTTGTTACGTCTTCACGCCTTATTCACTAAACCCATTATCATGAAAATTTGCATACCAGTTATCTGGGATACGGAAAAGGAGATAGTGTAAATTTTATCCTGAAGAAAAGTAAGGAGGTATCGAATTTGACGTGGGCAAACCCGCGGATGAAAGCTAGTTAATGTTAAAAAAAACACGTGAGACACTGGTATATTAGGTATATTTATTGCGTAAATACAACGGTACTCACTTATTATATTAGGTTCTTGGTATTATATTAAATTAGCTCTGTATTTATTGAAGCAAAGTTGGCTTCAAACATAGAATTTAGCGATTTAGTTTTAAATATTGTAAAAAGACTTCGCTTTAGTTAAGTAAATCAAATCTATATAAACCATAATTGGTGTTACTAGAAATTGTTTGTGATTCTCATCGCTACTTTGATTGTGATAATTACATTTTTGTATATAGCGGTAAGCGAACTGAAAATCAATGTAAGTAAATAAATTGGACATTTTAAGGAAACAAGATTGTTTTATTTCATCGTCAGTTACTGTATGCGACACAATAAGACGAGGATCGCGCGCGTCTTAATTTGTCGCATGTTTGTAGCGTACACGGCGTACACCCTACTCACACGCATATCACCCGTGCCATCTTAGTCAGCGCTGCTAGAGTTATATGGACTGCGACCGCATTTATCAAAATCAATGTTTATCGATAACAAAAAATGTCAACAAACAAAGGATGCTAATAATTCAAAACTTTCTCGTTTAGTAAGAGAAACGTCGAACTTACACAACTAGTCATATACAAATATCAATACAACGTGTAATTTAACCGTAGATTTAAAAAGAAATTGCGTCTCTCATACTTCTATGAGTTTAACCATCAACATTTTCTCGAAGGGATGATTCAGCCTGATAAATGAACAACTTTTCCTAAGGGACCAATGCTGGGAATTAAAAATCCACATTTTCATACAAATTGCTGGGTCGGCCACTTTTATCTGGGAACTTTTTCGAGTTCCCAGCTTTGGTACACACACACAATAAAAGTTGTTCATTGGACAGATTATGTAAATTTAGATGCTATATTATTATATATAATACAGAAGTAGCTGAATAAGCAGTGTACTAATATTCATATCGTACTACACAACTTACATTTTTTACCTTTAATTATACGAATTCATTCGAGACGACGAGCTCTGTGGGGCAGTGGTCATCATGCCAGGCTGCCACACCGGAGATCCCGGGTTCGATCCCCGGTCAGGTAAAAATGAAAAATTATGTTTTTTTAGATTTGGCTGGGTCTTGGATGTTTGTCTATATAATATTAAGTATTTGTTATAAAATGCTGAGTTAGTATCCCATTAACACTCATCTTGAACTTACCTTAATCTGTGTGATTTATCCGTATATACCTATTTAAATTCAAAATCATGTCAATAGTTTAAGTTCAATAAGGCTGTAAAATAAGTATTTAACCAAACCTAATTCCACAAAATAGTCTCTATTTTTTCTTAGAACATATTCGTTAATGGTTTCCACATCACTGATCTTAACAGCGAAAAAATTAACATTTAGATTGGTATAAATATTTTTTGTATGAAAGTTCCGCGATTCATCATAATAGCAAAAAGTTTTGGGTAACAGTTGCTATAGAAACAAATACGAAACAGAAATTGGAGGCGAAAGAAAAACTGCTTATTCATCGTATAGACACGATATATTTTCTTTGGCGTTCACCAATTGCGGAAAAAGAGGAAGTTCTTCTTTTAAAACATAGGTATCTATATATGTCTACCTTTTTTTAGAATAAATACAAGGTGGATATTCAACTTCGACATAGCCTTCAAGGGATGATTCAGCCCGCCGATATAAACAACTATTCCTGTGGGACCAATACTTGGACAATTTAAAATAAAAATATACACCTGGTATTTATGTAAATAAATAGGTATTTAGATAATCATCATCATGTCAGTTGTAAAAGTCCACTGCTGGACACAAACCTCTCCCAAAGATTGCGGGGCGTTATTATTTGTTCCATGGGAGGATATTGCCATACTCACCACACTTGGCAGGCGGGTTGGCGAGCGCAGTTTCTTTGACTTCTTGTACTTCCGACGCAGCTGCCCACTGGAAGCTTTTTTAAAAACGAAAAAGATACGAATAAGTTGAATTTGGGAAGGTCTAAAAATAAAGAAATTTAGATATTTATTATTATTATGTAGCCAGGTCTTTTGAGGCTTCCATGGGGAAACAATATGTCCAACATGTAGAGGTTTGCTATAATACGGGGTGGGGCACTATCCAGGACATGACTGTAAACACACCATAGAAATATGCCCACAGACAATCCCCTGAAGGTACAAACCTATTGATATAAAGTAATACTACTCTTATGGCTATTGGGATGTATGGTTAATGGTTTGTATTTAGGCTATCGGAATAACTTTGGCACTTGCCAGACTAATACCCACGGAAAAAATAGGCAGGTGACTCGCCAACTCAGTTAATGGGTCCCAGAAATGGATGCACAATGCAAAAATGTGCAGCAAAGGGCAACGTTAGTTGAGTGGCTATAAGGTGGAGAGGTATCACTGGACTTTAAACGTACGATCACTTGCATCCTTAGAGGGTCCCATCACGCACGCCCACTCGCCACTTACGTTTCACATCCACCCTTTAAACTTATAGCTCTCACGAATGCACTTTATATATAAACCAGACCAATCTGAAAAATATTGTTTTACACCTTAACCTGACCTGGGTGCGAACCCGGAAGCTTGCAATTCATAGGCACCTGCGGTACCACTGATCCACACAGTACACTTGTTATAAACCAAAGAAATATGCATTGTTAATAATTTCAACACCGAACGAGATAGAAGATGAAAACCAAAATACGCTTTTCAATAAAACAAATAAAAACAATCGACGGAGAAGCGACGTTTCAAGCTTCGATCCCGACCTAACAAGAAGACCTATAATTTTCCCAATGCTCAACTTCACACAATGGATCTTCCCTTAATAAGTCCCGAATCAAAGTGTTTGTCTGCTGCATACCAAGTCGAACAATACTATTACGTTTTTCCTTTTACAATACGAATCAACAAGCAATTGTTACATCCACAAAACACATTTTTTCCTTTATAAATACCTGAAGTATTGGCGAAAATATCCGAACCCGACGTAAATTTTCATAAAATATTTCTCACGACTCGGCTAGTAGGTACCACTAATCTGTGGTGCCCTAAAATGTTCAGAAGTGGGTCGTTCCGTACTTTTTCTCTCGAAATGTGCCGCCATTTTAACGAGACCCGTCAAGGGTCTTACTCTTGGGGAGTTTTCTATGGCCGTTGTTGGTCTTTTTCATCGGGAGGGCTCGCGGTTTACTGGTGGTATGTACGTAGTTATGCCGTGTGAATACGTTCCGATATATGGGGAAAGGGTTCGCGCAGAAAAAGTGGTAAAACGTTGGTAAGCATTTATGAATAAGAAAGGAGGTATGAATGGAAACATCACTTTAAGAGTGCTTTTGTCGTTTTGCTACGTTTGAGGGGAAGTGCGAGTGTAAATTTATAGTTCATATGTGGTACTTGAAGATTTTTTACCGTTTTCACCTCTGCCAAATAGGCGCAATAAGTTTGAATTTATATATGTATTACTAGTGAATACAGATTCCTTTGGATACCGTTTTCTTTCGTGTTGAGAGGTATCCTTATTCCTATCCATCACCAGGCTTTCAATTACTTATATTATTAAGTTTCATCTTAATCGGTTCTGTGGTTGAAGTGTTAAGGGGTAACATACAGATTAAAGAGACATTTATCCTAATCCTAACTAATATTATAAATGCGAAAGTGAGTTTGCTTGTTTGTCACGGTTTCACGTTGTAACTAAACCGATCATCATGAAATTTTGCACACACGTTATTTAGGGTAAGGAGAAGGACATAGGATACATTTTATCCCGGGAAAAAGTACTGTTCCCGAGGGATCGACATTGAAGAGGGCGGGGCCGCGGGCGACAGCTAGTAAATTTTATATGAGTCTTAAACACATTCAAATATATTCATGTAAGTATTTGAATGTGTTTAAGTACCTACATACACTTATAAAACGTTAAATGCTTCAAACGTATAACGCATAACGTAACACTTAACATGACCTTTATTAATGTATGTTCAAGTATTCGAGCGTCTTTATTGAACCATAACTTCTAAATGCCTCAATGATATGTATAGACAGGTACCGAGATACCTGACCTGGCCCCCTACTAAAATCTTGAATGTTCTCTTAAACTGCAAGTAATATCAACATGAAAATGTATATTCAGAAGATTTTAATGAAGTGTTCATGAATATAGATTTTTATGTTGCTGATTAATCTTTTGTCGAAGCTTCTGCGAAATGTACTGAATGTACAATAATAATACTGAACAAGTGAATTATATGAATACATTTTAATTTTAGTTTAAGAGAAAATTCAAGATATAGATAGAGGACCTGGTCGGTAACTGACCATATGGAGTATCGTTAGAATCTTTACACACTACTAATTTACATAAGCAATGTATTCGGCAGTGCAGGCGTTGAATTAACAACCTCCGTGGTCCACTGGTTAAGGCGTTTGCCTGTTGACCCGGGCGTCGTGGGTTCGATTCCCACCGGAAGCATACTTTGTTTAGTTGTTTCCAGTTTGGTTAGGACATTGCAGGCTTGAATCACCTGATTGTCTGATAATAAAGATGATTCCGTGCTTCGGAAGGCACGTTAAGCCGGTGGTCCCGGCTGCCATCTGGTAGTCGTTAAAGGAACCACGTCAGAGGCCGAGAGGCGGTTCCGAAGAACTTTGACACCGGGTGTGCATGGTCGATTGACCGTGACACCTACTCGAATGAATGAAAGAAGTGCAGGCGTGTTTTCCTTAACCTCGTACCCTTACATAATAATAGCAATTCAAATAATTCATAATGATCAAGCCCATCGCGAGATTAATTAAGATGCCAAAAGCTGTCGTTTAACTTTGATCACAACAGAACTTGGAAATGTTGACAAGGGATTTTATTCTGTTATTTATGAGTTGATTCGAAAATTGCGAGTCCTAAACAAACAACAAGAAAGTATTTAATTTATTAACAATAAGTATTTAATTTATTAGAAGTCAAACATGGAAATTAGTATAAAAGTATATTAAATCTTTTTTAGGGTTCCGTACCCAAAGAGTAAAAACAGGACCCTATTAATGTCGCTCCGCTGTCCGTCTGTCTGTCTGTCTATCTGTTTGTCCCTCGGTCACCAGGCTGTATGTCATGAATCCCAAACAACAAACGTGATTGTTTTTGCTCGATATTGATAACGGCAACAGGTAGATGCTTGAAATATTTAGTTATGTATTCTATATGCTTTAAAAATAAATAATTAAATAAAAATAAAATTATTATTAAAGGGTTATATATTCCCATACAACAGACATGATTTTTTGCCGTTTTTATAGATAAGGGTACGGAACCCTTCGTGCGCGAGTCCGACTCGCACTTGGCCGGTTTTTGGTATTACCATGGAAAGACTTTCCAATCATCATTCATCATCATTACAACCGCAAACAGTTTAACTGCTACCATGGTCCATTGGTTAAGGCGTTTGCATGTAGACCCGGGGCCCGTAGGTTCGATTCCCACGGGAAGCATACTTTGTTTAGTTGTTTCCAGTTTGGTTAGGACATTGCAGGCTTGAATCACCTGATTGTCTTATAATAAAGATGATTCTTTCTCTACTACCTCTCCAACCCGTCTGGCTAGCGAGAAAAGTGTAGGTAATGTAGGTAAATTCCTACCCAATTTTAAAGGATCATTAAGGTAACTTAACGAATTGATGTCGAATTAAGTGTTTTTAATAGTATTTTAGATAGATATCACTAACGTCTAAACCATGCTTTTTATACAACGTCAGTATTTCGAGTCGAGTTAGAAAAACGATAAGTAGTTCAAATTTACAGGCCGGGTTACCTTTTTAAGGGAGTGGTCACTTCTTCTTCTTCTTTTTACACTTCACCTTACATCTTGCACCTTACACCTCCTGATTTATGTCTATCTTATCCAGCCTTAATATAATAACCGACATGAATTCATCAAGGAATCAATGGCGGAATCAAGGCGCATATACTTTGTCCGGCCAAATGGTATGCGCGCTTTGATAAGGCGATGCCGGCGGCCGACAAAAGAAGTACCAGCGCCCGCCAAAGGCGCTATCACCACCTTCGAAGACTTGGCACGCGCTGTACAGACGCAGGACACATTAATGCGTCGCGCGGAACGACAGTTCAATTAGGTAACGCAGCGAAAAAGTACACGATTAAAAATGTTTTTTTCCTTAGGTTGGTAGGCAGTTCAATACACGATTAAAAATATTTTCTCCTTAGGATGATAGGCGGTTCTCAAATTGTTTAATTTTTAATGTTTAAAAAAAATCCAAGTTAAATAATCTTATTGTTTTCATTTACTTTCTGAAATCTCTTGTGGGTGTACTGCAAACCATTTGGGCGGATAAACTATATCACCAACTCTAAAATATTAACAAACAAATGAAATTGTAGTTTGACATTATCAATTTTCAATTTATAATCTCCTGAAATGTTTTAGTCACTAAGATAAAATAATAGCGATCAATTCACTCAAGAATATAGGTTTTTACCTATAACAGAACCATTTATTTTTACTTTTTAAAGAGAACAAGAACTTTATTTATTTATTTATTAACATGGACCACAAACAAGTTCACAGTAGCAAAACAATAAAGAAACTTATAACTAGTTAAAAATTACTATGGACTCAGCGATGATGGTCACAAATTGAGTAAATAATTAATTACAAGTTGTGGAAAGCAAGAATCTAGGCAGAATACATACAAAAAAAAGCTTGAACTGTCAAACTAAAATATACAACTTGGACTGCTCAAACTTGTGTAATATCGCTATCTACTACGATACACTGCGGCAAGTTACGATACATTACAATATTTTTCAAGTTATCCTGTATCTTAGATATTATCTTTATACTAAAATTATAAACAGGCTGCTATCAAACTGCGTCGACAAGCGTCATTTTGGTGTAAATTCCAGTCGTATCCCTTTTACGACGCCTGTTTACGCTGTAAGGGGACTAAGTACGCCGCGTAATGATTGTATGACATTGGGGAAGAAATGAACTGGATAAAGTTGTTTTTACTCTGAGTAGCTTCAATTATAAACCAACTTCAAAAAAAAGGAGGTTATCACTTCGGTTTTATGTTTTTTTTTATGTTTGTTACCTCAGAACTCCGTAATTTATGAACCGATTATAGAAAGTATTTTTTTATTCGACTGGCTATGATTGCAAATTGGTTAAATTTAAATTTAATCACAATCTGTTTAGTAATTTGACGGAAGTTGGTTTTAATATATAAAAGATTATGAAATTAAAAAGTCATTCATCATCATCATCAGGTCTTTTTAGTCTCCACTGCAGGAGCATGACCCTCTCTGTACTACCGGAGCCATACTTGGCCAGAGCAGACAGAGGATATGGCCTACACTCTCCTCGCTGGCCAGGCGGGTTGGAGAGGACTCATTGATGTTTATGACCTTTGTTTAGCTTGTATTTCCTAAGTCGCCTCTTACGACCTCCATGGGAAGACTTGGAGTGGTCCTATTCTACTCTGCCGGAAACCACACGGCTTTATTACAGCTAAAAGTCATTAAGTATACGAATTGTCGGTGTAATTCTTATTAACCCATAGATAAGAATAATAAATATCCTTGCATCGTCGTTATCGTTTCAGCAAGAGCTTCTCCTTTGTCCATACTCATTCATTCATTTCTAGTAGGTGTCACGGTCAATCGACTATGCACACCCTGGTGTCAGAGTTCTTCGGAACCGCCTCTCGGCCTCTGACGTGGTTCCTTTAACGACTACCAGATGGCAGCCGGGACCACCGGCTTAACGTGCCTTCCGAAGCACGGAATCATCTTTATTATCAGACAATCAGGTGATTCAAGCCTGCAATGTCCTAACCAAACTGGAAACAACTAAACAAAGTATGCTTCCGGTGGGAATCGAACCCACGACCCCCGGGTCAACAGGCAAACGCCTTAACCACTGGACCACGGAGGCTGTTACATACTAAGTAGCTGCCTTGAGATTTACTCAGTCCCTTTTTATGAATTACTCAGTCCCTTTACGTACTAAAACCAGCTGTATATTTCGGTTATTCTATGCGGGCCTGCCTAAGACATTGGAGTGTGTAATTTAGGCGCGAACGAACTGAGGTGCGAAGAGCTGAGGCGCGAATGAACCCAGGCGCAAAGAGGTGAGTCGCGAATGAACTGAGACGCGAAGAACTAAGGCGCGAATGGATCTAGGTGCGAACAGCTCAGCATTTGGATATATTTTTCAACCTACTAATTTACTAAAATATCAGCTATTAAACAGTTCCATCAAGTTTAGTAGTACTTTTTCCCGGGATAAAAGGTAGCCTATGTCCTTCTCCGTGTTCCAGAGTACTTGTATGCAAAATTTCATGATCATCGGTTCAGTAGTTACGGCGTGAAAGCGTAACAAACAAACAAACTACTTTCGCATTTACAATATTAGTAAGGATTAATTAAGTTATCTCCATATATATCTTGTCACCACCACCATCGATGTAGACCCATGCGATAATATAGGCACAACATTTTTGATGACATGCTAGAATCTATGAGTAATGAGCGCTTTTTTAGAAACTCTTATATACCTACATACTATAACGTTTTCTTTCTCTTGTATAGGCAGAGCTTAGGTTTGCGGAAATAGAAATGGATTGTTTCCATAATATTATGCGCAAGCGTGCCACCTCCATGGTAGCCAAAGTAAGTGGCAGTGCCAACAGCATCCTAAGATTAATAAGTACCAGATTTGACTGTCCTTACATGTCTCACTGCTGGAGCTTGCATGCACCGTGCAGAGTTTTTTTATACTAACATTAGTTCTTGAGATAATTACTAACAATATATCAGTCTGTGTAACTTAAAATAAAAATATTATTATTAATATTATTATCAGGCCCTCAAAACCAGGTTTAGCTCGTTGGTGCGCGTAGGTGGAAAATGGAAAGTGAAAGGTTGCTTGTTGCATCGCCTATTTACATAATTCCTAAGAGTTTTGCCTATTCCCTAGATCGGCTTCATCGATAGTAAATAAATAAATATATACGGACAAATCACACAGATTGAGCTAGCCCCAAAGTAAGTTCGAGACTTCTGTTATGGGATACTAACTCAACGATACTATATTTTATAACAAATACATATATAGATACACATCCAAGACCCAGGCCAATCTGAAAAAGATCATTTTTCATCTTGACCTGGCCGGGTATCGAACCCGGTCACTCCGTGTCGCAGGCTGGCGTGTTGACCGCTGCGCCACGGAGCTAGTCAAAAAATCGATCTGCTGGTACATTTTATATTTGTTCTTTTCTCCCATGGAAGTAACTCCTAACGTACTTGTTTGGGTGACTTGTGAGCTCTAATCCAAGTTCAGGACTGCAAATGTCTTTTTGACAGACTACTTTTCTTTACTCTCATATTTAGCTTGGCTTATTTGGTGGTCTGCTGAGAGCAGTCTGCTCTCAAACCACGTCGACTTTAGCGTCGTTTTGCCATAAAATGATTCGTAACCCTTTTACTTTCGACGCCTGTTTTGGCTGTAAAAGGGAGTAAGTACACCGAGTAATGATTATATGACTACGGAAAAGTAAAGAACGTCAAGACTGAAGTAAATTTGTTCTTTTATTTATTTAATTTCAACAATTTACAAAGATCATCATATTAATGTACTACATATAAATAGAAGTAATCTTCCAACTCGTTACATAGAGGCAACGTGTAAATACAACTCGTATTTGTTCTCAGTTACTTCACATAAAGTTAAATTATTGAGTTTAAAAGTTAGAAAGTAGGATAGCTTAATTTCCGCATCTGGTCGTTTCGGTACTATACCATATCTACCCGTGTTAAAAAAAAACCATGTCTTGCATCTTAGAAGTTGCATTGCTATTTGCTAGCGCAATGTATTACAATGGGCTTATACTGCATATCATCATCACAGCCGCAGAACGTCCACTGCTGGACAAAGGCCAGTCACGAGGATTCTTCGTTTCATGGAAGGATATTGCCACTCACTTCACCATCATACTTACCACGCTTGGCAGGCGGGTTGGTGAGCGCATTTCTTTGGTTTCCTTTGCTTTTAAGGTGATACCACTGTAAATAAGGTCGTTCTGAAGCTTATTTATCTCGCAAAATACTTAAATTAGGAGTTTCAAATCTAAGTAATATGATTTTTGACTATTTCATCTCCAAAAATTGAAGATGAAAACACGTTTTGATAAAATTTTCTCGATAGAAATATTTTTTGAAAAATGGTCTTCGTTCGCAGAGTTTTTGTTATTGTAGCTCAAATGCGACGAATGAAATAATGATTTTTAGACTAAAAGATAGGTTATTAGTAATTCATCAAAATGTAAATGTGAAAATACAATTAACCGGTCTGATTTTATATAAAATAGAAATAACGAATTTGGCGCTTACGTTTTTTTCTTTGAGCAACTCGAGACTATCTCCTATCTCATCATTCACGGGCTAAACCGCCAAGCGCTATCCCTTGCGCGCACTTGATCAGTCCTTTGCCGAGCGAAGGTACCAAACATTTGAGGCCTCGCCTTAACGCTGCTTTCTATTAGAAGCATTTTTAAGCTGGGGGAAGGATAGGAATTTGTTGGATCTGGGAAGGGAATTAAAATCTTGGGTAATATAATATGTACCTACTACTTAATCGGAGGAGCCCAATGGCGCAGTGTTCGTGTGCATTAATAGCACTTATGGTAGTTAAGCAACTCTAGGCGCAGTCCTCACTGTGATGGGTGACCGCAGTGCAAACAATTCTTGAGCTCTTCCGTGCTTCGGAAGGCACGTTAAGCCATTGATCCCGGCTGTCATCATTGTGATTGTGATGCTTTTAAGCAGCTTGAAAAATCTTACACCAGTGTAGGCCACTTACACGAAAAACAAACAAACTCGGATGAATGGCAGAAAATCAAGCAACTCATTGCCTATTGGCATCATCAACATCATTAGCAGCCTGCGGCAGTCCACTGTTGGACGTAGGCCTCTCCCAAGGTGCGCCATTTTTCTCGATCCCCAGCTATGCTCATCCAATTGCTGCCAGCCGCCCTACGCAGATCGTCGCTCCATCTAGCTGGGGGGCGTCCCACACTTCGCCTACCTAAACGCGGTCTCCACTGCAGAACTCTCTTACTCCAACGATTGTCATGTCTGCGACAGATGTGGCCAGCCCACTGCCACTTCAGCTTGCTTATTCGAGAAACTATGTCGGTTACTTTGGTTCTCTGACGGATTACTTCCTTACGGATCTTATCCCTCAGAGAGATTCCAAGCATAGCCCTCTCCATAGCTCGCTGAGCAACTTTTAGCTTATGGGTCAGCCCCACCGTCAGTTTCCACGTCTCAGCACCATAGGTCATCACATGCAAGACGCACTGGTTGAATACTTTTGTCTTTAGGCTTTGATGTCTATTGACATGATTCCTCAGATTTTCCCCCATTCCCCTGATCGGCTATTTCCATGCGGGAAGAGAAACAGCTGGCACATTTCCTTTTCTCCCAGACCGTCATGGGAGAAAAGAAAAAACGTAATCACATGACACTTTACATGTACTTACACACGGTACAGTTAAGTACGTAACAATATTTGACTAGCTCCGTGGCGCAGCGGTCAACACGCCAGCCTGCGACACGGTGTGACCGGGTTCGATCCCCGGCCAGGTCAAGATGGAAAATGAACTTTTTCAGATTGACCTGGGTCTTGGATGTTTATCTATATATGTATTTGTTATAAAATATAGTATCGTTGAGTTAGTATCCCATAACACAAGTCTCGAACTTACTTTGGGACTAGTTCAATCTGTGTGATTTGTCCGTATATATTTATATTTATTTGAATTGTACGAAATGGCTACAAGTGTGCGCTGTGCTATCAATATCTTATCTGTAAAATGTAACAATTACTCGAATGCATATTATTTTTAAAGATACCTACATTTTCTGTGTCAAACTGCGTCGACGACATAACCCTTTTACGACGCTTTTAAAAGGACTAAGTGCGCCGCATAATGATTTTATGACTAAACTGCCTGGATTAGGTATTGTTTGCTATGACTAGCCTTTTAAAAGTTTAATCATTAATTACCCATGCTTCTCTTTGTTTACACGCTATTGTTTTTAACTATTTACAACACTGATTTAATCAATAGACGCTTAATCAAGTCTGAAGTTTGAGAAACCTAACCTAACCTTTTTTTTTAACGTGTGGAAAGACTCATGTCTCGTCTATCCGGCCACGAGAAGCTGGACAGGTATGTGGGACTCGAACCCACTAAAACTGCACGGTGTCATAATCCAATCCGCATAATGCCTGGGCCGTGTGCTTCTATATGCTCCACAGGCCCCGGCATGGCGGCCGCTGTTTCGCAGCCCTACCTAGCTCCGGTACCTTCTCTAATGAGAGGGATCGGAGCGGGCCTCGGCCAGCCTATCTGACCCTAACGGGTAGACGTCTTATTGGCACCAGTGACGTCTCAATTTGGAGGGCTGTCTATAGAATAATGAAATCCCGTATCCGCCGCTCCACTAGCCCTCAGTTAACCATAGGTGGCAGAAGTCCACCAATTGTCGGTCGCAGAGGACAGGGAGAGGCGCACCTTATCGCCGACACTCCTCTTCTCCTGCAGCCCCACCGATGCCGTATTTTGTATGTTGGGCTCGTACATCCTTATCCTTACTTCCTTATTACTGATATTATAAATGCGAAAGTGAGTTTGTTTAATTGTTACGCTTTCGCCGTAACTACTGAACCGATCATCACGAAATTTTGCATACAAGTTCCCTGGAGCACGGAAGAGGACATAGGCTACCTTTTATGCCGGGAAAAAGTACTATTCTTGAGGGATCGACATTGACGCGGGCGGAGCCGGGCGAAAGCTAGTTTTAAATAAAGGTGTTATGTTTTTTGATATTTTAATATGTACTCCTCAAACAGGTGATCCAATTTGGATTCTTTTTTTTTAATTCAAAGCAGGTTTTCTACTGATAATTCTTAGAAATATTTCAACAAAATCGATCCAGATGTTAACAACATTTTTGTAACGAAGCAGCATTGTTTTTACTTTATACAACATGTAACATTACCAATGACATTCCCGTGAAGGGGTGACTCAGCCCGTCAAAATAAACAACTTTTCCTATAGGACCAATGATGAAAACTCAATTTTTTTTGACATTTTCATACAAATTACCGGGCCGAGCATTTTTGTATGAAAATCTCAATTTTTCTTGAGTTCCCAGCATTGTTCCCATAGGAAAAGTTGTTCTTTTGACGTTACCCACGACCCCACGTCAGTCACTGAGTCACTTCATAGGAACATCGTTGGTTTTTTTTAAGTGTTTATACTTATTTTGCATTCACAATGCTATTTTGATATACTCTTATTAAATTAAGAAATAAAATATGGTAAAAAAATTCCAAGCGTGCGGGATTTGAACCTGCGACCTTAAGCCTTTTTTTTTACATGTAGAAAATGCTTTATGCATACTGATCTGTACGGGGATACAGAGCAGTTATGCGGGACTCACACCCGCTAAAAACCACATGATTGCTCTCTTCACGCCATATTACCGGAATGGTGGGCACGGTGGAGCTACCACCATGCGACCTTAAGCCTATGTAAGACTTACGCTCTACCAACTGAGCCGCTGCCTGTTCTAACCTCGGCTTCGCTTGGAATTTTTTCACCATATTTTATTTCTTAATTTAATAAGAGTCGTTGGTTACGTTACACGTTGTATAACTTGTTTAGTCGCTTCCGACGGAAAATACTCATAACCCTTTTACGTCAGCCGTTTTCGCTGTAAGTGCGCCGCGTAATGATTATAAGGCAAAACTGACTGAATAAAATTTAATTTACTCTGAATAACTTCATTTGATATACGAATCATTTCGTTTCGAAGTGAGAAAGTAGGCTAAACTTAATTAATACGTCTATGTCAATAATCATATATCTGGCTAATAAAAACAGAAACTTTCATCGCAAAACTAACATAAAGTTTGAAATTCTTAGGTTATAAGTTATCTTCATATAAACTTATATTATATTCAACGACCTTTATGGCTCAGTGGTACCGCAAGTGCCTTTGAAGCGCAGGGTCCTGAGTTCGATCCCCGGTCAGGTCAAGATGGCAAACGATCTTTTTCAGATTGACCTTAGATGTTTATCTATATAGGTACACATACAGTATCTTTACATATTATAAAATGAAGTTGCTTCCGCTTTCTGTTCGTTGAGATCTTTTAAACTACTGAACGGATTTTAATGCAATTTGCAGCAATAGATAAAGTGATTCAAGAGGAAGGTATGTATAATTTTTTGCCCTATATTTACATTGCACCCGCCCGTGCAAAGCCGGGGCGGGTTGCGAGTATCCCACCACACAAGTTTACAACTTACTGTGGGGCTCAATCTGTGTGATTTGTCCCTATATATATTTATTACTATGCATATGTCATACTTATATATGCATATGTCATACTTATATATATAATATATACGAAAGTTACCGACATAGCTCAGCGGATTAGCTCTTTGAAGTGGCAGTGGGCGGGGCACATAGCGCGTAGAACCGATGGCCGATGGGGCAAAAAGGTTCTCGAATGGCGACCACGAACCGGCAAGCGAAGCGTCGGACACCCACCTACCAGGTGGTCGGACGACCTGTGCAAGGTCGCAGAGAAACGCTGGATGCAGGCCGCTTCCAACCGGTCATTTTGGAAATCATTGGGAGAGGCCTATGTCCAGCAGTGGACTTCTTGTGGCTGATATGATGATGATGATGATGATGATATGTCATACTGACAGTATAATATGTCAAGTATACTGAATCGATTGCGGCGTCAAGCAATCGATGACTCACCTTGTGATGTGCCCCAACTGTCCTTCCACCTGCACAGTCGAAAATCTTAATAAGGCAAACGACAAAGGAGTCGCTGTTGCCACCTACTGGTCAAAAACTTTAGAAGAAAAAGCTTAAATTATAACCAATTTGTCTCGAAAAGAAGAAGAAGAAGTATACTGAAGGGTACAAGTAATACTTTTACCCAGCACCCTATAAAAAAGCCTGTCTGGTCAGGTTTGTTGCGAATTTGTCAAAGAATAATATACAATTTGTCAGAATAAGCCATTCATCTTTGTGAGCTAGCCTTCTCTGAGACACGTAACGTGAAGTCTATGCAAACTAAATTAACACCAATGAATACTAAGCGTCTGGCAAGCCCGCTGTTAAGTAATGAACTTTGTGATCTAAAAGCGCAGATTACAGGCAGAAAGCACTAACAAATTTTTTGTTTAATTGGTATTGAAATAACTATATTATATAAATTCTTTTATTTATGCATTGTTCTTGAAGGCAACTTCATCCGCGAAAATATAGCATATGGCTTTCACCTGTGGCTCCGTTTGCGTGAATATAGATAGCTCGGGAACAGCACCTTGTTCCAGAATTAAAGAATCCATAGGTTCTTCCCCGAGCCTCAGACCACCTCCATACGAAATCGGTTCCATGATGGAAACGTAGAGGGACAACAACTGTGCATTTATATATGTCAGTAAGTCAGGTTTGCCTTTTGTATATATAGATTTATGCATCTACTAAAACACTTATTCCAAATTCCAAATTCATTTATTTTGTGAACATAGGTAGTACAGTACAGATAGATATTATACAAGAGCGGGTTTCTCTATGTTCCGCCATAAGGCATACAAAATTTATTAAATACTTAGATGTGTTTGACTTACTTTCCATAATGTGCCTATATTATGTTATACTCACACAATATAATATGTCAAGTATACTGAAAAGAGAACAAGTAATAGGTACTTATTTATTTATTTATTTATGATTTACTAGCTGTTGCCCGCGGCTCCGCCCGCGTTAATGTCGTTCCCTTGAAAACAGTAGAAATGATAAAAATTCCATACAACCCCTCCCCCTCTGCTTTTTCCCCTTAAGGGGGAATTTAATACATTTCACCTGCATAGATCTTTAGTCCTTAAGGAGGGGATTTTGCCCATTTCACCTACACATATAATTTTTTATTGTAATGGAGAACTTCTTTATGTCATATTTCTAAGTAAATAAAACCACACATACTTTTTAGGGGGATTTTTTCAAGGGGAAATTTCGTCCATTTTAACTACACAGATCTTTTCAATTGTAATGTAAACATATATACTTATTTTTATACTTCTATGTCCAGAAATGAGAAAAAATCCATACAACCCCCCTTTATCCCTTAAGGGGAGAATTTATCTTTTTTAATTGTAATCTAGAACGTATATACTTATTTTCATACTTCTAAATCTAGAAATGAAAAACAATCCATACTAACTTTATCCCTTAAGGGGGGGATTTTATTACATATATACATTTTACCTACACAGAGCTTTTTAATTGTAATCAAGAACTTACATACCTATTTTTATATTCTAAGTCTAGAAATGGAAAAATTCCATACAAACTTTACCCCCTATTTACCCCTTCAAGGGAGAATGTTGTCTGGTTCACCAAAACAGATCTTTTTTAATTTTAATTGAGAACTTGTGTGCCTACTTTCAAACTTCTAAGTCAAAAAATGAGAAAATTCCATAAAACTTCATCCCCTTTGATTTTCTAAAAATCCTTTCTTAGTGCTCATTTACATCATAAAAAGAATCCCTGTGCTAAATTTCAGTTCTTGGGCACAGTAGTTTCGGCTGTGCGTTGATATATAAGTCAGGTTTGCTTTTGGCCCGCGGCTCCGCCCGCGTAAGTGTCGATTTCTCAGGAACAGTAGAATTACCCGGAATACATTAGTTCATGACTTTCAATGAAACACCTTAATATTGAATTTCAATTGAATAATTTCAAAAACTGAAAGTTTCATACTAACTGTGCATCCCCTTATACCCCCTTAATGGATGATTTTTGAGAAAAATATTTTACTCGTGTTTCATGCCTTTCAGTAAAGAACCTTCATGCTGAATTTCATTCGACTAACTTCAAAAATGGCAAAGATTCATGCTTACTTTGCACCCTATTTTACCCCCTTAAGGGATGATTTTTGAGTAAAATATTTTACTTGTGTCTCATACCTTTCAGTAAAGAACCCTCATGCTGAATTTCATTCGAATTACTTCAAAAACGGCAAAGTATCATACTAACTTTGCAACCCGTTTTACTCCCTTAGGAGATGAATTTCCAAAAATCTTTCTTAGTGCTCCCCTACGTTTTAAAAGGAACCCCTGTGCAAAATTTCAACTTCCTAACCCTTATAGTTTAGGCCCTGCGTTTATATGTCAGTCAGTCGGTCAGCTTCTCCTTTTTTTAGTATGGATTACTATGGATAGTATGGATAGGTATAATGCTGTCGTATAATGATGATGACTTCACTTTGGATTTTAATTTTCTTATGTCACTTATTAATTATTATTTTATTTTATTTTTGCTATATGTTTGCAGGCAAACTCATGCCTTGAGTTCATTCAAATGACGATAACTTTTTTTTTTTTATGAACCGATTTTGATGAAACAAACTTTAAATGTTTTGCTGAGTTAAAACAAAGCAATTGGTGAAAGGAGATAATTCGGAGATAATCGTGATCATACATACAGACAGACAGACAGACAGACAGACAGACAGACAGAAATTCCAAAAAAAATGATTTGCTTTCTATTATTCTTTTTAAGTGTCCCTCTATCCATTTCAGTCAAAAATTCTAAATGTACAGACAAAATATTTTTACTGTTTTATTATATGTATAGATTACCTAATTTACAGCACCCAGCACCCTTTAAAAAAGCATGTCTGGTCAGGTTTGTTGCGAATTTGTCAAAGTATAATAAACATCTTGTCAGAGTAAGCCATCCATCTTTGTGAACTAGTTTCCCTGAGACACGTAACGTGAAGTCTATGCAAACTAAATTAACACCAATGAATACTAAGCGTCTGGCAAGCCCGCTGTTAAGTAATGAACTTTGTGATCTAAAAGCGCAGATTACAGGCAGAAAGCACTAACTAATTCTTTGTTTAATTGGTTTTGAAGATATAATATAAAATAACTCATGTATAACTAAGATTAGATGGTGACTTACACAGATAAAGGAAAAATTGTGAAAATAATAAATTTTTAGTTACATAATATGAAAATTATCCTAAGTAATATTATAGTGAGTTTGTCTGTTTGTTTGTTACGCTTTCACGTTGTAAGTACTAAACCGATAATCATGAAATTTTGCATACACGTTATCTGGGGTACGGAGGAGGATATAGGGTACATTTTATTCCGAGAAAATGTACTGTTCCTGAGGGATTAACATTGACGCGGGCGGAGCCGCGGGCGAAAGCTAGTTTTAAATAATTTGAAACTTAATATAGATAATGGTACGGAACCCTTCGTGCGAGAGTCTGACTCGCACTTGGCCGGTTTTTTAAAATGGTGGAATAGTTATTACAAAACTGAGTCCGCAGCTCTACTAGTTATTATAAGTTGTTTAAATGACAATAGATATATCCTGTTAACAATTCAAATCTACCTAAGTTCAGTTGATACAAGTCTAGGGCACAATATCACCAGTCACTACATCACCGGTCGGTATACTGTAGCGAAGGTTTTCCAGACGGACGGTTTTCCAGATTCTGGTTTTCCAGACGGACGGACGGACGGCCGGCGAATACTTAGTAATAGGTTTCCATTTTTCCCGATGCGTACGGAAACATAACAAGAAACTAACTTCCAAAAAAGAAAGCGATCAACTGATCTATTTGTAACTTTGATTCCATGATAACAAGGGATTCATAATTATGAATCCCTTTATAAGAGTTAATTAACCCTTATAAAGGTTTATTCAAAGGCTTTGGCCAATTATATATCTAGTACTTATTACTTCTAATTTGCTTTGGGAGCTGAGCGTAACCTAATGTGCCTACCTCACGCTAAAGCCCTAAGAGGCGAAAGATCAGACAAATAAGATTAATACTACAGTACATAATGGTGCCAGTAAATTACAGGATACGATTTATGTAAATAAACTTTTATAAGGTAATATAAACATTGTTAAAATCGAAAATATGTGATAAAAAAAAGCTAGCCCCAAAGTAACATCAAGACTTGTGATGGGATACTAACTCAAAGATACTATATTTTAGACTTATATAGATAAACATCCAAGACCCCGGCTACGGTAATGGTATCTAACGGTATTGTAACTCGGGCCTGTCCTTGAATTAAATGCCTACCGCCGCGCGGTACATAAACAGGCGCCAGGGCTGCCCACGTCTTCAGCGTTTTAACACTTTGACAGTGGGCATTTACGCGCGCACTTTTAACCCGTATTCAATTTCATAAAATTATAAAAAATAAAATATAAGAGATATCCACTTAATTTTTTAACATTGTGTTATTACACTTAAATTAGCGACCATATTCTGTGTGGAAAAAAAAAACATGAAACCCCGACAATGCGCGTTTTCCCAAACATAGGACTAATCTAGATCGATTGTTTACCCCCGAAAACCCCCATATACTAATTTTCAGCGAAATCATAGAGCCGTTTCTGAGATCATAGAAATAAATTTATATACAAATATACAAGAATTGCTCGTTTAAAGGTATAAAATTATAACTATCGTCTGCTCGTTTGCCGTCGGATATATATAAAAAAAAAAAAAAAAAAACTATTTTACAATGATATTTCACCCTTTTTAATATTATATGTAAGTAGCATACACATACATACATATTATCACGCCTTTATCCCTTACGGGGTAGACAGAGCCTAGTCATAAGACCGAAAGGCCATGTTTAGCGCGTTGGTTGCTAGCCGCATCGCCTTTTGTCCTGATTCTTTAAAATTTCGCCCATTCCCTTGACCGGCTTCTATTTACGGTCAAGCCGATCCCGAGTTTCAGTTGGATAAACGAAGAGCAATTGATAATTTTGTTGATACAAGAAGAAGTACCTACTTTATATGTGGAGTTCGTGAAATACTTACCTACTAAAAAGAAATAAATTGATGAACCTACGTAGTGTAGGTAAAAAAGATAAATTATAATCTTACCTTTCGGTGATTGCAGGTAATTTAAAGAATGTTAAATCTGGCTTAATGATGAATTTAAGCAACCAAAAACAGCACAATATAATCTATATTTAACCATTTTATTCTTATACCAAAATGGATGTTCGTATATATAACAATATCCACAAATAAACTTTAAAACAATCACATATTCGTTCGTCCGTCACCGACTACAGCGCGTCCCTGACTGCGAATCGCCGGTTGTTTACCCAAAATGTACTTAGAGTGTAATGACCTTAAAGCGCGAGGTGTGATGCGAGTTTCGACCGTTTGTACGAAGACGGAATACTGTAAGATATCATTACCGTACCCCGGCCAATCTGAAAAAGATCATTTTCCATCTTGACCTGACTCAAACCCGGGCACCCTAGTGTCGCAGGCGGGCGTGTCGGAGCTCGCCAAAATTGTCAAAAGTAAGCGAGTAGGCCAACTGAACGGCTGTTCTTACAATCCACTATATGTTTTCACAAAAGAAAATCACTATAGTGAGTACCCTGAAAGAACTATATCTACTATATTGTAAGTTACTAAATGCTAAAAAGGCACATTAAATATGTTAGAGGCCCTTAGGTAGCTTAGACCATCTCATTAGAGAGCTTATATCTATAGTCCGTCCAAAAAGTATGTAACTAATTCATATTAGAAGCTGAGCCTAATATAATGTGTTTATATCTCAAAGTAAGATATCCTTACTCTGATATATAAACATGTTGGCCGAAACATCATAAATTGCCCCAGTCTTAGGCTAGGGCAGTAGCAGCGTCGGAAACAAAAGAAGCTTATGGAACTGCGCTCACTAATCCGCCTACCAAGCATGGTGAGTATGGTAATATACTCCAATGGAACGAAGAATTTTCGGGAGAGCCCTGTGTCCAACAGTGGACTTCTAACGGTTGAAATAGATTAAAAATCTGGCCTTTGGTTACACGCTCAATTGACAATATACTACAAACCGGAAGTGATGGTTTTTATTTATGGAATCGAAAGAACATTAAATGTAAACACTCAAATTTTCAAAAATTCATAATAAATTGAATTTTGAATTAAATAATTTGAAATAAATCTGGACGATTGCATAAATAAAAACTATCACTTCCTGTTTGCAGTAAGTTGTAATTTTTATTTGTACTAAATTTTGGATAAGGCATTTGTCAATTCGTCAATCTCGAAACACTGTTCGACAACAGCAGCTTCCGGATCACTTAGTCTTAAGTTAGGTACTGCTGTTGTCGTACCCCATCGGTGTGCATGTGGCAGCGTCCTTGACAAGCGTCATTGACTACACAGCCAACACAATGCGGCCAGGCTCTCCCGCCACTGCTCACTCAATGATATAAATATTCAATAGGGCGCTTGCCACCAACAATATCCCTAGTTTTAGAACCGATGTACGCAAACGATGGCCTTAAATTATTTTCCTGGGAGTAATAAAAGCCCTCATACCGGACGCTACTTGTGTCCCGTTGGACCTCGCCTAGAGGAAATAGTCCTAAAGGCCAGCCTTAATCCTGGCGGGAGCTGCGTAAGACGCCAAACGGTGCGAGTACGCCTCACTTTCAAGTGATTTGTTCTGCTTGGTGTTGAAACTTTTGGTCCATGTATTAAAAAGTTGTTTATACTGTTGACTCCTAAGGTTGTCAACGCTGCAGGTGACAGGAGAGCCAGCTCTTTTCTCTGATAAATGATAGCAATCGCCAATCAGCGTGGGTATACAGTCAGAGTTCTGGGCATCAAGCCACATGGACACCATGTATTGTCAGTTTAATAAATTTTATCTACGAAGTTATAGTCATTTATTTTTAATTTTAAGTTCTAATTTTAGTTTATTTGACTAATAAATAAATATGGACAAATCACACAAATTAAAAAAAGCCCTAAAGTAAGTTCGAGACTTGTATTATGGAATATTAACTCAAACATACTTTATTACATAACAAACACATGTGTGTATATTAACATCCAAGACTCGAGACAATTTAAAATAGACCTTTTTCCATCTTGATCTGACCGGGGATCGAACCCATGCCCTTTGGTGTGATGACATAGGCCACAGAGTTTGTCCCACAGACAAAACAATACAGATAAATTTATTCAATAATATATATTGATACATAAATATAGAAAAAATTAATTGCTTAGGTTATATGGTCCTCACACACTCGCACTAAGTTACTGCTCTTCTAACATCGTTTGTAAAGACCTATCATGATGACCGACAAAAAATTACAAAGAGAGCTAAGCCCGACCTACTTCAAGTACTGAAAGTCGAAGGACAAGGTAACTAAGATGAATGTTACAGCCGGACAGGATATAAATGATGCCAGTGACTTACAGGAAGGCTGGGTTAAGCCTATAACCTATTGTGTCTACCTCAGCCTTAGGCTATGAAAGTCGAAAGACCCCACATCTACAGTATTTAAGTGATGCTTTCAGAATAATAAATTTCAACGATCTTGTCACCTTACCACACAGTTATAACCACAGAGATATATCAAGATATAACGGCGATGCCAGAAACCACGCGTGTCAGTTTTTGCATAAGTCGCGCCCTCAATTTGACGTCATTACTAGCGAAATAGAAATTGACATGCACAGAAATAAAAAGCGTCATATCGATAATCAGATTTTTTTTTAATTTATGTTAATTTTATTTCAATCACTAAAACATACAAATATTCCTTAATTAAAAATAAAATAAAAATTACAAATAAAATAGAGATTCCAACGCGTCGCCACGAGGCAGGGTGCCCAGTCAGCTGGCAGCATTGCCTCTCTGCACTGCAATGGAAATTCTTTGGGCGAAGTAACTGCCAGCTCTTGGATCACCCGTAACCTCACGGAGGCGCGCTGAAATCTCAGTCAAATTCTTGCTTCTGGGCCCCACGGACCCATTGTCTCAACCGCGAAGGGCCAAAAATATAATTCGCCTCGAGGTGTTCAAATTTCCTGCGCTTAGCGGTTTCGGCAGCAACTGCAGTCGCCCTTGCCCGCACCGAAGTAGATAACACGTGGGATGGAGCGAGGGTATCCACACAAGTGGCGTCCCATACCAAACATTTCCATAATCATTTTGAATAGTTAAAACCGCAGAATGAACCATGTATTCAAGTCGGGACGTGCACGTTGCCTGAATGAACGCTTAAGAATCTTGCACGAACATGCAAGATTGAGACACGCGTGTACCTCCCACTTAGCCGTTCTATCTTGATATATTTCTGTGGTATAACCTTTTAGATTAAGTTTTTTTTTTTTTTTTTACAAATACATATATGCCTAGTTATAAAATAAAAAGCTTAATAACAGATAAAGTTGGCCACATTCATTACTTAAAGACACCGGTAACTTGCTGTGAACTAAATTTATTCCGTGCAACATTAATGAGGGCCAGGCATGCGGTAAACAGGCTGGACACGATTGAATTAGCTTAAGGGGATACCACTGTAAATAAGGTCGTTCTGAACCTTATTTATCTCGCAAAATACTTAAATTAGGAGTTTCAAATCTAAGTAATATGATTTTTGACTATTTCATCTCCAAAAATTGAAGATGAAAACACGTTTTGATAAAAAATTTTCGATAGAAATATTTTTTGAAAAATGGTCTTCCTTCGCAGAGTTTTTGTTATTGTAGCTCAAATGCGACGAATGAAATAATGATTTTTAGACTAAAAGATAGGTTATTAGTAATTCATCTAATTGTAAATATGAAAATACAATTAACCGGTCTGATTTTATATAAAATAGAAATAACGAATTTGGCGCTTACGTTTTTTTCTTTGAGCGACTCGAGACTATCTCCTATCTCATCATTCACGGGCTAAACCGCCAAGCGCTATCCCTTGCGCGCACTTGATCAGTCCTTTGCCGAGCGAAGGTACCAAACATTTGAGTCCTCGTCTTAATGATCTAAATGAGCCTCTGAGATTCCCCAGTTCTCTCTCCGTAATTTTTTTTCCTTAGATAAATTTGTGTTTCTGTTCGGATGTTAAAGGTCAAACAATGCGTCATTTGTCTAAAATAGGTAACTAGTTTTAAATGCCTGCGGCTCCGCGTCCATGTTGATCCCTCGGGAACAGTACCTGAGATAACGTGTATGCAAAATTTCATGACGAGCGGTTCAGTAGTTACAACTTGAAAGCGTAACAAACAATCAAACGAACAGACAAACTCACTTTCGCATTTGTAATATTAGTTAGGATTTCTTTTTAGATATAGATTGTCAAATAAAGCATCTTCAATCTCCAAGTTTTAGGTGATTCACTTATTTAGACATTAAATCTTGAGAATGGACAACACTTTCTTATTTTGCCTCTAAAATAAATAAAAAGTGAAATTGAATTGCTACATTTAAGGAGTGAATCAGACAACAAATCAAACAACTGTCCTTAATGATAACCTCCTCCTTTTTTTTGAAGTCGGTTGAAAAGTCATCATCATCATTTCGAGTAGGTGTCACGGTCAATCGACCATGCACACCCTGGTGTCAAAGTTCTTCGGAACCGCCTCTCGGCCTCTGACGTGGTTCCTTTAACGACTACCAGATGGCAGCCGGGACCACCGGCTTAACGTGCCTTCCGAAGCACGGAATCATCTTTATTATCAGACAATCAGGTGATTCAAGCCTGCAATGTCCTAACTAAACTGGAAACAACTAAACAAAGTATGCTTCCGGTGGGAATCGAACCACGACCCCCGGGTCAACAGGCAAACGCCTTAACCACTGGACCACGGAGGCTGTTAGAGGTTGAAAAGTAACTCCTACATTGATCTCTGAGTTACTAGCATTACTACTAGAGTTGCTAACATCATTAATATGCCACTAACATGCATTATTTAGCCACTATATCTTCAATGTATAGCTTACATTGAAGATATAGTGGCTAATATAGTCTGTTTGAGAAAACTTAAAGTCAAGCCACAAGATTTTTGGTCACGAAAACCAAGCTTTAATTAAGATATGATAACGTCTTATAAATCAATGCACGCCAGCTGTACGCACAAAAAAGTGTCTCGTTCCGTGTGCAAGCGAGAGCGCATAACAAGCGAAAGAGAGGCACGATCGGCCTAAGCCTTGGAAGGCCTAAGCTTTCGGCTTGTCTATCAAAAAAATGTTTGTCTTGTAAAGTCAGTTTACGGACGATAATTTTACGTGATAACGGTGGAAGAGGGATAGATGCGTCACAAGCCGAACGCTTAGGCCGATCGTGACTCTCTATCGCTTGTTATGCGCTCTCGCTTGCACACGGAACGAGACACTTTTTTGTGCGTACAGCTGGCGTGCATCGATTTATTAGACGTTATCATATCTAAATTAAAGGTTGGTTTTCGTGACCAAAAATCTTGTGGCTTGACTTTAAGTTTTCTCAAACAGACCAAATGTAATTAATCAATATGCGTTTCTGTCACGGATTTCTTTAAATCTGACTATATTTTTAACTAAATTAACAATAGTACCAGCCACCTTTATTAGATTACTCTGGAGTAAACTAGTCTTATTTAGAGCCGCGCAAGCGGTAAACTGGTTGGACACGATTGAATTAGCCTAATGATCTATAACGGAGTATTTGAGATATAGTAAGTTTTCTGAACCACGTACCGGCAAGCGCAGCGTCGGACACCCACGTGGTCATCCACACCACGTGGTCATCTGACCAAGGTCACAGGGAAACGCTGGATATAGGCCGCTTCCAACCGGTCATTGTGGAAATCTTTGGCCTTTGTCCAGCTTCTTGCGGCTGATATGATGATGATGAAGAATTCCGAGTGAGTTAGATTCAAAGTCACTTGGAATTCTTACTATGTCTCAAATACTCGCTTAGAACATTAGGCTAAGTCAATCGTGTCCAGCCAGTTTACCGCTTGTGGAGCTTTAAAATACTTCGATATACTAGCTGGAAACTAAAAAAATATTTCGATATTTCCATACATGTTCAGCCGCCCGAGCAATTAGCATGGCAATGTCGATTTTTTTGGGTTCCCGGATTTCATCCCATTTTATCTTATTTTGAATGGGGCTGATAAGGAATCCGAAGCACGTCTAACCTTCCGGTTATTTTGTACTTACCCTATGCCTTACTCACCCACACAGTGATTTCTAAAGAAGGACTGCTTCAGCTTCAGAATATCGCCTAGTGCGTAGTGCCTGTAGTCCTCTAGCTCAGAATAAATCGATCTGAGGTCCAAACGCTTACCAGCCATTCATCTCATATAAAAGGCGTTCATATTGATCTGATGGGCTGAGTCATCTCTTTAAGAGAAAGTCGAAGGTTAATTTAAAGGCTATATAGTCGTATATTCAAGGACTTACTAGTCATCATCATCATCATATCAGCCGCAAGAAGTCCACTGCTGGACATATACTAGAGCTGGATCAAGGATGTCTAATGAAGATTGGAAGCGGCATGTATCTAGCGCCTTCCTGCGACCTTGGTAAGGTCGCAGGAAGGTCTCGGTGTCACCTTACCTTGGTAAGGTAAGGTGACACCGAGCATATCGTCATCATAGCATCTCCATAGCTCTTTAAGCAACCTTGAGCTTTCAGAATAAGCGCCACATTAATTTGATACTTACTTATCCTGCCTCTAAAATAGGCATTTACGAAAAAAACCGTGAAAACCCGAGTCTGGCAATTTGCTTCGAACTAATTTTATTCGGTTAATGAGAGCCAGGCATGTACAATTGAATTAGCGTAATGATCCAAGTCTCCTTTGAGATATCCGAGAATCACGAGTCATTTAGTATCACTCTGCGTAAATAGTTTATTGGTGAGTGAAATGAGGGTATACCTTTTTAGGTCACTTAATAGCGTTTTGACTGTGTGGAAGAAATGAGAATTTAGATTTTAGAGATGTTTTGATTTTATTTTAATGTATAGCTTTTGAAATTGAAGCTCAAAAGTAACTCTATTTAATTGAAAAGATGTAATTTAAAAGATAAATCAACTGAATGGTCTAATGGCCTTTGAGATTATGGACAGATAAAACGTATAATGATCTCTACCCTGCACAAATATTGATTTAGCAATGATGTTGTTTGTTTTCAAATCAATGAACGCCGGCGGCAAGCATAAAAATGTGTCACGTTCCGTGTGCAAGCGAGAGCGCGGAACAAGCGAAAGAGAAGCACGATCGGATTAAGCGTTCGGCTTTTGACGCATCTATCTCTTTTCCACCGTCAGCACATAAAATTATCGTCCGTAAACCGACTTTATAGATAACTAGCTTTCGCCCGCGGCTCCGCCCGCGTCAATGTCGATCCCTCGGGAATAGTAAATTTTTCCCGGGATAAAAAGTAGCCTATGTCCTTCTCCGCACTCCAGAGAGCTTGTATGCAACATTTCATGATGATCGGTTCAGTAGTTACGGCGTGAAAGCGTAACAAACAAACAAACAAACTCACTTTCGCATTTATAATATTAGTAAGTATAAGGACTAGCTTTCGCCCGCGGCTCCGCTTGCGTCAATGTCGATCCCTCGGGAGTAGTACTTTTTCCTGGGATATAAGGTAGCCTATGTCCTTCTCCGCCCTCCAGAGAACTTGTATGCAAAATTTCATGATGATCGGTTCAGTAGTTACGGCGTGAAAGCGTAACAAACAAACAAACAAACTCACTTTCGCATTTATAATATTAGTAAGGACTAGCTTTCGCCCGCGGCTCCGCCCGCGTCAATGTCGATCCCTCGGGAGTAGTACTTTTTCCCGGGATATAAGGTAGCCTATGTCCTTCTCCGCCCTCCAGAGAACTTGTATGCTAAATTTCATGATGATCGGTTCAGTGGTTACGGCGTGAAAGCGTAACAAACAAACAAACAAACAAACTCACTTTCGCATTTATAATATTAGTTAGGATAATATTTTTGATGTGTGTAAGAGGCTAACACAGCTGTCAGATTTTTCAACTGCCTAATGGCATCTGACATGAATTGACTGCCATCAATGATGACAGCCGGCACCAACAGCGTAACGTGCCTTCCAAAGCATGGATGAGCTCGAGATATTCTACACTGTATGTAAGACTCAGTGATCCGAGGGAGGGGCCTAGTCACTTGTGGCACAGGTTCCAATAGGAACCTATTTCAAGGACTAGTCTCCAAACAAAGAGAACAAGTCGCAACAAATTGTACAACCATAGTTTTTAGGACCCATACTTTTAAGGCTTATCTTTGTTAAAGAGAAAATAAACATATATTATTATTATTATTATTATTATATGTTTATGCCACTATCATCATCATCATTATTTCGTGTAGGTGACACCGTCAATCGACCTTGCACACTCTGGTGTAAGAGTTCTTCGGAAACGCCTCTCGGCCACTAACGTGGTTCCTTTAACGACTACCAGATGGCAGCCAGGACCAATGGCTTAATGTGCCTTCCGAAGAACGGAATCATCTTTATTATCAGACAATCAGGTGATTCAAGCCTGCAATGTCTTAACCAAACTGGAAACAATTTATGCCACTATGCAGTCACCTATCTCAGTGAGGACCGCGCACGCTGCTTAACATTCGTTAGCGTAACAATCAAGTAGATAGATAGATAAGATGTTTATTTGTTGCTACGTAAGCAAAATGGGGTTAAGTTTTTTTTTTATATTTCTGTAAGAAAGAAGAAATTTGAAAGGTTTTTTAAGTCAAAAACCTAAAAGGCTTTAGTCTGGCTTGATCTTTGATGTCTCGAATTTATTTAAAATTTATATTAACTTCGTTAAAACTGTTTAATAACCTGAAAGGCTGTTTCAAAGTGAGAAAAAAGTCCATTGTGTCTTAAAAATAATAACCTTTATGGATAAATTACTGCTTATAAAAATCCTATTCCACGCGGGCGGGGTTTGACCTTAGGTTTCGGTACGACCTATGCTCCGCCATTTGAGCTACCGTGTTTCTAACCTCGGCGTCACACTCCTCTAAATCCGCATATACGCAATATCAGTGTATGTGTATTTATTCCCTGGTTTATTTGTTAAGCTTTCACGCCATTACACCTGAATCAATCCTCATGAAATTTAGTATACACGTCGTTTTGGGTATTGAGGTATTAGCAAAAGGTAGTTTTTTAGTTGGTATGAAATATATTTTTAAATCACAGATTTTCGTTATTTAATTCATATCTTTCATTCGTATATATTTTAGTTATTATATATTTTAGTTAATAGATTCAGGTGTTACTTTGCGGAAGTCAAAGTAAATTATATATTTTAAGGTTTTTTAGTTTTAGGTTAATTGTTCTAGTATATATATATATATATATATATATATATATATATATATATATATATATATATATAATTTTTTATTTTTTTTTATTAAGTATAATTGTTATGTAGCTGTTTGTTATTCACATTAAATATTTTAAGTAATTGCTGTGAATGCAAAAAAAAATATAAGGAAGAAGAAAAAAGACCAAAATATACTCAAAAAAACTATAATGAAAATGATGAGAAATCAGATAACGAAGAAATTCATACCTATTTAAAAAATAATTTCGTTCAACTGTACTGTTTTTGGATTAATCAATAGACTTGTTTGATCATTTTATATCTGGCAATTTAGACCGCGGTTCGTGTTGATTGCGGTCACAGTTGACGGAAACCTCCTTACTCGTAATTCGATATTATTTTCGTTAACACGGGGTTTAAAGAGGAAACAAAATTTTATTTGTTGGTTTTTAATAGATAAACTAAAAAGATACTGAACCGATTTAAAACATACTTAAATCCTGTGAAAAACAAAGAGTGACAATCTTCTTCAAATTCGGTTGCTCTTTGCGTAATTCATTTCGTAGAGTCCCTTAAGTCATTTGCATCATTTGTAATCTGTCCGAATGACACATCCATCTTAGTTGCTTAATCCGGACTTACAAAACCTAGGGTAGACATGTTATAATAAAAGGCGAGCTCCGTGCCTGCGCCACGACGCCCGGGTTCGATCCCCGGTCAGGTCAAGATGGAAAATAATCTTTTTAAAATTGGCCTGGGTTTTGGATGTTTATCTATATGTCGCAGATAGCAAATCGGAACGTCAAGCCTGTATCGACTTGGGTGTATTCGGGATGTGCGTTGGCAACACTACGGCTTTGACAAGTGACAGCTGAGCTGGCAGCTGAGGTGTCAGCTGAGAGAAACGGTCACTTTTCGAATGGACGTCGAGCCGTGCGGGTGTGGCCAGCCATAGACCGACTTCACCGCGTTCCGAACAATAATCGGTTTCCATCCGGATTGTGTTTAACTATTTTCCATTAATTGTATTGTGATTATTTAGACATTAAATCAGTGAGTGCATTGTAAACCATAGTTTTCATTTTATTATGATGGATGACGACGAACGCCCACACACCTCTCCGTCATCAGGCGTGGAATGTAACCGCGAAGAAAACCAGCGTGATACAACCAGTAACGAAGACGCGAAATGGGTGTTACTTATGGAGCAGCAAAATCGGAATTTCATGGCCTTGATCCAAACCATGAAGGCACCATCGGCCAGCAAAGATATTCGATTGCCAGAGTTCGACCCCGATAAAGACGACGTGGATGCTCGCGCATGGATTTCTACTGCGGACATGTGTATCACGGATCCGGACATACAAGGATCTCAACTTATGATGGCTTTAAGTCGTGCACTTAAAGGCCAAGCTTCAGCGTGGCTGTCACAAGTATCTTTCCATGGAATGACTTGGAGCAACTTTAAGGACCTCTTCACTGCCAGGTATGAGAGTGCTGAGACTGCTGCTGGATTTTTAATCAATCTGCATAATAGTAGGCCGAAAGATGGCGAATGTCTGGCTTCTTATGCGGCCAAATTGATGTCGTCAGTTATGTCAAAGTGGAAAAATCTATCGGTAGAACAGATTGCCGTATCAACTATTTTGTCGCATATTTCCCAGTTTGAACACCGTGTCCAACGATTATCTTTTACCCAAAATATAACCACGAGGAATGAATTGCAGCAAGAACTTACGGCGGTCTCTTTTATGAAGCGAAAATCACCATTTTCGAATGATCACGGCAATGATGGCAAGAAATCTCGCGTAACAACTGATGTTTCCTCTGTGAAATACTATGTTTGTGGTAACGTTGGCCACAAAGCGGCACAATGCCGTTCCAGAAAGGGACATATTAACCAAGATGTTAGATCGAAGACACCGGTTCGAGACTTGAAGACTTCCTCGGCATCATCACTTAGCTGCTTCAGCTGCGGAGCTGCCGGCCACTTCGCGAAAAATTGTCCACGGAGAAGCGTCAAGGAGAGCAGTACTAACAACGCAGCGAGTCCTTCACAGGAGAAACGGGTGAATGTCTGCACTGTCAACGCGCCTGGTGGGATGCTGGGACATGCTGGTGAGCAGTTTCATTTTACATACGATTCAGGAGCTGAATGCTCATTGATTAGAGAGTCTGTTGCATGTAAATTTAGAGGCAAACGTTGTTATAATAATGTCTCCTTAACTGGCATAGGTCAAACCGCTATTTTTAGTACTGTTCAAGTGACAACGCTTATTGAGATCAATTTTATTCCAATCGAGATTGTATTTCATGTTTTACCCGATCGTTGTCTACACTACGATATTATGATAGGACGTGAAGTGCTAGCGTTAGGTATAGCCGTTAATATGACCTCGGACGAACTAACGTTTTTTCGGAATAGTATTGTAAATTTATGTGACGTGGCTAAATCAAATATTGACTATGACTTTATAGATACTGACGTACCATCTGAGTTTAGGGACGAATTAGTAGAACTATTAAAGACGTTTGAAAGTTCATTTACAAATGGTGTGCCTACTACTCGTGCTGATACTGAACCGATGATTATACGCCTAAAAGATCCGAACAAGACCGTATACCGCCGTCCTTACCGACTAAGTCCAGAAGAGCGCAGGGTTGTGCGTGAGAAAGTAGACGAGCTACTCGCTGCAAATATTATCAGACCCAGTTCATCGCCATTTGCCAGTCCTATCCTTCTGGTTAAGAAAAAAGACTGGAGTGACAGGATGTGCGTTGACTACCGTGAGCTCAACGACAATACAGTACCAGACAGGTTCCCTCTCCCTCTGATTTCGGATCAGATCGCAAGGCTACACGGTGCACACTACTTCACAATTTTAGACATGGCTTCCGGTTTTAACCAAATTCCTATACACCCTGACTCTATTGAATGTACTTCGTTTGTGACGCCTGATTCTCAGTACGAATATTTGTCTATGCCTTTTGGTTTGCGCAACGCACCATCAGTTTTTCAACGTGCCGTTATTAAAGCTCTTGGCGACTTGACGAATACCTATGTCGTTGTGTACATGGACGACGTCCTTATAATTGCGAAAGATCCAAAAGAGGCACTTGAAAGACTGAGGGTGGTTCTGAAAACCTTGACTGATAGAGGCTTTTCACTGAATTCGAAAAAGTGTTCTTTTTTGAAGAAAAAGGTAGAGTACCTTGGATTTGAAGTTTCCCAAGGCGAGATTCGACCTAATCCAAGGAAGGTAGAGGCACTTACTGCTCTACCACCCCCAGAAACTGTTACTCAGTTGCGCCAATTTATTGGCCTGGCTTCCTATTTTAGACAGTTTGTACCCAAATTCTCCCAGGTTATGGCACCTTTATACTCCTTGACATCCGGTAATGGTAGACTTGATTGGAAACCAGAGCATGAAGAGATAAGGCGTCGGATAGTGTCTGTCTTAACAAAAGAACCCGTTCTATCGATTTTTGATCCTGATCGTGAAACTGAGCTCCACACGGACGCGAGTGCAATTGGTTACGGCGCTATTCTTATTCAAAAGGTCGATAACGTGCCACATGTGGTTGCTTATTATAGCCGTCGTACCACGTCCGCTGAGTCGAAATACCACTCTTATGAGTTGGAAACTCTTGCGGTCGTGAATGCGGTGAAGCACTTCAGGCACTTTTTACACGGTCGTAAATTTTCTGTCGTAACGGATTGCAGTTCGCTAAAATCAGCTCGTAAAAAGCTCGACCTTACACCGAGAGTCCACAGGTGGTGGGCTTTCCTACAAAGCTTTGACTTTGATGTGGTACATAGATAAGGAAAACGTATGGTCCACGCGGACTTCCTCTCCCGAAATCCTCTACCTCCAAAACCTGACCGAGCTTTCGACAAAGTAGAGCCCAGACAAATTTGTGTTACTAAAATCTCTGAAAGCTGGCTTCTCCCAGAACAACAGCGAGATAATGACTTAAGTAAACTAGTTAGTGATCTTGTTGGCGAGAAACTTAATGAAGATGTTGCCAAAACCTATGAATTGCGTTCTGGTACGCTGTATCGCAAGATACAACGCAATGGAAGGACACGTTGTCTACCTGTTGTTCCGAGATCGCTTCGGTGGTCTATTGTCCATGGTATACATGAGGGCCTGGTACATTTGGGATGGGAAAAGACTCTAGAAAAGATGTACGACTTCTACTGGTTCGAAAACATGTCAAAATTTGTACGAAAATTCGTTGAAAACTGCGTAACATGTCGTGTTTCTAAATCACATTCGGGAAAAATCCAAGCTGAGCTGCACCCCATCCCAAAGGTAGCGGTTCCCTGGCACACAGTGCATATTGACGCCACCGGCAAGCTGAGTGGCAAAAGGGATGCGAAAGAATACGTCTTTGTCTTAATAGACGCTTTCACTAAGTATGTTCTATTGTATCATACACACAAAATCGACACTGCCAGTAGTATAAGAGCCATAAAGCATAGTGTTTCGTTGTTTGGGGCTCCTACACGACTTATAGCAGACCAAGGTCGTTGTTTCGCTAGCCAAGAATTTCGTGAGTTTTGTGATTCGGTTAATATTAAATTGCATTTGATCGCTACTGGAAGCTCGAGGGCTAACGGACAAGTAGAACGGGTAATGTCGACCCTTAAGAACATGCTGACTGCGTCTGAGACCTCGAATAAATCTTGGCAGGATGCTCTCCCAGATGTGCAACTTGCGCTGAATTGTACGTTGAACCGCGTGACTAAGTCAAGTCCTTTAGAGTTGTTAATAGGCAGAGTTGGTCGACCGTTAGAGATAATGCTGGCTGAAGATGTAGAGCCGGACGTTGACATAGAACAAGTTAGGGAAGCTGCGGTTACCAATATGGCGAAAAACTCTGACTATGACAAGGCACGTTTTGACGCGACGAAAGCTAGAATCGTTCCATTTTCTGTCGGTGATTTTGTTCTACTCCAAAACGAGGAACGAAATCAGACAAAGCTGGATCCCAAGTATAAAGGACCGTTTAAAATTGTTGAAGTGTTAAGGAACGATCGTTATACATTAAAGGCTTTGAACTCTAAACGCACTTATAAATACGCACATGACCGTTTAAGGAAAATGCCCGACCATGAAGTATCTGTAGAGTTAGAGCCTAGTGACGTAGAAGATGAGTTGTCCAATGTACATTGACCACTATTCAACCAACTAATTTAATTTTGGATGTGTATTATTTGATGAGCTCAGTGCACAGATATATCACTAGATTAAGGTGATATATTGGCAGTGTTGTTCGAGGAGGCAACCCGGTAATCATCGCTCAGTGATAGCGGTGACAATATGAGATATCGTCACTCTGTGTGGGTGGCATGAGTCACTGTCGCTCGATTTAGGTGGCAGTGGCGACAATTTGAGATATCGTCACTGGAGGTGGCATGAGTCGCTATCGCTCGATTTAGGTGATAGTGACGACAATCAGAGATATCGTCACTCAGTGTGAGTGGCATGAGTCACTGTCGCTCGATTTAGGCGGCAGTGGCGCCAGTTTATGAGAGATCGTCACTGGAGGTGGCATGAGTTACTATCGCTCGATTTAGGTGATAGCAACGACCGTGATCGATAGTCGATGAAGGGTAACTTACTCCTAGAGCAAGTTGAGACAATGTGATTAAATTCTTGCAGTTTGGTTGATAGTGTGTGAATACTGGTCAATGGTCAGTGTATTATTAAAAGATGATTTGTAATGACCCCTAATATGATGTAAGTTAAATTTTGAGAATAAAGTTGTGATTTACTGTGAAGATTGTTTAAGGCAAAATCCCGTTATTTAAGTGAGTTTATCAGGATAGGCCGAGTGGAGATACCTCGATATTGCAGATGGAATTTGTTCTTTTCAGAAACATCACACAGGGACGTGTGACATATCAAGATGGCCGTGTCGCAGATAGCAAATCGGAACGTCAAGCCTGTATCGACTTGGGTGTATTGGGGATGTGCGTTGGCAACACTACGGCTTTGACAAGTGACAGCTGAGCTGTCAGCTGAGGTGTCAGCTGAGAGAAACGGTCACTTTTCGAATGGACGTCGAGCCGTGCGGGTGTGGCCAGCCATAGACCGACTTCACCGCGTTCCGAACAATAATCGGTTTCCATCCGGATTGTGTTTAACTATTTTCCATTAATTGTATTGTGATTATTTAGACATTAAATCAGTAAGTGCATTGTAAACCATAGTTTTCATTTTATTATGATGGATGACGACGAACGCCCACACACCTCTCCGTCATATATATGTATTTGTTATAAAATATAGTATCTGGTGGCGCCAAATAGTTCAAGCAAAATACCACTAGATGTCGTAACTGTCCTGGAACCCCGATTCAAAAGTTTGACAAGCCTGCGCTTGACCCACGCCGCGAGAAGCCGCTGGTATCCTTCGTAACGCCGTGGTGCGAGGTTGACCTCCAGAAGGTGACACTTCTGCTGCTTGTGACTTAATACGTTGTGAAGTTAGCTTGCCCGCTTAAAATCCGCAAGGCTGACTAAATTGGCCAGGGTGAAAGACCCACTGCTCGTGATAAATAACCCATGAACTTTATATACGTGTGGACGGTGAAAGTTGAGAGTGTGCCGACTGTAGCTGTCGTAAGCTGATGCTGGTTTCTTGGTTTCCTAAGAGTCTGGTCTGCGAACTGGTAAGTCACTTTAGGGTCGGGATATCCTGAACAGATAAAAACGTTTAAGGGATTTGTTTGAATTCGAAGGGAATTTTTTGGGTCCATTAGAATCCGCACCCGCTAAAGGCGCAGCACGCTGCTGGCGTCGCCAGTATCATTGAGTTAGTATCCCATAACACAAGTCTCGAACTTACTTTGGGGCTAGCTCAATCCGTGTGATTTGTCCGCATTTATTTATATTTATGTATTTATTTATAATACGCCGATGATAACGGCATGCCCGAAGCTTAGCTTAGCTGAATACAACACTCGAATGACTTCAAGATTTCTACAATTACATATTAATAGGTATGATAGTGAAATTTGTTAGTGGAACTAACTGCCACCCCTTCCGGCATGCTTGCCAATAATATTGTACATGCTTTTAACAGGCCTAAAGTTGGATTAATATGCAATAGTATTAAAGGCAGGTTCTGAATATGCATGTCAAAGGTCATCGAAACAGAGGGAGACCAAGGAAACGTTGGATGGAGTGTGTAAAGGGGGATATGTGTAGAAAGGGAGTGACGGACGAGTTGACTGGAGATAGACAGAAATGGAAAAAGCTTACATGCTGTGCCGACCCCACATAAATAGTGGGATAAGGATAAGGTAGAAGAAGAGTATTAAAGGACGTTTGGTCAGAGGTGTCATCCTCACTTGTCCGGTAGTTGCAGTTATGGCATCCGGATACGCGCCTGGCCTCCCCAAGCTGCTACTTACCTTTCCCCTATTCATCCCAGTGAGTAATATCCCAACACCTTTTATTGCCTTCTCCAACAAATTCCTATCCTTCCCCAACTTAAAAATGCCTGCGATGGGCAGCAGCGTCGGTAGCACAAGAAGAGCCTGGCCTCCCCAAGCTGCTACTTACCTTTCCCCTATTCATCCCAGTGAGTAATATCCCAACACCTTTTATTGCCTTCTCCAACAAATTCCTATCCTTCCCCAACTTAAAAATGCCTGCGATGGGCAGCAGCGTCGGTAGCACAAGAAGCCAAAAAACTGCATTTGCCAACCCTCCTGCCAAGCGTGGTGAGTATGGTAATATCCTCCCATTAAACTAGGAGTCCTTAAGGCGAGGCCTCAAATGTTTGGTACCTTCGCTCGGCAAAGGACTGATCAAGTGCGCGCAAGGGATAGCGCTTGGCGGTTTAGCCCGTGAATGATGAGATAGGAGATAGTCTCGAGTCGCTCAAAGAAAAAAACGTAAGCGCCAAATTCGTTATTTCTATTTTATATAAAATCAGACCGGTTAATTGTATTTTCATATTTACATTTTGATGAATTACTAATAACCTATCTTTTAGTCTAAAAATCATTATTTCATTCGTCGCATTTGAGCTACAATAACAAAAACTCTGCGAACGAAGACCATTTTTCAAAAAATATTTCTATCGAGAAAATTTTATCAAAACGTGTTTTCATCTTCAATTTTTGGAGATGAAATAGTCAAAAATCATATTACTTAGATTTGAAACTCCTAATTTAAGTATTTTGCGTGATAAATAAGCTTCAGAACGACCTTATTTACAGTGGTATCACCTTAAGAAAGGCCCTTGTCCAGCAGTGGACATTTTGTTGCTGTAAAGATGATCATAATTAAACGTTAGTTATTATATTTGATGTCACTATAATCTATTTCCTACTAACCTATTTCAAAAACACAATAATTACCACCAAATGTAACGTCTAAATCAAACAAAGTATATTAAATGTCAGAATAAATCCAAGTGTACACCAAATAGAGACAGCGACCGCAATCAAGCACAGAGCATTAGAAAACACAGCGCGTGGTACAAATCAAGTTTAAACGCTTTAGAACAAGAGAACCTTCAAGTGTGGAGTTGTGTTAGTGACTTTGTGATGTGAAGTGCCTAGTTTAAAATGAACAGAATAGGAACAAGTGGTTCATAATGTACTCGTATACATCTAGAGGTAAGTACTGTTTTGTTAGATACCCTTTCAACCGCTTTGTGCACGACTGCTTTAACTCCGAAACGCTTACTAAACATATTTTTAAAAATAAATAAAATAAATACGAACAAATCACACAGATTGAGCTAGCCCCAAAGTAAGTTCGAGACTTGTGTTATGGGATACTAACTCAACGATACTATATTTTATAACAAATACATATATATTTACACATCCAAGACCCAGGCCAATCTGAAAAAGATCATTTTCCATCTTGACCTGGCCGGGGATCGAACCCGGTCACTCCGTGTCGCAGGCTGGCGTGTTGACCGCTACGCCACGGAGCTAGTCAATTTTAGTTAAAATGTTTTTGTTTCATTCTTTCTTGTCATTTGAAATTTGGAAAGAGACAAAATATTTTATAGCTTTAATAAGCGTTTGTTAATTTTACGAGTAAAGACTTAGGCCTCTCCTTAGGATTACTTTGCCATAAAAGGATATTGCCAAACTCATGCAACAGACGGGTTGGCAAGCGTAGTTTCTGTGGCCTTTTATATCTAGGGAGGGATAGGAATTTGTTAGGTTTGGAAACGAAGGTAAGGTATAGGGATATTAGTGTACGGGTTTAGACCGAAGTTACAGGTTTTGATTAAATTAAAGTCACTTATTAAAACTGAGATATATTGTGAACAACTATAAAATTACTTGATTGAAAAATGATATGAGTCGCGTGGCACTCTTGTTGGCCGTAGGTAGCGAACTGACAATTTTATTGTAATGAGGCGAAATTGTGCAAGTGCTGACTTATCAAATACTGTACCGTGCATGGCTCGTACAATTAGTCACACGAATGAATCGAGAAATGCAAGTAGTAGCTCAAGAAGCTGGACGCGCGCACCCTATGTCATATCTGCAACCACTGGAGGCCACTTGAGGATGACACCGCTGAACATCACCATTGGGCAGGTGACCAATTAGTAGCATAAATATATCTCGAGCTCTTCCATCCGTACGGCACGTTAAGGGTTTCACCTTTTTCATCCTTACTAATATTATAAATGCGAAAGTGAGTTTGTTTGTTACGCTTTTACGCCGTAACTACTGAACCGATCATCTTGAAATCATGGACGTATAAAAAAGGCGGACGGAACGTGAACTAAATATTGAGTGAAGCACAACAATGGCGGCGCCTGACGTTTGTGTGAGTTTACACATAATTGCCATATGCGAACAATTTACCCATAATTATAAAAATATTGATTTCAATAAGTGTAATTTTTTTTCATACTTTTACGTTATGTCTATCATATCTAATCGTATTTATTGTTCCTTTTGTTGTTGTTTTAATATATGTAAATAATATTGTTATTTTAATACATTCCATGTTGGTCTGGGAGAAAAGTAAAAACGTAAAATGTGCCAGCTGCTTCTCCTCCCGCGCAGATAGTAAAAGCCGATCGAGGGATTGGGCTAAAATCTGCGGAATCATGTCAATAGGCGATGCGGCTAGCAACCCATCACTATTTTGATTCTGTTTTGCATCTACACGCCCTCTAACATCTTTAGCGGCTTCTTTAGCGGCGTTGAGTATTTTTTGGAATGGGTAAATAATAATTAAGTATATAAACGGGAGCACTAACTTCCATCACCACAAGATGACACCGCAGTACTCCAGTCTCGTTGCGACCACGATGGATGTAACATAACGTGTTCCATAACATTATGTAAATTGAAATTGTATATAACTTGAAACCAGAAAAAAAGAAAATATAATAAAAAATAATAAAAACATAAAAAATCATATAAAGCCCTTCAGGCAAGTAGGCGACCAATACTGTTCAAAAGAAACATCAATGAAAACAAATAATAAAATGGTTCGTGCTAAGTCCCGTTTATATACATAATTATTATTACCCATTCCAGAAAGTGCTCAACGCCGCTAAAGAAGTTTTCACTTCAAATAATGACATTAAAATAAACATTGTCATCTCATGACATATCAAATTTAAAAATAATAATCATCATCATCATATCAGCCGCAAGAAGTCCACTGCTGGACATAGGCCTCCCCCAAGGATTTCCAATACGACCGGTTGGAAGCGGCCTGCATCCAGCGTCTTCCTGCGACTTTAGTCAGGTCGTCCGACCATCTGGTCGGTGGGTGTCCGACGCTGCGCTTGCCGGTACGTGGTCGCCATTCGAGAACCTTTCTGCCCCATCGGCCATTGGTTCTGCGCGCTATGTGCCCCGCCCACTGCCACTTCAAAGAGCTAATCCGCTGAGCTATGTCGGTGACCTTTGTTCTTCTACGGATCTCCTCATTTCTGATTCGATCTCGCAGAGAAACACCGAGCATAGCCCTCTCCATAGCTCTTTGAGCGACCTTGAGCTTTCTTATGAGGCCCATAGTAAGGGACCACGTTTCGGACCCGTAAGTCATCACTGGTAACACACATTGATTATAGACTTTCGTCTTCAGGCACTGAGGTATTCTGGACGAGAAGACATAGCGGAGCTTCCCGAACGCTGCCCAGCCGAGTCGGATTCGTCGAAACACCTCGTCCTCGAAGCTGGAACTGCCAACCTGGATCAATTGACCCAAGTAGACATATTGGTCCACAGCTTCAAGGACGGAGTTCCCAACAAATACCGGTGAAGGCACAACATGGACATTCGACATTATTTTCGTCTTGTCCATGTTCATTGTAAGGCCCACCTGTTGGGAAACTCCATTGAGGTCATTGAGCATGGTACTTAAGTCCTCCAGCTTCTCTGCCATAACAACGATGTCATCGGCAAATCGAAGGTGAGTGATATACTCGCCATTGATGTTGATGCCAAGTCCTTCCCATTCCAGGAGCTTGAAAGCATCCTCCAGAGTAGCGGTGAACAGTTTCGGAGATATGACGTCTCCCTGTCTCACACCTCGCTGCAATGGTATAGCCTTCGTGCTCTGCTCCTGTACTCGAACTGACATGGTGGCGTTGCTGTATAAGCACTTCAATACTTCGATATACCGATGGTCGATGCGGCATCGCTGGAGGGACTGAAGCACGGCCCATGTTTCGACCGAATCAAAGGCTTTCTCATAGTCCACAAACGCTAAGCATAATGGCCGGTTATACTCTCTGGTCTTCTGTATAACCTGCCGCAGCGTATGGATGTGGTCTATGGTACTGTAGCCTTTTCGGAAACCGGCTTGTTCGGGAGGCTGGAAAGCATCGAGCCTGTTCGTGAGACGATTCGTGATCACCCTCGAAAACAGCTTATAGACGTGGCTCAGGAGTGTGATGGGTCTATAGTTCTTCAATAGAGTATTATCACCCTTTTTGAAGAACAAAACCACCACACCCCTGTTCCACGCCTCCGGCGTAATGCCCTCGAACAGAACGGAATTAAAGAGCCTCTGAAGGACTTTCAGTACCGGCGTTTCGCCCGCTTTCAGAAGCTCTGCTGTAATTCCGTCCTCGCCCGGCGCCTTGTTGTTCTTTAGCTGTTTGAGGGCAATCCTAATCTCGTACAGGCTGATGTCCGGGATGTCTTCGGTATAGTGACGGGTTAGCTTGGCTCTCGGATCTTTGGCCAAGCTGACAATGGGTTTGGCTATTGAGGTATAAAGCTGCCCATAAAACCTCTCAATCTCTCCCAGCACCTCGGCCTTTGTCGACGCCACGCTGCCGTCCTCCGTCTTCAGCTTCGTTAATCGACTTTGCCCAATAGACTCCACTCTTGCGAACACTTTGGAGCCCTTATTTAGCTCTATCGTCTCCTTAATACGCTCGGTATTGAAGGAGCGAATGTCGTGTCGCAAGGACTTTTGGATTCGTCTATTGAGCTGCCGATGCACGTTTGCGTCTTCGGAGGTCTGCAGCGGCGTGGAGCGTCGCGCGGCCATCAACTCCTGGGTCTGGGGCGAGATCTTTTGAGGTTTGTATTTGGGACAGGACCTAAAAAACTTTGATCCCACCGCTTGGACAGTTTCTACAAACCCATTGTTTAGCTCGTCCACTGTAACGCAATCCTTCAGGCAATCAAAGCGATTTGAGAGTTCCAGTTGGAAATTGTCGACATTCTGGATATGGATCGGTGATGGTCGGAGCGTAGACTTCATCAAGCGAGTCCTCTCTCGTCTGAGATTGATATTCACGATGCCTCTCACGATTCGGTGATCGCTACCGGTTTTAATCCTATTGATCACAGAGACATCGTTGAATATCTCTCTCCTCGTCGACAAGATGAAGTCTATCTCGTTTTTGACAGGGGGTTGGTCTCTTCTGCTGGGGCCCATCCAAGTCCATTTTCTATGAGGCGGCTTCTGGAAGAAAGAGTTCATCGCATAGAGTCCCTCTTCTTCCAGGAAATCAGCCAGCCTATGGCCCCTGTCATTCCGTTCTCCATATCCAAATTGTCCCACTCTGGACTCTCCATCGCTCCGCTTACCAAGTATTGCGTTGAAGTCCCCCATAACAATCGTAAAATAGGTTTCGGAAGCGTGTATGGCCCTACTAATGTCCTCATACACCACTTCCACCTCTTCATCTGAGTGTTTCCCGGTCGGCATATATACCTGTACTACCTTCAACAAGTATCTTTTAGATACTCTGAGTATCAGGTATATTACCCTGCTGGAAACACTTTCGATGGTTACAACGTTGTTGATGAGGGACTTGTGGACGAGAAACCCGACACCATGCTGTGACTTTTTAAAGTCACCCTCCCGGTGATAGAGTAGGTTACCAGACTTCAGGGTTGTCGTGCCCTCTCCCTCTCTTCGGACTTCAGACAGACCCAATATGTCCCATCGTAACCTACTCATCTCCTCTTCCACTTCCTCGACCTTCTCGTCTAGCCTCATTGTGCGAATGTTGTGTGTTACCAGGGCCAGTCTCTGTTGGGGGTGGTAGCCGGATCTCTTCCGGAGATTCTTCGCACCCCCTGCCCCGCCGTTACCGTGACCGCTACCGGAGTCAGGAATAGCGGGGCCGCCGGGGACTGGGGGCCTTGGTACATTATCCATCTTCATGAGGGGGTTTTGCCATACTCACCACGCTTGGCAAACGGGTTGGTGAGCGCAGTTATTTGGCTAATGTAGGTTCCGATGCTGCTGCCCATTGAAACCACTTTTAAGCGTGGGAAGGGTAGGATATTATTGGGATAGGGGAGCGGGAGAAGGTTGATGGGATACTACTCACTCGGATGAATTGAGGATGAGCAAGCAGCAGCTCGGGGAGCCGGGCGCGCGTACCCGAAGTCATATCTTCTACCACCGGACAGGCAGTTGAGAATGACACCCCCTGACTATAAAATAATAATAGATTCAAAGATTTATTCAGAAAATAGGCCTTTTCAGGCATTTTAAATAATACTGATTAAATTATATTCAAATGATTATTTATTGATCAAAAGCTACAAACTACTAGAGTTTCGGAATCGATCACCGCAGAGAAGAAGACGCCGAAAGAAACTCTTTTGAACAGCATTGGTCGCCTACTTGCCTGAAGGGCTTTGTATGATTTTTTGTTTTTATTATTTTTTATTATATTTTCTTTTTTTTCTGGTTTTAAGTTATGTGCAATTTCAATTTACATAATGTTGTGAAACACGTTATGTTAGCGATCGAGCGTGAAACAGCAGATAAGATAAAAGATAGAAGTCTCAAAGAGGTCGGGCAGACCTGTCCCCCCCGGCAGCACCCCTTCACGAGTTGACGCATGGATCAGCAATCGCTGAGCTCAACCATATTAGAGGGAACTCAACGACCCGACACACAACGCTGCCACCAGTTTGAACATTTTAGTAAGCATGACTGCAAATAACACTCGATTTACTGGGATTCCAAACGTTTTCTCCCCTGCATTCTCTTATAATTTGAATCCACTCATTTTTCCATGATTCATTAGCTTTAGGAAATCTGTGAAACATGATAGAGAGTTTGAAAAGCGGTACCTATCTACGCGAATGAAGTCACGAGCAATATCTTGTTAACAAATTATTAACAAAACTAAATAAACATGAATCGTGATTATTCAATTCTGTTTAAATTATTTTAAATTTTTAAAACTTGCATTTAAAGCAAAGTTGTATGCATATTTACATAATTTGAATTTGTTTACAAGTTTTTTTATTCAAATAGCTAACAGGTAGATACATAACACATATAACATGTAATGAAATCTCCCACAGTTTAGGGTAATTTTTTCATTTCTATAAATGGCAACACCGGTGTATCAAAGAGATGTCAGCTAACATTTTTCCTTCAAATTAATAATGATTTGCATTTGTTTGTTTACGTATAAGATACAACATAATTTACCGACTGACCTATGATAGGTTATCCCCTCATGTTTCTTATTTAAACCACTATTGTTGCGGCAGTATTTGACTACGCAGGACGGCATTATTATTTTTTCGAAATATGTGTATTCGTGTGTCAATTTTAACTCGCGGCAACGTAATGGCGGCCGGTCGTCTTACTTTGCTGTGAATGTGTGCGTGCGCATGTGTCGCTACAATACGCTTACTTTGAGTGCTTCACTACTAATGTTACTGAAGCGGAGTCCGCCTATTTTTATACGTCCATGCTTGAAATATTGCATAAAAGTTCTCTGGAGTACAGAGAAGGACATACTTTTTATCCCGGGAAAAAGTACTATTCCCGAGGGATCGACATTGACGCGGGCGGAGCCGCGGGCGAAAGCTAGTAATATTATAAATGCGGAAGTGAGTTTGTTTGTTACGCTTTCACGCCGTAACTACTGAACCGATCATCTTGAAATATTGCATAAAAGTTCTCTGGAATACGGAGAAGGACATAGGCTACCTTTTATCCCGGGAAAAATTACTATTCCCGAGGGATCGGCATTGATGCGGGCGGAGCCGCGGGCGAAAGCTAGTTAGTCATAAAGTTATGTTAGATACCTTGTTGCAGCTAGTAAATTAGATTGACACTAGTGTTGGCCATTTCCACACAAGTAAAACAAAACAACGAGATACTTTAAAACACAAAGCCCACTAGTTTTAGCAGAGCCACGCTGCCGGCAAAATTCACGACTGCTCGTAGCATGAATGGGCCGGCTCGTCCGGGGAAGTACCACACTCTCACAGAAAATTGATATTTGAGAAAATTCTTTACCGCTTGTATTTTTATTCGGTCAGTGAGAGAGCTGGAGGCCTATCCTCCCCCTCCTTATTTTCTCCCACTCATGTCCTCCCCCATATCCTTCCCCCAACTTTTTGAAAGGTCGGCAGCGCTCCTGTCACACTCTGGTGTTGCAATTGTCCATGGGTATCGTGATCGCTTACCATGAAATGACTTGCTTGCTCGTTTGCCGTCCTATATCATAAAAATCACTACTTCATACTTGAAGGTCTTCACGCCCTACCATTAAAACTTTATTCAAACAGCGCGCTGTATTTTCCTAATGCTTTGAGCTGATTGTGGTAACTCTGTCTCTATTCGGTTAGTGTGCACTGAGCGTAATTCAGAGATTTTGTTAAATTGTAATGTTATATTTGGAGTTATTTGTAGAGTAGGTTGAGTGAAGTGGTACATTTAGCTAGTCACTATATTTTTTTTTTTATAAATATATGCGGTCAAATCACACAGATTGAGCTAGCCCCAAAGTAAGTTCGAGACTTGTGTTATGGGATACTAACTCAACGATACTATATTTTAATATATATATGATTATTTTATATATATATATATATATATATATATATATATATATGTTTTTGTTATAAAATAAAAAACATCCATCAATTTCAAGTATTAGGTATATTTTTGCAATACTGTTAACATTGACATTGTTAGTAGCTTAATCAAAACTTTACTATCTTACTCTACCACTAACTATCCTTATGAACTTCAGAGCCTACCACGAGCAAGCACCTCCAAGTAAAAGTTATGTTTGCAGAGCTTTGTAATTTGAAGTAGGTACCTTACTGTGAATAAGGGTTTTTTTATTCTTGATGATCTAGCAATTGACCACGATCTCAACTGTGAAGATAAGTCAAGATGTGGTCTATGGTGGAGCTCGCTTGCTCATTAAAAACCTGTTCACTCTAGCCAGTAAGAATGGTGAAAGAAATAAATGAATTCCTTATATTAAGTGGTATTTTGATAGATGTGCCCTTATTAATTGATTCAATTTTTTTATATTTTTTATGCTGTTCTTGCACAAAAATACGTAAAATCATCATCATCATTTCGAGTAGGTGACACGGTCAATCGACCCATGAATATACGTAAAATGTATACGTAATCGTAGAAACCTATCAAGGCAATGGGCAAAAATCTGAGAAATCATGTCATTATCATCATCAAGTCGTCCAGTGGTTAAGGCGTTTGACCCGCGGGTCGTGCGTTAGATTCCCACGGGAAGTATACTTTTTATAGTTCTTTTTAGTTTGGTTACGACATTGCAGGCTTTGAATCACCTTCTTCTTCTTCCTCACCTTATTCCACTTTAAGTGGGGTCGGGACAGCATGTGAGTATTTTCCATTTCGCTCTATCTTGAGCAATTTCTTTCGTTACCATCTTTTTACCCATATCCTCCTTCACACACTCAATTCATCTTTTCTTTGGCCTACCTCTACTCTGATTCCCAATTACTTTCATATCCAACACCTTCCTAGTTACATGGCTCTCTTCTCTTCGCAAAATATGTCCATACCATCCTAATCTACAGCATCTCAATTTTTCCGTTATGGGGGCTACTTTCGTACTTCCTCTTACATACTCATTCCTTATCCTATCTTTTCGAGTCACTCCACTCATCCATCTCAACATTCTCATCTCCGCTGCATGCAATCGTCTTTCATCCGTCACCTTGGTGGCCCAACACTCTGAACCATACAAAAGTACCGGTCTTATCACGCTTTTATACATTTTACCTTTGATCTTAAGGGGCATACGCGAGTCACAAATAACCCCAGTCACTTGTCGCCATTTTGCCCAACCGGCGTTTATACGACTATTAACATCCCGGTCTATATTACCGTCACTTTGCAGGAGGGAACCGAGGTATCGAAAATCGAAGCAGACTGGCAGGGACACACCGTCTAAGGCAACTGGTGTGAAGCCAGAGGTACCACTAAAATCCATAAAAAGTTGTTGGGTTTTGGTTCTGCTTATTCTGAAGCCGAAGTCCTCTAGCTTCTTCTGCCATTTCGCCAGTCTACTTTGAACCTCGTTTCCATCTTGGCCGATGAGGACAATATCATCGGCAAACAGCATGCACCAGGGTGCCTCCTCCTGAATGTCTGACGTCAAAGCGTCCATTACAAGGAGGAACAGATAGGGGCTTAAAGCCGATCCCTGGTGCAAGCCATCTGCCACACTGAACTCATCGGTAGTGCCAGCCTCGGACCGGACACATGTACTAGCTCTCCTGTACATAGCTTGTATGAGCTTAAGGTATTTCTCTGGCACTCCCTTCTCTTTTAAACACCACCACAAAACTTCTCGCGGAATCCTGTCATACGCCTTTTCTAAATCGACGAATACCATATGCAGGTTTTTATTGGCCAATCGATATTTCTCGCAAAGTTGGCGGATTGCAAATATGGCATCCGTCGGCTTTGAATCACCTGATTGTCTGATAATAAAGATGATTCCGTGCTTCGGACGGCACGTTAAGCCCGGCTGCCATCTGGTAGTCGTTAAAGGAACCACGTCAAAGGCCGAGAAGCGGTTCCGAAGAACTCTGACACCAGGGTGAGCATGGTCGATTGACCATGTCACCTACACAAAATGATGATAATTATCATCATCAGGTCTTTTTAGTCTCCACTGCAGGAACATGACCCTCTGTGCTACCGGAGCCTTACTTGGCCAGAGCAGACAGAGGATTTAGCCTACCTACACTCTCCTCTCTGGCCAGACTTCCATGGGAAGACTTCGAGTGGTCCTATTTTACTCTGCCGGAAACCACACGGCTAGAAATGATGTAAGTAGATAAAAAAGATAACAATTTATCACGATTTTGATTCCGTTTTCCATCTAACGTCCACTGACATGTTCAATGTGGCTTTCAAGGTTAAATATCTGGGTTCTGACAACCCTACAAGGGAAAAACACGTAAGTATATTATAACTATTTAACTTGCGGCTGAAAATTAGGGCAGATTTCATATTCAACTTGTTTCGAAAAAAATCACTATTGATCCGTCTAAGCCAAGAAGAAATTTTTTTTAATCTATGGTCTAAGCGTATTTGGGATAGTCCTATGGGATAGTTAGTTGGTCAGGATTATATTATCTCTATGGTTAAGCCAATATTGAAAATAATTAATTATTTTGTTTGAGATATCTCTAAAGATTGTGTAATGGACATGTCCAAGATTTGATCCACAGAGAATACCAGAACACAGCCAATAAATTAGGTTTGAAACTAGAGATGTTTTTTCTTAATCCCACACCCTTTTTCTCAGAAAAAAAATATTGCAATATCTATCAAATACAATATTTTGCCGAATATCAACAAATTGGGTGGACACATCTCAAAACATTTTCGGTAGGCAGCATAACGTTAGGCGCGAGTCACACAGAGATGGTAGATGCAAGCAAGCATTACCTCGATTAAAAGTAAAAATTGAAATTCGGCTACCCACTGATTCTAATGATACCAACTGGTCTAAATCCTATGAGGTATTAAGAAGTAATGGAGGACTAAGGAAAGTGATATTTAGTTATTGTTCATATTTATATAAAAATTTAACTCTAAAAACAATACACACAATTTATAGTCAGTTGTAAAAAGATGTTTAAAGAATAGGAACCACAACAAAAAGAAACAGATATTAAACGTCAGTTTTTTTGTATTCCGTTATATTTCCATTCGATGCATGTTCGTTTTCATCAATCAGACTTCTTGAAGTTTTTTTTGAAGCAATTTTTAAATATCTCAGAATTGAAATAAGAGACCTTACAAATTTCCTGTCATAATGTGGACCATAGTATATATTAATAGGTACACAAATCAAGCAAAGTGCCTAGTGGTTCTGATATAAAATAGGACCATTTAGTCTTTTCTATATATGTCATGTGATATATCATACAAAATGCATCCCCTTAGGAAGATAAGTATCAGTCAGGCAAGCGGCTATAAAAATGAAAAATGACAACTACGTTTAAACTATATTGTCGAGCTCCGTGGCGCAGTGGTTAACACGCCAGCCTACGACAAGAGGGCCCCGGGTTCGATCCCCGATCTTTTTCAGATTGGCCTGGGTCTTAGATGTTTATTTATATATGTATTCGTTATAAAATATAGTATCCCATAAGTCTCGAACTTACTTTGGGGCTAGTTCAATCTGTGTGATTTGTCCGTATATATTTATTTATTTATCTTGAATATTTATTTATTAATTCGCACCAACGGAGCACCCAACACCGCTGCATCAGTTGTCGAATGACGATGGTCAGTTTGTTTTTCATTTAGCACTTTTCCGGACGTCCCGCCTGTAGACGTAGACGTCCATTCTTATATATATTGTGTGTGGTCCAATGTCCATGTCATGTAAATGAGTTAAAATATGAAAAATTATAGGTTGACCACAGTAGAAAGCTGTTGTTATAGTGATCCCCGGGGCTCAAACGCCTATTAGATGAGGATACGTGAGGTTTCCGGCAGAGTAAAATAGAACTACTACAAGTCTTCCCATAGATGTCGTAAGAGGTGACTTAGGAAATACTAGCTAAACAAAGCTCATAAACATCAATGAGACCTCTCCAACCCGTCTGGCCAGCGAGAAGAGTGTAGGCCAAATCCTCTGTCTGCTCTGGCCAAGTATGGCTCCGGTAGTACAGAGAGGGTCATGGTCCTGCAGGGGCGACTAAAAAGTCCTGATGATGAAATAAAAAGTAAAATGGATAGTTATATTACTGTGTAAATTGAGCCTTAGCAGAAACCAGATAGTTTTAGAGACAGCTAATGAAGCTATTCTGTTGACATGGGTCGTCTGAAATAATGTCTGCGTGTTCTATTTGAATCAATATACACCTTCTATATAATGTTTATTTACTCGTACATCTTTCAAATGTCTTATGACGAATAATACATTTGTCATAATTTTCGGAAAATACGAAAAGTTTTGACCTAAAAAACACTTGTTGACTATTTGGTCAGAATCAGCACCGTTATCCGAGATGAAGGGTACCCTATGTCCTTTTTCGAGCCTCAAATTACCTCCATATGAAATTTCTTCACAATTGGTTTAGTTGTATTTGAAGTGGTAACATACAGGTAGAGCTACTATCGCATTTATAGTATTATTAGTATTGTATTGTATAAGCCATCTATCCTGAACTCTTGGGTTACATTGGTTATTTTTATAGGATGTCTTTGAGTTCGTGTGCCTTTTGTCAAAGGCCTCCTCCAACCAGTTCCATTGCTTTCTGTCACTAGAAACCATTCTCCAGTTAGGGCCTGCAGTGAGTTTTTAGTCTTCCGTCCTCAGTCTTAATGGTATGCATATAGATTCACATGCTTTAATCACCAGAGTAAAAGCACTAAAGTAAGGATATGCAAAAGTACTCACGTCTCAGTGTCCAGCAATAGACAGAACCTATGCAACACGTGGTACGCGGCAGCCCTCATGTTAGGACAGTACGCACTCAGCGCAAAAAATATATTTTGACTTGGATAGGCCAGGGGTGTCATCCTCATCTGCCTGTCGCATGTATGGCACCGGGTAAGTGCCTTTGTATGCCTTTAATTTTATGCTTTCGGATATGGACCCCCGACGCTGCTGCCCATCGCAAGCATTTTTAAGCTGGGGAAGGATAGGAATTTGTTGGGAAGGGAATAATAGGTATTGGGATACTACTCACTCGGTATGGGGAAATAGCAATTAGTCCCGGGAGGCCCAGCGCACGTACTGGCAGATGAGACAAAAACACAAGAAGCCAAAGAAACTGCGCTCGCTAACCCACCTGCCAAGCGTGGTGAGTATGGCAATATCCTCCCATGGAACGAAGAATCCGTGGAAGAAGTCTTTGTTTAGCAGTAGACTTCTTACGGCTTTAATGATGAAGATGATGATAGCAATGCTTATTTTTTGTACTAGGAAATTACCAGCCTGCTTAATAACTGAAACGTTTATATGCCGGAGGATCCCTCGAACACAGAGTCTCGGGCTCAAATATGAAGCTATTGCCAATGCAGGCATAATTGCGCCGTTTGAGGGGCTCGGCAATGGTTGCAGTCTTACCTGCCTTGCTTATTGTGTAGTGCAAATGCGTTTTTAAATGAATGTAAACATATTTTAGTCGATGATATGTTCAGCAATTCATTATAGTACAGGATCCGGCTGCAAAATCAGTACGTTCATAGAGTGGTTAAACAAACTATTTTTCTTACATATCGACATGAATAGGAGAATACACTTTCAACAAGGTGCCAGTCAAAAAGTGCCCGCAAGTACTTTTAATTAAAATAATGAAAATTTATTACTGACATAAAATTTCATTCACTTCATTGTTCAATAAAATATTATCCATTAGACAGCAGTATACGTAAAGACTTTGAAAAACTATGGTTGCCGTTGCCTTTTCGGCCGCAACCTCTTCGCAGCCAGGAGTAAACAGGTACCATTTTGTTATAATTATTCGTTCATGACGTATATCGATCTTTTTTATATCAAATTGAAGCTTATTTTTTTCTGAGTGTGATGTTATAAGGTTGCCATTGAAAAATTGGCCGCAAATAGGAGGTGCCAACGATTAAAGATACTAGATTTTAAAAATAAAGTGAAAGAGAGTGAGCGCGCAGCGTTGCTTGTCAGACAAGATTGGCGACTGTCAGCTGTTTGAGATTTCGAATCCATTGCGCATGCCTTGACAGATTCGGTTAATTTTCCATTTTATCACGTTGATTTAAGTCTTGATAATTTATAAAAATGAGAAATTGCTCGTTGTGTACAAAACCAATAAATCTACTTGACTTTAAAGATGTATCATTCAAAAAGTGTTTCTCAATGTTAATGTTTCGTCAGAAAAAAAAATACCAATACCATGATATTATTTTAACAATGAAATCAACTGAAATGTATGGGTATGTAAAAGTTACAGTTCTTAAACTGAAAGATAAGCAAGAATTTGAAGAGTTCTGTAAAACTTAAACTGTAAGTAAATTTGTTTATTGAACTCTATAAAAATAAAGATTATGTTTGAAATACATATATTAAAAAATGGTGCCGCCATTTTTGTTCTAATGTCAATATGTGGCAGTGGGGCGTGGAAAATTATCTAAATCTATACATACACTACATAAAAACATTAAAATAACTATACTTTGTAAAACAGCAAGTATTATGACTAGCTCCGTAGCGCAGCGGTCAACACGCCAGCCTGCGACACGGAGTGCCCGGGTTCGATCCCCGGCCAGGTCAAGATGAAAAATCTTTTTCAGATGGGCCTTGGTCTTGGATGTTTATCTATATATGTATTTGTTATAAAATATAGTATCGTTAAGCTAGTATCCCATAACACAAGTCTCGAACTTACCTTGGGGCTAGCTCAATCTGTGTGATTTGTCCGTATATATTTATTTATTTATTTATTATATCATTTTGCGATCATAATGAAACAAATGAAATATACAACTATTAATTTTTAGAATTCTGCCTGTTTCTATCCTATAATTCCAATTTGAAAGTAGCCATTTTTTATTCCTCCGGTTTTGTACATCTACATCTAAAAATATAACACTATTGTTTGATTTACTTACTCTGAAATGAACCAACTATTAGTTTAGCTAATACTTAAACGTTATTTAACTACTGCTTATCTGTTCACGATTATATTGACATAAGTAACCCAGGTATTCTTTTTCATAAGTACTTATATCTGTTAGTTTGTATTTCATAAATAAATAAGATTTTTGTTTTAGAATAAATGTTATGTATTTTTAATACAACTGGATATTATTTTTTTAAGTGTCTATAAACTCATTACTACTACATTTTATACAGCTGTATAAACTAAACTGTAATAGTTACGTTGTCTGTCAAAGTTGAAAAACTTATGTGTCGAGGCATGCGCAATGGCTTCGAAAACTTGTACAGCTGGCAGCGTAGGCTGGCAGTCACCAATTTTGTCTGACAAGCAACGCTGCGCGCTCACTCTCTTTCATTTTATTTTTAAAATCTAGTATCTTTAATCGTTGGCACCTCGTATTTGCGGCCAATTTTTCAATGGCAACCTTATAACATCACACTCAGAAAAAAATAAGCTTCAATTTGATATAAAAAAGATCGATATACGTCATGAACGAATAATTATAACAAAATGGTACCTGTTTACTCCTGGCTGCGAAGAGGTTGCGGCCGAAAGGGCAACGGCAACCATAGTTTTTCAAAGCCTTTACGTATACTGCAGTCTAATGGATAATATTTTATTGAACAATTAAGTGAATGAAATTTTATGTCAGTAATAAATTTTCATTATTTTAATTAAAAGTACTTGCGGGCACTTTTTGACTGGCACCTTGTTGAAAGTGTATTCTTCTATTCATGTCGATATGTAAAAATTTTAGTTTGATGAACCACATGATGAACGTACTGATTTTGCAGCCGGATCTTAGTCTATTAGTAGTCCAAGTAAATAAATCCAAAATAAGATATTGAAATAGTTCTTACACATAATTATTTTCTTAGAAATCCGTAATTTACAAGGAGTATCGTTTTTCAAAATGAAATTATTTTTAAGAAATATATTAGTAATATACTCATAATGAACTGACTCTCTGTGGGAAAAGAAAATCGTAGAATGTACCAGCTGTTCCTGCAAGCTTTGCTTCCCGATCAAAGGAATGAGCAAAAATCTGAGGAATTATGTAAGTAGGCGATGTGGCTAACCCCAATTCAGATTCTGTTTTCCACCTACACGCCCGCTAACATGCTAAACGTAGCTTTAAGGTCTTATAGACCTAGGCTCTGTCTACCCCGCAGGGAGAAAGACGTAATAGTATGTATAGATTCAGGCATTACTTTACTATAAATCAAAGTTACATGCTTTTTAAATTATGTTACTTTATAAGTTTTTTTTTTTTTTTTTTTAAATATGACTAAATTTATTTTATCAATATATATACAATTTAAATATAAAATACTTAATAATAAGTTAACATAAAGGATAACCTAAGAAAAGATGGATAGATTGTGTCAAGGAGAGTATGAACAAGAAAGGAGTGACAAAGACTATGGTAGGCGACAGAACAAAATGGAGAGAAGTGAAATACTGTGCCGACCCCACATGAAAAAAAATTTTTTTTTACCTTATCTCACATAAGGTAAAAAAAATTTTTTTTTTATGTTATAGTACTGCAAACGAGCAAGTGGGTCACCTGATGGTAAGTGATTATCACCGCTGCCCATGGACAACTGCAACACCAGGGTGTGACAGGTGCGTTGTCAGCCTTTCAAGGAGTTGGGGGAAGGAAATGGGGAGGAGAGGGGGAAGGATGGGCCTCCGGCTCTCTCACTCACCTAACGAAGCATAGCGGTGAAGCTTCTTCTCAGACGTTGATTTTCTGTGAGAGTGTGGTACTTCTCCGGACGAGCCGGCCCATTCATGCTACTAGCAATTCATTTTGTCGGTAGCGTGGCTCTACCACGACTAAAACGTAAACGTAAAAGTTAACTCAAAGTGTATATTTTTCTTTCTTCTTAAAAATATTTCGTATATTTTTTTTATTTTAAAGGTAACTTTGTTCACTCATTGCTAAAGTTGCGTTATATAAAATCAAACAGATTGAGGTCAAACGTTTATAAATATGCCTTGAAACAAGTGAACTAAAAGCCTAATGCGGTCGCGTTGTGGTCGATTTAATCCAAACATGGGCAGCGGAGGGTTGATTCAAGTTTTTCCTGTTCCAGCGTTTACTGAGGATTATGTGCTTGAGACGCCGTTATAAATCATTATCAATACTCAATTGTGAAAGGTATTCGCCCTCGGACATAGTGGATCAATATTTCTGATAAAATAGAATTTGTAAATTCGTTTTACAGACGATAATTTTACGTGATAATGGTGGAAGAGAGATAGATGCGTCACAAGCCGAACGCTTAGGCCGATCGTGTTTTTCTAGTGTCCGCGCTTTCGCTTGCACACGGAACGTGACACTTTTTCGTGCGTGCAGCCGGCGTTCTTCGATTATTAGACGTTATCACGTAGAAGCATTTACACTATTGGTTTCTTCCATGCTGGTCTAGGAGAAAAGAAAAAACGTAAAATGCGCCAGCTGCTTCTCTCCCTGCGCAGATCGTAAAAGCCGATCGAGGGAATGGGTGAAAATCTGCGGAACCATGTTAATAGGCGATGCGGCTAGCAACCCATCACTACTTTGACCGTTTCCAATCTACACGCCCACCAAAATGTTAAACGTGTCTATAAAGTCTTAAGACAGTGGCTCTGTATACCATGCAAGGGAAAAAGACGTGATACTATGTATGTATGTATGTTTCTTACGAAAAAGAAACATACACATATTGTTCAAAAAATATCTACTCATCATCATCATTATTTCGATTAGGTGTCACGGTTAATCGACCATGCACACTCTGCTACAGCTTTTTTGAAACGACGTTGAACAAAACAACGAATCTTAATGAGTGGAGTCTCAGTATGTTTGGTTTTCCAGTCGCAGCCTGCGGCCGGACATAAAATCAAATTAGAGTGCTAATAAACTAAGGAGATGCTTCGCCGCCAATTTAACTTGGCACTGCACTCCTCTTTTTACGTCGCTTTTTAGCGCAGCAGTAAACAAATGGATCTGTATTTTAATGAGCTGTAGTTAAATTCCTTATAATTATTGCGTTTTAGTCATATTCCTCGCCTTCGCCTCGGCTAGACAGCGTTCGGGAAGCTCCTCCCTGTCTTTTCTTCCAGCATACATACTGATGTAGTAAGATGCCTAAAGACAAAAACTTTTATCAATATGTGTTACTTCTTTAGTTGTTTAAGGGCAATCCTAATCTCGTACAGGCTGACGTCTGGTATATTTTCGGTATAACGTCGGGTTAGCTTGGCTCTCAGATTTTTGGTCAAGCTGACAATGGTTAGCTATTGAGGTTGAAGTTGCCCATAAAACCTCTCGATCTTTCCAATACCTCGGTAGCATGGTGCTCGTGAATCCGTTTATATCGCGCGATAAACTATTCACATCTCGCTCTTTGATTGTACGGAAAACAAGATGGCGATACGCCTATTGCGTACCATTTTTGTCAGGCTTATCTCATAGATGGCACCGTAAGTTTATTTACAACTAGATTTCGACGATATTATGAGAAAATAAAATCAGTATTCACGATAAATATCTTATTTCAGACGTAAAATATATTTTTGGCTTATATTAAAACAATATCTTTCAGTTTTACTTGGTTTTACCAAGTTTAGGCTAACTCCATCTAGTAAGGGGTGAAAAAGTTTGTAACTATTGCTCTGAAGCGCCCTCTCTACCGTTCATAGTGGCAGTTAGTGGAACTAACTACCACAGCTTGTCGTCAACCGGCCTGCTGCTTTTAACAGAGCTTAAATTAGGCCAGTATTTTTATATGAGGTTGGCAGTCTAAACGTTATATAATATTGTCTTTGCTACGGATGCAGAATAGCCGGAGGGTTTAAGAAAACACTCTGGAAAAAGAACAAAACCAAATCGCGAAGGAATTTTTCGCCATCTATAGCACTACCGTTGCTTAATTCAGTTATAACTTGACAAAGTAGTGAAGTCCTAGAATAGAAGAATCTTCACTTAAGAAGTAGTTGAAATGCAAATAGCATTTCAACTATTTTTTAAGTGAAGTTTCTTGTTAAAAGAGAAAACTTTCATACATAAATGATTTCAGAGATATTGCTTGCTTTTCGTGTGTGTAACTGGCCAACGCTGTTGTCGGATTTTTCAGCTTAGCGATTCCACATTAGTGATGGTAACTAGAACCAACGGCTTAACGTGACTAACGAAGCACGGAAGAGCTCTAGGATTTTTTGTGTCGCTTGTCACCCATCCGTAAGCCGTATGGTATCCGGCAGAGTAGAATAGGACCACTCCAAGTCTTCCCGTGGATGTCGTAGAAGGCGACTTAGGAAATACAAGCTAAACAAAGCTTATAAACATCTAAGACACCTCTCCAACCCGTCTGGCCAGCGTGGAGAGTGTAGGCCAAGTCCTCTGGCTGCTCTGGCCAAGTATGGCCCTAGTAGTACAGAGAGGGTCGTGCTCCTGTAGTGGAGACTAAAAAGGACCTGATGATGTCACCCATCCTAGTGGGGACTACGCGGAGTTGCTTTTTGAGCGTAGTCCATACATACACCTAAGGTCACTGGTTCAAGCCCCGCCTGCATAAAATATTTCCACCATATTTCATTTCATAATTTAATAAAAATTACAAACACTGTAAAGGGTAGGACTTTTTTCAGTTAATATGAGAATAACTGTTCATGTTAGGCCTATTAAAAGCTAAAATTTGTTTCTTTAATCTTTTTTCTATGCTAGAAAGACTTCGGTTTACCCTACAAAAAAGGCTAGTAACAATATAAGTTAACCAAACGCAAAAAAATAAATAAAGTTAAATTAACTAAAAGGGCAGATTGCGTCTTTCATTACTTAGGCCACTCCTAGACCTAGTTATGACTTGACAAAACAGGGAACTTTTAGTATTTTATTTGCATTTAAACTGAGTTCTTGTCTCTAAAAAGTCCTAATTTTTATATTTAAACGATCGAAAACGGAATAATTTAAAGAATCATGATAATACGCGATGCGACTAGAAACCCATCACGTTTTTATTTGCCCACGACTCCACCTGTGTCAATGGCGATCAGTCAGGAACAGTACTTTTTGACCAAGCGAGCGAAGCGTCTCAGTTTCGACTGGCCAAAAATTCTTTAGTCCATCTGTCTGTCTGTTCTCGCCTACAGGTCGCATTCATCGGATTTTCGAAATTTTTAAAAATGGCTTAAAAGAAGGATTCCGAAACTTAAAAAAATTAATAGCAGCTATTTGAAAAAAAAAACAAAAACGTTCATTAGACTTTTTTGTTATTCTTATTAAGACGCAACTTTTTTATATGATAAACTTGAACGTGTTTATAGTCGGCAATTTGCCCAAAAGTTGTCTGAAATCGATTTTCTGTATATTTTTTTGTATTAGTGCATTCAATAGACGAATCCAAAAGTCCTTGCGACACGACATTTGCTACTTTAATACCGAGCGTATTAAGGAGACGATAGAGCAAAATAAGGGCTCCAAAGAGTTCGCAAGAGTGGAGTGGAGTCTATTGGGCAAAGTCGATTAACGAAGCTGAAGGCAGTGTAGCGTCAACAAAGGCCGAGGCTCTGGGAGCCGAGGCGCTAGGTTACATAACCTGCGTAAGCGCTAATTATGCTCACGCCCACTAGGGCATCGGCATCCAGGCATTTATAATATTAATAGTATGGATTGCACCATAAGTTTTTTTTATCTTAAGGGCCCATACTACCTCACACTGCTTTTGCATGATTGACTGTTATATCAATAATAATTAAATACTCAAGTTGAAATAAAATTGCAGCAAAGTTCAGGACTAACTCTGGTAACTATATGACTCAAAAACACGATTGCGTTAAATTTTCTCGATAGAAAAAAATTGCAAAGTTGCCTCCAAATCACGTCTAATTTACTCGGTATATAGTATTATTCACCAAATATATTAAAATTAACCTTGAAACTTTTGATTATTATTGCATTACAGATAAGGCAGCCATCATATGTTTTTCTTTTTCGAATAACCCTTGAATATTCCTAAAAAACGAAAATATCCAAAGTAGCCAACGCGTTTAGACCATCCGCGTTTGTATCGCCACGCCGCCTGGCATATGGCGGGCTCTTAAATAACATAGAAATAACGCCAGATAAAATAAACTGATTACAGCGGACAAACCCGGACGCGTAGTTAGTCTGTAAAATCACGTCACGCTTTCCGGTCACGCGCAATATTTCCGTGTTCGCGGCTTTTTCATATTTATTTCAGCTACCATTTATTTCGACGATGTGTTCCTAATAGATCTTGTTGATTGCACCACATTTTGTTGTAGTGGATAATCTGAAAAATATCATTTTCTATCTTGACCTGACTGGGGATCGAACCCGGGGCCCTCGTGTCGCAGGCTGGCGTGTTAACCACTGCGCCACGGAGCTCGCCAGTATGTATGTTATCTGTTTAATTTAACGTTTCAATAGTTAACAAACAAAATTAGCCTTCACATATTTGGAGCGTATCAGCAACAATCAAACGCTGGAACGTATGTTATAATTAGGTGATTGGAAATTCATAATTCGCATTATTCACGAGATCTATTAGCTTTTAAGTGGGTTATAGCACATACGTTGTTGTATCAAACCTATTATTATGAGTCAGCTTTTTAGGGTTCCGTACCCAAAGGGTAAAAACGGGACCCTATTAATATATCTCCGCTGTCCGTCCGTCTGTCTGTCTGTCTGATACCAGTCTGTATCTCATGATCCGTGATAGTTAGATAGTTGAAATTTTAACACATGATGTATTTATATTGCCACTATAACAACAAATGAAAAATGAAAAAAAAAATGAAAAAATCTTTATTTCCAAGCCTTAATTTATAAAAATACATATTTTAGGGACCTACCTAGTAAGCTTAGATAAAGCCTGTGACAGACTGAACAAATACTAAAGCATAGAATTAAATTAATATTTAAGGGGGCTCCCATGCAACAAACGCATTTTTTTTAAAGTGGAATAAGGAGTAGAAGAATTATACTGTATAAATAAACATCAAGACGCCTACCGATCTAAAAAAACATTGTTTTCTATCATGACCTGCCGGAAATTGAACCCGTGACCCTACATTCAGAGGCACTTGCGGCACCATTCTAGTAAGTATAATTGGTTCCAACCTACTTCTTTTAAAATAAATGTTTAGTTAAATGATGAAAAATTGTTTAAGCCTTACATTGCGAAATGACCGCAATATTTTTCGTTAATTTTTCACAGGGAAAGGTCAAACGTAACTCAGAAAATATTTTAACCCGTTCACTTTGGTAGTACCAGGACATTTTTCACCCACGCAGGACAATTGGTACCACAGGCAATAAACCACATACGAATTTTGATGATATTTCTTTGGCTTTTTTTAATAATATAGGACAGCATACGAGCAAGCGACATCACCTGATGGTAAGCGATCACTGCTGTCCGTGATCAACTGCAACACCAGGGTGTGACAGGAGCTTTGCTGGCCTTTCAAGTAGTTGGGGGAGAAAGGGGGGGGGGGAATGGGCCTGCAGCTCTGATTCACCGAACGAAGCATAGAAAGGGTAAAGCTTCTACTCAAACGTCGATTTTTTGTGAGACTGTGGTACTATCCCGGACGAACCAGCCCATCCACGGTGCTAGCAAAACTTATTTTTGCTGGTAGCATGGCTCTATTACCTATTTTACCAAAGGCACGTTAAGCCGTTGGTCCCATCTGACAAAGCTTAACGATTGCCATCGTTGATGACTGTCGTTAAGATATGTCAGATGCCTTTAGGCATTAAATATCTGACTCCAGTGTTGGCCACTTACACACACAAACAAGCATTTACACAACCGTCTTGAGAACCTCCTTTTTTCAAAATTTGTTAAAGAACTGTAAAAAAAATATTTTATTTATAGATAGTGGAGTTAATGGGAACAAATCTTTCAACGGACGAAATAGGTTTTTTCTCTTTTCAGCGACGCACGAAGCACGAGTTATGAATAAAATAAAGTCAATGTCTTTTGAGGGTTCTGTACCCAAAGAATGCCATTGGAACCCTGACATTAAGCTTATGCTGTCCGTACGTCTAACAAAGAGCTGAAACTTTGGAACGGTAATTGCTATAGACTTAAAAATTAAAATTAAATAAATAAATTAATATATACGGACAAATCACACAGATTGAGCAAGCCCCAAGGTAAGTTCGAGACTTGTGTTATGGGATACTAACTCAACGATACTATATTTTATATAAAATACATATATAGATAAACATCTAAGACCCAGGCCAATCTGAAAAAGATCATTTTCCATCTTGACCTGGCCGGGGATCGAACCCGGTCACTCCGTGTCGCAGGCTGGCGTGTATATATGTATTTGTTATAAAATATAGTATCGTTGAGTTAGTATCCCATAACACAAGTCTCGAACTTACTTTGGGGCTAGCTCAATCTGTGTGATTCGTCCGTATATATTTATTATTTTATTTATACTCACAGGATTTTACGGACATTTGAAATGAAATTGTACTTTTAATATTTGCTCGACGAATTTATGACTGTTCCACGCAATCAAATAAAAACGTTTAGTTTCGTTTCATAAATTCAGGCGTTGCTGACGTTTTATTAAAAAAACCGGCCAAGTGCGAGTTGGACTCTCGCACGAAGGGTTCCGTACCGTTATCTATAAAATTGGCAAAAAAATCATGTCTGTGGGGGAGCCCCCCTTTAATATTAATTTTATTTTTATTTAACTATTTATTTTTAATTTGAATATAAAAATAAACATTCTGTGAAAATTTCAAGCGTCTACCTGTTGCCGTTATCAATATCGAGCAAAAACAAGCAAAAAAATCACGTTTGTTGTATGGAAGCCCCCTTAAATATTTATTTATATTTTTAAGTATTTGTTATTATAGCAGCAACAGAAATACATAATCTGTGAAAATTTCAACCGTCTAGCTATCACGGTTTATGAGATACAGCCTGGTGACAGACGGACAGATAGACAGCGAAGCGATATTAATTAGGGTCCCGTTTTTACCCTTTGGTATGGAACCCTAAAAAAGAATATCTGATTTTCGTCCCAAGTCTGATAGCCCAGCGAGCCGCTTGTTGGAAGTTATACATATCTGTCAAGCAATTTGGAAGCATTCTTGGAAGGTTTGTAACTCTGGCTTCATGTTTTGGAAGGTATCTAAAGCCAGAATAAAGCTGAGGCAAACAGACGCACAAAAACTGGTTCCAACTAATTTAACATAATAATTGCTATCATACTACTGACGCGAAACGATCAAGAGCCATACCAAAAACAAGATGGACAGGCGACTTGTCTTCTTTTGACAAAACTTGAAAAGAGATGTCAAGAGATAAAGTTTTTTTTTATTTTTGAGTCACAACTCAATCATTCTTGTTAACCAACGACTGAATCATTCACATACAAATTATTAACAGTGACAGACATCATCAACCTTTATTTTATCACAAAATTACAAAGTGATACAAAAAGTAGCTTATTTCTTATTCTAGATCTGTTTATTACATTGTCTGCAATTTTTTGCAATGGTTATTACTTATTCTCGTTCTATACCTGAAGGATTTTCTACAAATCATATTTTCCCAAAGAGCTTTTTGACCAATTTTGGAATGACTCTGGTGCCTTGCAAAGTGGAAAGACTTATGGCCAGCAGATGGACTTATTCAGCTAACAAAACAAATTTCTATCATAATGTTGCCATATATGGGGGAAACCCTCAGATGAAAGAAAAAGAGTCGAATTGTAAGAGCCAAATGCAAATTTTCTATTGCCCATCTTACTTTGCGCGGACAAACGCCTTCTCCACTTAGAATTTTACATAACATATCTCAATATATATGCTTCGATAAATTATATCAAAGCATATATATTGAGATATGTTCGTTCTTGACACTCGCTATAAAGATGATCTACTGACTAGACTGAATCTGCCCACATTTTCCGACTAAAATGAGTGAATCAAATAGTTTTATTTAATACTAGCTGTTGCCCGAGACTTCGTCCGCGGCAATTTCTGTTATTATGATTTATTAGTACAGATGAATAAATTTTCCTCGATTTCAAAACATTTTTTATTGATGCTTGCTCTTATTGGTCGCAGCGTGATGTTCTATAGCCCAAAGCCTTCTTCAATAAATGGACTATTCAACACAAAAAGAATTTTCCAATTTGAACCAGTAGTTCCTGAGATTAGCGCGTTTAAACAAACAAACAAAAAAACTCTTTAGCTTTATAATATTAGTATAGATAAAAATTATATTCTGCATAACTTTTAATAATATTATATTCTTGTTAATCTGAAAAGTATTTAATCCATCCATACTTGAAGTATGGATGGATTGAAAAAATAAATATACTAATATTATAAATGCGAAAGTAACTCTGTCTGACTGTCTTCTTTTCAAGATTCAACCATTGAATGAATTTGGATGAAATTTTGTAAGTAGGCAGTTTGAGGCACGGGGAAGGACATAGGGTACCTTTCGTTCTGGGTAATTGTACTGTTTCTGAGAGATCGACACTAAACGCGGGCAAAAGCTAGTTTAAAATAACTTGGATCAGGGGTTGTTGATGGCAACACCGCGAAACCATCGACTACAAAGAGCCGCGGGCGCAGCTCGGCCCGCGGGCGCCCCTCCGATAAGTGACATCCCTCCATCTGACAACTCACTTCTCAAATCGCGCTCCGAGCGATAGCCGCGTCGATTTACTGTCGGGTGACGACTTGTAGACCTATTTTATTTTCTCCTAATATACAGTCCTCTAGTCACCTTGAAGTTTTCTTTATATCACGGTTAGGGATTCCTGGTATCTGCAGTATACGGGCACCTTCCGAAACAGGGGTATCATCATCAGCTGCATGGCTGGTGGTTGCAGGTATAGGATCAGGTACGCGCGCCCGGCTTCCCCAGCTGCTTCTTACTAAAATGATAGGTTTTTTCCAAAGAGACACAGATCATGACTGAAAATAACACGGCTGAAACACAAACTACCTACCAATGTTAAACATGAACTAACTCAATGTATTTACCACAGTCATTTCCCCCGAACGGTTTTTACAAGCCATGAAACCGATAACCCGATGCGCTATCTCATCGGGAAATTTACCGTGAAACACCACCCGTCCGCGTATGTGCAATATCTATATTGCTTTTCTCGCAGCGAAAAATCAAAGATTTATTTAAGAGGGCACGAATGCGAAACTTGTCAATGAACATTCGTCTAGATGTCTATATCTATAACGACTACATGCCTGTTATTTATTATATATGAAACTTCAACATATTTTCTTAAAACTGTCAAACCTGAAAACACGATTAATAACAAAAGCCTCGATACTTTTATTTTGCAAACATAGCCCCTTTATTTGATGTTTGTGGTCAGAACGGCGAAACCCTAAGGTCTTTAGAAATGATTTTTAGTTTCCTAGCTTAGCAATAACTAGTTCTAAAATCTGGCAAAGTTTTTTTACTCATTAACCTCGTACTTTTATTTTAAATAACAATTAAGTGATTTGGCGCTTACGCCCGTTAATTCTAGGACACCCGCTTGTGCCTACCCACTATCTTCTTCTCATTTTTTACGCGTTACGGTCATTAGATCTATCCTGCTTTCGCGCGGGGCGCGGGGTGCGAAATGGCTTCAGCCGGGTCGCATTGGTGCGCTCTTAAAAGATATATTTGATAGCCATTTATTTAAAAATTTACTAAGTAGAAATAATATATAATTCAAAATTAAAGTAAAATATGTTTTATTATTTCGACTTAGGAATACATAAAAACGAAATCGGAACTTCAAATTTTTGTAAGTATAAACTTTGCACAATAATATATAAACTAGTAAGGACAGCTGAAGATACAGTCAGGAATAAGCTCTGATAATAAATAAATATAAATATATCACACAAATTGAGCTAGCCCCTTTGTAAGTTTTGAACTTGTGTCGTAAGATATTAGCTCATCTGGTGGTCGTTAAAGGAACCACGTCAGAGGCCGAGAGGCGGTTCTGAAGAACTCTAACACCAAAGTGTGCAATAGTCAATTGACCATATTACGCATACGATAAAAAAACTGAACTATACTATATTTTATAATATATACATACAATAAGTTTTAGAGGCTGTTCGTAATTGTTTCTATCGTCTGAGGGTACTTTATGGCATACGTCCGTCCATATCTGTCCGTAGATTTGCGTATAAGATTATGTGACAGCCTTATTTTAAATTTAATCTTAAAACTCAAAAACTTTTGCAAAGAGTTCAGAACGCATGTGTGAGATTTGTGTTTCCCGTGCCTCCTCGCACCCATGTCACTCCATTCCTTAATAAGGCAAATATTTTAAAGATGTCTGCTTGCAGAAATCATCATTTAGCATGCCTGCTTTTTGGGGTTATAAAATACGAGCAGCCCTCATACCTCTATGAAAAATTGAGATCTTATCGATCTGCCGGTGGACGGGGGGCTCGCTCCTGCCATATCTTCCGTTTGTTAACTCCTCGTCATAAAACTGCCGCATTCAGGGGCAGCTTTAGGTATGCGGCTACCTCGTGCTGGAATAACTTGCCGCCACCGTTATGTGCCCTAAAAACATTAAGCACCTTTAGGAAACACCACAAAAGACATTTGTTACATATACAATTACAATAAAATTCAATAAAACACTTACCAGCGGTGTATGCACGTGACACGTGGGACGGCAGGTCATTTTCGAGTACCTTTAGTTTCATTGTTTGAGTTGTGCCTAGTTTAATAAGAAGAAACTAATTTAATTCGACTGAACGCCTTTTTAAAATAATATACATCTTTTATTAACATCACTGCAAAAACTGTACAACGCAATAACTTGTAATGTATCCGCGTCTGCGACGCCATTTTGTTATTTGACGTTTTGTTTCATAATTTTCTTTAGTTTTTATTGTTTTTGTTTTTGAAGGTTGACTGACGTGGCAAAAGCATGGCACTTGCGTGGCACTATAACCTTTACTTTGACGTATTGACCGGCAAATTTATTAACCGATTGCGGCGATGTCAAGGGGGTTATAGTAGTTAATGCAGGTATTTGGGTACCTAGGTAGTTTCAAATGTTTATTTATTATACTTGTTCTTTCTATTCTATTTATTATTGTATGCGTTTAATCGATATCTTTATTTTTGTGTACACTTGTTTTGTTTATTTTAGTTTTATATATTTTTTATGTGCGTGTCGTATAGTGCGTGTTTCGGTTCGTGATGCCTCAGAAGGTGACGGCTGAAAATCAGTGCCGGATTAGGGTATCCCTAGTCCAGCGTAACGCTGAGCCGTCACCTTTTGTAACACTGATGGCACCTAACTTTTATGTTTTGTACTTCTCAATAATTTTATTTTATATTGTTTTGTGTGTGTGTGTGTGTTTGAGTGTTATAATAAAAGTTATTCTATTCTATTCTATTCTAATAATTATCCAAGGCCCAGGTCAATCTGAAAAAGATCTTTTTCTATTTTGACCTCACCGGGGATCGAACCTTACCATGCTTAGGATAATATGAGCCTACTAAATAAATCTATATTAATATATAATATTTTATAATACTTACACGGTATCAATATATTATAGAATCATGGTATTACTCACGTTTATTTAAGGGTTGTCGAATAGTTGCGGTCTGTTACGAAGACCTGCAGAAAGAGGCGAAATTGCCATTATGCCATCCTTAACCCTCGCTTTGTTGATCAAAGGCAATGTTAATGTTGGTAAAACGGCAGTTTTGCTTCTTTCAAAGCACTGAGGGTCACTGTGCGTGAACTGTGCTCCGCGCGGCTCAAAACGATGGCCGAAAGGGATATCGAAATTTACTTTATAGTTCTGTCTATCATCACAAAATGACAAACATCAACCAAACAGTTACAATTTTCATAAACTAATAAAAAGGAATACTGGCCTAATTTTGGATTTACATTACAATAGTTATAGATTTTGTAAGTACGCCACTCGCTTGGCGCAATGAAATATTCCAATAATGCCACATACATTGAGTTGTAAAGGATGGCTTAGTGTTATTTATACTCGCAAACGTCACACAAATTGTATATTTTTGACCGCCATTTAGAAAGAGTGAGGGTGATAATAGTTTTACAAGTTACTTTTTTATGGTATAGAACGGCAAACGAGCAAGCGGGTCACTTGATGGTAAATGATCACCGCTGCCCATGGACAACGGCAACACCAGGTTGTGACAGGTCGGCCTTTCAAGGAGTTGGGGGAGAAAAGGGGAGAAGGATGGGCCTTCGGCTCTCTCACTCACCGAACGAAGCATAGAAGCGGTAAAACTTCTACTCAGACGTCGATTTTCTGTGAGAGTGTGGTACTTCCCCGGACAAGCCAGCCCATTCATGCTACTAGCAATTAATTTAGCTGGTAGCGTGGCTCTACCACGAGTTTTTGTATGTGTCTATCAGCCTTTGTATATATATTTATTTATAGTTGGATGTGTAGACAGGTTAAAATGTGGATTTTTTATTTATTGATATTTATTTATTATTATTTATTTATTATTTACTGTAATTTAGATATTTTTCATACTCAAGCAGTAGCATTTTAATCTTCCTCCTCTATTCTGTAGCTGCCTCCGTGGTCCAGTGGTTAAGGCGTTTGCCTATAGGCCCGGGGGTGTGGGTTCGATTTCCACGGGAAGCATACTTTGTTTAGTTGTTTCCAGTTTGGCTAGGACATTACAGGCTTAAATCTTACCTGATTATTTGATAATTAAGATGGATTCCGTGCTGCGGATGGCATGTTAAGCCGTTAGTCCCGGAAGTCGTTAAAGGAACCACGTCAGAGGCCGAGAGGTGGTCCCGAAGAACTGACCGTGTCACCTACTCGAAATGATGATGATGATCTTCACGATATATGGTATACTAGCTTTCGCCCGCGGCTCCGCCCGCGTCAATGTCGATCCCTCGGGAATAGTATTTTTTCCCGGGATAAAAGGTAGCCTATGTCCTTTTCCGCACTCCAGAGAACTTGTATGCAAAATTTCATGATGATCGGTTCAGTAGCTACGGCGTGAAAGCGTAACAAACAAACAAACAAACAAATAAACAAACAAACAAACTCACTTTCGCATTTATAATATTAAATTATAAATTATATTAGAAGTAAGGAAATTATATATTAAATTATAATATAAGTAAGGATTAAAATAAGCCTATCAGATAAAACAACGTAATAATAACTCGTATAGAAATTGCTAAACGTGACTTCTAGGTCCCATGGACCCGGGCTGTGTCTACCCCGCAGGGAAAAAAGACGTGATAGTATACAATGTGGAAAGGACATATCCGTAACAAATCAAACCATGGTCTATACTAGATCATTATAGTTTAACGATATTAAAATAGCCAAATAACAAAAAACGAATTCGGCGTTTCCATACAAAAGGCCGCCCGGGCAATTTGAATGGGAATGCCGAATTTTATTTTGGTTTAGGACTGTTATTTTAATTTTATTATAATTTAGTGATCTAGTATAGCCCGTGGTACAATTTACAACGGATATGTTCCTTCCACGTTGTATATGTCATCATCATCATCATCAGGTCTTTTTAGTCTCCACTGCAGGAGCATGACCCTCTCTGTTCTACCAGAGCCATACTTGGCCAGAGCAGACAGAGGATTTGGCCTACACTCTCCACGCTGGCCAGACGGGTTGGAGAGGTCTCATTGATGTTTATGAGCTTTGTTTAACTTGTATTTCCTAAGTCGCCTCTTACGACATCAATGGAAAGACTTGGAGTGGTCCTATTCTACTCTGCCGGAAACCACACAGTATGTATAGAAATTCAATTTAATGCTACTTTTGACCGTTATAGTCAAAATTGTTAACTATTGATGAAAATGTATTGGACAGGGTATCTAATAATAACCGGGCAGGGTATTCAGTTAATACATGAATATGGTTATTTAAATTCGTATCCGGACGGTGTATTATCATAAATTTAAATTATCTGCTGCGATGAGTGCTATCCGTTATGATAATCAGAGCAAACAGTCGCAAATACAAGAGTACCAGCTTTCGCCCGCGGCTCCGCCCGCGTCAATGTCGATCCCTCGGGGATACTTTTTCGCGGAATAAAAACTAGCCTTTGTCCTTCTCGGTACTCCAGAGAACTTGTATGCAAAATTTCATGATGATCGCTTTAGTAGTTACGGCGTGAAAGCGTAATAAACAAACAAACAAACAAACTCACTTTCGCATTTATAATATTAGTAAGGAAGCTTTCGCCCGCGGCTCCGCCCGCGTCAATGTCGATGCCTCGGGATTAGTACGTTTTCCCGGGATAAAAGGTAGCCTATGTCCTTCTCCGTACTCCAGAGAACTTGTATGCAAAATTTCATAATGATCTAGTTACGGCGTTAAAGCGTAACAAACAAACAAACTCACTTTCGCATTTATAATATTAGTTATAAAAAAGAAGTTGTTGTTGTTGTTAAAAAGAAGTTGGATGCGAAGGCGAAAGCTAGTTTGTTATATTACAAACTAGCTTGCGCCTTCGCATCCAACTTCTTAGGATTTGTACTTAACTTATGATGGGTTCTGAGGAGCTCGATGGTCAGGGGTGTCATCCTAAACTGCCTGTCCGGTGGTTGCAGGTATTTTATTTTTATTTTATTTTTATTTTATTTATAAAGAAGACCAACAGCAATCTATTTAACAATAGGCAATAATCTTAGAATCTAGGAAGCCAATTACAGGTCCTCACATATAGAAACTGAGTAAGTTAAAAATAAGGTTGAACATAACATACACGCTACTTTCGGATGGAATGAAATGATAACAAGAATAGAACAGATAGAATCAGTAGATGATAGTAACTACTAGTAGATTATAAGTGATTTATAACTATAAATAAGCCTAAGTAAAATGTAACAATAACACCTAAGGAGCCTTTCACAATTTATAATATTAGAAAGATAAACATAGTACATAATAGTTATATAAAGTCTACGCTATTTTACTGGAGCAAATGTTCGTAAAGCAACCGCTTAGCAGTCGCTATGCTTGTAGTGAATAAGTCTATGTCAACGATTTTAGAAACATTATTAAATTTATTACCTGCGCGCATAACAAACGCGTTTTTCCGATAGTTCGTTGAAGCTACAGGAATAAATACAAGGGGGTTGTATCTAAGTGTTCTAGACGGGGCATTTAGCTGCAGTTTTGCCAGAAGTTCAGGAGAGTCGACTGTACCAGAAGCTATCTTAAGTAAATAAACTAAGTCGGCAACGTCTCGTCGAACCCTCAGTGGAATCAGATGATGCCTTTTGCATAGATCTAAATAGTTATCAGAGCTGTAATTAATTTTTTGGCGAAAGCATAGGTATTTTACAAACTTTTTTTGGATGTTTTCAATCCGATCTATGTACTCTTTGTACATGGGATTCCAAACTTGGGAGGCATACTCAAGGTGAGGACGTACATAAGTACAATACAATATTTTTAATGTTTTGAGTTCCTTAAATGAAGCTGCACATCTTAGAACAAAACCAAGCGCTTTGTAAGCCTTCGAGACTATTTTGTCAACGTGTGTGTCGAATAATAATTTAGAGTCATGATGTACTCCTAAATCACGCACAGTAGTAGAACGCTGTAGGGGTTGTTGCTTGAGCGTATAACTTGTAGGTATTATGTTCCGTTTTCTTGTAAAGGTAACTACACAACACTTGGAGGGATTAAGGTCAAGTCCATTGCAAGAACAATAGTCCTCTAGACGGGAGATATCGGCCTGAAGTGCAGATGCATCATTTTGCGATGAAATAGTGCAGAATATCTTCATATCATCTGCAAAACAAAGTAGTTGAGATGTATGTAGACATTTTTTGATATCGTTGATCATGATATTGAAGAGAAGAGGACCGAGCAGGGAACCCTGGGGAACACCACTAGAAATGTCTACCCATCCAGAAATATAGTTCTTGACTACAACTGCCTGGGACCTATGGTCTATATACGAAGAGAACCACCTAAGGAGATTCCCAGTGACTCCCATAGAAACAAGCCTCTTTTTAAGCACTTTATGATCTATGCGGTCAAAACATTTGGAGTAATCGGTGTATACAACATCGACTTGCTTGCCAGACTCCATAGCCTGCGTAAGGTAATCGTTAAAGAGCACTAAGTTGGAGACGGTGGACCTTCCACTGAGAAACCCATGTTGAAAGGAACCAAAAGAGCTTTTCAGAGCTGGGTATAGTTGATTATATATGATACGTTCAAGAACCTTAACTATTATACACAGCTTTGAGATCTGTCTATAATTTGAAACATCAGTTCTTGGTCCCTTTTTATAAACCGGGGTAATAAATGCGGACTTCCATATACTTGGTACAATTCCCTCTCCTAACGACTTCCTAAATAGCAGGGTAATCGGAATCGAAATCGATTCAGCTGTGGCTATAAGAAAATGGGCTGGCAAGTTGTCAGGTCCAGCTGATTTCGACGTGTCAAGCTCTAATAGAAGCTTCTTCACTTTATCAAATTCTATATTAATGCTAGAAATATATGAAACTGGGCTTTCAGACAACGAACTGGGGTCTGTATTATTGGGTTGAAATGCCGGAGCCGCCTGAGTAAAGTTGGAGAGAAAGTAAGATAAAAAAGGTATCACATATTTCTCTACCGGTGGTTGCTTGAATATTATTAAATTTTAAAGTACTGGGAATAGTACTTGACTTAGAATTGCTTCTTGATTTTATGTAAGTCCAAAAATATTTAGGATTTTTAACGATTGATTTTTCGACGTTGTCGAGATATGTTTGATGGCATTCTCTTTCGAGGTGCTTCACTCTATCCCTAAGCAGCTTAAATGATTCGAGATCAGAACGATTACCGTAAGTATTATATTTTCGTAGAAATTTATTTTTTTCTCGTATTATTTTGATTAATGTTTTAGAGTACCAAACAGGGTATGATTTAGTGGTAGACTTAACAGAAGGGATATATTTATGGATAAGATTATCTATAGACTCGTAAAAATATTGTACAGAACCCTCCATGCTTCTATTAGAGAATTCAGTGTTCCAATCAACTTTCAATATCTCCGAGTTGATTGTGGTATAGTCACCCTTATAAAACTGACGCTTCATAACAGGAGCCGGGCTTAAACAATCAGCGGTGATGAAATCTATACCAATTGATAAAGCACTATGGAGAGGGTCAATCGGCACCAAGGGGTCAAGACACTCCGCTACTTTGACTGTGTTATTCGAAATAATTAAGTCCAGCAATCTGCCCTGACTGTTTAGAACACCGTTATACTGAGCAAAACCGTGCATATTTAGCTCATCAACAAGAAAACATTCGTTGGGAGATTGGTAGTCAGATGGAGTATAACTCAAATCGTTATTAAAATGCCATTTAATTTTACTCATATTGAAGTCACCGACCAATAAATATTTATCATGAGGATTCTGTAGAACAATATCGTTGAGATTATTAAAATAATTATGCAATTGTTGCGAGAATGAATTACCTAAGTTTTGCGTGCACAGGTATAGAACATATAAGTGTAATTTAATACATGACCGCTTACCCGAGTTAAATGTCAACGTCAACCATAGGTCTTCGGCAGACGAGTTGAAGGCAGGTTGTGACTCGACTCGCAAATCCTTACGAGTTGCTATAAGTACACCTCCACCCAATTCCTGATCTGTGGAAGCATAATTGCGATCGCGGCGCCAAACCATATAGCGGTCATCAAAAATCTCGCTGTCTGCTATCCCGTCCAATAACCAGGTCTCCGTCAAAATCACAACGTCATAATCGTTCATACAGATATTACGTTTAAATAAGTCAACTTTGGTTCGCAATCCCCTTACATTTTGGTAATAAACACTTAACGACGAACTGTTATCCATAAATAAACAAAATGTAAGTGTTAGCGACAGAGTAGAAACAAATTACTATTAAAACTCGTTTGCTAATATTGCGGGCAGGTAAATACGCATGGTGGTATTGGTGGTTAAAACGTGCGTGTTGAAGCGAGACAGATATTGCATTCATTGTATTCACTACAAGCACAGCAGTGCGATAAGCTGCATAAAGGACGCTCGAGCGCGAACAAAAGAAGTCATTAGCTATGGAATGCGTGCCAGAGGTGCTAAACAGTTGTGATTGCAAAGTGTCAGCATTTAAATAAATGTGTGAAATATATTGAAAGTATTGTTTACAATATGTGAAATATTGCTCCAGGCATACAAAAAAGCGTATAAAAATGTGATATAGTAGAAAACATTTTAAGACAATCTTTTTAAATCATTATCAGTGTTGACTATGTGAATCTTGGATGTATCGTTTTGTCGAACATGGATTTTACCATATTTTACCCACACATATCGATATCCTAACTTGTCTTTGAGAGTGAGCTTCGTCTTCGTCAGCAAGTTTTTCATGTCCGCTGTGAGATGATCGTTTACGTAGACACGATGCGTACTGTCCCGAAAACCAATATCACAGGCCGCGTATAGCATCAGGTACACACGCCCGGCCTCCCGAGCTACTGCTTTCTTTTCCCCCATTCATCTGAGTGAGTACTGTCCCAAAACCTTCATTCCCTTCCGAAATCCAACAAATTCCTAGCCTTCCCCAGCTTCAAAACGCTTGCAATGGGCAGCAGCATCAGAAACACAAGAAGCAAAAATCTGCGCTCGCCAACCCGCCTGCCAAGCGTGGTGAGTATGGTAATATACTCCCATGGAACTGTTATAATACAGTTATGTATATAATAGTGCTGTCCTGCGCTCAATATTGAGCGCAGGGCAGCTTTGAGATCGGGTCATTCGGAAGGGAGAACCCTCAGTCTCTGTCCAACATCCAAATCACAAAGACAAGTGCTCAAAATCCATAAAATATACTATTTCCTATTTTTCTATTTTCATAAATAAATCTAGTGTCATAAAATTAGTTTTTTTTAAAAGTGATTTCCGCGGTGCCCCCTAACAGAACGAAGAATCCTTGGGGAGACCCATGTCCAGCCGTGGACTTTTTGTGGCTGTAATGATGAGGAGCTTGATGGCTCAGTTTTCGTGAGCATTATTAGTGCTTATGCATGTTAAGTAACCGCGAGCGCTGTCCCTACTGGGATCAGTGATCGCAAGTGGCATAAAAATATCTCGAGCTTCGTCCGTGCTTCGGAAGGCTCGCTAAGTCGTCTTGACTGCCATAATTGATGGCATTCGTGAAGCTATGTCAAATGCCTTTAGGAGCTAGAAAAATCTGACATCAGTTTGGGTACTTACACACACGAAAAACAACAAACAATATAATCATCATTATCATTAGGTCTTTTTAGTCTCCACTGCAGGATCATGACTCTCTACTACTCCCTCTGTACTACTGGAGGCATACTTAGCCAGAACAGACAGAGGATTTGGCCTACACTCTCCTCGTTGGCCAGACAGGTTGGAGAGTTCTCATTGATGTTCATGAGCTTTGTTTAATTAATTTGTATTTCCTAAGTCGCCTCTTACGACCTAGGACCTAGGACGACTAGGAGTGGTCCTATTCTACTCTGCCGGAAACCACACGGCTAACAACATTATAATAGTACAATATTATCTTGCACTTTCTCAGTTTCGCAAAGCCTCATGACCATCACAGTTGAGGCTGCAGCCGGAAACATGCTAAGATGATGAGGGTGGGGCCTATTTTATAAAGGAGACCCATAATAATTAATCCTTTGCTGGACATAGGCCGGACGGTCTAGTCCCTGGTTATAAATTATTGATGGTTGTAAATTATATTACGACCGTAACATTTTAGTACTTGTAAGTATTTTTCTCCAAACTGGTCATAACATTGCGGCTTCGTACACTGGTTTGCTAGTAGAGAGGCTTCGAGATTGGTTCTGTACCTCATCCCTATAGTATGTTAAAAGATTAAGTTTCACTCATGTAAACTCTTAAGTGCTATCAGCTCAGCTTTTTTTAGATAAATCTCTATTGGCCATCATTTAACTATATAAATATATAATGGAAGTATAAATTTATAGTTACACATATAAATTTATACTTCCATATTGGTCTGGGAGTCTGGGAACTTCGATTTTAATATTAAACCGAGCATTGTAATGCTATTGATATAATTAATTGATAAAGCTTTCTCCACTTTAATCAACTTTCATTTCATCTGATATGAATTATACCACACTTGTAAATAGTGGGTAGTAATGGAGATTACGCATGCTTCGAATGTGTGTACCTATAATATGTAATAAACAAATTCGCCGCCGTGATTTGAAGCTACGGCAGTTCCGTGGTTGAAAGCATCGACGGGCCAGAAGTAGAAGGTTTGTGGGTTCAAATACTACCTGTGGCGAAATTTCTTGCTATTTGCTATTTAATGCTTCGAATACGTGTACCTATAATATGTGATGTACAAATTCGCTGCGGTGATTCAGCCGGGTCAGCCACCTTTATATGATTTTTTTTATAGTTCTCTACATTGGTACCATAGGAAAGGTTGTTAAATTTGACGGATTGATTTGATTGTTTGATGGACAAGTGTTTTAACTACAACCCTGTATACACATATACATACATACCTATATTTATACAATATGTTAAGGGCCCGTACTACCTCACACTGCTTTGCATGATTGACTGTTATATCAATAATAATTAAATACTCAAGTTAAAATAAAAATGCAGCAAAGTTCAGGACTAACTATATGACTCAAAAACACGATTGCGTTAAATTTTCTCGATAGATAAAAATTGCAAAGTTGCCTCCAAATCACGTCTAATTTACTCGGTATATAGCATTATTCACCAAATACATTAAAATTAACCTTGAAACTTTTGATTATTATTGCATTACAGATAAGGCAGCCATCATATGTTTTTCTTTTTCGAATAACCCTTGAATATTCCTAAAAAACGAAAATATCCAAAGTAGCCAACGCGTTTAGACCATCCGCGTTTGTACCGCCACGCCGCCTGGCATATGGCGGGCTCTTAAGCAAAACCCTGTCCGACCCTTGAAGGGGTGATTTAGCCCGTCGATATTAACCACTTTTCCTTGACCAATGCTGGGAACTCATTCATTCATTTCGAGTAGGTGTCACGGTCAATCGACCATGCACACCCTGGTGTCAGAGTTCTTCGGAACCGCCTCTCGGCCTCTGACGTGGTTCCTTTAACGACTACCAGATGGCAGCCGGGACCACCGGCTTAACGTGCCTTCCGAAGCACGGAATCATCTTTATTATCAGACAATCAGGTAATTCAAGCCTGCAATGTCCTAACCAAACTGGGAACAACTAAACAAAGTATGCTTCCAATGGGAATCGAACCCACGACCCCCGGGTCAACAGGCAAACGCCTTAACCGCTGGACCACGGAGGCTGTTAACCAATGGGACCAATGCTGGGAACTCATTAAAAAATTCGACATTTCCATACAAGTATTCGTCCACCCGGTCAATTTATATATATGGGATATTTAAAAAAAAAATGAATTCCCAACATTGGTTCCATAGGAAAAGTTGTTCGTATCGGCGGGCTCAATCACCCCTTTTAGGATCGAACAGGGTTTTCATAACAAATTGTATAATTACATAACATTTATAAATTGCACACCAGCCGGACAGCGGCTACTAATTGAATATTAGCATAAAGTCACCGCCTATTTTTCAAACTGTTACAAACAAACAATGGGGACGTTATTAATACGGCGTAATCATACGAACGTGGCGCAAACAAATTGCAGTTGTACACTTTTGCCGATTTATCGCAGAAAGACGAAACCCCACTGCGGCGCAAGGTTTAGCAAGGCGGGAACAAAATGTATAGTCACCTGCAAAAGTCAACAAAACAGCCTCCGTGGTCCAGTGGTTAAGGCGTTTGCCTGTTGACCCGGGGGTCGTGGGTTCGATTCCCACCGGAAGCATACTTTGTTTAGTTGTGGCCAGTTTGGTTAGGACATTGCAGGCTTGAATCACCTGATTGTCTGATAATAAAGATTATTCCGTGCTTCGGAAGGCACGTTAAGCCAGTGGTCCCGGCTGCCATCTGGTAGTCGTTAAAGGAACCACGTCAGAGGCCGAGAGGCGGTTCCGAAGAACTCTGACACCAGGGTGTGCATAGTCGATTGACCGTGACACCTACTTGAAATGATGATGATGACCTGCAAAAGTCCCCTGCAGTTGAAATTGCTATTATTTTAAAATAGTATTTGTAGCTGCACACGACTTTTTACGCAACTTGGACTTTTGCAAGCGACCGTACATAATTAAAGGTTAACAAAATAATACGGCATTGAACTTGGCATGGGTGAATGGGAGTCAAAGTTTAAGTACCCGGTTTCATAGTTGTTACCAATTTGACAAAAATTTTATAAGACGCTAATTTCAACTACTATGGCAATCAAACATGCGAACTTTACGTAAAGAAGTGGCCGGCACCTATAACGGCTTATTCAAGTCACCGGATAGCATGTGAATCTTTTTCTTTATTTTTAATTTTTATGTCAGGATTCTAAGTTTATTCAGTGTTATCAATCATAAAAATAATTCCCAGTATCATGCTTTAATATAAAAGCCAAAAATATTTTTCATATTTCGATATATGTTCCTTAGGGAAAGTTGTTCAATTTCACCCCCTCTCCCACTTCACGTACTTCAACTTCTTTCATTTCTATTTATATGTAACTTTGTACTACATATAATCTGTGGGTCTAAGCAATATGGGGGTGAAGTTTATTTCTGTGTAATCTACTCTTATTACTTATTCGTAGAATCTACTCATAAAGTCATTTTATTTGATATCGCACGTTTATATAAAAGACATTTTTTCTCTGTATCGTAGACGTCACAGTTACTACGCACCATTTTCATACTTGTCATACCTCAGATTTGTATTTACGACAATATCCTAAATGCACTAATACAAAAGAATATACAGAAAATCGATTTCAGGCAACTTTTGGGCAAATTACCGACTATAAACACGTACAAGTATATCGTATAAAAAGTTGTTCTGACAAAAAAGTTGCGTCTCAATTAGAATAACAAATAAGTCTTATGACATTTTTGAATTTTTTTACAAATAGCTGTGCTATGAGTTATTTTTAAATTAAGGACCCCTTTTTAAAAATTTCGAAAGTCTGGCTCTACAAAAAAATCTATATAATTGTCGAACCTGCTCACAAAATTTCATGAGAATCGGTTGTGAAATGCGATCTGTAGGGGAGAACGATATAAAAAGAAGATAGACAGACGGGCAAAAGAATTTTCGACCGGTCAAAACTGAGACGCTTCGCTCGCTCGGTCAACAATTATACGGTGCTCTGCAGTAGGTTTCCAGCTTTACAAGCCAGACTCGAATTAGCACAATGTGACGCTGTTTTTTGTCAGCACTGGAAAAACAGGGGTTAATGACATTACGGAGTTTTAATAGGGGTCGCAAAGTGTCATATACGAGTAACTACCATGCGTTACAGTGCTGCTTGAGGGAATTTTGTGGTAATAATAATTACATGATCGAAGGTCGACCGAGCCGCGTCGTGCTGTCAGTCTGAAGATAACGTATAGTCTGAATCTTGTCGATGATAACGACTAAAAATACACGGGTGACACCGTTTGTTTTAGTATTTAAAAATAATATCAGTACAGTTTGGGCCATTCATTTATTACGTAAGATAATTTAGGGAGGAAGGGGGATTGATACTTTTTACGTTAAACTATCTTACCTTACCAAGAAGTCTTGCCATCTGGTAGTTGTTAAAGGAACCACGTCAGAGGCCGAGAGGCAGTTCCGAAGAACTCTGACACCAGGGTATGCATGGTCGATTGACGGTTACACCTACTCGAAATGATGATGACCTTACTAAGACATTTGTTTTGGAAAAAAGTCTTGGTAAGGTAAATGTAGGTGTGGGAAATGTAGGAAAACCTTATGGTAAGTATCACTGTGGCCCATAAACAGCATAACTTACTTAACTACCACAAAATTGCTGCTGTAAAAGTAACGATTTTATATCATCGTAGAGGCATCGTAGTCACATTGTTCAATTCACGTACGACCGAACTGCGGAATAAACTTCCTGCGGCGGTATTCCCGAATCGATACGACATTGGAACCTTAAAAAAACGAGTCTATGTTTTCTTAACCCGAGTGTTGCAGTTGTTTATGGGCAGCGGTGATCACTTACCATCAGGTGACCCGCTTGCTCGTTTGCCTTCCTATATCATTACCATTTAGTCGTAGTAGAGCCACGCTACCGGCAAAATGAATTGCTAGTAGCATGAATGGGCCTGCTTGTCCGGAGAAGTAGGTACCACACTCTCGCAGAAAAAAGACGTCTGAGTAGAAGCTTTACCGCTTCTATGCTTCGTTTGGTGAGTGAGAGAGCCGGAGGCCCATCCTTCCCCCACCCCTCCCCATTTCCTAGTCCCAACTCCTTGAAAGGCCGGCAACGCACCTGTCACACCCCGGTGTTGCAGTTGTCTATGGGCAGCGGTGATCGCTTACCATCAGGTGACTCGTTTTCTCGTTTGCCGTCCTATATAGTAATAAAAAAAAACTTAAAAGAAACTCCGAACAAACAATACAACCAGTAATAAAATACGAATCTTAAGATGTGACTATATTTGTTAGTCGTTGACACAGATATTTAACAACTATATAGTTGATAAGTACATTTAAATAGTACAAAGGCAGTATGCAGAGTGTAAATTAAGTGACTTAGACCGGCAAAATTATACAAGTCACTTTTCTTATATAACCAAACATATCCATACTGTGTTTGGTATAATGCTAGTCGAAAAATTCACAAGTTTGAACTGCAAGCTGAGCGCCGATGGCAAGCAGTACGGGCTCGGGATTCTTAGGCATTGTGCATCCAGAACTCGCCTTGAAAATGGGCTCCTGACTAGTTCGAAACTATAGTCGGCAATCCCGACTAAATAGCACAATAGTGAGTGACCCGTTTTCAAAATATAATTTGATCTAAATTGGAAAGTAATCAAAATCTAAAGGCTATTTCCCATTGAATTAGAAAATTGGTATGAAACAAGGTCTTGCATGCTGCAAGACCTTGTTTAATGCATAAAGGAAAAAAGTGTGTAAATTTATGTAAAAACAAAAAAAAAATTGGCCCGCGTATCCGAAGCGAAAACTCGTAAACTTAATTTAAATAAAATCATTTTAATACGGTATTATCGCGGATATTACATTATTTTTAATATTTTCGTAAACTTAATATTCTTATAAGTGTTTTATTTTGCATTCACAATGCTATTTTGATATACTCTTAATAAATTAAGTCTAAGTCTATGTACGACGGATGCTCTGAGCTACTAGTGAGTGTCTATGCTTCTGTTCCGTATCAAAGTACAGAGAATACGTAGCATCTAGTAATTCTGATGCGCAAGCTAAGCTAAGTTTTTTTGAGTAATAGTACATTACTGCAGAGGCCGGGAAGTAAGGCATTGCCGGACGAGTAGAGTTTTCAAGGCCGAGCGTCAGCGAGGCCTTGGAATAAATACGAGTCCGGCAAGCCGATTCCCGGCAAAGGCATGTATTGTGCTTTTCTCAATAAATGCGAGGAAATAATAAAAGACGTACTACTATGAATAAATGAGTATAATATAAAAAATGATAATAGTATGTACATTTTTATTTTCATATTTGTTTTACGGCCATTGGTGTTCTACGCCTTTTCCTTCATATTTTTCAACGTTTTATCAAAAAAATTATGGTATAATTCATTTCGTTAATTCGACGGAGCTCCTAGCGACAATTCTCACGAATCCTCTGGTTTGATCATAGACTTAGTAACGCGAGCGACAACCAGCCCGCTATGTAAATCTCTAAATCCGCACCATGACACTTCAGTTAGTCCACACATTGTTCATAAACATAGCCATTTATAACACCAAATTACACCGATTTTACATTATTAACTCCATTATAAGCAATCTGCAAAACAATCCAAAACAATAACCTTGCTTGCAGTAAAATATATAATAGTAGGTGCATACCCGCGTCATTTCTTTTTTAATTTCAATTGTCATATCGTGCTAAGGAAACATAGCCCATACAGCCCAGGCATATTTTACCCAAAAAATGTAATACCGTAAAAATCTGCTTCCCCGCGTTTTTTCTTTTTGTTATTGGCATATTTTTGTGTGATTTTACCAACATTTTAATTAAATTATTTTTGAATTCATATACTTATATGCTTGATGAGTGCATTATTTTATAATGTGGTAGCCATTGGCTGTATGACAAGTTGAATAGTACAAGTTACATAGATTAATTAAAAAGATTTGAGCAGCGGCCAGGAATGAATTTTCATACTTACTTTCCTGGCCTAGGCCGGTAAAGTAGTGCACCAGCCAAGAATTACAAACTTCGTGGCTTCATTTTACTACAATAATGCCTACATTTCCGAGCATGTTTGAGAAAAGAACTTTCTCCATGCGACCAAAAGTGTTTCTGTCTTGTTCAATCCTGTATCGTATCTCAATGTCGTTGTTTCCTCGGTCATCTTCCATTGCGCCTAGGTATTTGTATTAGGACGTTTATTTGCAGAAAGTTATTTTGTGTAGATGTTCTGCTCAATGTCATATACTTTGTCTTTCTACAGTTAATCTGAATACCAGACTTATTCTCCAAGCTGTAAGAATTAAAAAATATTTAATTATGCCACGTGTAAAGACACATTCGCGCCTTCACACCTCCCCAGCACTGGGTCTAAGGCAGGCGTGGCTGCAGCCAATGCCGAGTCCCTCAAACGGCGCAAATATGCTTGCATCGGCAACGGTTTCATTTTTGAGCCGTTTGGGGTGGAGACACTTGGTTCATGGGGCCCGTCGGCTCATAATCTATTTAAGTCATTAAGCCGAAAGCTGGTGGAGGTGTCGGGTGACCAGAGGGCTGGCATTTTCTAGGACAAAGAATAAGCATTGCCATCCAACGTGGCAATGCTGTCAGCCTTCTAGGTGTTCCGCGTGACAACGAACTGCGGGACATTTTTTATTTATAATGGTTATTTTTAATTAAGTAGGTTAGGCTATTTTATTTTTAGTTAGTTTTAGTATTAATTAAACATTATATGTATTATATATTGATATTAAATAATACCAATTAAAAATTAATTATAATTTTTAAAATTTTCAATTTACATACATATATTGCAATGTAGGCAAAAACACAATGAACACGGAAATAAAACATTTTCTGATTTATCCTTTACAAAAAATATGCTTGATAAAGCACCTTCAGTGTGCGAATGAACAACAAGCATGCATCATGAAATACTCGCTGTTCTTGAGTTTTTCTTTTGAATGGATCTAAATGTAACAATATGATTAGTCCTTTTTGGTCACGGAAGTTTTCGAAACAATGCTCGTATTTGTAATTCACAGTAATTTTTTTTGTCCTTTCGGAATAAAAATGTTATTCTTTGTGTTTTGAATAAAAAAGATAAACTTAATTTCATATCATCTATAAAAAACAAAGAATGGTTGGCCGTTTGCAGGGTCTAAAATATGGTTTTATTCCCGAGGGACCATCAAATTTATTTCTTTCACAATTTTTTTTAGTCCCATAGGAATGAAAACACAAATATTGTTTTTTTCATAGAGAGAGAGATAAAAGGCACCTTCTCGGCACTAACATAATACTTTTACTTCGGGAAACACACTCTGAATTCCTCGCTTCACGCTGGAGTCTAGAATCCCACGCTTCGCTCGTGGTTTTATGGTAGACTCCTTCGTTTCGCTCTTCTAGAATCACGAGAATGTACTGTTAGGCCCTGAATTTTTCTTTTTGGAAGGACTATGCAGCTAGCTCCAAGTGAGCTTTTGCTACTTCACCGGGCGTTTGACGCGAAGGCAGAGTGCCCTCAACCTTTTAGACAACATCACCAAAGGGCCCCCAGGAGGGACGGACCTCGGCTTTGGGCATTGCCTGTGTGCGCAAGGCTTGGAGAGATAGCAAACTCATGAGTATTACACACGCACGTTAACGCGGCCCATCAGGCAATATGATTGCCTGATGGGCCGCGTATACGTGCATGCAAGCCTGAAGGGCCAATCTGAGAGACTGTCAGGCCCTGATTTCATGATCTACTTTTTAACATGTTAAGTAAGTAAGTACCGTAAAAGCAATAAAATAACCAATGAAAATTAATAAAAAGTGCCACAATCCGAAAATGCCATAATCAGATTGTATCTGACAGGCGTTCAGTTAATATAACGCATACGGTTATTTTAATTCTGCGCGGCGTATTATCATAAATTTAAATTATCTGCTGCGTTGAGTGCTATTTATCAGAATATTAACCGGAATACAGTTGCAAACAAACGTAGTTTTTATAAGGATTATTTATTACTTTATAAGGGTACTCGCTTCCACCCGCGGCTCCGCCCGCGTTAATGTTGATCCCTCGGGAATAGTAAAATGTACTTTTCTATACCCTAGACAAGGGATATGCAAAATTTTTATGACAATCGGTTCAGTAGATTGGGCGTGAAGGCGTAACAAACAAACAAACAAACTTACTTTTGCATTTATAATATTAGTTAGGATTTAAGCATTCACAATGCGAAACTATTTAATAGTTTCGCATTGTGAATGCTTTAATAAATAGAAAAAAGATATGGTGAAAAATTTCACGCATGCAGGGTAAAACACTGACTGTTTTATTTATTAGGTATACTAACAGCTACATTAAAAAATAATCCTAAATAAATATTTTTAAACTTATACAAATAACAGTAATGTTGCCTAAGCGTTATTCACGGAATTACATCATGTGTTGGGGCTGTTTCATACTACGTAAATAAAATTATACTATAGGTACATAAAGATGAAGTGAAAATAGGCAAATCACTTTCGGTCTTTATACCTTGACCTCATAATAATAAAACTATTAATGGTATTCCATGCTGGTCTGGGAAAAAAGAAAACACGTAGAATGTGCCAGCTGCTTCTCTTCCCGCGCAAACCGTAGAAGCCGTAAAGTAGAAGGGATTGGGAGAAAATCTAAGGAATCATGAAAATAGGCGATGCGGCTAGCAACCTATCACTATTTTGATTCCGTTTTCTTCTTTTACGCCCACCAGCACGCTAAACGTGGCCTTTCGGTATTATAACTTTAGGCTCTGTCTACCCCGTAAGGGATAAAGACGTGATAATATGTATTTATGTATATAATTGATTATTAGTTGACAATATGAATGTTACCATTATTACAATAATGATGATTATATTATTACATGCTGCCTTATTTTAGTTTTGCAGTCCAAATTATAATCACTTCCCTTTATGTTACGCAACTATTTTTCTGATTCTAAACTCAGAGGATTATCTCCCGATGAAAAAACTCCTCACAGTCAACAGAATATTTTTTTTTTTTGTTTTACGGACAAATCACACAGATTGAGTTAGCCCCAAAGTAAGTTCGAGACTTGTGTTATGGAATACTAACTCAACGATACTATATTTTATAACAAATACATATATAGATACACATCCAAGACCCAGGCCAATCTGAAAAAGATCATTTTCCATCTTGACCTGGCCGGGGATCGAACCCAGTCACTCCGTGTCGCAGGCTGGCGTGTTGACCGCTGCGCCACGGAGCTAGTCAATTATATTAATACCATTTGGTTTACCTATATACTCGTATGAAAATGCCATTTTATGGAATCACCAACCTGATTTATCTCCAGACGAGAGGGAACTCCTTACAATTAATAGCAAGACAATTAAATTTAATAATAGTCATGTTATTTCAAGATAGATTAGAAGAATTGTGTTATTCGTGCACGCCAATTGCCTCTATTTTCCCTTTTCCTCTCTTAGGTCTGCTGAAAGAAATTTCTAGTATATGGAATAAGTAGCACCAATGTACTTAAGTTTCCTTCTGTAACTTTGTTATATATAATATATATTGTATGCATGAATAAATAAATAAGAATTGCATAATGTTTATTGCAACACATTGACACACAACACAATATAAAACTAAAACAAAAGAAAATACACAAAGAAAATGAAAATAAAACATTTGTGCCATCGTAACGGCTCAGCATTACGCTGGACTAGGGATACACTAATACAATACAGATTGAAAAAATATTAGCCTTCTATTGTGTCCCACTGCTGGGCAAAGGGCTCTGAAATGGGCATGGGCACGTTAACCGTATGCGACAGGACAGGTGTCCGACGACTGTCCTACTGAACTCCGACATTTGAAACGTCGGTGTATCTGTATTCATAATGTATAGTACATAGATTTACATGGCTTAGAAAGTATGCTTTGGCGAATTACTTAAATGAGAATGTTTATCAACGCGATGTACGGAACTCCGAAAGTTTACTATGAAGAATTACTAATTGAGAAAATTCATTATCGCGAAGTACTCCAATCTTCGAAAATTGCTATGACGAAGTTCTTTAATGTAAATTTTCAATATCCTTTACACGAAACTTTAATCAGATAGTCTTATCAAAGCTAGCTCATCATCATTTCGAGTAGGTGTCACGGTCAATCGACCATGCACACCCTGGTGTCAGAGTTCTTCGGAACCGCCTCTCGGCCTCTGACGGGGTTCCTTTAACGACTACCAGATGGCAGCCGGAACCACCGGCTTAACGTGCCTTTCGAAGCACGGAATCATCTTTATTATCAGACAATCAGGTGATTCAAGCCTGCAATGTCCTAACGAAAGTGGAAACAACTAAACAAAGTATGCTTCCGGTGGGACTCGAACCCATGACCCCCGGGTCAACAGGCAAACCACTGGATCACGGAGGCTAGCTAGGTGGCCACTTGTGACTTTTATTCTTCAAAATGACTTCGTTTATTAATACTTGTATCATAGTATTACGTCTTTTTCCCTTGCGGGGTAGACAGAGCCTAGGTCTATAAGACCTGAAGGCTACGTTTAGCATGTTGGTGGGCATTAGGTGGAAAACGGAATCAAAATAGTGATGAGTTGCTAGCCGCATCGACTATTAACATGATTCCTCAGATTTTACCCATTCCCTCGATCGGTTTTTACGATCTGCGCAGGAAGAGAAGCAACTGGTAGATTCTACGTTTTTTTCTTTTCTCCCAGACCAGCATGGAAGATGAATTAATACTTGTGTCTATACATATGTCTATAGGCGATGCGGCTAGCAACCCATCACTATTTTGATTCCGTTTTCTATCTACACGCCCACCAAAATGCTAAATGTGGCCATAAGGTCTTATAAGCCTTGGCTCTGTCTACCCCGCTAGGGAAAAAGACGTGATGGTATGTATGTATGTTGTGTGCAAACAATACGATTAATAATTTTAAGTTTTAAAAACTCCCGAACCCGAAACCAAACATAGCTAAGAACCCTCCCGACTGACCCGGTATTTTAGTCGAAAGCCTTCTATTATAAAAAATGCAATTAAAGCAGTCAATCCGTTTGGCAGCTACGATGCCACAGATAGACTCACGAATACACACGTTAAACCTTATAACTTAAATTTTTTGTCAGGGGTTAAAAAGTACGACTTTAGTATTTCTAGCTATAGGAATAAATAATAATCATAATAAATTAATAAAAGGTGTTTTATTAAACTGTAAATAGAACAAATTAAAAAGAAACATTATATAATATTTGTCGTTGACGACATTGGCTTCACACAGTGTCTAACAAAATATCAACCTAACATAATGTTAAGATAAATTTATTAAATCAAAATAATATTTTTTAAGTAAATTAGGTTTTTAAGTAAATTAAGTACGCGAGGCCGCTTAGGTATTCTTTTAAATCCATATCTTCTTTCTTAATTATATGTTCTTTTATCTTATCCATGTGTCTCGAGATATTTCGTTTCCTTTTTTTCATATTTGCTGTTATTCTTTCTATTTCCAAAGATGTATTTTTTTGTTCTTTTATTATTTCATTAAATGTTTTGTATATATTATGTTTTTTTCTATTTAACAGACTGTTCCAATGATTGTGCCAATTCTCGATGGCATTTTGGGTAGTAGGAATATTTTCTCTAACACAGTCTAAGATGGACCACATCTGAGGGGGGAATCTCGGAAGTAACCTCTTCAGTTTAAATTTATGATTTGGCACTCGTTGATATGTGCCCCCAATATAATTTTTGTAAAACCAATCGGTCACTTTTACCGCATCAATAGGAATAATTTCGTCGCGAATTATTTCAAAAGCTTCCGGAATTTCGTTCGCATCTAAATAAGCTAACGTCGCTATGTGCCGCATTTTATGGGCATATTCACTATTACTAGTATATTTTTTTGCAATTCCTTCGTTTTGGATGCGTTTGAAAATATTCTGCGCCAAATGAAAATAGCAACATTTGTGTTGCGCCTCCGGAAAGACATTGGCACAAGCTTGTATAGCTGCCAACTCAAAGTCTGTAATAATGAATTTTGGGCTCAGGTGAATATTTAGGTTATTCCATGTGTACCTTGCAATGATTTCTAAAAAAAATATGTATGTTCTTTTACTTTTGTTAGAAAGTAAGCCGTAAACAAGTGGAAGAATTTGTTTTGTATCACCGTGTCCAACCTGCCCATGTACAGAATATAATTGATAAAATAATGATGGGCAACACTTAAACGTCCCATCCATTATCCAAAATGTAGACGAATTTAAAAGGCGTAAATTCTGTTTGGTGCTAAAAACAAGAACGATGTCATTTTCGTCTATGAAATGCCCTATCAAAAATTGCTCACCTTCAAATGTAGTGTATTGATCAGATACAATTAACTCATGTAAAGTCTTTGGCAGGCTAGGCTCATTCCGAGATCTTTCTCTGTGAATGATCAACCGCATAGCTTGTTTTGAGGGCATAAATGGAGCTGATGTAGTAGGTATGTCTTGTTGTATTTTTTGTATGATTTGACACGGCCGATCAAAACTTTCAGCAGCTCTTCTTTTTAACGAGGCCCGCACCTCATTTGCCATCGCAGAATCTTGATCTGGTTCATGGAGGTGAGAAATGTTGTTAAATTTATGTATATAATGATCATCACCGACCTTTCTTGTTGTTGCTGTAGCACCACAACTTGACGACGTTCTTCTAATGCAGTTCCAGTAAAACGTATTATCACATTTTTTGTTTAATGTATATAGAAACCCATCTTGCAACAAAAGGTCTTTATTTTTATGCGATTTCACAAACTCACAGCGAAGTTCCATTTTTACACTTTAACTTCAAGTAGAAATCAATATTGTAATGAACAGAGACATTATGTGGGTAGTTTAGTTGCAACATTTTTCAAGATACCTTTACATTTATTAGTGCATTTTGTTCAAACCTCTGTGGCTTTTTGAATGCATTTATTTTACTATGTATTGTTATTGATATGAAATAAATAAAAAAAATGTTTTTAATTATTAAAACTTATATATGCGAAAAACTTATTTTAATATTGAGATATTATTTGAATACGTAGTAGTAGTTATAAACATTTTTATAAATACAAATAACTAAACAGGATAAATTTATCACGAACTAAAGCAGTGCTGACATTGGCGAGCTCCGTGGCGCAGTGGTTAACATGCCAGCCTGCGACACGAGGGTGCCGGGTTCGATCCCCGGTCAGGTCAAGATGGAAAATGATCTTTTTCAGATTGGCCTGGGTCTTGGATGTGTATCTATATACAGCGTGATTTTGAACTTCCTAGCTATATTGAAATCTGGGAATCAGAATCCCTTATGGAATACAGAATTGTAAGAAAAAAGGTAAAAAGCGAAAAAAAAAATTTACCTTTCATAGAAATTCGTCCAGCTGATCGGCTACTTTGTATGGGAAACCTAATTTTCTTTTTCGTTTTTCACCTTTTTTCTTGCAATTCTGTGTTCCATTAGGGATTCTGATTCCCAGATTTCGTTAAAGCTAGGGGGTTCAACTCACGTTGTATGTATTTGTTATAAAATATAATATCGTTGAGTTAGTATCTCATAACATAAATTTCAAACTTACGCTATTACAATGTGTGTGATTTGTCCGTATACATTTTTTATTATTTATTTATTTAGAGGATTACAAATTTCCAATGATAAATCATCAAACGCAACATATCATTACGAAATGAATACGAAATTTTCAAAATTAAGTACCTCGTCATGGCAAGTTTCGAAGATTGGAGTTCTTCGCGATAATGAATTTTCTCAATTAGTAATTCTTCATAGTAAACTTTCGGAGTTCCGTACATCGCGTTGATAAACATTCTCATTTAAGTAATTCGCCAAAGCATACTTTCTAAGCCATGTAAATCTATGTACTATACATTATGAATACAGATACACCGACGTTTCAAATGTCGGAGTTCAGTAGGACAGTCGGGCCAGAGCTGCAACTACGTGGATACCAGATGGCTATCGAGGAAGAGGAAGACCTAGGAGGAGATGGCGCGATAACATGGACGCACACATGAACGATTGGCGGACTGTGGCCATTGACAGGGACACTTGGAAACAGAAAGGGAAAAAAAATTAAAAATGACATTTTTTTATTCAAAATAGGATACATGTATCGCTTTTTGAACGTCATATGTTTCTGTTTCTTATTTTACTTTCTTTTATGTTTAATATTTTTCTTTGATGTAAAATCGAAAAACTACTAGCGTTTCGAAATGATTACTACTGATAAGCATACGCCGAAAGAAACACAGTTTAATTTTCAAACTTTTTACAACTCAGTTCGGGTACTCTATACTACTCCACTTTAAAACTCAGTATGATTTTCAGCCGTCACCTTCTGAGGCATCACGGGCCAACTCACGAGATCTTTTTGACCTAACGATATATTTTTGGCATTAACATATATATATGGTTAAAAAAATTGTGCATTTTGATGGCTTCTATCCATCACAATAACAAAAAACAGGTCTCATAAACACCTCAAAATTTCGAGTCGTTTCATTTTCATAAGAAAACCAAGTTTACTATCATCCGACCAAGCAAAATTTCAGCTCAATTAGCTGAGAATAACTGATTTAAAATGCAGTTGCAATACCTAACATACAGTATACATATTTTTATATTAAAACTTGTAAAATACTCTACGGTAGAAAGTTATAGAACTTATAAATAAAATACCTGCCGTAACTTCCTTTATTTATTGTTCAGTGATCGTGGCACCTGTTCCACTCTTTACTGGATCAGATATTAATTGCTTTATGAATAATTTATGAGATATCACACTAGTCATTAGTGCCGCCGTTAGGACGAGACATTTGTGTGAATTAAGGGGTGGAAAGAGAGTGGAAGGAATTCCTTAATGAAAGACAGGAACTATTTTCGTCTTGACGTAATAAAAGCCGAAACAAATGCTAGTTAAAAGTCACGCACATTGTTAGCTTTTTTTCTTTACGAGTCAATATATTTATCCTTATCATCATCATCATACTTCCTTAATAATCAATTAATCATTTAATGATAATGATAGTATAAAACAAAGTAGCTTCCCGCTGTCTGTCCGTCCCTATGTATGTTTAGATCTTTTAAACTACGCAACGGATTTTGATGCGGTTTTTTCTAATATATAGAGTGATTCAATAGAAAGGTTTTTTATGTACATTGCACCCCTGCGAAGCCCGGGTCCGGGTCGCTTGTATTATAATTGCGAAAGTGAGTTTGTTTGTTTGTTACGCTTTCACGCCATAAGTACTAAACCGATCATCATGAAATTTTGCATACAAGTTCTCTGGAGTACGGAGAAGGACATAGGCGAGTAGAGACCTTTTATCCCGGGAAAAAGTACTATTCCCGAGGGATCGACATTGAAAAAGTCCACTAGACAAAGGCCTCTTCCAAGGAGTATTATTTAGCGATACTTGTTTTTGTTGAAGTATTTTTTTGAGGTTCTTGTTTTCCGCATATACTTACCCTTATAATATAATGGTAAGTATATAATATGTTGAAGTGCACATATAAAGTTTTAGTTCTGATTTGATTTTGAGGGTCCATTTATGTAATCTAGTATATTTGTTGTGATAAAAATTAGATAGTATGATTACAGATTTTTTAACATATAATAAAATGCTAGAATATAATGCTAGGGTAAAAAAAAGAAACGTATACTTTGGACACTTAGGTTTTTAACGTCGAATATAAATTGGTAAATAATTCATGGGAGTACCTTGTCTAGAATATTACTTTTGCTTGTCAAAATTTATGTAGATAAAAAAGTATACAGGTTGATTACTTTTTTTAGATTTTTAATTACCTGGCAACATTCAATGTTGGAATTAGAATCCCTTATAGAATATACACTCGCAAGAAAAAAAAAAACTTAGACACTACATAGAAATTTGACTAGCTGATCGGTGAATTTGTAAGGGAGGGTCAATTTTTTCAAAATATTTTTTCCCTTTTCTTTTCTGCTGGACTATTATTCTACTAGGGATTACAACAAAAAACACTGCCAGGTAATAAAAATCACCCTGTACATTTTTTATAAACATATAATTTACCCATAAATTATAATATTACCCTAATGTTTCTGTGTTCATAATTTAATATCTTAACGATAAAAATACCAAATCACATAACTTTGCTCTCCTATAAAATTAGTTTCAAATAAGATACTTATAATACAGCTTACAGCCGATATACCAACAAAACATAAGTATTAATGAAAATTTGAATAGGTCGCCATGAACAATATATTTATACCAGCGTATCTGCCACAACTTTCTTAATTAATTCTTCTAGCGATCCGCACCACCTGTTCCACTCTTTACTGGATCTGATATTAATTGTTTGATGAATGATTCATGACATATCAATTTCACGGAGTATTTCACATTATCGCGTCATAAGTAACGTCATTAGCACGAATTATTTATGAAAAATAAGGCTCTTCCTAGGATTCTATGTAAAAGGAATTACTATATAAGATAAAAATACATAATTATGTAAAGAGTAGTAGTTTGTTCACTGAATCTGATAATAATTGTTTGACAAATGATTAATGAGATATTAAACTCGTAAAAGTATTCCACATTACCACGTCGTAAGTAACGTCATAAGCATGAAGAATTTATAAAAAACTAAGGCTTTTCCTAGGATTCTAAAAGGAATTACTTCATAAGATGAAGATACATAATTATGTAAAGAGTAGTAATAGTTTGTCTACTGAATCTAATATTACTTGTTTGATGAATGATTCATGAGTTATCAAACTCGTAAAAGTATTCCACATTATCACGTCATAAGTAACGTCATTAGCACGAAGTATTTATCAAAAGACTAAGGCTCTTCCTAGGATTCTGGAAGGAATTACTCCATAAGATAAAGATAATTATGTGAAGAGTAGTAGTAGTTTATTTACTGGATCTGATATTAATTGTTTGATGAATAATTCATGAGATATCAAAATCGCGTAGTATTCCCCATTATCACGTCATAACTCATAAGTAACGACATAAGCACGAAGTATTAATGAAAAACTAAGGCTCTTCCTAGGATTCTGAAAAGAATTACTCCATAAGACAAAGATAATTATATAAAGAGTAAAGATGAATGATAAATGAACACGCTCAGAAGGGAGCCTTCTCACATTCCGAGACAGGCATTGAAATGGATTCCTCAAGGAAAGAGGAAGCGTGGTCGACCAAAGCAGACCTGGCGGCGATCGGTAGCAGCGGAGGTGAAGACAAAAGTGAAGAATATTTCACATTATCATGTCATCAGTCGAAGATTTATTCAGAAAATAAGCCATAAGCACTTTTTCATCATCACGTTCAAATTTCTGATCAAAAATCCTTCTAAAATGATTTATTCAAAAATTAAACGTACTTAAGACCTTTAAACATAAATAACTATATAAAAATCAAAAATCGGATCAGCAGCCGTGCAGCAGCTACGGCGCCACAGAGAGACCTACAAATAGAAACGTCAAACTTATTACATCACACTTATGACGTTGGGGAATATGGCGAACATCATCAGGCAGTTTGTACAACATTATAGGTATATATAACATATCTGGTTAGCCGCATATAAATACCAACAGATTTTAAATTCTCATCACAATTTCTCTACATCATTTTATATTAAACATTTATCGGAAAAAGTAAGCTGCTACAGCAATAATGATATGCTGTAGGTGGTCGCCATAAAAGAAGATATTCGCTTTTTCAGTCGACATAATTTGCTCCAAATACGTTTTATAAATAGTAAAACATGTGACACGAATGAACCGGTAATGACGTACACATAAAACAGCGCGCTGGGTGTGTTCCCTTTGTGTTTTCTTTCTCCCTCCTTGTTTCGTAATCCTTATTATTTTGACAGCCCCGTGGCGCAGTAGTTAACACGCCAGCCTGCGACACGGAGAGCCCGGGTTCGATCCCCGGCCAGGTCAAGATGGAAAATGAGCTTTTTCGGATTGGCCTGGGTCTTGGATGTTTATCTATATAAGTATTTCTTATAAAATATAGTATCGTTGAGTTAGTATCCCATAACACAAGTCTCGAACTTACCTTGGGGCTAGCTCAATCTGGGTGATTTCTCCGTATATATTTATTTATTTATTATTTATTTATGTATTGTTGAGTGTCGTGATCTTTATGAAGCATCTTTCTATGAACTATGTCAAGCCATTCAGTCATGTGCTTTGTAGCTCGGACAGCGTCGCTAACTTTGGTGTCGCAAATCTGGCAAAATCTGGTCAAACCAACACAAACAACATGGAACTGCATCCTCTGGATCTCTTTCTTCCTACTTTGTCTGTAAACAGGAGTTTCTCTAGATTTATGTACGTTTCTTGGTTCCTGATTCAAAACATTTGATTCTGGTGCGGTCTAGTTTCTTTAAGATCTAAGTCTCAGTGCCATAGATAAATATTGAAAAAACTGGGTAGTGGCTAGCTTCTTTTTCACTTTGTTGGAGATGTTTCTATTGATTCAGGTAAGATCCCATTGTAACCTAGCATTTTTTAGCCATACCTATTTGGTGAGTACGTCATCTTCACAAGATCTGATATTTGAGATCAGCGCAACTAGGTAAATAAAATTACTTACAGTGTCCAACTTCAGGACGCCCAGTTTGATCCATTTCGCCTTTGCCCTCTACCACCATGATTTTAGTTTTGCTCCAATTAATAGATAAACCTTGCTTATGGATTCCATTCTGTTAAGAGACCATCTTGGACTCACTGCTAGCCAAAAGTGTGGTGCCGTCTGCATTACGAAGATTGGTAATTTTAAGACCTCTGATGGTAATTCCACCTTTTATGCTTATTTAATTTTTACTATTACTTTAATGCACAACTGACGCAGTGGAAAAGCAAACACCCGCATAACTCTTTCGAACTACCACGACACACACCAAGTACGGAGAAACTCACACTAAAAGGCAATTTCCCGTAGGCAGTTTGGAAGTCCCTCAACCGACTACGAACTGACTTTCGACTACGAACTCGGCTCATGATGCTCACGCCCAAGGAGCTCTTACGCATGTTAAGCAACCCTTGGTGCAGTCACTACTAGGATGGGTGACCGCAAGTGGCATAAAAAATATCTTAGGTTCCTCCGCGCTTCAGAAAGCACGTTTAGCCGTCCCTGATATCATCATTGCTGGCAGCGACTGTCATCGCAGCTTGAATCTGACAACAGTGTTGGCCACCCACACAACAAAACAAACAAACAATTACACCAGGCAAGTGATTCCGAGACATGATTGATAAAACTTTAACATTGGGGACACATTATTGTAATATAATTAAACATTTTTAACGAATCATAAACTTGTGCAGAAAACAAGCCAAAGCAATTTAAACTTTTTTGGAGATGCTCTACATCTTGTTATAAAGGGTCACCTCTTGAGCACGGACTGTAGGCGCATTGAGATTTTTTTCGCGTAATTTATAGAGCACAAGGTTTTCGTGATTTTGGCCTCTATCTTGCTGGATAGGAAACATCGATGAAGATTATAGTATATGAAAACAGTTCTTTTGATCAGGTACCAATTGGTTGTCTGTAAAGTCGGTTTGCGGACGATTTTTTAGGTGATAAGGGTAGAAGAGAGATGATACGTCACAAGCCGAACGCTTAGGCCGATGGCTCCTCTCTATCGCTTGTTCCGCACTCTCGCTTACCCACGGAATGTGTCAGTTTTTGCAGGAGCAGTAGTAGCAGTACTAGTAGCAGCATTTATCACCGTCATCAAGTAAAATTATTGTCCATATATCTACTTTACAGACAAACAAATTTTTTTGGTTAGTCGGGTTCGGGTATAAAGTAGCCTATATATAATCAAAGGTATCAGCTACCCCCGCACCAAACTTAATCAATATCTGTCCAGCCGTTCTTGATTTTTAAATTATGTAACTAACCCGACTTTGTTTCATTTATTTAAATATCTTTTTTTTACTATAATTATAACTTCTATACGAACATAAACCCTGTAAATTTTTCAGGGTTCATGTTTGTATGGCAGTTACATATTTTATACCACTGTAACTTCTTTTCGCCTGAATAGATTATATGAAGTATCAAGAAACCACCACTGCGTGGCAATCTGCCCTGGCCAATCTGGAAGTCTTTGTTTAAAGTCGCAGTCTGTTTAGACTGCGGGCTGGTGTTGGTAGATGTCATGAAAATAGAATTAGGGTCTCTCCAACAATAGTGAGTGCGACTGTGATGCTATCCAATCTATGGGTCACCTGTTGGTGTGCCCAGAAAGCCCCACTTCTTGCTCTCAACAAGATCTGAATGAGGCTAACGAACGGAAAATTACGGTAGCAATGCACTGATAGAAACATATTTAATTAAACGAAAAGCCGTTTTACGACTCGATCGAAGAAGAAGTATCATTAGAATTTTTGCATTATCACTTCTTCTTCTTCTTTTCGAGTCGGTGGCAAACCGTAAAATCGTAAATTAAATTATATCCTGCCAATACTTAGCCATCTGAAATGCGCTTGCATTAGCAGCCATCAGGTCACCCATTGCGCAGTCGCTGGGGCATTTAGAGCAAGATAACAAGTGGCTCATTGTTTGAACGTCTCCACATTGACATAACTGACCATTAGTATCGACTGAAAAGCCCCATTTCACCAGGTTTTCTTTCGACGGCCTACCTGTGTTCTGAGTCTATTATCACTTGCGACGAATAGAATAATATAACGAATGTAATGAATTGTTAAATAGAGCTATCGTGTTTTATTATATTTTTAAACTAGTTAAGCTTAACATAAAAACAAAATACGTCTAAGCAATTAAAGTTATGTTTCGGTTACAAAAGGAAGCAACTCGTCACTGTGGCAATCTGGCATCATAATAAACACTTCAATCTGAGGCTTGCCTCCTTATGGGCTATTAGGGCACCGCCTGCCTCCAAATTATGCCTACAAGCTTTGTGTAATACTGAAGCCTTGAAAGTGATATCGATTTTGAAATTTGTCATAAATGGCAGGAAATTAATATCGTCTTCACGTATATGGTAAAGTATGCTTAGTTGATCATAACAACATGACATGGTAATGGGCATGTTTTCTAAAAAATACTTTTCAATATAATTAGTCCGTCTGGTAGATTATTGAAAATTATTGGACACGTATTTCTTTTTTTTTGTCGATGGAACAACAAATAATTAAGATATAGCCCGTTAAAGTTCCGCGTGACGTCATTGGCCGGTACACTTTTTACCGGCCTGTTTCGTCCTGAGCCCCCAATCCTGAATTTTGATGCGCTTTATCTTCATTATATTTTGTTTAATTTGAAAAAAAGAAAAAATACGTATCTAATATTTTCTGATAAATAATTTGCTCAATATGTTTATAATTCATAATAATTCATAATTCATTTATTTTTGTCAAACATGGCTAATATACATTTATAACAAGGTGTTAGTGTTACATAGTGCGCCATGCTGCGCCGTCAGGCATACAAGATTCGATACAGATTTTTGTGTTAATTGTAGGTATATTGATTAAAAGTAAAAATGGATTGTCATGTAGAATTTATATAAATCTTAATAAATGTCAATGTCTAACTTGTATGCGATCTAATCTCTTGTTGTATGTTGTATGCAATCTAATAACAACACTTGTTAATAATAACAACGTAAGGCTTATTTCTTAAAAAATCTATTTTATATAATTATTTTATTTTAATAATTATATAATTCTATTATCTAACAAGTGTTGTTATTATATTGCATACCGTTAAACAACATATTGTGCAAATTATTTGTTCCAAAGTTGTTCGACAATCTTGTGGGATATAGGTAGGGTACAACATACTTTTTCCAGATAGTTAATAGACTCAGGTGTTACTTTGCGGAAGTCAAAGCTACATTTACTTTGAGACAATTTACTTTGCGTGCTTCCGCCACCAGTTAGTTCATGCAGCAATAGCTGGCCAGCAATAGTTTGCATGAACTAACTGGTGGCGGAAGCACGCAAAGTAAATTGTCTCAAAGTAAATGTATACTTTTTCCAGGTGGATCAAAGCCGTACAGTTTCACGAGCAATGTACACTTTAATTCCAGATATTTATCTAAATAAAAACCAATACACTCACTTTTGGCTTTGCAGTCACACAAATTACCTATTGCTGGAAGCCCCATTTTCGGGCCACCGTTCTTATTATAAATGCGAAAGTAGCTCTGTCTATATGTATGTGTCTCACCCCTTCGAGGAAAGGATAAAATGTACTTTATCCCGCAGTACTAAGTCTAATATAAAAAAGAAAGGGTTGCACTCTGGAATTGCCGGCAGAAGTGAAAACTCACCTTTGCGGCGATCTCAGGTCACGTGTCTATCTTACGAATTTTCGTCCTGAGTGTCCTGAATTTTTTATCAATCCCAAAAAGTGCACAACGCCGCTAAAAAAGTTATCTCTTCAAATACACCGTAAAACTTAGAATAATAGTATTAATTCAATTAATAAGTTTAATAAACTTACGAAAGTAATTTTAAAATTAAAAGCAATTAAAAGATACTCGTAAGTAATGTAAATTTAAAAATAAAAAATAAAACTATTTTTATCTCGTTTTAGGGTTCCGTGTCTGTCCGCCCGCAGTTTTACTCAGAGACTATAAGTATAAGAGAGCTGTAAGTTCGTATGGATATTAATCATGCCGAAAAAACCGAACCATACCGAAACCTACACTTCCCTTGGCCCGACACGCAATTAGCCGGTTTTTAAATGTTTTTAATCCTATCGAAATCCATCCAGCCGTTTGGAAGATACGAGGTAATACATAAATTTACAAACATACCATGATTCGCGTGAAACACACAACCCTTCTTTACAGTCGGGTAAAAATAGTGATTTCTTCTTCTACAATACAATAAAATAGAAAAGAATTTCTATTTTATTGTATGTAACCGGCCAAACACTGGTGTCACATTCTTAACCAACTTCGCTTAACCGATCTTTTAATTGGGCCAATCGCAATAAGCCTGGCCAGATCGTTATGTGCCGCCATATTTTGATTTGGCTGCCTAATTACCGCCATATCGTTCAAAGTATAAAGTTTGACGATTTAGCCGTCCATACTTGGCCAAATCAATTATGTAGGGTGATCAATACTTTTCGTCCACCAACTCACTATTATCACATTTAATACCAATATTTTCAGTTTCTTGTAACGCCGCTATTTTTTCTGCACATAAACACACAGCTGACTGCCACATAAAATGAAAGAGCGCAACACCAACATGTCAGAAACTGGAACTACATCACAATGCGCCCAGGCATATCACGGTATCGTGATATGCCTGGGCGCATTGGGCGACTTGGACGCATCGAGAGGCTGGGCGTATGCAGCCTTATCTCGATGCGGCTAAGTAACTGAATAAGAAAATCGGCATATTATGCCCAACTTTACATTGGGCACATTTGAAATAATTGGCCAAATGAAAATATGGCTGTACATATCGATTTGGCCAGGCTTATTGCGATCGGCCCAATTGAATGATCGGGCTACGATGTACGAGTATATATCATATTATTTTTTTAGTAAATACAAATCTATTACTAAATTTTCGCAGACATAATAATGTAAGGCAATAAAAAGGATTAAACTAATATTAACTATATATCGAAGTCATTAATCACAACTCAGAAATCTGTAGTTTTGGTATCAATTAATATCTAATACTCGAAGAATCATACGTCAACATGCTATTCCAATTATGGTGACCAGATGTTTAAATTTTAGGGGAACTGTTTCTGTATTTCGTGCAAGTGGCAAATACTGGTATCATGTGTTTAACAAGCCCAAGCTGCAAGTCATCTGACTTATCTCAGTGCCTGCAATGATGTTAATGTGACTCAAGAAAATGTTAATGCCACTTGCGTGTAACTTTCCTGCAGTGATCTTGCCCAGGGTTACTTAACATGCATTAATAGATAAAAGTCACTATATAATTGACTAGCTCCGTGGCGCAGCGGTCAACACGCCGGCCTGCGACACGGAGTGATCGGGTTCGATCCCCGGCCAGGTCAAGATGGAAAATGATCTTTTTCAGATTGGCCTGGGTCTTGGATGTGTATCTATATATGTATTTGTTATAAAATATAGTATCGTTGAGTTAGTATCCCATAACACAAGTCTCGAACTTACTTTGGGGCTAGCTCAATCTGTGTGATTTGTCCGTATATATTTATTTATATTTATTTATTTATTTTATAATAGTTAAAGAGGTCTTTCTTAATTTTTTTAATCTTGCACGGTTTCTGCTGCAGAGATTTTTAACAGTTTCTAACAATATTTCCTTGTGTAGTTGTAGTCAACCAGTGAATAAAACTGGTATTTCAAAACACACAGGAAAAATACAACATACATACAATATTTTGATATGAGTCTATAAGCATTTTATCTTATATTCTTATATTTTAACTAAATTATAAATCCAAAAAGTTACGCTTATTTTGTCAAATAAATTATTAACAAAACAATTTTTTTTCCAAAGATAAATACAACCAAGACTTCTTTGTAAAAAATCTACAGCCAATATCAATCGTGGCTATGCAAGGATTTTAACAATACCTAACACATCTATATTTAGAAGTTAATGGGTAAATAAAGAATTTACCTATAATAATTATATATAAATACATACATTAATTCTGAAAACATAACGACTCTTGACAGTCGTGCAAAAATTCATAAAATTTGTTAAAAGTCTTAATTCCAAAAACATGACAAGATTCTTGTAATAAGAACTCAGAAATACAAATAAAACTAACATAGAATCCTCGAATAAGGCTTAATCTGGAGTAAGGAAAAACCAACGTGTAATTTAATTTATTTATCCCAGCTTTTGGCTTGATTTGGCAACCCGAGTGCCGACTAAGCACACATAATAGTCGAAGACAAACAGAAGCCAACTAGTAATTCGATTACCTAAACTATTAATGGATTTAGGTACTCGTGTCTTAGTTGGATTGCTTCGATTATGTACTTAGATGTGTAGCTGCGTAGCATTAATAATAGTACCTGGGCGACCGAGCTCTGCTCGGTTATTATTATTTATTGTAATATGGTGGTGTTAAAATGATCATCTACATAAACTTAAAAAGTATAAACAAACATTAACTACATTTTTTAAACTAATCTATAAGAATAAAATATTTTATTTTTTAACTTAATATAAAAAAAAAACAAACTAAGTCACCGAGCAAGATTCGAACCCGTAACACTCATTTCTTGTCGTCCGCGACTTTACACGCTGGACCAGACTAATTTAGATCGATTGTTTCCTCCGAAAAAAAAAATATAATAATACATATAAATATACAAGAATTGCTCGTTTAAAGGTCTATTCTGCTTGCACTTATTACAGCCACTTGCAGTAGAATAAATTAATACAATTTTAACTATTTACGCGTGTTATGTTTTTATAAACCAGAACTAGTGTTGTATAAGACTTGAGGTCTGAAAGTCTTGAATTCGAGACTTAACCATTTTGCATAACTCGAGACTTCGTCTCGCGAGCGATGAGTCCTTTGAGACCTGAGTCTTGAGAGTCCTTAGTTTCTTTACGATTAACTTAGTCATGGGACTGGAGTATTTTCGACTGAACTCCTTTTTCGCAGGAACGCTTGGAGGTATCAACCAGAAATTCATATCAAATAGTTCCAAGAAGTACCTTGAAACTGTGAAAAAATCAAACTTCTAAGCCAACGCAATCAAAAGATACAGCCGTTTATGCCGCAAATTTTTAAAATTCGCAACGAAATCCAAACCTACAGGGTACCTTCTTCCCATGCACTCAGAATATTGAAATTTGATACGAAGCAACGTCTTATAGCATAGATAAAATAAAAATTGCGAAAAGCATACCTACTTTTTAAGTAAAATCATATTTTTTTTATTTATAATTTTGGACTTATTATATATTAATGGTACGGAACTCTTCGTGCGCGACTCCGCACTTGGCCGTTTGTTTTTTCATTTAGTACCTCAATTCCTTTTATTTTATCTCTATTTTATATCCACAATTAAAACAGCCAATTCACTTTCTATAATCGTCAGTAGTATCAAATTATCAACCTGTAAGTATTCTGTGCATGTCATCCAATATGGAATTTATAACCTTTTGGTATAAAACAAGATTATTACCAAAAGGGTATAGTCAAACAATCTCGTACATTCCAGAGCCCATCGGGTTATCATTATTTATGTACGTCCATAAACCTTTTGTTTGTTGTTCACTCGGATAAATTGTTTATCATTAACCCATACACGTCAAGCGCGATGCGGGTCTCACCTCGATCAATCAGGGGAAGTTTCAACCCTTTTTGATCAAAACTGTTTGAAGTCTACAAATAAATGTCTTGCTATATCCGGGGACTTTCACTGCTAGATATATGTGTTTTTTTTCATAGAAGCTCTTGTTTCTTGTCAGTGTCATAGTGCAGAAAAATTCTGAAATGGCAGTGGGCGGGGCATATAGCGCGTAGAACCGATGGCTGATGGGGCAGAAGGGTTCTCGAATGGTGACCACGTACCGGCAAGCGCAGCGTCGGACATCCGCCGACCAGATGGTCGGATGACCTGCCTAAGGTCGCAGGAAGACCTTGAATGCAGGCCGCTTCCGGTCGTATTGGGAATTCTTGGGAGAGGCCTATGTCCAGCAGTGGACTTCTTGCGGCTGATATCATGATGACACACTATTGGGGCGTACTACAAAGTATTACCAATTTACATATGTATCACTAAACTGATCAAGGCTGCGTTGGATTCAGGGTTTTCTCTACATATTGTATATTCAATTATAGTTGGAGCTTTATCAAAGTCAACAATAATACAAGTTAGTATTTAGTACAAGCCAAACACTTAAGGAATTGTAAGCTAACTTGGCAACGAGGACGTTTATATAGCCGACCAGCTTACACGGATTCTGAAACACCTGTATCCCGAAGGTAGCCAGTACAATTTAAGTAGTTACAACTTGAATAATTTAGGGGTCTGAGACATTCTAAATCCAATTAAAACGTTGTAAAATGGACTCCGGGAAACATAGCGGAGTAAATCAATGGTTTCAAATAGAGTAAGGGAATATATACATATAATGTGTATGAAAAACTTTTCCTATGGGACCAATGCTGGAAACTCAATTTCTTTTTCGACGTTCCCATACAAATTGACCGGACGGCCAAATATTTTTGTTTCAAAATGTCCTTTTTTTTTGAGTTTCCAGCTTCCATCCCATGGGAAAAAAATTTCATATCGACTCTTCAAAGATAGGACTGGGTATTTTTTACATATTGTATTTACAAAATTAACAGAAACTATAATACAAATTTGAGTACGGTTTTTTCGCTGTAAAATCTAGTGGACGGCAAAATCATAGAAGCTGCCTCGAATTACCGATTTGGCCCCACGAATGGCGTACTACAGTAGGCTTCTCTTAAAAGCTGCGATGCAGGAAATTAAAACCCAACATACTGTATGTAATTAGAAAAGAAGGGAAGGCCTAAAGAGTGGCAACTTTTTAGGTGTTTGTTCTCTCAAGAGTGGTGATTGTTCCGTCAAGAGTTCCAAAATTATACAGATTTAGTATAATTTCTTTTTTCTTTTCGTTTACTGGAAAATATACCAATATAGCTAGGAGATTCAAAATTACATTGTTTAGTTTTTTTTCTATTATACCAGTGAACTATACACGCATACTAAGTAGCATACTCTGGAAACAAGATTATTTTTTGTTCTTTTAAGTAGCAAGTCATACTGTCTCTGAAACGGGGTTAGATATTAATGCTCAACAGAAAGTTTTAACGTAATAATGCAGCATGTAAATTGAATCTCAGTGTTCCCTTAACGGGGTGACTCAGCCCATCAATATGAATAACTTTTCCTACGGAAATATGCTGGGTGCTAAAAAAAATTTCGACATTCCCATACAAACTGGCTGGGCGGCAGAAGTATTTTGTAAGGAGATGCCGAAATTTCTTTTGCGTTTCCAGCATTGGTCCCATAAGAATAGTTGTTCATATTAATGGTATGATTCATAGCTTTAAGGAAACGTCAAGGGCACATTTACACGCTGTATAGTAAGTTACTGAGGCCGTGCAAAACGTGGATCGATAGAATCGTATATTGAGAACGTGGAACGTAGTTTATAAGTTTTATATTTATTAAATTAATATTTACAATATTGTTTCTTCTTAGCTTCCCATGTCCCCCATCGGAAAAGGGCAGATACAAAACGGCGCCATCTGGTTCTATCCGACGCAGCGTTCTTTGTTTCACTCTAGGTGTATCCCAGCTATAATAAAAACAGCGACCCATTCTTCCATAGTCCAATGTGCTAGAAATGCTACCAACAGGCAGAGGTGGAGAGACATTGCAAAAGCAGCAGCCCTCGCCCAAGGGACGGGCAGTATACAAGATCCCGCACCAGGGCCATCTACACAACCACGACCACTCTGTCAAGAGTGACCGACTAAAAAGAAGAAGTATCCCAGCTTCTTTGCCTCTGCTATGACAGTGCAGCGCCACGTTTGTTTTGGGCTTCTCACAATATTCTTAATATATATAAATCTCGTGTCACAATGTTTGTCCTCAATGGACTCCTAAACCACTTAACCGATTATAATAAAATTCGCACACCATGTGCAGTTCGATCCGTACTATAAGTACACACCAGCGCTGGTTCTCGAAAATGGTCGTGCCACGCTGTATTGGGATCGATCTGTTATCACAGACAGGACTATTGTCGCAAATAAGCCTGACATCGTGCTAACAGATCGATCGACACGCCAAGCAGTGCTCGTTGACATCACCATTCCACATGACGAAAACCTCGTGAAGGCCGAGAAGGACAAGCTTAGCAAGTACCTTGACTTGGCTCACGAGGTGACTGCCATGTGGAATGTAGATTCGACGGTCATTGTCCCGATAGTCGTGTCTGCAAACGGTCTTATAGCAAAGAGTCTCGACCAACATCTCAAGAGGCTCTCGTTGGATGGTTGGATCAAGGGCCAGATACAGAAGGCAGTACTCCTGGATACGGCACGAATAGTCAGAAGGTTTCTTTCTCTGGGGCCCTGACTGCTGGTAGCTTGAGCCCTGCCCCGCTGCTGACGGCACTCTACGTTTAGGTTTTTATAATGTTTTTATGTTTTGTAATTTATTTTTATATTTTACTTTTATATAAATATTGTAAAAACCTAAAACTAAGAAATAAATAATATAAAGAGATAATTATAATAAATAAATAATAAATAAATAAATATATACGGACAAATCACACAGATTGAGCTAGCCCCAAGGTAAGTTCGAGACTTGTGTTATGGGATACTAACTCAACGATACTATATTTTATAACAAATACATATATAGATAAACATCCAAGACCCAGGCCAATCTGAAAAAGATCATTTTCCATCTTGACCTGGCCGGTAATCGAACCCGGGCACTCCGTGTCGCAGGCTGGCGTGTTAACCACTGCGCCACGGAGCTGTCATATAAATAACTTCAAGTTACGAATCAAAAGGAATTCTAAGCTAACTTACGCAACTGAAAAGGTTTATATAACAGACCAGCTTACACGGCGGCGCCGGGAACACCTGTACCCTTCGATCAAATATAATGGTAGATACACAGTCTCATACAAAATGAAGCCATAATAATGTCCCCGAGCCAAAACATCATGCATACTTACAAACAACGATAAAAACGATACATACTGAAAGTATAACTCCATCTTTGTTTTTTACTTTTGATGCATAGTTTTTGCATCTTTTAACTGTACCTTCGTCATCTCGAGACATGTGAGTGCTAGCGCGGTTTATTGAAACTGTGGAAAAACTAGCGAAACTCGATTAGTGCGGTCAATTTTTTAACGTAATAACGTCTTATAAATCGATGAACGCCAGTTGTTTGCTTGCACAAAAAAGAAGGTAGGGGTCAACCCCTATCTTCTGATTGAAAGCAAAAATGAAGTCCAGGGCAATACAGGCAATTTCAAATAATGACTATTCACTCTTGCCTTGAAATCTCTAAATTCTTGTAATCCTCTCCTATATTTGAAACAATAGTGTATTCTAGAGTCCATATCCAACAAATTGAGTAGGTAACGATTGGAGATTACAATATGTCTCGGGTCCCTAAATTGTTTAAGTTGTAACTACTATATTTGCTCGAAGGTATGAGAAGGTACATTCTTCGATCAAATATAATGGTAGATACACGTTTCACACTCGAAAAGTGGCACCGGTAAAACAGCACTTGCGAAAGGTAAAACAAAACAAACGGCTAACATTTTGTGAACTTCTAACATAACTTAGATGAAAGAGACGGTTACTATAGCGGACCAGCTTACACTCTGCCTGGAACGCCTGTGTTTCGAAGTACCTCCATGCAATTAAAATGGTTACAACTTGAATAATTCAGAGACACAAGGCCTATCTCCTAGCGTTATTTACTTAATTTATTAGAAATTGACTACGTATTTAATACACCATTTGGCCACCTACTGGTCAAAAACAGTATAAAAGAAAACATAAATAACTATTTTGAAGAATACACCATTGTTTTAAATAGAGGAAAGGATTAGAAATTACGGATTTTCAAGGCAAGAGTGAATTATCTGAAATTGCGTGTACCACCCTAGGCCTCATCATTGTTTCCTATCAGACAAGATAGGGATAAAATACTCTCAAATAATCAATAAAAAATGGAACACTTTCTTCTTCTTCCTTTACACACAGGTAAAACAAAAAAAAACAGCTAAAATTTTGTGAACTTCTAACCTAACTTAGTTGAAAGAGACGGTTAATATGGCGGACTGGCTTACACTCTGCCTGGAACACCTGTGTCCCGAAGTACCTCCGCGCAATCAAAATGGTTACAACTTGAATAATTTAGGAACCCGAGACATTCGTAATCTACTTTATTTGTTGGGAATGGACTCCGGGGAACACCACTGTTTCGTTAATAGCAAAGACTGCATGTAAATGTAAATAATGAGGAAATAAATGCTTTTGAAATTAGAATCTGAATCCCTAATAGAATATGGACCCGCAAGAAAAATATTTAAATTAAAACAAATGAGCTTCTTATACAAATTCACCGATCTACTGGTAAAATTTCTGTGGGAAGACAATTTTTTTTCTATAAATTACCTTTTTCCTGGTGGGTGTCCTTTCAAAACTACTTATGATTCTGATTTCGTCAATAAAATTAAATATTGCTACGGAGTTCAAAATTACCCTGCTCATATACAGGATGCTGTTCATATACTGAAAATCATCCTGTATATGAAGATGAATGGCATCCTGTATATAAACAGCGTCCTGTGTATGAAGAGCAATAGAACTACTAATTATTGCCAAAAGTGGCCACTTTGGTGGTAGTCAGTAAGTAACTTCTCTTAAATTGATCGAATTTCATATACAGAATGATTTTCATTCGATCGATTTTAGGAGTAGAATCCTAAATTCCTAATCCTTCCTAACTAATAGTATAAATGCGAAAGTTAGTTTATTTGTTTGTTACGCTTTCACGTTGTAACTTCTGAACCTATCATCATGAAATTTTTCGTACACGTTATCTGGAAAACGGAGAAGGACATAGGGTACATTTTATCCCGGGAAAAAGTACTGTTCCCGAGGGATCGACATTGTCGCGGGCGAAAGCTAGTAATAAAATATAGGGTGCCGCTTGTTTAGCTTGTCTCAGCTTCTTAAGCGATAATTTCAGTTCAGTTGTTATAGTGCTGACAGGTTATTTGATTTCACGCCCGTAAAATCGAATGAAGGTTGTACGCAATAAAAAGTTGAAATATGTGAATGTACACAAAGATAACGCTTGCATACCGTAAACTTAATCCCCTCGTACGACATGCAACAAGCTGGGCTTGTGTCACAAATTAACAAAAGAATAGAAGTATAATATATATCAGGGTTACTTGTAAAACACTAATCTTCTTTTCAAGTCGTCATGGTTATATTTGTTTAGATAATGTTTATATTGTTTTTAACCAGTAGATGGCCACGGTGATACGCTTGTCGTTCGCCTCATACAGATCCTTAATTATGCAGGTAATTAGGGGTAATTAGGACACGGCAATAAGTGAGCCATAGACTGGCACCGCAATCGCAAAGGTCATTATTGGAGAAGCCCCACCTAACTCCTGCCTACACCAGCTCGGAGTCTATTTAACTTCCAAACAATCTTTTTTAAACTTTCGCGCTTTTAACACATAATTATGTATATAAACGGGACTTAGCAAGAACCTTTTTCGGACACTATTAGTGTAGTGTGTACCGAGGCTAATGCCTTAATACAAAACTTTATGTGGGTAGTGAAATTATCAAAATTATTAGTAAAACTGCGTCCACCACTACAAGATGACACCGCAGTACTCCAGTCTCGTTGCGACCACGATGGATGTAACTCCATTGAAACGTCAACGGAAACTATAAATATAACAAAAAGGTTCGTGCTAAGTCCCGTTAATATACTGACTTCTAAACACTAGCCCATGGGAGATCGCTTCCCGGTGGGAGTTTCTCTGCAGGTGGTAGTTCAAAGAAGTGAGGCGGGTACGCCACGAAATGGTTATAAAAAACAATAATAACCGCGCAGGAATAGATCTAATATTAAAACCAACAACGTCTGTTCTACGACTTTTAACAAATTGTTTGATTTTACATTCATACAAAAATAAATATTTATTTTATTTTCCGGTTAAATGTTAACGCATCGCAAAAAGGGACTAATGTAAGAAGGTATAACATAATTTGTATGAATGCTTATTACCATAAAACAAATGTCATATACAGGGTTAAGTTAACTAACGCAAAACCTGCTAAAGACGACTTTAAATATATAATACGCCTACGAACTGGAGTAGGCCGATGCAAGCACAACCTAGCAAAGTGGGGATATGTCGACCAGGAAAACGTACAGTGTGAATGTGGTCATGGAGATCAGACCATGTCACACCTTTTGACGTGTTCATTGTACTACCTGCACAAAGTACGACCTCAATTCTGCATCAGCGAGTGGCGTGGCTGTGGCAACCTACTGGAGGGACAAAATTTAATATATTTTTAAAATGTTTTGAGCCACCGACACGATAAGAAGAAGAATAAATAATAATAAATAAAAACTCTTTATTGCACCAAGATTCTGTACATAAGATACAATAATAAATAATAAGTAGTAACTTTTTTGTTACTACTAAGACTTTATTACTAACAACGTTTGTTCTATGACTTTTACCTAAAAACAATACATAGTAAGATTTTACATACATTAGCTTTTATATGGATTTCTATCAAACGTTAAGTCTATGTTTAATTCTACTGTAGCTGTTAGGTATGCGTACAGCCAGCAGCCGCCGGCCGCGTGCCACGTGAGCGTAGGTACCTACTATTATTATCTCGTAGCGCGTTAAGGCGAGCAGAATTGCAAATTTGCATTTTTTTTTTGTATGAAAAACCTAAACGTTATATTACAAAAAGTCATAGAACAAACGTAGTTAATCTTGATGTACCTAAGTCACCGTTAAGAGATTATGCGTTAGATACCACTTACCCTGTATACTGATCACAATATATATGTTCCATCAGTATCTAGAGATTTTTACACTACTGCCCAAAAAAGGGGTGTAAAGTTTTTAGACTTCATATTTGTTTGTGAGTTTCTTTATCCCACCATAACTTACGAATGTCCTAACGGATTTGGACGTAAGATTAACATTTGACTCGATCCTAGATGACAAAAGCTATATTTTTTTGAAAGGGCAGTCGTGTTTTTTTTTGTGGTATAAGGTTACAGTTCCGTACATTCCTTAATTGTTGCTTGTGTCGTCGTTTTAATGGTCCATTAAGTTGCACGCGACGACGACACGATTGTGCGCCTATTTATTGTCAGTTTACAGAGGCTAAGCAACAGGCGATATAATAAGATGCGATTATCATGTTTCACATCTCTACCATCCGCGCGTGTTACAAATAGGTACAGCAAAGTATTTCTTACTATTTATGCTGTGAAATAACTTGACAACATTTTTAGTGCCGACTGCCTGCTTTATTATATCGCTAATTTTAGAGAGATTATTTTTTGGAATAAACAAAATAAGGCCTGAGGGGTACCAATAACGTAAATAAAAAGAAAACCCCGACTAATATTTACTTTGCAATGACGGCTCGGCCTCTGTGGTGCAGTTGTTAACACGCCAGGTGGAGACCCGACGGGTACCGGGTTCGATTTCCAGAGCGGGCAAACAATCGTACTTTTTTTTTATATACAAGGATTGTAGGATCAGGCAGGTGCCCGGCCATATTGAATTGGTGTAACGTCACTTAGTTTATAACGAGCGGATAGTTAAGACGCATCTAACGATATGTCATCTGTCAAATTAATCCGAGTAGTTAGGTGTAATAAGCGAACCTAGAGCGAAAATGTATAATATCTATAGCTGTCGTACGAGGCTCCGCAACGTTAATGAAGGAAAATTTTGCCAAAATCCTTTCAGCCGTTTTGGCGTGATTGGGTAACAAACATCCTTACATCTACACATACATATACACTCCCTAAATTTCGCATTTACATTAATCTTCATAATTCCATCTACATACACAGCGGCAGCTAGGTGGATCGACGACACAAAGCAGATTGCTGGTAAGAACTGGATTGCGAAGGCTAATGCTAGGGAAGAATGGCGCAGACAAAAGGAGGCTGATACCCAGCAGTGGGTTGTGGAAAGCTGACGATGATGATGATAATGATACAGCGGCAAAAATCAAACTCTTCTTTAGGTTTCGCTTGGTTGAGTATATACCCGTCACTCTATGTAATCATTCGCGGAGAGGCAACATTCGTACATATGATGTATATGAAGGTTGGAGATTCTTCTTTTATTTTTAGTTTATGAGATTGGTACTGCCACATACATACATACATACATAGTATCACGTCTTTTTCCCTTGCGGGGTAGACAGAGTACAGGTCTTTAAGACCTAAAAACCACATTTCGCATGTTGGTGGGCGTTAGGTGGAAAATGGAATCAAAATAGTGATGGGTAGCCGCATCGCCTACAAATATGATTCGTAAGATTTGCAAATTCCCTTGATCGACTTTTACGATCTGCGCGGAAAGAGCAGTAGCTAGTACATTTCAATGTTTTTTCTTATCTCCCAGACCAGCATGGAAGGTACTGCCATATATTACTTAACTAGCTTTCGCCCGCGGCTCCGCCCGCGTCAATGTCGATCCCTCGGGAATTGTACTTTTTCCTGGGATAAAAGGTAGCCTATATCCTTTTCCGCACTCCAGAGAACTTGTATGCAAAATTTCATGATGATCGGTTCAGTAGTTACGGCGTGAGAGCGTAACAAACAAACAAACAAACTCACTTTCGCATTTATAATATTAGTAAGGATAAGGATAATGTAGTTGCAATATTTTAATGACGAAAATTGCCTCCGCATGCTGGGTGCGACAACGTATATCGACTGAGGCCCACTATATTTGATCGAAGACTGAGGCCATCTTGTTTTCCGTAATATTAAAGAGGGAGTAGCCGTGTCCGTGTGGTATCCGGCAGAGTAGATAGTAAGGCTACTTAGGAAATACAAGCTAAACAAAGCTTTTAAACATCTAAGAGACCTCTCCAACCCGTTTAGCCAGCGTGGAGAGTGTAGGCCAAATCCTCTGGCTGCTCTGGCCAAGTATAGCCCTAGTAGTAGAGTCGTGCTCTTGTAGTGGAGACTAAAAAGGACCTGATGATGAAAGAGGGAGATGGGATAAGTTTATTGCGTGATAGCAATGGCGTCGCGAGTGCCATGTCGTAGATGCTGAATCCCTTATACATCTGCGAGAAGAAATGTAATTTAAAAAAAAAAACTTCTTATAGAAATTTGACCAGCTGATCGATGAATTTCTACTTTGTTTATATTCTACTAGCTTTCGCCCGCGGCTCTGCCCGCGTGAATGTCGATCCCTCAGGAATTGCCTTTTCCCGGGTTAAAAGGTAGCCTATATCCTTCTTCGTACTCCAGAGAACTTGTATGCATAATTTAATTATGATTGGTTCAGTAGTTACGGCGTGAAAGCGTAACAAACAAACTCAATTTCACATTTATAATACATATTATAGAAAGGATTATTTTTTGATTAAAACTAACGTGAGATATAGACATTATTAAGTTATGTAATGTGAGTACGTACAAAGTCAGCTACCGGGCAATAGCTGACTTCGTAAGTGAGTAACCCGTTGTTACATAATTTAATAGTAAGGATTAGGCTATTTTTTCAACTATTTCATTAATTTGTAACCTTAGCATCGTATTGCCGGTCGTTTGACAGTTGGTGTCTATTTATAGATATAACAGAACAACGTCTGACTGTTCGTTGACTAGCTCCGTGGCGCAGCGGTTAACACGCCAGCCTGCGACACGGAGTGACCGGGTTCGATCCCCGGCTTGGTCAAGATGGCCTGGGTCTTGGATGTGTATGTATATATGTATTTGTTATAAAATATAGTATCGTTGAGTTAGTATCCCATAACACAAGTCTCGAACTTACTTTGGGGCTAGCTCAATCTGTGTGATTTGTCCGTATATATTTATTTATTTATTAACGTCTGTTTAATTGTCAAGATTAAAATGAGAAGGATATTAAATATGTTAAAACAGTTATTAAGTATTAGACTAGGATAGATAGACTAGATTAGATTATAATTATGTTAAACTTATTTTATTTCAAACACAATGTATATTGTTATTGAATAAATGAACTATGAACTGTCAGCTATTGTAATATAAAGATCAGTACTTTAGTATCAACGTAGGCCAACAATAATGTATTGTTGGCCTGTATCTGTCATTCAAACTTCTTAATGATCCTTAGGAACAATGCGTAGTGTGCGTATAATTAAAACTTAACTCATTAATGACTTCGAGTTTACTTGTAACGTAGTTATGAATTTTATTAGATATAACTACATTTTTTCACCGATTCCAAAAAAATAGGTTATGATTTCAGGTTTTATTTTTTTTATGTTTGTTACCGCAAAAATCCGTCATTTATGATTCGATTTTAAGAAAATATTCTTGTTTCAAATAATTCCCATTCAAATTTTATGATGAAAATCGATTCAGAAGTTTGATTGAAGTCGGGTTTTTTATATAAAATATTATTTAAGTACCTCTTGTATTACTGTAAAACCACGAAAGGAACCACGTTAGAGGCCGAGAGGCGGTTCCGAAGAACTCTGATACCATGGTGTGCACGGTCGATTGACCGTGACACCTACTCGAAATGATGATGATGATTATTTTATTTAGACTAACTCCGTGTCGCAGGCTGGCGTGTTGACCGCTGCGCCAGCGGTCAACACGCCAGCCTGCGACTCGGAGTGACCAGGTTCGATCCCCGGCCAGGTCAAGATGGAAAATGATCTTTTTCAGATTGGCCTGGGTCTTGGATGTGTATCTATTATGTATTTGTTATAAAATATAGTATCGTTGAGTTAGTATCCCATAACACAAGTCTCGAACTTACTTTGGGGCTAGCTCAATCTGTGTGATTTGTCCGTAGGTATATATTTATTTATTTATTATAATACCAACTAGTTTTGGTCTGTTACGAAGACCATCATCATTAGGGTGAGTATTAGGGGGGCGACACGGCTGTTTCGCTTCCCTCGAAGCACTGAGGGCATACTAGCACGCTTTTTACGAGGAATTTATCACGCATAAGTTTTGATACTATTATATGTACCTTTTGCATCGTCCAGTTTTATTTTCAGGCAGATTTTGATCTGCCTGAAAAGAAAGTACTATGTTACTCGATGACTTGACGAGTAAAATCCAAGTAGACTGCTTCTTAAGACAAAATATGACATTATTTTCCGCACATCATTGGTATTAGTGACCAAACAGACTTCAAGGTTTGTAAGTAAAATAGTATTTAAATAAAAATAGACTCAATTCTTGGCTCGAGCTCAGTACAATACAACACATTGTTAGCTGTCATCCAAACTTCTTAATGATCCTTAGGAACAGTGCGTAGTGTGCGTACAATTAAAACTTAGCTCATTAATAACGATATTTGGCTGGATGATGTATGGAATTTGTAAGAGCTTCGTGTAGTTTATATGTAAAGTACATTTCATCTCATATTAGTTTACAGCTAAAAGTTTCCGACAACGAGTGCTTCACAGTTGCCACCTGCGGAGAAACTGCCACCGGGTCACTCCTTGCCCTGGAGCACGTGGGAGTCTCTTAACAGATCGCGAGTAGGTGTGGGCACTGTGGGCAGATGCAGGGAGAACCGCAAAAAGTGGGGCTTTTCTACTAATGATAGATGTAGCTGTGGCGCTGTGCAATCCATGCCACATCTGTTATCATGCCCCGGATGTCCCACCTCTTGTACGAGAGAGGATTTGGCGAAAACCACGGATGCGGCTGTAAAGGTTGCATCATTCTGGGCAAGATTCATTTAATCGTTTGGACCATTGACACGATAGAAAAAGAAAAAGAAGTTTACAGCTTATTTATTACTACTTTCTTATGGTCTGTAGAGTAATTCAGCCTCTTTTTACACAGATATATATAATCTTGCTATAGTACCATATAAATCGACGAGTAAAATGAACGGACACTGACATTTATATTTAGATATAATATGATATTCTATTACATTCCACTATGACATCGATAACTAGACAGATCTGAAGTTACTATGTAGACACTATATAGTATAAAAAGTAAACTCCATTCTCGGTGTAAGCCAACAAGACATCGTAGCTGTCATCCAAACTTCTTAATCATCCTTGAGAACAGTGCGTAGCGTACAATTAAAACTTAGCTCATTAATAACGAGATTTAGCTGGATGATGTATGGGCTTTTTAAGAGCTTCGTGTAGTTTATTTTTATTATTTTATTTAACACTTTATTGCTTAAAATGAAATACAAAAGGCGGCATTAGCGCCAAATGCAATTTCTTCAGGCAACCTGAGGGTATTAGAAAGATAAGAAAGTGACTACGAATTAAGGCGCAAAATTTAAGTTTTTTTTTTGGTAAGTATCCTTATCCTTACTTTAATATCATAAATGCGAAAGTGAGTATGTTTGTTTGTTTGTTACGCTTTTACGCCGTAACTACTGAACCGATCATCATGAAATTTTGCATGCAAGTTTCCTGGAGTACGGCGAATGACATAAGCTACCTTTTACTATTCCCGAGGGATCGACATTGACGCGGGCGGAGCCGCAGGTGAAAGCTAGTGAAGTTATAATTTACAGCTAATTTAGACACACTGACACGTTGTATTAAATTTAGACTCTATTATCAGCCTAAGCCAACAAGACATTGTAGCCGTCATCCAAAATGCCAAATGATCCTTCGCATCAGTGCGTACAATTAAAACTTAGCTCATTAATAAAGGGAGTTAGCAAAAAGATGTATGTGCTTCATAAGTGCATGTAGCTATAATTTTCTGAGGAAAATTGTATTAAGTAAGTTTTTTTAAAAATGTGATGTCTTTTACTCAATCATATTAAACACCAAAAAAGATTAAATTTAAATGTGATGGATTAAGAACTAAAAACAATCTACTATAAATCTCGATTCTTGTTTCAAATTAATTCTCTTACTAAACCTCAAGGTAAAAATAAAGTGTCCATACTGAACTGGGAGAAAAAAAATCGTAGAAGACACCAACTACTTCTCTTTCCATGCAGATTATAAAAGCCGATCGAGAGTATAGGCGAAAACTATGGAATCATGTCAATAGATGATGCGGTTAGAAACCTATTACTATTGATTCAATTTTTCACCTAGATGCCCCCTAATATTCTTAACTTAGGCTTGAGGTCTTATAGATCTGGGCTCTGTCTACCCCAGCAAGAGAAAAAAACGTGATAGTATATATGTAAAAAAATATATGTAGCGTTACATATTTATAAAAATCAAAACACATTCGCCTGTTCTGACAGTAAAAACCGATATGGCGGACGTTAACCGTCCGCCATATTGGTTTTTACTAACATAACATAGCGTTTATGGAACTGGTCACTGAAACAAACAAAAAACACTTCAAAAGAGGTCAAGTCATTTGGCTACAGAAGGTAACAAAGAAACAGGAATAATTAAATAAACACTAAACACGTAGACAAACATTATTTTTTTTCTGTTTTTGAGTCAGTTGGGAAGAAACAAACGCCTCAGAGTTTTTAGCGTAAGACTCCTTTTACACATTTTACTGATCCTGAGGAACAGAGGGTAGTGAACAATGAAAACTTAGCTCATTAATTTAGCTAGGTGACGTACATATGTGCTTCGTGTTGTTTACTTGTAAAGTATTTATGATTTACGTTAAATATTAGGTATTACATTACTTAGTGTCTCTCGGGGTTACCTGACCTCTTTTATGATATAATGATATTTCTGTATGATCTGACAAGTAGCATGATCTGACAAGATATAACAAATAACAAAAAATAACAAGACAGATACTCAGAATAATAACGGCAGATATTATACTACTTAGCTAAGTGGTATAGTAAAAAAAAACAAATTCCATTATCAGCGTAAGCCAATATCACATTGTAGCTGTCATCCAAACTTCTTAATAATCCTTGAGAATAGTGCGTAGCGTACAATTAAAACTTAGCTCATTAAAAACGACACTGGATGATGTATGTGCTTCGTAAGATCTTCGTGTAGTTTACTTGTACACTAGTTATAATTTACATTAAATATTAGGTGTCTATTACATTATTAAGTGTCTCTTGGGTTATCATACATACGGTGCGTAGCATACAATTAAAACTTAGCTCACTAACAACGAGATTTAGCTGGATGATGTATGTGCTTCGTAAGATCGTCGTGTATTTCCTTGTAAAGTAGTTATGATTTACGTTACATATTGCCGTGTGGTACCCGGCAGAGTAGAATAGGACCACTTCAAGTCATCCCGTGGATGTCGTAGAAGGCGACTTAGGAAATACAAGCTAAGCTAAACAAAGCTTATAAACATCTAAGAGACCTCTCCAACCCATCTGGCCAGCGTGGAGAGTGTAGGCCAAGACCTCTGGCTGCTCTGGCCAAGTATGGCCCTAGTAGTGCAGAGAGGGTCGTGCTCCTGTAGTGGAGACTAAAGAGGACCTGATGATGACGTTACATATTAGGTATTACATTACTTAGTGTCTTTTGGGTCATCTGGTCTCTTAAATGTCAGATTGTCTATAATCAGGCATTGGTCTGTAGACCCGGGAGTCGTGGGTTCGATTCCCACGGGAAACATACTTTGTTTAGTTGTTTCCAGTTTGGTTATCACATTGCAGGCTAAAATCATCTGATTTTCTGATAATAAAGATGATTCCGTGCTTCGGAAGGCACGTTAAGCGTTGTCGTAATGTCAGAGGCAAGATGAGAGCGTCGTATTGGCGGCCGCCTCTCGCGGCGTAGAACCAGGGCGCGCATAGTCAATTGACCGTGTCAACTACGCGAAAAGAATGATGAAATTTCAGATTGACAGATACATTACTGAATGACCTGACAAGTAAAAGACTGACACAATAGCACATACTAGACTACACTAGCTGTCACCTGCGGCTCCGTCCACATTAATGTAGATCCCACGGGAACAGCAGTACTTTTTTCCGGGTTGAAAGGTAGCTTATGAGTTTATCCAGGTAATAACCTATGTGTGTTCAAAATTTCGGTAAAATCATACCATTCCATTATACACCTATACATCCATATATACTCACAAACACTCGCGTTTATAATATAGATATCAGTATGTAGGTGGCATAGACAGCTCCGTGGCGCAGTGGTTAACACGCCAGCCTGCGACACGGAGTGCCCGGGTTCGATCCCCGGCCAGGTCAAGATGGAAAATGATCTTTTTCAGATTGGCCTGGGTCTTGGATGTTTATCTATATATGTATTTGTTATATAATTTAGTATCGTTGAATTAGTATCCCATAACACAAGTCTCGAACTTACTTTGGGGCTAGCTCAATCTGTGTGATTTGTCCGTATATATTTATTTATTTATTTATAGTATAAAAAACTGACTCCATAAACGGCGTAAGCCATTATCACACCTTAGCTGTCATCCAAACTTATTAATGATCCTTGAGAACAGTGCGTAGCGTACAATTAAAACTTAGCTCATTATTAACGAGACTGGATGATGTATGTTTATCGTAAGATCTTCGTGTAGTTTACTTGTACAGTAGTTATAATTTACATTAAATATTAGGTGTCTATTACATCGTTAATTGTCTCGGGTCATCTGCTCTCCTTAATAATAACTAGCTGTTGCCCGCGACTTCGCCCGCCTGGATTTCTATTTTATAAGGCAATTTCATCATCATAATTCAACACATAGTGTGCCGTTGTTTAATATCAACTAAAATGGTTTAAATACTATGGCTTTTCTGTAAGAAAATAGGAAGTAAAAAGAAACCTGCCAAGTGCGAGTCGGACTCGCGCACGAAGGGTTCCGTACCGTTATCTATAAAAACGGCAAAAAAATCATGTCTGTTGTATGGGAGCCCCCCTTTTATTTAAATTTTATTTTTATTTAATTATTCATTTTTAAAGTGAATATATAACTAAATATTCTGTGAATATTTCAAGCATCTACCTGTTGCCGTTATCAATATCGAGCAAAAACAAGCAAAAAAAAAACACGTCTGTTGTATGAGAGCCCCCTAAAATATTTATTTTATTTTTTAGTATTTGTTGTTATAGCGGCAACAAAAATACATCATCTGTGAAAATTTCAACTGTCTAGCTGTCACGGTTCATGAGACAGACGGACAGACGGACAGACAGACGGACATCGTCGCGAAATTAATAGGTCCCGTTTTTACTCTTTGGGTACGGGACCATAAAAAGAATGCGCGAATTTCAACAGTAAAAACTGTAAATATATACGGACAAATCACACAGATTGAGCTAGCCCCAAAGTAAGTTCGAGACTTGTGTTATGGGATACTAACTCAACGATACTATATTTTATAACAAATACATATATAGATACACATCCAAGACCCAGGCCAATCTGAAAAAGATCATTTTCCATCTTGACCTGGACGGGGATCGAACCCGGTCACTCCGTGTCGCAGGCAGGCGTGTTGACCGCTGCGCCACGGAGCTAGTCAAAACTGTATTCGAATCCATTCAGTATTTTTGGAGAAAATGAACAACAACAACAGATTTTAAATTAATATTGCACACAATTAATATTGTACAGCTTCTTAATTTATTACATCAGCATAGTAAGCTCTATGGTTATATGTATGGTATAGTTTGATTGACATTGAATAAGAAACATAATTTTCTCCGTAAGGTAATCGTTAAAAGGCCGCTTTCTGTTACCTGAAAAGCCCAGGTTTAATCTGAGCTTATTGATTGGCTTATATTGGCGAAATAAATTACTGTATGACAGGTCATACATTATACGTATCCTTACTAATATTATAAATGCGAAAGTGAGTTTGTTTGTTTGTTACGCTTTCACGCCGTAACCACTGAACCGATCATCATGAAATTTTGCATACAACTTGTCTGGAGTACGGAGAAGGACATAGGCTACCTTTTATCCCAAGAAAAAAGACTATTCCCGAGGGATCGACATTGACGCGGGCGAAGCCGCGGGCGAAAGCTAGTTTACTAATAAATACTTATAAAGTCATAAAGTTATGTATGACCTGTTATGTACGACCTACGCTCTGCCATTTGAGCTACCGCGCTTCAAAAGTCGGCGTCAAACAGAGACCTAAATTCGCTGGTTCAAGTTCCACCCGCGTTGAATATTTTCACTATATTGTATTTCTTATCTTAATAAAAGTAACTGAAAATAGCATTGTGAATGCAAAGAAAACTGAAATATGAAAATATTGTATGGCTTCCTACATATTAGTTGATTGTCAAATTAACTGTAAAATGAGTTGAATCAAATAGGTAGGGTAGTTGTGTTAGGTAACGTATATTTTCGACGCCGAGGTTTGAAACGCGGTAGCTCAAATGGCAGAGCGAAGATCGTACAGAGACCTGGGGTTGATGGTTCAAACTCCACCCGCGTTGAATTTTTTCACCATATTTTATTTCTTAGTTTAATAAAAGTATTACATGGAAGAATATACCATGTTAGTCTGGGAGAAAAGAAAAAACGTAGAATGTGCCAGCTGCTTTTCTTCTCGCGCAGATCGTAAAACCCGATCGAGGGAATGGGCGAAAATCTGCGGAATCATGTCAATATCATTCAATATCAATGTTCAATATCATCGTACCGTACCATTATCTATTAAAAGTTTAAAATTATTAAAAAAAAATCATTGTATGATGTAACTAAAAATTTAAGCTTTTCACAATTTGTTGTACCATATTTCAAGATTCTAAGACCGCAGGAAGTACCCTGTTTGTAGCATAAACGGCCGTATCTTTTGTGGCTTAGAAATTTGGATTTTTTCATAGCCTCAAGGGAAAGTAGTCCTGAGTATTTGATATGAATTTCAGTTTGATACCTCCAAGCGATCCTGAGAAAAAGGGACAGACAGAGAACAAGTATCCTATAAGGGTTCAGTTTTTTTCCTTTTGAGGTAGGGAACCTTAAAAAAGGAAAAAGAACGAAACGTCAAACAACAAAATTGCATCTTATTACATTGCAAAAATATCTGATAATGGAGTCTCGACACATCACATAGTAGCTGACATCCAAACTTCTTAATCATCCTGAGGAACAGTGCGTACAATTAAAACTTAAGGCGATACCACTGTAAATAAGGTCGTTCTGAACCTTATTTATCTCGCAAAATACTTAAATTAGGAGTTTCAAATCTAAGTAATATGATTTTTGACTATTTCATCTCCAAAAATTGAAGATGAAAACACGTTTTGATAAAATTTTCTCGATAGAAATATTTTTTGGTCTATAAAATGGTCTTCGTTCGCAGAGTTTTTGTTATTGTAGCTCAAATGCGACGAATGAAATAATAATTTTTAGACTAAAAGATAGGTTATTAGTAATTCATCAAAATGTAAATATGAAAATACAATAAACCGGTCTGATTTTATATAAAAAAGAAATAACGAATTTGGCGCTTACGTTTTTTTCTTTGAGCGACTCGGGACTATCTCCTATCTCATCATTCACGGGCTAAACCGCCAAGCGCTATCCCTTGCGCGCACTTGATCAGTCCTTTGCCGAGCGAAGGTACCAAACATTTGAGTCCTCGTCTTAAATCATTAATAACAAGATGTATGAAAGTACCAGTATAACCTATTTGATAAATTAGTTTTGATTCATGTTGGATATTGTACTTTCATTATTAATTTTCTGAGAGTGTTTTAATGAAGATATATTAGGACATTGCAGGCTTGAATCCCTGATTGTCTGATAATAAAGATGATTCCGTGCTTCGGAAAGTACGTGAAGCCGTTGGTCCCGGCTGCCATCTGGTAGTCTGGAGGCGGTTCCCAAGAGCTCTGACACCAGGGTGTGCATGGTCGATTGATCGTGACACCTACTCGAAATGATGATGATGATGACTTTTCATTCATATTTTTAAACCTTACCTACTCTTTCTAATACAGTAAAACTTTGAGTCATTTTCACCTAAATACTTTGATTTTGATTAAAAAACAAAACTCTTGTTGGATAACCTATATTTCGATGCGTATGATAATACCTATCTATGATTTTCTTTTTAATCTATTTTATAGTATGTAATATCAGAGAAATATGACTTCTCCAGAGCAATATCAAATGCGTAATATTTGACTGATTCTACATTTATTAAAATGTTTTACCTTCTATTGAACGCTTCGCTTTAATCATAAAAAGCTTGTATATGTATATATTTCAATAAAATCTTTTTACCTTTCACGTAAATCAGGCTTATTTATTCCATACAATATGAGTTAATGTGCAAATTTACTGAATTTACGAATGAATTTATTTTTCAAGCGGCGGGCGGCTTACCTACCGTTTTTTAGGATTTCTGGGGATATATTTCCGAAACGGAATAAACTTCTATCGTCTCTTCAAAACACGCTCATATCATCCCAATCTGTTGCCTCTCATCTTTTTCATTATTGGAGATAGTTTTGTGTTTACTCTTCGTTTCTTATTTTATCCTTATTCTTAGTCAGTCCACTCATTCACCTAGAATTCAAGATACGCATTTCCACTGCATGCAGTCGCCATTCAGCCTTCCTTAATTAAAATTAAATTTTTGTTTTCGCTGATAAATATACAACTGTTACACTCATCGTTTTTATCCACTTTCACATCAGCATAAAAGACTAGTGCACAATGAACTCCCTGCTCCCGTAGCATGGCACGCGCGACAACATCATCATCATCATCATCAGGTCCTTTTTAGTCTCCACTACAGGAGCACGACCCTCTTTGTACTACTAGGGCCATACTTGGCCAGAGCAGCCAGAGGACTTGGCCTACACTCTCCACGCTGGCCAGACGGGTTAGAGAGGTGTCTTAGATGTTTATAAGCTTTGTTTAGCTTGTATTTCCTAAGTCGCCTTCTACGACATCCACGGGAAGACTTGGAGTGGTCCTATTCTACTCTGCCGGGTACCACACGTCTAAACGCGCGACAACGTTAATCGACAATAGCCATCTTTTTCATTCGTATTATTAAGTAGCGAGATAGAGATAGGGGATAGATATCGCGTGATATAAACGGCATCGCGGGAGTCATGCTACGGCCCTCCCCGACCCCTCTTTGACTCAGAATAGACATAGGAATCCCACTATCCGCTCCCCTCCCACTCGCCACGGGAACAGAGTGCGTAGAGTAGGTTTAGCTGCTTAGCCGATTACTGGTAACCGCCCGGCGATCCCAGGTGACTTGCGCCCAGGATAGCCCCTTCTGGCCGTTGCCAGAAGGGTAGCTTTCGGCCCATAAAGCAAGAGATGAGAGATGCCGCTATCCAAAGGCTTTTGCCATAGTTTTTCAGATTGGCCCTTCAGGCTATGCAATGCACGTAATCGTAGTCTATCAGGCATTATGAGAGTTGCTGTCTCTCCAAGACTTGCGCACACAGGCAATGCCTAAAGGTTAGGTCCGTCCCTCCTGGGGCCCTTTAGTGATGTTACCTATACAGGTTGAGGGCACACTGCCCTTGCCTCAAACGCCCGGTGAAGAAGAAAAAGCTCACTTGTAGCTAGCTACATAGTCCATTCAAAGTGCTGATGTGTTATTTATGAAAGACTTTTACAAACAATTTCAGAATTGTATACAATTTTACTTTTAACTCACTCCACTCTAATAAAAACATTTTTACGTCCTGTTGTATGCTTTTATCATGAGAAGCTTATGTATTTTCAAACAAAATCTTTTCACGTTTTACGCAAATCAGGCTTTCTCATTCCACACAATAATGTACATAATTGCTGAATTCATAAACGAAATTACCAATCGTGGGTTTTTTATGTATTCTTACGGACAGACGATACAAACAACTGATGGTGTGGCATCATGCCCAAGAACATTTTCAACATCAAAGTTAACGACATGCTGTCGGCTTTTTAAATTTAAACCACTTTGAAGGAACCCAAGTAAGGAATCTCGTTCAACAACTTACACACGCAAGGAAAAAACATCTAGAAAAATGTTTTGTTGTGGTTCAACAGGTCTTGAGGTGATGAGCATGAAGGCTTTATCGACGTCGCGTGGTGAGATAGTGAAGTTGCAATTTTTACAAGATTGCCCAAAGAAGTGTTAAGTTTTTAGACTTTATGTAACTATTTAAGTTCTTTATTTCATAATAACTTCTGAATGATTGTTAATTATGTGAGAGTGTGTAAGAATTCTTGTCTTCACCCAGACCCGAGTAACAATGGCTATAAGTTAATATGTGGCAATCAATATGTTTTTTTTTCTTTGAAAATATTTTTTAAGATTTGTTACTTTTCATTCCCGATGAAGAATAATGAAAAATATGTAAAGAACCAGTCTATTCTTTCATCCTCATTCATCATTTTAGCCGTAAGTAAACCACTGCTGGTCAAAAGCCGCTCCCAAGGTTTTTATGTTCCATGGGAGTTTATTGCGATACTCTCCAGGCTTCTATTGCCTTTGACACTGCTGCCCATGGGAAGAATTTTTAAGCTGAGGAAGGATAGGATTTTGTTGGATTTGGAAAGGGAATGAAGGTATTGGGATACTACTTACAGGCATGAGGGGGGAAAAGTAAGTAGCAGGTCGGGATACCTGCTACCACCGTCTTGAGATGACATCTCTAACCTATCCATTGACTTGTTTTAGAATCTGTCGGCAATTTAAAATAATTATACTGACTGTAATTATATAGATTGTAAATATACATTGACTAGAAAAAGTAAACACAATTATCATCGTATTGGGTCGCCAAACGAATTGTTCGTTCCTATTGGTCAATTAGCAGATAAGCATGAGCTTCAATTGTTGGCCCTGTCCAATTACTGTCAAAATTTGCCGAATCTGTATCTGGATGCGTTAGTTCCGCAATTTCAGATGAGGATGCGAATATTCGCACCATACCAATCACTAATATTCAGCAGCGTCATTCTGCTCACGTATCCATCAAGAATAAATTCATTGAATTAAAAAAATCCGGCCAAGTGCGAGTTGGACTCACGCACGAAGGGTTCCGTACCGTTATCTATGAAAACGGCAAAAAAATCATGTCTTTTATATGGGGGCCCCCTTAAATATTTATTTGATTCTATTTTTTAGAATTTGCTGTTATAGCGGCAATAGAAATACATCATCTGTGAAAATTTCAACTATACGGTGATAGTATCACCGTTCATGAGATACAGCCTGGTGACAGACGGACAGGCAGACAGACGGACAGCGGAGCGAAATTAATATGGTCCCGTTTTTACCCTTTGGGTGCGGAACCCTAAAAAATGGGCAGGAAACACATTCCCCTAAGTATATTAAACATATCCGGAAGCAATCCCTTTGATCCCAAGTTCAAGGTTAAAGAATTTTCAAACAACCGAACAGAAAATCTGGGTTTGAATATTTTCCCTTTATGTGATAAAAAGGCATCTGGTATATCTACCATTTCTTTTGAGTAGATATGTGAAGTAAATTATAACTTGTATGTCTATTACCTCTTTACGCCTCAATAACTAAACTGATTGAGATAAATCTTGGTATGGAGATAGTTTGAGGCCCAGGAAGAACACAAGACATACATTTCATAAGGAAGCGCAAAAACTAGTATCATTATTTCATTATCAGGTCTTTTTAATTCCCACTGTAGGAGCATGACCCTCTCTGTACTACTGGAGCCATACATAGCCAGAGCATACAGAAGATTTGGCCTACACTCTCCTCGCTGGCCAGAGGGGTTGGAGAGGTCTCATTGATGTTTAAAATAAAATTAAATAAAACTTTTAGTTACAAAATATAAAATTAACAAAGTTTATAAAAAAAAAATTGTACAGAAGAAAAGCTTGTTTTAAGTATATAAGTCCGTGATCCAGTGGTTAAGGCGTTCGCCTGTTGACCCGGGGGTCGTGGGTTCGATTCCCACCGGAAGCATACTTTGTTTTGTTGTTTCCAGTTTGGTTAGGACATTGCAGGCTTGAATCACCTGATTGTCTGATAATAAAGATGATTCCGTGCTTCGGAAGGCACGTTAAGCCGGTGGTCCCGGCTGCCATCTGGTAGTCGTTAAAGGAACCACTTCAGAGGCCGAGAGGCGGTTCCGAAGAATTCTGACACCAGGGTGTGCATGGTCGATTGACCGTGACACCTACTCGAAATGATGATGATGAGTATATAAGTAAAAGTATAAGATAATCATTTTGTTTGTCGCCAGATGGCAAATAAAATTTCCCCTTACAGGTACACAAGCTGAGTAAATATCTGAACTGACGTCACACCTGTGCCATAAAACATAGAAAATGTGGAGATTTTGTTTCGAATTATATTTTTGTGCCTTTTGCTGATGAGACCATGGATCCAAGGCCCATTGAACCATTCGTTAAAAGAGTAAGTAAGAGCAACAATTATCTTTATAGCTGTACAATGAAATTCCGGTGCAAAGAAGCTGCAGAGCTGTGGATATTTATATAACACTATTTAGCTGCTCCAGAGACCGTTAACTCGAGCAGAAGTAAGGAGTAAAGCTTTCAGCGTTAGATTTAGCTCGACTTTAGACCAAGAAGTATAGAACCAAGGGAACATGTTTCTTGTTTAAATATAGCTGCCTACATGGTCCACTGGTTAAGGCTTTTGCCTGTAGACCCGGAGGTCATGGGTTCGATTACCACGGGAAGCACACTTTGTTAAGTTGTTTCCAGTTTGGTTCTGATTGTCCGATAATAATCCTTCATGGTTCGGAAGGCACTTTAAGCCGTTAGTCCCATCTATCATCATTGACAGTTGTCAAGCTATGACAGGTAGCTTGAAATTTGAAATCTAACTCCAGTGTTTGCCCGTTCTTCTTTCTTCTTTTCGAGTCGTAATGTCTTTTTACTAATTAAACTAATTTTGCCCAATATGTGGCCACGGCCACTGCCCTGTCATTTGCCTCCTCTAGATCCTTTTGTGTGCAGTGAGTGGGATTGGGAGAGAGGGGCATTTAGGGCACGTCAAAAGGTGGCTCATAGATTGAATATCTCCGAAATCACAAGTGTTGTTGCCGGAAAAACCCCACCTAACCCGGTTTTCTCGGCACCTCCCTACACCAGCCCGGAGTCGGTTCAGCGACTTCCAAACTGCCACTTACACATACGAACAACAAACAAACATGGCTTAAAAAGTTAAGTCTATTTAGATCGATGCTCCTTGTTCAAGAGATAATGTTTTTACAACAGTAATATTTCGAAGGACTTTAGTTGCGAGAAAAGATTACGCTAAGAGCCGGCGACAACAGCTAAAAATAATGGCTCCACCATTATAATAAAATGTTAAGTTTTTATAGATTTTTCTTTTTATACTTCTATAAAGAAACGTGGATTGTGAAGCTACAAGTTTGCACACGATATGTGGTTATATTTTTGTTAGCAAAATTCGTTACACGTGTTTAGATAAGTACAAAAATAGATACAATAAGGTTACATCTCTTTCCACGGAGATCACAAAAATTTTAGCCATATTTGACAGCTCCGTGGCGCAGTGGTTACCACGCCAGCCTGCGACACGGAGTGCCCGGGTTCGATCCCCGGCCAGGCCAAGATGGAAAATGATCTTTTTCAGATTGGCCTGGGTCTTGGATGTTTATCTATATATGTATTTGTTATAAAATATAGTATCGTTGAGTTAGTATCCCATAACACAAGTCTCGAACTTACCTTGGGGCTAGCTCAATCTGTGTGATTTGTCCGTATTTATTATATTATATTATATCCAGGAAATATGCCTCTACTTTAAAATTATTAAAAATAAAAAATAAGAACAAATTACAAAGATTAGTAGTGAACTTGCGGCGTAGTATACGAACTCAATTAAACTATATTAGAACACCTTCATTTTTTAGGGTTCCGTACCCAATGGGTAAAACGGGACCCTATTAATATGGCTCCGCTGTCCATCTGTCTGTCTGTCCGTCCGTCTGTCACCAATCTGGATCTCATATACCATAACTCTTAGACAGTTGAAATTTTCACAGATGATGTATTTCTGTTGCCGATTTAACAACCAATACTAAAAAATTAAATAAATATTTTAGGGGGCTTGATTTTTTTGCTCGTTTTTGCTCGATATTAATAACGGCAGCACGTTAACGCTTGAAATATTACCAGAATATTTAGTTGTATATTCACTTGAAAAATAAATTATTAAATTAAAATAAAACAAATATTTAAGGGGGGGGGGGGGGGCTCCCATACAACAAACATGATTTTTTTGGCGTTTTTATATAAAATGGTACGGAACCCTTCGTGCGCGAGTCCGACTCCCACTTAGCCGGTTTTTTCTTATTCTTTGAGCATATCCACAAGAACGACATTGTTTGTATAATCTCACAATCATAAATGTAATAATTTGTGTGCTTGTTTGTCGTATTAGTGGTTAAGTGGTATTATAGACTAAATTATGAATTTAAAATAAATAAATGTCTAATGATAGATTTTCAGATTGGCCTGAGTCTAATATGCTTATCTATATAAGTAAACTAGCTGCCCCGGCGAACTTCGTTTCGCCATAAGTTAAAAACTATCCTATCTCTCAAGTTGGATCGAACTGCACATGGTGTGCGAATTTTATTATAATCGGTTAAGTGGTTTAGGAGTCCATTGAGGACAAACATTGTGACACGAGATTTATATATATTAAGATAGATAAACATATTAGACTCAGGCCAATCTGAAAAAAATCGTTTTGAAAAACACTTTATTTTTCGAGTTATTTTCAGCAAGCCGTTTAATTTGATATCCTTTTTGTCCGAATGCATCAAAATTAGCTACTCCGCAATTTTGGGTGTTCCACCATGTTGGATTTAGAATAAAGTTCTAACCATGCATTGTCATCCAAACTAAACGAGTACACGAAATTTTACCTTAATGGGTGGTAGATAACTGCTTAAAACTGAGTTGCAATATTCCACCAACAAAGTTACAAATCTTACAAGTTAAATTCGTAAATAAAAAGAGTAATTGCGAAAACATTAGAAAACGTCATCGCAGGTATTGTAAATATCTGTCTATACACGGTGAAATTATGATCGTTCTGGACCCTTAAAGGGATGATTCAGCCCGTTGATATAAACACCTTTTCATATGGGACCAATGCTGGGAAATCAAATTTTTTTTTACGTTCCCATACAAATTGACCGGGCAGCCGAAATTTTTTGTATGGAACTGCCCATTTTTTTTTTTGAGTTCTCAGCTTTGTTCACGTAGGAAAAGTTGTTCATATCGATGGGCTGAATCACCCCTTTAAGGGTCCGGAACGATCTAATTGCACTGTGTATATTTCTAATCGAAAAAGAAATAAAACTACAACTATACATATGTACATAAAAAGAGTACATAAACGCGAAAACATTATCGCAGATATTGTAAATATCTATCTTAATATGTCTAAATGAAAAAGTAATAAAACTACAACTATACATAATTATGTACTTTAACGCGTTACCATATATTCTTTTTATATAGACGCAGATATTGTAAACTAGCTTTCGCTTGCGGCTCCGCCCGCGTCAATATCGATCCCTCGGGAATAGTACTTTTTCCCGGGAAAAAAGGTAGCCTTTATGTCCAGAGTTATGTAGGTAGACTTTACGTCCAGAGTACGGAGAAGGCGTCGTACTCCAGAGAACTTGTATGCAAAATTTCATGATGATCGGTTCAGTAGTTACGGCGTGAAAGCGTAACACAAACAAACTTACTTTCGCATTTATAATATTAGTAAGGATGTCTGTCTATATCCTTTCAAACGGAAAAGAAAGAAAACTACTACTATATAAACACAGATACGCTTGCGGCAGTGCTCGGCGAATCAATTTTATCAGGGACTTTGAAAGCGGAATGCAACAAAAGATCAACCCTTCCCGCCATCTTTGATACACGATCCGATAGTGTCTATTTTCCAGAAATGATTGGGCTTTGAATTGCCATTTCTTTGCCTTACGAAACAAGATTATAGACACAACGTTAGAAGGTTTATTCTGAAATAAAATTGACGTATTTATGTTTAGAATATGATTGAGTTTTAGAATAAGACCTTTATATATTAAAACTTTATATACGTAACGTAATAAACCATAATTTTAAATATTTCAATAATAGTTACTTAATTAAAATACAAGTCACTCATAGTAATAGAAAATTAAATTTAACCAAATTTATCTACGCCCATGTTTTTTTTTTTAACATAGTAAAGAGCAGCGCCGTTATTGAATTGTGCGGTAGCTCAGATGGCAGAGCATAGGTCGTACATAGACCTAGGTCGCCGGTTCAAGTCCCGCCCGCATGAAATTTTTTCACCATATTTTATTTCTTAATTTATTAAGAGTATATCAAAATAGCATTTTGAATGCAAAATAAAACACTTTTAAAAGTATAGCAAAGAAAAAAAAAGCTTTTTCTTTATTTTATACTACTACATACTGTATTTGAGTTAAAATTTAATTTGATAAGTATTATTGAAAGTTTATATTGATGTACACTAATTAAAACGAGTTTTTGTGTGGCTAAATTCATTTTTCTTAGTAGCATGAATGGAGGTTCATCTGGGGTAGTACCACATACATACATATTATCACGTCTTTATCCCTTACGGGGTAAACAGAGCCTAAAGTCATAAGACTGAAAGGCCACGCACGTAAAGACAAATCCGAGATAAATAATGGGTGGTGCGATGAAGTGTTGATAGATAATTTAAATAAATATGTAAATATTTATATAAATAAATACATATACTAACAAAAAATATAAATTGTCATACATAACAATAAAAATACATAAATACAAAATACATACTAACACATACTAAAAATATTACTAACTACATAATATATAAAATATAAGTTATACGGATGATTATAGAGAAGCAAAAGACTTATCAGGAAAGTATTTGTGCACTGCCTACGACTATGTTTGCCCAATACCACATTGATGGGTTTGCGGCCCTTATCCGCAAAAAAACAACATCACTTATCGACAGAGTGCGGGGCAGTCACAACAATATCTTAATTGTGGCCGATAGGTACACATCGCCGATATGGAGGTCCCTGGTGAGGAGGGTTATCTGTAAAACCCCCTCAACTGCATGATTTTAATTGTTTTATTTTTATCACAATTGAATACTTTTAAAAAAATTAATATATATACTAACACATAGCGTAAGGATTACTAACTTTCTTATGGATCTTAGTTATCTGGACATAAAAGATTTTTATTTTATTTTTATTTATTTATTTACTGCCTCCTTGAACGCAAATCTGTTGGGAGCCCTTCTGGTGGATTCTGGAAGAGCATTCCACAATCTTATATTATATCTTATTATTTACTTACAGCCAGTGTATTTTAAAATATTGTGCACTTATGACATAAACAATCACCATAGTGGATCATGTTCTGCAGTGGAGACTGAAAGGACCTGATGATGACGATGATGATGACTCACCACAAGGCATACAATACAACGGTAGCGTGGCTAAATATTCATATTACATACGTTTTCTTCTATGTAGTGTGTGTATATTTTTAACTGACTTCAATAAAGGCAAAAGATCCCCACTCGTCTAAATCTTTTTTTATGAATGTTAAATCATTTATAAATATCTAGTGTACAGTAACGATGTTATATTGTTTTAAATGGTACGTTTTAGAATAAGCCATAGACACAAGATACGCTGGGTTAACCAGTTAGCGCGGAGACTTGTATTTGTCAATGTCGAGTATCAAATAGCAGCTATTAACATCCGTAAAGGGAGACGTTCTCTGACGATTTTTGTTGAGAGACACACGGATTTCTTGGTTAGGAATACAAGCATATTTATCACGTTTTAATCCCTCACGAGGAAAACAAACCTCAAAAAATCATAGATACAACATAAGCTGGTTAAACCAGTTGGCACGTAGGGTTTTATTTGTCTACGTCGGGTATCAAATAGCAGTTATTAACATCCGTAAAGGGAGACGTTCTCTGAAGATTTTTGTTGAGAGATACACGGATTTTTTGGATAGGAATACAAGCATATTTATCACGTTTTTAAACCTTACTAAGTAGACAGAGCCTAAATATATAGACACAAGATACGCAGGGTTAACCAGTTAGCGCGGAAATTTATATTTGACAACGTCGGATATCAAATAGCAGCCATTATGTTATTCAATACTGAGTTGGAAGGAGCACATTGAGATAATGTGTAGCAAGTTAACTCGATTTGCGTATGCTCTTTATAAACTATCGATCGTAGCGGGTAAAAATACAGCTCAAACAGCCTATTATGCATATGTAGAGTCTATCATGAGATATGGCATAGTTATATGGGGAAATGGTGCAGAAAATAAAAAACTGTTACTAGCCCAAAAGCGATGTGTGCGTGCCATATGTAAAATTGCCTCTGACGTATCCTGCAGACCGTACTTTAAATCCCTCAATATACTCCCACTTACATGCCTCTATATATTGGAAGTAGGTTTATTTGTTCATAAAAACATGAATAAATTTAAAAAGGATAGTGAATTAAGTACTAGCAGTCTCAGGTTCCCTGATAAATTAATTTTGCAGGGAATACCAAAAACTCAAAAGTATAAAATGAATTGCTATGCAATGTGTATAACCATCTATAATCATATACCAAATGAAATTAAAGATGTACGACTTAATAAATTCAAAAGTAATTTGAGAACATGGCTATTAAATAATGTATTTTATTCTATTGTTGAATTTCTGAATTATAAATGACTACGAATTAATTGTATATTGTATAAATTACTTAAAATTTAATGTAAATGGACATTGCTATTATAAAGAATGACATGTATATTGTAATTAAAATTCTGCATGCTAATAGAATTAGCTAATTAGGTATAAGGACATATTATAATTTTATTTTACCATCTTTGTAAACCCGATTAACCGCAAATAAAGATTGATTGATTGATTAAAATCCGTTAAAGGAGACGTTCTCTGACGATTTTTGTTGAAAATCACACGAATTTTATGGATAGAAATACAACGATATTCATCACGTTTTTATCCCTTACGAAGAAAACGGAGCCTAAAAAATCATAGACACAACATAAGCCGGTTAAACCAGTTAGCACGGAGGCTTATATTTGTCAACGTCGGGTATCAAATAGCAGCTATTAACATCCGTAAAGGGAGACGTTTTCTGTCAATTTTTGTTAAGAGACACACGGATTTCTTGGATAGGAATACAATCATATTTATCACGTTTTTAAACCTTACTAAGTAGACAGAGCCTAAATACATAGACACAAGATACGCAGGGTTAACCAGTTAGCTGGGAAATTTATATTTGACAAAGTCGGGTTTTAAATAGCAGCTATTAATATCCGTAAAGGGAGACGTTCTCTGACGATTTTGTTGAGAGACACACGGATTTCTTGGATAGGAATACAAGCATATTTATCACGTTTTATTCCCTTACCAGGAAAATAGAGCTCAAAAAATCATAAATACAACATAAGCTGGTTAAACCAGTTGGCACGTAGGGTTATATTTGTCTACGTCGGGTATCAAATAGCAGCTATTAACATCCGTAAAGGGAGACCTTTTCTGACGACTTTTGTTGAGAGATACACGGATTTTTTGGATAGGAATACAAGCATATAATCCCTTATGTAGACGGAGTCTAAATACATAGACACAAGATACGAAGAGTTAACCAATTAGGACGGAAATTTATATTTAGCAGCTATTAACATCCGTAAAGGGAGACGTTCTCTGACGATTTTTGTTGAGAGACACACGGATTTGTTAGATAGGAATACAAACATGTTTATTACGTTTCCAAACGCAGGGTTAACCAGTTAGCGCGGAAATATAAATTTAACGTTGGGTAAAAAGCAGCCTTTAACATTTGTAAAACAAGAAGCTCTCTGACAATTATTGTTGAGAAACACACAGATTTGTCGAGTGGGAAATAAATACGTTACACGATCCCTGTTGAAGGTGCAGCACTCTAACATATTCTAGATATTTAAAAAGCAGAAAATAATTTTACTATAAAAACGTACTTATCATGATAATAAATGGAGGGGTTAAGACAATTAACTCATCGCGCTTGTCTATTGCCAGTCGACGAGTAAATAGATGACCTGCTGACTCGGAAATTCGGGAATTGATTCTGACTTCGGAATGGAAAAAGTGTGGGAGACCCTTTAGCAGCGGACGTGATGGCTCGAAAAAATAAAACATACGTAATTTATTATACACTAAAACATAACTGGACTTGGAGCCCTATTGACAACACTGTTGGCTGGTCTTTGCCGCCGTGTGTCCGTAACCTCTGTAATGTGCGTTACTCGGCGTCATTCCGCGTGATCCCATCGGAATGATTGCGTCTTTATATAGAATTATGTGTTTGTTTGACAATATCATTTATTTCTTTTTCAGTTTTTCGTCATTAATTTAGTAACATACTTAACTCTTACTCTTTTCTGAGCAGGGACTTAACGGTATCCTAATAGAGTTTGGCACGCTCCGTGGCGCAGCAGTCAACACGCCAGCCTGCGAGCCACACGAGAGTGCCCGGGTTCGATCGCCGGCCAGGTCAAGATGAAAAATGATCTTTTTCAGATTGGCCTGGGTCTTGAATGTGTATCTATTATATTTGTTATAAAATATAGTATCGTTGAGTTAGTATCCCATAACACAAGTCTCGAACTTACTTTGGGGCTAGCTCAATCTGTGTAATTTGTCCGTATATATTTATTTATTTATTATTGGAGTGTTTTGAATACTTTTATATCTGTTTTAAAAGTAAAACAGAAAGAATTTCAATTAGTTTTCAAAAGTACCGGTTCATAAGTGTTAATAACTGTTACAGCCAATGAGGTTTACGTTGGCATAACTATGTGATACCGCACGCACACTTGCCTGAAAAATGCCTATATGAATGTAGAACTGTGTAAATACGTACATAGGAAAATGCACGAAAAATTTAAAAACAGTTTTTTAACGGGTTGGTTACAAAAATATTATATCTATTACATTTTTAAAAGTGTTAAGAGCAAAACAGGTTTATAACACCCAAATAAGTGTTACAGGTATAATTATGTAACAAATACAATGAATGTGTATCCTATATAATGGTGATTTTGAGTCCCTGGTTCTGAGTGTGTTCCCGAATGCATCCCTGGTTGTAAGTAAAAATCACCCCGATGGTACAGTAGTTCTGAGCATTATTAGCGCTTATGTATGTTACGCAACCTCGGGTGTGGTCCCTACTGGGATGGATGACCGCAAGTAGTATGAAATATTTCGAGCTCCTCCGTGCTTCTGAAGGCATGTTAAGCCGTTGGTCCCGGATGTAATCATTGATGGCTGTCGTTAAGCTATGTCAGATGCCTTGAAAAATCTGACACCAGTGTTGACATAGGTAAGTAAAAGAATTTAGTTTGTTTTATTTTTCCAACATTTTGTCTTTTTCTGTAAAGGTTTCATGGAAGAAATCGCATTGCGACAAGGCCGCCTTTTGCACAATAGTTTAGTCCTAAGATAAATATACTGTACAATTTGTACTTAAAAAACCCGTTAAGCTTTCATTACCGGTGTTTTTCTACTGCATGAGTGCTATCGATTTTCCTTCATCTAGGAGAACCTTGAAGCTGAAAAATAGTGATAGATTGCTAGCCGCATCAACCACTTACGTGATTCCTCAGATATTTGTCTATTTCCTCAATCGGCTGCGCGTTCTGCGCGGGAAAAGAAGCATCTGGTACATTCTACATATTCCCTGACAAGTACAGTCCCGGGACATTCAAAAGTGGAATAAATGGGTATCTCTTGGATAGGCATGTAACATCCTCGTCTTCATCGTCACACACAGACAAATGCCTAGGTACATCAATATTTTGTACAAAAAAAGAAACTTTTTTTTCTTTTTTTAACACCAGTATGAAGGAACATTTATAGATACAAATTGAAGAAATTTAATTAATCTTAATATATATAAATCTCGTGTCACAATGTTTGTCCTCAATGGACTCCTAAACCACTTAACCGATTATAATAAAATTCGCACACCATGTGCAGTTCGATCCAACTTGAGAGATAGGATAGTTTTTAACTTATGGCGAAACGAAGTTCGCCGGGGCAGCTAGTAACTTATATCAATTTAGAAATTCAATACGATCAACGAACATTGCATCGAAGGTAAAATCTAGGTGAACAATTAGTAGCTCGGATAACTGAATATGATCAAAGTAATTTAAATCAAACTAAAGATATATACTTAGATGAGAGAAATGTATTTTAGCAAATCTTTTGATCTCGATTTAGTTTGCCTAAATTGATCACTTATTTTATAAAAGATTATTTTAATAATATAGAGAAGACAACATTTCAAATAGGCAGAATGCAAAACCGAGAGAATCTACAGGTTTAATACTAAAATCGAAAATATTTGATGAAAAAATTTCGCTACAGGTAGGATTTGAACCCACAAACCTTCGACATTCCGTCGATGCTCTCAACCACTGAGCTGCCATAGCTTCAAATCACCTAGTAATCTCCATTACTACCCACTATTTAGAAGTGTGGTATCCAACTTAATTCATATCAGATGAATTGAAAGTTGATTAAAGTGGAGAAAGATATGCACAAATTGAGCTAGACCCACAATAAGTATATTTTATAATAGATACTTATAGATAAACATCCAAGACCCAGGTCAATCCGTTAAGCTCGTTTTTCTTCATGACATCGAACCCGGGCACTCTCATGTCGCAGGCTGGCGTGTTAACCACTGTGCCACGAAGCTCGCCATAGGAGGAGGGAATTGAACTCACTAAAACCACACGGTGTCATAATCCAATCCGTATAATGCCAGGGCTGTGTGCTTCCTTAAGCTCCACAGCCTCCGAGTGGTGGCCGCTATAGCCCCACCTAGCTCCCTCTCTAATGACAGAGGTCGCAACGGCCCTTGGCCAGCCAATCTGGCCCTAACGGGTAGACGTCTTAATTGACACCAGCGACATCTCAATTCGGAGGGCGTACACCCACCGACCAGGTGATCGGACGACCTGATCAAGGTCGCAAGGAAATGTTGGATGCAAGCCGCTTCCAACTGGTCATTTTGGAAATCTTTAGGGGAGGCCTATGTCTAGCAGTGAACTTCTTGCGGCTATGACGATGATGATAAAATACAATAAGTGATGACTGTTAACGCCACGAGCGCATTAGCTTTCAATTACGTGGCAAAGTGATGCTTGCCAACCACAGATATATGATAAATAATATAAATGAGTTTTGTAGCGTATCAGAATATCAAAATCTTATCTTAAAATACATTGAAGTTTTTTTTTATATATTAGTACTAGCTTTCGCCAGCGGCTCCGCCCGCGTCCATGTCGGTCCCTCATGAGTAGTACTTTTTAGCCTATGTCCTTTTCCGTACTCCAGAGAACCTGTACGCAAAATTTCATGATGATCGGTTCAGTAGTTGCGGCGTGAAAGCGTAACAAACAAACTTACTTTTGCATTTATAATATTAGTAAGGATTACTGGATGGCGTCAATATTAAGATACCATTAATATATTCATCCAAAACCTATTATATTAACGCAAATTTTCCTTAAAATTTCACTTAAAGTTCCGAATTAAATTTTTCTTCATGCCTCAAATAAAATATAATAAATATTTTACTCAAAAGAACAGATAAGTCTTTTTAAACGACAACTCAAAAAAGAAGTATTTTATTTTGTAGTTCATTCATGTGAACAAGTTTCTTAAATCCACCACTGTTTTTAAATGCCATATCGTTCATACTATGTCCCTATCAAATAATTATATTTTTTTACTGACAGTTATATTTTTAATATTGACATAAACTACTTTTATTGTCGTTTATTAATTTTATCTTCTCTTATCAATCAATACTAATAATAAATCTGTAAGGGTTGGTCATGGAATCGGAAGGCACGTTAGCCGTTGGTTGCCATCTGGTAGTCGTTAAGGGAACCACATCAGAGGCCGAGAGGCGGTTCTGAAAAACTCTGACACCAGGGTGTGCAGGACACAGGATTGGCTACTTACATTTTCTCTCTAGTTATGATACGACGTGCCCCCCATACAAATGTACGCGAACGGAGTAGCGGACACAGTTAGTTAGAAATAAAAATATGAGGATAATTCTTTCATAATTTTTTATGTTAGCAACTTTTTTATGATTTTTCAAGTTTGTGGTCTTACAAAACCGCTCGACGATCCTAGCAAAAATATCTGACACAAATCTTCTGAACGTCAATTTATTTGCTGAACGCGAAGTCATTTTCTAATGAAATATCTACGGAGCTCCGAGCTACTCGACGTCGAGTAATTTTTATAATGAGCATCTTCCGACGAGGTTATTATAGGAAGATTTTGTATAGATAAATATATGCAGGGCATCCTGTATACCCTGCATATTACGAGTACCATCGCATCGATACAAAAGATTTTTTACACTACTATCAAAAAAGGAGATTTGTTTTTCGAGTCTATAAATGTTTGTATATAAATATGTTTGTATATGGGATTGTATATTCCATCGTTACTTTACACTTCAATGAATTTGGACGTTTGAAAAATCGTTAGTATATAGGCTTTATTTTTAGAGAGGGAAATCGGGTTGTATTTTTTTACCTTTAACCATGTCGAAGATAAACAAAAATTATCAAAAGAATCAAAACATAGTCATTTGCGAAGTTAAAAACTGTTCCCTGGAATAATCGCATTCGAAAGCTGTTTATATTTTCAACCGACTTCAAAAAGGATATTTTTGTTTATTTTCTCCTAACTTCGTCATTTATGAACCGACTTGAAAAAATATTACCATTACAAACGAAACTTTACATATGTGCACACGCCAATGTGTGAGTTAACAATCAGGGTCACCCCCGCAGAATGAATGCAAGTACTAACACGTAATTATCGCGAATCGCGGAGTGTAACTAGCGACAGTAGCAGCTAGCCCTGTTTCTCAAAGCTATCAAAAACACCCGGGAACGGGGGGGCGAGTTTCCGTTCGTACGTCAATACTTATATTCATGCTATGACACAAATTTATATATGTTTTCGTTATATGTAGTTTCATTTATTGACCTATTTTATTAAACATTGGAGCTTTTATATTCTGAACGTAGAGTCGATATTTTGTGCTCCAAACTTCTCGACGATGCTCGTTATAAAATAACGAGCAGCTTCTGACTATTATAGGAAGCTTTTGTAAAGATACTATACTAAATTTGATTTACATGACTTTTGTTGTGTCAATAAATTCAAAATGTCCAATTGGAATAATGTCCAACGCGAAATTTCTAACCATAATAACGTCCAACACGAGAATTATTCATTTGTGCAGAATTTTAAACTATAGGAAGATATAGAAAAGAGGCCAGAGGAAACATGACTCCAATTTTGCGAAAAGAAACCGGCAATACATAGAAAAAATAACATGATATTGCCGGAGGATAAGGAAGTGGCTTCGTAGAACATTTTTGTTGAAAATAAATTCCCAGGATTCAGTTATAATAATTTGACATGTAACTCACACTTATAAATAGTGAATGAGTACAAGTCACAAGTAGTGAATGAGTTTAATTAAGGCCGATTTGACACGTATTACGGTTGTAATACGTGTCAAATCGGCCCTAATGAACCTCATCAACTCAAACTCAAATGAAACAAGCTTATGAGGTTTTATAAGCTTGTTTTTGCTTCGTCAAAATTCAATGTCAGTAAAAGTTTTAACTACAAAAGGTTCCTATAATAATAGCTTTTGTAGTTTATACTTCAGACTGGAAAACAAACGTGAACCCAATGGCACGGCTCTCGGGCTCGCCCTTTGGGCTTGCGGCACCTCAATCTGCGGCTTTGCTGCTAGCACAGCGGTGACACTCCCTGTACGTGTGACTTCGAGTTTCTGTGACCTTGAATCGCAACGTGTAAGCGTAAATCCACTTAGTGCTGGCTCGTTCACCGCCCCGCGCGCCTCTCGATGCCCCCGGGCACATCCAGACACCCACACATAGCCGCAAGCGCTTTTACGTGCACACATGCTTGAGTGTCGTTTCTTTTCGTGTAGCGTATATATTCTTTGCTGCTAGTGAATTGTAGGTAGTCAAGTCAGGGGTGTCTTCTTCATTCAACTTCCTGTCCGATGGTTGCAGGTATAGCATCGGGTACGCGTGCTCGGCATTACAAGGTACTACTTGCTTTTACCTAATTCTAATTTTAATCACACATATTGAATAATTTGGTAAGGCCAAATAAACAAACGGAATATCGAGTAAACAAAAATTATTTTTACTAGCTTTCGCCCGCGGCTTCTGCCACGTCAATGTAGATCCCTCGGGAATAGTACTTTTTCCCGGGATAAAAGGTAGCCTATGTCCTTCTCCGCACTCCAGAGAACTTATATGCAAAATTTAATGATGATCGGTTGAGTAGTTACCGCGTGAAAGCGTAACAAACAAACAAACAAACTCACTTTCGCATTTATAATATTAGTAAGGATAAGGATATTAGATAGATTTTGTTGACATCGCCTATTTAAAGAAAAAAGTGCAAGCAAGGCAAAGAAAAAGCACAACATACAGCTTGACTTTTACGAAGGCTATACATAAGTAGTCAAATTATAATGGCACAAGAATGCAAAAAATGTAGATCAATAATAACCAATAAACAAATGTTAACCTGTAAAAAGTGTAATGGAAATTATCATTTGAGTTGTACATCAGTGTCTGAATCAAGGTTCCTCAATACACTCACAGGGGAACATAGGAGTAATTGGAAATGTAACCCATGTTTAAAGACTGAAACTGAATCACTGACTAAATCACCAATAATAGCACTTAATACTGGAATCCAACGCACTCCTGTAGATAATTCCACTCAAGTTATAAATATTTCGACTGAAAAATTCTTTTCAGTCTCTTACAATAGATTCGGAAGAAGAAGTTGATGAGTTCCCCGTAGAATGGAATGAAATGTCGATAGATGAGTTAAAACTAAGACTATTAAAAGCAGAAAGAAATGTTGATGCCTTAAAAAAACTTAATATTGAAAAAAATAAAAGAACTGCGAAAAGATCAATCTACAGATAAATGTCCACAAAAAAACAAACGTGTTAATAAGTCTCAAGAAGACATTATTCAGGATAACTCCGATGTAGGTAACAAAGTAGGCGAATCAATAAAAAGTACTGAAAATAGTAATAACTTGTCGTTCAAAAATGTCACTCATCGGAAAAAGAAAAATGGACGGGATACTACCCATAAACAAAACAATATTTGCATCATTAGTAGCGATTCAAAAAACAATGTATTGGAAATTACTGAGCAAGTCTTTAATCAATCTAAAATATGTCACTACCTGATGCCAGGAGCCGGCGTACACAGCATGTTGAACAAATTAGAAAACAAGCTTAAAAATTTTACATATGAAGACTTCTGCATTATATTAAAGAGAATGATTTTCTAAAAACCGATAATTATGTCCTTACCATAGATTATATTCGGGAAAAGATAGCATTAGTTCAACATACAAATGTGATTTTATGTTTACCTACCTACAAATGTTGCAGCTATAAAACATTGTTTAACAAAAGAGAAGAAGTTTTCAATAATCTATTGTATTTAGATAATTTGACTCATGAATATGCGTTCATATTAGACTGTAACAAAAACTTAACGTACAATTCAAAAATTTTTAATGTATTCAATGGACATATTAATAAAATAGCATTTCATGTTATATTTGACGACCTAGTAAAACTTATAAATAACATTAAGGATAACAATGACAATATTAATAACAATGAATTAATTTCAGAGTTTTTTCGTGAACACTAGAAATATTTCAGCGAAGAAAGAATTAGTTATACTCAGTCAAAATGTACAAGGCATATTGAGTAAATCGAATGATTTAGAAATTAATTTACATGACATATCATTAAAACATGGACTAGTAGACATAATTTGTTTGACAGAACATTTCATCTTAAAGGGACATGAAAAAAATTTATATCTGAATAATTATAAATTTACAACAAGCTTTTCACGTAGCAACAGAAAACGAGGTGGTTCTATTATTCTGGTGCGTAGTGGAATTGAATACAAAGAATTGACAGAACTAAATAATTTATCAATAACTTATGCATTTGAATGTAGTGCAATAGAAATTTCGAGTTATAACTTGATTGTTGTAAGTATTTATCGTGTGCCAGAAAAGAAACATCTTCCAGTATTTTTTACACAACTGGAAATATTGTTACTAAAATTAAGTACTCTACGCAACAAAAAAACAATAATCTGTGGTGACTTTAATATAAATGTTTTAGTAAATAACTCAAAAAGCCAAGAATTTAACAATTTACTTAAAAATTACAACTTCGTACTTCAATTCAGAGAAATCACTAGACCTATAAGTAAAACATGTCCTGATAATGTTGCTCACAATATTCGCGTATGTAGTGGAGAAGTTCTTCACCTTGGCATATCTGATCATTCGGCCTTAATATTCAAATATCCTATAAAAAAAGATTACACCAGGAAATATTTCTACACCACAACACGTGATTACTCTGCTGATAACATGGGAAAATTTAGAGAATGTCTGAAAGGCTTAAGATTTGATGAAGTCTACTCTACTAAAGATCCAAATATAGCTTACGAAATTTTCCATGAATTCTTAAAATTATTTTATGATCTATGTTTTCCTCTAGTTCGAAGACGATTATACATTAAGCAAAGAATTAAATGGCTAACACCTGGATTAAAAAGATCTAGCGTGACAAAACGAAAACTATATTGGCAGAGCATACAGAAAAAAAATAAAGAATACTATGACAGATATAATAAAATTTTTAAAAAAGCTGTATGTATATCACAGAAAATTCAAAATTCAAAATTTATCAAAAGTAGTAAAAACGTAACTAAAGCTTCCTGGCAAGTAATAAATAGAACAAAAAACCAAAATAGTAAGCAAAATATTAAAAAGTAATTTATAAAAATGAATATTTAACCAACCCAAATGACTTAGCGAATGCATTTAATTACACATACATAGAATTAGTTGACAATAAAAAACAAATGAATAGTAAATTATCAAATAACATTAAATCTAACAATCACTCCATATTTTTGACACCAACTGACCTAGTAACAATTAAAAAAGTTATCAATAATTTAAACAATACAAATAGTGTAGGAATTGATGAAATATGTACTAGAGTAATCAAACATTGTAGTAACGAATTAGCAGCTCCAATATGTCATATTATCTATCTATGTTTATCTAAAGGAATATACCCAGATAAATTAAAAGTAACAGTCATCAAGCCGTTGCACAAAAAAGGCAGTAGAGATATTTGCGAAAATTACCATCCTATAGCATTAATACCAGTCCTTTCTAAAATATTTGAAAGGGTTATATATGATAATCTGTACAGTTTTTTTACCAAATATGAAATAGTTGATAAACAACAACACGGATTTCAAAAAAGAAAATCTACTCACAATGCCATAGATCAGTGGTTCCCAAAGTTGACTGAGCTCCGACCCACCAAACAAAAACTGCCAAAACCTGGACCCATCTCATGCATGCATGACCGTCTTAAAAAGGGGCATCAATCTTGGTAACCCCTAAGATTCCCTAGTAGAGTCTACTAGAGAGTCGCGGGTCTAAACGGGCAGTTTATTTTATAGTTTTATTTTTTACTTAACATAAACTTTTTATGAACGCTCGATTTCTATCGTGAACTGCTAAAATGTAAAAAGCCACTGACTGACTATGCGCGCCGGTGTCGGTCTGTGGCCATCAGCTGTCAGCCCGATTGGTCCGAATGTCATTTTGTTTTGAGGTCTCCATAATATTCGCTCGGGACCCACCAGTGGGCCGCGACCCATACTTTGGGAATCGCTGCCATAGATGATTTGTTGATGACTGTCACGGACTGCATAAATAATCGACGTCCAATAACAACTTTATTCATGGATATGACAAGGGCATTTGATTTCGTGTGCCATATCACATTGTTAAATAAACTGTACGCATACGGTATAAGGGCACCAGCATTTGATCTTATCAAGTCGTACCTCCAAAATAGGAAACAAATAACATATGTAACTTACATAAATGACAAAAATGTTGAATCAATTGCTAAATCAGATTTAAAGTTCGTCAAAAATGGAGTTCCTCAGGGCAGCATATTAGGACCCCTGCTGTTCCTAATTTACATTAATGATTTGCCAAAACACGTTAGCCAAAAAATGGTATTGTTTGCCGATGACTCAACAGTACTAATAAATAAATAAATATATACGGACATGTTACTAATGGTTAATCTTGACAAAACAAAATGTATGCAATTTCATGTGCCACAAACTAAGCCTAATGATATCTGGGTTCAATTTGCTAATACAAAAATTAAGTTCGTCAAAGAAATTAAGTTTCTAGGTATTATCTTGGATAATTATTTAAACTGGAAACCACACATAGACAATTTAATTTCTAAATTAAGCAAATATGTATATGTCCTAAGAACGTTAACTAAGACAGTGTCTAGGAATACAGCTGTATGTGCATATCATGCCTATGTAGCCTCACTTCTAAGATATGGAATATTACAATGGGGAAATGCTGCTAATGTGCATTTAGTACCACTTTTTAGAATGCAGAAAAAATGCGTTAGAGCTATGTTTGGTGCAAGGCAAACGGACAGCTGTGTTCCTTACTTTAAGAAACTGCATATATTAACTTTGCATTCATTATATATTCTAGAGGCATGCATATATGTGAAACAAAATTTAAATCAATTTAAACAAATTGTTACTAGACACCCCAGATCCACTAGAAATAAAATACAGATACACCCGCAGAAAAACTCTAACATGGCCACATATGACAGGACAGTGTATGTTTTAGGGCCAAAATTATATAATAAATTACCTGACTCCTTAAAAGAACTAAATACAAGACTCTTCAAGTGTAAATTGAAACGACTATTGATTGAAAAATGTTATTATAGCATAGACGACTTTGTGTCTGACAAAAAAATATTATAGGTATTTGTAACAAAATTATTTAATTATTATTATCACTAATTAATTTGTATTATAATTTATCATTTAATATTATTTCCTGACATTTGATTATATTGACCTTAGAAGACATTGACACATATTTTTGACATATTTTAGTAGATTTTAGTATTTATTAAGAAAAATATTCTGTGGTCTGTGGATTATAGTTTTATAAAATAAATTTTGCACGCCTTCCAGAGGCAAAATGTACTGGCACTTTTATGTAAAATATACCTAACCATGTTATGTCTACCTACATTTATGCAAATAAAGAAATTTTGATTTTGATTTTGAAAGGATGTTATTTTATAATTTATTTGGAAGTGATACGTCCGATTCCTAATACAGCGCAAACACTAATAAACGAATGACAGTTAGAGGTCGGGCGAAGTAAACAATAAGATGGATCGATTGCTTTTAAAACTGACAGTTATTAGTCAATACAAAGATTAATTTTTGCAATCTAAATTAATTAAACCAACAACACGCAATTACAGTGATCTCCCCCGTGACAGTCTGGAAGTCTCTAAACAGGCATAGTGGAGTGTAAGGATATATTTTTTGATAAAACTAACGCCAGATTTATTATTGATTTATATGTGAATTACGGGTTACTTACGTACGAAGTCAGCTATAGGTCGTACCTCATCCCATGTCGGCGAATGTGAACCGAGACGCGCGCACGGAGTCGTCCCTATATGCACTGACTTCGTACATGTAAGTAACCCATAATTCACATATAAATAATGTCTATATTGTATCATATTGCCATAATTTATTAAAATCTGGATAAGTCATTTATTAAAAATCATTATGAGATATTACAATATTTAAAAAAACCAGTTAGCTATAAGATTAGGTCAGATACATTTAAAACCCGCCCTGTAACGTTTCTGGTGCAAAGGTGCCCAAAATGCTGGCTGCATTGCCGCGCTGAATAGCTATGGCCATCCTTTGCACCAAAAACGTGCCAGAGCGAGTGTCAACATTCTTTTACCCTATTATGTTCCCTAATTCCCTAAAAAGACGCTATAGGCACGAAACAATAGTGAGGCTCCATAGCTGCGTATTTCAGCCGTTTCCTATCTGCCGCACCTTCGGCGGCTGCCACCGCTGCGATTGTTGTACGACCAAGGTGGCTGGCGGCGACAGTGTTAACGCAAGTGGCATCCCAAATAAGGCATCTGCCATGCTTCCATGGCACCAATGTTCTTCTTCTTCTTTTCGAGTCGTAATGTCTTAATTATAGTAATTTTGCCCAATATGTGGCCACGGCCACTGCCCTGTCATTTGCCTCCTCTAGATCCTTTTGTGTGGCCAAAGTTAGGCCGTCTGGTCTCTTACCATCGGATCTGCTGAGGCCCGGTGGCTTTAGCACGCAAGGGATGTTTGCAGACACGAAAGACCGGCGGACTAGATAAGATAAGATAAGAAAATGTTTATTCGACAAAAAGCACATACACAAATCAGAAGAGAAACACATTTACGCAATTTACAAAAATAAACAACAATATGACATACATACAATACAAACTTAACGTAAATAAATTAAATAACACATTAATTAATTGATTGTGTGCTGTGCTGTGTTGTCAAAAAGGATCCAACTCAGCATATGCTGGCTGTACGCAACTGCCAGCGCTGGTCTTCCGTTGGACCCTTTGTTGACGTCACGACGTCATATCGTTCAGTGCATAGTGACGTGGAAATCTATCGGCGCACCGGCAACAACTGAGCACGTGGTAACCGTTGACGTCCACCATAGACCCGCAGATGCTTTTATATCTATATAGTGTGGACTAATCTTCGTAGAAATGCACCCATATCAAGGATGATTTTCACCTATAACAAGGCGAATGATCAAATAAGCGACTTTTATATATTTAACTAGCGACCCAGACCGGCTTCACACGGGTGCAATGTACGTACAAAGTATAAACCTTACTCTTGAATCACTTCATCTTTTAAAAAAGCGGCCAAGTGCGAGTCGGACTCGCTCATGAAGGGTTCCGTAGCAGCAAGTAACATAATATAAAAGTTCTTGTTATATTTGAGTTGATTGAATAAAAGATAAACTGCGGTTTACGATTTATGACGTATTAAAAAACTATAAATAACTAGATCTCGTTCAAACCAAGTTTCAATGGAAGTTTGCATGGTAATTTACACCATATTTTTGTTTTAGTTTTATCATTCTCGTATTTTAGAAGTAACAGGGGGCCACACATTTTACCACTTGGATGTACTTGGTGTATCTCGCTTCCAAAGTGGCTCGTTTAGAAAAAAAATATATAAGAAACCTCAATATAATTTTTGAAGACCTATCCATAAATACTTCACACGTATGGGTTTGATGAAAAAAAAATAAGTATTAGTTCTAAGTATGGGGAACCCCCAAATAAATATCCTATCCTAATCCTAACTAATATTATAAATGCGAAAGTGAGTTTGTTTGTTTGTTTATTTGTTTGTTTGTTACGCTTTCACGCCGTAACTACTAAACTGATCATCATGAAATTTTGCATACAAGTTCTCTGGAGTGCGGAGAAGGAAAAAGATCTGAATTGCATGCTTGACATTTGATAATTTAAATATATCGTTAGAACTGGAGCACATAAATCCCTCACAAGCATTCAAGTGTCGCCCGGAAGATTGTACTAAATATATACAGCGCAAAAACAAATCATTTACTGTTGTTCATTTAAACATTCGTAGCATTAATCATAACTTTACACAGTTTGAAGCTTTACTATCAGTTATAGATATACCGACTGACATCATCATATTGACAGAGTGCTGGCTATCTAAATCACCTCTTCTACCCACGCTTGAAGGTTATAATACTTACCAAACTTTAAGAAATGCCAACCAAAACAGTGGTATAGTTATTTATGTTAAATGTTCAATTGTCTGTAAGGTGTATGAGCCTGAATCAATAAAAGAAGCCAACTGTTTGGTTTGCGAAATAGACAGGGAATTTGTATTAGTGGCTGTTTATCGATCTCCGTCGTTTCCCCATGCCAACACCTTTTTAAATAGTCTCAATCATTTGTACTCAACCTTATCAGGGGCTCAAGTGCTTAGTCTCATGGGTGACATAAATATCGACATCAAAAAAGACAATAAAGACACAGATGCAGATGAGTATTTGGATCTAAATGCATTGCATGGAGTCTATCCTACACATACGTTTATTACCAGAGGCATTAAATGTTATGATCATGTAATGCTTAGGTCCAAACAACCCTCGACCACACTAGTCCTAGACACCTACGTGACGGATCATAAACCAACAATACTGATGACGAGTATAAATACCAAGATTGTAAATACAACTAACATTCGAACCAAAATTGACTACGACTCCGTACACACTGACATTTTAGATACTGACTTTTCACATATTTACTCTACACAAGACGTTGACTCAGCAACGGATAATTTGATAGCAACAGTTTCAGATATAATTAAAAGAAGAACGACTACAGTTAAAATTTCGCGTAGTAAAAAAAACATAAAACCCTGGATTACACCAGGTATCCTTCGATGTATCCGGCACCGCGACAAACTGCATAAAACTCTTCAACGTGATCCCGACAACCCTATACTGAATCTTACTTATAAAAGGTACCGAAATTTCATTAATAAGCTTCTAAAAAATATTAAAAATAATTACAATAAACAGTTATTACAAAACGCGAAAAATAATACTAAATCGACTTGGAGTGCTGTAAAAAATATAACAAATATGAAACCCATTAATTCAAATGCAAAAGAGCTCTTAAAGCTTCACGAAAACCAAAATGTATCCATTAACCTAGTCAACAGGTCATTTGCAGAAACTGGTAAAAACTTGGCTCAGAAAATACAAAATCGACAAACTCTACAAAGCACATCCGCCATATCTTATACCGTTCGGGACTCCCTGTTTCTCAGCCAAGTTGAAGAATGTGAAATAAAACAATTAATAATGGATCTTCGTAGAGATTGCGCAGTAGGCTGGGACGGTATATCCGCACGCATTTTACAAACATCTTGGCAGGTTTTTGTTCCCCTACTTACTTATATATGTCAGATAGCTATCGATACCGGCAAATTTCCTAAAGCCTTCAAGAGGGCCATTGTGCATCCGATCTATAAATCTGGTGATAAAGGGGAAGTCACAAATTATAGACCCATATCGGTGCTAACTGCTCTATCTAAAATTATGGAAAAAGTATTGAACAAAAGGCTTGTTGATTATCTGGAATCAAAAAATATTATCTCTAAAAAACAGTTTGGCTTTAGAAGAGGATTAAGTACAGAAGATGCTGTCACCGCATTGATTGACTCGGTAGTTAAAGGACTGGACGAACAACAAAAATGTCTTGGAATGTTCTTAGATCTTACTAAGGCATTCGACACGGTCTGTATTCCACGGTTAATATTAACATTAGAAAAATACGGAATACGTGGTCTTACGCTCTCAATTTTTAAAAACTACCTTGAAAATCGAACTCAATGTGTAAAAATAGGAGACATCTTAAGCAACGATGAAGAATTGACTTATGGAGTGCCACAGGGCTCTGTACTTGGTCCTACACTCTTTATCCTATATATGAATGATCTCTGTAATCTTAACATACCATTTTGTGAATTATATGCATATGCCGATGACACTGCACTAATAGTCAAAGGACCAAACTGGGCCTCTACCTTCTCACAGGCTGAAAACGCTCTTTCTATAGTTATGTCTTGGTTTGATGCAAATTTGCTTACGCTGAATGTGCAAAAAACGATGTACATAACATTTGCCATGAAGACAGCGACATTGCCTTCGAATGAGAATACAGCCATAGTAGCTCATACTTGTTGTAGAAAAGAAAATAGCTGTAGCTGTCTACCTTTGGTGAGGGTAAATAACGTTAAATATCTTGGCGTACAAATAGACCAATTATTAACATGGGACCAACATATAAAAACGATCACACCTAAAATAAGAAAATTGATATACGTGTTCAAAAACCTAAGAAATTGTGCTGATTTGAAAACTTTAAAAATAGTATACTTTGCACTATGTCAATCTTTACTATCATATTGTGTCACTGCCTGGGGGGGAGCAACAAAAACAACCATACTGCCTCTTGAAAGAGCACAGAGAGCTGTTTTAAAAGTCATGACCAGAAAGCCATACCGTTATCCTACTGCCCAACTTTATGCCGACACATCTGTCTTGACCGTGAGACAGCTCTTTGTCATGCAGACCCTACTACGTAAGCACAGTCAACTACCATATGATCGAACATTAGTCATTCGAAAACGGAGATCTGACCGTGTCTGTTTTGCTCCCCGTCACAGAACCACCCTAGCAGCCCGAAATTTCAGAGTTTTTAGTTGCTATATTTATAATAAGACGAACAGAATACTACGAATTTATCCGCTTACCAAGCGAGAAGCCAAAAATAAAATACAAAATTGGTTACTAACATTAGATTACATAGAAACTGAAGACCTCTTATAAACACTAACAATTTGTATTTATCTCTTATTTACCTATAATATTATTATGCAGATCTCTCCAAGACCACACACACACACACACACACACACACACACACACACACACACACACACACACACACACACACACACACACACACACACACACACACACACACACACACACACACACACACACACACACACACACACACACACACACACACACACACACACACACACACACACACACACACACACACACACACACACACACACACACACACACACACACACACACACACACACACACACACACACACACACACACACACACACACACACACACACACACACACACACACACACACACACACACACACACACACACACACACACACACACACACACACACACACACACACACACACACACACACACACACACACACACACACACACACACACACACACACACACACACACACACACACACACACACACACACACACACACACACACACACACACACACACACACACACACAAACACACACACACACACACACACACACACACACACACACACACACACACACACACACACACACACACACACACACACACACACACACACACACACAAATAAATAATACACTTGGACTTTTATGATTTCATTTGGCGGCCGAGAGCAATTTCCCTCATTTCATTGTAAACGTTTTTGTAAATTTCATTTTAAAATGTAAGTTCCCAAATAACAGAAAAATCTAGTTTGGGAATTACCGTAACAAATAGTACTATATACATATAAATTGTTTTTCTACTTCATGCAATATATGTAATAGTTTATAAGTCAAGCTTCCGTTTTTTCTACCGGGTCTGCTGGTGGTGCAGTCATGATGCTTCCCACCACTCGAGATACAGGTTTATTCCTAGTTCGATGGTGGGTTGCAAAATGATGGCCCCTTACACGGATCGTAGCCAGGATTGCTGTAAGCTGTTACTTTAACATTTTATTGTATGATTTGTAAAATGAGACAATAAATATTTATTATTATTATATAAGGACATAGGCTACCTTTTATCCCGGGAAAAAGTACTATACTACCCGAGGGATCGACATTGACGCGGGCGGAGCCGCGGGCGAAAGCTAGTAACAAATAAATAAGTCATTTATTTTCAGATTTGCATCCATAAAGCAGTTAGTAACAAAAAAACTTAATTTGTTGTTTTTTTTTTTTTCCAGAATTTAGAATACATCTGCTTACAAAGTTTCAACAGTATAGTTCTTATAGTTTCGGAAAAAAGTGGCTGTGTGTGTGTTGGTGTGAGTATGTGTTTTAAATCCTTATTATTACTAATATTATAATTATTACTTTATTATTATTATTATTACTAATATTATAAATGCGAAAGTGAGTTTGTATGTTTATTTATTTGTTTGTTTGTTTGTTTGTTTGTTTGTTTGTTTGTTTGTTTGTTTGTTTGTTTGTTTGTTTGTTTGTTTGTTACGCTTTCACGCCGTAACTACTGAACCGATTATTATGAAATTTTGCATACAAGTTCTCTGGAGTACGGAGAAGGACATAGGCTACCTTTTTTCTCGGGAAAAAGTACTATTCCCGAGGGATCGACATTGACGCGGGCGGAGCCGCGGGCGAAAGCTAGTGTTTTAAATATATTATGTTCTAAGGGTAATTGAATTGCATGCTTGACTCAAAATTGCATCATATATTTTGTAATGTAATCATGTTACCTGTTGGTATATCTATTCCTAACTAATATTATAAATGTGAAAGTGAGTTTGTTTGTTACGCTTTCACGCCGTAACTACTGAACTGATCATCATGAAATTTTGCATACATTTTCTCTGGAGTACCGAGAAGGACATAGGCTACCTCTTATCCTGGAAAAAATTACTATTCCCGAGGGATCGAAATCGACGCGGGCGGAGCCGTGGGCGAAAGCTAGTGTTTTAAATATATTATGTTCTAAGGGTAATTGAATTGCATGCTTGACTCAAAATTGCATCATATATTTTGTAATGTAATCATGTTACCTGTTGGTATATCTAATCCTAACTAATATTATAAATGTGAAAGTGAGTTCGTTTGTTACGCTTTCACGTCATAACTACTGAACCGATCATCATGAAATTTTGCATACATTTTCTCTGGAGTACCGAGAAGGACACAGGCTACCTTTTATCCTGGAAAAAATTACTATTCCCGAGGGATCGACATCGACGCGGGCGGAGCCGCACGCGAAAGCTAGTGATTAAAATAACAATTTTATTTTATTTGGTCTGCTTGTGAAGCAACTCTATTTCACGCTGTAAAATTTGACTAGCTCCGTGGCGCAGCGGTCAACACGCCTGCCTGCGACACGGAGTGACCGGGTTCGATCCCCGGCCAGGTCAAGATGGAAAATGATCTTTTTCAGATTGGCCTGGGTCTTGGATGTGTATCTATATATGTATTTGTTATAAAATATAGTATCGTTGAGTTAGTATCCCATAACACAAGTCTCGAACTTACTTTGGGGCTAGCTCAATCTGTGTGATTTGTCCGTATATATTTATTTTATTTATTTAAAATATATATCTAAATCCGTCGTGAATCTCCGCTACCTACCTAGAACAATATGACAAGATAATGCTTGTCACTTACATCGTCAGACAGCCGTCCGCAGAGCAACATTACTCACTGGAAATTATACTATTAATGTCTGACACAGAGCTTCAAAGGATTGTAAAACTTTAAACATTATTATTAATAATAATAATATTGTTCTATTGTTCTCATCTGGCTAACGAGTGAGTAATTGCACAGACATAACCTTGTAGCCAGAATTATCCACCAGCAACTTGCTCTTCGTTATGAACTTGTGGATTCCGAGGTGCCGTACTATAAGTACACAACAATGCCGGTTCTCGAAAATGGTCGTGCCACGCTCTATTGGGATCGATCTGTAATCACGGATAGGACTATTGTTGCCAATAAGCCTGACATCGTGCTGACAGATCGATCGACGCGCCAGGCAATGCTCATCGATATCACCATCCCGCATGACGAGAACCTTGTGAAGGCCGAGATGGACCAACTTACTAAGTACCTAGACTTGGCCCACGAGGTGACCGCTATGTGGGATGTGGATTCGACGATCATTGTCCCGATAGTCGTTTCAGTGAACGGTCTTAGAGCGAAGAGCCTCGATCAACACCTCAAGAGGCTCTCGCTAGATGGCTGGATCAAGGGTCAGATACAGAAGGCAGTACTCCTGGACACCGCGCGCATCGTCAGGAGGTTTCTCTCTCTGTAGCCTTAACTGTCGGTAGCTTGAGCCCTGCCCCGCTGCTGGCAGCCCTCTAGGATTAGGTTTTTATAAAAGTTGTATTTTTTGTATGATATTTTGTTATATTTTACTTTTTATATAAGTTTTATTAATACCTAGTCCTAAGAAATTAAATAAATAAAGAGAATAATATAATAATAATAATCCGTTTATTTCAGGCAATAGTATTGTACTTAAAATTATGTACCTACAATACCAGATGCCCATATTATAAATACCTTACAGACTAACATACATAAAGTTCATAAAATAAATAACTTATAACTAACATACATAATATATATCCTATCCTATATCACACGTAGTGCCGGCGACGTGTGACGCGCTGTGACGTCAGGCAGCCGACCTCGGAACCTCCGAAACACGACTCCCTGCGGCCAAAAGTCCTCCTTCATGAAGGTTGGCAGATGATGCGTCGGCACTCTCACCACATAAGAATTGAAATTCGCTTTGTGGCGAGACTGCAGACGTTCAACCCTCAAGGTGAAGGTGGAGGAAAAACATTATTAAGTTAATGTTTTTTATTTATTTAAGGGGTTCCGTATCCAAAAGGTTTTCTTGGGCTCCTTGTCTGTCCGTCTGTCACAGCGCTGTATCTAGTTAACCACAATATAGAGAAACTTGATTTTTTTACAGAATGTGTACTTATATATTTATAGATCCTATAACAACAAGTAAAAAAAATTAAGTGGGGTGGGGGGAATTAAATGAAATGAAAAATATTTATTGCAGTACACAATAGCACACACGACCCAACAAAAAAGGACAGTATAAGACAAAAACATAATTATAAGGCGGTGCCATCAGTATTACAAAAGACGGCTCAGTATTACGCTCATCATCCTTTCGAGTAGGTGTCACGGTCAATCGACCATGCACACCCTGGTGTCAGAGTTCTTCGGAACCGCCTCTCGGCCTCTGACGTGGTTCCTTTAACGACTACTAGAAGGCAGCCGGGACCACCGGCTTAACGTGCCTTCCGAAGCACGGAATCATCTTTATTATCTGGAAACAACTGGAAACAACTAAACAAAGTATGCTTCCGGTGGGAATCGAACCCACGACCCCCGGGTCAACAGGCAAACGCCTTAACCACTGGACCACGGAGGCTGTTGATAATATTAGTACAGATTTAGGAAGGGATTGGAATACTACATATTCGGATGAATGGGGGAAAAGCAAATAGCAGCTTGGGAAGCCGGACGCACGTATCCAAGTCAACTTGGCCACTTTTCGGTAGATACCTCCTGGCCTGACGGATATACACATATACACTCATATCAAAATATACTGGTCGAGAGAAAATATTACTTCGAATGAGCATGTAATGACAGTAATGTTGATTAAACGAAGTTATAAGTTTATGATTTTGACAGCTCCGTGGGGGTAAGTAATATAACATATAAACACAAAATATATATCATTTAAGATAGATATAGACGAAACATATAATTTTGGTCAGAATAATTATCAAGTAAGATAAAAATCGAAGGAATAAATTTAAAAAAACTAAAATCTTTAATTATAACAATCATTCAACATATCAAACCTTTATTATACAGTTTTATTATTATAAACTTTAAAAAATCGATTAGTTGTTATGTATAATAAACTTTATATATACAAATTAGTACGGATAATAATCATTGGTTATACGAATTAATTGGTAGAAGATTCTCAATACATACCTAATAATTAAATTTAAAAAAAAACCTTATTTTACGAGTTTCTTCCATATCTCCAAAGTTCATTATATCTACACCAAATTAAAATGGGACCTACTAGGCAGTAAAGGCATTTAAATAAATAAGAAATATCAAAATCGGTTCACAATTGGCGAAGATAACGTGTAATAAACATATATAATAAAAATAAAAGCATACAGTCAAATTGATAACCTCCTCCTTTTTTGAAGCCGGTTAAAAGAGTATCTTATTTCTTTTTATAGAACGCCTAACCAAAAATTAATAGCCACCTGACTATCTAGTAAACGCAAAAAAATATTAATAAAACAAGAAGAAATATAACAATATATTAAAACGAAAATCTGAATATTAAGAGTGTGAATTTCTACGAGCTATAGTCTCTAAAATAAGTTAAAAAAAAATAAGGAAAATAGGTATAGTAAAAAAATACTTAGAAAAATTGTGATACATACAAAATGCGCGCGCATTTTGTATGTATCACATTTTTTTAATTTATTTTATGCCTTGTCCTAATATTTACATACAATAAAATATTGTAAAAGTTATTTTACTACTTGAAAAAAAATTGTGATACATACAAAATGCGCGCGCATTTTGTATGTATCACAATTTTTACATTTATTTTTTACTTTGTCCTAATATTTACATACAATAAAATATTGTAAAAAATATCGTTCTACTTTAAAAAAAAATTGTGATACATATTGTAATCCTATGAAGTTAATGACTTCTTGTATTACTTTCCGTTTGCTTTATTAATAAAATCGATTACCTATTATTAGTTATTCGATAATTTGTTTGAATGATGCACCTTTTGCTGGCTACTCCAAATTTTTTACAAGAAAATGTAGTTTATGAGCCTGCGCGAATTTGAATTATTTCGTAGGTATTACTGAAATAATTCAAATTTACAAAATAGACATGGGTCTATACTAATTAGCTGGCATATTTTCTCTGTAATATATTTTTAATACGTATACATTTTGATTTCTATAGATTTTGATTCATATTTATTTTAAATACTATACTTTTTGAATGGTATACATTTTAGCATGTATACTACACAAGTTGTATAACAGGTGATATTTAGTATTCATAAACGTTATAAATAAAGGGTTTATGCTTTTCGAATTGAAAATTTTATGAATGTTATAGCTTTTAAGAATATAATCAGTAATGATTATGTCAAGTTAACATTATATCTTTTGAACTTTATTGAAATGAAAATATATAATTTGTTATTATATCAATCAATACGCACCCGCTCCGTGGCGCAGTGGTTAACACGCCAGCGTGCGACACGGAGTGCCCGGGGTCGATCCCCGGCCAGGTCAAGATGGAAAATCATCTTTTTCAGATTCGCCTAGGTCTTGGATGTTTATCTATATATGTATTTGTTATAAAATATAGTATCGTTGAGTTAGTATCCCATAACACAAGTCTCGAACTTACCTTGGGGCTAGCTCAATCTGTGTGATTTGTCCGTATATATTTATTTATTATTTATGATGAGTTTTACGAAGAAAGAAGAAACCTAGTTTAATTAACAATCATGAATGGCTATGGCCAAACTAGTTCAGATTAGTATTTCAACAGCCCAAATGAAAATTGTAATCGCAGTGCTAAATGGCAATAAATTTGATCACATCTGCTAAAATAAACAGTGAGAATACTACCACAATTTTACGATACGAGTTAAAATTAGCAACGTATTCAAATTTGCGGCAGCGGTCACCGCGTCATTTGCAGTGGAACCCTGATTATTGTAAATATTACAAAGACACAACATTATCATTTCTAGATGAGAATCTCTAATAATGTAAATATAGTTCAGTGATTTGCAGTGTGTCAAGATGAATCAGATATTCATCATCATCATCATCATTTCGAGTAGGTGTCACGGTCAATCGACCATGCACACCCGGGTGCCACAATTCTTCGGAACCGCCTCTCGGCCTCTGACGTTGTTCCTTTAACGACTACCAGATGGCAGCCGGGTCCACCGGCTTAACGTGCCTTCCGAAGCACGGAATCATCTTTATTATCAGACAATCAGGTGATTCGGCAATGTCCTAACCAAACTGGAAACAACTAAACAAAGTATGCTTCCGGTGGGAATCGAACCCACGACCCCCGGGTCAACAGGCAAACGCCTTAACCACTGGACCACGGACGCTGTTCATATCATATCAGATATTGAGGAATCAGATATTGATAACATGCGTATGATAAGGTGATGTTGTTTTGATTGCTTCACGTTATGTGGCAACTTATGTATGTGTCAATCTGTTATATGCGAGTTAAATCGGATGTGCGAACAAATCTTTTAAGGGTTTTTGTACATCTTTTAAGTAATTTAAGATTATGTATTTGTTTGATAATAATAATAATCTTTATTTCGGACATAATCCACATTATATTAGTAATGACAGAAGTACTTAATCTCATGTTAGTAACAGGAAACACGTATAACACACATCACACAACAATACTTACTAACAGCTAGGTTGCCACCCACTGGCCACCGGTATCTGTATGTATATTCACCTCAGTATGAAGGCGCATCCAGTGGCCCAGTAGTGGCGAGTCCCATCTGTCAACATGCGCAGAATACTATTTGAGCTAGCACGTAGGCGACTTAATAGTGATTTGATAAGTAAATAAAAAAAAATAGAGACGAGCTCTGTGGCCTAGTGGTCATTATGTCAGGTTGTGCCACCGGAGTTCTCGGGTTCGAGCCTCGGTCAGGTCAAGATGGAAAATGATCTTTTTCAGATTGGCCTGGGTTTTGGATGTGCATCGTATATAGGATGTGATACCTATATGTATCTTTTATAAAAATATAGTATCATCATATTTAATTAAGAAATAAAATATGGTGAAAAAAATCTCATGCGGGCGGGACTTGAACCGGCGACCCAGGTCTATGTACGACCTACGCTCTGCCATCTGAGCTACCGCACAATTCAATATTGGCGTTGAAATTCTCCACCATATCCCATTTCCCCTTATACGTACATCACCTACACAACTATCCGACTTTTACAAGTCAGTTATTTGATTCCACTCATTTTACAATGAATTTGAAAATCAACTAATATGTAGGAAGTCATGCAATATTTTTATAAGTGTTTTATTTCGCATTTAAAATGCTATTTAGATATACTCTTAATACATTAAGAAATAAAATATGGTGAACAAATCTCATGCGGGCGGGACTTGAACCGGCGACCTAGGTCTATGTACGACCTACGCTCTGCCATCTGAGCTTCCGCCCAATTCAATCTCGGCGCCGAAATTCTCCACCATATCTAACAAATATAGTATCATCATCATCAGGTCCATTTTAGTCTCCACTTCAGGAGCACGACCCTCTCTGTACTACTAGAGCCATACTTGGCCAGAGCAGCCAGAGGACTTGGCCTACACTCTCCACGCTGGCCAGACGGGTTGGAGAGGTCTCACAGATGTTTTTGAGCTTTGTTTAGCTTGTATTTCCTAAGTCGCCTTCTACGACATCCACGGGAAGACTTGGAGTGGTTCTATTCTACTCTGCCGGATACCACACGGCTAAATATAGTATCGTTGAGTGTGTATCCCATAACACAAGTCTCGAACTTACTTTAGGGCAAGCTCAATCTATGTGTAAAAAAATATGAAGTAATTCAGGCGTTTTTTTTTGGAAGTCAATGTTACATGCATTTTTAATTTAAATTACCTCATATACTTCCGCTACCAGTTTATGAAAACTATTGCTGGCTTTGTGTTGAGGAGAAACACGGCCAATGCTACTGCAGCTTCCACGGATCCAGCAATATCGGGAAAGTTCAACTATTGGTGGCAGGCATTTAGGAAATAATAATAGTAGTAGTGTGAAAATAATAGTGAGTGGGTAAAACACATATTGCAAACACGACGACCGATGCTGCTGCAGCTCCAACGGATGCAGCAATATCTACAAAGGTTGCATGCATTAACTGTGTATAAATTAAACTGCCTCCGTGGTCCAGTGGTTAAGGCGTTTGCCTGTAGACCCGGTGGTGGTAGGTTCGATTCCCACGGGAAGCATACTTTTTTGAATTGTTTCCAGTTTAGTTAGGACATTGCAGGCTTGAATCATCTGATTGTCTGATAATAAAGATGTTTCCGTGCTTCGGAAGGCACGTTAAGCCGTTAGTACCGGATGCCATTTGGTAGTCGTTAAAAGGAACCACGTCAGAGGCCGAGAGGCGGTTCCGAAGGACTCTGCCACCAGGGTATGCATGGTCGATTGACCGTGACACCTACTTGAAATAATGATTAACTATGTAGGAGGCAGGCGTTTAGGGAGTAATCGTAGTGGATAGGCGAAACACATATTGTGAAAACGATAGCTAATGCTACTGCAATTACAACGGATGCCGCAATATCGCCAAAGGTTGCATGCATCCACTATTGAAGGCAGGTATTAAAGAAGAAGATTAGGCATATAAATAGAAGAAGTTAGGCATATACGGCGAGGTACAGGCGTGCCTCTTCTAACTTTTCTATACAATTGTATTGAACAACGTACACTGCCGGTGTAACGGTGCGGTCGCGGATTTTTTGAAAAGACGTACAAAGACAAACAGTTGTTGGAAGGTTTGCATGAACTAACTGGTGGCGAAACATAACAAATATTTAAATCAAAGTGCATGAGAATCTCTCTGTCTTTCTTTCATTTGGTTATATGTATCTCAGCTGTGGAGCTTTGTAGTCTGGCGATCTCTTTAATGATAGCATATTTATATGCTGGTTAAGGAGAAAATAAATATAAATAAAAAGTACCAGCTATTCCTCTTCTACCGCTTATCGTAAAAATCAGTTGAAGGAATTACATCAAAAGCTAATGTGGCTAGCCAAGCCACCCGTCACTCAACGTGTTGCAAAAAACAAACGTGGATCATTCCGATTTCCATCATCACGCCCATTAACATGCTAATCGTGGCCTTTGGGTCTCATGGTTTTAAGCTCTGTCTACCCCGTTAGAATTAAAGACATGAAAATATGTATATTTAATCAAATTAATACGTTAGGTAAGTAGCATATCTCCAAAGTTCCTGCTGGGGAACTTCATAACTACACAAAACCGCATACAACGCGCGGCTTCCGGGAAAACCAAGCTTGAATATCTATATTGCAGTAATACGATACGGTATAGTGGTGTACGCGAGTTATAAGCCTAATGACTCTTGTTCCTGGCACAATATTGTGCATGTAATAACCGGCTTATGATGAAGATGCAAACGGAAAATCGAAAGAAAGAGATTTTACATGGTAGGCGTCATCATTCCCGTGTTTAAACAATTTTACATGGTAGGCGTCATCATTCCCGTGTTTAAACAATTTTACATGGTAGGCGTCATCATTCCCATGTTTAAACAATTTTAAATGGTAGGCGTTATCATTCCCGTGTTTAAACAATTTTACATGGTAGGCGTTATCATTCCCGTGTTTAAACAATTTTTGAAGTTAAATATCTTTAGAGGAATTATGCTCTTTTTGGGAAGGGTATAGAAAATGTTAAACTCGCGTCAGGACACGTGACCTGGTCGAAAATTCGTAAGACGGATACGTGACCTAAGACCGCCGGCGCGGCATAGGAGAGGAAGTAATATGTCGCTCACTTTCTATCGCGCGACGAAAATGTATGCCTGCTCCAGTACTCCTGCTGTAACGTTAATGTTCAAGTTTTCCCTTCTGCCGGAACTCCCAGAGTGCAACGCGTTGTTTTTTTTTTGTGTATGATGGATGCAAAAATAGAGAACAATTGTTTCACACTCATCAGAAGCGGTTTCTTCTTCGATTGTTATCTTAATCTTAATATACACGGTGTTTTGATCGTTCTGGACCCATAAAGGGATGATTCAGCCCGTTGATATAAATAACTTTTCCTATGGGATCAAAGCTGGGAACTCAAAAAATTTTTTCGACGTTCCCATGCAAATTGACCAAGCGGCCGAACTGCCCATTTTTTTTTTTTGAGTTCCCAGTATTGGTCCCATAGGAAAAATTGTTCATATCGACGGGCTGAATCACCCCTTTAAGGGTCCAGAAAGATCAAAATTTCACCGTGTATAAAACAAAGTCAGTTTTGTTCGAACACTTAATAACTGAACGGGTGAATCGATTTTATAATGTTTTATTTGTTAGTCCGAATAACGGAACAGCTATTAAAATATAAGAAATAGTTACGACAAAAAAAAGCTAAACGATGTTTGCCGGGTCAGCTTGTTTGTGATAAAATCATAATATTTCGTTATCCTTACTAATATTATAAATGCGAAAGTGAGTTTGTTTGTTTGCTACGCTTTCACGTCGTATCTACTGAACCGATCAGCATGAAATTTTGCATACAAGTTCTCTGGAGTACGGAGAAGGACATAAGCTACCGTTTATCCCGGGAAAAAGTAATATTCCCGAGGGATCGATTCATTGACGCGGGCGGAGCGGCGGGCGAAAGCTAGTTCTAAATAAATAACAAAATTAAAGAATAAAAAAAAGCAAAGAGAAAAATATAGGTACTAAATAACAATAATAGTTCTTACAAAAAACTGGAGTCTATCATCCGTAGCGACTAACCATTTCTCGTTGACGGTGAAATAATCCTTTTATATTGCATAGTCGTTTCTTTCTAATGAACTCAATCAAAACGTTGTTTCTTGACGGAAGACACGAACATGTACTTCCACCTTCCACAAAAAGTAATTTTTATATAATCACGCAAATAGTATTTCAAACTTCCAGTACCATTGGTCCGTGTAACCGATGCGCGGTCCTAATGTGGTTTCTACTTTCATTTGTATTTGTTTGTTTATTAGTTGATTAAACGCTGGGGTGCAATGGACCGTGAAATTTGAGGTCAGCCCACCAGCCCAAAGCTAATTTGTGTTTTTTTTTTCCTGATTTGAATGCGTGGAACGAAATAATTAGATTGTAATCAGGCGTGCATTCTAAAAGGGAATTGTGATTCGATTTTTAAATGTTATTTGGTTAAAAGTACGTGACAGCTATTTCTTGCATTATTTTATGAGATTTTAAAATGCTTGAAATATTGTGTGGTACTCCCCAGCATGACCATAAACGCTTTTCTAATAATGGTAAGATGTAAAAGGTAGCTTGTATTATGTACGATTTTGTACCCACAGAATATATAGTTATATATTCACTTTAAAAATAAATAATTACATTAAAACAAATATTAAAGTGGGCTCCCGTAACAAAATTGTTTTCTCAAACATGCTCGGAAATGTAAGCATTATTGTAGTAAAATGAAGCCTCAAAGTTTGTAATTCTTGGCTGGTGCACTACTTTACCGGCCTAGGCCAGGAAAGTAAGTATGAAAATTCATTCCTGGCCGCTGCTCAAAACTTTTTAATTAATCTATATAACTTGTACTATCTAACTTGTTACACAGCCAATGGCTACCACATTATAAAAAAATGCACTCATCGAGCATATAAGTATATGAATATGAAAATAATTTAATTAAAATGTTGGTTAAATGACACAAAAATATGACAATAATAAAAAGAAAAAACGCGGGAAAGCAGATTTTTACGGTATTACATTTTTTAGGTAAAATATGCCTGTGCTGTATGGGCTATGTTTCTTTAGCACAAAATGACAATTGAAATTAAAAAAGAAAATAACGCGGGAATGTACTATTATATATTTTACTGCAAGCAAGATTGTTGTTTTGGTTTGTTTTGCAGATTGCATATAATGGAGTTTATAATGTAAAATCGGTGTAATTTGGTGTTATAAATGGCTATGTTTATGAACAATGTGTGAACTAACTAAAGTGTCATGGTGCGGATTTAGAGATTTACATAGCGGGCTGGTTGTCGCTCGCGTAACTGCGTAGTCTATGATCAAACCAGAGGATTCATGGGAATTGTCGCCAGGAGCTCCGTCGAATCAACGAAATGAATTATACCATCATTTCTTTGATAAAACGTTGAAAAATATGAAGGAAAAGGCGTAGAACACCAAATGCCGTAAAACAAATATGCAAATAAAAATGTACATACATACTATTATCGTTTTTTTTATAGTATACTCATTTATTCCCAGTAGTACATCTTTCATTATTTCCTCGCATTTCTTGAGAAAAGCACAATATGTGCCTATGCTGGGAATCGGCTTGCCGAACTCGTATTTATTCCAAGGCCTCGCTGACGCTCGGCCTTGAAAACTCTACCCCCTTACGTTCGTTTTTACTCGATATTAATAACGGAAAAAAGGTAGACGCTTTAAATATTGACGGAATATTATTATTCACTTTTAAAATAATACAACTGACATTTTAGATAATGGCGCACTTGGCTGGTTTTTATCTTCCAGACCAGCATGGAGTAAACGCCAAAGTAATTTCCTCTGACAACTCAGCTTGCCCCATAATTAATCCAAAGTCTGGGCCGACCGCATTGAAAGTGATTTATTACCTTATGGTGCCCCATCTTAATTACCATGTGCTGAAGTTTGATTGAGGTAAACCCTTTATTTCACAAAGCTTTAACTTTCAATGACATATAAATAAGACTTATATATTGGCCTGGGAAAAAAAAAGAATAATGTACGAGCAGCTAGCTTCTCTTACCTGCACAAACCTAATATTAGGAAAAAAAAATTCCTATGAGTTCCGGTTTAGTAGCTTGGCCAAAACTTTAAGGTGAACTAGTTTGGCCTAGGACAAACTGCATTAATTATTGATTTTAACATATACAAATATTTATCCTAATATATGTCATAGCTTTTGGAGTTTGGGATCTCAAAAATTATATCAATTTTAGGATCCAAAATGGAGGGCATAATTTTTCAAGACAATTTAACATTGGTGTCGTTTTTGGGGTATTATGAGGTATTCAAAATTATGTAAATTTTCAGATCCAAGATGGTCACCACCTCAAAACGAGAAAACACATAAGACGATTTTTTATGCATGAAAGAAGGTGTCCTCTGTCTAGTGTCTTACAATCAATATTATTTTCAAGACCGAGAAGATCTACAACACCAAATACCTCGTAAACGACACTCTGTCGAATTAAACATGTAAAAAAAACCTTATTAGTAAAAACGCAATCGTTTTTGTACTAACTGGAACAAATCTCATCGTTTTGCTTGTTTTCATTTAATGCTTAGATCATAGTGCACTATAAAATTAAACAAGAAAAAATATAAAAAAAATTTTTTTTTGGTTTGGAGCATTGCCTACGTGCACCAAAAAGTTTTGTGACTGTCACTCTTAGCCACTCCTAGGTATTTTTTATGTGTAACCGCTCAAATAATGTTTACTCGTACAATTGTCATGCTGTAAAGACACGTTTTTGTGTCTCAATCTACCTAAGAATGTATTAAAAGTAAGCTTCATTGATTGGTGTTTGCCTTATGTTTGTAACTAGCTTTCGCCCGCGGCTCCGCCCGCATAAATGTCGATCCCTCGGGAACAGTACTTTTTCCCGGGATAAAATGTACCCTATGTCCTTCTCCGTACCCCAGACAACGTGTATGCTAAATTTCATGATCGGTTCAGTAGTTACTTCGTGAAAGCGTAACAAACAAACAAACAAACTCACTTTCGCATTTATAATATTAGTTAGGATTAGGATCTTATCTTATCTTATCTTCGATGGGGCCGACTCCGAGTCGGTAGCACGTCTAACCTTTGGGTTATTTTGTACTTACCCCATGCCTTACTCACCCGCACGGTTTATTCTGAAGAAGGACTGCATGAGCTTCAGAACATCGCCCAGTGCGTAGTGCCTGTAGTCCTCTAGCTCAGGATAAGGTGATCCTAAGAGGTCCAAACGCTTACCAGCTAACGAGTCACAGATACACAGAATGTGTCTCATTGTCTCCTCCGATTCCTCACATGCCCTACATAGTGGGCTTTCGACAATTTTTAGTTTAAAGAGATGACTGTTATTTTCAAAGTGTCCAGTCAGGGCTCCCACTAGAACTCTTGTCTGTTTCCTGCTGTATTTGCAGATCACTTTGTGCCACCTGGCGCTGTCGGATTAGGATTAATAAAATTGTAATGAAAAGTGCCTTATTGATAACAATGGGCGATGAGACTAGCGTCATATATTTTTTAACCTGCGCACTCACCGTGTCGCTAAACTCTCACCACCTTAGACTCTGTCTAGCGTGTATTAAAAAATGTAGCTCTCTACAAACAGATCTCCGCCGCACGTGACAAGAGGGCTGGCTACTTTTTCGCACAGAGGATAAGCGTCGCTATCCAGCGTGAAAATGCAACCAGCATTCTTGCCAACATGCCATATGGGCAAGAATTTTTAGATTTTTAATTTGTAATTTAATTTGGTTTATTTTAGTTTGTAATTTTATGGTAGGTTAGCTTATTAGTTTTATATGATTTCTAAATAAATATATAAAAAATAATTTTATCTGACAATTTAGCTTGGCCAATAATTAATCCGAAGACTGGGCCGACCGCATTGAACGTGATTTATTGCCCCATGGTGCTCCATCTTAATTACCATGTGCTGAAAGTTTGATCAAGGTCCTTTATTACACCATAGCCCAAATTATATAATCTCATTGAGATGGGTTAGTGGGGAGATCTTTATATGATATAGAGCACCAAGTTTGTTTGTATGTATGTTTGTTTGTTTGTTTGTTACGCTTTCACGCCGTATCTACTAAACCGATCAGCATGAAATTTTGCATACACGTTCTCTGGAGTACGGAGAAGGACATAGACTACCTGTTATTCCGGGATAAAGTACTATTCCCAAGGGATCGACATTGACGCGGGCGGAGCCGCGGGTGAAAGCTAGTACTATATAAAAAAGATTTCTCACACAAATAGTGCTAGTACCCTTTCTGTTGTTAGAATCGGTTTAAATAGGAATGGAAGCTCTGTACGTTACTTCTAGGCCTCGTCACAGAACCATTATCAATATACATGGCTAGCTCCGTACACATCGATATACTTGGCGCAGCGGTCAACACGCCAGCCTGCGACACGAGAGTGCCCGGGTTCGATCCCCGGCCAGGTCAAGATGGAAAATGTTCTTTTTCAGATTGGCCTGGGTCTTGGATGTGTATCTTTATATGTATTTGTTATAAAATATAGTATCGTTGAGTTAGTATCATATAAAAGTCTCGAACTTACTTTGGGGCTAACTCAATCTGTGTGATTTGTCCTTATATATTTATTTTCTATTTATTATTTTAAATTAAATATTTTACAGTCGTCTTTCTGACTCATAAGCTTTAGGTATGCTTATTTACTTAGATTAGTCCTTCCATAATGTATCTTTGTGGTGCAATAAAGTATTTTTACTTACTTTACTTACATAATCACTATATCTACAAAAATAGACCTGAAACCACACGACGGCTTTCAGTACGGTTTATTTAAATAATCTTTCATATTAAAAACCGACTTCAATCAAACCACACATTAGGACATTGCAGGATTGAATCACCTGATTGTCTGATAATAAAGATGATTTCGTGCTTTGGAAGGCACCTTAAGCTGTTGGTCCCGGCTGCCATCTAGTAGTTGTAAAAGGGACCACGTCAGTGGCCGAGAGGCGGTTCTGAAGAACTCTGACACCAGGTTGATTGACCGTGACACCTACTCTAAATGAATGATGAATCAAACCACAAAACCGATTGTAATTAATTTAAGTGGGGCTATCTTGAAAGCATGCCCTTTCAAAGGAAAATAATTTTTCAAGACAGTTTTTAAATGACTGAGTTCTCAAGTAAAAAACATTAAAAAGATACAACCGAATTGATAACCTCCCCCTTTTTTTAAGTTGGTTGAAAGTAAGCCCTATTCGTACTTGGCCATCTTTTTAACATTTAAAATGCACTGCACTCGCGACAGGATTCAGACAGGATGACAGAATAATTTACTAAGTATACTGCACGCTCTGTTGTAAATAACCGTTGATATTAAAACATCTACAGCTGACAGGGCCGGCACACCTTTGTTTTAATATTTCGAAATATGAAGGAAGGACGTTAAAATTAGTAATTTTTTTTATGTTATAAGATGGCAAACGAGCAAGCGTGTCACCTGATGGTAAGTGATCACCGCTGCCCATAGACAACTGCATCACTAGGGTGTGACAGGTGCGTTGTCGGCCTTTCAAGGAGTTGGGGGAAGGAAATGAGGAGGGTTAACTAATCCTAACTTCCTAATCCTAACTAATATTATAAATGCGAAAGTGAGTTTGTTTGTTTGTTTGTTTGTTTGTTACGCTTTCACGCCGTAACTACTGAACCTATCATCATGAAATTTTGCATACAAGTTCTCTGGAGTACGGAGAAGGACATAGGCTACCTTTTATCCCGGGAAAAAGTACTATTCCCGAGGGCTCTACATTGACGCGGGCGGAGCCGCGGGCGAAAGCTAGTTAAGAAATAAATAGAATAACATAGTTAATGCAAAAAAATATTCTTAACTCATATTTTTGTCAAAATTATTAAACAAGTTTTGTATCTGCTATATGTAACAATTACTACAGACTAAAAGAACCACAAAATAAAGTTCTTGGTGTAAAATTAACACGGTAGTATATCTGTAGAACGTAGTGCATTCAACATAGATTTAGTAAAAAAGTCACTGCTGAACATAAGTCTAAGGATTTCCAAATTGTTGAAAGCTGTCTGCAACCGTTGGTAAGGTTTTCAGGCCATGTTGCTGATATCAACACTGGGTGAGAAATAGTGAAAAAGATCAATGAAATTTGGTTTTTGCCTTTTAGGCAGTCAGAAAAGCATATTTTAAAAAGCTTAGCAAACGCATCGTCGCGAGCGCGCCGCGCGGAGAGACGCGCGGCGCGGGCGGCGGCCCTCCTCAGTGATCAGCTGACGGCCGCGCCGGGACGTCCTTGACACTCGCCCTTAGGATGGCCTACTGACTAGGCTGAAACTGTCGGCATTTTTCTGACTAAAAATACGTGAGTTAAACCGTTTTGTGATATATTAACATGATATCTCGCGTAAGTTTTAATAATAAAAGCTAATAATTCATAATAGAATAGACTTAAAGTTTATTATAAAACACTCAAACATTCGCAAACCATTACAAAACGGAAATTTGAATTTTTCCTGTACAAATTCAACAATAAAAGGTATATTTATGAGCAAGCATTGCAGCATTTCAAAAATGTTGTTCGCTCAGCATAACGCTTTTCAGACAGTTTATAAGCAAAGCAATGATATTCATTCGTAATACATTAATTAAAGATTTTTGACCTACTATGCTGGTCTGGGAGAAAAGAAAACACATAAAATGTACCAGCTGCTTCTCTTCCCGCCAGACCGTAGAAGCCGGCCGAGGAAATGGGCCAAAAATGAATCATGTTAATAGGCGATGCGGCTAGCAACCTATCACTATTTTGATTACGTATTCCATCTATACGCCCACCAACACGCTAAACGTGGTCTATGGTTCTTATGGCCTTAGGCTCTGTCTACCCCGAAAGGGATACAGACGTGATAATATTCACGGTGAAATTTTGATTGTTCTGGACCCTTATAGGGGTGATTCAGCCCATCGATATGAACAACTTTGCGTATGGGACCAGCGCTGGGAACTCAAGAAAAAAATGGGCAGTCCCATACAAAAAATTTCGGCCGCCCTGTCAATTTGTATGGGACGTCAAAAATTTTTTTGAGTTCCCAGCATTGGTCCCATAGGAAAAGTGATTATATCAACGGGCTGAATCATCCCTTTAAGGGTCCAGAACGATCAAAGTTTCACCGTGTATGTTTGTAAGGATTTTTAATTTAATAACTTGTAGGTTCTTGCCATCCCTAATGAGGAATGCAAATTAAGAGCTCTGTGTTTACGTTTTAATACGGCTGGCCGATCAATAAGTTCTCTCTCGCATATTAAAAACCAGCTTTGTTTGTGCATGCTTTTGCCTAATTAATTGCTTTATCTTTAAAAAATGGTATATTTGTTCTTCTTTGAAGTAGACTCTCGTTTACAAAAATTACAATACGTGGAATAGAATAAAATAGAATTAAACTTTATTTGTAAAACTTATACATTACTAGCTGTTGCCCGCAGCTCCGCCCGCGTTAGTGTCGATCCTTCGGGAACAGTAGAATTTCTCGGAATTAAACATACGTGCCTCAAACTACCCCCATACCAAATTTCATCCAAATTGGTTCAATGGTTGAAGCGTGAAAGAAGACAGACAGAATTAATTTCGCATTTATAATATTAGTATGGATAGGTATAATGCTGTCGTATAATGATGATGAATTGACTTGGGATTTTAATTTTTCTATGTCACTTATATATTATGTCAAAGTCAAAGTCAAAGTCAAAATATTTTATTCATCGTAAGATATTTTAAATATCATTTGGTGAACGTTAAATTACACATTATTATTTACAACATTAATATTGTTGACGTCAATAAGTTACATAAAGCTAAGTTTACGCCGCTTCCAAGGCGGAGTGCAGAAGAAGCGGCAACAAACTGCACAGCGCATTTTCTCCAAATGACATCAACTTACAATCTACGACATACTTAGAACTAAATGTGTGGACTTGAGCTTACATTGTCATGTCGTAAATTAAATTTTAATTTGTAGTATGAAAGAATAGTAACGAAACAAGAAATTAAATTTTTGATTAAATGTCAAAAGTCAAAACACAATACGTACAAATTGTACCAATTCATGTCATTTTTATATTAGTAACATGACGAGAGTCCGGCACCGAGCTTTGGCCAGATATTTTTATCGTTTAAAAAATCATCAGTCCTGTAATAAGCCTTTTTACATAGTACCTGTTTAACATACGCTTTGAATTGTCTATCAGGCATATCAAGGACTGATTCTGGCAACTTATTATAATATCGTATACAGTTACCTAAAAACGAATCACTAACCCTGCTAAGCCTATACCGCGGGAGAAATAATTTGTTTTTATTACGTAATGGCCTATCTGTAAAGTAACTTATTTTTTTGAAAAGCGACATATTTGTATGTAAGTGTGCTAATATATATTTGCAGGCAAACTTGAGTTCATTCAAATGACGATAACTTTTTTTTTTAATGAACCGATTTTGAAGAAACAAACTTTAAATGTTTTGCTGAGTTAAAACAAAGCAATTGGTGAAATTTTGAAGTAAATCGGTCCAGTATTTTCGGAGATAATCGTGATCATACATACAGACAGACAGACAGACAAGAAATTCGAAAAAAATATTTTTGCTTTCTATTATTATTTTTAAGTATCCCTCTATCCATTTCAGTCAAAAATTCTAAATGTACAGACAAAATATTTTTACTGTTTTATTATATGTATAGACTAGCTGTTGCCCGCGGCTCCGCCCGCGTTAATGTCGTTCCCTTGGGAACAGTAGAAATGATAAAAATTCCATACAAACCCCTGCCCCTTTGCTTTTTCCCCTTAAGGGGGAATTTAATACATTGCACCTGCATAGATCTTTAGCCCTTAAGGAGGGGATTTTGCCCATTTCACCTACACAGATATTTTTTTATTGTAATGGAGAACTTCTTATTGTCATATTTCTAAGTAAATAAAAAAAAATCCATACAAACTTTACCCCACCTATTCTACCCCTTCAAGGGGAAATTTCGACCATTTTAACTACACAGATCTTTTTAATTGTAATGTAAACATATATACTTATTTTTATACTTCTATGTCCAGAAATGCGAAAATTTCCATACAATCTCCCCCCCTTTATCCCTTAAGGGGGAAATTTTGTACATTTCACCTACACAGATCAGAGATCTTCACAGATCTTTTTTAATTGTAACCTAGAACGTATATACTTATTTTCATATCTCTAAGTCTAGAAATGGAAAAATTCCATACAAACTTTACCCCCTATTTACCCCTTCAAGGGAGAATGTTGTCTGGTTCACCTAAACAGATCTTTTTTAATTTTAATTGAGAACTTGCGTACCTACTTTCAAACTTCTAAGTCCAGAAATGAGAAAATTCCATAAAACTTCAACCCCTTTGATTTTCTAAAAATCCTTTCTTAGTGCTCATTTACATCATAAAAAGAATCCCTGTGCCAAATTTCAAGTTTCTGCGCACAGTAGTTTCAGCTGTGCGTTGATATATAAGTCAGGTTTGCCTTTGGCCCGCAGCTCCGCCCGCATAAGTGTCGATTTCTCAGGAACAGTAGAATTATTAGTTAAACCCGGAATACATTAGTTCATGACTTTCAATGAGAACACCTTAATATTGAATTTCAATTGAATAACTTCAAAAACGGAAAGTTTCATACTAACTTTATATCCCCGTTATATCCCCTTAAGGGATGATTTTTGAGAAAATATTTTACTCGTGTTTCATGCCTTTTAGTAAAGAACCTTCATGCTGAATTTCATTCGACTAACTTCAAAAATGGCAAAGTTTCATGCTTACTTTGCACCCCTAATTTACCCCCTTAAGGGATAATTTTTGAATAAAATATTTTACTTGTGTTTCATACCTTTCAGTAAAGAACCTTCATGCTGAATTTCATTCGAATAACTTCAAAAACAACAAAGATTCATACTAACTTTGCAACCCGTTTTTCCCCCTAAGGAGATGAATTTCCAAAAATCCTTTCTTAGTGCTCCCCTACGTTATAAAAGGAACCCCTGTGCAAAATTTCAAGTTCCTAACCCTTATAATTTAGGCCCTGCGTTGATATGTCAGTCAGTCAGTCAGCTTCTCCTTTTTTTTAGTATGGATTACTATGGATAGTATGGATAGGTATAATGCTGTCGTATAATGATGATGAATTGACTTTGGATTTTAATTTTCTTATGTCACTTATTATTTTATTTTATTTTTGCTATATGTTAGCAGGTAAACTCATGCCTTGAGTTCATTCAAATGACGATAACTTTTTTTTTAATGAACCGATTTTGATGATACAAACTTTAAATGTTAAACTGAGTTAAAACAAAGCAATTGGTGAAAGTTTGAAGTAAATCGGTTCAGTATTTTTGGAGATAATCGTGATCATACATACAGACAGACAGACAGACAGACAAGAAATTCCAAAAATTTTTTTTTGCTTTCTATTATTCTTTTTACGTGTCCCTCTATCCATTTCAGTCAAAAATTCGAAATGTACAGACAAAATAATTTTACTGTTTTATTATATGTATAGATTAAAATACAATATTTTTCTCACAAATGTTTTATAATTATATAAAATACAACAAGTAACTGCCTATGTATACTGCAGCTATCCAAAAAGGCCATAAGTATAGATTTTTTTCTTTTTTTTTATGATATAGGGCGGCAAACGAGCAAGCGGGTCACCTGATGGTAAGTGATCACCGCTGCCCATGGACAACATCTGGTTGTGACAGTTGTGTTGTCAGCCTTTCAAGGAGTTGGGGGAAGGAAATGGGGTGGGGAGAAGGAAAGATGGGCCTCCGGCTTTCTTACTCTCTAAACAAAGCATAGAAGCGGTAAAGCTTCAACTCAGACGACAATTTTCTGTGAGAGTGTGGTACTTCCCCGGACGAGCCGATCCATTCATGCTACTAGCAAAAAGCAATGTAAGCTTAGGTTCCTTCAAAAAATCGTGTGTTGGCAGATAATCAATAAATAAATGCTTTTCATTGCTGTTTAGTTATCAAATACACCTAGGAGTAAGAAATAAGATGACAGCTGAAAAGTCAACGTGTATTTTAAATTGAAATATAATTATTTGACAAGCTCCGTGGCGCAGTGGTCAACATGCCAGCCTGCGACACAGAGTGACCGGGTTCGATTCCCGGCCAGGTCAAGATGGAAAATGATCTTTTTCAGATTGGCCTGGGTCTTGGATGTTTATCTATGTATGTATTTGTTATAAAATATAGTATCGTTGAGTTAGTATCCCATAACACAAGTCTCGAACTTTCTTTGGGGCTAGCTCAATCTGTGTGATTTGTCCGTATATATTTATATTTATTATATTTATAATAAAATAATCTCGCTTTTGACGATGGGTACTAGCGTCGAAACACAAGAAGCCAAAGAAACTGCGTTCTTTGACCCGCCCGCCAAGCGTGATGAGTATCGCAATATTTTTCCATGACACGAGGAATCCTTGTTCATCAGAGGATTCCTTATGGCTGAAATGACGAATAAAATAACAAAGATCCTGTTTACTATAATATATCTTTATATTTCGCAACAAATTTTCAAAATAAGGCAAGAATCACATCTGACTATTTTTAATAAAAAAAAAAATAGTTTGCAAACTATCTTATCGTATTTTATACGTGCTACTAAAACTCACAAAATGAACAATACAAGTATTATATACAAATACTGCCAGTTGTAGCAGAAAAAATACTCATTTATGTGCCCCTTTTTTATTGTTCGTTTATTTCTAGTTATATTTTTATGCGAGGGTCGTGTTTTGTAGGCTTTCTTTCGTGTTAAATGTTATGCCCTGTTTTGTGAAAATGTTAGGTTAGGACTGGCGGCAATTACTGGGAATTTACTGGCGTTTATGGCAGAAGTAAAGGAAAATATAACAATGGAAAGGTGCGAATTTTAACCCCTGTAGGCTTGATATATTGTTCCGAGTGACCTTGTATTTTTAACGGCTTTCGCGGCTTTCAATGCCTCATCATCTGAGCGTTTGTTAAAAACTTTATAATCCTTACTAATATTATAAATGCGAAAGTGAGTTTGTTTGTTTGTTTGTTTATTTGTTTGTTTGTTTGTTTGTTTGTTTGTTACGCTTTCACGCCGTAACTACTGAACCGATCATCATGAAATTTTGCATACAAGTTCTCTGGAGTACGGAGAAGGACATAGGCTACCTTTTATCCCGGGAAAAAGAACTGTTCCCGAGGGATCGACATTGACGCGTGCGGAGCTGCGGGCGAAAGCTAGTATTAAATATATTTTAAAAAGAAAATAAAAATGACGTGCAGAATTTAAAGCATGCGCTTTCAAGTTTAATAAATAAAAGAAAAGCCGGCCAAGTGCGAGTCGGACTCGCGCACGAAGGGTTCCGTACCGTTATCTATAAATACGGCAAAAAGAAATTATTTTGTATGGGAGTTCCCCTTTAATGTTAATTTTTTTATTTTTAAAGTGGTAATAAAACTAAATATTCTTGTGACAAGGGGAAAAAAACGTCAATTTCATAGGTAAAGACCCATTTAGCAAATTCGTATGGAAATTGTTGTAAATTTTAAACCCGTAGCTACACGCGGTTTTTAGGAACATTCTAAATGGACTTTTGCAGGTGATCGAAAATAGCCATCACTATCATTTTAGTTCACTAATGGAGAAAGGCATCGATTTAGATACTAACTTAACTTGGAAACCACATATTCAAAAATTGAAAAATAAATTATCCTCTTTTACATATGCTTTAAACCAATTGAAACGTGCGTCAGACCTCAAAACTTCCCTGGCAGCCTACTTTGCTTATGCACATTCCAGATTATCTTATAGTATTGTTATATGGGGTAACTGTTGTGAAGTAAATCACGTATTTACATTACAAAAAAATGCATTAGAATATTGGTTAATATTGAACAGACGACATCCTGCAGACCTTACTTTATTAAATATGAAATCTTGACCCTAACCTCGATATATATCCTGGAAATGTGCAAGTTTGTGAGGAAATATGAATACCTATTTACTTTAAAGGAAAATAATAATAAAAGAAACAATAGAGACTCAAACAAATTGATATTGCCGTCTACTACATTGAAATTAGTTTCGTCTAGCCCTCATCATATGGCTATAAAAATTTACAACCATATCCCCAATAACTTCAAAAATATAAAAAAACCCTCCCTATTCAATAAACATCTAAAATTATTCCTGATCAAAAAATGTTACTACAAATTATCAGATTTTTTTGATGATAAGTTTATATAAAAATAGCTTCCATTTCTCTACGCAGCAGGCTAAAAAATGCAATATAAATTTGTATACATTTCAATCTATTTATTTATTAGCAATTTTTTAACTATATTTATTTAACATTTATGTATTTCTAATTTTAATTTTAATTATGTATTTAATATTTAAGTAAAGTAGTGCAACTAGGTGCCTTAACTGTATGCAGTGCCCTTGCAGGGCGTCACTTGTATTCTAAAATTATTATGTAACACCTCTATGTAATTACTTGTGACTTGCAATAAAATCTGAATCTGAATCTGAGTCTCCCACGGATTCTTCGTTCCATACGAATATATTGAGAAAATATCTATACCGGTTGTTACAAAACTTCGAAATAATATTTAAGGGGCATGATCAGTCCATAATTTTAAACAACTATCCCCAGGGAACATACATCGAAAGACAAAAAAAAGTTTTGACTTTCCATAGAAAGCTGATCAGCTGATTACTTATTTCGTATCAGAGATCGATTTTTTCTTTTCATGTCTCGAAGTGTGTCCCATGGGGAAAGGTTTTTAATATTATGGACTGATCATGCCCCTTAAATATTATTTCGTAGTTTTGTAACACCCGGTATAGTAGTTGTCTCTTCGAGGACATGCTGGGGCTTAAAATTAAACCCAAAGTATCTTGAATTACTTGATTTATTGCAGTTTTACAATAGAAAAGTATATTAGCCGTGTTCACTTGTACGGAGTAGAATTTGGAAGCGTGGGTAAACTAATAAAAACAGCACTTGCGATAATTCTTTCGCCTACTCAAATTAAATAGCACCAATGCACTGGTTAAAAACTGAACGCCATGAAATCATGATAGGCGCGCCGCAACATCTTCCGGCCTCGTTGAAAGGTGAAGGCTTTCAACATTTAATCCTCTTCTGAAGGGAGGGGGCAGAGACGAACCAAGGGACGCCGCACACATCCTCTCGCAGTATTCACATCAGCAACACGGGAAATTCCATCTGCTCCTGGGAATAGACGAACTACTCGCCCAAGCCGCCAGTTTAATGGAGGAATGTTGTCTTCTTGCAGGAGAACCATATCACCAATTTTCAGTTTAGCATGTGAAGTCTTCCATTTGGTTCTTTGTTGCAATTCGGATATGTACTCCTTCTGCCATCTATTCCAGAAATGTTGTCTGAGTCTCTCAAGTCTCTCATATCTTCTCAAATGAGTTTCTTTAGAATCTTGCAAATTAGGAGAAGGCAGCGCAGTTAATGGTCTTCCGATGATGAAGTGCCCAGGTGTAAGACAAAGGAAATCATCAGGGGAGGACGATAAAGGGTATAAAGGACGGCTATTTAAAATAGCTTCGATTTGAGCAAACAAGGTTAGAATTTCCTCGAATGTGAGGTGACTGTTTCCAAGTACACGTTTTAGATGATATTTCGCGGATTTAACACCAGCTTCGAATATACCGCCGAAATGGGATCCGTAAGGAGGTGAGAACTTAAATTGTATAGATTCTTGAATGGCAAATTGATGTAGAGGATCTTTCATATTTTTTATAAAATCTGATAACTCCTTAGCAGCAGCTACAAAATTACGGCCATTGTCGCAAAATATTTCCGCAGGCTTGCCACGGCGAGCTATGAATCTTCGAAGAGTCATCAGGAATGCATCCTTCGACAGGTCGCTTATAGCTTCTAAATGAAGGCATTTGTACCTTAGGCAAACGAATAAACATAAATAACATTTGATGAGTTTACTACCACGACCTTTACGGTTTAAAATGTAAAAAGGCCCGGCCAAATCTAGACCAACGGACAGATTAGGAAAATCAGGTCTCACCCTTTGAGGAGGCAACTCTCCCATTTTTGGACGAAGAGTGTTACCACTAAGACGTCTGCAGACAACACACTTATTGACAGTCCTTCTAGCTAGCTGTCGACCGTTTACTGGCCACACTGTCTCTCTTATGGTTGCTAAAAGCAATTGTGGACCAGCATGCATATTTAGTAAATGCTCTTTTTCAAAGTAAAGTTTAGTAAAGTAATGTGATGAATGCAAAAGGATTGGGTGTTTCTTATCATAAGAAAATTCAGAGTTATTTAGTCTACCACCTACTCTAATTAAATTATTTTTGTCCATAAAAGGAGATAGGGATAGTAACTTAGATCGAGAACTTAATTGCTTATTATTTAGTAATAAGTCGTATTCGACTGGAAAAGACTGTTTTTGAGAAATAATACATAAAGTTGTAAAAGATTAATCTAATTCTTCCAAAGATAAGTTTTCATTATTTTTGTGTTTAGGATTTTTTGAATTATATATGAATCGAATAACGTAAGCCATAGATCTTACCAGTCTGTTTAATTTAGAAAATCGTTCAAAGTTTATTACAGGTTCAGGTATGACCACGGGATTGGATTTTATTTCAGGTAAGTCTACAGGTAAGTTTTTGTATGGTTTATTAATTAATTTAGGCCATTTTGTAATGTTTTCAGATAAGAAGTCTGGGCCAGACCACCACAGCTTCATAGATACCAGCCTACTCGCATCGACACCCCGGGATATAAGATCAGCCGGATTTGAATCAGTTGGAACGTAACGCCACGATTTAGTTTGCGTTTTTTCGTGTATTTCCATGATACGGTTTGCAACATAAGTTTTTAGTTTTGAAACATCAGTATTGATCCAAGCAATCACTATACTAGAATCGCACCAGTGGAAAATACGAAGAGGCTTAAATCTGAATGAATCTAGCACAATTTCGCAGAGTCTGGCTGCAAGCAAAGCAGCTGCAAGCTCTAAGCGAGGCATCGTTGTAGGCCGGATTGGGCAAACTTTGGATTTAGAGCAAAGTAAATGAGTAACAATTTGATTATTTGAATCAATGGATCGTAGATAGATGCACGCTCCATATGCTGATTGAGAAGCATCGCTAAAAGTATGCAGTTCAATCTCTTTAGGATTGTCACAGAGAGCCAACCTAGGTACATTAAACTCCCTGAGGTAAGAAAAGTTTTTGGAGATTTTTAGCCAATCTTCTTTAATATTTTCAGGGATAGACTGATCCCAGTCCAGCGTCTCCTTCCACAACCTTTGCATGATAATTTTTGGCTGAATGATAAATGGGCTTAGAAGGCCAAGCGGATCAAAGATTTTTGATGAATCAGAAAGAATACTTCTTTTAGTTATTTTGTCATGATAAGTAAAATCCTTTAGTGGGAAATTTAGACTATCAATCGCAGGATCCCACCCAAGTCCGAGGGTACTAGATGACTGACTAATTGTTAAGTGATCTTGTGAATTTAGTTTGTCTTGCTCTAATACAGAAGATGAATTACTTTTGAACTTTCTTAATGGAAGGCAACCTTTACTTAGTGCATTTGTGACTGCATGTTTGATATAAAGTAATTGGGTTTCATCATTACAACCAGTAATGACGTCATCACAGTAAAAGTCCCTTTGGATAATTGTTTTGATGAGTTCATCTTCCTGCTCCTCTCCTAGCTGCCAAAGGCATCGAGTGCTCAAATAACTCGCACTTGCGGTTCCGTAAGTGACGGTATTTAGTCTCAATGTTTTAATGGGGTCAGACTCATCTTTTCTCCATAATATCAGTTGCAGGTCGCGATCTTTATCATTAACTAAGACTTGGCGATAAAATTTAGAAATATCACCGCATAAAATGAATTTATATGTCCTGCTTCTGATTAAAATGGCGAAGAGAGAGTCTTGCATATTTGGACCTACCATTAGAATGTCATTTAGAGCATAGCCAGATGAGGAGCAAGAAGAGCCATCGAACACTACTCGGAGTTGGGTAGATTCACTGTTTTCTTTGAAAACTGCGTGATGACATAGAAAGTATGAATTATAGGGTATTGATTGTTTTGATTCGGAGAGATGTCCTAGTTCTGCATACTCTTCGATGAATTTTGTGTAGTGTAATTTTAGAGATGAATTTCGTCTAAATCTTTTGTCTAGATTTAGGAATCTTTTCTTAGCAAGATTATAAGAATCTCCTAGACAATCGGGAGTGTCGAGCATTGGTAGCCGAACACAAAATCTGCCGGTGTCTAAGCGAGTTGTATTTTGTATAAAATGATTTTCACATAGCTTATCATTACTACTGAGAATAGGCCTTTTAGGAAGCTCTTCGATTTCCCAGAATTTTGTAAGAATATTGTCGATATTGTTTTGTGATGAATTTAGTATAGTATGATTGCAATTTACTATACCCTTATCTTTAGAGTATAAAGGTACAGGGCCGGAAATCAACCATCCGAATTTTGAGTTTCGTAATTTAGGGCCGCCATCACCAGTAGACTTAGTTTCGTTGCCAAGAATTTCCCAAAAGACGTCTGCTCCAAGGAGGACATCGATACGGGCAGGCTGGTAAAACGCAGGATCGGCCAAAAGTAGGTTTTTAGGTAGGTGAAAACTTCGTAAATCTAAAGGAGCTTTAGGGATCTCACTTGTTAGATTTTCTAGAATGTAGCATGAAACATTAAGATTGTATGAACTGTTTAATGAGTTTAGTTGAACCGTACAAGTTTCAACGACTTGATTTGCACAGGTATTACCAATGCCAATGACCCTTATGGGATCTATATATTTGGAATTTAATGATAACATTTGTTTCAATCGTTTACTCAAGAATGAGGACTGGGACCCACAGTCTAAAAGAGCGCGAACTCTTTCTATTTGTTTTGTTATAGGATTGCATACTTCAATAAGCGCAGTAGACAGCAAAACTTGAGTTTTAGTTTGATTAGAAACATTAAGTACAAATTCGCTTTCGTTTACGACTGTACTATTCGTTTCTTGGATTTGATGTAGTAAACTATTGTGTCTTTGCTTACATACTCGACAAGACCCCATACGGCAATCCTCCAGAAGGTGTCCCTGCCTCAAACAATTTTGACATAATTTGAATTTAGAAACATCAGACAGTCTGTCCTGAATACTCTTTGATTTGAATACAGGGCAGTCATATATTCTATGATGAGTGTCGTCACAAATAATACATGAATATTTAGAATTGTTTTGATTTGAAACAGTAAATGATTTAGTATGTGAGACACGATTATGATTAAACCTGGAATTTTGATCTTTATTGTAATTATTGAATACGTTATTTTTAGAAGAAGTGGATGCAGGTTTTGATGAAGTGTTATCACTCTTGTTGCGAGCTAAAGACTCTAAGACATCAGCACGATCATTCAAAAATTTATAAAATTGGACTAAAGTGGGAACATCATCAAGAGTATTTCGGTACTCTTCCCATTTAACTAATGTTTGATTATCTAATTTTGAAGTCAACATAAATATAAGGAGTATGTCCCATTTATCTGTCGGCTGGTCTAGACTAGCTAAGGCACGCAAGTTCTTTGTAACATGGTCTACTAAAAATCTTAAAGACCTGTCAGACTCACGCTGAACAGGCTGTATAGAAAATAAGGATTTTAAATGATAATTAATCAAAGACCTTTTATTATTATATCGCTCACAAATGATTTTCCATGCCTCAGGATAATTTGCTGATGACACTTCGAGATTAGCGATAAGTCTTGATGCATCCCCTTCGAGATATGAATTAAGATAATGGAACTTGTGAATAGGTGAAATTCGATCATTATTGTGAATTAGATTTTCGAAAGAATCGCGAAATGCAAGCCAGCGAAAACCATCTCCACTGAATTTAGAGATTTGCAAATTTGGCAAACGAAAACCAAAGTCTTTGTGATCGTGAAAACATTGAGACTGATCCTTCTCATTTTCGGTGTGAGCCTCGACTAAAGATTTAGCAGTCGCGATATTAATAATAATATCCTTTTCTATAAAGTCGCGCTCATCGATTTCAGAGTAAATGTTTTCTGAATTTAACACTTCTATCTCGCTTTGCAAATCATCGAATTTTACGGACAAAGTCTCAAACTTTGTTATTTTTAAATTTAATTCAGCAAGTTCAGTTTGATAGAAGTTCTTGCCTTTTCAACTCAGATATATATTTTTTAAACTTTGTTATTTGTCCCTTTATGGAACTTCGCCTTGTAATTAATTCCTTTAATTTTATTGAGTGATTAGTAACACTAGATCCTTTATCAGTCATTTTGCAAAACAAGAACAAATGTGTTGTTTAAAAAAAAACTATTTGAAATCACCTTAAAATCCCACTAACTACAAAATAAACAAAATAAATTCTCACGTTCCTTTACTGGCGAGAAGTCAGCTGCCTTTAAGAACCGGTTGCGCTCGCTCAGCTGATAACGCGGTGGCAGCGATAGCAACACGAAGCTGGTAGCTACTTGGCCGCGCAGTGTAGCGGTAATCCTGGAATAGTCGGCAAACTGATATGAAAATACTGAACGGAAACTATTTTTATATTTGAAACTAAGTAGAATTATGTAACTTGTGTATGTTTTTTATAGATTTTAAGTGGTCTTATTATTTTAAATAAATGTGATAAAATATGTAGAAAACAGTAGGGAGTAGGAATAATGTAGTTTAATTAACAAATGGTACACTGTATTTTACCTTCTATGTAGAATAGGTAAAGAAAAAAGACCTAGATTAACTTAGTATTTTACATTGAAGTTATATTTCACAAAGAAGTGACAATTGGAAACAGTCAACCAAAATATTATTGGAAATATGCTGTAGTATATGTAAACTGCTATTTGTATTGAATTAAGTTGTAATTAGTAAATTAAGTATGAAGTTATAGGAGGTTGGATAAATTTGAAAGGACAAAGGAAGGCACTTATCTTTTAGTTTGGGCTGCGATGTCCGGTTGCTGCTTTAGATGCATCAATGCACAAACATTCACTGGTTCCCAGATAATGATGACTCCACTTCAATCCAGACGTTGGTTTTGGGTTGATTTAGCTCGATACCACGAAGACCACGATGTCCGCCCGTGACGTCGATCTTGATTTTTGGATATTTGCGTCAATTTCGATTCCCCTCATGGGCCACCAAAACATGTCTCTTCGAGGACACGCTGGGGCTTAAAATTAAACCCAAAGTATCTTGAATTACTTGATTTATTGCAGTTTTACAATAGAAAAGTATATTAGCCGTGTTCACTTGTACGGAGTAGAATTTGGAAGCGTGGGTAAACTAATAAAAACAGCACTTGCGATAATTCTTTCGCCTACTCAAATTAAATAGCACCAATGCACTGGTTAAAAACTGAACGCCATGAAATCATGATAGGCGCGCCGCAACAGTAGTAAAAAGTGTTGGTTTTTAATATTGTTATAACTATCAATTTATATTTATAAAAGAAAAGAAAAAAAATTATATTTAACTGGCTAGTTTATTTGATCCCTCGGTAACAGTAGAATTAACCGGAATTAAAGGTATCTACCCTATCGTCTTTCCCGAGTTTCCATACCAAATTGATTCAATGGTTGAAGCATGGAAAGATGACAGACAAACAGACAGAGTTACTATCGCATTTATAATATTAGTATGGAATAATACCTTTCTATCCGTGTGGTTTTCGGCAGAGTAGAATAGGACCACTCCTAGTCTTGCCATGGATGTCGTAAGAGGCGACTTAGGAAATACAAGCTAAACAAAGCTCATAAACATCAATGATACCTCTCCAACCCGTCTGGCCAGCGAGGAGAGTGTAGGCCAAATCCTCTGTCTGCTCTGGCCAAGTATGGCTCCGGTAGTACAGAGAGGGTTATGATCCTGCAGTGGAAAAAAGCCTGATGATGATGATACCTTTGTATTATTTTACAACTTGTTTTTTTTTTATTTTATTTTATCATGCTATTTATTACTGTATGAGAATACAAATATTAACGACATATAACGACACTAGCTTTCGCCCGCGGCTCCGCCCGCGTCAATGTCGATCCCTCGGGAATAGTACTTTTTCCCGGGATAAAAGGTAGCCTATGTCCTTCTCCGTACTCCAGAGAACTTGTATGCAAAATTTTATGATGATCGGTTCAGTAGTTACGGCGTGATAGCGTAACAAACAAACAAACAAACAAACAAACAAACAAACAAACAAACAAACAAACAAACAAACAAACAAACAAACAAACAAACAAACAAACAAACAAACAAACAAACAAACAAACAAACAAACAAACAAACAAACAAACAAACAAACAAACAAACAAACAAACAAACAAACAAACATACAAACAAACAAACTCACTTTCGCATTTATAATATTAGTAAGGAGTAAGGATACACTTATTAAACCTGTCAAAAAAACCTTTTCTTTCTTTCTGACCTCATACGTGCCATTTCTATAAGTATCCATACATATTATCCATTTGCGTCCATTTAGCGACAACTCATATGAATTATTAATTCCCGAATATACATCAGGACTCTAGGAGTCCATTTTATTCGCATAAAAAGAAGGCCTCATCTACATACTCCCAAGCAACGTGGATCAGTGTTTTACATGAAAAAGGAACGGTCCTATACGAGAAAAAGCAATATCGTGTTAGGGCCTGAATTTTGGTGCGGCTCAAGTGTTGAACGATTTATGGACTAAATGTATAGAGGCAACTGACGACTGACTGTGGCAGTTTCAACCACATTTTCTTATTCGTATTTCAATGTTCGTTCAGTGATTCTCAGTTTGAAATATTTTTTGTTGTAATTTTGTTGCAGCGTTTTGTTCTATTATTAGAACGATGAGAAAGCAGAAATAACTTCCATTCAATCATATTAGTGGGCCATGCAGCTAGAAACCAATCACTATTTTGGTTCTGTTGTCCACCTAAGCCATGCTAAACGAGGTTTTTAAGACGTTTTTATATCCCTTGCAAGGGAACAAAACGTAATAGTATGTATAAACAAAAAAAAATCAGCATTTCCATACAAAACTGTTCTGTCTGCCACCCGGCCTATTTGAATGGGAATGTCGATTTTTTTATGAGTTCCCAGCATTGTTTCCACAGCAAAAGTTGTTCATATTGATGGGCTGAGTCACCCCGCTAAGGGAACGTCAAGGGTCAATTTACACGCTCTATAATACTTTAGAACCTTTTGCATATTGTTTATGACCTGGGCCCTAATTCTCATTTCTATAGAGATTTATCGAATTCGACAAAAATATCGAAGACACGATGTCGCATGCAAATATCACTAAAATATCACTAATGCTATTCTGGGGCATAATAGACATGACATTTTACATCTCTACTGCAAAACGTTCCGTTTTGCTCGATTGTAACCAATCATAATCGAGAAAATATTAAATAACTTTAAAGTAAAATTATTCTGTGCTATATCGTAATGAATTATAAAATATCTTTACTTATAGCATTAGGTTACGTTAAATAATAATATTTTTAATGCATTGTATTTTATTTTCCATATTTATAAATAGCTCGTTTTGTTATTTTTGATGGGGTGTTTGCTTGAAATGAAACGTATCAACGTGCGGTCATTGAAGCGCGCATTTTGTGTTTTTGTTAAAATATCTAGAAAATTTAAATATTTGTAAAATCTTTCTTCAAAATAAACAATTATTTTAATTTTTGACTTAAAAGTGTGTGTGAATGTTTTTTTCTTGTAATTAACTTAAAAATATGGAGCGTGCAAAAACGTGCAAGTGGGACGAGCCTCCATCTACACCTTCTTCTTTCATGAAGAAAATAGCAGTCTCTGGCGGTTAATTTGATAAAAAGAACTTTGAAATTACGGATTTCGTAACCAAAGGTAAGCATATTTATCCCTAATAGGTATCTATTTCTGTTTAAAACTCCTAAATAAGTGTTTTTAATTCACCTAGTCTCATTGCTTCGAGCACCCAGTGATATCGGATTTGATGATCAAAAATTACAAACTCACATCAGCATATGTTATAATTAGACCATATTAGGTATTTCAAGGTCCTACTCGTATTTGTCCTATGTTTGGTCTCATTGTTAATATGAACAATGGTATTACATTGCCATGTGGTATCCGGCAGAGTAGAATAGGACCACTCCAAGTCTTCCCGTGGATGTCGTAGAAGGCGACTTAGGAATTACAAGATAAACAAAGCATCTAAGACACCTCTCCAACCCGTCTGGCCAGCGTGGAGAGTGTAGGCCAAGTCCTCTGGCTGCTCTGGCCAAGTATGGCCTTAGTAGTACAGAGAGGGTCGTGCTCCTGTAGTGGAGATAAAAAGGACCTGATGATGATGATAATGATGATGATTACATTAAATAAAAAAGCTGTATTTTAGGACACAGTAATTAGCCTTTATATTATTTATTAACATTTGATTGGTATTATTATCAACCATTATCCTTTTATTTTCAGATTCTAACGGCGAAGTTTCAACCCAAAAACCGCAGGCAAAAGACGACTTCTTGAAAATGAGACAAAACAATTTGGAACAACAAGAAATCAGCAATAACTGACGTAGTGAAGTGTGGATTAAAAATAAATGTTTAAATACCTATATAAGAGATATTTTATTTCAAAACAACCCCATATTACTTCGTAACCTAACATAAACATTATGAAAATTTTAATGTTATTGCATTAGACATTAATCTCGAGTGCTACCGACCATTCGATGTATGTCGAACGCTAGCAGTAGACATTTATCGAATGTGATAAAGTGAGAATAGCACAATTCGATATCCGCCATGTTTTTTCGATATATATCGAATTCGACTTCATGTCGAGCGTGCGAGAATCGCCCCCCAGATCTACTGACGGAACGGCTAGTCTATTAATTTAGTGGCTATGAACCGCGTCTGATAAAACAACACAACGTCTATGGGCCGATGTGCTTCTAAGGCGGAAAATATATTCATCCAAACAAAAATCAAAAATCATTTATTTGCTAACAATATGGTGACACATAGTTATACATTATTATGAGCGGGTGTTCGTTCACTAAATAGAAGCAAGCCTATTTTGCCTTTGCTGTGTGTTATATTTCAATAGTGGATTTTTAGATCAATGATACAAACACTTTCCATACTCTACCATCATCTTCCGTGGTCTTCTATGCTGGTCTGCAAGAAAAAAAATAATTTATTATTATTATCATAAAAAAAATATTTATATATTCACTATCAAAAAAAATTATTAAATTAAAATAAAATTAAAGGGGGGCTCCCGTACAAAAGACATGATTTTTTGCCGTTTATATAGATCACGGTACGGAACCCTTCGTGCGCGAGTCCGCCTCCCACTAGTCCAGTTTATACTTACCTTAATATTGTAAACATCTTTCTACATGTCTGCTAAGAAATTTAAAGATGTACCGTATTTCGAAATTTTCACTATGGCCTTCAAAACGTTTTGGTACATTATTCTAAACCTTATCAAAAACGAAAACCGCTAATAGCCTATAAATTAAGCCAAGATGGACCGGCGTCTGATATAACGACACTGCGTCTAAAGGCCAATGTGGAATACACTAATATTGCGTTTGCTTCTGAGGCGGGAAATATATTCATTTGACGATACAAACATATTGATAGAAGCCTGGACTTTGGAAGGCACGTGATCTGTCAAAGTCAAAGTCAAAGTCAAAGTCAAAGATTTTTAAAGTCAAAGTCAAAGATTTTTATTCAAAATTGGATACTTGTATCTCTTTTTGAACGTCATATTTTTATTTCTTATATATTTTTTTATATATGCAAAATTGAAATACTACTAGCGTTTCGGAACGACCACTGGTGAGAAGAATACGCCGAAAGAAACTCAATCCAGCCTTGGTCCCTACGTGCCTGAAGGGCTCTGAATACATTGTTAACATTAAATACAATTTTTCATACTATAGATTAATTTTAACATTTAATAATTGTTAACATTAAATAAATTTATATAAATTTCCACGCATTTTTATCAGTAATATAATCATCAATGCAGTAATAAGCCTTTTTTATTAACTGGTTTTTTACAATCGTTTTGAACTTAAGTAAAGGCAGACCTAATATTTCTGCAGGAATTTTATTATAGAAGCGTACTCCTAAACCCAAAAATGAATTCATAGTTTTCTGCAATCGCAATACTGGTGTAGCTAATTTATTTTTATTTCTCGTGTTTCGGTCATGGATATCACTATTTTTCTTATATAAATCAAGATTATAGCGCACAAACATAATATTCGCAAATATGTACTGAGAAGGTAAAGTTAAAATATTTATATCTTTAAACAATTCTCTAAGAGATTCTCTAGCACCAAGTTTATATATAGATCTAATAGCGCGTTTCTGCAGGACAAATATGGTGTTTACTTCTGCAGCGTTACCCCATAGTAAAATCGCATAAGACATAACACTATGAAAGTAACTGAAATATACCAAACGCGCAGTATCAACATCAGTCAGTTGTCTAATTCTCCTGACAGCATAATCTGCAGAACTAAGTTTACCCGCTAACGTAGTAATATGGGCACCCCATTGAAGCCCGGCATCAAGAGTTATTCCAAGAAATGTTGTTTTATTAGTTAAATCTAGTGGTTCATTATCCATTACTATTTGTGTTGGATTTTTTGTAACATTTGGTAAGCAAAATGTAATACATTTCGTTTTCTTAGCGTTCAACAATAGATTATTCGCTGTGAACCAATCCAACACTTGAGCTAAAGTACTATTAACCACGTCAAAAGAATTAGTTTGTCTATCAATTTTGAAGACAAGAGAAGTGTCATCGGCAAATAGTACAGCCTTACATGTATTGACACAGTAAGGTAGGTCATTGATGTAAATGAGGAATAACAGAGGCCCTAGGATAGAGCCCTGGGGTACGCCCATCTTAACCGATGATCCGGAGGATTGTACCCTATCTAAAGTAACTTTTTGAGTTCGGCCACTTAAATAAGATTCAAGTAAATCGCGAGATTTACCTTTTATTCCATAGTGCTCCAGCTTGGAGAGAAGGGTATTGTGGTCTACGCAATCAAAGGCTTTGGAAAGATCACAAAAAACACCAATAGCATTTTGTTTTCCCTCCCAAGCATCATATATGTATTTCAACAGAGCTACACCCGCGTCTGTAGTTGACCGACCCTTTGTAAATCCATACTGTTCACGATGGAAAAGGCTATTTATGTTAAAAAAAGCTAATAACTGATTAAAAATCATTTTTTCAAATATTTTACTAAGAGCTGGCAGAATAGAAATGGGACGGTAATTAGTGGGATCATTTTTATCGCCAGATTTGTACAAAGGAATGACTTTACTTAACTTCATCAAGTCAGGAAATGTCCCAGTATCTACACACTTATTAAATATAGAAGCTAAATATGGTGCAATTACTTCAATGATGTTACTAATGACAGCTACAGAGATATCCCACAAATCTCCAGTTTTCTTATTGTTCAAACTCTTAAATGTATCAATGATTATTTGAGGTGTTACATGTTGAAATATTAAATGATTGTTACATTCTGGTATACAGCTTGTTAATAGTTTTTTAGATTCCTCAGATGATGAACGTAAGGAGGCAGTAGTATTTACGGGAATGTTAGTAAAGAAATCTTCGAAATATTTTGCGACGTCTTCATTAGTACTGAGGATCTTATTATCTACTTTTAATTCTATTTTGTTGTCACGATTTTTGGTTTTCCCGGTTTCCATGTTAATAATTTTCCAAGTGGTCTTTATCTTATCATGAGAATCTAGAATAGCTTTTCTTGTATATAAAGATTTTGCGCACAGGCACGCCTTTTTAAAAACCTTAGAGTAAGTTCTAACATAATTAATAAATTCAGTATTTTTATTGTAAGCTTTCATAGCTAATAATTCGTATAACCTGTTTCTACTAACGTAAATACCAGTTGTAGCCCATTCACTAAATTTTTAACCGATACGTTTAGTACATTTTTTAATTTTGAATGTATTGTTGAATTCCGATTCAATAATACCAAACATTTTATTATATAGAGCATCCGGATCATCTCTAGTTTCTTCAATTAGGGGCATTTTTTCAGATATTTTTTTCTTAAATACATTTATTTTAGCTTTGGTTATAGATCTAAAGGTTACTTTGGGTAAGTCTACTTCTACATCATTTATAAGTTTTACAAACTGACCGTAGTGATCCGAGGTAAGATTTTTAGTTATATATTTGTCAACAGCAGTGCAATTGCAGAAAACATTATCTATGCACGTTGCAGAATCTTCAGTAACTCTAGTTGGTTCCAAAAACAAATTAACCAAATCAAATGATTTAAAGACATTTAAAAATCGAACACTTTCAGTTGTTGTAACTAACAAATCAACATTAAAGTCACCGCATACTATAATATTTTTGCGACAACAACATAATTTTCTCAAGACATCTTCAATAACTGATTCTAAAGTATTATAATCTGATCTTGGGGGTCTGTATACACATACTATAATATAATTCCCTAGTTCGATACATGACAGCTCAACATTACAATCTACCGAAAGACTAACAATATCCTTACGTTCTTTACATTTTACGTCACTTCGAGTTAGAATTAAGCTACCGCCTTTCTCTTTAGTCTCTCGGGTGTAAGAGCTTGTCAATAAATAATTTTCTACATTGAACTGTTGCTGGTGCGACTGCATAAAATGTTCAGTCACACAAACTACATGCAAATCTTTACTGTTTATAAACAACTCTAATTCTAACAATTTGCTAGTCATCTGTATCATCATCATCATCATCAGGTCTTTTTAGTCTCCACTACAGGAGCACGACCCTCTCTGTACTACTAGAGCCATACTTAGCCAGAGCAGCCTGAGGTCTTGGCCTATTAATGTGATCTGTATAAATTTATATAAATAAAAATAGTAAGTATGCCGGGAAAAAAATTGGTTGTCCGTAAAGTCGGTTTACGGACGATAATTTTACGTGATAACGGTGGAAGAGAGATAGATGCGTTACAAGCCAAACGCTTAGGCTAATCGTGCCTCTCTATCACTTGTTCCGCGCTCTCAGTTGCTCTTTTTCGTACATGCCGCTGGCGTTTTCACGTCAATACCATAGCAAACAGGTTTTGTAGTGTTTAATACAAAGAAACAACTTGAGCCACTCAGCACTTAAATCTGAGAATGAAGTAGTGAACCCAAAAACTTACAAGACATGATTTTTACCATTAGACATGACCATTTCTGGTAAAATAAGGTCATCATCAACTCAGCTGTAAGTAGTCTACTGCTGAATTCAAATCTCTCCTACGAATTCTTCGTTCCATGCGAAGATATTACCATACTCACCACGCTTGGCTGGTGGGTTGGTGAGCGCAGCCTTTTTATGCTTCCGACCGAAAATGACATGAAGTATTAGACGGGATATGAGAGACAGGGGGGTAAATGATAATATGGATAATGACAGGGAGAAATGGAGGAAGTTGACATGGAGAGCCGACCCCAAGTAGGGAAAGGCGAGGAAGATAAATATAAATAAATATATAAATATATACGGACAAATCACACAGATTGAGCTAGCCCCAAAGTAAGTTCGAGACTTGTGTTATGGGATACTAACTCAACGATACTATATTTTATAACAAATACATATATAGATACACATCCAAGACCCAGGCCAATCTGAAAAAGATAATTTTCCTTCTTGACCTGGCCGGGGATCGAACCCGGTCACTCCGTGTCGCAGGCAGGTGTGTTGACCGCTGCGCCACGGAGCTAGTCTGAAGATGATGATGATGCTTCAGACGCTCCTGTTTTATTAAGTACACTAGTCTGTGTATGAAGGCAATGAAAAAGTTCAAATTTCGTCCGTCTTAATGCACCTGTTTGAAACACCTAGTCTTAAGTCATCTGGCCTCGGGTGCCTGTACTCTCTATCGTGGAGTTAAATCACGTGGGTGATTTACACGGGTGCTTTAAGTGAACCAATTAATTTCGTTCACTTTCGAGCCATTTGTTACACCTACACATAAACTTCCATTTTCCCGTTACCTGCAATACTTAAAAGTTTACTAATTGCGCATAATTGCGAATTCATACGACTAAAACGTCACTTAATTTTAGCGAAACTCGACAACACTTCGAACGGGCGCTAATTAATTTGCTTTAATTAAAACTGACTTTCCTCAAATAACTTGATTATACGATAAAAGGGAAACAAAAAGTTGTCTGTTACAACACTGGCGAGTTCAAAAGAAACTCGCCTTTTTGGGTCTCACACCCAATTGCCACTCACACTTCATCCCAAAAATGTAATCTTCTAAATATACCTTATGAAGACTTATGTGGCGCAGTGGTACTGCAAGTGCCTTTGAAATGTAGCACCTGGGTTCAATCCCCAGCCAGGTCAAGATGGAAAACGATATTTTTCAGATTAACCGTGTCTTGGGTGTAAACCTATATTAATATTTTAAAATAGTATTGTTAAATTAGTATCCCACGACACAAACTCACCACTAACAGTGGGGCTAGCTCAATCTGTGTAATTTGTCACTATGTATACTTTTTACTTATTTTTGGATTTAAAAAAAAGACAAACTCTTGTAGTAAAAAAACTTTTGGCTAAAAGTTACCTTTAACAGGAGCTAAGGGTAACTTTTTGCCAAAGATTACTGATACTTGTCTTTAAAAATAGACGATGTTTTTTCTCCTCTGCATGCGGGGGGGGGATATATAATGCCTTAAAAATTGCCTACCCTTTACGGGTTGGCTTAACGCTATTAATGCTCACACCGGATACAAAAAGTTAGCATGCGCCTAGTGTACAACTAACTAGTAGCCGGTGCAACCATTAGCTTATATGAACAAGTTAAAATTGCCCAGTTTTATAAAAACATCTATACATATCTATCTATAGGCATCTGAATTATTATTTTACTTTTTTAAAGCCAAAAGGAAGATTATTATTTTGGCTGCTATGATGTGCTCGTATCACCTGTACATTTCTACATAATTTGACATACTTACTGTGAAATGTGTCTAAAACCTCAAATAGTTAGCGTGCCGTCGCACAAAATCCAAATAAGTATAAATAGTCGGGAAAAAGTTTAAGAAATTTAATTGATATCAAATGTGATGTATTTTTATAAAGATTTTAAAATATATTACATACGGTTAATAGGTACCATTATCTCAATAAAATAAGATATAAATAAAAAATACTCAGATAAACGGTAGTCGGGTTTTAGTCTTTTAACTTTATCTTGTAACTAACTTTCACCCACGGTTTCCCTCCCGTTAATGTTCATCCCGCTAACACAGTACTTATTCTGGGATGAAACGTAGCCTATGTACATCACGTATGTCAGAAAACGCATATGAATTTTTACGATGATCGGTTCAGTAGTTATGGCGTGAAAGCGTAACAAACCAGCTAACCAAGTCACTTTTACATTCATAATATTATCATCATCATCATCATCAGGTCCTTTTTAGTCTCCACTACAGGAGCACGACCCTCTCTCATAATATTAGTTAGGATATAATTAAAAAATAGGATTATTGAGGAATAGAAACAGAGGACAAATTGGTATGTTACTAGAGTTCAAAAGAAAATGATCTTTATGGGTTCCCGTCAAAAATGCGGCAACTTGAATAGGCGGTCTTAAAATTCCACTTAAAGAGTAATATACAGTTTTAGCCCGTTTTTAATCGCCATTCGTAACTTTGGTGCTTTTAAGTTCATTGAATAGGTAAAGGAGTAATTTTAGAAAACAGTTATAAAACAAACAAGTAAAATTTCGTCGTTGATTTTCATTACCCACTTTAGTGTAATGAAAATCATTATTATTATTACTAGCTCGTTAAATCCCACTGCTAGCCAAAGGCCTCCCTCTCTGCTTTCCACTCTTCTCTGTTCCAAGCTTTGGTTAGTCAGTATTTACAGTACGCAAAGTCAAAATATTTTATTCATCGTAAGATATTTTATATATCATTTGGTGAACCTTAAATTACACATTATTATTTACAACATTAATATTGTTGACGTCAGTAACGCATCCAAGTCGTCCCGCCATTTCCGCCAGGGTCTGCTAGGTCACCGGTGTCCATTTCATCATCAGGTCTTTTTAGTCTCCACTGCAGGAGCATGACCCTCTCTGTACTACCGGAGCCATACTTAGCCAGAGCAGACAAAGGATTTGGCCTACAATCTCCTCGCTGGCCAGACGGGTTGGAGAGGTCTCATAGATGTTTATGATCTTTGTTTAGCTTATATTTCCTAAATCGCCTCTTACGTCATCCACTGGAAGACTTGGAGTGGTCCTATTCTACTCTGCCGGATACCACACGGTTACTCCATTCGAACAGAAATCCAGCCCAAAGCTCCAATGGCATACGGCTGACGTGCCTGGTCCAATCCCATTTTAGCTTTACGGCTGCGATGGCTACATCAGTAACTTTGGTGATGGAATTTGGCGTGGTGTTGCGGACTCGATCAGTCGGATTGAAAATTGTGAATGGTGAAAAATTTCTAATGATAATCATGAAGACTTATTTTTAACCGATCAGAAACAGTTGTTTTTTTTATCAAAGTCGTAAAAAACTGATACCTAATTATTAAATTTATTTAAATAAAAATAATAAAATATATATTATGTTCCCAGCATTGGTCGCATAGAAAAAGTTGTTCAAATTGATGGGCTGAGACACCCCTTTAAGGGAATATCGAAGACAATTTACACGTTGAATAAAAGTGAAACTATTGATTTTATTCTTTGTATCTTGGCTTTCTCTTCTATTTTTTTTCCATATACATACAATACAGAGAGGGCTTAATGAGTCCCCTTGGAATATACCTCTCAGTATTTTAATCGGTTCAGTAATCACTGAGTTAGACTGGTTGTTCTGAATTTTTAAGATAGTTTTCCAGGAGTGCATGGTAGTTTGCAGAAATGAAATTATTCTAGGATTAATTTTATATAGTTTTAACACGTGCAGGAGCCAGCTATGTGGGACAGAATCAAAAGCTTTACGATAGTCTATAAACATGGTGTAGATGTTATTTTTATTTTTAAGTGCTTTATTCATGATCACTGAGTCTATTGTTAGTTGTTCCTTGCACCCCTGGCTATTTTTACGGCAACCCTTCTGCTGTTCTGCCATATACAGCTTATCTTTTACCTATTCTACTGGCTGTTTTTCGTGTGTGTCAGTGGCTAACACTGGGGTCAGATTTTTAAGCTGCCTAAAGGCACCTGACATAGCTTAACGACTGCCGTCAATAATAACAGCCCGGACCAACGGCTTAACATGCCTTCCAAAGCATGGAGGAGCCCGAGATATTTTTGTGCTACTTGCGGTCACCCATCATAGCGGGGGCTACGCCGAGGGTTGCTTAACATGTGCAAGCGTTTAATGCTCACGACCGCTGGGTCACCGGGCTCCTTTATATTCATCTGGGAATCCTAAGCTCTATCAATCATATATGTGACGTTTGTCTACTTAAGTTTATATAACTTGGGTTAAAATACAGAGCACACAAAAAGCACTTACAGTTAATGAAAGTTAAATATACAAATACTCTGTGAAATTAAACATGGGTGCTGTTTCCAATACCGTACACGATGATAAATTCTTTCATTTGTCGTCTGCTTGCTTAATTTATACAAAGTCTTCCCACGTGGCCTTTAAGGGTATGTGTAGGGTAGCTTATTTTGTTTCAATAATGTAATAGTACTTTGCCTAGCAGTGGGACACATGATAGGTCGAAAAAAAGATGATAGTACTTAATTTTGAGCAGTGTCTAATTCACTGAGAGAGCGCGATGCGCGAACGAAGCATACCCTTGTATAAAGCTTAAGAAAAAATTCATTCGTATGTCTGTCCGGCTGATTGATTATTTTTTATATGAATTATTAATTTTAATCTCAGATAAACTCTTATTATATTAATAAATTGAATTGAATTTCCTCTACAGCTCTTATTTATCAAGAGGTTCTCGTGCAATAGGCTAGTTTCCTGGGTTGTAATAATAACATAACAATTAGTCCGTCAGTAAGATAATCAAAAAATATTGGACAGGTATTTTTTTTTTGTCAAATAAACAATAAATAATAAAGATAAAGCGCATCTTATTTCAGGAGTGGGGGCTCGTGACGTCAGTTTGCTAAAAATCGTAGCAAACTATGACGTCACACGGAACTTCAAAGGTCATTCACAAATCTTTATCATTTTTTGTTTATTCGACAAAAGAAAAAATACGTGTCTAATATTTTTTTAATATCTAACTGACGGACTAATTAATTTTTTTAGGAAACTAGCCTATTTTGGGATCAAGTTGAATAATACATTGATTGCCGATTTTTGACGTGATGACGTCTTATAAATCGATGAACGCCGGTTATACGCATGAAAAAGTGTCACGTTCCGTATGCAAGCGAGAACGCGGAACAAGCGATAGAGAGGCACGATCGGCCTAAGCGGTCGGCTTATGACGTATATATTTCTATTCCACCGTTTTTACGTAAAATCATCATCCGTAAACCGACTTTCCATACAATGTTTTTTTTTTAAAAGGCTGAATAGCCGTGATAAGACTCGCAAGGTCTACAGCTCACAGAGCCACTAGTATTCAAATTCTACTATACAGACGTATATTATTTCTTGCTATCGTGAATATATAATCGTCCCGCTTCCATCCTAATATCTGTTAAAAAGAGTTTCTTTCGGCGTCTTCTTCTCTGCAGTGTTCGGTGCCGAAACGCTAGTGGTTTGTATGAATATATATTAAATGAATATAATATAATAAGTATTATTTAAAATTTGAATAGACGTGAAAAAGTGCCTGAATATGCCTATTTTTTTAATAAATCTTTGAATCTTTTGTGATGAGTCTTAGCTTTAGCCTATCGGTGATAATAACAAAATGTTCGTCTATACTACACAAGTTGTGATTTTGTGTCCGTATTTGGCATGTGAATTTCCTTCAATATTTATATGATTGCAAATGAATACATTAAAAATAAAAAAATAAAAAATTAAGCACGAAATTAATATCACACGCTGGGAAGCAAAGTCAAAGTTGAAACCACTAACTACGCTAAGGATGCCGTACAATTGGTTGAAGTTATTGTATATTTGAGAGAAAACAATACGTTCTATATAATTTTACAAATATATTTAAAAGTTGTGAATCTATAGTCATATTTTCACTAACACAATATGTCAAAAATATAGTGGTAAAAGTAAATAAGCCATCACGCCTGTCACATTATCTCCGATATCCATACCCCAGAGCAGCCACAAACAAAATATTCACGTTTCAATGTGCTCCCGACCTTACACAAACAACAATAAGGCGCGCTGTTAATCTTGCTTCGACTGTGACCGCTTTATTAGATACGACGACGTGTATAGAGAAATATACGCGGCGGGCAAAAGTTTTAAACAAGGACATAGAGTTGTTGGAAATATAAGGAATTTTAAGTCTTTATGGACATGATAGCGCAAAGAATCAGGTCTGATAGGCAGAAAATGAAAACAATACGAATATCACCCTTCAATCAAGTATAAAAAACTAGATAGGTACCTATATAATACGCGATAGAAAAACGTCCTAACAAAATAAGCGCCCAGTAGGCTTTTGGGTGCATATTTTCTGTTTAAATTTAAATTTGGAATCCCGAAAGCTGACCGTCGAAAGCTTACGGAATATGAAATTCATATTTACAGCCACAAACAAAATATTCACGTTTCAATGTGCTCCCGACCTAACACAAACAACAATAAGGCGCGCTGTTAATCTTGCTTCGACTGTGACCGCTTTATTAGATACGACGACGTGTATAGAGAAATATACGCGGCGGGCAAAAGTTTTGAACAAGGACATAGAGTTGTTGGAAATATCAGGATTTTGAGGTCTTTGGGGCATGATAGCCAAGGATCTGGTCTGATAGGCACGAAATGAAAACAATACGACAGTCACCTTTCAATCAAGTCATAATCATTTCGTATAGGTGACACGGTCAATCGACCATGCACACCCTGGTGTCAAAGTTCTTCGGAACCGCCTCTTGGCCTCTGCCGTGGTTCCTTTAACGACTACTAGATCGCGGCCGGGACCAACGGCTATATGCGCCTTCCGGAACACGGAATCATCTTTATTGTCAGACAATCAGGTGATGCAAGCCTGCAATGTCCTAAACAACTAAACAAAGTATGCTTCCCGTGGGAATCGAACCACCGAACAGAACTAGATTGCGTACCTACTCAATCCCCGAAAAAAACATTGTAAAGAAATAAGCGGCTGCATATCTACAGTCAAAAATTTAAATTTTGAATTCGACATTCATCGACGGTATCGTAAACATACATATAACTTACTAATGTTTCATGCTTGCGAAATGTTAGTAAATGTAGGTTAATGCCTTAAAATCCCTTTTAAATAAAGGTTTTAATAGTACAGAATAGCAAAGCTAAAAATACTTAATTATTTAAAAATAACTGCATAGGCTTCAAAGCTTGTAGTGATTGAATTTTAATTTGGGATTAGAAAATAAATTGAATATTTTTTAACTTTCAGTCTTCAGTCCTCAATAGCTCAATACCCAAGGAGCAAAACAATCAAATCCTTTGAAAACCAAACTGTACTATAGTCTGTTAACCCGTTACATGTCCCCAGACTTTAAAAAAAATCCTTTTTTTTTTCGGAAAAAACGCAGTGGTGCATTTGTAATATAATTATATCGTAATTGTGATATTGTTTTATGTAGTGAAATAGTTGTATAATTAGTATATTTATAGTTTATTTGGATAGCTTACCAATTTTTGGAGATAATTTTGTATATTTACAAAATTTTGATATTTTTGCCCCCATTCCAATTACACAAACAGATTCCGATAAGAATAAAGCCACCTGACTTTATTCACATAGATAAACACGTTCTATAATAACTATTAATTTTTTTAATAATAACCAGATCATATTTCAATAAATAACCGAGTTATGTTTATTTACAAACTTAATTTTAGTCACGTGAACAAATATCGTAATAGCGGGCAATCGTTCCGAAATGTTATACGTACGACATTTTATTTTTTTACGACTAAATGAGTGCAATTTTTCCAGATTAAAAAATTGTGTCTTACAGCGGTAAAATTCTGATTGGCTTAAAATATTTCTTTTGCTGCCTGTCGTTTACAGGACGCGTGCCAGGTTAAAGGTTCTTTTTCTTCTAATTAACATTTACACAGACACCGATAAATCATAACACATTTGTCGCATCTAGAAAACCATTGCTCCGCGTTGGGTTTAAACTTACACCGTACAAAATTTATGGGGGGCACTTTAGTTCCGTGCATAGGTGTATGACTAGTATGGATATGCATACTACGCCCGACTTTGTTGCTGTTAACAAATACAGTTTCCTATCGACCCACTTCTGTTAACAATAAACCTTAAAACAATATAAATAAGATTTATAATGCAACAGCAAACTGTGGTATTAAAATTCAGAAGTAAGATTCACTATTGCTCTTTGTCGCTTTATGTTAAAATGTTATCTGAATACGATTTGTATATTTTTTTTTTTTTGTGAGGTTCAGTATTACGTTGCAAGGAATATGTTTCTGGTAGTTAACAAATGAGTGTTTATGTGAATTGTCTAGTCGTTTATTTATTTATATACACATAAAACAATAGAAAAGAAACAAAGTTACAAATGGAAACTTAAGTACATAGGTGCTACTTATTTCAATAGAAATTTCTTTCAGCAGACCTGCGAGAGGAAAAGTGAAAAAAAGAGAGGGAATTGGCGTGCACGAATAAGACAATGCATATATAAATATATGTATTGTCGTTGTAGAGCCGCTACCGGCAAAATGAAATGCTAGTAGCATGAATGGGCCGCCTCGTCCGGGGAAGTACCACACTCTCACAGAAAATCGACGTCTGTGTTGAAGCTTTACCGCTTCTATGCTTCGTTCGGTGAGTGAGAGAGCCGGAGGCCCATCTTTCCCCCATTTCCTCCCCCCATGTCCTTTCCCCAATTCCTTGAAAGGCCGACAACGCTCCTGTTACACCCTGTTGTATCTTCCAAACCTCCTTGGTGTCGTCCAAACCTCCTTGGTGTGGTCCAAACCTCCTTGGTGTGGTCCAAACCTCCTTGGTATCAAACAAATATCTGTAAAAATTAACTGTAAGTACTTTTCTGCGTTGGAAACTGGCATTTTACCCACTGCGTCACGTAGTCTTGCTGTCAATGCTGTTAATGTTTACTAAGTTACAGTAAATGCTTACTCCTTATAACTTTGCTCTCCGAGTCAAACGATGATGAGAAACGCTGTATATATAATATAACACTCACGGATATCTCCTTGCCATGTTTTTATCTCACTCTTGCCGATAAGCCACTTGGGTTTCCAATAAAACGGGAAATAACATATTGAATAATTTGATCCGGGAGCGTCCGAGCCGTCCCTTATAAACGCGGTGTGACGGTAATGGGCTCCATCCCATGTTACAGAAACTCTACACTCGCCTTCATATTTTTTGTGGCACTTAAGAAATCGTAAAACTCTGGCATATAAAGAATATGTTTTTAATGAAAGTACAATAAAAAGGCTTTACTTTTATAAAGTTTACAGCCAGTATCATTTAAGATGATGATAGCGATACGTCATACATGCAAATATGTTTAAGAATTTAGCTGTATGGTAGAATAAAGAGACATATATAAAAACATGCTTGCTTGCTTTTCGTGTGTGTTAGTGCCTAACACTGGTGATTTTTGAAGCTGCTTAAAGGCATCTGACATATCTTAAGCGTTTCGCTGCTGGCTGGTGCACAACAATGCATTATGCGGGACGCGGCACTGAATGGGTTAACGACCGCCATATAATATTAGCCCGGAACAGAAACTCAAAGAAAGACTCAAAAGAAACTTGAGTTTAGTTTAGATTTTTTTTGTGCCACTTGTGGTCACCCATCCCAATGGGAACCACGCCCGAGGTTGCTTTACATAAGTAAGCGCTTAAAATGCGCACGACAACTAGACGATCGATCTTCTCAGACATACTTTATATACTTACATACATGAATCTTAAAAACAATAACCGTATTTTATAGCAGTTGTGTAAAAATATATTTTCAGTAGCATCCTTAGCTAAATGTTGAATTTGAAGTTCGACGGCAACGGTCGCCTGATACTAGTAGTGTCACAGCACCATTTTAAATATGCAGGATTTTTATATTAAGTAGTAGTTCGATCCTCGGTCAGCTCAAGATGAAAAATGATCTTTTTCAAATTGGCGTGGCTCTTGGATTACCAATTGGTAACATAACAACTATGAAACCGGGTACTTAAACTTTGCCTCCCATTCACCCATGCCAAGTTCGCTATTCCGATATTTCCGATCTTGAAGAGGATCACTCCAACTTAGTTAATGTGTACAAAAGCATACTAAACATGGTGCTCAAGGGCCGTGTTTCCATACAAGAGTAGTCCGCTTATTCCTCGCCGGATAGTACCAATAGAGTAATGATTTTTTACTAATAAAATCCTTATGTTAAAATTTTTTCATAATTGAGTTATTTAAAGAGATTACCTTCAAAAACATGAAAAATTGGTACGAATTTCCGTTGTGTTCAAACATCAAGAAAACAAATTTGGGCAATTATATAAGAAAAAGAAACGCAGAAACACAGCCATAGCTTATTTTAATGTAAAAATAAATTAAATCGGTTAAGTTTTGGAAAAGAAATCAGAGGACTACGAAGCGTTATTTTTGTGTACTTTTTATAGGTATTTTCCGGCCGAGCTGCAGTTATCTCTATCGCACTCTGCGGGGTTTGTTTGGGCACGCGGCGCGACAGCAATAGATATTATAAATATCTATTTTTCAATTATCTGAGCTTAGTGTTTCCTCTTAAAAAAAGGGTCCGGTCGGGTCTTCTGGTAAGGGAATGTAGGTTTAAATTTCCGTTTCCTCTGGTACCTAATTAAGAGCAGCGGGGATTGGGAAATAGTATCTGAAGGAAATCATCCTTTAGTCAATTAGCATATCAGTAACATATATATTTTAGAGCACTGAAGGGCAAATGTGGATGTTGATTGTAAGGGCTCGCGAGGTCTACTGTTCTCGCAGAACCACTAGTCATAATACCTACTTAGCTATGTTTTTATCTTATCCTTGTCATTAAGCCACTTGAAGGGGAAATAACATACTGAATAATTTGATCCGGAGCGTCCGAGCCGTCCCTTATAAATGCGGTGTGACGGTAATGGGCTTCGTCCCATGTTACAGACAGTACATCCACCCTAATTATGCGTAACCAAGGTAGTATTTGTAAAAGTCAGTAAAGTAATGTAAAATACAGCGTCCAACTGATATTCTATATACTCCATGTAAATTTACCTCCGATAATTCATAATTCATTTATTTATCGCTTCACACACATCCTTACTAATATTAGAAATAGGAAAGTGAGTTTGTTTGTTTGTTTGTTTGTTACGCTTTCACGTTGGAACTACTGAACCGATCATCATAAAATTTTGCATACACGTTATCTGGAGTACGGAGAAGGATATAGGATACATTTTATCTCGGGAAAAAGTACTGTTGGCGAGTGCGAGACGCGCGGCGGAGAGAGTTCGGGACCCTCCGCCGCGCGTCTCGCACTTGCCTTGAAAATGGGCTCCTGACGAGTCCGCAACTTTAGTCGGCAATACCGACGAAATAGCACGTGAATGACCCGTTTTCCTATATCGTCATTATTTCGAGTAGGTGTCACGGTCAAATCGACCATGCACACCCATGACCATGGTGTCAGAGTTCTTTCTTTGGACCCGCCTCTCGCCCTTTGACGTAGTTCATTTAAAGATTACCAGATGGCAGCCGGGACCAACGGCTTAACGTGCCTTTGGGAGGCAAGTAAATATCTTCATTATCAGACAATTAGGTATATCAAGCATGCAATGTCCCAACCAAACTGGAAACAACTAAACAAAGTGTGCTTCCCATGGGAATCAAACCACGACCCCCGGGTACACAGGCAAACGCCTTGACTACTGGATCACGGAGGCAGTTTTCCTATGGATGCAGGAATCTCAAATGTTTTCAACATTTTCATACAAGATTTATGAAAGAAATAATTTTTTGGGTTCCCAGCTTTGGTCCCATTCGAAACGTTGGTAATTGTTGACGTGCTCAGTCTCTTCTTCAATGAGTGAAGTGGAAGGCAACATAGTTGGTACCGCAGGGGATATAAATGTGATTAATATGTATTTTTACGATCGTTACTGTCATAACCCAATCACACAGATTGAGCTAGCCCCAAAGTAAGTTCGAGACTTGTGTTAAGAGATACCAACTCAACGATACTATATTTTAAAACAAAAACATGTATAGATAAACATCCAAGACCCAGGCCAATCTGAAAAATATCATTTTCCATCTTGACCTGACCAGAGATCGAACCTAGGACCTCCAGTGTGGCAGCCTAGCATGGTTACCACTACGCTACAGAGCACGAATATCTATTAAGATTCTTACTCTCGACCTATCGTCACTCGTAACAGAACTAACCCTCTGACCACTTGACCACAATTATCACCACAACACTTTATCATCCCTACAATGATCTCATTACCCTCAATTTACCCCAGTAACAGTTACACCCCATATAATATTAAAGTGGATATTATATCTCGAGTAATGAGTAGACAAATTAAGTTACAAGTCCACCCAACAACATCGCAGCACTTAAAATTTCACTAACCAAGACGGCTTATTCGCAACTATAATGTATGAGGGTATGGTCCCTTCTGTGGTACAAGATATAAGAGGTATAATGATTCAGATATTTTAACTTTTATCACATAATCTTATATATTAATAAGCAAAAACTTTGTACCCATTTTTACGAAAACTGCGCTTAAAAACGGTTTCGATGGGCCGAAGTTAAGTTAAACAAACTGCCCTCACCGCATGGTAAGTATGGCATGGGGGGGGGGGGGGTGATGGAAATCCTTGGTCCCTCTGGTCCCTCAAGGAGGGAGGCTTTATATCCAGCAGTAGATTTCTTACGGCTGAGATGATGATGATTATGACCCGCTGAGGGATTTCTAGAGTTATGGTAGAATAAAATATATATAAAAGAGCAGGCTCATGCTACATGGCGTAAGAATTATTAACGCTAAACCCCGGATTTCCACTATGATGGGAGGCCGCAACTGGTATAAAATATATCGAGCAAATACAAATTTGTCTTGCCTACTATGACTAGGACTTATGCTGATTCATGGACGCTCACGTAAGAGACTGTGCATAAATTAAGACTCTCACAGAAAGCCATTAAGTTACTAGATGGTGTATCAAACACCGTAATTCGACAACGTACTACTAAACTACAGGATATCGGAGCGTCGGTCATGAACCTTAAATGAGGAACTGGGCAGGGCACCTGGTCCGGCGGAGTGATGGCAGATAGAGAAAGGACTTGACCGAATGGTGGCCTAGAACCGGGGAAAGAAGCATCGGACGTTCTGCTATAAGATGGGCTATACAGTCAAAATCGCGGGTCACACCTGGATGAAATCAGCAGGAGACCGAGACGGACGGCGAAGATGAAGAGAGGCCTATGCTCAGCATTGGGTGGAGGAGGACTCGCTTTGGAAGGCAGGTTAAGATGTTGATCCTGGCTATCATTATTTATGGTAGTCATTAAGCTATGCCAGATGCAGCTTCGAAAATCTAACTCCATAGTTGGCCACTTAGACACACCGAAAATAAAAAGAAGTACATACATACTTAAACGCTAAAAAAATATAACACCTCCTTTTTTGGGTAGTGGGGTAAAAATAGTTTTGTTATTGTAAGTAATGTAAAACAAATATCTAAAGCGCGCTAATTAATACTGTTACATGACAAATACACATTTTTGTACCTGAGTGTCATCGTAAAATATTGTAGCAAACTGGCTACGACCATCTGCGCCTTGTTAGCAACCCAGCTACAAGCGTCTACGCGATCGTAGCAAGTGCTACGCGGCTACTACGGTGGCTATTACTATGCAGAAAACTTAGAAATCTTTTTCAAGAAATCATAAGATAATAAAAAAAAACAAGAAATAATAACTAAAACGTCAAACAACATTCCCTCGATCGGCTTTTACTATCTACGCGGGAAGAGAAGCAGCTGGCACATTCTACGTTTTTTACTTTTCTCCCATACCAATATGGAAGAGTCTTAAAAACAGATATACATCTTGGAAAGTGGTTAAATCAAATTCATTAGTTTTGCCTTATAACGGCATAACTCATACAATGAAACTACACTCGATAAGACTTGCCTTGAAGATAGATCTCAAAATTATTTAAATTGAATTATATAGCATAGACATTCGCCTAGAAAAAGCAGGAGAGTATCGCAAGATTATACATTTTAAAGGACGATATATAATTTGTATATTATTAGATTTATTTATATCTTTATTTTTAATATTATATATTTTGTTTTATAAATTGACACAATTCTTACCTTCTTAATATGAGATTATTTAAATGACCTGACAAATTAGAATTTTTCTTCTTCTTCTTCTTCATCAGGTCCTTTTTAGTCTCCACTACAGGAGCACGACCCTCTCTGTACTACTAGGACCAAACTTGGCCAGAGCGGCCAGAGGACTTGGCCTACACTCTCCACGCTGGCCAGACGGGTTGGAGAGGTCTCTTAGATGTATAAAAGCTTTGTTTAGCTTGTATTTCCTAAGTCGCCTTCTACGACATTTTTTTTTTTTTACAAAATAGTTAATTAGGCATTTGTCTCCCATCTCACCTGATGGTAAGTGACGATGAAGACGAGGATGTGACATGCCTATCCAAGAGATACCCATTTATTCTACTTTTGAATGACATCCACGGGAAGACTTGGAGTGACCTTTTCTATTCTGCCGGATACCACACGGCTAAACAAATTAGAATATCATGGTATAATTTTGTCTTAACTTAATGATAAGACTTCGCAACCTCTGCCTGGGTCCATTTACTTCCTAACACAATATTTACCACCACCTATTGTTATCACGTACTTGTAAAGGAGAAAATAAGAATAAAGTATCTTGTAGCTCATAACTTAATCCATCCCAAACAAGTTGTATCCAAAGTTTAAACAGAAATATAATTAATCAAACGTGTGCTGTCGGCCTGTTTACTCTCCCTTCATTTCATACATAAATTCGCTCAAGACTTCATTCCCAAGGGTTTGTAGTGACTACATTTGCCCAACAAACTATGAAGGTGATTATAACAAAAGACGATTATACACTTCTACGAATATATTATTTAATATAGAGGTTGGGGCTGAACGTAGGTACTATTAAGTTAAAAGTAAGCAACAAAAAAGATTATTAATATTTTATACTTATTTAAACTACTTTAAAAGACGAAACTAAAATAATACAAAAAAAAAATAACCTACTTAAAAATATATATTTACAAACTGTACAGTCCCTCCAGGTGCTCACCTCTGGGCATCGTGCCCAAAAGGCTGGCAGCGTTGCCTAATTAAATGGCAATGCTCGCTGAGCTAGGTAGTTTCCAGCCCTTTGGTCACGAGATACCTCAATAAGCCTTTTTAGCCAAGAAACTAAAAAGCTTATGCGCTGATGGACCCCACGGACCCAATGTTTCCACCCCAAATGGCTCAAATATGTAGTTACCTCCAATACTTACATACCTACATTATTTAATTATTTACACTTCATTTACCAAAAAAGAGTAATGATATAAAAGGCAAACTTAATGTTAATAGCATAATACTTCTATATAGAAGATCTAGTTAAAGAATATTATATTTTATTTTAAGCCGTGTGGTTTCCAGCAGAGTAGAATAGGGTCACTTCAAGTCTTTCCATGGATGTCGTAAGAGGCGACTTAGGAAATACAAGCTACACAAAGCTCATAAACATCATGTTCCTGCAGTGGAGACTAAAAAGACCTGATGATGCTGATTGATATTTTTTTATACAGCTTGATTGATTTTTATTTACTTGGTGTTGTAATCGGAATAGAATAGGTATAAACCTGTAGGGAAAAGGTAAATTAAAAAAAAAGATTGAGCTATCCATACCAATTCACCGATCAGCTGGTAAAATTTCTATGGAAAGGGTTTTTTTCATAAATTACTTATTTTGCGGAAGCATATTCTATTAGGTATTCTGATTCCAACATTGAAATGTTACCAATTAATTCAAAATCGCCCTGAATACATACATACTATCACGTCTTTTTCCTCGCGGGGTAGGCAGAGTCCAGGTAGACTTAAAGCATATTGATGTTGGTGGGCGTAAAGTGGAAAAGGAATCTTCTTCTTCTTCCTTTACATTATCCCACTTTTTATGTGACACAGTTACCTCCATTTTGATCTGTCACCTACCATATCCTTTGTCGCTCCTTTTTTGTTCATACTCTCCTTGACACAATCCATCCATCTTTTCTTAAGTCGTCCTCTGTTTCGGGTTCCATTCACCTTCAAAGTGGAAAAGGAATAAAAACAGTAATGGGTTGCTATTAACCTGTTGCTTAGATTTTCAAGCCCTCCAGCACGCTAAAAGTGGCCATAAGGTCTTATAGACCTAGGCTCTAGGTCTTATAGACCTAGACCCGCAAGGGAAAAAGACGTGATACTGTGTGCTGAGATTTTCACCTATTCCCTCGGCCGGCGTCTATACGATGTGCGCGGAAAAAGAAGCATGTGGTATACTCTAGGTTTTTCTTTTCACCCAGACCAGCATGGCCATATTATTTCGATCCAGGAAACTAGCCTAATAGGACAACATACCCCTTTAATAATTAGTAATATTTTAGTGCAAACGCTGTGAATAAGAGCAATTACTGTATTGACGAGAACTAATAACTGTCTATATTGTTGCTAATCATCTTTTCTCGGTATAGTTTCAGCATTTAATACTTGCTCCTCAAACTATGAAGAAATCAACACACTATTTGTATATATTGTTAATTCACTAAAAATATTATTTCATTAAATAAATCAATAAATTATTTCTGTGGTTAATTGACATTGATGATGGCAAGAGACCAGATATCATGACTGTTTTGCCCTGGAGATTGGGAAGGCCATTAGTATGGGACGCCGTGTGTGTTGACACACTTGCACCTTCCCACCTTCATGGCACTAGCTCTAAGGCTGGCGCAGCTGCGACCACTGCGGAGTCCCTCAAACGTCGCCAATATGCATGCCTTGGCAATGCCTGCATATTTGAGCCGTTTGGGGTAGAGACTATGGGTCCATGGGGCTCTTTAGCTCATAAATTATTCAAAATCAAAAACAAGTGGCTGGTTGAGGTATCTGGTGACCAAAGGGTTAGCAATTTTATTGCACAACGCATTAGCATTGACATTCAACGTGGCAATGCGGCCAGCCTTTTAAGCACCCTACCGCAAGGCGACACCTAAGCGAGAGAGTAGTATCCTAATACCTTAATTCCCTTTAAAAATCAAACAAATTGCTATCCATCCCCAGTTTAAAAATGCTTCCGAAGCACAAGAAGCCAAAGAAGCTGCGCTCGCCAACCCGCCTGTTAAGTGTGGTGAGTACGGCAATATTCTCCCCTGGAACGAAAAATCCTTGGGAGAGACTTTTGTCCAGCAGTGGACTTCAACGGCTGAAATAATACAAAATAATAAAAAAACATCAAATTTAAATTTGTAAGGACTAAATAATGCTTGTGGATTAAATAAGCTGACAGTATTGGAAGTACCCTCTCTAGTTAATGCACTCGCCGAGGCTGCCGCACAATTTAACTTGTGCTGTGACGTCACAGCCGGCTCCGGCCTGGCTCACATAGACCAGCAATTTGATGCTTCCGGTTTCAGTAACAAACTAGAGAGCTTATTATTAAACCGGTAAAATAACACTAATTCAACTGACAATCTCATGTGAACATTATTCGAACGATAACATTTTTATCTGTTTTTTCGTATGCGTAATTTTACCACTTTGGACTGACGGAAAAAAAAGTAGAAAAAAGAGGGAATATGTGAAAATCTACGGAATCATGTCTATAAGCATTGCAGCTATTAAACCATCGCTAATTTTAATATTTTTTTTTATCTATACGCCCGCTTTTACACTTAACGTGGCATTTGGGTCTTATATTCCTCTTATAGCCTCTGTCTACCCCGTAATTTTTTACACATGATAATATTATATGCAGGTATGTAAGTATATGCGGATACATGATACGAAAGATTAACACTTGATAATATGTATGCAGTTATGTAGATTCGGAGGATTGATGATTCGCATTCGTTGTGGTCCGAATAGTTCAGACATCGCACTCCTCATTTATTATTTACGTGTGACGACTTGTCCACGGGATTGGGAACAATAATGCGACGTATGGTGAAACTTTGATTGAGCTGTGATATGAGTTATGTTGGTTGTTTTGCCGGACCGGAACAAGCAGTACATACGAACTAACAGAATACTGATGTACTAAGGGTCACTTTTTTAGCTCTCTCGTTTTTAGGGTTCCTTACTCAAAGGGTCAAAACGGGACCCTATTAATATGGCTCCGCTGTCCGTCTGTCTGTCTGTCTGTCCGTCTGTCACCAGGCTGTAACTCATGAACCATGACGTTTATACCGTTGAAATTTTCACAGATTTTGTATTTCTATTGCCACTATAACGACAAAGACAAAAAAATAGAATAAAATAAATATTTATGGGGGCTCCCATACAACAAATGTGATTTTTTTGCTTGTTTTTGCTTGATATTGATAACGGCTACACATAGACGCTTGAAATATTCACGGAATATTTAGTAATATATTCAATTTAAATATAAATAATTTAATAAACATAAAATTTATATTAAAGGGATACAACAGACATGATTTTTTGCTGTTTTTATAGATAACGGTACGGAACCCTTCATGCGCGAGTCCGACTCGCACACTTTGGCGGTTTTTATTATACACAACACTGTTTTTATTGCACACGTGGAATTTGATCAGGGGTGTCATCCAAAACTGCATGGCTGGTAGTTGCGGGTATCGGATACGCGCCCGGCCTCCCAGCTACTACTTACTTATTCCCATTTATTCGAGTGAGTAGTACCTTCCTATCCAATACCTTAATTCGCTTTACAAATTCAACAAATCTATGTATAAGGCATGTTTACAGGTATCTTAAGAGTCGGCAACAGCACCTCCTCTGGTGTTGCAGATGTCCATGGGCAACGGTGACCACTTTCCATCAGGTGGCTCGTCTGCTCGTTTGCAAAATATACAGTAAAAAAAACAAATTCCCATCCTTCTTTAACTTTAAAATGCTTTCGATGGCAACAGCGTCGGAAGCACTAGAAGCCAAAGAAACTGCACTTGCCAATCTGCCCGCCAAGCGTAGTGAGTATGGCATTATTCTTGCATAAAACGAAGAATTATTGGGAGAGGCCTCTGTCCAGCAGTGGACTTTTTCGACTGAAATGGTATAGATGAATGACACGCATGGAAAGAAAATTTACATTTCAATTATACCTACCTAGTCCGGCCATAAATTCTGCAATTTTTTTCTATGAAGTAACGTAATATTACTTCATAAAAAGAAGGGGGGACAAAGGTTACCAATAAAAGGGACAGTCTCATTCAGCCGTTTTTAACGTATGATCATTTTAATTATACATGACGCAGACAAAGTAGCAAGAACATAGTCATTAATAATATACAATCTAGTTTCAGCAAAACATTAACGACAATAGCTGTTCAGAAACGCTCCTCCTAACTTGCACTATTCCAGCTATATATATTTCTTATAAACTTTTCAAAAACATGCTGTTAAACATCACTTTACTCTTCGAGTTATGTTCAGCGAGCCCTTTCATTTGATATCCATATTGTTAAAGTGCATCATAAATACCTAGTCCGCCATCTTGGGTGTTCCGCCATGTTGGATTTAGAATGACGCCACATAGCTAACCATGCATTATCGTTCAAACTAAACGAGTATACTAAATTTCAGCTAAATCGGTGAAGATATCTGCCTCAAAATTGAGTTACAAGATCCACCCGAACAAACATAGTCCTATACATACTCGTACATTGCAAGTTAAGTAAAAGCTTGTAATGTAATTTCAGCAAAACACGTTAACGACAATAGCTGTTCAGAAATGCTCCTCCTAACTTGCACTATTCCAGCTATATCTATTTCAAGGGACCGCTCTTTGGCTACTCGACCGGTGCTAGCTTTTAGTAAAGTACACGACTTTTAGAGCTGAAATGCTTTGAGGACGGAGGGTAATCAGATGCTTTCATCTCTTGGCTACCAAAGGAACGAAAACTTACCAATACCTGAAAATCTTTCGATCGACATAATGTTACACAAGTTTATTTATTTCGACGATTTTGTGAAGAAAAAAGCCGTCAAGTGCGAGTCGGCTGAAGGTTTCGTATAAAAATTTTATCGTCACCCTTTTAGCGTTGGTATATCAAAGAGTCAAACTAAACGCTTTGACAGTTCCTTTTTGGTTCGAGTAGCTTAGGTGTGGAATGAATTTCCGGCGTCTTTATTCCCAGACAATTATAGTCCCGGTACAATAAAAAGAAGAATAAATGGGTGTCTCTTGAATAGGCATGTAACATCCTCGTCTTCATCATCACTTACCATTAGGTGAGATGGGAGACAAATGCCTACTACAATATTTAGTAAAAAAGAAATTGTAATATAGCTAAAATATAAGTCCGAATTTTTCGGTAGGTAGATTATGATTATCTTCATCATGATATCAGCCGCAAGAGTCTACTGACCGCAAGAGTATATAGGCCTCCTCCAAGAATTTCAAATGCTTGGTGAGCAGCTGGTTAGAAGCGGTCTGTATCCTTCTTTCACCACCTTCAGACCACCTGGTTTGTGGATGTGTGACAATATGCTTACCGGTACGTAATAGCCATCTAAGAACCTCTTTGCCCCATAGGTTCTTAGCGCTATATCATCGCTGAGATATTTCGGCGAATTTTTCAACCGCGCATTCTTTCCTCAATAGAGTCCTAGATTATCCCTGATGAACATAGGCTATAGAACTAAATACCTTTTCTACTCATGCCATGCGAAGCCGAAGCAGGTCGCTAGTATCTTCACATATAGCTACTCGCTATACTGTTTCTCTGATACCATTTCTCAGGAACTGCATTACTCCGCATGTTTGTCAATGTCTCGCTAGAAATGTCTTTAGACAACAATGCTGTACTAGCCATTAAATTGCTTCTGCTATTAATTAAACTCTGAAACACTCAAAAAGTTGGTCCTTTTTTTCTTTGTTTGTGTTTACACTTTAAATATAAAGTACCTGGGCGAACGAGCTTCGCTCGGTTATTACTATTAATTGCTGTTGTAATATGGTGATGTTTAGGTGATAATCTATATTTATGAGAAATATATTGTTATCTCAAATTAATACCGAAATTACCAAAATTCTGCGAAATCGTTAGAGCCGTTTCCAAGATCATAGAAATAAATTTATATACAGACATATAAATAAATATACAAGAATTGCTCGTTTAAAGGTATAAGATTATTTATATAGCCCACTCAAATTAAGCCGGTAGATTGCAATCAGGGGAAACAAATTGTGTAGTGCAGGGACTTGAGTAGAAAATTAAAAGTCAAATATTGATCTGGAAGTAATTAGAGAGAAATACATAACCCAATAATCTAGGAAAGTTACTTTATATGATTTAAAAAAGTTTCAGATACACTTTTGCATAAAAATATTTTAATACTTTTTTATTAAGGGTTCCGTATCTCAACAGGAAAAAAAACGGAACCCTTATAGGATCACTTTGTTGTCTGTCTGTCTGTCCGTCTGTCTGTCTGTCGGTCTATCAAGACTCTTTTTCTCAGGAACGCGTCGAGGTATCAAGCGTAAATTCATAATATGAACTGATATTATCAAATACTCAGGTCTATTGTCACTCGGGGCCGTGAAAATATGAAACTTATAGGCTAACGCAATCAAAAAATACAACCGTATATGTCGCAAATTTTCGACATTCGCAAGGGAATCTAAACCAGGGTACTTCCCGTGAACTCAGTATCTTGAAATGTAGTACGAAGGAACGTCTTATAGCACAGATAAAGGAAAAATTGCGAAAAGTATACATTTTTAGTTACATTATATAATAATTATATATTACTAATAATACATAATAGTACGGAGCTCTTCGTGAGCGAGTTGGTCTCGCGCACGAAGCTTCACTTGACAGGTTTTTTACCAATAATTTACCACTGCTCGGCAAAGGTATTCTCCATAAGTTTCCATGCCCCCATTTTTTGTGCCACTTCCGACCATTTTCGTTCAAAATATTTAATGTCCCGACACCGATGCTTTCGAAGTCTGTCTGGTTTTCTACATCTATCCTCAGGAATCCATTTTGGTATTGAAGTAGCCCAGCAATCTGGGTGTTATCGCCGAACGTGGCCCGCCTAATTCAACTTTAACTTGGCGGCTTTGCGACTCACATCAGCAATATGTGATAAAATAGATACGTTATAAACTCCTCTCAGCTGAGCCATATTTGGCCTAGATAGTGTGCCAATATTTCGACATAAGTAAGTTTACGGAGCTGAGATTTTGGAGTACGGGATCCGCTTAAGATGACATATTATTTTAAAATTACCGTCACCGGCCTTTCAACTACTTTCTTGGATCGCTCATAGTTTATGCACTAAAGTAAGTATTAACCAAATCCTTTTTGCGAAGCCATGCCTAGTCTTAATATAGAGTGCCAATAATCGGCTTAGTTAAAAAAGCTAATGCTTTGAAGTGGTTTGCTAAAAGATAAAGATCTGAAGTGGCTCAAGTCTCTTTCGGTAGCTCTAAGACTAATCACATTTCATTTCACTATTACAGCTATTTTTACAGCCCTGAACGTAATAAAATAGCGTAAGTACCTAGTTATCAACTTTAACTAATACAGAACAATACTATTCTTATGAATTCACCCAGCGATATTCAACAGTTAAATAGGTCCGATTTTTCTGCAATTTGGTTTAAGGTGCGTAGGTATAAATAGGTATAAACGAAACCCTCTCTCCCGAGCCTTGTTTGGTCTGGATATAGAGTGCCAATAATCGGCATAATAGTTTACTGGCTGAGAGCCTGCTCGGTTAGCTCCCACTTGGGAACTTTTTGTTCCTTTCGCCTCATTCACCTGAGTTGTAGTTGAGAAGTTTTTAGTGCGGCGGAGACGAAGAGCTTGGTGACTATTTCATTAGAGTAAAATATACCTTTTTTTAAACTTTTATGTAGTTTCAGCTGTCCCGATGTTTGTCTGTAATCAAATCTTGCAAGTTATATCTAATCCATTTTCCGGTTACCGATTGAGCTGATATTTTGCATGCATGTGTAAATCGGATGACAATATTACTGATGATGGAGTCGGAAGGTGGCCATAGTACCTCAGGTACACCAATCATGTTTGGGCTCATTTGATTTATCTTGGAAAAAACACTTTACAGTGTGGATTCGTTTATAATAAGTCTGTCACAAAAATGAATTTTTTTACAAATAAGTTATTTAATATGCTTTCGAGTATTTGGGTAATAGAGTGCACTTTTCAGCACAACAGTTAGGGTCAGATGACACTTGGGAACTTTTTGTTCCTCTTGCATCTTTGACCTGAGTTGTAGTTAAGAAGTTTTTAGTACAACGTAGACGAAGAGCTAGGTGATATTATTTCACAGGAGTCTTTTATTAATTTGCTTTAGTAATGCAGGCGATAAAGTACCAATAGTCGGCATAATAGTAAATGGGCTGAAAGCTTGCTCGGTTAGATCTCACTTGGGAATTTTTGTTCTTTTCTCCTCTTTCACCTGAGCTGTGTAGTTGAATAACTTTTGGTGCAGTGTAGACAAAGAGCATCGGGTACAATAATAAACGGGATTTTTATAATTTGTCTTCAAATGAGAGTTCTTTCTTGTTTCTGAGTGTGTTCGTGATAAATCCCATTTAACATGTTTAAAGCTGCTAAAATAAGCTAGAGATTAATTAACTACCTATTAAAGTGTTTTCAAAAATGCAACCTATTATATTTAGTTTTGCTTCACCAAAAACGTATTTCGCGTTCGTTTTCTAAAATTATGATTAGATATCAAACAACAATATTAAAAATATTTAAGTAAACTGAACTATAAGCATTAATGCATATATGTAAAGTAAAGTAAAGTAAATTAAAGAAATTTCTTGTCCGAAATACAGTTTTATAGATAGTTTTGACAATACTTTTAATTTTTTTTTTACATTTTCATATTTTCATACTTATTGCCGGACCGGCCGAACAATTGAAATGAAAATGTAAATTTGATTTTTGAGTTCCCTGCATTGGCCCCATAGGAAAAGTTGTTCATTTTGACGGGCTGAGTCACCCCTTCACGGGAACATTGTTGGGTATGTTACACGCTGTATAGATACTCCGTAAGATAATATAGAAGCAAATTAATTTGAGGAATTCATATTTAAAATTAAACGCATTATCTTATAAAAAAAAACATGTCATACATTGGTTCTCATCAAAAAAACAGCCTCCGTGGTCCAGTGGTTTAGGCGTTTGCCTGTTGACCCGGGGGTCGTGGGTTCGATTCTCACCGGAAGCATACTTTGTATAGTGGTTTCCAGTTTGGTTAGGACATTGCAGGCTTGAATCACCTGATTGTCTGATAATAAAGATGATTCCGTGCTTCGGAAGGCACGTTAAGCCGGTGGTCCCGGCTGCTATCTGGTAGTCGTTAAAGGAACCACGTCAGAGGCCGAGAGGCGGTTCCAAAGTGCTCTGACACCAGGGTGTGCATGGTCGATTGACCGTGACACCTACTCGAAATGATAATGATGATCATAAAAAAATCCCTACAAAAGTGTAAGTACCAACTTTAAAAGCACATATTGAATCAACGCCAACGGCGTGATTTAACTTGCGAAAAATTACTCCTCCTATTTGCGTCGCCTCCATTTTTCTTTACACAGAATTAACTACATCCCCTTAAAAGATCAGCTTGAAGAAAGTGTAGAGGGAGCATTAGAGAGGTCCGGACAGGTATTTATCCTGTGTCCCGGAGGAAGCCGTGGCATAATTTAGAAAGAGTACAAAGATGAACATCAATGCTCACTTGAGAAATTTACTTGATAATATACAACGTGATTTTGAACGTCCTAGCTATATCGAAATCTGGGAATCAGAATCCCTAATGGAATACACAATTGCAAGAAAAAAGGTAAAAAACGAAAAAAAATGAGGTTTCCCATATGAAGTCGCCGATCAGCTGGACGAATTTCTATGAAAGGTCAAATATTTTTTTTCGTATATTACCTTTTTTTTCTTACAATTCTGTATTCCATTAAGGATTCTGATTCCCAGATTTCAATATAGCTAGCAGGTTCAAAATCACGCTGTATATGATATAAGCTTTATAAAGTCTATTGGGTGATACTTCTTTTTCATTTACCTTATCTCACTTTTCATGTAGGGTCGGCACAGTATATCAGTTCTACCCATATTGTTCTGTCACCTACCGTAGCCTTTGTCATTTCTTTCTTGACCATACTCTTCTTAACACAATCCATCATTTTTTTCAATGGGTAACTATGCGCCGTCGACGCAGTTTACCATCGATATTGTGGGCTGTCGATGTAGCGTACCAGCGATATCGTGTACCTTCATTATAGTAAACCGTCGATGGAACGGGCTCGATGCAGCGACCGGCGATGTAGTGACTGGCGATATTGTGCCCTAGACCCAAAGTGAATACGTATTTTGAGTACCAAATAATTTTAAAAATGAAGAAAACTCACATAAGGACTTCAGGCTCTTAAGCATGACAGTCAAGCATGATTCACGCTTTAAGAAAAAGATAAAATGTGAGGTGTTTGTCAAGGAATCAGCGCTTTCGGTGTCCCACTCTTAAATACCTAACATGGTCAGGTGTGTCAATAGTCAGGGGTGTCAAAGGTCAGGTGCGTCAGTGATCAAAGATGTCATCCTCAACTGCTGCTTCTGAGGTTGCAGATAAGGCATGGAGTACGCGCGCCCAGCCTCCTGACCTGCTACTTGTGTTTATCCGAGTGAGTAATATCCCAATACCTTTATTTCCTTTACAAATCCAAAAAAATATTTTATCCTCAGCTTAAAAATGCTTTCATTGAGCAGCAGCGTCGAAAGCACAAGAAGCCAAAGAAATTGCGATTGCCAACCCGTCTGCCAAGCGTGGTGAGTATGGCAATATCCTCCTATAGACTGAAAAATCCTTGCGTGAGGCACTTGTCCAACGGTCGGCTTTTGCGGCTGTAATAATGAAGCCTATGATTCTTAAATAACAAATAATCCAGCCAACTGCTAATAGTATTAGCACACCAAGGTACCGTGTCTGAAAACAGTATTTAACTACAAAATATGCCAATTTATATGAGGATCTCATTTTTTTGCAGCGGAAAGTCTCAAACGGCGCAAGAATGTAAGTATCGGAGACAGCTACATATTTGAGCTTTTTTTATAGACCAATGGGTCCGTGGGGTCCATCAGACCATCGTCTCTTTGACTTTCTGTAAAGAGACTAATCTAGGTATCCCACGACCAGAGGGCTGGCAATTACCTGGCTAAAAGCTTAAGCATTACCATCTAATGTGGCAATGCTGCCAACCGCACGTTTTAAGGCACGATGCCGCGGTATGACGGTTTGCAGGGACTATAAAATTTGTAAATATTTATATTTTTAAGTAGGTTTAATTATTATTAGTATTTAGATTGACAAAAATATATTTGGAATGCCTAACGCTTAAATAAGCATGTTCCTGAGGTATGGAAATGGAACGGGAGGGAGATATGTGACGGGATATGATGTGTCTGAACTGCCTTGCTGCCTTGCCTTGCCTTGCGAATGGGTAGATATTACGTTTTTCAAGGTCTTTTATTACGTGCACCGCCAATGAGTAGAATTCATTGCCCCCGTCAGTTTTCCGAGCACATATAATCCGACAGCCTTTAAGACTAGAACAGGCATCTTCTAGGCAAGCTCGCTTCATCGTAGATCTTGTCTTTACCCTCTGGGTTAGTCTAAAGTCAAGAGTAAGCCTATTCAAAATAAAAATAAAAACACCCAGCTGAACTCACAGGTCATTTGACGTATACAAACACATCCTTACGGTGCGGCTCCAATAACTCAGGGACAATGTTAGCTAAGTGCTAGGCCTTTACTTACAAGTTTCACTTCTAAACTTACTGTATCTGTGCTGTGGCCATGGTTAGCGCGGGAAATAACTTAAACCGTATCTCAACTTATCACTTTTTCAAGGTATTTCTTTTTGTTCGGTGAAATATTGGTGTCGTAAAGTTTGCTCCAATTTTTGTTGCTCTCGCAAAATAACACGTTTCTGCTTTAGTTGTCTTGTGTTTTTCTTTGAGTTTTGAAGTAATACTGAGAGTGAGGCAGAGTGTTTCTTAAGTCGTTTTAAGTGTTCAGTATTCGCAAGTCAAGCTCTAAATTGAATACTTAATACTATATTATTTCTCTTTAAAATCTGGACAAATTACAAAATTTTTGAATTTTTTCCATTCGTTTATGTGGCCTTACAGATTTTTAAAGCTACCTTAAAGTATTTGACGTAGCTTAACTACTATCATTGATGATAATTTAATACTATCATAAAGATCAGGACATAAAAATATTGCCAGTTTGCAAGGATACATATTCTCTTAACCTTTACTGCGACGTGGGGTGTCAAATACCCCGCAATACAAGTTATCCAAAAAAAAAAGGATATATTCTATCCCCCGTATCCACCTCAGAACTCTGCTCTTCTGACCTCTGCATCAGGGGCAAAAGATTAAAGATGGAACTCTTCCGCTTCGAAATACGCAAGTATATATTTTTTTCCATCCATGATATCCATACATACAATTTTTTATAAAGAAATGTATTGGTTAAAGAAGATATTACTTAAAGGTGAATTAAAAATAAATAGCTAGGACTTGGATTTCAAGAATCTATTAGTTGGAGAGGATTTAAAGGCGATTTAAAAGTAATAACTTGGATATAGATCTGAAGAAAATTGTCCTGTAGGTCGTAAAACAAAAACAGATCAAACCAATCATGGAAGACGAGCTCTGCTCCAAAGCCAAATAACTGTATGAGAGCATGGGTCAGTTTGCTACCGTATATCTAGCGCAAGACATAATTATGTGGTAACTGTGTGTGCTATAACGAATTTAGAGCCGGGGTTAAAAGATCACCATATTTATATTCTAAGTGACAGATAAGATTCCCACAGCGCTTAACTCTGACATAATCGATTCCGGATTGTATTTTTAAGTGTTTTTGACATTAAACGTCTTTAAAATCGTTACTATACACGGGATACCATGTCAGTAATCCGGGCCGTAATGAATTGGTCTATATCGTCTGACATTAATAACTACAAAACTTCATCGTAGAAACATGACTTTAGTGACTTTATTTAGCGTATATATGTAGTCAGCTCGCTGCTAAGACCTTAAGTTAGCATCGCGGCATCTGGTTTTTTTTTAATCTATAACACTAAAGCGACTTACTGATATAAACGTTTCACATTTAAACCAACGGCCGTGTGAACCGACACAGCCTCACCCGACTTTTTTTTTTGCATTCGCAATACTTTTCTAATATACACTTATTTTTTTTTTCTTAACCCTTACTGTCCCATTGCTGGGAAAAGGTCTCCCCCATGTCCATCCACTTGTCTCTGTCCTATAATAATAATTCATTTATTTCTCACCATAATCATAATACAATAAGGTACAGTCGGCCAAGCAGATACCTGACCCCCTGACTTTTAAAAAGTAAATTCACACTTTGCTGTGAAGCGCCACCTACCGTGATTTTTAGCAAGTAGACAGACCACTGCTAGTATAAACTTGTTTCTGATAAACTGCTCAGTTGCAAATTTTGTATTTCTAATAATCTCAGCTAATAATTCAAGTAATCATCAATGGTAAGAACAAGAAAGAATCAAAAACAATCCTACGTGAAGTTCGATTCAAACCATCGACCTACGACTTGAGAAGCTAGCGCTCATCTCAATACGCCAACCGACGATATGACGTCTCGGGCGAAATTGGCTATCTATTTCTACTGCTATGACATCATTGTCACCAACTGCAATGCATTGCTTTAACAAATAAATTGAGGGTAATCTATCAGATTTATTTATACCTGATACCAACTAATCAAAAATATTGTTCACTCGCGTCACAATTACATTCAAGATACTGCGATTACTGTGTAGTGATCCAAAACCTCACCAGTTATTAGGCATCCCGTTTCATCTCATATAGCAGATTTTGTGAAAGCTAATAGTGTATTGTGAAGACAACCACAGTATTTAAAGTATCTATATCTAGAAAGTTAGGTATCGCGGTAAGTAGAAATTATAAGTATTTAATATACTTACTTAATTGTCACACTATTTTTTGTTCCGTAAAACATAGGGTTTGTGATAAATGTCTAAGATAAATATATCTCTTACAGAGAAACACCGTCCGTTTGTGGATTCGGAGATTAGAAGACTCGATCAACTGGCGTAACATATTTCAATTGAAACATTGAGGAAACATTCAACAAGAACGAGATCGTATTTTATTCTGATGAAAAAAGTTTTAAGTCTGATGATGATGGCAGAAAAGTATTGCGGAGAAGACATGGCCAGCGTATAGCCATAAAAATAATTTGCCTTTGAGATCAGTGGCAGGATAACATTAGGTAAAAATATTCATTAAATAGTTAAGTAAAATAATAATAATATTTTATACCTAGTGTATTACCCAGTGTAGGTTATTAGGTAACTGATCGTATTATTGTTTTGCAGGTTATTGGGGACAGATGTCTTCAATGGGCCCAAGGGGGGCTGGTAGAATTCGGCGGTCGGATGAATAAAGAAAAATACTTGGAAATTTTATGAGATATGGTGATTCCAACAGTGTGCAATGTAGAATATATTTTATTTAAGACAATTGTTCTGTGATCTAACTGTTATTGAGTGACCAATTAAAATCCCAGATTGTAGGGTCAAATAGTGCTTAACTGGAACACGATACACGAGTAAAGTTTGAACTTAAATCAATTTAGACAAAAAGGTTATACTAAATTAATAAATTTGCGCATAAGTGATATGTGATGTGATCTAACATGGTAAGTGAAATGACAAATAGACTTGAACAAGAGCTTCAAAATGGGGGTCACCCTCTCCCATATTAAAATTCATTTAATGCCATAGGTTTACATATTGATTCTTATACTATTATCGAAGCAAAGTTATTCACATAGCACTATTTGACCCTACACATTTAAAAAAATAATTATATTTTTTTAACTATGATTAAAAAAAAGTTGAGAGATGTAAATTGTTACTTATTAAGTTACATATTGGTTCTCTCTACAGAAGATTAATCATAGTTTGAATTAAGTAGGCAGGTATTTATTTCACTGTTAAATTTTTTTGATGTAATAAAGTAGTTAAAAATTTAAAATGCTTTTTATTAACAGTAATTAGCTCGGTAACATTATGTTAAAACAACCAAAATTACACCAACATCACAATACGAAGTTGGTGATATTTGTAAAAAATAAAAAGCTTTGGAGGATTTGAACCTGTTACCTCATAAACACACTAACTATTAAGCCGTAGTGCCTACCACTTGCGCCACATCTAACTATTGAATATCTTTGAAATAAGCGTATCGTATGCTAGGGCTTGTTTTATTTATCAAAAATCGAATAGATGGCATTAGTCATCAAGGGTATCAGATTTCTGCTTATTAACCTTATTTGTTCATTCACAATTCAATAGATGGCACTAGTCGCAAAGGATATTACACTTGTATATTTTTATCTTTGGGTTTAAACCACGGATGGTTCTTTAGTTTGCGAAAAATGGCGCTGTTGTAGGGGGGTCAGATATCTCCTTGGCTGACTCTACATATTTTAAATGACATGATAATATGCCGATTACGGCAGATTGACACCCGTACGAAAATCCTGTGCCTCAGGCTATCAATCTTCCGCTCCCATTAGTGTTGTACCAACATTAATACATATTTAGTTAACAAACAAGTATTATAAAAGCTCAAAAGAAAGATAAAAATTAAACTGAATTAGGATGATAAATGGTCGACTTCGAAGGGGAAGGCCTAGAAAGCGATGGCGCGACGACCTCGTATGTGGTTAGTCTGAAACTGCATTGGACTTATTAAATTAAGAAATAAAATCAAAGGGTTCGTAAAGAGAAGGTCGCTGGCTCCAACCCCACTCGCGTGGAATGGGATTTTTATATCATATTTTATTTCTTAATTTAATGAGAGTGTTCAAGTTGGTATAAATGCCTTAAATCAACTGGCCAGGTACAGTAGCTGGAGATAAATCGCTCTGGGTGCCGGATCACGTCGGTGTTGAGAGCGATGAGAGTGCCAATGAGCTAGCAAGGAAAGGATCGAGTATGCCATTCGTAGGACCCAAACACTTTAGGCCTATCACATAACATGTATGGCCGTTATTATTATTATTACATATGAGAATTTTCTCCCTTTTTAAAGAGGGGTATATCTAGACATACGGGCCATAGCCAAGCATGAATAGAAGGAGATAAGGTAATAGTATTAAAAGCGGAAGAAGATTATTATTATTATAACGTGGTAACACTGTGTACGAGGGACGCGCATCATTATGCACATTGCAGTATAGAAGCATCTACTCTACCCTCATAATAAGAAAAAAAACTCTTTTTTAATAATATTGCTTTTAGCTCCCATCCTATATGTTTTACGTACCGTCAAGGGGTTGAAATTCGGCAAACTCTTCACTTAAGGGCTGTGTACAACGGAACTCCATTACTTGTCGTGCCTCGACGATCCAACGCTGTTTTTCACACCCCTGGGAGATTAATTCACGTATGAGTATATTTGAGTTTGTATAACAGCTGTTTATCGAATGTTCTGGTTAACCAGAAAGTTTTGCAGAAAGTTAGTATCGAAGCAAAGTTGTTCTCTGCTTTGATGTACTTTATTTACTAGTCTGCTACGCCAGAGTCTCTGGTTTTGATTCTCAGTGTGGGAAACTAATTTGGTATTTAGAATTCTGAAACACGCAAAGAGGGTTGCCATCAGACAGGCGGTTGGCTGTAAAAACTTTACCAAATCATATTGCAACATGTTTTGTCGTGCTGTCATAATAATGTACCGCGGGCTCTAATGCACTACAGCTGAGGATTTATCTGGAAAATGTTTAAATGAGGAGTTCTGTCAAAATGAACAACTTTTACTTATAGGACCAATGCTGGGAACTTGAAAAAGGAATCATTTCCAGTTTAAATGACAACGTAGAAACTCTTTTTTGAATTCCCAGCGTTGGTCCGATGAGAAAAGTTGTTAATTTATAAGGACTGAGTCACCCTTTCAAGGTAATTTTGTTGGCAAATTTCGCTATATATAAGGCTAAATACACCAATATATCAATAATCTTAGATTTTATTGAGCTACCAAAATTAAACACAAATTATTTTCTGAAATAACAAAGCACGGAGAAAAAAAATCTATCTTTGTGAAACGAGTGAGAATATGTATTTATATTTTATCTTCTGGTGTAACTGAATGTTATTATGATGTAATTGAATTATTAAATTTCGTTTAATCTACGTCTGCTTGTAATTAATGTGTATTCTATTTTTTTATTATGTTTACTTCCTATAAGGTAGTTTACCTACCTTATAGGAAGAAATGGTGAAATTTTGGACGTTTTGGACCCTTAAAGGGGTATTCCCATACAAACTAGCCGGGCGGCGGGACTCTTTTGTATGGAAATGACGAAATTTTTATTGAGTTCCCATCATTGGTCCCATAGAAAAGTTGTTCATATTCATGGCCTGAGTCACCCCTTTAAGGGTCCTTAACGATAAAAATTTCACCGTGTATATATTATTGTGTGTATGTCTGTCCATTGGGACGGAATATAGGTCTCAGTGATGCCCCCAGTCACAATGTAAGATCTTTATAACCTGATTTCAAAAAAAAAAGATATTTCTGCGATGTCTCCGAGGTGTACCGTCAATCAAAATATCAAATGAAAACTGCAATAACATTATAAACGCTTCGATTTCCGTTGAATAATTTGTATACTCTCATAAACAGTAAATTTTTATAAGATTCCTAAAAATACATTCTTGGGGTACCAACCGGTAAAAAATGTTTACAAAATCCAATACTCCCAGCAAGGTATTTCAATTTGCTATTTTTCCTCATTTACATCTCAGAAATTGTAATCTTGGGATTGGTATTTTTTTTATTTCTTGCTTTGCACTCAATCTAGATTAACCAGATTAATATTTTAAACATACATACATTTGTAGTGTATACACTTAGTTTTTTAGTTCTCATAAAGGTGTATGAGAACTAAAAGCCAAGTTTTGCATGTTGGCGTACGTGACAGTGATAAACACGGTCTTTTTAACTTCAGTGGTAAACAGAGCTTAGGTAAGCTCTATTTACCTCGTAAGGGAAAAAGACGTGATAAAATGTATGTACGTTTAAAATATTAATCTGGTCAATCTAGAAGTCTAGATTGAATGCAGATAAACGGAATCAAAAAAATTATGGGTTGCTAGCCGTTTCGCCTACAAACATCGTAGGTAAATTTGCGCGTTACTATTACATCAAGTTTTCTTACATAATTTTTTTACCGAATGTAATTTATAGCTGAACTATGAACTCTTATTAGTGGCTCGCAAAGTTCGAACCCGGAAACTTTCGGTAAAAATGCGAGCTCTTTTTAGGGTCCCGTGCCTCAAAAGGAAAAAACTAAACTCTTATAGGATCACTTTTTTGTCCGTCTGTCTGACTATCTGTCAAGCCCTTTTCTCAGGAACGCGTAGAGGTATCAAGCTAGAATTCATATCAAATACTTATTATGTTCCTTTGAGCTATGAAAAAATCAAACTTCTAAGCTAACGCAATCAATAAATACAGCCGTTTATGCTGCAAATTTTCGACATTCACAAGGGAATTAAAACCTACAGGGTACTTCGCTTGAACTCAGAATCTTGAAATTTGGTACGAAGCAACGTCTTATAGCACAGATAAAGAAAAATTGCGAAAAGCATAACTTTTAGGTAAATGTTACTAGCTTTCGCCCGCGGCTCCGCCCGCGTCAATATCGATCCCTCGGGAATAGTATTTCTTTCCGGGATAAAAGGTAGCCTATGTCCTTCTCTGCACTCCAAAGACCTTGTATGCAAAATTTCGTGATGATCGGTTCAGTAGTTACGGCGTGAAAGCGTAACAAACAAACAAACAAACTCACTTTCGCATTTATAATATTACTAGCTTTCGCCCGCGGCTCCGCCCGCGTTAATGTCGCTCCCTCGGGAATAGTACTTTTTCCCGGGATAAAAGGTAGCCTATGTCCTTCTCCGTACTTCAGAGAACTTGTATGCAAAATTTCATGATGATCGGTTAAGTAGTTACAACGTGAAAGCGTAACAAACAAACAAACAAACTCACTTTCGCATTTATAATATTAGTTAGGATTAGTAATCTATACATATAATACAACAGTAAAAATATTTTGTCTGTACATTTAGAATTTTTGACTGAAATGGATAGAGGGACACTTAAAAAGAATAATAGAAAGCAAAAAAAAATTTTTCGAATTTCTTGTCTGTCTGTCTGTCTGTCTGTCTGTCTGTATGTATGATCACGATTATCTCCGAAAATACTGAACCGATTTACTTCAAACTTTCACCAATTGCTTTGTTTTAACTCAGCAAAACATTTAAAGTTTGTTTTATCAAAATCGGTTCATTAAAAAAAAAAATATCGTCATTTGAATGAACTCAAGGCATGAGTTTGCCTGCAAACCTATAGCAAAAAAAAAATTGTAAGTGACTTAAGAAAATTAAAATCCAAAGTCAATTCATCATCATTATACTACAGCATTATACCTTTCCATACTATGCATAGTAATCCATACTAAAAACAAGGAGAAGCTGACTGACTGACCTATCAACGCAGGGCCTAAACTATAAGGGTTAGGAACTTGAAATTTTGCACAGAGGTTCCTTTTTATCGTAGGGGAGCACTAAGAAAGGATTTTTGGAAATTCATCTCCTAAGGGGGTAAAACGGGTTGCAAAGTTAGTATGAAACTTTGTAGTTTTTGAAGTTATTCGAATGAAATTCAGCATTAAGGTTCTTTACTGAAAGGTATGAAACACGAGTAAAATATTTTACTCAGAAATCATCCCTTAAGGGGGTAAAATAGGGGTGCAAAGTAAGCATGAAACTTTGCCATTTTTGAAGTAAGTCGAATGAAATTCAGCATGAAGGTTCTTTACTGAAAGGCATGAAACAGAAGTAAAATATTTTTCTCAAGAATCATCCCTTAAGGGGGTATAACGGGGATGCAAAGTTAGCATGAAACTTTCCATTTTTGAAGTTATTCAATTGAAATTAAATATTAAGGTGTTTCATTTAAAAGTTAAGAACTAATGTATTCCGGGTAATTCTACTGTTTCTGAGAAATCGACACTTACGCGAGCGGAGCCGCAGGCCAAAGGCAAACCTGACTTATATATCAACGCACAGCCGAAACTACTGTGCCCATAATAGAAATTTGGCACAGGGATTCTTTTTATGATGTAAATGAGTACTAAGAAAGGATTTTTAGAAAATCAAAGGGGGGAAGTTTTATGGAATTTTCTCATTTCTGGACTTAGAAGTTTGAAAGTAGGTACACAAGTTCTTAATTAAAATTAAAAAAGATCTGTTTAGGTGAATTGTACAAAACTCCCCCCTTAAGGGATAAAGTATGGAAATTTTCTAATTTCTAGACATAGAATTATAAAAATAAGTATATGTATATGTTAACATTACAATTAATAAGAGCTGTGTAGTTAAAATAGACAAAATTTCCCCTAGAAGGGGTAAAATAGGGGGGGTTAAAGTTTGTATGGTTTCTTTTTATTTACTTAGAAACGTGACAATAAGAAGTTCTTCATTACAATAAAAAAATATCTGTGTAAGTGAAATGGGCAAAATCCCCTCCTTAAGAGCTAAAGATCTATGCAGGTGAAATGTATTAAATTCCCCCTTAAGGGGAAAAAGCAGAGGGGGAGGTGTTTGTATGGAATATTTATCATTTCTACTGTTCCCAAGGGAACGACATTAACGCGGGCGGAGCCGCGGGCAACAGCTTGTAATAGTAATAAAGTAATAAGGATAATAAAATATTTTTAATAATTTTATTAAAGACTAGCTTTCGCCTGCGGCTCCGCCCGCGTCAATGCCGATCCCTCGGGAATAGTACTTTTTCCCGGGATAAAAGATAGCCTATGTCCTTCTCCGTATTCCAGAGAACTTGTATTCAAAATTTAATGATGACCGGTTTAGTAATTACGGCGTGAAAGCGTAACAAACAAACAAACTCACTTTCGCATTTTTAAGGGTAAGGGTAATGATATAGAGCCAATCATGCGCGACTCCAACTCGCACTTGGATGGTTTTTTTTTTCTTCACACTGCTTCCAGTCGATATTTTTCAAACAATGTATAAAAGTTATGGGGTAAAGCATAGTGAAGCACACACTATTTTATCAGATGTACGAGTAGGTACATCTATATTGCGCTGTCTCGCTAATGCATTTCTCTGGAAACTAATCCGAACGTCCATCAACTAAGAAAGCTTTATTGTTTCCAGTTTATTTGTTAACAGCCTCCGTGGTCCAGTGGTTAAGGCGTTTTCCTGTTGACCCAGGGGTCGTGGGTTCGATTCCCACCGGAAGCATACTTTGTTTAGTTGCTTCCAGTTTGGTTAGGACATTGCAGGCTTGAGTCACCTGATTGTCTGATAATAAAAATGATTCCGTGCTTAGGAAGGCACGTTAAGCCGGTGGTCCCGGCTGCCATCTGGTAGTCGTTAAAGGAACCACGTCAGAGGCCGAGAGGCGGTTCCGAAGAACTCTGACACCAGGGTGTGCATGGTCGATTGACCGTGACACCTACTCGAAATGATGATGATGAGTTTATTTGTTCAGATTCATTAGTTGCCACTTATATACGAGTAAATTTACTAACGTGATAACGTCTTATAAATCGATGAACGCTGGCCGCACGCACGAAAAAGGGTCACGTTCCATGTGCAAGCGAGAGTACGAAATAAGAGAGGCACGATGGGCCTAAGCGTTCGGCTTGTTAAGCATCTATCCCGCTTCTGCCATTATCACGTAAAATTATCATCGTAAACCAACTTTACAGACAGACAATTTTTTTTATATTAATATCTGTCCGTTAATACTTATTCAATACGCGTTTCACACATTATGAATTTATAGCTGAACTATGAACTCTTATTAGTGGCTCGCAAAGTTCGAACCCGTAAACTTTCGGTAAAAATGCGAGCTCTTTTTAGGGTCCCGTGCCTCAAAAGGAAAAAACTAAACTCTTATAGGATCACTTTTTTGTCCGTCTGTCTGACTATCTGTCAAGCCCTTTTCTCAGGAACGCGTAGAGGTATCAAGCTAGAATTCATATCAAATACTTATTATGTTCCTTTGAGCTATGAAAAAATCAAACTTCTAAGCTAACGCAATCAATAAATACAGCCGTTTATGCTGCAAATTTTCGACATTCACAAGGGAATTAAAACCTACAGGGTACTTCGCTTGAACTCAGAATCTTGAAATTTGGTACGAAGCAACGTCTTATAGCACAGATAAAGAAAAATTGCGAAAAGCATAACTTTTAGGTAAATGTTACTAGCTTTCGCCCGCGGCTCCGCCCGCGTCAATATCGATCCCTCGGGAATAGTATTTCTTTCCGGGATAAAAGGTAGCCTATGTCCTTCTCTGCACTCCAAAGACCTTGTATGCAAAATTTCGTGATGATCGGTTCAGTAGTTACGGCGTGAAAGCGTAACAAACAAACAAACAAACTCACTTTCGCATTTATATTATTACTAGCTTTCGCCCGCGGCTCCGCCCGCGTTAATGTCGCTCCCTCGGGAATAGTACTTTTTCCCGGGATAAAAGGTAGCCTATGTCCTTCTCCGTACTTCAGAGAACTTGTATGCAAAATTTCATGATGATCGGTTAAGTAGTTACAACGTGAAAGCGTAACAAACAAACAAACAAACTCACTTTCGCATTTATAATATTAGTTAGGATTAGTAATCTATACATATAATACAACAGTAAAAATATTTTGTCTGTACATTTAGAATTTTTGACTGAAATGGATAGAGGGACACTTAAAAAGAATAATAGAAAGCAAAAAAAAATTTTTCGAATTTCTTGTCTGTCTGTCTGTCTGTCTGTCTGTCTGTATGTATGATCACGATTATCTCCGAAAATACTGAACCGATTTACTTCAAACTTTCACCAATTGCTTTGTTTTAACTCAGCAAAACATTTAAAGTTTGTTTTATCAAAATCGGTTCATTAAAAAAAAAAATATCGTCATTTGAATGAACTCAAGGCATGAGTTTGCCTGCAAACCTATAGCAAAAAAAAAATTGTAAGTGACTTAAGAAAATTAAAATCCAAAGTCAATTCATCATCATTATACTACAGCATTATACCTTTCCATACTATGCATAGTAATCCATACTAAAAACAAGGAGAAGCTGACTGACTGACCTATCAACGCAGGGCCTAAACTATAAGGGTTAGGAACTTGAAATTTTGCACAGAGGTTCCTTTTTATCGTAGGGGAGCACTAAGAAAGGATTTTTGGAAATTCATCTCCTAAGGGGGCAAAACGGGTTGCAAAGTTAGTATGAAACTTTGTAGTTTTTGAAGTTATTCGAATGAAATTCAGCATTAAGGTTCTTTACTAAAAGGTATGAAACACGAGTAAAATATTTTACTCAGAAATCATCCCTTAAGGGGGTAAAATAGGGGTGCAAAGTAAGCATGAAACTTTGCCATTTTTGAAGTAAGTCGAATGAAATTCAGCATGAAGGTTCTTTACTGAAAGGCATGAAACAGAAGTAAAATAGTTTTTCTCAAGAATCATCCCTTAAGGGGGTATAACGGGGATGCAAAGTTAGCATGAAACTTTCCATTTTTGAAGTTATTCAATTGAAATTAAATATTAAGGTGTTTCATTTAAAAGTTAAGAACTAATGTATTCCGGGTAATTCTACTGTTTCTGAGAAATCGACACTTACGCGAGCGGAGCCGCAGGCCAAAGGCAAACCTGACTTATATATCAACGCACAGCCGAAACTACTGTGCCCATAATAGAAATTTGGCACAGGGATTCTTTTTATGATGTAAATGAGTACTAAGAAAGGATTTTTAGAAAATCAAAGGGGGTGAAGTTTTATGGAATTTTCTCATTTCTGGACTCGTTTGAAAGTAGGTACACAAGTTCTTAATTAAAATTAATAAAGATCTGTTTAGGTGAATTGTACAAAACTCCCCCCTTAAGGGATAAAGGGGGATAGTATGGAAATTTTCTAATTTCTAGTCATAGAATTATAAAAATAAGTATATGTATATGTTAACATTACAATTAATAAGAGCTGTGTAGTTAAAATAGACAAAATTTCCCCTAGTAGGGGTAAAATAGGGGGGGTAAAGTTTGTATGGTTTCTTTTTATTTACTTAGAAACGTGACAATAAGAAGTTCTTCATTACAATAAAAAAATATCTGTGTAAGTGAAATGGGCAAAATCCCCTCCTTAAGAGCTAAAGATCTATGCAGGTGAAATGTATTAAATTCCCCCTTAAGGGGAAAAAGCAGAGGGGGAGGTGTTTGTATGGAATATTTATCATTTCTACTGTTCCCAAGGGAACGACATTAACGCGGGCGGAGCCGCGGGCAACAGCTTGTAATAGTAATAAAGTAATAAGGATAATAAAATATTTTTAATAATTTTATTAAAGACTAGCTTTCGCCTGCGGCTCCGCCCGCGTCAATGCCGATCCCTCGGGAATAGTACTTTTTCCCGGGATAAAAGATAGCCTATGTCCTTCTCCGTATTCCAGAGAACTTGTATTCAAAATTTAATGATGACCGGTTTAGTAATTACGGCGTGAAAGCGTAACAAACAAACAAACTCACTTTCGCATTTTTAAGGGTAAGGGTAATGATATAGAGCCAATCATGCGCGACTCCAACTCGCACTTGGATGGTTTTTTTTTTTCTTCACACTGCTTCCAGTCGATATTTTTCAAACAATGTATAAAATTTATGTGGTAAAGCAAAGTTCAGCACACACTATTTTATCAGATGTACGAGTAGGTACATGTATATTGCGCTGTCTCGCTAATGCATTTCTCTGGAAACTAATCCGAACGTCCATCAACTAAGAAAGCTTTATTGTTTCCAGTTTATTTGTTAACAGCCTCCGTGGTCCAGTGGTTAAGGCGTTTTCCTGTTGACCCGGGGGTCGTGGGTTCGATTCCCACCGGAAGCATACTTTGTTTAGTTGCTTGCAGTTTGGTTAGGACATTGCAGGCTTGAGTCACCTGATTGTCTGATAATAAAAATGATTCCGTGCTTAGGAAGGCACGTTAAGCCGGTGGTCCCGGCTGCCATCTGGTAGTCGTTAAAGGAACCACGTCAGAGGCCGAGAGGCGGTTCCGAAGAACTCTGACACCAGGGTGTGCATGGTCGATTGACCGTGACACCTACTCGAAATGATGATGATGAGTTTATTTGTTCAGATTCATTAGTTGCCACTTATATACGAGTAAATTTACTAACGTTATAACGTCTTATAAATCGATGAACGCCGGCTGCACGCACGAAAAAGGGTCACGTTCCGTGTGCAAGCGAGAGTACGGAATAAGAGAGGCACGATGGGCCTAAGCGTTCGGCTTGTTAAGCATCTATCCCGCTTCTGCCATTATCACGTAAAATTATCATCGTAAACCAACTTTACAGACAGACAATTTTTTTTATATTAATATCTGTCCGTTAATACTTATTCAATACGCGTTTCACACATTATTGATAAAATGATCGATCATATTACCTGGGTCTTGGATGTATCCTTGGGTTTGGTTCCCGATGCAGGCAAATATTGTCACTGTTTTTTTTTTACTAAATATTGGATTAGGCTTTTGTCTCCCATCTCACCTGATGGTAAGTGACGATGAAGACGAGGATGTCACATGCCTATCCAAGAGATACCCATTTATTCTACTTTGTTGTTTTTTCTAAGGTTCGCGGAATTTCACCACCACGGGAAATAATAATCCCGAGTCAACACTAACTTCCTCGATCGACTTTCACATCATCATGTTAGTATCATGAATATAAATTATATACCTTCATGTTAGTAGGCGATGCGGCTAGCAACCGATCACTTTTTTATTCTGTTTGCCATCTAACGCCCACTAACAAGGTCTTATAGCCGTGGGATTTGGATTCCCTCGCAAGGGAAAAAAGAAGTTATAGATTTTGACTAGGTATATCTCATCATCATCAGGTCTTTTTGTCTCTACTGCAGGAGCATCTCTGTACTACCGGAGCCATACTTGCCCAGAGCAGACAGAGGATTTGGTCTTTACTCTCCATATGGCCAGACGGGTTGGATAGGTATCATTGATGTATATGAGGTTTGTTTAGCTCGTATTTCCTAAGTCATCTCTTACGACATCAATGGGAAGACTTGGAGCGGTCCTATTCTACTCTGCCGGAAATTACACGGCTATATATAGGTATACCTACTCCAACTGGCTATTTATCTCCAATAGCAAGCATCATATATTAAAAATATCAGCCGAACAGCCGCGATCAAATTATAGAGATGGCGCTGTGGCGAATGTTGCGAAATTAAATTCATGGCGTGCAAGGATTCTTACTACGCACTGTTCTTTTAAACGTTTGGAAGGCCAACGCAAGCCTATGCTGTCCCACTGCAGAACAAGCCCCCTTTTTTAGTTCCAACAATTACCGTCAAAAGCTAATGCAGTCCTCTTTCCGATGGGATTGAAGCTCGTCTTTTCATCTCTTTTTGGGCTTTCCGCGCTTACGTTTTCCATTTTGTATCATCCACATTGTGGTCGTATATGATCCATAGTGTAGCATTTTTTTTTTATTTAGCCAGAAATGAAAATTAAGTTATTTAACAGAATTTTTAATTTAACCAGGTCGTTTTTATTTTAATACCTTGAACCAAGCGTCTTTCAGGTAAAATTTTTAGCGGGTGCCATTTTCATATTTTAGAATTCCGTATCCGTAAAAAGAAATCTAATTGATTTAAGTTATTTAAACAAAATTACACCTGAGTAACAAGAGAAATAAAATGCATATCTGACCTAGGGCACCCTGACTCAAGGTGGTGCTCGCTTGCTTGCCCCCATGCTTATTAACTTGCTTGTTTGCTACAAACGTGCTTGTTGCATATTTGCTAGCTTGCATTGTAATTGATTGATTTCATCATCATCATCATCATCAGGTCTTTTTTGTCTCCACTGCAGGAGCATGACCCTCTCTACACTACTGGAGCCATACCTGGCCAGAGCAGACAGAGGATTTGGCCTACACTCTCCTCGCTGGCTAGAAGGGATGGAGATTGGAGAGGTCTCATTGATGTTTATGAGTTTTGTTTAGCTTGTATTTCCTACGTCACCTCTTTCAACCTCCATGGGAAGACTAGGAGTGGTCCTATTCTAATCTGCCGGAAACCACACGGCAATTTTTGATTTAATACTCAGGTTTCCAGATGTGTTAATTTCAATAAACCAGATTCCTACTTTCAGTTAAGATTTTTCCAGTGGTTGTTGATTTTGTATTTTCATTGTACAGTGTTCAATTCAAATTCTTAATTTTCTTAGTCGTTATTTTAAACATAAGGCATTTTGTAGTTTAGGAATTCTAAAAATAGGCGATATCATGAATTAAAATTTTCATTATATCCAGAATTTAGTAGCATGCATTGTTGTTAACATTAAAATGTTACGTTGTGTAATTATATTATCTCTGTTTTCTTTATAGGACTAGCTCCGTGGCGCAGCGGTCAACACGCCTGCCTGCGACACGGAGTGACCGGGTTCGATCCCCGGCCAGGTCAAGATGGAAAATGATCTTTTTCAGATTGACCTGGGTCATGGATGTTTATCTATATATGTATATATTTGTTATAAAATATAGTATCGTTGAGTTAGTCCCATAACACAAGTCTTGAACTTACTTTGGGGCTAACTCAATCTGTGTGATTTGTCCGTATATATTTATTTATTTATTATTATTTATTTATATTTCTCTCTAGGCTGAAGTATTTGCTTACTGTACTTGTACAAATAGATAAGTTCAAGAAATGATACTAGATAAATTCATTTATTACCGCATACTCTATAGAACTACAACGATCTGTGCTTTTTCAAATTTATTTCCAGATCAACATTTACAAGAACCGAGAACCCGAAAACTCATTTACTACTTTTCATACATTTGTTGTGTTTTTATTACGAGATATAAATGCCTCTGGTTTTTAGTTACCTTGTATGATAAGCTTAAAGGCTCCATTTTATTCTCAGAACGGCATCATACGACTATTCCAATAAATGAAATATATAATAATGTCTGTCAAATAATCAAATAAAATGCGCTGTGCAGTTTGTTGCCGCTTCTTCTGCACTTCGCTATGGAAGTGGTTTTTGACGTCAACAATTGTTGATAATTCACATTTTTTCCTTTCATGACGTACCTAACTAGTTATAATTAAATACGTTAATATTATTATAATCTAGCCTAAATTCAGGCTTACGAGTAATATTACATTACCTAGTTTTATAAATTATTGAATAAGAATGTGTCCATCGGCACTTTTCTTACTGTCTCTATTAAGGGGAAGGCACTTGGTTCGTGTATCTTTATTCGCACTATCTCAATACTTGTTTTCATTTTATTTTTTTGCACCATACTACACTAATTCAAAAGGTTTCGTTCTTTTGAGACGTCACACTAGATATGTGTTGTTAAGGAGCTGGATTGCCTCGACGTTCACATGATGAAGCAATCTATATTCGTGTGCTTTGGCATATTTTTCAATAACTCTATCGACAGACTGTATATTAAAGTCAAATATGAAAATTAATAAGTGTTCAAAGAAACCTTTATTAAATTATATAACGTATTCAATTTTGAATTAAATGTTCATACAACAAGGCGTTTAAAGTGTGCAGTGCGAAAACCAACGAAATCTAGACATGACGACCATCAACATCAGTCAGCGGCGCGACAAACGACAGCAATTAACATACCGGGTATTGTCGCGACGTCGCGACTTGCATAGCATAGTTACACGCGACAATAGTCGCAGCAAATTAGTTAGATTAATGATCCGTCAAGTTTTAGGCTCTACCCAGATAATTTATATCCTTTTGACTGTCCCAATACGAGACACAATAGTAAAACAATTAAAACGACGCCTCCTCCGGGTGTCCGACTCTCTAAAGATTTGTAATCTAATTTTAATTATATCCATTTGGATCTAATTTTGAGCCGTGTGGTTTACGACTTAGAAGAGATAAACACTCGGTTTTTACCGGACAAACTGTGGATCATGGTTTTTAACGTTATGTTTGTATAGTATAAATATAGCTGTAAGTAGTTACTAATATTATAAATGCGAAAGTGAGTATGTTTGTTTGTTACGCCTTCACGCCCTATCTATTAAACCGATCGTCATTAAATTTTGCATAGGTACCCGTTGTCTGGGCTACGAAGAAAGACATAGGCTACCTTTTATCCCAAAAAAGTACTGTTCTCGAGGGATCAACATTAACGCGAATAAAGCCGCGTGCGAAAGCTAGTAAGTATATAATGTTTTGAATATGGACGTATGTCTTTTAATAATCTATGTTAAGAGTTTTTTATTAAATGGTTCTACAAACATTATATACTTATGACTACTTACAGCTATACCTACACTACATACATACATACTATCACGTCTTTTTGCCTTGTGGAGTAATCAGAGCCTAGGTCTGGAAGACATAAAAGCCGCTTTTAGCATGTCGGTGGGCGTTATGGTTAACTCTGGTTCCTAGCCGCATCGCCTACTAACATGATTCGTCAGAGTTTCACCCATTCCCTCGATCGGCCTTTGCGATTTGCGCGGTAATAGAAACAGCAGGTACATTCTATGTTTTTTTCTTCTCTCCCAGACCAGCATTGACCTACACTACTAGCCACAAAATCTTAACCAAATCATTTTATAACACGACTTTTTTTTTTAAATACAATTTGTATGGCCATATCGTTTGAAATCCTACCTTAGAGGAGTTGTTCATTGCCGGGCTTGATAACAAGACGGGTGAATAGTAAACCACAACTTTGTAGATATTTACAAAATATCCTTTGTCTTTAATCTCGGAGTAAGTCGTGTAAATTTGCATTCACAACTCGCCGTCTTGTGGCTTGCTCCGCGTTGTTCCTGTGTGCTTTTATTTTATTTTTACAGCACTGCTTTGTGAGGTGATATCACTGTTTTTTTGTGATTTTATAAGAAATGGAGAAATTTTTACCACGATTGATAAGAAAAGGAAATGTTTGCAGTAAATTACATAAACAAATCTCATAAAAGCAAGATAATGCAGCTAAGTTTTTTAACATCAAATAATGTTACTTATAAATATAAGCAAACAATATTATGAAAATACGTACTTTTTAATTAGATACACAAAAAATATAAATGAAAAAAAAATCAAAAGTCAAAGATTTTAATTCAAAATTGGATACATGTATCTTTTTTTTGAAGGTCATATTTATATTTTGTTTAATATAATCAATATCGAAATACTACTAGCGTTTCGGAACGACCACTGGTAAAGACTTGGTCCCTATAGATAACTTTGTCATTGGTATTTTATACGTGGTATATTCTCATAGTAAGTCTTGTAAATTTGCATTCACAACGCAACGTCTTGTGGCTTGCTCCGCGTTGTTACAGTGGTTTTATTTTATTTTTACGGCACTGCTTTGTGAGGTGTGGATATCACTGCATTTTTTGTGATTTTATAAGAACCGGAGGAATTTTGTAATTTTTTATAAAAGAAAAGAAATGTTTTCAGTAATTAACATAAGAAATCTCATAAAAGCAGGATCTCTTTCATACTGGTCTGGGAGAAAATAAAAAACGTAGAATGCACCAGCTACTTCTCTTTCCACGCAGATCGTAAAAGCCGATCGAAGGAATGAGTAAAATTTGAGCTAAACGTGGCCTTTAGTTATAGACCTAGATTCTGTCTACCCCGCAAGGGAAAAAGACGTGATACTATGTATAAAAGCAGAATAATACAAGATTTTTAACATCAAAGGATGTTAATTGAAAGTGTAACCGAATAATACTATAAAAATACATACTTTGGGAGCGACAATACAAAGACCTGTTTAATAATAAATAAATCCTTATCCTTACTATAATATTATAAATGCGAAAGTGAGTTTGTTTGTTTGTTTATTTGTTTGTTTGTTTGTTTGTTTGTTTTTTGTTTGTTGGTTTGTTACGCTTTCACGCCGTAACTACTGAACCGACCATCATGAAATTTTGCATACAAGTTCTCTGGAGTGCGGAGAAGGACATAGGCTACCTTTTATCCCGGGAAAAAGTACTATTCCCGAGGGATCGATATTGACGCGTGCGGAGCCGCGGGCGAAAGCTAGTATAAACATATATGGACAAATCACACATATTGAGTAAGCCCCTAAATAAGTTCGATACATGTATTGTGGGATTCTAACTCAATCCTTATCCTTATCCTTACTAATACTAATATTATAAATGCGAAAGTGAGTTTGTTTATTTGTTTGTTTGTTACGCTTTCACGCCGTAACTACTGAACCGATCATCATGAAATTTTGCACACAAGTTCTCTGGAGTGCGGAGAAGGACATATGCTACCTTTTATCCCGGGAAAAAGTACTATTCCCGAGGGATCGACATTGACGCGATAGGAGCCGCGGGCGAAAGCTAGTGATAATATATTTCATAACAAATACACAATAAAGATGAACATCCAATATACAGGTTAATCTGAAAAGATCGTTTTCCATTTTGACTTAGCCAAGGGTCAAATCCTACACCTCCGATGTGACAGCCTGGCATAATGACCAGCAGGCCTTAAAGATCGTCAAATATAAATACTTAAAGATCGTTGCTTAAATTTTTTTACTGCACACGCCACACAATAATCAGATAAGATACACAAAAATAATAAAGAGAAAATTTTTTCCAAGGTATTGTGTACAAGGTGTTAGTGTTATATTCTCAAAGTCATGTAAAATTTGCATTCACAACGCGCCGTCTGGCGGCTTGCTCCGCGTTGTTTCAGTGGTTTCATTTTATTTCTCGGGCACTGTTTTGTGAGGTGCGGATATCACTGATTTTTTTGTGATTTTAATAAAAAATGGAGGATATTTGTCATGATTATTATGAAAAGGAAACGTTTGCAGTTAGATGAAGATAACAAATCTCATGAAAGCAAAGTTAGAAGTATTTTATATACCTACTCCAAGACCTACTCATTTACAAAATTAAAGTAATCATCATTATATCATGGAATGAACAATGATCAACTTTGATCAAACTATAACCGGTCAAGTGCGAGTCGGACTCGCGCGCTAAGGATTCCGTACCGTTATCTATAATAAGTTAAAAATTATTAAAAATATTTTTATTGTATGATATAACTAAACATTTATGCTTTTCGCAATTTTTCATTTATCTGTGCTATAAGACGTTGCTTTGGACCAAATTTCATGATTCTGAGTTCACGGGAAGTACCCTGTAGTTTTTTGATCCCCTTGCAAATGTCGAAAAAACACGAAATTCAGCGGCATTAACAGTTGAATCCTTTAATTGCGTTGGCTTAGAAGTTTTATTTTTTCACAGCTCCAAGGGACAGTAGACCTGAGTATTTGATATGAATTTCAGCTTGATACCTTTTACGCGTTTCTGAGAAAAAGGCTCTTGATAGACCGACAGACAGACAGACAGACGGACAACTAAATGATCCCCTAAGGATCCTTTATATCTTTTCAAGTACGGAACCCTAAAAACGTTAAATAGGTAGAACGAAAAAACTTTAGGTGACATTGTTCAAAAGTGTAGTCAAACAACACTTTAGAACAAAATACTATTTTTGCAATGTAGGTATGTTGTCGATAAATAAATAAGAATAAACCGCAACTCAACAGATTTTTACGTCATATCTGCGCTCGTATGCTGAAAGTAACTTGTGTAAAATTTGCATTTACATCGCCACGTCTTGCGACTTGCTCTGCATTGTTCCAGCCATTTTATTTTTACACCTTTTATTTCTAAGTTGCGGAAATCGGAGATTTTTTTGGTCTATTTCGTTAAACAAGAAATTCTAATCCTTACTTATATTACATTATTATATCCTTACTAATATTGTAAATGAGAAAGTGAGTTTGTTTGTTACACTTTCACGCCATGACTAATGAACCGATAGTTATTAAATTTTGCATAAAACTTCTCTGCGATTCAAAGGTTGTCAATTGTGGTACAACTGAGCCCCAGATGTCATTATGTGTAATAATACATACATAGTATCACGTCTTTTTCCCTTGCGGGGTAGGCAAAGCCCAGGTCTATAAGACTAAGGTCTGAAGGCCACGTTTAGCATGTTGGTGGGCATCAAGTAAAAAACGGAATCAAAATAGTGATAGGTTGCTAGCCGCATCACCTATTAACATAATTCCTCAGATGTTACCCATTGCCTCGATCGGCTTTTACGATCTGCGCGGGGAGAGAACCAACTGGTAAATTCTACGTTTTTTTTTCTCACAGACCAGCACGGAAGAGTGTTAAATAAGAAACAATAAAAGTAAGAAATCTCTTAGAAATAGTTCTTAAACTATTAAGTCACTTCTAGATCCTGACGTCCTCCCACTTATTCTTTCCTCGCTCTACTTTTGCTTGCTCATTACTTGTTAATTACTATTATTAATAAATATCAATATTTTATATACTACTAGTACTCTACACTCTCTCAACAAATGTTCGGTATCGTAGAATACACCAATGTAACCTCAGTATTAATTGCAGGAGAGAACCTATTTCAGGGACTAGTCTCTTCACAATATAATAAGCACATTTGTAAAATCGCTAATCAAATTGTATTATCTCTATCTTTACCTACACGATGCTCTTGTGAAGAGAAAACAAAGAAATTTTATTATTATTAAATTTTATTATTATTAAGGAGTTGTGTGAAATGAGGGAGGGGTGAGGTTTGAAGGATGCAATCAATACAAATTTAATTGCACAAACACGTAGACAAATAGTTTTCTAATTATTCTACGTGTACGTCTGTATTTGCTTATGCCGCTAATTAAATTCAGGGCACCGGGACAGCAAATAAAAATGTATCTAGTACCATTATGCCACAAAAGCAGTAATTAAAATAAGAATTGTCTATACAGAACTAAGAAGATATTTTTGTCATATTCGGGCTCGTACTTTTAGAGCAACTCGTGAATAATTTGTATCTCCATCGCAACTTCTCGCGGCTTGCTGCGCGTTATTACACCGGTTTTAAACTATCAAAATCGTAGAATTTTTAAGTCAACCTCTAAAATAGGTCATTAATCTATACTAGCTTTCTCCCGCGGCCCCTAATTATTGCTCGTAATTGGAAGTTCAAATTTCGTATACAAAAGTAACAAAAAGTTTGTTAAAAATAAAACAGACTTATGCTTTTAGAGCGGCAATACTTTGGCACCAATTGTATTTCACGGCAGTAATCGAGTCATACTCAGCTGTGAATTTTATGCTCAAAGTGCCTATTGAGCACCAGCCAGGTTTGTTTACTCAGTTTGTGCTACTAAACTCACAGGAGCTACGAGTATTTCCCATGTTTTGTTTAGTTTTTACTTCCAGTCTTTTCGCCATATTTCCGTAAAGTCGCCCTTACCTTACTTTACTATACCGCACGTAATAGAAAGGTTGCGAGTTCAAAATTAATGCAGCCGTATGTAAAAAAAATATCGTAAGTGAGCGTAGCTCATAATTAATATGCAAAAGAAGTTCTTGTTGAGTAGCATCAATGTTAATAACTTTCATCTTACTCGTACTAATAGTAGGTATATGTGTTATAGGAAATCTGTGAAACCAGGAATTGTGTACAATTCCTAGAAAATCTATAGAATTCCTGGCTTATTTAGGAAATGTATAAAATATTGTTTAAAAAAGTTTTTATTACACACATATCCTGGGAAATGTATACATTACCTAGGAATTATATAATATTCCGATATTGTATTGGAAAATGTATAAAACCACCTGGAAGGACTGAGGGCAGAAAAGAAGTTAGATTCAGGTTATTTTTTTTATGACCACCCGAAACGACTGAGTGCAGAAAAGACGTTTTGCTGACCTTAAATTGCTGCCCAACTAACTATTTTAGCTGACCGATTACATTTTTTTGCTAACAAAAATACATTTCCGAGTTCTATTTAGGCAATCTATAGAATTCCTAGGAAATGTGTCAAATATAATTTATTTCACACATTTCCGAGCGATTTTAGGAATTTTTTACATTTCCTAGGAATTGTATACAATGACGGATTACATACATTTCCGTTAACATATACATTATGTAGTAACTATATCCATTATGAAATAAAAAGAATATAAAATTAACTTAAAGTTAGTTCTTGAACGATAAAATCGACAAACTGTTAATTTCACAGTAGCAGTATTTTAGCGCCACTCTTATTTCACGGCAGTAATTGCAGTAATCGAGTCACACGCAGCTGTGGCTGTGCATTTTATTCTCAAAGTGCCTGTTGAGCGCCAGTCAGTTTTGGTGGTTAATTTGTGATGCAGAAAGCTTGTTAAAGGTTGAATATATGTTGAACAAAGTTCTTTGTAACTGGTTAAATTGTACTTTAGGATAATAAACTGATTCAGGCTTTACTTTCCGGAAGTCAAAGTTACATGCACTTTGAGTTAAATTACGCCATGTGCCAGTGCTGACCAGCAATAGATTCCATGAATTAACTGGTGACGCACATAAAGTAATTTAACTCAAAGTGCATGAACTTAAGTAGTACAACTTGCCACCTATCGTCACGTAAAAGCGCTATGTTTGTTTGTATAAAGACGCATAACACTACGTAATACAGAGAGACAAATTTACTGTCAATGAGAACGAAATTGTATCTCAAGTTGTTAGACGCGTGACTTATGGCCCGAAGATCGAAAGTTCAAATCTCATAAAAGTATAAATAAACCGTGTGGTTTCCGGCAGAGTAGAATAGGACCACTCCAAGTCTTCCCATGGATGTCGTAAGAGGCGACTTAGGAAATACAAGCTAAACAAAGCTCATAAACATCAATGAGACCTCTCCAACCCGTCTGGCCAGCGAGGAGAGTGAAGGCCTAATCCTCTGTCTGCTCTGGCCAAGTATGGCTCCGGTAGAACAGAGAGGGTCATACACCTGCAGTGGAGACTAAAAAGACCTGATGATGAAAAGAAAATTGGCTTTAGCTGTTTATTTCACAGTGGCAGTTTTTGGTGCCAGTAGTATTTCACAGCAGTAATCGAGTCACACGCAGCTGCGCATTTTATGCTGAAAAAGCCTGTTGAGCGCCAGCTAGTTTTGTTAATTCAATTTGTAATCTTCTTCTTATCGTGTCGACTCGGGCGAATTAAATTTGTGTTAACCAAAACTCTGCCACTGAGACAGCGTTATCAGTGGCATTGTATAGGTCCTCGCGTGTGCAGGTCTTAGGACCCGCAGGGCAAGACAACAGGTGTGCCATGGTCTGAGGAGTTGCACCACATGCACAGGAAATATCAGAGCTGTAACCCCACCTATTCATGTTCTCCTTGCTTTGGCCGACTTGAGTCCGGAGTCTGTTCAAGGACTTCCATGTAGCCCAAGGTAGATCATGACCGGGGGGGAGATGCTCCATCAACGGGATGATAGACGCTGTTGGATATCTCTCCTTCCAGATATTAAGCCTTGATTTAGAGACTTCGGCAGACAAAGGGGGCACTTCTTTTACAAAGCTATGCCGGGTCTTCAATCTTTGAGGAACCGGCACGTGATGGAGTAAAGGGTGTCGTCGGTCAGTTTCCTTTTTGGCCCTTTCAAGGGAGCTGGCCACGTCTCTACGAACGTCCGGAGGAGCTATACCAGCCAGTGGATACAGCTTTCCCACTGGTGTTGGTTTCAGACAGCCAGTTATGATTCGACATGTGTCATTTAGAGCTGTATCCACCAGCTGTGTATGTGCCGATCGCCCCCAAACTGGGCTGGCGTATTCGCCTGCCGAAAACGAAAGAGCTAGTCCGGTCGTCCGCAGAACTTGTGGTGACGCCCCCCATTTGGTGGACGTGAGGCGCCGCAGGAGATTGTTTCGCGTACCCACTTTTTGCTTGGTATTAAGACAGTGTTGTTTAAAACTCAATGTTCTGTCCAAGGCAACACCGAGATACCTTGGTGTGGAACAATGAGTTATGGGTACGTCTCCCCATTTGATGTTAAGCGTCCGACTGGCTTCTCGATTGCGTAAATGAAATGCGCAGGATTGGGTCTTTGAAGGATTCGGTTTTAAGGAATTCCGCGTATAGTAGCAACTTAAAGCCTCGAGTGCTCCGCTGAGATTCCTTTCAACCACCTCAAAGGTCGGCGCTTGGGAGGTTAATGTCAGATCGTCGGCGTAGATGAACCGGTTTGTGTTAGGTGGTAAAGGCTGGTCGTTTGTATAAATGTTGAATAATATAGGGGCAATTTGTAATGTAAAAAGCTTTATATGACTTGAGTTTATTTTAACTCATTCACGGACACTGGACCAGACACAATAGATATAACAATAGAAGTCTACGTCTACAGGCGGGACGTCCCGGAAAGTGTTAAGATTCCGTACCTCAATAAGTAAGAAGAAATTAACACTAAAAAGGATTACTCTGTGACTACAGAGTAATCCACTCGCGATATCATCACTGCACTGTTACTCACGCGCGATACCGTCACTGCACTGTCACTCACGCGCGACTCACCGTCACTGCACTGTCACTCACGCGCGACTCACCGTCACTGCACTGTCACTCACGCGCGACTCACCGTCACTGCACTGTCACTCACGCGCGACTCACCGTCACTGCACTGAGACAGCGAGACGGAACTAATGTATGGTGTAATCGGTAGAGATTTAATTCTTAGCGCAGTACTGTTTCCGACCGATTCTTGCCAAGTCAATATTTGTCTCATATTTATTTATTTATTAGGTACACCAACAGTATTTACATATAACATTAAATTTCAACACTATATTCTAAATAAGACATTCTAGAATAACTAACTGTACACATACTCCCCAGAAAACACATTTCAAATCCTATATTCAGCAATCCAGCCATAACCGGTGAGATCCGGCTGTTCCTGAACACGCTTGGACTCTTTACGGTGATCATAAAGAAATGTGGCGATTACTACCCATACCACTTTAAAATTCTCACATCCAACGGTCCAGTGCAAACTGAAAAGGATTACTACGTGTTTACGAATTAATTTCTAAGTTTAGTATACTAGTATTTTCATACAAATACTAGCTGACGCCCGCGGCTTTGCTCCCAATAAAGTTAATGTAATGTAGGTCTCCAGTCAGAATCGGTTCCCGGTTATATCAATGTATGATATGCCCTTGAACAGGTCTTGGCCGGAGGAGGAACTATTGCCTTTTAAAAGAAAAATAATATAGGATTTAAATACAGGTGGACTAATGCTGGGTTATTGCAAAGGGTCGGACACCGGCCATAATCATGATAACTGACTATAATTGGCAGGTGGTCGCTTGCCGCCCACTAGTTAAGCCACCCCTGGAGCAACAGCTTCTCACGACTCCTCTCTGGGCGGTCAACTAAGGCAAGCCAGAGCCAAGAGTCCTGCGAGCCCTTGTGGGTTTCGCCGACTCCGTGGTATCGTAACTCATCAACTGATGCCCTGCGGCCTACTATTATTATTTTACCACTTTAGCGGGGAATTTTGTAAATTTCACCTACACACATCATTTTAAATTGTAAACGAAACCTCAATACCCATTTTCATACTTCTAAGTCCAGAAATGAGAAAATTCCATAAAAACTTAACCCCATATTTTATCCCCTTAGAGGTTGAATTTACATCATGAAAGAAATCCTTGTTCCAAATTTCAAGTTTCTACGTACAATAGTTTCGGCTGTGGAGTGTTTAAAAGAACTTAATGAATTAGTGCCACTATCACCTTTCTATCACCGCACCGCCCGCCAAAGGAATAAAGTCCATCTCCACATCTTTGACACTTAGGTCTCCAAAAATGTCACGTGGTTTATTTCTTCGTACAGGGAAACTGAGAAATGGGCTCCCTCCCAAGGATTTCCCTGCGTGCTATGACTTGAGGTCCTTCAAAAGGCGTGTGTAAAGGTATCTTAAGAGTCGACAATGCATGAGCACCTCCTCTAGTGGTGCAGATGTCCATAGGCAACGGTGACCACTTCCCATCAGATGGCTCGTCTGCACGTTGCCGTCAAACATACATAAAAAAATAAAGCTACCAGCATACAAAATAATTTTTCAAAAGATAACGTCATCATAAAAAAGGAATAAGTTTAATTCCACTTGTTTGTCTCTAGTTTGTGAGAGATAAATTAAAGAAGCAGAAACTCCTCTCCTGCTTATAAGCTTATTTTTCTCGCGAAAGTTTTGTTTTATGTGTTTTAGTTTTTAAAATAAAACGCATTGTTACCAGTGGAAATATAAATTAAAATAAGTTAAACAAAATAGCGAAAAATAATTCTGGTTTTTGAAGTATTTAAGTCCTATATGGGTCGTTGAAATAAGGGAGTGGACTGTAAATCTGGTTTATTGTATACCATTTAGATCAAAATTTTTCCCTATTTAGTGCCATCTCTGATCAGTCGGATACTTCCAGCTCTTTCAGTTCTTTGGCGACTTCATCCTTCCAGCGATATCTTGGACGCCCCACCGGACGATGCCCGGAAGGTTGATCATGATAGGCTTTTTTAGACTGGTCAGAGTTGGCACAGAATAGGGAAGAATGGCGCACTTTAATGTCGAAGGCCAAGATCCACTTTGGGTCGCTGTGCCAGCGAAGTAAGTAAGTAGGTCAAAATGAGGGAGGAAAGGCGCGTCGTTCTTGGGTGGAGTTCCTGAGATGTGAGTCAGTGGGGTCAGTGTTGATCCCTCGGGAATAGTACTTTTTCCCGGGATAAAATGTACCCTGTGTCCTTCTCCGTACCCAAGATAACGTGTATACTAAATTTCATGACGATCGGTTTAGTAGCTACAACGTAAAAGCGTAACAAACAAACAAACAAACTCACATCCGCATTTATAATATTAGTTAGAATAAAGGATATTAAGGAGGTAAGGATAAGGGTATTGTATGGCTTCCTATATATTAGTTGATTTACAATTTCATTGTAAAATGAGTTAAATAAAATTTCAATTTTACAACCATTTTTCAAATACCATAAATACCAACAAATAATATTTTTTTATTTAATATTTATTCTAATCGAGATCTACTGATAAGGCCCAGGAATAATCCCAAAGCGTCCAGTAATTCTCCAGTTTTCAGTTTCCTAGAGCGAGATGATTAAACGGAGCGACGTGCGAGTTCCGGCTACGTGTATTGGTTACCATCGGAAAGCGTATAAGAGACAATCTTTTTAAATAATAGCAAATAGCCTCCACACAAGTAAAACCGATTAAAAAAATAAATGGTGTAATCAACGGACAACAAGTACTTTGCAAAACACATTTATAGCGTTTCTTATTTGGGATAATTCATTGAATTAGAAAACTATGGAAGCGTAATTCGCATACAACTAACGATTCAATATCAGTCCCATTTACGCAAACAAACATAACTCAAATCACAACGAAAATCTTACGCACTCATCGACGAAGCTTGTTTGCGATTGGCCGCGTCAAAGTCACGGGGCGGTGTCGGAACGCTATGGTGTCAACATACCGGAGGTAGGCAGGCATGCAGCTCCTAAAAAATATTTTACTCACTAATGATAAGTTACTCCAGTGTCACTTTTCCTTCTTTCCTTGCGTTTCCTGCACACAAGAAGTAATTTTTTTCTTTACTTGTTAAGATTTCGCCGATGTTCAAAATTCAAGTTAAATGCTTTTATCGACGCGTTCTTCCGTCACGGAGCGCGTGGCAGACTAGTTCGCGAAAAGATATACTTTTGCCCGCTTTGATCTACTTTGCGTGGTGTCAGTTTTTGAGCGCAACGCTGCTTCCATAGTTTTTCTAATTCAATGGGATAATTTAATACCTTAAGGTGCTCCCGCACAGCAGTGCCCGCGTACGGGGCCACGACTTATCATGACCGGAGAAAAAAAAATGTAGATTATCCTGTGTCCTAGACGTCTAAATGTTTATCTACCAAGTTTCAGAAAATTCAGTTAGCTCACTTAAGAGGAACATACATGAATTTAGTTTCAGTATCATATAAAGAGCTTATAAACACGATATCTCTGAAAACAAAGTAACTTACTCCATAACCGACCCTTACAGATTATTATTAGTATTGTGAATATGTGTATGATAACATTCTAAACATAACTTAGATTATCAAGAATGTTACCGTGTTACACATTGTTTTATAATGTTATATAACTGCTGTGTAGACGCACCTTTATTAATCCAAACCTATTTGTTTGTTTTTACCCTAACATCCAAATTTGTTCAAGTATTAAGAAGTTATACTGGAATAAAGTTGCTCACATCCAAACATGACCCTAAACGTATAAAATTAGTTTTTTTGGCAGGGTAACCTAATAAAACCATTATTAGATTAGATACTCAGCTAGAACTCACTTAAATCAACTTAATATCCACATAAAGTAGCTACACTTTTACAAACATGTATTTATCAATATATAGATATATATACACATGCATGTATGTATTAACGTTTAGCATCTATTTACCCTTTTCAGTGCCACGTCCCACGTATGTGCTGGCAAACAAAGAGAAGCCTATACGCTGAGCCGTCACCTTTTGTTACACTGATAATACCGATCCTTTATTTTTTTCTTATATACTTACTTGTAATTGTACTATGTTCCAAGTCTTCCCGTGGATGTTGTAAGAGGACTAACGACTTAGGAAATATAAGCTAAGCAAAGCTCATAAACATCAATGAGACCTCTCGAATCCGTCTGGCCAGCGAGGAGAGTGTAGGCCAACTCCTCTGTCTGCTCTGGCCAAGTATGGCTTCGGTAGTATACTTCGGTAGCATGACCCTCTCTATACAGAGGGTCATGCTTCTGCAGTGGAGATGAAAAATACTTGATGATGATGATGTTGACACCCAATCGATTTCTGTTATAAAACACTATAGAATGAATAGGCACAGTAAAAGTATGTTACATAAGTTTAATATAATATTCATAATTGAACGTTCTTTTTTTTTTCAAACTAACAAAATCCAAAGTAATATTGAACTGGTATTAATTCTCACCGTACCAATATTACTTTGAACTACGGTAGCATACTGGCTGAGATCATAAACAAGTTCAAGGTGTTGCAACGAACTTGCACGGAATTGCAACCAGGGTTTACGTCTACGTACCAGTTTATGAGTCGTGGTAAAGTATGAAACTGAGCATAAAAAATAAAATGTCCTTCATAAAGGTAAAACCAAAGAGATATATATAAAAACTTCAGAGAGGAAATAGAAACAAATAATTTAAGTCAAGTATTAGATACTGACTGAGTTTAGTTTAGAGATTGATAGATCCTGACAGATCGTCGTAATAAACATTTTAAGAAAAATTTAAATGTAGGAACATATCACACAAATTGAGCTAGCCCCATAAGTTGTGAACTTGTGTTGTAGGATACTAACTCAACGATACTATATTTTATAATAGATACTTATATACATCCAAGACCCACGTCAATCTGGAAATTATCGTTTTCCATCTTGACCTGACCGGGGATCGAACCCAGGCACCCTCGTGTCGCAGGCTGGCGTGTTTGTTTGTTTTCTTTGACAAACATCTTTAGAAATCATGATTTTTGAGGTGATAACTTCTTATAAATCGAAGAACACCGGCTGCACGCACAAACAATTATATCTTTCCGTGTGCAAGCGAGAGCGTGGAATAACCGATAGAGGCTTGTGACGCATCTATCTCTCTTCCACCGTTATTGCGTAAAATTGCCGTCCGGCATTACAAACAACCATTTTTTGACCAATTCTCTTCTAAACAAGATTTTTAATTATGTTTTCCTTTACAGGAATCAGATGCTGGATAATGAATATAAAATAATCAGAGCGAGCGAAGTGAGCCCTAACATTATCTCACAATCTTTATATTTCATAGTACACTTTACTGAGTAACTATCACACCTTTTGTTTTGGGATAAAATGTTACAGCCCAAACCAAAAGGAGTAAGTATCGAATGGTCGCAAACGCAAGTAGTCGATAATTAGTAACAGTTTGTCTCAAACGCAACCGGAAACTCGTGTGAATAGCAACTAGTCTAAGTTGCAAGTTATCTGGCAATTCATAATCGCGTGCCCTCATAAAGTGCCGCTGTTTGCTATTATAAACTCAAAGATGTTGTTATCAATTAAGGATCGTGTGATCCTTTATTGATAACTCAAAGTCAACAAAACACGGCGGTTAATGTTTGTTACACAATCCGCACTCTTTGATCTCTTACAAATCTCCGATTCTTTTCGGTTGTATCCACAACATATATTAAATCACTTCTGTTATCATCACCAAAATATAATAACAACAATAAGAATAGACGAACATCCCCGATTCTTTCCGCTTTTTTCCACAACATAACATATATTAAATCCCGTATGTATTCCTTGACAAAATATAACAGCAATAAGAATGAACAACTATGATTCTTTTCGCTTCTCTCTACAACATATTATTATATTAAATCACGTTTATATTCATCACCAAAATATACCAACAATGAGAATGAACATCTCCGATTATTTCCGCTTCTTTCCACAACATATATTAAATCACGTCTGTATTCATCACCAAAATATACAGCTATTCATTTACTATTCCATTCTGACACAGCTGAAATATGATTGTTATGTCCGACGTGCTATCTCATTCGCCCTTCCACTGAATCACAAAACGAGTTGCCATGTGAAAACCATACATCATCCAGCACTTAACTTTCCAGGCGCTCTCACAATCCCATAACTCATTCAATGGCTTTTGACACTATCACAAGATCGCGCCGGGAGCGACGACTAAATTTGTAAAGAGCCCAAAATTTGCCCAGATCCAACCCACTGATTTATTCTACCTTTTTCAATGTCCAATTCGAGTATTAAACGTCTCTTCTTTTCAATTGGAGCGTACAAATGTTATCTGATGTTTGGTAAAATGGTTTCCAAATGAGAAATAGAATGGTAAATTTATGTCTATTGCGTAGACTTTGGAATGAAAGGAACTGGCAGGGAATAATTTTAAATGTTACGTTACTAAGTACCACTGGTACAAAGTTATTACTCAACTGTTATTTGGTCATCTCATACCGTTGTTAGATATAGCGTGTAACTTAACCAACGACGTTCCCGTGAAGGGGTGACTCAGTCCGTCAAAATGAACAACTTTTCTATAGGACCAATGCTGGGAACTCAAAATAGTACATTACTGCAGAGGCCGGGAAGTAGGGGATTGCCGGACGAGTAGAGTTTTCAAGGCCGAGCGTCAGTGAGGCCTTGGAATAAATACGAGTCCGGCAAGCCGTTTCCCGGCAAAGGCATGTATTGTGCTTTTCTCAATAAATGCGAGGAAATAATGAAAGACGTACTACTGGGAATAAATAAGTATAATATAAAAAAACGATAATAGTGTACATTTTTATTTTCATATTTGTTTGACGGCAAATGGCGTTCTACGTCTTTTAGCCCTTCATATTTTTCAACGTTTTATCAAAGAAAGTATGGTGTAATTCATTTCGTTGATTCCTGGCGACAATTCCCACGAATCCTCTGGTTTGATCATAGACGACGCAGTAACGCGAGCGACCACCAGCCCGCTATTTAAATCTCTAAATCTGCATCACAGCCGCACCATGACACTTTATTTTAGTTATTTCACACCCATAGGCATTTATAACACCAAATTACACCGGTTTACATTATAAAGTCCGCAAAAAGCAATCTGCAAAACAATCCAAAACAACAACCTTGCAGTCCGCCGAAAATAAATAATAGTACATTCCCGCGTTATTTTCTTTTTAATTGCAATTGTCATTTAGTGCTAAGGAAACATAGCCCATACAGCCTAGTCATATTTTACCCAAAAAATGTAATACCGTAAAAATCTACTTTTCCGCGTTTTTTCTTTTTATTGTTAGCATATTTTTGTTTGATTTTATACCAACATTTTAATAAAATTATTTTCATATTCATATTCTTATATGCTCGATGAGTGCATTTTTTTATATTGTGGTAGCCATTGGCTGTATGACAAGTTACATAGTACAAGTTACATAGATTAATTAAAAAGTTTGGAGCAGCGGCCAGGAATGAATTTTCATACTTACTTTCCTGGCCTAGGCCAGTAAAGTGATGGACGAGCCAAGAATTACAAACTTCGTGGCTTCATTTTACTAAAATATTACATTTTCATACTAAAATTTAAAAAAAAGTGCGGAATCGTTTTTTTCGTTTCTTTGTTTCGTTTATTTGCTTTTTCTGAGAACATTTACCATAGTAATGTATATTCACACCATCAGAAAATACAGATTTTAATGAATATAAAGCTTACAACGTTTAAAAAAAAACAGATATTTTGGAGTGACAACATCGAAAACTAGAATGCTTTTTCGATATTTAAGTTTAAAAAAGGTGAAACAATAAATATTTTAAATCAAAATAGTTAGTGTGTTTGGGACATAGAAAGGTAAGCATTGCTTGTCCATGTCTATTATCTTTATAAATCTGCGTTCTTTTGACGCTTTGCGACTTGCGACATTTCAACGCCTTTAATTTCGTTAGACTATCTGGAAAATGTTTATCTTACTGTACAATACATTCCTTTCACGTCTTAGGAAATTGCGAATTAGAAAAGAGGCTTTCAAGTTAATTGTACCGTCACTAAAGTTTTTTATGTTTAATGTTTGTTTTTTCAAGCGTCATTTATTAATTGTTAGTTGACAGCGATGTGTTGTTAGTACGGGATATTTTTGATAGAACTAATTATTTTAACCATCTGAGCTTTTTCTGGTTGTGTCCTCAGCTGTTGTGCTTCGAGGCCCGGGGTCCACTATTATCAGTGACGTGCACAGACATTTATCATAGGGAAGACATAATTATAAAACTTACCTTACAAACATACCACCTATATACCTTACCTTACTATACGGCTAGTTATCTACAACTCGTTTAATATTATGATAGTCTTTCGATCTTCGACCGCAAAAGTATTCAAAACAAGCGAAAGGAGATATGATTACAACCTGCGAGCCACGTACACGTAAGGTTTAAGATTAAACGTGGATTAAACTTTAGAATAACTAACCATAACTAACCGGTTAGGTACTTGATTTGTTCTTTTGCGTGTTCACAAAACACTTTATATTTCGATTTCGGCATGCAAACACTAAGCGACACAACTTTCACATGAAAATATTTTTGTCACAAATGAAATTTAACTGATAAAGCATTTAATTTTTAAATAAAACTTTGATCTTGGATTGTTAGTAAACACGTTAATCAATGACATTTACATAAGTATGAATAATATCTATAATGACATTGACAGGTGACGTTGACATTAATATCGCGCGCGGCAGCCAATAGAAACCTCGGAGACAGTGTCTCAAATTCACACACACAGCGCCAATTTGCTTTGCATGTGTGAGCCGATGAAAGATGTTTACTTGTACTACTACAAAAGCGATTTCCTATCGGTGTATAATAATTTTCTATGTGTGCGTGAAAAGTCAGACCTTTGAAATTTTGTCTTACGCGGGTTACGCGTATAGACACTGCTTGGCGCGGGCACGCGCGGACCGCGACCGCAGCACCGTACTTGATCAAAATCGACTATAAAGTATTTGCTAGCAGAATTTTGCAGGCGCACCGAATATAATTATTTTTTGTAAGAAAAAAAATTGTATTTATTTAGCGACTGCAGGGTAGACATTGTCTAATAGTCTATATGGACTGCACGTCACTGACTATTATCATATAATTTGACTATAGTTTTTACGGCCTTTTTTGAATTTGCGTTTCAAATTACTATACCATAAATTCCTATATTTTTTTCAATTCACATCGCATTATATATTGATCACTACAGAGCAGAAAAATAATACTTCTATGCTACAGAGTATAAAACAAAGTCGCTTCCCGCTGTCTGTCTCTATGTATGCTTAGACCTTTAAAACTACTCAACGGATTTTGATGCGGTTTTTTAATAGATAGAGTGATTCAAGGCGAAGGTATATAAATATAACACATGCATAATATATTAAAGAAACATTGATAATTTTAAAGACTTCTAATGTGATGTCGTAAATAAACATACTTTTTGCGCTTACATTGCAAACGCTGGCTGAACCCTACGAGATAGATCTTAATAATGTACAGTATTGTACATCTTAAAAAGGTTTACAAAAAAATCCGCGACGGTATATTCCTATCTCTTATGGGTAACCTACAATAACCATTTGTTATCCCTTACTTTTTACGATAGATAATGGCTTATTTACGAACATTAATCCGTATCCAATTAACCCGTATGAAGCCGGGGCGGGTCGCTAGTCTAAGATAAAATAGAATAAATAGAAAGAAATTCCGTCTGAATGAACATCTGTTTATTTTCTTTTTTAACCGACATAAAAAAAAGGAGGAGGTTATTAATTCGGTTGTATGTTTTTTTTAATGTTTGTTACCTCACAACTCCATCTTTTTAAACCGATTTGAAAAAAATTTTTTTTTTATTATTTTAATATGTTTAATTTTGGCCCCCATTTAATTTTTATCAAAATCGGTTCAGTTGTTTGATTGAATTCAGTTTTTTTTTTATATGAATGATTATTTTAACTGACTTCAAAATAGAAGGTTATTTTTTCGAGTTATTCTTGCTTGTGTATCAACGAAATGATGGTGTGATTCATTTCGCTGATTTCGACGGAGCCCCCCTGGCGGCAATTCCTACAAATCCACTGGCTTGATCATAAACGACGCAATGACGCGAGCAAACACCAGCCGGCTAAGTAAATCTCACTACAGCCGCATCATGACACTTTATTTTAGTTATTCCAAACTTTGTTCATAACATGGGTATTAATAACAATAAATTACATCGATTTCACATTATAAAGTTCACTAGAAACAATTTGCAAAACAATCCAATACAAAAGCCGTGTATAGTAGTCCACCGAAATTCCCGCCAAGAACTCTACGTGTTTGTTACCTCATAACTGTGTAATTTATTAACATTTAAAAAACTCATTTTATTTGAAAGGGTATGTTTTCCAATTAAAATTTCATTAAAATTGGTTTAGTGTTTGATTGAAGTTGTTATTTCTTTGTATGAAAAAATACAATACTTCCTTAAATGTAAAAGTATTGTTAATAATTTTTTTTATTAAAAATTAAGTATGATTAATAAAATTCTTTATTAACCATACTTCGTTTTAATTATTTTTTTTATTAATTTGTTATTATTTAAATTTTTGTACTAATTATTATAATGTACTTTGAATTTACTTGCAATATTTGCACGCCTCTTTGTAAGGCTGAATGCATGTTACACTAGCTGATATAAAATATTTATACTTCTGTATTCTTGCAAATAAACATTTATTTGATTGATTGATTTAAGATATGCATGTAATATTTTTTACTAACCCTTTTTGGCCCACTGCTGTGAAAGGTCTCCCCGTCCTTTCACCCGTCTCTATTCTCTTGAATAAATCATATGTCTTTAAAAAGTAGTATCCATTTATAACTTTTTATCCAAGAAATCAGATTTCTGAGACATTTTTCTAAATTCGGCTACGTCTCATTCAGCGAATGATTCGGGCTGACATTATCAAATCTGAGTTTGATGAATTATCTTAAAAAACACCATTTCTATCTAAAACGTTTCTATTTGCGTCTAGACGAGACTTATCAACGTCAAAATCCTTTTCGGACCTCATTAAATAGAATTAATATTATGATGTGGAAAGGTCATGCAAATTATAAAGAAAGGCGTTTTTGGCAATTTTTTAAAAGATATGATTTTGAAGGTGACATTAATTTCTGTCGACGAGAACTATCAAATTTTCCAGTGATTCTCAAGCGTAATAGTATTTGATTTTGCAAGTATTTAATTACTCAAAATACAGTTCCGACGTTCTCTTTGTTAAATAATAAAAAAACATTTTTTGATGTAATAACGACTAGCTTCGTGGCGCAGCGGTCAACACGCCAGCCAGCGACACGGAGTGACCGGGTTCGATCCCCGGCCAGGTCAAGATGGAAAATGATCTTTTTCAGATTGGCCTGGGTCTTGGATGTGTATCTATATATGTATTTGTTATAAAATATTGTATCGTTGAGTTAGTATCCCATAATACAAGTCTCGAACTTACTTTGGGGCTAGCTCAATCTGTGTGATTTGTCCGTATATATATAAAAAAAAAAAAAAAAAAACTTTTTATAAATCGAAGAACGCCGGCTGCACGCACGAAAAAGTGTCACGTTCCGTGTGCAAGTGAGAGCGCAGAATAAGCGATAGAGACAGGATCGGTCTAAGCGTTCTGTTTGTGATGCATCTGTATCTCTTCCACGGGTTTCACGTAATGTTATCGTCCGTGAACTATTTTTTTATAAGCCTATTTGAGTGTCCCACTGCTAGGTAAAGGCCTCCTTTTTGTCTCTAGTCATCCGTATCGCGGGTAACAGTTTGCCAGCCTCTAATATGCGTCCAAGTCATCCCCATCTCTTTCTAGGTCTTCCAGAAATAAGATAAGGTGGAAAAATTCCCTATGAAATATCCTTTATCATCATCAGGTCTTTTTAGTCTCCGCTACAGGAGACATGACCCTCTCTGTACTACCGGAACCGTACTAAGCCAGAGCAGATAGAGGATTTGGCCAACACTCTTCTCGCTGGCCAGACAGGTTGGTGAGGTCTAGGTCTCATTTATGTTCCTCCTTGCCGTGTGGTTTCCGGCAGAGTAGAATAGGACCACTCCAAGTCTTCCCATGTATGTTGTAAGAGGCGACTTAGGAAATACAAGCTAAATATCCTTTATGAGAATCCCAGCGCTCCACAAAATTTGCAACTTAATTTATATAAAATCCACACCTTGTAGTTGGTTACAGTTGGTTTTTGTTTTATAACTGCAATCCCACAACAAAAAAAGTAAAAATGTAACAAGTTAGTTTACATTCAGTAAAATAAGTATCAGGAATTGTTTATGGTCCCATATATTTTTTTTGTTATAGCGCAGCTTTTTTTTCTATCATCATCAGGTCCTTTTTAGTCTCCACTACAGGAGCACGACCCTCTCTGTACTACTACGGCCATACTTGGCCAGAGCAGCTAGAGGACTTGGCCTACACTCTCCACGCTGGCCAGACGGGTTGGAGAGGTGTCTTAGATGTTTATAAGCTTTGTTTAGCTTGTATTTCCTAAGTCGCCTTCTACGACATCCACGGGAAGACTTGGAGTGGTCCTATTCTACTCTGCCGGATACCACACGGCTAATTTACGATTTTTTTTCTATATGACCCTCAAACTTCGTTCAAAAGCTTATTTTAGCCAGTGTCTAGTTAATCTTCGAGTTTGTCTTGTGTATCAACGAAATGATGGTGTAATTCATTTCACTGATTCGAAGTCCCTGGCAAAAATTCCCACGAATCCACTGGTTTGATCATATAAGACGCAGCAAGGCGAGCAAATACCAGCCCGTTAAGTAAATCTCACTACAGCCGCATCATGACACTTTATTTTAATTATTCCACATAATAAGTTCATAAACATGGGCATCTATAACACTAAATTACACCGACTTCACATGATAAACTCCACATTAAATAATTTGCAATCAAAAACAAAACCCGTGCAGTCCGTCGAAATTCCCGCCAAGAACTCGACGCGGAGGTCGAGTTGCATCTGTTATATTTTTTATTTTTATTTTGGTGTCCCTTGTTTTTATGGCCTCCTTCCAATTCCATCATCAGACCAGCGCAACGATTCTATAATATTGTATTGTCATCTGATTTACACATGCATGCAAAATTTCAGCTCAATCGGTAACCAGGAGTAGATGAAAAACTCGCAATTGATTACAGACAAACATCACGACAGGTATAACTAAAAAAAAGGTTGTAAAATAATATCTGTCTGTTTATTTTTTCTTAATAGTCGATATAATTAGACTGAATGAGGATCTTAATTGCCATTTAAACTTATTATACAATTTAGTACAAAGTTCTTAGTGATATTATTTTGAAAGTAGTGCTCGTAACTGCTCGTTAGTGCTCGAAGTCTAGTTGTCAAAGGATTGCAGCATTGTGAACGCCTGGTAGCTCGCTTTCAATACCTAGAACAAGATGTTGATTTAGCAAAATATATTTCATTTTAATACACCTTATATTCTGTCTGAGGTTATTGTATTTCTTTTAGAACGAGAGTTGGTAGAAAGGAAGGCCTTTGCCCTACAGTAGGATATTATAGGCGGTAAATTGAAAAAAAAAACAATTATAGGCGGGTTGCTAGCCGCATCGGCAGAAATAGAAGCAGTTGTAACTTTTACGTTTTTTCTGCTCCCAGACAAGCATTGAAGACCTTATAAGATACTCATTGTCAATTTTTGTCTTACTGGGAAAAATAAAGTTCTGTCCGTTTATTTTTTCTTCATCTTCAATAGAATTTAGTTTGTTTATAACCTCCATTCAAGATTTTCTATATAATCCTTTCCAACTATTATTGTAAAACAGCCTGTAGTTGGTAGTTGTTTTAAAGCGGGAAGCCCACTAACAACCTAAGAAGTTAACCTTATCGAAATAATCTTTATACATAATCTTATATCTTTAAACGAGCTATTTATTTATATTCTTGTATATCTCGGAAACGGCTCTAACGATTTCGTTGAAATTTAGTATATGGGGGTTTTCGGGGGTAAATAATCGGTCTAGATTAGTTTTATGTTTGAGAAAACGCGTGTTTTCGAGTTTTCATGCGTTTTACTTTTTACGCAAAATATGATCGCTAGTTTCGTCCTGCTAGCCCCAGTCCGTGTGGTCTAGCGCGATAAGACGCGGACGGCAAGAAACGAGTATAGGGTTCGGATCCCGCTAGGTGACTTACTTTTGTTTTTTTTTTATATGTTCAAGATTATATATTTTTTTTTAATTTTTATTGTTTTTGACAAGTTTAAAAAAATATAGATAATGTTTGAGATACAAATAAATATTTCTAATAAATATAGATTATCACCTAAACACCACCATATTATAATAAATAGTATAAACCAGGTCGCCCAGCTACTTCAATATAGATGGAGATAACTTTTTGTCGGATACCTTATTAACAGAGATAAATTTTATCGTAATTTAAGTAAAGAGAAGATCTTAGACTCAAGAAATTCATTTTCTATTAAAAGCGTAAAATGAGCCATTTAGTTATTCGACTTGACATAATTCCTGTGTTCTCTGTAAGCATGATCACTGGGCGGGAAATGTGAAAGTAAAAGGTCAAAAAGTTTACTTCTAAGATCTTACTTGTATACCTGCTAAGATAGGTAATCCTTTTTTTTATCTAGCTGTCTATGTCCTACTGCTGGGCAGAAGCCTCCCCTCTTTTCTTCCACTTTTCTCGATTCTTCGTAGTCGTTAGTTCTTATCAAATTCTCTTATTTCATCTGGCTACCTTGTTTTTGTATTTCTCTTTTTCCATATTCATCGGATCGAACCCAGTTAGTGAGACTGTGAGCCCCCATTTCCGGATGCATGCGGCAGACATGACTCATCCAACCTCATTGTATTTTACCTGCCTCTTTGCCTACATCCTTACTCAGTCGGTCCATTTAACGCCTAAAATACTACGCTCCATTGCCATTCTGGCCAATCTACAATAGGCTAGTTTCCTAAAAAAATATAATTAGTCCGTCAGTTAGTAATTCAAAAAATATTGGATATGTATTTTTTCTTTTGTCGATTGAATAACAAATGACAAAGATATAGCCCTTTAAAATTCCGTGTGACGTAATAGTTTGCTACACTTTTTAGCAAACTTTGACGTCACAAGCCCCCACTCATGAACTTTGATGCGCTTTATCTTCCCCATTTATTGTATAATTGACAAAAGAAAAATACGTGACCAATATTTTTTGATTATCTAACTGACGGACTAATTGTAATGCAGGAAACTAGCCTATTTGCATATAGCAAGTCCATACTAATCCTAGCGTAAAGTTCGGGGTGAAACACAGAACTGCGATTTGAAGTAATTTATAATCATGCCGATAAACTGACTTCAACCAAGCTACTGAACCCATTTTGATGGATTAAACCCTTTCAATAAAAAAAAATGTCAGTAAAGTCGGTTTACGGACGATAATTATACGTGATAACGGTGGAATAGAGATAGATGCGTCACAAGCCATACGCCTCTCTATCGCTTGTACCGCGCTCTCGCTTGCACACGGAACGTGACACTTTTTCGTGTGTACAGCCGGCGTTCAATATTTATAAGACGTTATAACGTCAAAAGAAAAAATACAACCGTAATGATCCTCCTTTTCTTGAAGTCGGTTGAAAAGTTTGAAAAAGCTACCTTACTAACCTGCTACCTTCCTCTGTTGATAGTATGTAACAAATCGTAATTTTCCACGGTTCTTTGAAAAGAACTTCGTTCCGACACATCCAAAAATCGATTTTAATTTTCTTTCGCTAAAACAAAACACTTCTCACCTGCTCTAGTTTTCAATGGAGCACTCTCATCTTGATGGAACAGAAATTTTTGAAAATGATCTCAAAAACCTTTAGCTTAGTGTTCAAATTCGCTAAGTATTAGATATTGAATGTTACTACTCGTATGTATGGTTGGTATTAGCAGTACGAGCCTGACTTTTCGGATATAAATTTTAAGTATGTACTGCCCACACAAAATCTGTATTGATTGTAACTATATTGTTAATACAAATATGAATTATGAATGTGATTTCCAGTTTTTTTTATCGTGATGTAGGTTGGGTCTTACCCCACCTGGAAACCGGTACTTAAAGAGATGGATCGTAGAGACCATGTTCAGCCAACAGAGCTTGACACAGTAAGCTCTTTTCACATATCATCATCACCAGTAACCGTAGACGATGTTCAGGATACAATGGTTTGGGAACCCAGTACATCCACGGGAAGTGATTCCCGTGGATGTACTGGGGTACATCCACGTGAATCCCTCAAGCCGAATATCAGCAACCCTCACCAACCTCCGCACTGCCACAGCCGCCCGCGCTGCCCGCGCCGCCTTCAATCAATCAATCAATCGTTTATTGCTTCCTTAATGTATTTTACATGCCTTCTCTTCCGATTGCTAGTATCAGTGCGGATCGAGACATCGAACGCGCGTCTCGATCTACATTCGCCCTGAGGAAGACCTCCAGATGAGATCGAAACATGTCGGCCAGTACCTTACTTCGTACGTGAATAACCCGTTGTTACATATTTTTAAAGTGATTTCCAGTGATGATGAAATTTCGGGTACACTTGTCAATGGTACAGAAAATAAATTGATTAAATTCATTTATTATACAAGGATATAAATATTAACCCAAAAATATAGGTGGGAATGCATAATGTTATTTGGCATTAAACATTGGTTTTAAACCCTTATGGTCAGGGGTGTCACCCTCAAGTACTGGTCCGGTAGTTACAGGTATGGCATCGGGTACGCCCGCCCGGCCTCTCTCCTTTTACCTCATTCTCCCGAGTGAGTAGTATCCCAATACCTTTATTTCCTTCCCAAATTCAACAAATTCCTTACCTTCCCCAGGTTGAGCAGAAGCACAAGAAGTCAAAGAAACTGCGCTCGCCAACCCGCCTGCCAAGCGTGGTGAGAATGGCAATATCCTCCCGTGGAGTGAGGAATCCTTGGGAGAGACCCTTGTCCAGCAGTGGACTTTTGCGGCTGCAATGATGAAATGATGAAACATTGGATTACAAATATTTTATATAAAAATTGTTAAGCATAATAATTTGTATGAAAAAATATGCTTAACAATCTTTATGCGAATCATTACAACCGACTTTATAAAAGGAGGAGGTTATCATTTCGTTGACTTTTTTATATTTGCTAACTCATAACTCCGTACCGATTTGAATTTTTTTTTTTATTTGTCAGTGTATTATTTTGGATTTTAATGGTACTTTTGGCTTTCTGATAACTCATTGCCTGGATTAGAATATAATGATACTAGTTAACAAATTAACGCGAAAAAGAAGCGAGCAGAAACTAATATAAGTGCCTACTAAATATTTTTTTCTGACTGTACCAATACTAGTTCTACCAAAATATCAGAGTCCGATGCAACAATGAGGGAAATAATTCATTTTCGCCTATCAAATATACTGCAATGCGCGCCGCAAAGGAAATTCGATTTTATTACCTCGCAATAAAGCTGACAAACGCTCTTGAAATATTTATGTGAATTCTCCGCTGCGCGAACTTTGTTACGAATTATTTCATTGAAACTAATATGAACGTGACAGTATTGTTGTGATAAATTAAAAGCTAAATATTAACGTTATTTTAATAATTCCAGAATTAATGACGAAGTTTGAGCTGTTTTACGGTTCCGTACCCAAAGGATAAAAACGGGACCCTATTAATATGGCTCCGCTATCCTTCTGTCTGTTACCAGGCTGTATCTCATAAACCGTTATAGTTAGACATTTAAAATTTTTAAAGGTATAACAAACGTGATATTTTTTTGCTCATTTTGCTTCATATTTATAACAGAAACCGGTAAACGCTTGAAATATTGACTTTGTTGTAATTTGTTGTAATTTAATAATATTTTATCCATAATATTACTTAATAATAATAATAAAGTCATTTATTTCAGTAATCTTGGTTACAATAAATACTTATATTATTCAACAAGTATTAGCCGTGTGGTATCCGGCAGAGTACAATAGGACTACTCCAAGTCTTCCCGTGGATGTTGTAGAAGGCGACTTAGGAAATACAAGCTAAGCAAAGCTTATAAATATCTGTGAGACCTCTCCGACTCGTCTGACCAGTGTGGAGTGTGTAGGCCAAGCCCTCTGTCTGCTCTGGCCAAGTATGGCCTAGTAGTACAGAGAAGGTCGTGCACCTATAGTGGAGACTAAAAAAGACCTGATGATGATGATGATTATTCAACAAGTAATTAAATTAAAATAAAATTTATATTTAGGAGCGGGGTTCCCATACAACAGACATGATTTTTTTAATGTTTTATAGATATGTAATGGTACGGAACCCTTCGTGCGCGAGACCGACTCACTTTTGACCGGTTTTAATTGTATCGTTAATTACCTGGAAAATATAATTTACCTGGCACCCACAATTAGTATTAAACTTGATCATAATTTCTTTTATTGGACAGATGGGTCCTAAAGATAATGAAACGTTTTCCAATTTCCTCGACTGTGAGTTGATTTGTGACTTAAGACTAAGTCAAGGCTGATATTCTTATTTACATACTCCAAGCAAGTATATTTTTGTATCATTCTTAAAATGTTTAATTCTTAAACCTTATGAAACGCATACATATACAGTGTCACGTCTTTATTCCTTCCGAGATAGACAGAGCCTAAGTCCACAAGACCCAAAGGGCACCTTTAGCTTATGGTAGTCGTATGGGTGGAGAACTGAATCCAAAGGTGATAGGTTGCCAGTCACGTCACTTATAGACATGATTTCTTCAATTTTCGCTCACTACGTCACCAGGCTTCTACGATCTGCGCGGGAAGAGAAGCAGCTGGTACGTTCTTCGTCTTTCTTTGCCCATACTAGCAGTAGAAGGAAGACCTGAATGTGACTCTCACAGTAAATCAATGTTTGAGTTGTAGCTTTACCGCTATGCTTCTTTCTGTAAGTCAAAGAGCTGGATGACCATCCCCCCTCCTCCCTTTAACAATTATGGCATGGCAATAGAAGTATTTAAAGTAAATATTTTACCCCAGGAGGTTACTGGTACATTACGTCCAGGAGAATCCCTCCCTGAGCATTCTTGCTTGAGCTACATTGAACCTTAAAAAAACAAGAGGATGTTTTCTTGAGAGGACGGCAACGCTCTTGTCGTTTTGGCAACTAAGAACCATCATGCTATTTTTGAAAGTGTAACGGCTCGTTCACGAGTACGCACGGCAGGCGCTCGCGTCAGAGGCAGGCGCCGCACAAAGTCATACAAACGGTACAAGATGTTCACGAAAAAAAAAGATAGGGCGGTACGGATGCGCGCAAACACAGAGCGGCAGCTTTGCGCCAAAGTAGAAAGAGACGGCATGCTGTGCCAGACCTTATGTTAGAACGAGAGCGGCAGTGAGTCAGTGGACGTATTCAAATTGACTGTATTTGTTAATAATTTTTAAATAAGAATATAATATTTGGAGTTTTACCTTTAGTGTGATATTAATATTATGGTATGTATGCCGATATTTAATTTTACTTCTATAATGGTAACATATAATAGGTATAAATGTAAGTACCTAAAACGATGTATTTTCAATCGACTTTTCGTGATATACTACATAATAAGTCGTAAAATGATATCTTTCTTCTTAGTGGATGGACTGGTGTATGTAAATGTCAATGTTCGTTATTCCTTCACGCAGTTACAAACTATCTACTGTTAATCCTTATAAATTTCGCAGTGAATAAAAATATTATCACATTGCTATTATCATAAAAAAAAAAAAAAATTTGCATACAAGTTCCTTTTATCCCGGGAAAAAGTACTGTTCCTGAGAGATCGACATTGACGCGGGCGGAGCCGCGAGCGAAAGCTAGTATAAAATATTTTGTTAATTCTGTGATCTAAATACCTCCACTTAAGTCTGCCGTCCGAGCGCGCCGCCCGTTCTCGTGAACACCTGGCGCTGGCGCCTGCCTCTGCCGCGTGCGCCTGCCTCTGAAGCCCGTCGCAGCCGCGCGTCGCTCGTACTCGTGGGCATGCGGTTACACTCCTCTTCGAGCGATTTTTGCATGGAAAAATCGCTCGTTTACGATCGGCACCATTTCAAAAATAGCACTCCTGGAGAATTACTGCTCTTGTTGACATGGGTGAGGTCCTATTTTTGAATAGGCGACTTAATCGTTATTTTTCGTTGCCTATTCAAGGGGTGACACTCCGGTCCTACATGGTGTCCTACATATCTATTATTATGACTTATATCAGGAAAAAATACTAGGTATAACCCTTGTCACACTCCTTGTTGCAGTTGTCCATGGGCAGCGGTGATCACTTACCATCAGGTGACACGCTTGCTCGTTTGCATAAAAAGAAGTTGTCATAAAAAAATTAACTAGGAAAAATAAATATATGTCCGTTTTTTTTTCTTTATCCTTACTTACTACTTATAATATTAATTAAATAATTAATAATATTATAAATGCAAAAGTGAGTTTGTTTGTTTGTTACGCCGTAACTACTGAACCGATCATCATGAAATTTTGCATACAAGTTCTCTGGAGTACGGAAAAGGATATTGGCTACCTCTTATCCCGGGAAAAGTACTGTCCCCGAGGGATCGCTAGTATTCGATAAAATAACACTAAATGGGCATCTTAATTGACATTTTAACTTGTGATACAATATACAAAGTTTGCAGTGATCTATTTTAAAAGTACTTAGTGCTTGTTAGTGCTCGAAGTTTAGTTGTCAAAGGATTGCAGCATTGTGAATGCCTGGTAGCTAGCTTTCAGTACCTGAAACAAAATGTTGAATTAGCACAATAGGTATGTAGTTTTTATTAGTAACTGCCCCCGTGGTCCAGTGGTTAAGGCGTTTAGTGTAGACCCGGGGGTCGTGGGTTCGATTCCCACGGGACGCATACTTTGTTTAGTTGTGTCCAGTTTGCTTAGGTAGGACATTGCAGGCTTGAATCACCTGATTATCTGATAATGAAGATGTTTGTTGTTCGGAAGGCACGTTAAGCCGTTGGTCCCGGCTGCCAACTGGTAGTAGAGGCCGAGAGGCGGTTCCGAAGAACTCTGACACCAGGGTGTGCATGGTCGATTTAACCGTGACGCCTACTCGAAATGATGATGATTAGAAAGATAAGTTTCAGTCAGACATGCTGCAATAAAAATGTCAAATTAAAACTTGTTACCACAGACAATGAGTGTGCAAAATTTCATGACGATCGGCTAAGTAGAGCGAGAAGGCGTAAAAACAAACTCACTTTCGCATACTATAATATTAGTTAGGATAAGTGACAGTTTAGTCCCAACAGCAATAGTGACCCTAAGAGATTTCTTCATAAAGCTCACTACGCCATAGTAATTCCATTTCGAAGATCTTACAGAGTGAGAAAAATATCTTAAAAAGCGGACTTTGCAGACCAAAACATCACAGTTGAGGAACAATAACTATACATTATAAGGTGAACATTCACCAAAGTCATGGTAATAAGTGCCACTTTGCTCCAAACAAAGTGGTTATAGCCGTAAGAAGTTCACTGCTGGACAAAGGCCTCTCCCAAGGATTCTTGGTCCTATAGGGTATTGCCTTATTAAGCACGCTTGGCAGGCGAGTTGGCAAGCGCAGTTTCTCTGGCTTCTTGTGCTACCGACGCTGCTGCCCATCGGTAGCATTTTTAAGCTGGGGAAGGAAGGAATGTATTGGATCTGGAGAGGGAATTAAGAAATTAGGAAACTACTCAGTGGGATGAATAGGGGAAGAGCAAGTAGCAGCTCGGGAGGCCGTACCCTACGTTAGACCTGGAACCACCGGCCAAGCAATTGAAAATGACACTCCTGACCATACCAAACAAAGTATTAATTCACTAGCTGTTGCCCGCGGCTCCGCCCGCGTTAATGTCGTTCCCTTGGAAACAGTAGTATTTTATTTTATTTTTGCTATATGTTTGCAGGCAAACTCATGCCTTGAGTTCATTCAAATAACGATAACTTTTTTTTTAATGAACCGATTTTGATGAAACAATCTTTAAATGTTTAACTGAGTTAAAACAAAGCAATTGGTGAAAGTTTGAAGTAAATCGGTTCAGTATTTTCGGAGATAATCGTGATCATACATACAGACAGACAGACAGACAGACAGACAGACAGACAGACAGACAGACAGACAGACAAGAAATTCGAAAAAATTTTTTTGGCTTTCTATTATTCTTTTTAAGTTCTATCCATTTCAGTCAAAAATTCAAATTGTACAGACAAAATATTTTTACTGTTTTATTATATGTATAGATATAGATAGATAAAGCTCACTATGCTTTCTATTTCGAAGATCTTAAGGTGTTGGAAAAAGATATCAGAAGACAGACTTCAAAGACCGAATCAATAAGTGGTCAGCTGAATCCGCTTGATTCGATCCAAATAGAAGCTGTCAGAATTGTCGACGATCCTAATATTACAAGCGGTATTAAATCACTGAGTCTAAGATTTTATTTATCTGTGTATGCTCTACTGCTTCTACAATGGGCTGCGCTTCGAGAAATTGAGATTATGCCTTATTTGAGATAGCCGTGTGGTTTCCGGCAAAGTAGAATAAGCCACCCCAACTCTTTCCGACTTAGGAAATACAAGCTAAACAAAGCTCATAAACATCAATGAGAACCACCAACCCGTCTGGCCAGCGAGGAGAGTGTATGTGGCCAAGTATGGCTCCGGTAGTACATTGAGGGTCATGCTCCTGCAGTGGAGACTAAAAAGACCTGATGATGATGCCCATAAACACTTTCTATCATTGCACCTCACGCCATCAACCTGACACCTTAATGGTTGCATACCGTAGTTTTCAAAAGACCTTTATTCCCCGTACGCTAAATCTGTGGTACGACCTGCCTGCCCTGGTTTCCGCGAGAAACTATGCCATGGGGTTCTTCAAAAAGTATCTGGAACGATTTCTTTAGGGTCGGCAACGCGCGACTGGTATCTCTGATGTAGCAGGCACCCGTAGGCTACGGTAACCCCTTTCCATCAGGTAGGAAGAATGTTTATTTGCCTACTAAGTTGTATAAAAAAGAAACATTTACTCACCGTGGTCATAGTAATAAGCGACAGTTCGCTACCAATAGCGGTAGTGACTCCAATATCTTTGTTGGTGAAGCTTACTATGACATAGTAACTCTTCCTATCTTTTATCTGCAAGTTCACCCAGTCGAAATTTAAGAGCGCGTCGCGCAGATCACTACCCTGTGGAAATAAAACGTATATGTAAAATTTCCGTGAATGTGTGATAAGTGACCTACCCCCAGTTTTAGATTTCTTAAACTGCCTTAAAAAAGACCGGCCAAGTGCGAATCAAACTCGCGCACGAAGGGTTCTGTACACATTATCTTTATTATTATTATTTATTATGAGCCTATTAAATCCCACTGCTGGGCAAAGGCCTCCCTCTCTTCTTTCCACTCCTCTCTGTTCTGAGCTTATTATTAATCTTATTATTATTATCTTTAATAATTTTAAAATTATTAACATTTTTTTTTTTATATGATGTAACTAAAAATGTATGCTTTTCGTAATTTTATTATATGATGTAATAAAAATGTATGCTTTTCGTATTTTTTTTCTTTATCTTTGCTATAAGACGTTGCTTCGTACCAAATTTCAAGAGTTCACGGGAAGTACCCTGTAGGTTTTGATTCCCTTGCGAATGTCGAAAATTTTCGGCATAAACGATTTTTTGATTGCGTTGGTTTAAAAGTTGATTTTTTCACAGCTCCAAGGGACAGTAGACTTAAGTATTTGAATTGAATTTCAGTTTGATACCTGTATGCGTTCCTGAGAAAAAAGGTCTTGAGAACCAGACAGACGGATAACAAAGTAATCCTATATGGGTTCCGTATTTTACCCACTTTTTCAATAATTGTCAAATTAGCCTTAAACTATTCCGCTATCATTTGACGGCCAAATTTCATCTAGGTTTTTGTTTCGATCTAGGTTATACTTTAGCCGTAACTGGACTTCAAGCAACTTCAAGGAGATAACTTAAACCACACAAAGTCAGAAGAGCCTGATACGATAACTTTTCCACACACATGCACCGTCGCCAGTGACACGGTACTTATTCTATTAATATGAAATTGGACTTTTGTGACACAAATTTGGGTCCTGCGAAAACACATAATTTGAGTTTCGTCACCTTCACTAATCACTAAGGCATGCAATTTTTTATTTATACTTAATATATCTTTTTATATAAGTTCGCCTTTGTTCCAAAAACCAAGTGTTTTGAAGTCTGCTAGTTTCGGTAAAAAAAGCTAATATTTTATTTTATAGAGATATTATATTATGCATGATAACATTTTATAAAAAAGGTTTACTGAACATATTAAAATAGGAAAAATCCTTGAATTTATCCTACAACTTAAGTAACGTCCCACTTGAAAAAGATATGAGCCACCCACCTTTGTTTTAATCTGCTCTCCAAACCAATTGAAAAAATAACATTCTGCAATCGTCGGGAGTACGTTGGTGGCAAAAGTTACGTCGATCTCCTTAAAAATAAACGGAAAAACAATACAACTAGCAAATTAACTAAAAATTATTTCGATGGGTAGCAGCATCGGAAATCCAAGAAGCCAAAGAAACTGCGCTCGCTACCCGCTTGCAAAGCGTGATGATTATGACAATATCAACAAACAAAATAATCCTTGGGAGCGGCCTTTGTCCAGCAGCAGGTCCACCGCTGGACAAAGGCGTATCCCAAGGATTATTTTGTTTATATTAGAGTAACCAATTTTAAAATTCCTTCGCCTATGTAAAGCTGCATAATCATTAGGTAACATACCTATGTTACTATTGTATATTGTACAGGCGTACAAAACGCCTGTACAAAAGTATGTACATATACAATACGCGGGAAAATTAATTAATATACAGCGTGTAACATAACCAACGACATTCCCGTCAAATGGAACAGCTTTTCCTATGGAACCAATACTGGTAACTCAAAAAAAACACATTTTCTTACAAAAGTGTTCGGCCGGCCCGGCAATTAGTATGAAAATGTCAAAAAGCAGTTCCTAAGAATTGTTCCCATAGGAAAAGCTATTCAATTTGACGGGCTCAGTCAGTTGCCCCTTGACGGAAACGTTGTTGGTTATATTACACGCTGTATATGTAGATACTTACCTTGCTCATAGATAACATAGGAATGCACAGAGAAAAGATCACATTGACGAGTGGGACTAAAGCTTGCCATTTAAATGTTTCGTTCAAAATATGTAAGTACCTGAAACAAAATAGAAAATAAGGTAAAATAGTGTAACCATACGTCGTCGGGAGTACGTTGGTGGCAAAAGTTACGCCGATCTCCTTAAAAATAAACGGAGAAACAATAGAACTAGCAAATTAATTAAAAATGATTTCGAAACCCAAGAAGCTAAAGGAACTGCGCTCGCTACCCGCTTGCCAAGCGTGATAATTATGGCAATAATATTAAAAAATAATCCTTGGGGCCTTTGTCCAGCAATGGAGCTGTAAGGGTAACCAATAATGAAAAAAAAAGAAATAATTAATCCTAAATACTCCCAAACTTAACACTTTATTGATGTGAAACTTAACACAAGATGCTTACAAAGTGTATACTAAAGTGTGATCTATAATACTCAAAAAGAAAAAGGCTATCTTTGAACATGAGCATAGTTCATCAACGAATCGGGTTTTTACTACTATAAACCTATCGTCAGTTATTTTTATGACGAACTTTTTAATACGGACTTAAAAAGTATAACATACTCGACAAGTTTAACATGTCCCAAATAAAATCTTCTCAAGCTATCGTTCAGACGACGAGAATAGTCTTCATCTTTTTCACCTTCTTCTTTCTTCACTACTAACCTCTTCACAACGCTATCACTTGCATGGCAATACAGATTTAAGAGAAATATAAATAACATATCAATAGGAAGAAACATGCAAGCTACTTCGGTCATGAATATCGTATGTAAAGTTGTGGCAATCTCATAATATGGTGTAGTCATTGGTAAGAGGGTTGACGTCGTTTTTGACAATGTAACTCTCACCCCTTGCACATAAAACCAAAGAGCTCTTAAAACATACGAAGAAACAGGCACCACAACCATTGAACACAGTACGTTCATAACTTTTTTCCCTTTTGCTAACACATCAGCCATTTTGTCCGGAGAATCTTCATTAATAGTTTCAAATATGGATGTCTTCGCTTTCACGTACAATTCTCGGAATGACAGCCTTGCTTTGACAAATAATAAGTATTTCACTACGGCAAATCCGCTTATTACATATGTGTAAGATGCTTCAGCAATCATTTTAATGTCGTCCGTATTCGAGAGTATTTCCATAGTTCCAAAATAGACGTAAGTTATTAGAGAAGCGGTTGCAATTTGGTATAAAATGAACCGTTTCCACGTCCAAAGTGGGTCTAGAATTTGTTGGCCAAAGATTCTTTGGATGATCAGGGATAAAGTCATGGTATCGTCGATTGCATTCCTGGGTCCTACTGTCCGTATGAATGCTCCGGGGTTGGAGAAAAGTTTCATTTTTGCGGGCGGCCAGCGTGAACGACGGTGGCAGATTTATGACTGGGTGTGATAGTAGTACAATCGCACAGAAATTTAATTTATCTTACAAAAGTTTATTTAAGTTTATTAAATTAAAATGAAAGAGCCAATTGCAATTTAAATTCAGATATTGTAAGTTTGCGAATACTTTTTAATTATACAGCACATTTGCACTATTGTACAGCACATCATAAGTGTTCCGTACCTCAAAAGGAAAAATAAAACGGAACCCTTATATGATCACTTAGTTGTCCGTCTGTCTATCTGTCGGTCTGTCAAGATCCTTTTTCTCAGAAACGCATGGAGGTATCAAGCTGAAATTCATATCAAATACTTAGATCTACTGTCCTTTGGAGTTGTTAAATAATTAAACTTACAGCTAATAAGCCGCAAATTTTCGTGTTTTTTCGACATTCACAAGGGAATCAAAATCTGCAGGGTACTTCCCGTGAACTCAGAATCTTGAAATTTGATACTAAGCAACGTCAAAATTGCAAAAAACATTAATTTTTAAGTTACGTCATACACATAAAAAATATATATAATGTACGGAACCCTTGGTGCGCGTGTCCGATTCGCACTTGGCCAGTTTTTTTTTAATGTATATATGTGTGACATAATTATTTATCCTGTATTTGATAAGTCGAAGTTTCTCGCGCTTTATCTTAGTCTTGTTTGTAAATGAAATTATGAAATATAATTCATTTCGATAATGCGACGGAGCTTAGCGCAAATTCCTACGAATACACTGATTTGATTATATACGACATTGCAAGGTAGATAAACATTAGATAGACCTCTAAATAAATCTCACTACAGCCGCACCATGACAGTTTATTTTAGTTATTTCACACATTGAATATAAACATGGGCTTTTATAACACTAAATTACACCGATTTCACATTATCAAGGCCACTAGAAGCACTTAGCAAATTCTAAAACATAAACCATGCAGTCCGCCAAAATTCCCGCCAAAAACTCAACTGAGTTAGTTTTTTATAAATTAGTAAACATTGTCGGATCGTAAAGTAACATTACAAAAAATATAGAAATAGTCTTAAGTAGTAAATTCTCAGATTTCCAAGCTTAGATACCAACTGATCGAGGGAATGAGCAGAAATCTGAGTTAGCAGGCGATGAGGCTAGAAAACCATGTTTTACCAAATATTTGGATTTAATTTTCCACCAATGTGCTAAACGTAACTGTTAGATCTCATATACCTAGGCTCTATCTACCCTGCAAGCGAAAAAGACGTGATAGTATGTATATATGTATAAATAATACAGCCACAGCTTACCAGCTGCTACGCTTTCTCTCTGCAACTGCCTCCGTGGTCCAGTGGTTAAAGCGTTTGCCTGTAGCCCCGGGGGTCGTGGGTTTGATTCCCACGGGAAGCATACTTTGTTTAGTTGTTTCCAGTTTGGTTAGGGACATAGCAGACTTGAATCACCTGATTGTCTGATAATAAAGATGATTATGTGCTTCGGAACGCACGTTATGCCGTTGGTCCCGGCTGCCATACAGTAGTCGTTAAAAGAATCACGTCAGAGGCCGAGAGGCGGTTCCGAAGGACTCTGACACCAGGGTGTGCATAGTCGATTGACCGTGGTTACACGAAATGATGATGACGTTTTCTCTTTTCTCCAAGACCAGCATAGAAGAAGCTTTTATCTAACTAGCCCTGTTAGTTATTTTGTTTGCCATTTTGAAATTGAGCTGCAATTTTGTATACTTATGTAAGAGGGAAGACAATGCAATATCGAATAGATCCGGCGATGAAGCCGGAAAGTAGCCATAGGCACTCCTAAACTAAAATCCAACCATCATGTTTGGATTCATTTGATTTGTCTTGGCCTGCAATTTCCAGTGTGAATCCGCTTAGAATAAAAACTTGCCCGAAAAATAATGATTTTTAAATATAAACAATTTTACGTTAGGTACATTGAATTATTTTATCACACAAATGTACCGCGAAATGTGTAGTAATTATTCAATCAAGCTAATGAATCTTTCGACGCCTCACCTCTGCAGTTATATGCAATTTCACACAATTCGCTTCTATGCAATTATGTGTATTATTCAGCTATTCAGTAATTTCACAGTATTCACAAAACGAATCAACCTCACGCGAAATTGTATCCTATTCATATTAGAATAAAAGATAATCTTGCCTGACTGTATGTTAAGCAGTTAAAATTTCCAGTGATTCAAAGCTATTTCTCTAATTGGTCTGGGAACTTTGGTTTTGAACAACTTTAACGTTACTTTTGAAGCAGTGCTTATCATTAAAAATCAGTATTCGTGAAGTTCTCTTGAAATATTTGCACGATTCTGAGAGATTGTCTTTTGATTATACCTGAAATATTTGTTCTTAAAGATTTATTCAACAAAAAGGCCTTCTTGTTTATTATTAGTATTATTATTAGGTATGCATTCTATTATATTCTATCTATTATATTCTGGTAATAGTAAGACAACATGCAGATAGCTGAAGTGTTTGCACATACTCCCAATAATCAATTGTGGATTAGCTCGTAAGTGCTTGTGCTATTAATTTGCTAAGCTTATAGGTAGTATCTATGTATGCAATATGGGATAATCAAATATCAGGAATGACATTATTACATTGTTACATATTTAACAGGTTGATTTTTAAGCCCCTGTCAATTTTTTAACCATGTTAACAAAAAACTAATATATTGCAAATTTCTAAAACAAAAATAAAAACCGTAAAAATTAAAGACTCTGAGAGCGAATGTGGAAGGAAGGCCTAATATTTTTTTCGTTGTTCTACTTCTTTACTTATGATTTTGTATTTTACTTATTCCGATTCCAATATTGAACAAAAATATATATATATCCACTCGACATTTGTTGATCGACCGTCTCGTAGCATCAGTTAATTGTTGATCAGTTGGCAATTGTTGATCAGGACAGCATTTATTGATCTAATGCTGGATTTTGCGTACATTGTGAGCAATCCGATCTCAGATTAGATCAATAATTGCCAGCCCTCTGGCGGCAGAAAATTGAACTTTTTTATACAATTCCACTCCGTCAATTATTGATCTGATTCAAATGGGCCAATGAGAGGCTTCCTGCTCTACGATTGGCTGAGTCCATTGTGCGCTGTTGCCACTTCGCTCTAGATCGCATCACAACTGTTAGCTAAACAGCTGTGATGGAACGACCTGTCATCTATTCTGTAGTTACCTATTTATTAGGATTATAGAATGCAAGCAGTGCCCGCGACTCCGTTCGCGTACATTACTAATTAATTATGTTATGTTTGTATGGAGGCAATAAGTTATGAGCTTCGGGGCGAGGGTGCAGCCCGAACCGATCGGAGTGTTGAGGGCAAAGCCGACTCCCCCCCCTTCCACTCCCCCAAGTGTGCTGCAGTGAGGCCGCAGGCCGAACTTCCAAAGACTTGGGCCGCAAGCCCGCAGGCCGAGCTCAGACCGGAGCCCGAGCCGCTGAGGATTCAGCACGACCCCCCCCCCCCCAAGTGTGCTGCAATGAGGCCGCAGGCCAACCTGCCAAAGACTTGGGCCGCGTGGCCGCAGAACGAGTTCCAAGGCGAGGGCATAGCCTGAGCCGATGAGAATTCAGAACGACCCCCCCCCCCCCCGCTCCCCCCCGATGGTGCTGCATTTAGGCCGCCGGCCGAACTGTCGAACACTTGGGCCGCGAGGCCGCAGACTGAGCTCCAAGGCGAAGGGACAGCCTGAGCCGATGAGGATTCAGAACGACCCCCCCCCCCCTCCCCCCACTCCTTCAAGTGTGATGCATTGAGGCCGCAGGTCGAACTGCCAAAGACTTGGGCCGCGTGGCCGCAGGCCGAGCTCAGAGCGGAGCCCGAGCCGCTGAGGATTCAGCACGACCCCCCCTCCCTCCCCCCATTCCCCTAAGTGTGCTGCAATGAGACCGCAGGTCGAACTGCCGAACACTTGGGCCGCGGGGCCGCAGACCGAGCTCCAAGGCGAGGGCATAGCCTGAGCTGTTGAGGATTCAGCACGACCCCCCCCCCCTCCCCCCACTCCCCCAAGTGCGATGCATTGAGGCCGCAGGCCGAACTACCAAAGACTTGGGCCGCGTGGCCGCAGACCGAGTTCCAAGGCGAGGGCATAGCCTGAGCCGTTGAGGATTCAGCACGACCCCCCCCCCCCTCCCCCCACTCCCCCAAGTCTGCTACAGTGAGGCCGCAGGCCGAACTGCCAAAGACTTGGGCCGCGAGCCCGCAGGCCGAGCTTAGAGCGGAGCCCGAGCCGCTGAGGATTCAGCACGACCCCCCCCCCTCCCCCCACTCCCCCAAAAGTGATGCATTGAGGCCGCAGGCCGAACTGCCAAAGACTTGGGCCGCGTGGCCGCAGACCGAGTTCCAAGGCGAGGGCATAGCGTGAGCCATTGAGGATTCAGAACGACCCCCCTCCCCTGCTCCCCCCCTCCCCCGGATGGTGCTGCATTTAGGCCGCCGGCCGAACTGTCGAACACTGGGGCCGCGAAGCCGCAGACCGAGCTCCAAGGCGAGGGCATAGCCTGAGCCGATGAGGATTCAGAGATCCCCCCCCCCATTACCCTAAGTGTGCTGCAATGAGACCGCAGGTCGAACTGCCGAACACTTGGGCCGCAGACCGAGCTCCAAGGTGAGGGTACAGCCTGAGCCATTGAGGATTCAGAAATCTTCCCCCCCACTCCCGCAAGTGTGCTGTAGTGAGGCCGCAAGTCGAACTGCCGAACACTTGGGCCGCGAGGCCGCAGACCGTGTTCTAAGGCGAGAGCATAGCGTGAGCCGCTGAGGATTCAGCACGATCGTCCCCTCCACTCCCTCCCCCAAGTATGCTGCAGTGAGGCCGCAGGCCGAACTGCCAAACATTTGGGCCGCGAGGCCGCAGGCCGATCTCCAAGGCGAGGGCATAGCCTGAGCCTTTAAGGATTCAGGAAAACCGCCAATGATTATGGCAGGTGTCCGGCCCTTTGCAATAACCCAACACAAGTCCAGCCACATTTCAATAACATAACCCAGTAATTTCTCTTTAAAATGCAATAGTTTCTCCTCCGGCCAAGACCTGTTTAAGAACATATTATATATTACTATTTCCAGGAACGGGTTCTGGCTGGAGACACACATTACATCAACTTCTCCAAAGGGCCTTTAAGTGTTGGATCTATATTCCCACGCAAGCTCATTCAGCTCATTCTCAAAGGACCGGGGCATGTCCCATGACTTAAAAAGAGATACAAATAATAATAATAAAACTCATACAGAAATAGACATTCCCTTTTTTTTTTCATTTGCACTTGGCCTTGGTCATGGGTAAAAATTGGAAAAGAAAAACATAAAAAGAGCTCGAAATAATAATAATAAAGTTTACAGAGGACATACAATGACTTGGAAAGTTTAGTTAATAAAGTATAGCATATACGAGAAATTTTTGTATATAACAATCTAGTATCACGATGTATGTTCGGGATAAACTCCAAAACTACAAATTTTTTAGATTTTGAACAAACTTTATAACTATCTGTAATTTGGTCCAAATTAAAAGATAAGATTGTTTTAAAGAGTGTTTATCTTATAGCGAAACAATGTTCGTCGGGACAGCTAGTAGTAATAATAATAAATCTGTAAGGGTTGGTCATGGCGTAAGTTACTTGGTTTTCAGAGATATTGTGTTTATAAGCTCTATACATGATACTGAAACTAAATTGACGATTTTTAGTATCACGTCTTTTGCCCTTGCAGGGTAGACAGAGCCTAAGTTTTAAGACCTGAAGGCCACGTTTAGCATGTTGTTTGGCATTAGGTGGAAAACGGAATCAAATTAGTTGTCAAATGAGTCATGGGTTGCTAGCCGCATCGCCTTTTAACATGATTCTGCAGATTTTATCCCAATCCCTTGATCGGCTTACGATCTGTGACGATGTATGTATGACATGTAGCAAAATTTGCAACATATGAATTCTCTTCGCTTTAAACTTAACACTTCCTAAGTAAGAGGCCGGTAAAGGTGGATCAACAATTAATGCGGATTTTAGCCTGATCAACAATGGAGGTAAGAAGTGTCATCCTCAACTGCCTATCCGGTAGTCGAAGTAATGGCATTGGGCACGCGCACCCGGCCGCCCGAGCTGCGTCTTGCTTTACCAGTGTTAGTAGTATCCCAATACCTTTATTCCCTTCCTTAATCCAACAAATTCCTATCCTTCTCCAGCTTAAAATTGCTTTCGATGGGCAGCAGCGTCAGACGCACAAGAAGCCAAAGAAACTGCGCTCGCCATCTCGCCTGCCAAGCATGGTGAGTATGGCAATACACTCCCATGGAACGAATAAGTATCCTTGGGAGAGGTCTTGCAATGGACTATTAGCTGTTGTATTGATGAATGATGATGATGAACAATGGCCGAAAGGAGGACAACACAGGAAAGGCCACTTCTAAATTTAGTATTTTTTGTTATAGTAGCAACAGAAATGCATCATCTGTGAAAATTTCAACTGTCTAACTATCACGGTTAATGAGATACAAGATAAAGTATTATGAATAATACGCTTATTATTGCACGTTGCACAGGTGAACAAAGTTGCAGCAATATCGGTTCTGTGAAAGCTGACTTCCTAGTGACAGCAACATCAAATACATTGTCATTTGTTATAATATCTGTATGACTATAGAAAAAAAACGGGCAAGTGCGAGTCGGACTCGCGCACTAAGGGTTCCGTACCATTATCTATAAAAATGGCAAAAAAAGTATCTCTGTTGTATGGGAGCCCCCCCATACAACAGAGATACTTTTTTTAAATTACTTACATACTTTTCTTAAATATAAATTTTATATCAATTTAATTATTTATTTTTAAAATTAATATATAATTAAATATTCTGTAAATATTTCAACGTCTACATATTGCCAGTATCAACATCGAGCAATAATGAGCAAAAAAAACACGTTTGTTGTATTGGAGCCACCTTAAAAAATTATTTTTTTCTGATTTTTTTTTTGTTATAGTGGCAACAGAAATACATCATTTGTAAAAATTTCAACTGGCTAACTATCACGATTCATGAGAAACAGTCTGGTAACAGACGGACGGACGGACAGACGGACGGACAGAGGAGCCATATTAATAGGGTCCCGTTTTTACCCTTTAATAACGGAACCCTAAAAAGTATACATATCCAATTACATAATATTTGGACCGACTGTTCAATTCTGTCATTCGAAAAAATCATCAGAGAAATGTGATGACGCCTTGATGTATTTTCTATGAACTTGCGTCTGCGACAGGTACCTGACTGTACATCGAAATGTTTATCTACCAAGTTTCATTTAATGAACTTATTTGTTTAACAGTTATGGATAAACATACATACATACATGTATACAAAAAAAATCTAAAATTCGTCAATTTAGTTTCATGTCATAAAGCTTATAAACACGATATCTCGAAAAACAAAGTAACTTAGTCCATGACCGACCCTTACAGATTTATCATTAGTAGTTATATAATAGCTATAGGATTATAGGTAGGTACTTTAATCTTACCAGCTAATCAATACTACCATAAAGGTATTAAAGTCTCATCATTAGTTCGTAATTGTAGTAAATATGTGTTTAACTTCGTTAATTAATTATTGCGACCTGTCTTAGGTAGCTTGTTTTAGATTTTCCTTTAATTAAATCATTGATTACTCGTGTTATCTATCATTCATCGTTCATACCATAGGTAGGAAGGTAGCATTGATACACAGTCCTCATAGAAAAAAAACACTTGCATACTTTGTAAATAGTAGTAAATCAATACATACAATATGTAAAGAAAACCCTGTCCGATCCTTAAAGGGGTTCTCGATCCTAATGCAGCCCGTTGATATGAACAACTTTTCAACTATGGGACCAATGAATGCCGTGACAGTCATTGGCGAGTTCATACTTTACTCCTAATTAAACAAAGCATCGTAAGAAAGAGAATTTACATGTAGCAAAATTTAAACTCGACACATCCTAAGTAAGAGGCTGGTAAACGAGGATCAATATTTAATGCGGATTTCAGCCTGATCAACAATGGAGGTAAGAGTTGTCGTTCTCAACTGCCTATCCAGTAGTCGAAGTAATGGCATCGGGAATGCGCACCCGGCCGCCCGAGCTGCATCTTGCTTTATCAATGTTAGTAGTATCCCAATTTTTTTATTCCCTTCCTAATCCAACAAATTCCTATCCTTCTCCAGCTTAAAATTACTTCCGATGGGCAGCAGCGTCGGACGCACAAGAAGTTTTTTGTTTGTCACATTTTAACCATGTTTCATGTAAATTAATAAATCATTTTATTTCATTTCATTTCATTTCAAGCCAAAGAAATTGCGCTCGCCATCTCGCCTGCCAATCATGGTGAGTATGGTAATATCCTTCCATGGAACGAATAAGTATCCTTTGAAGAGGCCTTTGTCCAGCAATGCACTATTTGCTGCTGTATTGATGAACAATGGCCGAAATGAGGACAACACAGGAACGGCTACTTCTGATTTTAATATTGTCTATGAAGACAGACAGATAGACAAATGACAGAGTTACTTTCGCATTTATAATATTAGTCTGGATATGGATACTGGTTGGTAGTATGGAATATAAAAGTAAAATAATTTCTTACATACTTATGTCGTCCGTCTCCTAAACAAAAATACGAAATTTTATTTCCTTAAAAACACGTCATCCAACGAAATACACCGACTGCACAGGCACACTTTCTATCTCACTTTAACATACTTCCATTTCGTTTTTTGCGACGTTGCCGCTCTGCCGCCGCTTTGCTCGAAAGCAATAATTCGCAGTAAATATTGATCAAACGCGGTATATATTCGATCAACAAAAGTATCCTCAGTGCATGAAAAAAGGCGGTTAATAGATCAATAATTATCGTAATAATTTATGACGAGTATAAGACTTTACGGCACAATTAAGCAAAGTGTCGTAACTAGGAGAATTCATATATAGCAGAAAGAGCACGATAGACCCAAAACTTTCAGAGTTAGAGGCGGGTAAAGGTTGATCAACAATTATATCCGATTTCGGCCTGATCAACAACGGCCGAAAGGAGGACAATATATGTATATATATATATATATTTTACTATTACTTTATTTATATTTGTAGTATTTTTGTTTTAGTTATCACTATTTCTTGTATAAATGAAGATTATGACGAATAGATAGATAATATTTGCAAATATGTATTGCGCGGAAAATGTCAAGATATTTATATTTTTAAACAATTCTAAAGATTCTGTAGCACCTCGTGTATACATATATATACCTAATAGCGGGGTATTGTACGACGAATATAGAATTAACTTGTATTGTGTTACCTCACAGTAATATCCCAAAGGACATGACACTATGAAAGTAACTTAATATACCAAACATCGTCAACGTATCAACGTCAGTCAACTGTCTCATTCTTCTGCAGTAAGAGGCAGATGTTTATGTTGGGCTTACCAAACTTTTTCTAGCACTTGCATTTTTATAGATGCATCTACAAATGGACACACCCATCCAAGTTTATTGGATCATTAAACGAATTTAACGTAGCGATATAAAATTTAAACTATGCTTATAATACGTCTTTCACTGGTGTTTCTGAAGACATTCTATATATTTAAATATCTATACTACTGTTATAGGTATAGCGGAAAAAATTGATTGATAGGATTATAATGGTAACAAATTAATTCTCTATTAGAATAGTATATTATCTTTAGCCGTGTGGTACCCGGCAGAGTAGAATAGGACCTCTCCAAGTCTTCCCGTGGATGTCGTAGAAGGCGACTTAGGAAATACAAGCTAAACAAAGCTTATAAACATCTAAGAGACCTCTTCAACCCGTCTGGCCAGCGTGGAGAGTGTAGGCCAAGTCCTCTGGCTGCTCTGGCCAAGTATGGCCCTAGTAGTACAGAGAGGGTCGTGCTCCTGTAGTGGAGACTAAAAAGGACCTGATGATGATGATGATGATTATCTTTAACATAGGCTATAGATTAAATACCTATATCGTTGAGTTAATATCCTACGACACAAGTTCACAACTTACTGTGGGGCTAGCTCAATTTGTGTGATATGTCCCTATATTTATTATACCTGTACGAAACCGGGGCGGGCTGTGAGAAATAAAATTGAAACATTTTACAGAATCGCAATCAAAAACCTAGTCAACAGGCTCTCATTAGAATTCTATTATTAGTACTCTGGCTATATTTACGATTAAATGAACTCGTTTTCTTACCATAATTTACTCGTATTACACACATTTGCGATAAAAATTTGGCTAGCTCCGTGGCGCAGCGGTCAACACGCCAGCCTGCGACACGGGAGTGCCCGGGTTCGATCCCCGGCCAGGTCAAGATGGAAAATGATCTTTTTCAGATTGGCCTGGGTCTTGAATGTCTATCTATATATGTATTTGTTATAAAATATAGTATCGTTGAGTTAGTATTCCTTAACACAAGTCTCGAACTTACTTTGGGGCTAGCTCAATCTGTGTGATTTGTCCGTATATATTTATTTATTTAGAAAAGGGATTATTAAGGTAAATATTGTAATGGGGGCAAGGGGCGAGTCGGGTATTATAAAATTGAGAGAAGGTCGCTCGGGAGCGCAGTCGCCCAATTAATTAGTATTTACGTGGCCCGAGTAATACGTGTGCGAGGTGAGGCTTCTTTAGAAGCGGGTTTGATTGATTCGAAAGTACTTATATTTAACTGAAAAAGCTTGATCATTGGTGAAAGGGGGTGTACAAAATTTAATTATTTTAAGATTGAAAAGAATTTTTTGGGTAAGTCAAAGGATAGGTACTATAGGTACCTTTAAGTGAAAATAGTAAGGCAGTTTCTTACTGTTTTTCAAGCTATGTTTTTGACGTGATAACGTACTACCTGTTGCCCGCGACTTCGTCCGCGGCAATTTGAACCGTTTACGCATCGCACGCGTCGGATGTCTTCAACTATGAATAATTTTCCCCCGTTTTAAAATCATTTTTTATTGATGCTTAGCTCCTATTGGTCGCAGCGTAATGTTTTATAGCCTAAAACCTTCCTCAATAAATGGACTATCTAACACAAAAAGAATTTTCCAATTTGAACCAGTAGTTCCTGAGATTAGCGCTTTCAAACAAACAAACAAACAAACTCTTCAGCTTTATAATATTAGTATAGATTAACGCCACACGCACGAAAAAGTGTCACGTTCGGCGAACAAGCGATAGAGAGGTACGATCGGCCTAACCGTTCGGCTTGTGACGCATCTCTCTTCCACCGTTATCACGTAAAATAATATTCCGTAAACCGACTTTATAGACGACCAACTTTTTTTCTTATACTTTAAACCTGTCTTGTTATGTCATGTCATGAGCCTATCTGCATAACTAGTAGGGTATAAATGTAGCGATTTTAAGGCTTTTGTAAAAATAATTGTAATTGTAAAAATAGTATATGCAGTCTTTTGTAAAAGACTGCATATACTATTATGTAGTAGTATTATTGGAACAAAGTTCTTCATACTCTTATTAAATTAAGAAATACCATTGTGAATGCAAAAAAATCCATCTAAATTATTAAGATCTTTATGTCGGAATGTAGGAGTAATTCCCTAAAAACAATCACTTAATAGCTCTTCATTTGATGATGCGCTGAGTGGTGGTGGCAAAGTAAAAGATGATTTCTCGAAGATTCTCGATGTTGAATTGGCATCGGTTGTTAATCGTGAGAGTTATGTGCTTAAGGTCAAGTGCAAATATCATTTGTTTATTTATTTATTGAAATAAAAATCAAAATAAATCTAGGTATATTATTTAGATTTTAAAAAAAAAATATTTTTTAATTAACTCATTCCTTGATACTGGGACCCCATCTCCTATTATATACGATTCAGGTGCGAGTTTAATAAAGGCTTAGGTGCGTATTAATTATTACAAGTGATTGTACTGTACACACACCATTATTTCTGAAGGCACATTAGGCCAATATGGCCGGTGTTCACTACACACAAAGATAAGAATTGCTTGTACACTTCGTTCTAAAATAATTAAAATTTTCGCAACTCTGTACTTAATTTGTTACAATAGATGCCCAAAAATTATTTCAGAATGTTCAATTGTATTTATCTAGTTGTCTCATAATACGTTCTTAGATATTTCTTTAGACATTGACGATGAAAATGTCTGAAAAGTTTACTTATGTCTATATTTGTTTGAAAACAAACTTTGAAAATCAATGAAATATTACTAGAATTTAAAGCTTGAGTAAATTATGTACATGCTTATGTGCCAAAATTTTATATAAAATGGAATGCAAATTCTGTCTCGTAAACATATCTTGAAATTAATTGGGAATCATTTTAAAAGTATCGTATTTTTATTAGAAAACCAATTAGGCACTAGGTATAATCAATTTAATCAGCCAACCAACTGAAAAAAACACTTAGCTCTGAGTGACATGCCCTTGGGTATAAAAGGCGCATTGTAAATTACAGAGAGAACAGAAGTCAGTACCAGGTATTTTATTCTCGATATAGCTTCGCCCTTAAATATCAGCACGTCAATTTGACCACTTTTCCCATTGAATGAATTAATGAATTATTTATTTATTCGAGAAACACGGTCTCACAATTAAAGTGTTAAAAAGTAAACTAATACTGTCTTATAAAACGAGAACTATAGTTCCTGGTTTAAACCATTATGCGACAAATATAAGACCACACTTATAACTTTGACGTTTGGTCAACTGTCACTGTCAGTTAGTTTTGGACGGATAATGGTTTAAACTAGATACTAAAGTTGATCCACGTTTTATAATAAGACCGATAGTGTGAATAACTTATAAAGTAATGAAAATAAATTAAGTGTCCCATTTCCGTAACACTCCAGCTGAAGCAGGAACTCATAATTTTCCTCTTTCTAATGTGTGTCCCAGAAAAGTGTTCTGTCTGCCTGGCTGCTTGAATAGGGATAGATTTCTTTTCCATGTTATATTATTTTGGGCAGACGGAAATTATGAAAACTCGAAGGATTAAAACAAAACTATAAAGACACAATGTGAATCCGCTGCATTCAATTGGACGTCAAGGTTTTTTATGCTTTCGACGCTGCTGCCCATCCAAAGCATTTCAAGCATTTTCAAGCTAATAAGAATAGGAATTTGTTGAATCTGGGAAAGGAATAAAGGTATTGGGATACTACTCACTTGAATAAATGGCGAAAAAGTAAGAAGCAGCTCGAGAGGCCGGGCGCGCATACTCGATGCTATACCTCCAAACACTGGACAGAATCTTGAGAAAGGTGTCCTTAATACTACGTTGTAGTAGAAATTGTCTAGGCAGCCCAAACTACATTCTAGAGCAGCCCCAAAAGCGCGACTGGCACTATGGAACAGCAAATACCTGCCCACCCCATCTGAGCTGACCTGCAGAGCAACTCCCACCAGGCAGCGATCTCCCCTGACTTGTTTGGAAATCCTTCAACAGACTCCGAGCTGGTGTGGGAAGCCAGGAGAGCCGGACTAAGTGGGGTTTCTATAACAATGACCATTGCGATTGTGGCGTCATGTAATCGATGTCTCACCTCAACTGTCCCTCCACCTGCAAAATCGAAGACCTTAATATGGCAAACGACAAAGGCGTCGTGGCCACCTACTAGTCAAAAACTGTAAAAAAAAAAGGCAAAAATATCCATTTTGACTCGAACAGAAGAAGAAGATTATTCTACTGTAATTTTACATCTAGATAAAGCTGCTAGAGAAAAAGAGTGTTGTCCTACGTACGATATTGATTGTAAAGACTCTCTTCTACATCTGCTATATTTGTGTCTCTGGTATGAAAGACATGTTTTTTCTGCTCATTCACCCGTGCAATCAAACTGAGCCTTTTAAGTTAAAACTTCAAAATAGTTTCACAAATGGCTTTTAGCCCCCAAGTTAATAGAATTTCTGATTCCAAGTTGTACCTTCGAAATATTTTATTATTTATTGTTGATGTCAATGCAAAAATAAAACTGGCTAAGTGCGAGTCGGATTTACAGACACTAAGGGTTCCGTACCACCGATACAATGACAACAATGTTTCTTGTATGGGGTCCTTCTTCTTAGAATAGAATAGAATAACTTTTATTATAACACTTAGACACACACACAAAACAATATAAAATAAAATTATTGAAAAGTACAAAACATAAAAGTTCGGTGCCATCAGTGTTACAAAAGGTGACGGCTCAGCGTTACGCTAGACTAGGGATACCCTAATCCAGCACTGATTTTCAGCCGTCACCTTCTGAGGCATCACGAACTGAAACACGCACTATACGACACGCACTATACGACACGCACATAAAAAATATATAAAACTAAATTAAACAAAACAAGTGTACACAAAAATAAAGATATCGATTAAACGCATACAATAATAAATATAATAGAAAGAACAAGTATAATAAATAAACATATGAAATGAACATTATGACCCAAATATCTGCACTAACTACTATAACCCCCCTTGACATCGCCGCAATCGGTTAATAAATTTGCCGGTCAATACGTCAAAGTAGAGGTTATAGTGCCACGCAAGTGCCATGCTGTTGCCACGTCAGTCAACCTTCAATAACAAAAACAATAAAAACTAAAGAAAATTAAGAAAAAAAACGTCAAATAACAAAATGGCGTCGCAGACACATTACAAGTTATAATTATTGCGTTGTACAGTTTTTGCAGCGATGTTAATAAAAGATGTATATTATTTTAAAAAGGAGTTCAGTCGAATTAAATTAGTTTCGTCTAATTAAACTAGGCACAACTCAAACAATGAAACTAAAGGTACTCGAAAATGACCTGCCGTCCTACGTGTCACGTGCATACACCGCTGGTAAGTGTTTTATTGAATTTTATTGTAATTGTATATGTAACAAATGTCTTTTGTGGTGTTTCCTAAAGGTGCTTAATGTTTGTCTTAGTCGTACACTCTTGACAGAGTGGTCGTGATTACGGATTGGGTTGCTCGTCTATGGCCGCTGCTGATGCGATCCTTCTCCACGTATCTCTGTCTGCGGCTTTTTTGGAGCATTTTGTTGCTGGACTCTGTGTTACAGCTTTGACAACATCTAGCCACCTCGTTGGAGACCGACCGCGTGAACGCTTGCCTTCAATGCGGCCCTGAATTACCAAACGCTCTATAGAGTTTTCTTTGCGGGTGACATGGCCGAAGAATTTAAGGATTCGTGACTGCACAATCGACGAGAGCCTTTTCTTGATCCTTAATTTCTTTAATATGGAGATGTTAGTGCGGTGGGCAGTCCAACTTATTCTGAGAAGTCGTCGCCAGCACCACATTTCTAAGGCATCGATTTTCCTATGGGGTCTACGATCTATTACGCATGAACGGTCACGTGCAAAAGTCCATACATTAAGATGAAAATCGATTCCACTGATTAAGGAGGCACATATATTTAATAATATCATGAACCTTATGCCACAGGTAGAAGGTTGAAATTACTGTTATTTTTAAATAGTATCCGTAGCTACACGCTCCATTTTACGCAACTTCTATATGGACTTTTGCAGGCAACCGTACACAGAGGAAAAATAGAATAGGGACAACCCGTCTTGCAGCTTGTGAGGTAAATTAACCAAATACTTTCTTATATATACAAGTCCTCTGGCTGCTCTAGCCAAGTATGGCCCTAGTAGTACAGAGAGGGTCGTGCTCCTGTAGTGGAGACTAAAAAGGACCTGATGATGATGACGATGATGATGATATACACTATTAATTGTTCTAAATTGTCTTTGATTTTTTTTTAGTATGCCAAAAGAAATGTATACTAAAAGAAATGACTGTCTGAAAATCGGTTAACGGACGGTAAACTTAGCTCTTTGTAAGTTATTGACGTCAACAATATTAATGTTGTAAATAATAATGCGTAATTTAAGTAAAGGTTCACCAAATGTAATTTAAAATATCTTACGATGAATAAAATATTTGACTATTGACTATTGATAATTTTAGGTGATTGCAGTGGAAGAGAGATGAGTCACAAGCTGAACGCTTAGGCCGGTCGTGCCTCTCTATCGCTTGTTCCAAGCTCTCGCTATCACACGGAACGTGACATATTTTCATGCGTGCAGCCAGCGTTCATCAATTTATAAACGTTATCACGCCTAAAAATTACAGTCAATAAAGTATAACAAAAGAAAATGCATAAAATTTTACTGTATGGGCTAGATCCTTTTGCTTTTTTAATGAAAAACAAATAACAAACAAAAAAGCGAAAATATCTGTGACTGTGTCTCAGTAATAAATTTATAGCGCATTTAAAAAACACTTCGTGTTTCATAATATCCTTACTAATATTATAAATGCGAAAGTGAGTTTGTTTGTTTGTTTATTTGTTTGTTTGTTTGTTACGCTTTCACGCCGTAACTACTGAACCTATCATCATGAAATTTTGCATACAAGTTCTCTGGAGTACTACGAAAAAGGACATAGGCTACCTTTTATCCCGGGAAAAAGTACTATTCCCAAGGGATCGGCATTGACGCGGGCAGAGCCGCGGGCGAAAGCTAGTTTTGTTATAAGTATATACATTGTGGGAAAATTTCAAATCTCTAACTATTACGACCTCTACTATTGGCGAGCTACGTGGCGCAGTGGTTAACACGCCAGCCTGCGACACGAGGGCCCCGGGTCCATCCCCCCGGTTAGGTCAATATGGTAAATGATCTTTTTCAGATTAGCCTGGGTCTTGGATGGTTATCTATATATGTATTTGTTATAAACTATAATATCGTTGAGTTAGTATCCCATAACACAAGTCTCGGACTTACTTTGGGGCTAGCTCAATCTGTGTGATTTGTCCGTATATATTTAAAAAAATATTTTTATTACCGTTCAATATAAACAGCTTTGTGATTGACAAATGGATGAACGGTCGAACATCAGCTTATAAAAGTGTCCCGTTTTTACCCTTTAGAACGGAACCCTAAAAATATCTCACGCTTACAAAAAGTTAGGTACTCAGAAGTGACTTTTTTATGGAAAAACGAAATTCGTTCTTCAAACCTTAAAGAACGAAAACATTGGAAACCTTTTGTAAATAGATCTGTTTGATACAATGCAATGTTTTTTTATACATATAATACAAACATACTATCACGTCTTTTTCCCTTGCGGGGTAGACAAAGCTCAGGTCTTTTAGGAACTGAAAGCCACGTGGGTGTGATAGTGTCAGATAAAGTTGGAGGTAGTTGCAATATTTAAGGATTCGTCTCCATGGCGCAGTAATTTACACCGGAGCCTGCGATACGATGGGCATCAGGTTCGATTCCCTGGAAATTATTTCTACATTTTTTTATAGGTTTCCGCGGTCCACCCATCCTAGCGGGAACTGCGCCCGGGTTTGCCTAACATGCATTAGCGCTAATATCGATCCCGCCCACTGAGCCATCAGAAAAAATACTGGATAGAAAAAAATACTGAAAACAAAAGATTCATCTCCAGAATCGAACTCTGATTTCTAAAAATGAACAAATGAAAACGATTTCCTAATCGTTTCAAGCGAGAAAAGATCTTTATCGGAATGATTGTTTTTATTGTCAGTGATTTCAGTCCGAAATAGAATTTCCTTATAATGCGCTCTCCTGATAAATGTAATTTCCGCCCGTTGTTTTTGTTGGTACGAAACTTTGATCAAATATAATGTATAGATACACAGTCTCATACAAAATGAAGCCTTCATAATGTCCCCGATTCAAAACATCATGCATACTTACAAATATCGACAAAAACGGTACATACACATACTGTAAAAAAGATGGAGTTAGTCTTTATTTTCTTTTCACTTTTGATGCGTAGTTTGCGTCTTTTCACTGTAACTTTGTCGTGGCGTCCGTGTCAGAGTGCCAGCGCGGTTTATTAAAACCATAGAAGTCAGAGACGATTTTTTTTTTTAATCTATGATTAAAACTGTGGACAAAACAGCTACGAAATTCGATTAGTGCGCTGTTTTGCCGGTGCCACTTTTCGAGCGCGAATCGTGTATCTACTATTATATTTGATCGAAGGTACGAAACAATATTTATTTGTATGCGTTACGAAACCAATTATGACTTGACTTCTATCAGCGATATTATTTACTTTCATAATTAATTTCCACAATAATTAATAATAGGATTGATGGCTCAATTTGTTGACATGTATGTTAGTCAACTACTCTGTATCATCATCAACTCAATACTAATTATAAACTGTAAGGGTTGCTCATGGAGTAAGTTACTTTGTTTTCAGAGATATCGTGTTTATAAATTATACTGAAACTAAATTGAGTACCTATTTTAAGATTTTTTTCTCTATGAATTTATGTGTGTAAGTATGGTACTCTATAACTCTTAAATTAGTTCACTGAATTATATGAAACTTAAGTAGCCGTATGGTTTCCGGCAGAGTAGAATAGGATCATTCCTAGTCTTTCCATGGAAGTCGTAAGAGGCGACTTAGGAAATACAAGTTAAACAAAGCTCACAAACATCAATGAGACCTCTCCAACCCGTCTGGCCAGCGAGGAGAGTGTAGGCCAAATCCTCTGTCTGCTCTGACCAAGTATGGCACCGGTAGTACAGAGAGGGTCATGGGAGCACTACAGGAGTGTAGTGGAGACTAAAATGATATCTGATATGATATCATCATCATCAACATCAGGATGTTGATGATGATGATATGAAACTTGGTAGATAAACATTTAAACATATAGGAGACAGGATAGGCTACTTTTTTTTTAGTTTTTGTTTAGTTTAGAAATCGTCGTCAAAATCTAATCGCGGGCACAGCTAGTTAACAATAAACCCGCCTCACGTTTTGAAGTAAAACTTAACAATAAGTATTATCCTATCACACATTAAAATCAGGGAGTTCAGTTTTAGATTAGAAACCTCAACATACATGTATGAATAGTAGAAATCCCCAAGAAGTCTGCTTTGTATTGCTGGCTTCGATTTGGTTCTAGTAATTGTGTGCTAACATGAAGACAGCCTGCACAAAGACCTTGTGGCTCAAAGAGCATCCGATGTTGGAGAGTTTGTGCAATTAATTTTAGAGAGAACAGAAAGCATCTACGACTTGTAAGTACAAATTGTAGTATGGGATTTATATATCACTAGCTTTCGCCCGCGGCTCCACCCGCGTCAATGTCGATCCCTCGGGAATAGTAGAATCTTTTTCCCGGGATAAAAGGTAGCCTATGTCCTTCTCCGCACTCCAGAGAACATGTATGAAAAATTCATGATGATCGGTTCAGTAGTTACGGCGTGAAAGCGTAACAAACAAACAAACAAACAAACTCACTTTCGCATTTATAATATTATAGTATAGTATAGTATATAGTAATATAGTAATAGTAATAGTAATAATAGTAAAGTAATATAGTAATAGTAATATAGTAATAGTAAATAGTAATAGTATAAGGAAAGGATTTATTCAACATCCGTTACTCTCAATAACATTATAAAAACATTCTATAAATAAAAAACTTCATCCAGCGCGCCGCATCGAGGCAACGTACCCAAAATACTGGCAATATTTCCTCGCTCTATTGCAAGGCTGATCCACTAAGCAAAATAACTGCCAGCCCTCGGGTCTCCTGTAACCTCAAAGAGGCGCGCTGTGATATACGTTTAAAAATTTCTGGCTTCAGGGCCCCAGGAACCCATCGTTTCTACTGCGAAAGGTAAAAAAATATAATTATCTGCCAGACCCACGTACTTGCGCCTTTTGGCTATCTCCGCAGTGCTAGCCGCGGCTCCTCCATGAGCCGAAGTCGAAAGAATGTGTAAAGGTGCCAAAGCATATAGCATCTCAAACTAGACTCTTACCCAACCGCCATGGGACCAAGGATAGGCCATCCGGCCGCTTGCCATCTGTGCCGTTGATCCCATTCGGCTCCAGTATTGATGGCAGGCCGACACCGAAGTGTAGTTAACTTAGATATAAGTATACAATTGAAATTCACAATTAAATACTAACAATCTCAATACAAAGAAATTACATTGTGCTTATACTTCTTACAAACTAAAAACTTCGTATAGCGTATCCCTCCAGACATAGTGCTCAGCGGGCTAGCAGCGTTTCCTCTCTGGATTATAAGGCAGATTCTTTAAGCTACGAAGCTGCCAGCTCTGCGGTCACCAGTTATCTGATGAGACGCGCAGATAAGTCTCCTATAAAACTTTTGGTTTCAGGATCCCCAAGGTCCTGAAGTCTCGAAGCCCAATGGCGAGAACATGTAGCTTTTGGATAGCTCATTGTATTTGCAACGCTTCGAAGATTCGGCACTCACTGCCGCCGCACCAGCCCTCTCCGGAGTAGCACTGATATAAGGTGGTGCCTACATATCCACGCAGGTCACATCCCACACCAGAAATTTTCCCTGTTGCCAGGGGATGAGCAGCAACACGGCGGGTCTCTTGCCATCAGAATGAACAATGCCGCATGGTTCCAACCTTGCCGGAAAGTTCGATGAGACGGCGCTAGGGTGTCAACGCATCCCATACCAAAGGCTGCCTCGCTATAGCACCAGAGTCATTCCATCCGGTCTCTTGCCATCATCACGGACCAAACCACGGGGCTCTAAGGCGACCGGCATATTAATGATTTATGTTAACTACAACTTGAAAATATTTAAGTTAACTACCGTCATTACCTTGTTAAAAATGCTTGCGATGAGTAGCAGCATCGGAAGCACAAGAAGCCAAAACTTAAGGCGAGTCCCTTGTTAAGCTTAGTCAGATGCCTTTAGTCAGCTTGAAAAATCAGTCACCACTGGCCCTGGTACTAAATAAATTTAAAATATATAATGTAGATGTAGTTATCCTTCTTCATACTCCAAGTATAACTCTTGAAGTATGAAGAAGGCAAAATTTCATTCATATCTGTTCCAGTTGAGGCGTGAAAGAATTACAAATATCCAAACAAACTCACGTAGTAGTATTAAAATCAACGCGAGATAAATTCATCGTGTCGCCACCCGAACTGGCTTAATGGACATTTTAGAGCTCAAAACTGCTTTTTCTGTCTGTCAGCATTTTTGTAGTAGTTATCAGAAAAACTGCTGACAGATGACCTATAATAACATTTCTTTTTACTTTTATGTTAAAAATCATGATGATAACTGAAGATCATTTAATTTAGAAAATCTTTCATATTTTTACTCGACAGACCTACCCAGAAAAAGGATAATGTTTTTCGTGTAAATGTTACATACATTTGCCGTAATGTCGTAGTATGTCTGTACCATTGTCGTCTGCTGTAGGCTAAACGGCTTGACCGATTTTGAAGTGCGAGGTATAAATAATAAATAAATACGGACAAATCACACAGATTGAGCTAGCCCCAAGGTAAGACGACCAGTCAAGACTTGTGTTATGGGATACTAACTCAACGATACTATATTTTATAACAAACACATATATAGATAAACATCCAAGACCCAGGGCAATCTGAAAAAGATCATTTTCCATCTTGGCCTGGCCGGGGATCGAATCCGGGCACTCCGTGTCGCAGGCTGGCGTGGTAACCACTGCGCCACGGAGCTGTCAAATTAATAATAAATAATAAATTGCCTAATTGATTCACGCGTTTTATTTCACCAACAATTGTGGTGATGCAGGAGGCCAAATTGCGATAGACCTGTGTGAGTCCTTCCATGCTGGTTTTGGAGAAAAGAAAAAACGTAGAATGTACCAGCTGTTTTTCTTTTTGCGCAGATCGTAAAAGCTGATCAAGGGAATGGGTTAAATCTGAAGAATACATACATAAATAGTATCACGTCCTTTTCTCTTACGAGTTAGACATAGCCTAGTTCTAGAAGCCCTTATGGCCACATTTAACATGTTGAAGGGGGTGTCGATGGAAAACTGAATCAATACAGTGATGGGTTGCTAGCCACATCGCCTATTAATATAAGTCCTCACATTTTACCCATTCCCTCGATTGTCTTTTACAATCTACGCAGGAAAAGAAGCTGGTACATTCTACATTTATTATTTTCTCCCAGACGAACGTGAAAGATAAAAAATATAAAAAATAATTTGAATATTTATGTGTGAGACTCAAATATTCCACGTACTTTACAAATAATACTTCTCTTTGTGTTGTAAATGACTATTCATATAAAAGTTTGAACCAATAATGGGCTACGCTGAGTGTATTAGTGTTTAAGGACTTTTCTTCTTGTGTGCACAAAGTTGGGCACTTGGGAATCAAGAAAGGGTGACTTATGACCTCTGTAACACTTTTTTAGGGTTCCGTAACCAAAGGGTAAAAACGGGACCCTATTTATTTCGCTTCCGATGTCCATCTGTCTGTCTGGCCATCTGTCACCAGCCTGTATCTCATGAACCGTGATAGCTAGACAGTTGAAATTTTCACAGATGATGTATTTCTATTGCCGCTATAAGAACAAATACAAAAAAATAGAATAAAAGAAATATTTAAGGGGGCTCTCATACAACAAACGTGATATTTTTGTTTGTTTTTGCTCGATATTAATAACGGCAACAGATAGAAGCTTGAAATGTTCACAGAATATTTAGTAATATATTCACTTTATTAATATTATTCAATTTAAAAAAAATAATTAAATGGGGCTCCCATTCAACGGACATGATTTTTTTGCCGTTTTTATAGATAACGGTACAGAACCCTTCGTGCGCGAGCCCGACTCGCACTTGGCCGGTTTTTATTTATCATACATGTACAATTTTTCTTCTCTTCCATGCTCTTCCATGCAGGTCTGGGAGAAATAAAAACGTAAAATGTACCAGCTGCTTCTCTTTCCACGCAGATCGTAAAAGCCGATCGAGGGAACGGACAAAATTCCGTGGAATCATGTTAATAGGCGATGCGGCTAGCCACCCATCACTATTTTCTAAGCCAAGCCTTCGGGTCTTATAGACCTAGGTCTTATATACCTCTGCCTACCCCGCAAGGGAAAAAGACGTGATACTATGTATGTATGTATGTACATATTTTCTTCGTCTTTGAGACTACCTGGAACCAAATATAATACAAAGTAGAGTGTAGCAATTGCTTCGTTATTAAAATAAAAACATCTTTAGCGGCGTTGTACACTTTTTGGGATGTGTAAAAAATGTTAAACTCGCATCAGGACATTTGACCTGATCGAAAATTCGTAAGACAGGCTCGTGACCTGAAACCACCGGCGCGGCATATAGAAGTAATATCCCCCTCTCTTTTTACCGCGCGGAGTTTTCACTTCTGCCGGCGCTTCCGGAGCGCAACCCTTTTTTTATTTTTTGTATAAAATTTCATGTTTCTATTTTCCATCTCCGCGATCGGCTTTTACATTTAGCACCCAAACCAAAAGAAGATGAATAAACATCGCTCGTTAAAATATAAGGCGTATAACTAAATGTATCTTTATTATTCCAGACTAGCTCCGTGGCGCAGCGGTCAACACGCCAGCCTGCGACTCGGAGTGACCGGGTTCGATCCCCGGCCAGGTCAAGATGGAAAATGATCTTTTTCAGATTGGCCTGGGTCTTGGATGTGTATCTATATATGTATTTGTTATAAAATATAGTATCGTTGAGTTAGTATCCCATAACACGAGTCTCGAACTTACTTTGGGGCTAGCTCAATCTGTGTGATTTGACGTATATATTTATATAAATAAATAAATAATTATTTATTTATATTCCAGACTTATATTATAAATTTATTATTATTATTATTATATTATAAATGCGAAATTAACTTACCTTTTCACGCTTCAACCATTGAACCAATTTGGATGAAATTGGGTGTGGAAGTATTTTGTTTGAGGCCCGAGGAGGAGATAGGATAGGACCTTTTATTCCGGGAAATTCCCGAGAGATCGACAAGTAAAGTAAACATAATTTTTATTTGACGTAATATAATTAACTTATTACATATAATTTATCGGCTGAATTTCACTCAGGCAGCCGTTAAAATCAGAAGGTAGAAAATCTCACGCTCCACTGTTCTTCAGGTAACACGCTAAGCCGTTGGTCCTAGGTTTCATCCTTTGATGGCACTAGTAATTGTCAGATATCTTTAGGCAACTTAAAATTCTCGCACTGACACACAAAATACTTTTTCAAAGCCTATACATATTGTTTTTGATAACCACGTAAATAAATCAGAAATTAACTTATATTTCGCCATATTTTAACTCAGCCGCCCGTCGAAAGCCGCAGGTGGTTATTTACTGTGGTTACGCGCAAAATGTTTAATGAGAACAGTGCATCGTTACGTCAAATGAGAAAGTAATGAATTCCCGTATCATAGCACGGACGCAAGCGGACGTATCAGCTTACAGCTAAGAGCTACAAAATGAGAGACATGACAGCAGATCTTTAACCTTTTGTACGCCAGCGCTTTTTAATGTAACGTTTACAAGCGCTGGCGTGCAAAAGGTTTTAACCTTACCGACGCCAGGCTAGTAGAATTTGTATTAACTTTAGTTGTCTATGGCGTCCCAGATACGTGACCGTTTTGCAACTAAAGTAGTCAATGGCGCTCAATAGGTTAAAGGCGATGGCGCAATGGAGTATACATACATGCATACGTCATTTCTCTCTTGCGGGGTAGACAAAGCCCAGATCTTCAAGACCTAAAATCCACGTTAAGCACTTTTTCTTGTGGGTAGGAGTAGAAATAACACACACTCGATTTTACTCCTCGTAAAATATATATTTTAATTATTTATAATATAATATTTTACTTTATTTTATGCTAAGGAAAGCAAATTAATAGTTTATTACCTGCTGGTATCTTAATTTCCTCTCAAAAACTCACTTTCACTGCACAATAATGGAGGCACTACAACAGTCGGTGGAAACCTTGGCTAAGGAATTCAACAGCAGAATGGCAGAGTTCCAGCAGAGCTTAGACAATCCTGGTCCCAATCCAAACTCAATTGCAACACTCTCAGCAGACTTTGCAAGCTTCAAGAACTTTGTGCGCAACACTCTTGTCAATCTCCAGATGCAAACTACTTTGTTACTCCAGCAGCAAGATATTTTTGAAATGCGCTCCCGTCGCAAGATGCTGTTGGTCCATGGAGTACCAGAGAGCAAAAAGGAAGATACTCCTGCAGTGTTGGCTAAGATTGTGTCGGAGAAATTGAAGATTGGAGATTTCACTGTCGATGATGTGAGTCGCTGTCACCGGTTTGGGAAGTCAGTAAGTGATAAACCCCGTTCCATTTTGGTGAAGTTTACTTCATTGCCACTTAAAGAGAAGATCTGGTTTGCCAAATCGAATCTGAAGGGTAGCGGCGTAACATTGTCCGAATTTCTCACAAAGAATCGACATGAAACGTTTATGTTGGCGAGAGAACGTTTTGGAGTGACGAAGACATGGACACGCGATGGTAACGTGCACATCGTGACGCCTGATGGGGCTCGGCATCGTATCAGCACTCTGGAGGAGGTGAAAAAGTTGCTCGGCACGATGCCGGAGGCTGAGCAGAGTGCGGCGGCGGCATCCACCAAGACGACGACACCCACATCGGCCGCAGCCAATGTTGCGGGCCGCTCCAAGCGAAACAAGAAGTGATGGACATTCCACAGTAAAGAAGCTGTTGCTAACCTTCACTGACTTGTGTGAACTTTCTGCAGTAGGTAACTTAGATAGTTTTATAATTTGTTTATTAATTACCTACAAACAAATATTTTTCTAATGTCAATATAAGTTGTTGACAATGACATATGTCAGATTACTTTTTTTTTCTTAATGTTTTAATATGACTTTTATGGTTGTTAGAGTGCCTACCTAGTCTTTTATTTTCTTTTAAATTATTTTATGTGCTTTCTTGATCTACTGGCGGGTAATAGATGTATATATTATAGGTAAATTATAAAATTATAATATTTAGGTATATATATTTTTGTTCTATTTAGTTATTTATACTTCATAAGAAACTTACACTGGTTATTATGTTGGATGGACAAGGTGACTTATATCACTCTATGTCCTCTTCCTCAAACGATGATAGCTTTCACAGTTTACCCACTCCGCTTGATGAGACACTTACATCTCAATTTCAAAATTTCTCAAAAAATTTCAACGCTGTGCATATAAATGCACAAAGCGTCCCTGCTCACTTTGCTGACATGCTAGCGACATTTCAGGTTAAAGATCTTCATGCCATTCTCATTTCTGAGTCCTGGCTTCGACCGTGTCTCCCTTCTACTTCTTACTCTTTGCCGGGTTTTCAATTAATTCGTCATGATCGCACCGGAAGGGGTGGTGGTGGTGTTGCAATGTACTTACGTTCTCATATTTCTTATAAAATTATTAGTACCTCTGACCCTTTTAATGAGTTCGAATATCTTTTAATTGAAGTAGCTCTCTCCCACACTAAAATACTTCTCGGAGTTTGTTACAGTCACTCGTCTTCCTTAGATTATTTCTCTGACTTTGAAAACCTCCTAGAAAGTTACGTGCCTTTGTATCCCCATACTGTTATAATGGGTGACTTTAATACATGTTTAATCAAAAATGATATCAGATCTCATAGATTAAGGTCAATAACAGATGGATGTAATTTGCGTGTCCTTCCGCTCCAAGCCACACATCACTTTCCTAATTGTACAGCCTCTCTTCTGGATCTCATCCTGGTATCCTCTTCTGACCACGTTGCACAGTTTGGTCAACTGAGTGCTGATGCTTTCTCGTATCATGATCTCCTTTTCCTTTCCTACAAAGTGCGTCCTCCTAAATCCAAACCTAAGATCCTTATGCAACGTAATTTTGGTGCCATTAACCTTGAAAATTTTCGTAATGATGCTCATAACTGTGACTGGCAGTCGGTAGTAAATGCAGAGAACGTCGATCAACAAGTTGAATTATTCAATAATATCTTACTAGATCTTTATGACCGACATGCTCCACTGCGTCCAGTTAGACTAAAGTATCTTCCTGCGCCTTGGCTAACAGACGAAATTAGGCTTATCCAAGCAAAAAAGAATAAAGCCAAAACAAAGTTTAAAAATAATCCTGACGCACATCGTGATGAATATGTACGAGCACGTAATTACTGTAACAAGGTGTATAGGGAGGCTCAACGACACCACATCCATCAATCTGTACAAAACGGCGATCCATCAAAGATCTGGAGGTTTCTAAAAACATTAGGAGTCGGAAAATCACGTAGCAACAAATAAATAAATAAATATATACGGACAAATCACACAGATTGAGCTAGCCCCAAAGTAAGTTCGAGACTTGTGTTATGGGATACTAACTCAACGATACTATATTTTATAACAAATACATATATAGATACTCTCTTCTCTGCAGTGGTCGGTTCCGAAACGCTAGTAGTTTGTAGCTTTTAAACAAGAATTAATAATTTGAATATAATATAATAAGTATTATTTAATTTTAAAGGTGAATTGACGTGAAAAAGTGCCTGAAAAGGCCTATTTTCTGAATAAATCTTTGAATCTTTGAATCTTTGAATACACATCCAAGACCCAGGCCAATCTGAAAAAGATCATTTTCCATCTTGACCTGGCCGGGGATCGAACCCGGTCACTCCGTGTCGCAGGCAGGCGTGTTGACCGCTGCGCCACGGAGCTAGTCAGTCCAAACAATTTAGATCTTGAAAATCTCAATCAGCATTTCTCCTCTTCTGTTGCTCTTGATGACAACATTAAAACAAAAACTTTAAACTCCCTTTCTTCTATTTCGATTCCTAACATTCCTAATTTTGTATTTAGTCCGGTTACTGATTGTGATGTAGAGAGGTGTATACGTTCCATATCTTCGAATGCTGTCGGTACCGATAGTATTAGTCGGAAAATGATCATACCCATCCTCGACATCCTTCTCCCTATCTTGACTATAATCCTTAATAACTCCCTTTCCACAGGCGCTTTTCCATATGCATGGAAAAATGCCAATATCACACCACTCCCTAAAAAGACAAATCCTACTGCTCTGACTGATTTTCGTCCCATATGTATTCTCCCGTTCCTTTCCAAAGTCCTGGAGCGACTGGTTCAACAGCAGCTCAACTACTTTCTTACTGTTAATAACCTGCTCAATCCTCTTCAATCCGGTTTCCGTCCTGGTCACAATACGACTACTGCTCTTATCAAGGTTACGGATGACATTCGATTGGGAATGGACAACAAACAGCTGACTGTCTTAACACTTCTGGATTTTAGCAATGCCTTTAATACAGTTGATGTCGACATTTTGCTGGGTGTTTTGTACTCTCTCAACATATCTCCAACAGTAATCGGTTGGTTCAAATCGTACCTGTCTGGGAGGCAGCAGCGTATCTGCATTGAGGATCATTACTCGTCTTGGTGTCAGATATCTGCTGGTGTTCCACAGGGTGGTGTCTTATCCCCACTTCTTTTTTCAATATTTATAAATTCTATTACTTCTCAACTTCAGTCTTCCTACCACCTTTACGCAGATGATCTACAAGTTTATAATAGTGCCAATATTGAAAAATTGCCCGCTGCTATCACTTCTATTAATAATGATCTGGGCCACATCGCGATATGGTGCAAAAATAATGGCTTAGTTGTTAATCCGTCAAAAACTCAATGTATTATTGTAGGGAGTTCCAGGCTTCTCAGTCAATTAGATCTTGCTCAGCTCCCCCAAATAGTGTTTGATGGGACTATCATTGAGTACTGTGACCGTGTCAAAAATCTTGGCCTTCACTTTGACAAAACTCTTTCTTGGACTGCTCAAATGTCAGAGCTTAGTAGGAAAATCTTTGTTGCTTACAGTTCATTAAGGTGACTAAATAGATTTTTACCTATGGACACCAAAATTATGCTTGCACATTCCCTTCTTTTCGCCATCCTTGACTACGCTGATACATGCTATCTAGATATTACTGAGGAGCAACTTAATAAACTTGAGCGTCTCCAAAATCTTTTCATTCGATTTATATATGGCCTTCGTAAATACGACCATGTTTCTCACTTTCGTAGTCAACTCAAGTGGCTCCCGATTCGACTTCGCCGAGACTGGCATACTCTTGCACTTTTATATACTATTCTTTTTAATCCGACCTCGCCTAACTACTTAAAAAAGCTTTTTACCTTTTACAGAGATATACAGCAACGCCCTCTGCGTAGTGCTGAAAATCTACGTTTAATAATTCCACAGCATTCTACGGAATTCTACTCACGTTCTTTCCCTGTTCGAGCCGTTCGTCTTTGGAACTCCTTACCACTGTCTATCCGGGGCGCTCAAACGCTAGCCAGCTTTAAGACTCAAGTAAAATCACATTTCTTATCTTTTTTTTTTTTTTTTTTTTTTTACAAAATTTGAATTAGGCATTTGTCTCCCATCTCACCTGATGGTAAGTGACGATGAAGACGAGGATGTTACATGCCTATCCAAGAGATACCCATTTATTCTACTTTTGAATGTCCCGGGACTGTACTTGTTTGGGAATATAGACGCAGGCAGTTCATTCCACACCTTAGCTACTCGAACCAAAAAGGAACTGTCAAAGCGTTTAGTTCGACTCTTTGGTATTCCAACGATAAAAGGGTGAAATTTCAGTCTGCGCCTCGTAGTCCGATGGAGGAATGGTGAGGGTTCAACTAGCTCAAAGAGCGCTTTCGCACACTCTCCAAAATGGATCCTATAAAATACAGATAGGCAAGCGACTTTACGGCGATGCTCCAGGGATTGCAATTTCCTATTTGAGACCACGTCGTTGTTTATGAGCCTGCGGGCTCTTCGGTCAACAGAGTCCAATGCTTCAAGTTGGTATTTCGCTGAGCCATCCCAAAGGTGACTGCAGTACTCCATGCAAGAGCGAACCTGGGCTGTATAGAGATTGAGCAGCCGTTCATCTTTATTATGATATTTTCTTACTGATTGCTGTCGTCTTATTTTTGCCCTCTGTGTAAGTTATATATTTATGTATCATTGTAAGTATTAAATATATGTAGGTTTATTTAAATTTATTTGTATTCATTTAAGTTTATTAATATTTATATGTATTTAGTAAGTAATTATATATCCCTTGCAATATAGTATTTTACTACCCCGCACTACCTACCTGCTTTAATTTCAAGCGATTTGTTAAAGAAAAGGTTGCCTGGAAGAAATTGCTGTGCGATAAGGCCGCCTTTTGCGCATTTTCCTATTACTAAGTTTAGCTTGTAATTTTTTGTATTTTTCTATGTGCAATAAAGGGTTTTTATTATTATTATTCTCTTTATTTATTTAATTTCTTAGTTCTAGGTTTTTATAAAACTTATATAAAAAGTAAAATATAAAAAAATATCATACAAAAAATACAACTTTTATAAAAACCTAATCCTAGAGGTCTGCCAGCAGCGGGGCAGGGCTCAAGCTACCGACAGTTAAGGCTACAGAGAGAGAAACCTCCTGACGATGCGCGCAGTGTCCAGGAGTACTGCCTTCTGTATCTGACCCTTGATCCAGCCATCTAGCGAGAGCCTCTTGAGGTGTTGATCGAGGCTCTTCGCTATAAGACCGTTCACTGAAACGACTATCGGGACAATGATCGTCGAATCCACATTCCACATAGCGGTCACCTCGTGGGCCAAGTCTAGGTACTTAGTAAGTTTGTCCTTCTCGGCCTTCACAAGGTTCTCGTCATGCGGGATGGTGATATCGATGAGCATTGCCTGGCGCGTCGATCGATCTGTTAGCACGATGTCAGGCTTATTGGCAACAATAGTCCTATCCGTGATTACAGATCGATCCCAATAGAGCGTGGCACGACCATTTTCGAGAACCGGCATTGGTGTGTACTTATAGTACGGCACCTCGGAATCCACAAGCTCATAACGAAGAGCAAGTTGCTGGTGGATAATTCTGGCTACAAGGTTATGTCTGTGCAAGTACTCTCCGTTAGCCAGATGAGAACAACCGGAGATAATATGCCTGAGTGATTCGCCAGGACGGCGGCATGCTCGACAAATGTCGACCGTACCGTCCTTCAGGATATATCTCCGATAGTTGTTCGTCATCATGACTTCGTCTGCAATTGCACAAGCAAAACCCTCGGTTTCTCCAAAGAGGTCACCAAAGCGTAGCCAGTTTACCGACGCGAGCAGATCTACATCAGGCCCTGTTAAGGCCCGGTAGAACCGCCCGTGCAGCTCCTTGCTCTTCCATATGTCCCTGCGGTCTTCGGTGCTCAGCACCGTTGGTCTGTGCCAGTTCTCGCTTGCTAAGGAGAGCGGTGTAAAGCTCCTATCTACTGCAACAACGTCGCGATGCATCCCACACTCATTTTTAAGGAAATAATCCCTAAGACTGTACACCTCGCGGTTATGGAGAGTCTTGGCGTTCAAAAATCCACGACCTCCACACTTACGTGGGATGTACAGTCTCATAACGGATGAGCGTGGGTGAAGCATGCGATGCGCTGTCAGCTGTTGACGGACCTTCCTATCCAGGGCATCTAACTCAGTTTGGGTCCATCTTAGTATGCCAAAGGAGTAAGTGAGTAGGGGCATTACCCAGGCATTGAAAGCGCGTACCTTATTACCACCTGACAAAAGACTTTTAAGTACTTTTGTCAGTCGACAAAAGAAACGCTCTTTCATCGCCTGCTTTATGTCCCCATCCACAATACTCAAAGACTGTGACATACCAAGATATTTGTAAGTTTCCTCCTCCGCGAGAGATCTGAGGGACATTATCTCAGAAAGTTGTAAATTTGTTGAATTTACAACTTTTCCCCGTTGGACATGCATGACAGCACATTTATCTACACCAAACTCCATCCTGATAGAACTACTGAAATCTCTTGTGATTTTCAATAGCTCCACCAGGTCAGAGGGATTTGGTGCAAATAATTTTAAGTCATCCATGTATAACAGGTGAGAAACAATCTCCCCGTCACTTCGGAGGCGGCAGCCTAGTCTTGAATCCCTCAGTAGGTTGCTGAGGGGGTTCAAAGCCAGACAAAACCATAATGGACTCAAACTGTCGCCCTGGAAAATGCCTCGCTCGATCCTTATCAAGTCCATCGGATCCGAGGAGCCATTTCCTTTACCTGGCTGACAGAGGACCGTGGCCCATTGTCTCATACACGTGCCAAGAAAGGATCTTAAAGTTGTATTAACTTTATACAACTCTAAGACCCTCTCTAGCCATGAATGAGGCACTGAATCATAGGCCTTTTTATAGTCAATCCAGGCAGTTGAAAGGGCTGCCTTTTTCCGTTGAACTTGCTTGCAGATGGTCATGTCTATGAGGAGGAGCTCTTTAGTACCACGGGACCCAACCCTACATCCATTTTGAGAGGAAGCCATGATTTTGTTCGCAACTATGTGCTGGTTAATTTTCGCTCTCAAGATGGATGTAAGGAGCTTGTAAAGAGTTGGCAAGCATGTGATAGGTCTAAAATTCTTGGGATCCGTGGTACTACCGGATTTATAGAGCAGGAAGGTGATTCCTGTCGTAAGGAAAGAAGGTAGGGAACCAAGCTCGAGAGCTTGTTGAAATTGTGTGGCCAAACGTTCATGTGAGCTTCGAATCCACTTTATCCAGAAGTTGTGCAATCCATCCGGCCCAGGACTTTTCCAGTTCTGCGCCGTACGAATCGCACAACTTATGTCATCGGGGTTGATAGTTACAGCCCCCATGGACTCGATAGGCTCACATTCACGTTCAACCACTGTCATCCAATCACTCTCGGTGTGTTCGACTGGCACCGACCAAATACTACGCCAGAAATTATTCATAGCAGTAGCATTCGGCAGCTGCCCGTCGATCACACATTGTTCAGTTCCCTCCCACTTCCTGTACACCTTCCTTTGGTCACTTTGGAAGAGCCGATTTAGCTGGAATCGTTCCACACGCTCTCTGTAGCGGCGAATACGTCCCGCCCACGCATAGACTTTCTGCTTCAGGAAGTCAATGCGTTCCGTAACACAGGCAATGTAGTCGCTGGGTCTAATACCAGTACCCGCAAATGCCTGGTTTACGAAACGCATGACACGGGGGCGATTATTGCCCCCCCTGAAGCATATTAGCTTTGCAATGAGAGTCCTGAATATGCTGATACGTCGCTCAATCCGCTTTTGCCATGCAGGGACACCGCCAACGGGCCGAGCTGCATAGTCAACGTCAGGAAACTTGACTCGAGCAACCCGACACGCCGCAATGGCCCCATAGTACAAGATTGAGTGCGTATCAACAAGATCTTCACTAGCCTCTAAATACGGGGCTAGCAGATCATTCAGGGCTCCCATTAGCGCCAAATTGCGTCTATTCGTAGGCAGACGAGGTATACGCGGCCTAGAGTCCGATGTGGCGCGATACTGCATGATCGTCTCCCCCAAAGTCCTCCTCAAGTGCTCATGGGCCTGGGTACTTACGCTTATGGTCACACTGTTCCCCCCATCAGCACTATGGACTTCATCATTCATTGGCTGAGTCCTAATAAATGGACCCGCCAAAACAGCTGACGTGTCCCGTGCCATGGTGGGAGCCGTGCGAGCAGGTAGCGCCTCCAGTCGTAGCCGATCAAGCACAGAGTCATCCAGCCGTTTGCACCGTTGAATGACACGCACTTGATCCGATAGTCGCTGTGCGGAAACGGTGATGGCTGGCTCAAGGACCTGAAACAGAGCCAACATCCGATCACGGTACGCAGTCATGTTGGTTTCCCCCTCTGTAGCCTCATAATAGGCGCGCATGCAGTTCTCATTATTTTGTTGAGTCCATCGCATGCGACGCACTACACCACCGGTAGCGGGAGCCGGGCGCGGGGCAGGTTGCCTCGCAGGCCCCAAGCGTGCCGGCAGCGGGGGTCGTCCACGTCGCGCAGGTGGTGGCGGCGCCGCGGCCGACGGCCCGCGCTCGTCGTCGCTCGACTCGCTGGTGCCGGGCGCCGTGGCGAACTCGTCACCCGACGATGTTGGCGAGGAGCTGGACGACGACGCGGGTGGAGGTGGAGGGCGTGCGACTTGTTCCGCTTGATATTTTTGGGATCTTGTAATCATTTTACAATTTCTTTGTGTTTTCTTATGTCAAATGTATGACAATCATGTCATGACAGATGAATTGTATTTGCAGTTTTAGTTTTTGAAAAAATATTATGATATCTGACATTGTTGATGGTAAATATATATATTTTAATGTATAATTGTGTCTGTTCACTGTTTATTATCTATTGATTATGTATCCAAAAACTTAAATAATAAAATCGAAAATGAAGAACAAGATTCAAGTTGACAGCGGTTTTTTTTTTTTATTATTATTATTATTATTATTATTATTGTTATTATTATTATTATTATTATTAAGCATGTTGGTGGGTACTAAATTAAAATAGTGATGGATTGCTAGCCGCGTCGGTTTTCGACAGTATTTTCTTATATTTCTACTCAACCGGCCGTCAAAAGCCGCAGATGGTTATTTACTGTGGTTACGCGCAAAATGTTTAATGAGAACAGTGCATCGTTACGTCTAATAAGAAAGTAATGAATTCCTGTATCATAGCGCGGACGCAAGCGGACGTATCAGCTTACAGCTAAGAGCCACAAAATAAGGGACATGACAGCAGATCTTTAAAGGCGATGGCGTAATGGTGATTACATACATACCACGTTTTTTCTCTCTTGCGAGGTAGACAAAGCCCAGGTCTTTAAGACTTAAAAGCCACGTTAAACATGTTGATGAGTACAGAATCAAAATTGTGATGGATAGCTAGCCGCATCGCCTTTCGACATTTATTTCTTAGATTTTCGCTCATTTTTCAAGATGAGCTCTGTGGTCTAGTGGTCATACCGGAGGTCCCGGGTTTAATCGCCGGTCAGGACATAATGGAAAATTATCTTTTTTTATATAGGCCTATGGGTCTGGGTTATTTATGTATGTTATGTATTTGCTATAAAATAGATTGTCGTTGAATTAGTAACCCATAACACAAATCTTGAACTTATGTTGGGGCTAGCTCGATCGGTGTGATTTGTCCGCATATATTTATTTACTCTCTCAAACGGCTTCAACGATCTGCGCGGGATAAGAAGCAGCTGGTTCATTTTGCTTTTTTTTTTGTCCCAGACCAACATTAATGATTTACAATTTACATGTTTCCTATAATGTTTTTCTTTTTACGAATTATTTCTTAACAATAGTCGTAACAATGGTTAGAGCTGTCATCCTCAATTTCCTGTCCAGTTATTGCAAGTATGGCATCAGGTACGCGCGCCCGGCTTCCCTAGCTGATACTCGCTTTTCCCCTATTCTTGCGAGTGAGTAAAATAAAATAAATATATACGGACAAATCACGCAGCTAGCCCCAAAGTGAGTTCAAAACTTGTGTTAAGGGATACTAACTCGACGATACTATATTTTATAACAAATCTATACATATAATAAAACAGTAAAAATATTTTGTCTGTACATTTAGAATTTTTGACTGAAATGGATAGAGGGACACTTAAAAAGAATAATAGAAAGCAATAAAATTTTTTTGAATGTTTTGTCTGTCTGTCTGTATGTATGATCACGATTATCTCCGAAAATACTGAACCGATTTACTTCAAACTTTCACCAATTGCTTTATTTTAACTCAGATTAACATTTAAAGTTTGTTTCATAAAAATCCGTTAGTTAAAAAAAAAGTTATCGTCATTTGAATGAATTTAAGCCATGAGTTTGCCTTGCCTGCAAATATATAGCACTTACTTATATATTATAAGTGACATAGGAAAATTACATGCTAAACGTGGCCTTCAGGTCTTATAGACCTAGGCTCTGTCTACCCCGTAAGGAAAAAAGACGTGATACTATGTATGTATGTATGTATAGTCTTTTTTTCACGCTTCAACCATTGAACCAATTTGGATGAAATTTGGTATGGGGGTAGTTTGAGACCCGGGGAAGGACATAGGGTATCTTTTATTCCGGGAAATTCTACAGTTCCTGAGGGATGGACACTAACGGCAGCGACGTAGCCGCGGGCAAATCTGACTTATATATCAACGCAACCGAAACTGCTGCGCCTAGAAACTTGAAATTTGGTACAGGGGTTTTTATAATGATGTGAGTGAGCGCTAAGAAAGGAGCGTCTGTTGTCTTTTTACGCTTCAACCATTGAACTGATTTGGATTAAATTTGGTACGGAGGTAGTTTGAGGCCCAGGAAAGGACATAGGGTATGTTTGATTCCGGGAAATTGTCATGTTCCCGAGGGATCGACACTAACGCGGGCGGAGCCGTGGGTAACAGCTAGTATATAATATATTGATAAATATCCAAGACACAAGCCAATCTGAAGAAGATCATTTTCCATCTTGACCTGACAGATCCAACAAATTCCTATACCTACCTAGCTTAAAAATGCTTCCGATGGGCAGCAGCCTCGGAAGCACAAAAAGCCTAAGAAACTGAGCTTGCCAACCCGCCTGCCAAGCGTGGTGAGTATGACAATATCGTCCCATGGAACAAAGAATCCTTGCCCTTGTCCAGCAGTAGACATTTTGCGGCTGTAATGATGATGATGATGAATAGTCGTAAGATGAAATGAAATAAAAATTATTTATTGTAGAAACACAAACAAAGAAAACACAATTATAATATATAAAAATACAATTGATAAAAGTGTACTACAATAGGCGATGGCTCAGTGTTACGCTGGACAGATTTGTGACCAGCACTGATTTTCAGCCGTCATCTTTCATGACATCAAGGACACTCCAATGCGCCTAATAATGATAATAATTAATAATAGGTAACTAATAATGGTAATCTTAATCTGTGGCTGTCAATTACTAGACGATCATACCACAGACTAATGCTACGAATAAGTATTATCTATATACTTATAATAAAACAGTAAAATTATTTTGTCTGTACATTTCGAATTTTTGACTGAAATGGATAGTGGGACACTTAAAAAGAATAATAGAAAGCAAAAAAAATTTTTTGGAATTTCTTGTCTGTCTGTCTGTCTGTATGTATGATCACGATTATCTCCGAAAATACTGAACCGATTTACTTTAAACTCTTCACCAATTGCTTTGTTTTAACTCAGCAAAACATTTATAGTTTGTTTCATCAAAATCGGTTCATTAAAAAAAAAGTTATCGTCATTTGAATGAACTCAAGGCATGAGTTTGCTTGCAAACATATAGCAAAAATAAAATAAAATAATAAGAGATGGGCAGATGACTTGAGTGCATTTGACAAGCATTGGATGGAAAACACCAAGGACAGAGATAAATGGAAGAAAGGAGGGGAGGCCTTTGCCCAGCAGTGGGACACAAAAGGCTAATAAAAAAAATAAAAAAATAAATAAGTGACAAGAAAATTAAAATCCAAAGTCAATTCATCATCATTATACGACAGCATTATACCTATCCATACTATCCATAGAAATCCATACTAAAAAAAAAGGAGAAGCTGACTGACTGACTGACATATCAACGCAGGGCCTAAACTATAAGGGTTAGGAACTTGAAATTTTGCACAGGGGTTCCTTTTATAACGTAGGGGAGCACTAAGAAAGGATTTTTGGAAATTCATCTCCTTAGGGGGAAAAACGGGTTGCAAAGTTAGTATGAAACTTTGTTGTTTTTGAAGTTATTCGAATGAAATTCAGCATGAAGGTTCTTTACTGAAAGGTTTGAAACACGAGTAAAATATTTTACTCAAAAATCATCCCTTAAGGGGGTAAAATAGGGGTGCAAAGTAAGCATGAAACTTTGCCATTTTTGAAGTTAGTCGAATGAAATTCAGCATGAAGGTTCTTTTTGATTGTATGGAAATTTTCTCATTTCTGGACATAGAAGTATAAAAATAAGTATATATGTTTACGTTGAAATTAAAAAGATCTGTGTAGTTAAAATGGTCGAAATTTCCCCTTGAAGGGGTAGAATAGGTGGGGTAAAGTTTGTATGGATTTTTTTTATTTACTTAGAAATATGACAATAAGAAGTTCTCTATTACAATAAAAAAAGCAAAGGGGCAGTGGTTTGTATGGAATTTTTATAATTTCTACTGTTCCCAAGGGAACGACATTAACGCGGGCGGAGCCGCGGGCAACAGCTAGTTAGTAATATGGAATAATGTTTTTTTTTCTGTCAGCACGGTAGATGAGTTGTGTTCCTCGTTTTATATTTATATACCTTATCCAAAATACCTGATCTTTTCATATCCAAGGTTGCTCATTACTGCCGGGTTTACCCGACAAATTCGCGGAGTCTAACGCTCACAAAAGCGAAGTTAATTTTCTGCCCAAGCAGCAGACGTTCTCCTTTTTCAACGTTCAACACCTTATTTTTGTGCCTATATTAAAACAGTTTCTTTGAAGCTCCAACCTCAGTTTATTAATTTTTTAATTAAGTTTCTAAAGGGACTTATTAATATTTAATCTTCACTATGGAGGCTGTAAACGCTGGATAGTTATAATGTATAATATTTCGTGTAAACTTAAATGATTACATTAAAGTCTAAGGCTTCTTCTGTCGGCTTATTTCGGCTTCGTACTACGAAGCCTAATCAAGCCGACAGTTAATCATTGTTGTAATATGTTAATAACTTATTTTTATTTCAGAGAAATCTTATACCTTTAAACGCGCAATTCTTGTATATTTTATATATAAATTTATTTCTATGATCTCGGAAGCGGCTCTAACGATTTCGCTGAAATTTGGTATATGGGGGTTTTCGGGGGTAAACAATCGATATTGATTAGTCTTTTGTTTGGGAAAACGCGTGTTTTCGAATTTTCATACGTTTTTCTTTTCACGCAGAATATGGTCGCTAATTACGTCCTGCCGGCCACTGTCTGTCTGGTCCAGCGGCTTAAGAGCCCGACATATGCCAGGCGGCGTGGCGATACAAACGCGGATGGTCTAAACGCGTTGGCTACTTTGGATATTTTCGTTTTTTAGGAATATTCAAGGGTTATTCGATAAAGAAAAACATATGATGGCTGCCTTATCTGTACTGCAATAATAATCAAAAGTTTCAAGGTTAATTTTAATGTATTTGGTGAATAATACTATATACCGAGTAAATTAGACGTGATTTGGAGGCAACTTTGCATTTTTTTTCTATCGAGAAAATTTAACGCAATCGTGTTTTTGAGTCATATAGTTACCAGAGTTAGTCCTGAACTTTGCTGCATTTTTATTTCAACTTGAGTATTTAATTATTATTGATATAACAGTCAATCATGCAAAGCAGTGTGAGGTAGTACGGACCCTTAAGACGCGGACGGCAAGAAACGAGTTACGGATTTGAATCCCGCTCGGTGACTTACTTTTTTTTTTATATGTTCAATATTTTTTTAATTTTTAATGTTTTTAAACAAGTTTTAAAAAAAATTGTAAATGTGTAAGGTATGTGCGGTCACGTTATGTTATCACTAGTAGGTATAGGTTGATCTGACTCCAAATAATTATGACTCGATGAAAACTAACTAGTAGGTAGGTTCAGTGTTCACAGTAAAACAACAGGAATGCAGTTCACGAAAGTCCGGGTATATTGTTCTCAATAACTTTTCACAACACAAGTACAAGTTACGAAATTAAATCGAACGTAAATTACGAGTGGGAACGGAGACAGGCGGAGGGCGACTGCCGTGCGCCTGCGCTACAAGAATTTGCTGAATTTCATTTTAACAATGTATGAGTGTACCCCTACAAATGTTTCAGATAACAATAAATATTTCTCATAAATATAGATTATCACCTAAACACCACCATACAACAAATAGTAATAACCGAGCAAAGCTCGGTCGCCTAGGTACTGGATGTATATAAACATGGTAACATCTTACAATTTATGATATAATCATTTGATAAACGTTAATTTTCATTACACTTTTTATCTACATACTAGCTCTTGACCCCGGCTCCGCCCGCGTCAATTTCGATCCCTCGGAAACAGTACTTTTACCAGGATAAAGTGTACCCTATGTACTTCTCCGTACCCCAGATAACGTATATGCAAAATTTAATGATGATCGGCAAGCTTTCGCCCGCGGCTCCGCCCGCGTCAGTGATAAATAATGTACCCTTTGTCCTTCTCCACACACCAAATAACGTGAATGCAATATTTCATAATGATCGGTTTAGTAGTTAAGGCGTGAAAGCATAACAAATAAACAAACTAACACACTTTCGCATTTATAATATTAGTGAGGCTGTTATTATTGATGACGCCAATAACTTACTTACCGCTAAGTTCCAAGGCGGAGTGCGGAAGCGGCAACAAACTGCACAGCGCTTTATCTCCAAATGACGTCAACTTGCAATATACGTTAGAACGAAGTGCTGCTACTAAAATAAAAAAATAATATGGTTGTCTGTACGACTGTACACTGACCGACTGGTTTACGGAGGTTTACGGACGATTATTTCACGTGATAACGGTGGAAGTGAGATAGATGCGTCACAACTTCATAAGTTGAAGACTTAGGCCGATCATGCCTTTCTATCGCTTGTTCCGCGGTCTCGCTTGCACACGGAAAGTGACACTTTTTAGTCGATTTCTATGATGTTATCACGTCGCAAATCTAAATTTATCCAGCTATTCTATACTATGGAATGAAAAAACTGGCCAAGTGCGAGTCGGACCCGCCCACGTTACGTACGCGGGTTCCGTACCGTTATCTATAAAAATGGGAAAATCTGATGTATGGGAGCCCCTTTTAATATTAAGTTTATTTATATTTAATTATTTATTTTAAAGTGACCTTTGCCCAGCAGTGGGACAGTATCAGCCTTATTATAAAACGAAGACTAACTTTAGTACCTGGTTTAAACCATTATCCACCCAAAACAAATTGACAATGACAGTTGCCCAAATGTCAAAGTGATAGATGTTGACTTTCTTTGGTCGGATAATGGTTTAAACCAGGTTCTAAAGTTAGTCCTCGTTTCATAATAAGACGGTGTAGGTTTATATAAAAAAAAAGTGAATGTATAACTAATTATTCTGTGAATATTTCATGCGTCTACCTGTTGCCGTTATGAATATTAAGCAAAAAGAAATCCCGTTTGTTGTATGGGAACCTCCTTAAATATTTATTTTATTCAATTTCAACTCTTTAACTATCACTGTTTATGGGATACTGGTGAAGCCTTGTGAAAGACGGACAGACAGAAAGATAGACTGACAGTGGATTGAAATTAATAGGGTCCCGTTTTTACCCTTTGGGAACGGAAGCCTAAAAAGACACCCACAGCTCATCATTAGGAATTAAAACTAGTAAAATGTCCAATTCATTATTTTATTTGACGCCACGACATTTTATTTCATTGCCGACTAACTTTACTGCCAATGAAAGGTTTAATTTCCTCGATGACTGGCCATAAACATGATGTGTCTGAAACTATTGTATACAGAGTGTGATCAATGCATGCTATTCAATATCTTGCTATATAAAGGTAATTTACTTTAAGAAAAATACAACTAGAAATAAATCATTCTATAAATAAAAACCGGTCAAGTGCGAGTCGGACTCGCGCACAAAGGGTTCCATACCGTTATCTATGAAAACGGCAAAAAAGTCTTTTGTATGGGAGCCCCCCTTTAATATTAATTTTATTTTTATTTAATAATGTAGTTTTAAAGTGAATATTGAACTTAAAATTCTGTGAATATTTCAAGTCTACCTGTTGCTGTTATCAATTACGAGCAAAAACAAGCAAAAAAGACACGTTTATTGTATGGGAGCCCCTATAAGTATTTATTTAATTATATTTTCTAGTATTTATTGTTATAGCGGCAACAGAAATACAGCATCTGTGAAAATTTAAACCGTCTTACCATCACGGTTCATGAGATACAGCCTGGTGACAGACGGACAGACAGACAGATCATCATCATCATCATATCAGCCGCAAGAAGTCCACTGCTGGACATAGGCCTCTCCCAATGATTTCCAAAATGACCGGTTGGAAGCGGCCTGCATCCTGCGACAGACAGATAGCGGAGTAAAATTAATAGGGTCCCTTTTTTTTGGTACGGAACCCTAAAAACTTCATCCAATGCACCGCATCGAGGCAACGTGCCCAAAATACTGGCAGTATTTTCTTGCTGAATTGCAAGGCTGATCCACTGAGCAAAAAAACTGCCAGCCCTTGGTCTTCCGTCGAAAAGGCGCGCCGTAATATCCGTTACCCTAGAAGCCCAATCATATTTTTAAAGTTATAAAGCCCAATCATACGTAAAACTGACGTATAAAAATGAAATTGCTGTATTTATTATATCTTTCGGATATTTAACACCTTTTGATTTATATTTCAATAAAATATAGTTTAATGAAATAAAAAAACGTATTTTAAGTTTTATATACATTATATTTATACTTTTATAATGGTTTAATTGGAAGATAATGAAATTTAACAAAAAATTAGATCCTCTTAGGTTTTATGTTATTATTATCATAATTTTTTCAAATAATAATCAACAATATTTAAATTGTTTTCTAAAAATAAATCAATTCTAAAGGATATAAACTATTTTTAACTTAAAAATTTAGCCTTTATATACAGCCTTGACCAATATCAACATTGTGTTCTCCGCATATTGCTTTTTTGCATTTGGAGCACTATGTTTTTTTTTTTATAGGAGCAATGCCCACAGTATCGGCGTTTCTTTAGTTCAGGCTTAACATAGGAAGTTACAAAGCTTCTCGTCTTCAAAGTCACTCCTAACATCATCTTGTGTAAGACAATCTCCCTGCTCATGTTTAGAGTCAGTATCGTTGGAAGAATAATCGCCTTAATTTTTCAAAAGCGAAGCTATTTTTCGATATTCAACCTCCGAGAGGACGCCATAGTACGTTCGTTCCTAAAAATATAGAACTGTGTAAAAAATGAAGCAATATAAAACAATAATCGAATAAAAACACAAAGTGGACATAATTGGCAAAAGTAACACAAAGCCCAAACATACGTCAAACGTACGTGCAACATTGCTAAAACAACAAAATGGCGGCACTTACCGGGACGATGCAGCCAACGCCTATTAGGTTTCGGTGGCTACTGAGTTGATCCGGGAGATAGCGGCGATCCGATCGTAAATTAGAAAGAAACAGCGTATTTTCGTCGGAGTGTACGTCAAAATGACGTAGATTGGGCTTCTAGGGTTAAAAAAAATCTGGGTTGTTATATTGAAATGGTTCTACTAGAGTATTTTAGTCGAAATCCAATGAAAAAAGAACACAGTTAAAACTATTTGCAAGATTTAATAAATTAGAATCTTTCATTTAATATTTCTGTATTTAATCAGTCTGATCAATTAACAACCACCAAAATCTGAGGAATCATATTAGTAGGCGATGTGACAAGCAACCCATTACTATTTTGATTCTGTTTTCCACGCCCACTTAAAAGCTAAACGTGGCTTTTAGGTCTGAAAGTCCTGGGCTCTGTCTACCCCGCAAGGGAAAAAGACGTAATGCTATGTATGTATGTGTGTATGTAAAAAAAATGCGTTACTATATCTACTGCTCTCAGCTTTGTTACAACAATACAATTACCTCGACATTGTTTTACTATGTATACTTGGAGTTTGCAGCGAATATACTTGGCGTCCTATGTCGTCCGTATAGCCATGTGATTTCCGGCAGAGTACAATAGGACCACCCCTAGTCTTCCCGTGGAGGTCGTAAGAAACGACTTTGGAAATACGAGCTAAACAAAGCTCATAAACATCTATGAGACCTCTCCCGACTGGCCAACGAGGACAGTGTAGGCCAAATCCTCTGTCTGCTCTGGCCAAGCATGGCTCCGGTAGTACAGAGAGGGTCATGCTCCTGCAGTGGAGACTATAAAGACCTGATGATGATATGACGTCCCGTCGGGGCAAAGGACAGATACAATTTGGCGCCATCTGTTTCCCTCCGTCGAAACGATCTGTCCCAGCTTCTTTGTTTCTGCTATGAAAGTATTTGACAGTGCGGCGAATGTATTAGATATAACATTCTAATTACCGAGTCTAGTTAACTAATAGTGGACCTATTGCCATTTAACGATGACTTTGAGCCATCATCATTTCGTGTAGGTGTCTCAGTCAATCGACCATGCACACCCTGGTGTCAGAGTTCTTCGGAAGCGTCTCTCAGCCTCTGACGTAGTTCCTTTAACGACTACCAGATGGCAGCCGGGACCAATAGCTTAACGTGCCTTCCGAAGCACGGAATCATCTTTATTATTAGACAATCAGGTGATTCAAGCCTGCAATGTCCTAACCAAACTGGAAACAAATAAACAAAGTATGCTTCCCGTGGGAATTGAACCCACGACCCCCGGGTTAACAGGCAAACGCCTTAACCACTGGACCACGGTAAAGGTTCTGGCAAGACAAGCAGTCTAGACTTTGAGACTAAGCTTGCCAAAACCTTTGCCTACTATCTATTTCTGTAAATTTAAAATATCTATTGTTAAGCAAAGTTTTGGCAGAAGTAGCTTTTAGACCACGAACTATTCTTATTGTTTTTAGGGTTCCGTAACGAAAAAGGTAAAAACGGGACCCTCCAAAATCCGTCTGCCTGTCTGTCCAGCTGTACCTAATGAACCGTGATAGCTAGGCAGTTGATATTTTCACAGATGTTATATAGTGTCTAAGACAATATAGTGTCTAATGTAGTATAGATAATTATTAAAGTCTTTGCACTACCCCGTCGCATTCTTTACATCACTTGCTCGGTTGACTGATAGAAAAAGCCATAGCCTGTGTATAAAAATGAATACATAAAAAAAAATGGTACGAAACCCGTCGTGTGCGAGTCCGGCTCGCAACTAACCGATTGTTTTAAACTTATGTATGAAATATGGTGGCTTTCTTTCCAAGAATTAAAATAACATCGCATTATTTATACGCTTTCAAAATAGCCTGCACACTATTTATGACACCCTGTACATGTTTACAGGATCGCGTGCTCTTTACATTTCATAGCTTCCTACTTTACGGCGCCGTTAGCCATACATCCTATAAACTAACAGCAAATAATTGTTTGTCCGTGTGTAAATGGTACAATTTTGTTTGTCACTGAAGTTGAACAGTTTATGGTTTGACTTGCATACTTTGTTAATGGTTTATCTATAAAACTAAAGTTTTTTGACGTAATTACGTTTTGTAAATGGATGAACGCCGGCTGCACGCACGAAAACTTGTCACGTTCCGTGTACAGTCGGGGGTCGATAAAACTGACTTTGTTCTTACAACAGATTTTAAATTGTAGGGGGGGTCACCTTTATCTGCTCCCGACTGTACAAGAGCGCGGAACAAGCGCGATTAGCCTAAGCGTTCGGCTTGTGACGCATCTATCTCTCTTCCACCATTATCACGTAATATTATCATCCGTAAACCGACTTTAAAGACAATTTTTTTTTAAACAAGCATAGCAAGTTTTATTGAATGTGTAATTTAGGCGCGAAAGACGAAGGTGCGAAGTTATCATCACCGAGTATTTTTTGACCCTATTAAGACCTCAGCTTTGATGTAGCTGGGGCCCGGGGTCCGCTATTACGACAGCATTTATTCTTTTTTATTTTTTTTTCATTTGAGTGCGTTTGACCTCCATCTTGCCTGATGGGAAGCAACGATGAGGTCTAGGGGGGTACACGCAAACTCAAATAAAGCATATTCACTCTTGCCTTGAAAATCCCTAAATTGTACGAGTCGGGAAACAGCGACGCTGGGAGGGAATTCCATTCCTTAGCGGTTCACAAACTGAAGGAGGCGAATCTAGAGCTGCGATGAGCTGGAATATCGACCACATATGGATGGAATCCCTGCAAACCCTGTTTTATGACATAGGGCGCGGGCAAGCGGGCCACCTGATGGTAAGCGATCACCGCTGCCCAAAGACTACTGCAACACCTGGGGTGTGACAAGAGCGTTGCCTTAGAAAACATAGACTTTAAACAAATAGCTTTGATATGATTTGGCGAAAGTGTTAACCACAGGATGTCATAAAAAGAATGTGAATTTTGAATGTGAACCATCTTTATAATCTTAAATGGCTGTAGTGCTAATTTATTCTAGATTACATACATAGTATCACATCTTTTACCCTTGCGGGGAAGACAGAGCCCACTTCTTTAAGACCTAAAGCCACGTTTAGCATGTTGATGGGCGTTAGGTGAAAAATGGAATCAAAATAGTGAACCCATCACTATTTCTATTCCCCCAATCGCCCATTCCCCCGATTGGCTTACGATTTGCGCGGCAAGAGAAGCAGCTGGTACATTCTACGTTTTTTTCTTTTCGCCCAAACCAGCATGGAAGAAGATTATTTTAGATTATATATTTTATTGCTAGATATATGTTTCAAATGTCTCATTGAATCTTGACTACACAAGTAAAGTTCTTATTTCAGTATGGAAGACAACAAAGAAATCTTCAAGCAAATCCATACTTGCACGCTAGTGAATACCAAAGACCCGCCGCTAGGTTCTTTACAGCGGCTATATTTAATCAAGCTTTTGATTAAAAGGAAACAGCCGTTTTATTACCACTATAACCCATTAAACGGCCGTATGAGACGTATGGTGGGTACGGCCCCGGTTTCTAATAAAACTAAAGGAGCTATATAAAAATTCCTTTGAAAAAACATATTTTATTCGATAAAATAATCTGGCTCCATAGAAATGATTTGTAAAACAGTAAAAATTAAAAAAAAATTTGGACCCCTATTTTTTCTTTTGTCAATTAATAAATAAATTAATATATACGAACAAATCACACAGATTGAGCTAGCCCCAAAGTAAGTTCGAGACTTGTGTTATGTGATACTAACTCAACGATACTATATTTGATAACAAATACATATATAGATACACATCCAAGACCCAGGCCAATCTGAAAAAGATCATTTTCCATCTTGACCTGGCCGGGGATCGAACCCGGTCACTCCGTGTCGCAGGCTGGCGTGTTGACCGCTGCGCCACGGAGCTAGTCTTTTCAATTAAACAATAAATGATACAGATAAAGGGCGTTAAAGTTAGGGGCTTGTGATGTCACAGCTAGCTAAAAAGTGTAACTAGTTATGGTAGAGCCACGCTACTGACAAAAGTTATTTTTGCTAGTAGCATGAATGGGCCGGCTCGTCCGGGGAAGTACCACACTCTCACAGAAAATCGACGTTTGAGAAGCTTTTCCGCTTCTATGCTTCGTTTGGTGAGTGAGAGAGCCGGAGGCCCGTCCTTCCGCCATTTCCTCCCCCTTGTCCTTCCCCCAACTCCTTTAAAGGCCGGCAACGCTCCTGTTACATCTTGGTGTTGCAGTTGTCCATGGGCAGCGCTGATCACTTACCATCAGGTGACTCGCTTGCTCGTTTGCCATCCTATAACATAAAAAAACATCTAACCGTGACGTTACACGGAATTTCAACGGGCTATATCTTTATCTTTTTATTGACGTAAAAAAAAATACTTGTTGAATATTTTTTGTATTTTTTTTAGGAATCTAGCCTATAGCATTCGTGTTTGTTACTCTATCGCGCAACTCGTACTATTGACGCTACTTTTTACCAGACTGACCTATCCAGAAGGAGGGTAATGATTTTCGCGCGTACGTATGTATGTTGAGTTTATCGCACCACTTTGTCCTTGGTCGGACAAATATAACAAAAACTGGAGAACACAAACCACAGACCGACAAAATGTAAAAGAGGGAAAGAGGCCTTTGCCCAGCATTTGAACATTAACGGCTCGTAATAATAAAAGATATCTAGATATATAAGATATAAATAAAAATAAATATATAAAAATACTCTTAACACACTACAAAAGGCTGTAATCTTAAATCCATGTTGACTCACCCGAAAATTCCTCTCAATTTTATCTGTATCTTCCGCTTTTAATACTATTACCTGATCTCCTTCTATTTATGCTTGGCTATGGCCCGTGTATCTAGATATTTCCTTCTTTAAAAAGGGAGCAAAAATATCCTCATATATAATAATAATAATAAAGATTTAAAGTAAATACAGAGGATAATAATAATAATGTTGTAGTGTTGGATCTATATCCCCACGCAAGCCTCTCAAAGGACCGGGGTAACTCCCGTGACTAAAAAAGAGATACAAATAATAATAATAATATATGTATGTATGTTAGATCAGACATACATACATTATTATTATTATTTGTATCGTTGTCATCTCTAGTAGCCTAAACGGCTTGACCGATTTTGAAGTGTGAGATAATAAAAGTTATTATTACTCCAACCCGTTTGGCCAGCGTGAAGAGTGTAGGCCAAGTCCTCTGGCTGCTCTGGCTAAGTATGGCCTTAGTAGTACAGAGAGGGTCATGCTCCTGTAGTGGAGACTAAAAAGGACCAGATGATGATGATAATATAAGTCATAAGCTATGTGACGTTAGCAAAAAATCTATATGGCGGACGTAAACTGTCAAAAAGGTAGTCGGATTTATTATTTATTGAAATAATATACTTGTTAAAACGTGCAGTTCACGTCTCGAGTAGGTACTCGTAATGGCGACGCTCGATCTATCATTTATTGACACGTCAAAAATCCATTACGATTTGCAGAGCGGAAACTCGTGACTTGCCGACATCAAGAAATTTTGGTGAAACAAATACTAACAGTAATTGATAACTAAATTTCCTCAAAATTGAAAAGTTTTACTAAAAATACGTTGGATAAATTTACAGACTAAACAAAAAAATAATAAAAAACCGTTGAAGATACTTTAAAAGGTTGGAAGATACTAATATATAGTGTATTAAGAAAGTCTTTTTTTTTGTGTAGTAAAACGAATCTTGTACATCTATACTCAATACACACAAAATGATTTGTCCTGAATGAGTCGATTGACTGACTGATTAACGCACACAACGCTGACCGTACAAACTTGGAACTTAGGGGGCGTGTTCTTTGTATGACGTAGGCATCCGATAAGAGAGGATATTCCGAAATTCTAACCCTAATAGGGTGAAAAAAAGGAGCTAAGTTTATACAGGACAACGTAATTCTTTAGTCCAATTAATTCCTATTAGAACCATATTTGACGTTTACGCGGACGTAGTTGCGAACATTTGTACAATATACGTATAATTGTACTCCGTAGCCACTGTTTGAAAAGTGCATTTCACGTCACGTCACGAGCAGGTAATGGCGGCGCGTGATCTATCATTTATTGAGACGTCAGAAATCCATTACAGTCTACAGAACGAAACGCAGTGGCTTAGTGACGGCGTATTTCTTGAAACAAATATAGCGACTGCAAATAAAGTATTTTTCTTTTTGATAGATTTTTTTTCAGACCAGCGTGGAAGCAATCAAGAAGTAGGTAGGTACATAAATACATACTTACAAACTTTCGCATTTATAATAATAAGTAAGAAAATAAGGATTCAGTTACATAGTGTGTTTTAGTAGTAAGACGTATCTAGTATATCTGTCAATATATTTATACGTATAATTGTACTCCGTAGCCACTGTTTGAAAAGTGCATTTCACGTCACGTCGCGAGCAGGTAATGGCGGCGCGTGATCTATCATTTATTGAGACGTCAGAAATCCATAACAGTCTACAGAACGAAACGCAGTGGCTTAGTGACGGCGTATTTCTTGAAACAAATATAGCGACTGCAAATAAAGTATTTTTCTTTTTGATAGTTTTTTTTTCAGATCAGCTTGGAAGCAATCAAGAAGTAGGTAGGTACATTAATACATACTTACAAACTTTCGCATTTATAATAATAAGTAAGAAAATAAGGATTCAGTTACATAGTGTGTTTTAGTAGTAAGACGTATCTAGTATATCTGTCAATATATTTATACGTATAATTGTACTCCGTAGCCACTGTTTGAAAAGTGCATTTCACGTCACGTCGCGAGCAGGTAATGGCGGCGCGCGATCTATCATTTATTGAGACGTCAGAAATCCATTACAGTCTACAGAACGAAACGCAGTGGCTTAGTGACGGCGTATTTCTTGAAACAAATATAGCGACTGCAAATAAAGTATTTTTCTTTTTGATAGATTTTTTTTCAGACAAGCGTGGAAGCAATCAAGAAGTAGGTAGGTACATAAATACATACTTACAAACTTTCGCATTTATAATAATAAGTAAGAAAATAAGGATTCAGTTACATAGTGTGTTTTAGTAGTAAGACGTATCTAGTATATCTGTCAATATATTTATACGTATAATTGTACTCCGTAGCCACTGTTTGAAAAGTGCATTTCACGTCACGTCACGAGCAGGTAATGGCGGCGCGTGATCTATCATTTATTGAGACGTCAGAAATCCATTACAGTCTACAGAACGAAACGCAGTGGCTTAGTGACGGCGTATTTCTTGAAACAAATATAGCGACTGCAAATAAAGTATTTTTCTTTTTGATAGATTTTTTTTCAGACCAGCGTGGAAGCAATCAAGAAGTAGGTAGGTACATAAATACATACTTACAAACTTTCGCATTTATAATAATAAGTAAGAAAATAAGGATTCAGTTACATAGTGTGTTTTAGTAGTAAGACGTATCTAGTATATCTGCCAATATATTTATACGTATAATTGTACTCCGTAGCCACTGTTTGAAAAGTGCATTTCACGTCACGTCGCGAGCAGGTAATGGCGGCGCGCGATCTATCATTTATTGAGACGTCAGAAATCCATTACAGTGTACAGATCGAAACGCCGTGGCTTGGTGACGGCATGAGTATTTATTGAAACAAATACTTACAGCGACAGCAAATAGAGTATTTTTCTTTTTGCTAGATTTTTTCTCAGAATAGAGTGGAAGCAAGCAAGAAGTAGTTACATACATACTCACAAACTTTACTTTCGCGTTTATAATATCAGTAAAGATTAAGGATTTAGTTCGTATGTTTTAGTAGTAAGAAGTATCTAGTATATCTATCAATATATTTATACGTATAAGTGTACTCCATATCCACTGTTTGAAAAGTGCATTTCACGTCACGCCAAGAGCAGGTAATGACGGTGCGCGATCTATCATTTATTGAGACGTCAGAAATCCATTACAGTGTACAGATCAAAACACCGTGGCTTGGCGACGGGGCGCGAGTATTTGATGAAAGAAATACTGACAGCGATTGAGAACCAAGTATTTATTTTTTCTTACAAATTATACTTTTCGACGTGATAACTTCAAAAAGTATAATTTAAAAAGTAAAAAAGTAAAGCCTTATAAATTGATGAACACCGACTGCACATTTTTAATACTAGCTTTTGCCCGCGGCTACGCCCGAGTTAGTGTCAATACCTCGAAAACAGCAGAATTTCCCGGAATGAAAAGTAGCCTATGTACTTACCCGGGCCTCAAACTACCTCTATACCAAATTTCATTAAAATTCGTTCTATAGTTAAAGCATGAGAATAAGACAGACAAAGTTACATTAGCATTTATAATATTAGTATGGATTAGTAATATAACGAACATTGTAAAATCAATTTTAATAAAGTGCTACTCTTCTCCCAATTCAATTAATTCAGGTATTCTGTTTGAATAAAAAGTAAAAGCAAATTCAGTGAATATCTACGCTATCTTTCTTTTATGATAATACTAAGTGAAACCTGCAGTTTTCAATTAAATACATTGCTGCTATGTTGAACCTTTTAATTGTGGCTCTGTGTTTGCAAATGCACTCAGCCAGCATTGCTGTTTGCGATGCAACAGGTACAAACAAAGGCTGGGGCGATGCATCATACTTTGACTTCTATTTATAAAAGCAGCATTGCTAAGCGTGTATTATTACACTTCGACAAATATAATCATAATAAGATTTATTTGTACCGTGCTTGATTCATATCGTAATTCACCCAAAATGTAAGTCGCTACAAGTAAATATATAAATATATACGGACAAATCACACAGATTGAGCTAGCCCCAAAGTAAGTTCGATACTTGTGTTATGGGATACTAACTCAACGATACTTTATTTTATAACAAATACATAGTCGTATATAGATAAACATCCAAGACCCAGGCCAATCTGAAAAAGATCATTTTTCATCTTGACCTGACCGGGATCAAACCCGGGGCCCTCGTGTCGCAGGCTGGCGCGTTAACCACTGCGTGCTCGCCATTAAAATGTAAGTATCTAAATAATGTAAAATATAGTACCATTTTGTTAGTATTCCACTACTAGTGTAGTGCCGTTTAATGATTGATTTGAAATTCTCGAGAACAGTGAGAACAGGTCGGAATGTTTTCACGAGAATTTCTTCTTCTTTCTCTCAAGTGTGGGAATTATTGAGAAATTCACGAGAATTATTGGAAATTTCCCGATTTCCGTTAGAAGGAATTCATGAGAACAGATAATTTCTTTTCGGCACATCGACGCAAGTCAAGTTCACAACTTAGCGTAGGGCCAGCTCAATCTGTATGATTTGTCCTCATAAATTGATTATCTCTTCGTGAATAGAAAAAGAATATTTAATCAAACAAAACATAAAAAATACTTAAGCTGAATACAAAATCTTTAATACAAAACTTTAAAATTGTAACTAAATTTGAAGCAACGTTTGAATAGACTTTCTTAATAACGCTCGTAAAATTATCTTTCGTTCGTAAAATTTAATATAGTTTCATCAAAATTAAAACACCCCCAAACCTTTTGCCCTCCAGACGAAATCTCTATGGTACACTTGTATGAACATAATCCGTTGATTGAATTTATGAAGTTACGAACGATCCAAACTCAAACACCGAACTCGCTAAACTAATACAAAGAACAAAATAAAATTTCATAAAAAAATTATGATGATCCACCTGAAATTTGTTACATTCTTATTAGTTGTGAAGTAAGTTGGTGAATGGAGTCAGTTAAGCTTAGCGTGAACTTTGGGAGCTTTCGCTAACTCTCGTGTTCAAGTTTAACAATTATGTCAACAAAAGTTTAAACGCGATTTGGGTATTACGAAAATGATCAAAGCGGTTCGAGTTTGAAAATGTGGTTAGTTCGACGTTCTGTTTTAATTTAATAGAAAGAGACAACGCTAGCCTGCAATACAATAAGTATCGAAAACCCACTCCGATCCTTAAAGGGATTCATTGCCTTCTCCATTTCTCATACACACATATGTATGTGTGTACATACAAGTAAGGAATCCCGGGCCACTACCCCTACTCTACCCCTAAAGCCATAAGACTGAAAGGCCACGTTTTAGCATGTTAATGGGCTTAAAGATGGAATACGGAATCAAAATAGTGATGGGTTGCTAGCTGCACCGCCTATTTACATGATTCCTTAGATTGGGTCCATATCATAGGAATCATGTAAATAGGTGGTGCAGCAGCGGGTCCAAAACGATAACTATACTAATCCTTACTAATATTATAAATGCGAAAGTGAGTTTGTTTGTTTGTTTGTTTGTTACGCTTTCACGCCGTAACTACTGAACCGATCATCATGAATTTGCATACAAGTTTTCTGGAGTACGGAGAAGGACATAGGCTACTATTTATCCCGGGAAAATGTACTATTCCCGAGGGATTGACATTGACGCGGACGGAGCCGCGGGCGAAAGCTAGTAATTTATAAACGAAGAAAATTATTGCATAAAACACGCCCATAGTTCTAAACTACTGATTTCAGTAGTTTACGAGTATAAACATAATTATTTAATTATGTTTATACTCATAAAAGTAAAATAATCATAAAGTAAGGTGTTCATAGTCATTTCTGAAATTGTAAGCGAGCATCACTTTATGTTTCTATTCAGTGGAATTGTAAGATTCTAAGAATTCGAGATTACCTAGATAGATATAACCTCTGAAAATACTTGATATTTTCTCAGTACACCTTTGAAGATTAAATACAAACAACCTAGAGACGACAGCTTGATAAGATGTTATTGCACTTGTACTAACTTCCAAGAAACTTAAATTAAAGCCATTAAGTTGGTTACAGTTTCAATTCCACAAGATCGCAAAATGATCTCAGAAATTATTCGCGTATCAAACAAAAATAATAAACATAGTTTTTTCTTAAAAACATAAAAAAAGCGTCAAATATTTAAAAACCCGCTTTTCTCTTTCCCGTGCAAAGGTGCCCAATACGCTGGCAGCGTTCCCACGCTGAATTGCGATGGCCATCCTTTGCACGAGAAACGAACTAGAGCGGGGGTCACCAGTTCTCTCCGCTATTCTGGTCCCTATCTCACCAATGAGCTTTTTGGCATCGGCCCCAGCTGCCCATCATTTTTACCACCACAGGGACAAACAAAATAACCAATTGGCAACCAATTCACTCTAGCTAAATATTAATAATACATAGGTATTTGTTTTTTGACGTGATAATGGTTATAATAGCTAGCGGTGTGGTTTTCGGCAGAGTAGATTAGGACCACTCCAAGTCTTCCCGTGGATGTCGTAGAAGGCGATTTAGGAAATACAAGCTAAACAAAGCTCATAAACATCGATGAGACCTCTCCAACCCGTCTGGCCAGCGAGGAGAGTGTAGGCCAAATCCTCTGTCTGCTCTACAGTATGGCTCCAGTAGTACAGAGAGGGTCATGCTCCTGCAGCCTAAAAAGATCTGATGATGATGATGATGATGAATGCTTATAAATCGATGAAAGCCGGCTGCACGCACGAAAATGTGTTACGTTCCGGGGGTCAACAAGGTCACAGGACAAACTATAGAATAGAGAGACACGACACGATCAGCCTAAGCGTTCGGCTTGTGACGCATCTATCTATCTTCCACCGTTATCACGTGAAAGTATCGTCCGTAAACCAATTTTACAGATAAACAATTTTTTCAAGATTATTTCTTAAAACTTAATCCGTCGTACTATAAAACGACTGACTTTAGTACGTGGTTTAAAACCATTACCCGACCAAAATAAGTCGACACTTATCACATTGACATTTTGTCAGCTGTCATTGTAAATTTATATTGGTCGGATATAACCAGGTACTAAACTTAGTCCGCGTTTTATAATAAGACTAATACCGTCTTATTATAAAACGAGGACTAACTTTAGTACCTGGTTTAAACCATTATCCGACCAAAATAAGAAGACACTAATCACTTTGACGTTTGGTCAACTGTCATTGTAAATTTATTTTGGTCGAATAATGGTTTAAACCAAGCACTAAAGTTAGTCCGCGTTTTATAATAAGACTGATACAGTCTTATTATAAAACGATGACTAACTTTAGTACGAAACGGTTAAAGTTTTGTAAAAAAAAAAATTCGAGCTAAAATATTAGCTTAGTTATATGTTGGCAATCATCATCGTCTCAGCCACAAGGGATTTTCAATATTTTTAATGACTTCTATGGCCTAGTGAGTGATCATCATGACAGGGTGCCACACCCAGTAGTCCCAGGTTCAATCCCCGGTCAGAACAAGATGGAAAATAATCTTTTTCAGATCAGGCGTAGGTCTTGGATGTACTGCTTTTAAATATTTTCAATAAACTCCACGATACTATATTTTACGACAAAAAGAGAGATATATAGTTTATTGAAAATACTTAAAAGCAGTTTCGCTTGTCAACGGGTATTGTGGAGTCTTTGGAGCTGACGTGCAGACGGAGTTTCATCCATCTTAGTTTGAGCTGAGTCATGTATCGTACACAAGCATAGTCAGAAATTCATTATTGTTTACCGACTTCAAAAACAGAAGCGTTTTCGATTCCCAATTTAGAGTAACCTAGGTATATAAATTACGAGGGAACGGCTGGACCGATTTAGCTAATTATTTTTTTGTCGTGTTTGTTCGCTCAAAGAAGGTTTTTATTAAACAAAATATTACTAGTTGGCGGAAAATAAAAAAAATATATACACTATATAAAATGCGAAAGGAAGTTCGCGGGCCAGCTAGTAGATTATGTTTGTCATTGTAATGGTTAGACTAAACAGGTAAATTTTAATGCTATAAATCGAAACCCCAAAATAGAACAAAATAGAAATATACAAATTCTACTCAGAGTGATTTTGTGCTTCCTAACAATACTTGATGACGGAATCAGATTTCTTTTGCGAAATTGTTAGTAATTGTCACATGTATGAAGGTAGAAATTATAGGTAGGGTTATCCTCAATGGCTTGGCCAATCATTGCAGGTTGCATGGCATCGGTACGCGCACCCATACTCCCGAGCTGATACCTGTTTTTGATGAATGGGGTCATCCGAGTGAGGTTTATCCAAATACCTCAATTCTCTTCCCAAATCCAACAAATGTCAATCCTTCCTTAACTCAAAAATGCTTACGATGGGCAACTGCGTCAAAAGTAGAAGAAGCCAAAGAAACTACCAAGCGAGGTGAGAGTAGCAATATTCCCCTAATGAACAAAAATTCTTTGGGACAGGCCTTTGCCCAGCAGTGGACTTCTTACGGCTGAAAGGATGGATGATGATGATATGTACAAATGTTGCTTATTTTTAGATAATAAAAATAAATATTCTAGATAAATCATATATATATTCTAGATATATATTACATATTTCACAACGCCCTATTACAGCATCTCCTATATGTATAGAGGGTGATGTTGTGGCTGTAAATCGACACGGGGTACAAGGGGCAAATCCTTTTTAAGAGATTTACCGACGGGATTCGCGGGGTCGTTTCGTTTCTACGCCTGCTTGGCTCGGTGCGTGGTACAATGTAAGGCAGTAAGCGTGGTACTACTGTACATATTACGAAGCCTTATGGGGCTTTATTATAAAAATCTCAGTGGATGCAAGCACAATTGGCGCTCACGCATGCTCAGCAACTTCGCGCGCGGATCTAGTTGATGGTAAAAAAATGCTTGTTAGAGTTAGTATTATTATCACTTCACAGACTGACTAAAGAGATGCGGTTGATAAGCCGGGTTGATGAGCTATTCAGGTCGACCACCGGCCAATATGATTCACTATACAGTAAAAATGAGTTTTGTGTAACAAAGTTTTTTTATGGACGCATTCATTGTAATATTTTTCTGGTAACAAATTGATGTCAACCAAGCTTTTGAAACGATTTCAATTAAATCTAAACGGCACATAAAAGAAAAGATTTCCTTTCAAACGAAGACTTTTTGAAATCATTTCATAAATGACAGAGCTATGGTTACATACAAAATAAAAGATACTAACGAATTGAGAACCTCCTCCATTAAGGACTGCAATACAAATACTTTCTTCCCACCTATAAATATTAACCCAAATCCAAAAATTCAAATTATGCTTTTACCCTAATGCAGCTAAAATTGAGAAACAAAAACGAACTGTCACCGTCATTGTGTGACCATACAACATCGCTTCAATCTTTTAAGCTAATATGAGCGCCTGGCAACTGTTCAGTTAACTAAAAGTCTAGACCAATCTAGTCTAGACAAGTATTGAAAAATCTTGTGTGAGGGAACAAAGCTGTTCTTGTCTCGAGAGTACCTTGTGTTCCTTTTATTGTGCTTCCAACTTAAAAAAACAATGGTTTTGGCATACATGTTGTCGCGTCTATTTGACCAATTGACATGGAATCTGGTTTAAATCGAAAACATCCTCTTTTTTAATTCAATTCAAATTCAGGTTTTCAGATTATTAAATATCATCCGAATACAAACTTATAATTAATTAGTGTATTTTAAGAAAATGTATTATAACTTGTACCACACACTTTGCTAAAAGTCTCAAAGAGCAAGTCGAAGCTCCCAGGAACAAAGGTACCTACACATTATCTTGTTTAGGATCACCCCTCTGTTTCTAGATCAAAAAGATTTATGAAACATCTAGGTGATCTCCTGGGGTTTGATATCAGGGTTGGCAAAATGATTTTCCATATAGTTTTGCACCGATAACAAGACTATTTATTTTCAGGCAATATTAACCCATACAATAACATAGAAATAGTTTTGACTTATTTTATAGAAAATTACAAAGTGCGACAAAAATATCTTTATAAGCGGTCAGGAGTTACATAAAGACCCTACTTACAGTTCCGTGAACCTTCTGAACACACCTACATCCATTCCAACTTCTGTCATCTTCAGGACTTCCCTTCCTTTCTGCTCCCCCTCACCCTTACATAAAGTACATGTATAACTGTCAAGCTGTTTCCTGTGAGTTCTCACGCTTGAGTTTAGTTTTAATCCGGGTTCCTAAGTCAGTCGGTAACACTCTATATCTCACTGAGATAAGTATGCTGGTCCGGGCGTTAGGCTCTGGGTGAAAGGGAAACCCACGAGTTTCAGATTTTGATTTGTCTCACGGCTATTAAAAATCACAAGTAATCAGTATTTACATCATGGTACTCATATTAAATTAATAGTACCTGGGTGACCGAGCTCTGCTCGGTTATTACTTTATGGTAATATGGTGGTGTTTAGGTTATCTGTCTACATAAACTTAAAAAATAAAATGTGAACTGACAATTATTATTATCTACAGTCAATTTCTGTGATCCTAATAAGAAATATATATTGTTATCTCAAATATTAACTACATTCTTAGAAAACTTGTCTAAAAACAATAAAAATTATATATAAACTTCAACATATAAAAAAAGTAAGTCACAGTTCGAGATTCGAAACTCGTAACTCTTGTTTTTGGCATTCCGCGTCTTAACCCGCTGGACCAGACATACAGTGGCCGGCAGGACGAAATTAGCGACCACATTCTGCGTGGAAAGAAAAACGCATGAAAACTCGAAAGCACGCGTTTTCCCTAACATAAGCCTAATATAGATCGATTGTTTACAATTTTCAGCGAAATCGTTAGAGCCGTTTCCGAGATCATAGAAATACAAAAAAAAAATATACAAGAATTGCTCGTCAAAAGTCAAGGTATGAGATAAATTTATGTTCGTCAACCCTAATACCTAAGCCCACTTATTGTGTAATACATTCCTAAATGATATGATGAGTTTAAATGTCGAAAAATGGGACAAGAATATCATGTTTTTGGAACACAATTACAGTATTTCTTCCTTTACCGTATTCCTTTCTTCTTTTTCATGTATATTATTTCCTGTTATCAATTATTTTTATGTTAAGATTGGATAGGATTTACATCTAAAGAGTTTTGTTTTGAGTATTTTTTCTTTTTTTTTATAAGAAATTTCTTGGAATTATTATTTTATTTAGTTTGGGAATATGAATACGCTACTTACTTTTGACATACGTATCGTCAAGAGGCGTAGATCATCCCTAGGGACATGACCTGAAGGCCTTGTTTATCGTATGGTCCCTAACGTCAAAAGGATCATAACGGTTGAGTTTTTCTTCTTCTTCCGTCCCTGTTCCCGTTATCTGGGGTCGGCTCTGCTCAGTCTACGGCGCCAGGTTACTCTGTCTTGGGTTGTCGGTTTTGGCAATTGGGCTTTCATAAGGTCTCTTTCGATGTTTGACCACCAGGTCGTAACGGTTGAGATGATAAATATATACGGACTAATCACACAGATGCGCTATCCCCAAAGTTAGTTCAAGACTTGTTATGGATACTAACTCAACGGTACAAAGTATATTATATAGCAAATTATAGATAAACATCTTAAGATCTGAGTGAAAACTGATATATTCTACGTTTTATTTTGGGTTCCGTACCTGTAAGGTCCGTTTCCGGTGTACTTATAGTTTCACTTGGTTGTCCGTCTGTCTGTGGGACCCAGGAACGCGTAAAGGTATCAAGCTGAAATTCATATCAAATACTCACACTGCCCCTTGGAGCTGTAAAAAATCGAACTTCTAAGCCAACGCAATCAAAAGATACAGTTGGTTATGCCGCAAATTTTCGTGTATTTCGACATTCGCAAGGGAATCAAAACCTATAGGGTACTTCCCATGAACTCAATCTTGAAATTCGGTACGGAGCAACTTATTATAGCACAGATAGAGGAAACATTGCGAAAAGCATTCATTTTAAGTTACATCATAGTATACAAATATTTTTAATAATTTCAAACTTATTACAAATAATGTACGGAACCCTTCCCGCGCGAGTCTGACTCGCACTTGGCCGGTTTTTTTCGCCCAAACCAACTTAATACTACTAACCTTTTCTTGTTCCAACTCTGATAAATGCGTATACATCATGAAAACTATTCCCGAAGACTAATATCACAGAGATTAGATGGGAATGTTATTTAGAGCACACTAAACTTACTCTTAGTCTAAAAACTTGCCTACTAAGTCTAAGAACTTACTTGAAGTAACGTTCCGATATTATATTATGCCATTGCTTTTTCTGGCTTTTTTTTTATAGTAAGGTTGAAATCTTCATGGACACCTGGGAAGGGCACCCAGGTAGTGCCGGACTCTTACCGGCTAAACCACCACCTACTTGTGTACATAATATCGTTGAAATTGAAGTCTCATTGCATATAGTCATATTTATTGTTACTGGGTATTTGTTTTTTAGTTGCAAGTGTTTGTTCCTGCAATTTGATACAGGAACTTTTATGGCTTTTGGAGGCAGATTTGAGACTGTGTAGGTAGTGTACCCATTAAATATGTTTTTGTTAATATCGGATATAATTTATTTGAGTAGGTTTATGATAAAACCATAGATTTAAAAAAAAATGCGATGGATAAATCATTTAATTTTATATGAAAGTAGTAGAAATAAGAAAATACTAATACCTACTTAAGAAAAATATATTTACAAATTATATAATCCCTGCAAACCGTTATTCCTCGGGTAGGTATTCCCAAAGGCTGGCAGTATTGCCACGTTAGATGGCAATGCTCATCTTTTGAGCCAGGTAATTGCCAGCCTTTCGGTCGTGGAAGACCTCGATCAGTCTCTTTGACAGAAATTCAAAGAGACGATGGGCTCATGGACCCCACGGACCCATTGTTTCTACCCCAAAAGGCTCAAATATGTAGCTGTTCCCCATTAGGTATCGGAGACAGCTACATACTTGTGCCTTTTGAGGCTTTAGTAGGTTTCAGTTTCAAGTTTTTATGAACCTTGTTTTTTGATTTATTTACTTTTAAAAAACTAGCGGTCCGCCACGTCTTCCCACGTTTATATACAGGTTTTTAATACTACATATAGCCTATGTTCATCAGGGATATCGTAGAATTCAAATCGATCCAGTACTTTTAAAGCTCATTCAATGCAAACAAACAATCAAATCTTTCCTCTTTATTAGTGTAGACTAGCTTTCGGCCTCGTCTCTGCTTGTGTTAATGTGAATTTGGATAGTTTTCTGAATGTGGTGCCCTATATGCTTTTGAATACTTCTGAGAAATTACTAGTAACTCTTTCTAATTGTTTTGAAACTTAATTTGGATGCTATAAAAGCAAATATGTTCAAGGATGTCATCCTCAACGGCCTGTCCGGTGGTTGCAGGTTCCCTTTCTAAATCCAACAAATGCTCATCCTTCCTCTTAAAAATGCTTCCGTCAGTAGCGTCGGAAGCATAAGAAGCCAAAGAAACTGCGCTCGCCAACCCGCCTGCCAAGCGTGGTGAGTATGGCAATATCCTCCCATGGAACAAAGAATCCTTGGGAGAAAGCCTTTGTCCAGTTTTGGACTTCTAACGGCTGGAATAAATAAATATATACAGACAAATCACACAGATTGAGCTAGCCCCAAAGTAAGTCCGAGACTTGTGTTATGGGATACTAACTCAACGATACTATATTTTATAACAAATACAGATATAGATACACATCCAAGACCCTGGCCAATCTGAAAAAGATCATGTTCCATCTTGACCTGGCCGGGGATCGAACCCGGGCACTCTCGTGTCGCAGGCTGGCGTATTGACCGCTGCGCCACGGAGCCCTTATAATGATGACTGAAAGCAAGTAAAACCAGCCAAGTGCTTTAGAATTCGCGCATACTAAAGCTTCTGTATCACTAAACAATACAAAACGCCACAATACCAAGTTTCTTGTTTGTAAGTATAATTTCTCGTGAAACGTGACCTCTCTTTGTAACGATTAGGTACCAAACTCTTTCTTGTGTAGACATTATTGTTCTTAACTTTTGAAGATTAAACAAAGCCCTTTTGTCATAGTCATGAATCAACGGCATAGAAAACAGGCTTCTTGTATGGTAGCCCATACAAGAAGCCTCTTTCATTTTTAATTGTTTTTATTATTGTTATACATACATAATAATCACGTCTTTTTCCCTAGCGGGGTAGACAGAGCCTAGGTCCATAAGGCGTATGGCCACATTTACCATGTTAGAGGGCGTGTAGATGGAAAACGGGTCCAAAATGGTTATGGGTTGCTAGCCGCATCGCCTATTGACGTGATTCCGTGGATTTAAGCCCCATCCTTCGATCGGCTTTTACGATCTGCGCGGAAAGAGAAGCAGCTGGCACATTCTACGTTTTTTCTTTTCTCGCAGACTAGCATGGAAGGAAGTTATTACTATTATTATTATTTAGTACTATTATTATGTTATTGTTATTATAACTGCAATAGATATACACATGTAAAAACAATAGTTAGTTACGGTTCCAAAGATACAGCACTATTACAGACAGACGGACTGGCGGACAGACATGTCGGAGGCTTAGTAATAGGGATCCTATTACTAACTTTGGCACCCTTTGAGAACGGAGCCCTAACAAACAATTCTATCAAAAATATCTAAAGCCATCTCAACAATTGAGCGATTAAACAAGTCAGCACAAAGTATGCGCAATTATTATCTGGCGAGTTTCGTGGATGAAGTAGAAGACGCCATTTATCACTCTTTATTAACACGATCTCCGGATTAGTTCGCGAAAATAAGAGCTTTATCCGTCCACCGCTAGTTCTTAATGAGGACAGATTATAAGGTCGAATTCACAAGCCTACAAAAGTGTGTAAGTAATATTACTTACCCGCACTTACAGAAATATATATTTCTGTAAGTGCAGTATCTAAGCGTAGTAAATAGTGGAAAGCAAAGCAAATTTTGTAATTATTGTTAATTTTAGTCACGTATTTTGTAGCCGTGTGGTTTCTGGCAGAGTAGAATAGGACCACTCCTAGTCTTCCCATGGAGGTCGTCAGAGGCGACTTAGGAAATACAAGCTTAACACAGCTCATAAACATTAATGAGACCTCTCCAACGCTATCTGGCCAGCGAGGAGAGTGTAGGCCAAATCCTCTGTCTGCTCTGGCCAAGTATGGCTCCGGTAGTATAGAGAGGGTCATGCTCCTGCAGTGGAGACTAAAAAGATCTGATGATATGATATATATGATATATTTTGTTAAAAGCCATTATTTTAATTCCTTTGATTGAGTGTGATTAGTTGTGATGAAGCTATCGTAGATGACAGTGACAGTTTTGACGTGATAATTATGTCAAACGTCGGTGACAGGTGACAGTCGAAGACGGTTGATTTCGAATGTGAGCGGCGTTCTATGGCGGCTAACATCACTGCATTTGAAAAATAAACTCACGTACAAATTTCTTTTTATTTTAAAGAGCTAGTCTATAGTCGGTGGAGTGATTTTCAATTTTTAATTTTTTAAATTTATTTTAGATCTGCTAGAAATATATTTCTCCTTGGTTTTCCCTACCCTTGTTTTCCTTTTAAACTATTATTTTAAATATGCCATCATGTCTTAATAAGGAACGCCGAGTTATTCCTCTTCTATCTTCTATAGTTTTAATATTTTCCTCTTCTCTCTTACCATCTCTAGTACCTTTGCACCGCATAGACATAAACTTTGAAAATATAATAAGTATTCACGTTTCATTTAAAGAAATGAAAAAAAACGTTTTTTGACAAAAAAATTATATGACGTTACCCTCCCCCTTCTATTTTCCCTTCAACGATTGGTTTAAATAGAACATGATCTCTAAATAGGTGACGCAGATTTTTTCCTCTTCTACAATGTGATTTTTAACTTCCTATCTGTATTTAAATCTGGGAGTCATAATACCTAATGGAATACAGTATTGCAAGGAAAAGGTAAACAACGAAATATATTTGAGCTTCCATAGAAATTCGTCTAGTTGGTCGGCGGAAACCTATTTTTTGTTTTTTTCAAACATCTTTTTTTATTGCAGTTCTGTATGCATTAGAAATTCTGATTCCGAGATTCCAATATAGCTACGAGGTCCAAAATCACGTTGTATTTTTTTCCTACTTTTTAATTTACTTCTTATCTTTTACCATGTCTAATATTTTAGCATATTTCATAACATACATACATGTATGTACATAAACCCTGAAAACATAACACGTGAAAATATTAAGGTGCCTGAACACAAATTGCCTTTTCAACGTCTAAATAAGGAAAGTTATAAACAGTACATTTGAGCTACAATTGCACTCGCAGTAAAAGCTGAACTGCTATTTCGCGTTTCATGCATTTTGAATTCCCAATTTTTATTATCTCGTTGAAACTACTACTCATAAAGAACCCTATTTCTATTTCATTTAACTGACATGGCGGTGTCATAAGCATGAATGTGTGTTTAAAATTTTATACTTTTACCTATATTTCTATTAAAATGAAATTATATGATGTTCCAAAATCTTATCCACACATATGTACATACTAACACTTTTTTCCTTGCGAGGTAGACGGAGCCCAGTTCTTTGAGACCTTAAAGCCACGCTTAGCATGTTAGAGCATTAGGTGGAAAACTAAGTCAAAATAGTGATGGATTGCTAGCCGCATCGCCTAAAAACACAAAACGCATCTGTTTTAAAAATCTCCAATGTGTATGCGTCCTATAGGTCCCTCATCATCTGTAATCGTCGCAGACAGGTCGGCGCTAATGAGAAAAATAATGATGAGGCTCAAAGCCTCGCGATTCACAGCTCGGCTTTAGTTGACCTGCTTGCGATACCTGCATTAAAAACAATGCTCTGAGCTCAACTTTGAGGCTTTGAGGCCTGCTCGTAATATTTCTTTGGAGCTTTCTGACAAAGTGCAGTAAAATAGAAATGTAAGTTATAAAATAAGCATTTATCTTATTCGCGTTCTTTATGCTATAAGCGATAAACAGAATCTAAAGCCTCGAACAATAACCTCCCACACATTTAGCGTGTAGGTGGGAAACAGCTTCGATCAAATATTATGGTAGATACACATAAATAATGTCCCCGAACATTAAAATGACTAAATTGTAGGGACGAACCTACATAGTTTATTGATACCGATATATTTTTTAACACCGACAAAATATTGTATCTAACTTCAATATAAGATAACCTGGAATCAGCCTTCAAAAGACAGTAAAAGGGAATACGGGAAAGGAATAATATAATATCGGAACATCACTTACGGTAAATGTGTTCCAAATAACGTGATATTCTCGTTTCATTTATCCAGGTTTAATCTCATCATATCAGTCTTCTGGAGCGTATTTCACGATAACAGGCATATACAGAGTTAAAAAATGTGATATTCGATTTTGCGTCTTTTGTTACTGCTTTTACTCGACTAAGATAGAAGAAGGGATTTATTTTTCGAGTCTGCGTCTCTCTCGCTCTGTCGCATTTTGACTGAGATGTTCGTAGCCTGGACTCGTAGCCTCTACAGGTAAGTGAAAAGCCCATCAAGTCGCCCCAATTTCTCATCGGCATGTGCCCATACAATTTACGGTGCCCAAACTTGGTCGCTCGCCGAAGAGCAGCTCCAAGCTCGAGATTTGCCAAAGACCGGAGCGAAGTATATTGGGTGTCACAAGGTTCGACAGAGTGCTTCGTTCAATCACCGGTGTTGCTGATGTGGGCCGCAAACCCTCCAAATTGAACTGAAATTAGGCGGGCTACGTCTGCCGAATGCACCTAGATCACTGGGCTGCTTCAACAATAGAATGGACTACGGAGGATGGACGTAGAAAACCGGGCAGACCTCAAAGCGTTGGTGTGATGATATCAAATATTTCGAAAGAAAATGTCGGAAGTGGCACAGAATAGAGAGGTATGGAAACTGATGGGGGAAACCTATACCCAGCAGTGGGACAGTATAGGTTAATTAAAAGCTTACAAGATAACTTTACAGGTAACTTTAATTGAAGTACTGTAAATTGATATTGATATAATAATATATTATTTATATAAATAAATATAAAATAGTAATATAAATACGCCGTGTGGTACCCGGCAGAGTAGAATAGGACCACTCCAAGTGTTCCCGTGGATGTCGTAATCAAAACATCTGTGAGACCTCTCCAACCCGTTTGGCCAGCGTGGAGAGTGTAGGCCAAGTCCTCTGACTGCTCTGGCCAAGTATAGCTCTAGTAGTACAGAGAGGGTCGTGCTCCTGTAATGGAGACTAAAAAGACCTGATGATGATGATGATGATGAGTAATATAAACATAATATATTTATATTATAAGATATGAAAACTAAAGAATCCTCGCAGGACTCTCGGCTCTGGCTTGCCGTTGGCCGTCCACAGTCGTGAAAGCTGTTGCACTAGGGGTGGAAGTGTTAAAGGGCATAATGCCGTGAGTAACATTAGAGAAAACGCAGCACACCTCTCGACACCCCTGAGTCGCCTGCACCGGTGTTGCCCCCTTTGGCCGGCAATACGAGTAATCGTATATTAATAGTTTGAGTGTCCCATCTAGTGAGCGGCCAGTCACCTGCCAATAGTAGTCAGTTATCATGATTGTGACAAGCGGTAACCCAGGACAAGTCCAGCTATATTACAATCAAATAGCCCGCTAGATTCTCTTTAAAAATTCCTGCTCCGCCCAAGACCTGTCCAAAGGTATTTTTATAAGTGTTTTATTTTACATTCTTAATTTATTAAGAGTATATTAAAATAGCATTGTAAATGCAAACAAAAAAAAACACTTATAATATTGCATGGCTTCCTACATATAAGTTACTTTTCAAATTCATTGTAAAATGAGTTAAATCAAATATCTAACTTGTAAAAAGTCGGGTAGTTGTGTAGGTGACGTATAAGGGTAAATGGGATATGGTGGAGAATTTTGGCGCTGAGATTGAATTGTGCGGTAGCTCAGATGGCAGAGCAAAGGTCGTACATAGACCTAGGTCGCCGGTTGAACTCCCGCCCGCATGAAATTTTAACACCATATTTTATTTCTTAATTTATTAAGGACATATCGTACATTGGTATTTCCAGGAACGGGTTCTGGCTGGAGACCAACTCTACATCAACATCTTCAAAAAGTCTCTACGTGTTGGATCTATATCCCCACGCTAGCCGTGATCCAAAAGAGATCCAAAATACAAATAATAAATATATCGAGCTTCTTTGTCCTCTGGTGTCCAAAGCAAATTAAATTGATACAAAGTCCCTGGTGACTTATAAGATACAAGTTACTTGGTACTATTTTCTTATAGATTAGTCGTGGTAGAGCCACGCAACCGATAAAAATAATTTTTGCTAGTAGCATAAATAGGCTGGTTCATCCGGAGAAGTACTCGTACTACACCATCACAGAGACACACACACTTTCACTAGTAGCATGAATGGGCCGGCTCGTCTGGGGAAGTACCACACTCTCACAGAAAATTTGAGTAGAAGCTTTACCGTTACTGTTTCGTTTGGTGAGTAAGAGAGCCGTTTTTTTGTTTGAAAAAGTATATTTTCCAGTTGATCTCAATAAAATTTCAGACAAATCGGATCTGTAATTTTATTAAAGTTTTTTTTTCAGAAAGATTATACTTTTACAGTAAGCCGTTTTACTTAGAAGATACAAGATACTTAGTACAACTAATAATACGAAAGTTTAATGTCGTAAAGTTTCTCAACGCTGTGTTTATAAAGGCAATCGATCTTATGTCTCACTTATCACTTCCATGCTGGTCTAGGAGAAAAGAAAAACGTAAAATGTACTTCTCTTTCCGCGTAGATCGTATAAAATCATGTTAAGAGCCCGCCATATGCCAGGCGGCGTGGCGGTTCAAACGCGGATGGTCTGAACGCGTTGGCTACTTTGGATATTTACGTTTTTTAGGAATATTCAAGTGTTATTCGAAAAAGAAAAACATATGATGGCTGCCTTATCTGTAATGCAATAATAATCAAAAGTTTCAAGGTTAATTTTAATGTATTTGGTGAATAATACTATATACCGAGTAAATTAGACGTGATTTGGAGGCAACTTAGCAATTTTTTTCTATCGAGAAAATTTAACGAAATCGTGTTTTTTGAGTCATATAGTTACCAGAGTTAGTCCTGAACTTTGCTGCATTTTTATTTCAACTTGAGTATTTAATTATTATTGATATAACAGCCAATCATGCAAAGCAGTGTGAGGTAGTACGGGCCCTTCATTGGCGATGCGGCTTTCAATTTTCCACCTAATGCCCACCAACATGCTAAACTTGGCCCTCAGGTCTTATAGACCTAGGCTTTGTCTACCCCGTAAGGGAAATGACGTGATACTATGTATGTATGTATGAACTTATGTCTTTTTATCATCCGCTGATGTCAAAAGTAAATTAAATTAATATCCCGGTGCTTACGAATTCAGAATTGTAATGCAGTTTCGTTATAACCAATACGTTACAAGCCACAGGTGAGTTTATTTTACTTTAAAGTAAGCCATTTTACTTAGAAGATACCTGGTGCAACTAATTGAAAGTGTTATTTCGTAAAGTTATATTTCGTAAGTGTATAAAAATAATCGAACTTACGTCTTTCGGTCATCCTCTTGTGTCAAAAGTAAATTAAATTGATACAACCTCCCCAGTGCTTACGAATTTTAGAGTCTATTTATAGCATTTACGTTACGAACCACTTGTGAGTCTATTTTACTTTTACAGTAAGCCGTTTTACTTAGAAGATACAAGATACCTGGTGCAACTAATTGAAAGTGTTATTTCGTAAAGTTTCTCAACGCCCCGTGCATAAAAACAATCGAACTTACGTCTTTCGGTCATCCTCTCGTGTCAAAAGTAAATTAAATTGATACAAAGTTCCCGGTGCTTACGAGTTTTAAACTGTAATGCTGTCTCGTTACAGCGGAGCGCCAGATGGGACTTACATAAGTAGTAAGCTGTATTACTTAAAAGATACCAGATACTCTGGAACAAGTTGCAACTAATGAAAAGAGTCTTACTATTCAGCTTTATATTTGTTAAGTTTTTTAATGTATAGACAGCTCCGTGGCGTAGTGGTTAACACGCCAGCCTGCGACACGAGAGTGCCCGGGTTCGATCCCCGGCTAGGTCAAGATGGAAAATGATCTTTTTCAGATTGGCCTGGGTCTTGGATGTTTATCTATATATGTATTTGTTATAAAATATAGTATCGTTGAGTTAGTATCCCATAACATAAGTCTCGAACTTACTTTGGCGCTAGCTCAATCTGTGTGATTTGTCCGTACTTATATATTTATTTATATTTATATTTATTTATATTTAACGTTACTCTTTCATGCTGGTCTGGGGAAAAAGAGAAAAGTACATTGTACCAGCTTATCTTCCCGCGCAGATCGTAAAAGTCGATCGAGGGAATGGGCGAAAATCATGTTAGTAGGCGATAGGGCTAGCAACTCAACACTATTTTACTACACGCGGTTTTTAGGTCTAGCAGACCTGGGCTCTGTGTGGGACAAGGGAAAAAGACGTGATACTATGTATGTATGTCTTGACGTTCACTTCCAAGTGTATTGAGTAATTTAAAAATATGATGACAGTATTACTTTGAATAAATAAGGTTTCTAAGGCTCAATACATACCGAGTTGGCAGCGGCCGGCAGCGAAGCGGCGCGCAGTTTTAGTGTTATACGATTTTAAACTTTACCTTTATTGCTACATACATTTACATATTCAAATGGCAATCCAAATTCAAATGTAAAATATATTTTTAAATTGGTTCACAAATGAAGGAGTTATGGGGTAAACATATAAAAAAAAACAACCTAATTGAAAAACTCTTCCTTTTTTGAAGTGGCTTAAAAAGGTACTAACTTTTGTAACGTCAAAGCCCATAATAAAATTCCTTACACAAAAGATAATTGTTTCGAAGATAAAACGTCTAGACACAAATGAAACAGCAGATTTTTATTTTAAAACGTTATTAGAACGACCTCATATTTCACAATTAAATATTCCAATTACGAAAAATCATTCTTCTGTGAGCTCGCAAAAATACAATGGAAGCATTGTATTTTGCGAGCAAATTATTTCAATTTCATATAATTTGGGAAATAGGGTGATCAAATTTAACAAGCTTATGAGGTCTAAAATTGGGGTCACCGCTGCAATACGCATAATTATATGATAAGATTAGTACTCTTATCATATAAAAATGCGCATATAAAATAGACCGATATCTTCCATGTTGGTCTGGGAGAAAATAAAAAACGTAGAATGTGCTAGCTGCTTCTCTTCCCGCGCCGATCGTAAAAGCCGATCGAGGGATTGGGCTAAAACCTGTGGAATCATGTCTATAGGCGATGCGGCTAGCAACGCATCACTATTTGATTCCGTTTTCCATCTACACGCCCTCCAATATGCTAAATGTGGTCATAAGGTCTTGTAGACCTGGGCTCTGTCAACCCCGCAAGATAAAGAGACGTGATACTATGTATGTACGTACTAATAAACCGACATCTCAATCGTCAGAGGCCGAGAGGCGGCTCCGATAAACTCTGACACCAGGGCGACCATGCAGGTCGATTGACCGTGTCACCTACACGAAATGATGATGCATTTTCTTTTGTAGCGAAAAAGATTGTTTAACATGCGCATTGGTACACATGTGTATTTAAAAAAATGGACTTACCCCAACGAGTGGGGTATCGTTGAAAAGGTCTTTTAAAATGCAACAAAAACTGTGCTTTAAAACTATTGTTACGTGGTTAGGGTTCAGGATTTGGAGTAAAACACCAAACTCTTCAGAGGGAATTTATTGACTACGGAATACCAACACTGACTGGTCTTCCAACACGTCGAATATCCAAAACGCAAAGCATCCTGTAGTCGTAGTCCTGTTCCGTTGCTGTGGTCGTAGAAATTATCACTTATCAGCCGCACAAATCACTCGTATTAGTATCGCTCACTAAGAACACTCGCGGTCAACTGATCAACGATCGTTTTTTTTTTCTTTTTTTTTTGAAAGGACTATGTGGCTAGCTCCAATTGAGCTTTCGCTACTTCACCGGGCGTTTGAGGCGAGGGCAGAGTGCCCTCAACCTTTATAGACAACATCACCAAAGGGCCCCCAGGAGGGACGAACCTCGGCTTTGGGCGTTGCCTGTGTGCGCAAGGCTTGGAGAGACAGCAAACTCTCATATTGCCTGATGGGCCGCGTATGCGTGCATGCAAGCCAGAAGGGCCAATCTGAGAAACAATGGCAAAAGCCTTTAGAGAGCAGCAACTCTCATCTTTTGCCTTATGGGCCGAAAGCTACGTTGCCAGAAGGGCCTATCCTGGGTGCAAGTCACCCGGGACCGCCGGGCGGTCACCAGTAATCGGAGCTAATCCTACTCTACGCACTCTATTCCGGTGGCGAGTGCGACGGGGTCGGATAGTGGGATTCCTCTGGCTATTCCGAGCCGAAGAGGGGTCGGGGCGGGCTTGTGCGATGTCAATAGGATCATCGGGATCGTCAAGTACGTTCCTAGGACTTCTACGACGTAAGGTCGTATCGTGTAAGTTGGGGGAGTAGTTAGCAGCTTGCACTACTAACGGGTTGGGGTGGCGTGCGGCTTTCTCAAAGTAACGCTTGGAGGCGTTTTTGAGATAGCCGCGAATGGATGGGAGATCTAGGTCACGGTGTAAGTCTGTCATGCGCAAGTACCGGTGGTGACTCGTATTTGTGGCACGGGTGACGAAGCGGTTCTGCAAGCCTTGCAGCCGTTCGATGTGGGAGGGCGCGATATGGGAGAAGACTACGCCGGCGTAGGTCATGATAGGGCAGACGCAAAGCTTATAGAGTGTCAACTTATTTCTAAGTGACATCTTAGCATTGCCTATCATGGGGTGGAGACGGCCTAATACAAAGGCGGCATGGTTGCGGACTTTGGTGATGTGGGGGCCGAAGGTCATCGCGCTATCGAGTACGACTCCAAGGTATTTAGCCTTGCCTGCCCACTGAATGGGCTTTCCGTACAACGATACTGATCCTAACGAGGGGAGTTCTGCTCCGGACATGGTGATTTTTCGACGTGACACAGCTTGGTTATTCTTTGAGAAAAACACAGCTGTGCTTTTCTCCGGATTAACTTTGATGCGCCACCTCTTGAACCACCCGCCGAGAGCGTCCACGGCGGACTGAAGACGATTCACGATGACCGTTTTAAGGTGATGGGACGTGTAGAGGGCCGTATCGTCGGCGAATAGTGCCACTTCTACATTTGGGGTCTTTGGGATATCGTTTGTGTACAGCGAATAAAGGAGGGGCGAGAGAACAGCGCCTTGCGGGACGCCGGCTCGAATGGGACGGGGCCTCGAGAGGCATCCCTCTACTCTGTACCGAAAAGACCGATTCGACAAAAAGTCTCGTATGATGTGCATGAGACTATCCGGCAGGCCCAAGTTGGTCAACTTGGATATCAAGCCCGAATGCCAGACTTTGTCGAAGGCTTTCGCTACATCGAAGAAGAGTGCTCCCGTAGGACGTCCCTAATTTCTTAATTTGAGAATATGCTCCGTGAGGCGGTGCAGTTGGTGGTGACACGCGTGTTTGGCCCGGAATCCAAACTGTTCGTCGGGGATGAGACTTTTGGACTCTACGTAGTCCTTGAGTCTTTTAAGGATGATCCGTTCGTAGATCTTGCCTATACAGTTCAAAAGACTGATAGGCCTAGGTCTACTACTAGGTCTTTGCCTGGTTTAGGGATCCCGATCACGATTGCTTCTTTCCAGGCGGCTGGAAAAGTGCAATTTGCAAGACAAGCATTGAAGATGCTTACGAGCAGGAGGAGGAGGGTCTGTGGGAGGCATTTGAGCACTCCGTTCGAGAGTCCGTCAGCGCCGGGCGCTTTTCGGGGTCTGAGATCGCGGATGATTGACTTCACTTCGTCAAGTGTCGTCGGGGCAAGGGGGGTATTCGGTGGGATCGTCTTAGAAGCCACGAAGCGTTCTACGTGCGATTCCACCTCGCGAAGGTGATCGGGGTCAACTGGCTCACGACTAGGGGAGCATTGGCTCTCCAGGCTGTCTGCTAGGCATTCAGCTTTTCGTCATCATCGAAGGCGATGGAGCCGTCTGGGTGAGGGGGGGAGTGGCTGCAACCGTGTCGGTCTTGAGGCTTCTGGCTAGTCGCCAGTATGCCTGATGGGAGGGCGTCATCTCGGCAAGGAGATCGCCCCAGCGTTCGTTCCTAATTTCCGTGATGCGTTCCTTGTTCCTTTCTCGTTGCAAGAAACGAAGGTGGGCACGGGCCTCTTCAGTGGGATAATTGTCATGTAAGCGTGAAGCGCGATTCTTCTCTGTCAACAGCTGCCGCATATCCTCGGGGAGCTCCATTCTGTGGGTGGGATCCACAGAAGGGACTTCCCGAGAGCATTCCTTGTAGGAAGCTTGCAGGTGGCTGGGGAGAGAGGAGATTGCGCTGTCAGTGTTGTCAGTCGTGGTGATTTTGTCAGGGATTGCATCCAAGTGCGGTGTTGGCTGGTTGATAACTTTTCCAAGTTTCTTCCAGTCAGTCACCGTCCTTGTATGCACTATACGTCCGTTGTCTGTTGGTCCTAGTTGTAATACTACAGGTCGGTAGTCGGAGGAGATGTCAGGGTGAACCTCTACTGAACACACCTGAAGAGTGATGTTCTTAAGGAGGGCAATGTCAAGAACGCTGGGGTTTTGTCCCTCTTGTGTGGGGTAACGCGTTAGAGCTAACGTGGCCACAACGTCGAAATCTAGTTCGTCATGGAGACTCTCTAGGATAAGACCGTTGGGCGAGTCCGTGACAGAGTGCCAGCGGACTGACTTGCTGTTAAAATCTCCAGCCAAAATGGTAGAGTTTGACAGCGAGAAGAGGGATTCGAGGTCGCTACGGAGCAACGTCTTTTTGCAGGGGAGATAAATCGAGGCGATGTTGATAGGCGCATGACCGGTCATGGCTATCCGGAGGAGGGAGCACTCGATATTTGTAAGAGCTGGGGGGTCTAGCTGGGTGCAGTGTAGTGACCTTTTGTAGTAGATTACTGTGCCACCCTTTTGGGTGCGTAATCTGTCATTACGGATGATGTTGTAATTCGCAATCCGAGGATTGCGATGGTGGGGTTTCAAAAAGGTCTCTTGTGCAAGGAAAATGTCCACCTGATGTGTTGTAAGAAACTCCTGAATGAGGGGTTTCACATCGGTGAATTTGCCGTTGGCGTTGTAGTACGCGATAGTGAGGGAGCGGGGTTTAATTCTCTTATTGAGACTACCCATATTAGCGCGAGGGGAAGTAACGCGCGAGGAAGGGCGCGTTTTCTAACCTTTCGGTTAGGAACCGGTGCTGGAACATGATGTTCAAGATCACGTAAGCGTCGCCGTTGGTCGCGAGAATGGCATGACCCATTTCGAGGTTCTCGGCGCGGTCCTCTCCTGTTTCTCGCGCTATGTCGAGAACCACTTCGAAGGCCAGAGCGTCCTGGTCCCGGCTAGCCGGAGGAGCGCTGTGGCGCATCAGAGGTGGGGGTCTGCTGGGGGGAGCGCGGTTCCACTTTGGAACCTTTGGGGCTTCTGAGTGAGACACCGGCTGTCTCTGCTTCAGAGGGGGGAAGGCAGCTTGGCTGCTCATAAGGGGTTGAGGAGCGGTGGGTGCCGGCGCCTGGGGGGCACGATTTGTGCGTGATTGAGGGCAGCGCTTTGCGACGATTTTGAGCCCCAGGCGTTCCTGCTCGCTTTGGGGGCTTTTGAGCACCCCCGCCAGTTGGCGGGGTGGCCTTCCTGCCCGCAAAGTACGCAGGCCGCCTGAGTCTCGTTCTCCGCACTGCGGACTCTTTCACAGTCCGCTGTGCCGTGATCCCCCAAGCACTTCACGCATCTGGGGTGGGCATGACAGTTACGGGCCGAGTGCCCGTAACATTGGCAGCGGTGGCATTGACCGACAATGCCACGCTTGTGGGGGGCTTTACTTTAAACGAGGTTAGCCCAGCGCACGACGAGATTTGGAAAATCCCCTTACCTTCCGGTGTGTTGTCTAAGACAACTAGCACCATTGGGTACGGGGTTTTCTTTTTCCCGTACATGCGGAAATCAACGATCGCCACGTCCGCTCCCTTATATACTGACTTATGGGTCTCTAGAAAGTTCCTTATACTTCCGGTCCCGACGGCCGATAACTAAAACATTCCAGAATATTCGAGTATGTGTATGAGCGGGATAGAATACATATTTGTGAGCAGGATGGAAGATGTATGAGCGCGACAGACGATGTTCGGAAAAGTTCTAGACTATTCTGTTTTGGGAGCTTCGCGACACTATGTAGATCAAACCCCCCAGTCTTGAGGTAATCTAATACAAAGTTAAAATTTGAGGTGTACCGTAACTTTTGAAATATTACTAAAATAATTCTGAAAAAAATGTGGTATATACCTAACCTAAATTATGAACTTTTAACTAAAACTATAGCAATCTCGGTATCATAGATAGTTATTTTATACAACTCGACTAACTTATGTAGTTACAGTCGGCCGAACAAAATGTATGGAGTCAACCGCAAAATGAAATTTGTATATACAACATTCCACTTTTTTGCCGTTTTTATAGATAACAGTCATCATCATCATCATTAGCAGCCTGTGGCAGTCCACTGTTGGACGTAGGCCTCTCCCAAGGTGTGCCATTTTGCTCGATCCCCAGCTATGCTCATCCAATTGCTGCCAGCCGCCCTACGCAGATCGTCGCTCCATCTAGCCGGGGGGCGTCCCACACTTCGCCTATCTAAACGCGGTCTCCACTGCAGAACTCTCTTACTCCAACGATTGTCATGTCTGCGACAGATGTGGCCAGCCCACTGCCACTTCAGCTTGCTTATTCGAGAAACTATATCGGTTACTTTGGTTCTCTGACGGATTACTTCCTTACGGATCTTATCCCTCAGAGAGACTCCAAGCATAGCCCTCTCCATAGCTCGCTGAGCAACTTTTAGCTTATGGGTCAGCCCCACCGTCAGTGTCCACGTCTCAGCACCATAGGTCATCACAGGCAAGACGCACAGGTTGAATACTTTTGTCTTTAGGCTTTGTGGTATGGGTGACGAAAAGATATGACGTAGTTTTCGGAATGCCGCCCAGATAGATAACAGTACGGAACCCTTTATGCGCGAGTCCGACTCGCACTTGGCCGGTTTTTAAATTTCATATGTATCCGTTTCAAATTTCAACAAGGCAAGATCTTGTTCAAGGATCGACCTAAACTATACAAATCATTTTGATGTATTTAATTAATCTAGCGAATTGTACTAGTACATACATAGTATCACGTCTTTTTCCATTGCAGGGTAGACAGAGCCTAGGTGTTTAACACCTGAAGGCTACGTTAAGCATGTTGGTGAAAACGGAATCTATGGGTTGCTAGCCGCATCGCCGATTAACATGATTCCTCACATTTTCGCCCTTTCCCTCGATCGGCTTCTACGATCTGTGCGGGAAGAGAAGCAGCTGGTACATTCTACGTTTTTTGAGTTTCGTACCTCAAAAGGTAAAAAAGAACCCTTATAGGATCACGCGGTTGTCCGTCTGTCTGTCTGTGTCTTTTCTCCCAGACAAGCATGGAAGCAAATGAAATAAATTGTTCTAGTGATTTAATAATATCAAATCCTCAATATCACTCGTCAAATTTCACAATTTCGTTCCTGTCGCTAATATACTTCCTGAAATAGTCCTGCAAATTTATTCTTTTGACAGTTGGCAGCACTAGAGGTGACTGACCCGCAATACATACTGTATGTACAGGCTGCACTCCTCCGGGACCACGAGCGTGAAATTGAACTTGTTACTTTATTTGAAAGATACATTATTAGATCTGTTTCTTCTAGACATGAAGAGAAAAGGACTGTGTATTATTTTGTTCTTTTTACGATTTTATATAGTTGTGATTGTGACTCTATGCTGTAGATCTTCATCATCATCATCATCATCAGGTCCTTTTTAGTCTCCACTACAGGAGCACGACCCTCTCTGAACTACTAGGGCCATACTTGGCCAGAGCAGCCAGAGGACTTGGCCTACACTCTCCACGCTGGCCAGACAGGTTGGAGAGGTCTCTTAGATGTTTATAAGCTTTGTTTAGCTTGTATTTCCTAAGTCGCCTTCCACGACATCCACGGGACTGTAGATCTTGCAAGTTTTTTTTTTTCATAGCCTGAAGGTGAATTTAACTACTTGCATAAAAGTCGGGTAAAAGCTTTTTTGTATCCTGTATAGAGGCTATTGTCGGTTCATACATAAAAACTTTAACTTTAATATCTATTTTCATTGACAAAAATGCTTACATCGACTTTGTATTGGTTTTATTGGTATAGTAGTAGGTTCATAAATATCAAAATTTGATTAGCCTTTATCATCAATTTCAATTTCAATATCATACTAATAATAAATCTGTAAGTATCGGTCATGGAGTAAGTTACTTTGTTTTCAGAGATATCGTGTTTATAAGTTCAATACATGATACTGAAACTATTTTGACGAATATTAGATAATTTTTTCTGTATGTACATATGTATGTATCATTATCATCATCAGGTCTTTTTAGTCTCCACTGTAGGAGCAAGACCCTTATATGTATGTATGTTCCTCCATAACTTTTAAACGAATTAACTGAATTTAATGAAACTTGGTAGATAAACATTTAGACGTACAAAACACAGGTTGGCTACTTAAATTGTTTCTCCTGTTATTAACTTACCTAATGTTTAGTTTAGAACTCGTAATGTACGCGAACAGAATCTCGGGTTTCAATAAATTTTGTAAATTTATTCCGCTCATCATTTTTCCGCAATTAATTTAAACAGATAAACACATGATTGAAAAAGTGCAGGATTTTTTAACAACATAATATTTTCACCTAAAAACAAACAATACATAAAAATTCAGTGCGTCGTAGCCACATCACGCGCTGCTTAATACGCGTTTTTAATACGTGCTCTTGACAACTGGCGCTAATAAGCCCATTCCTGTCATGTCCTCGTCTCGCGGTTTTTTTTCTGAATTCTGGCAAATTAAAAAATTATTTATTTTATTTATATTAATTTTATTTTATACTACGTTGTTTTACATAATATGATTTTACTAGCTTCTACCCGTGACTTCGTTAGCATTAACATATACCGTATAAATATACTGTAAGTATTTTTCAAAGTGTATCATTTAAAATTTTATTACAATCCGTTGGATAGTGTTTGCGTAAAAGAGTACAAATAAATCGATATCCTCACAAACACGGTTTTCATAAGATATTTTTATAGGTGTTTTTTTTCTATTCACATAATCTGATATATTTTGTTAATTTAAATCAATTTCCTATTAAATTAAGAAATAAAATATGCTGAAAAACTTCCACGATGGCATGGTTTGAACTAGCGATCTTAAGTTTTTTGTACGACAATATTTATAACAAATACATATAAATAAATATATATTTTTTAATTTAATAAGAGTACGTTATTAGTATCAAAAAAAATAAAAAGATAATTGTTATTTCAACAATTATCTCTTTATATTATTGTTTTGATACTTTAACGTAAGGAAATAAGATATACGAAAATGAGATGAAAAAATAGATAAGATTATATAAACCAATTTTTAAATGATATTTTCTTATTTTTTACCTTAACCATCTATCACTGTATTCTACGCTACTGTGCAGATAAACCATTACAAATCTCCATCTATAAACAAACATTCGCAACACATAAAAATTCAAAGCGTCGTCGTCACAACGCGCGCGGCATAAACTTCGCGTTTTTAATTCATCCCCTTGACAACAGGCGCTAATAACTTTATTCCTGTCATGTCCTCATCTCGTGGTTTTTTATCTAATACTTTTTTACATATATTATTTATTAGCTTTTACTTGCGACTGTGTAAGCATAATTTATATCCTATACCAGTGGATCTCAAACTTTTTCAGCGGAAGAGCTCTTTTGGCAAATTGTCTATAGGAATCTGACATAGCTTAACGACTGCCATCAATTATGTCATGACAGCCGTGGCCAACAACTTAACATGCTTTTCGAAGCACGGAGGAGCTCGAGATATTTTGATGCCACTGGGGTTGTTAAAAAATAATGCCCATGAGCCATCCAGCTTGCTAAATTGAAATGGAACATCCGGCCCCGACACTATGCCGCAATTTCAATTTTGTTTTTTTTATGATGTAGGACGGCAAACGAGCAAGCGGGTCACCTGATGGTAAGTGATCACCGCTGCCCATGGACTGCAACACCAGGGTATGACAGGTACGTTTTCGGCCTTTCAAGGAGTTGGGGGAAGGAAATGGGGAGGGAAGGATGGGCCTCCAGCTCTCTCACCCACCGAACGAATCATAGAAGTGGTAAAACTTCTACTCAAACGTCGATTTTCTGTGAGAGTATGGTACTTCTCCGGACGAGCCTGCCCAATCATATAACTAGCAATTGAGTACGCCGGTAGCGTGGCTCTACCACGACTAATTTTATGGCAGATTGTCACCCTGGCGCAATGATTTCATAATGTCAAGTATTTTCGCCAACCTAGGTTTTGCGGAGCTCTACGGCACGCGGGGGAAACTTTGAGAATGACTGTTCTATACGACATTATCATGAGCGATATCCTTCTCACCGTCCTTTTATATTAATGTGAAGATGATTCAACACATTCTTACAAATATTCACTTTTATTGTCACTACGGGACTTACCAATATTAACGTTAATAATATTCATAACAATAAGTAAGATAGGCCGCAGGGCAGCTTGTGGCGAGCCGTTGGTGAGTAACGACACCACGGATCTGAATGCTCCAGAGAGTAGGTCAGAGCTATTGCCCGCCACGTGCCTTCATTGGTCGGGGTGGAACTCGCAGGACTCGTGGTTCTGGCTTACTTTAGTTGGCCGTCGAGAGAAGAGACGCAAAAGCTGTTACTTCAGGAGTTGAAGTGTTAAACGGCATAAAACCTCAACCACATCTCTGGACACCCCTGACTCGCTCACACTGGTGTTGTCCCTTTTGCTGGCAATAATCGTCGGCAATTTTGAAGGGCCCATCAGTATGGTGTGTGGGCGGCAAGCCAACTATAGTCAGTTATAATGATAACGGCAGGTGCGCGACCCTTTAGAAATTACCCAGCATACATCCAGCCACATTCCATCCCTTAACAATACATCAACTTCTCCAAAGAACCTCTACGTGTTGATTCTATATCTCCACGCAAGCCTCTCAAAAGATACCCCGGTCCCTATAACCGTGAACCGAAGAAAAGATAAGATAATGACATACTGATAAGTTGAGTCCTCTGGCTGCTCTGGCCATGTATGGCCCTAGAAGTACAGAGAGGGTCGTGCTCCTGTAGTGGAGATTAAAAAGGACCTGATGATGATGATGATGATAAGTTGAGATAATGATAAGTTGAGATAATGATAGGGGAGAAAGGGGTAATGGGAGTCGCTTAAGCGAGCTATCAAATAAAAGCTTATTTCGAAATAATATCATTATTAAAATTGTTTAATACTAGACTTTACTTATTTATCTACTAGTTGATATCAGTTTTCACCACTTTGGGAATCAACTTTAGATATATTTCCGCGTTTTAAAAAAAAACAAGTTTGACTCCCATTGCACTAACCTCAGTACAATGGGAATCAGACATGTGGGAAATCAGAGTCAAACAATCGCAGACATTACATTCGGCAGTATGCCATCCAGTGCAATCACCAGTTGATCAGCTAGCCTATTTGATTTTTTTGACTTGTAAAATCGGCATCTATAAGCGAAAAAAAACAAGAATATTTTTGCGGGTAATGGTAATCACTAGCGAGCTCTTTGGCTCCCATTACCCAAAATCTATACTGCATGTTAACTGTAAATTTTAAAAACACAAAATAAATTTAATCGCAATCTAATATGCTTATTTAATTTTTGAATATCAAGGATAAATCTATACATAGTCATTAATTTGGTACAGCTACAACGTCTATACTCACCGTTAATGTTGTTTTGACAAAAATTTACACCGGCGAGGCGTGAAAACGAGACATAATTGTCACTCAAAAACGCGTGGTGCTACTAGCCCGAGTCATTCGTACAATGGGCATCGGGTACAGAGCAAGCTGAACATGTCATCTACCTAGGTATCGAACGTTTAGTTTTGCTTAGAGGCACCTGACCCCGATTGCCCGCTGACTCCCATTACCCCATTCTCCCCTAAGTTGAGATAATGATAAGTTGAGATAATGATAAGTTGAGATAATGATAAGTTGAGATAATGATAAGTTGAGATAATGATAAGTTGAGATAATGATAAGTTGAGATAATGATAAGTTGAGATAATAAAAGGTAAGATATCATTTTTGAGACGATCACATCTTTTAATGAGACAACTTGGTATGCGCTTAAAGGTTTTACTTTATCGTGTCCAACTGTCACTGTGTTCAAACTTACTGCGCCGAAAACGAATCCATCTCTCCACCACGTTAGGGCAGAACTCTATCTACAAGTTGAGGTCGAAGTGCCACAGAATGTGTATTTCACATCCAAAATGGCATCTACAACTATCGCCAGGACATTCTCGTGGTTATCTGAATATATTATTTGACCGTGTCATTTTAATAACTTTTTTAGGGTTGCGAACCCAAAGGATAAAAACGGGACCCTATTACTTTCGCTTTACTGTCCTTAAGTCTGTCTGACTGCCTGCCTACCTGTCTGTTGGTCTGTCTGTCTGTCGCCAGGCTGCAGAATTGATATTTTCACAGATGATGTATTTCTCCTGCTGGAGTAACAACAAATACTAACATAATAAAATAAATTACTTATGATTTTTACGATACGGAACCTTGCGTGCGCGAAGCCTACTCGCACTTGGCCAATACTTCATTCATTCATTTATTCTCCTAACCTACAGGCAAACGCCTTTACAACTGGACCGCGGAGGCAGTTAAATTTGGCCGATTTTTAATGCACATTTAATAAAAAAGGCATATTGCCCACCTGATGGAAAGCGGTTACCGTAGCTTACCTTGCAGCTTTTATTACCCTCTTGGTAAATAAGCTTCTTTTTACAAAATCTAAGCTACTGTGCAGAAAATGTATTCATCTCGTTACGTCACGTTAGGGCCATAGAATGCGCATTTTTCTACAAAATGGCATCCACAAACTGTCTCCGCCGTCGCTAGCATTGAATCGACTGTGATAAGTCGATGAGATAGTCTCTGACATCTGAATTTATTTGCAAGTTTAGAGGAATAATTTGTATATTACTTTATACATCTATTACGTCATATCTCTGAAACTTCCCCATATAAATTAATATCTATAGCGGTGGGTTAAACCGTCGTTGGCATAGGTACACATCGCCATAGCATGCGTCGCTACGCTGTACGATAGTAGATATGTAAGTATTATAAAATAATGCCGATGTTTCACCTCTACTAACCGTCCCACGATGGCTCATATTTATTTTTTTATTTTATTTACAGAGAATTGGTGTCATCATCATCATCATCAGGTATTTTTTAGTCTCCATTGCAGGAGCATGACCCTCTCTGTACCACGTCTGGCCAGCGAGGAGAGTGTAGGGCAAATCCTCTGTCTACTCTGGCCAAGTATGGCTCCGGTAGTACAGAGAGGGTCAATTGGTGTCAAATAAAAGGCAATTTTATAAAGAACTAGTTCTACTAGCCGCGAGGATAAGCCCGCGGCTCTGTTCGCATTTATGAACACTTTTTTTGGGATGAAGGTAGTCCTTTTCCGTACCCCAGACATCGTGTATGCAAAATTTAGTGATGCTTGGTACAGTAATTAAGGCGTGAAATTGTAACAAACAAAGAAATAAACAAACTAGTCTGTCAGTCTCGTTGCGGCTACGATCGATGTCACTCTATCGTAACCTATCAATGGAAACACAACAAAAAGGTTCGGGCTAAGTCCCATTTATATACATAAGTTAGGTTTAGGATAATGATACGGAAATACGAAAAATATAAGGTTAAGTTAAATTAATGCGCAAATATTTTAAGGGTGTAAAGTTAGAAAAATGCTTAGGAGCGAAATAAAAAAAAAGCTCGAGTCGCTAATTTTCGAACGACATTTAGAAAAAACAAAATAGAAGAGCAACCTGTGTACAAAAAACACCTTCTTGACGAATAACTTTTTACTATTGTCTCCTAAGGGTACTAAGTCACTGACGTCGATATTCAAAACAGCACAGTTTTTTTCTCTCTTTATTTTGTATTTTGGCATTTATTGATTTTAATAAAAAAAAATATTTTGCATGAACGCACAAAAACAAAAAAAACTCGTGTCTTTTTTTTTTTAATTTGCTACTGAAGCATTTCTTTGACCTAACAGACTCAACCCTTAAGACGAGGACTCAAATGTTTGGTACCTTCGCTCGGCAAAGGACTGATCAAGTGCGCGCAAGGGATAGCGCTTGGCGGTTTAGCCCGTGAATGATGAGATAGGAGATAGTCTCGAGTCGCTCAAAGAAAAAAACGTAAGCGCCAAATTCGTTATATCTATTTTATATAAAATCAGACCGGTTAATTGTATTTTCATATTTAAATTTTGATGAATTACTAATAACCTATCTTTTAGTCTAAAAATCATTATTTCATTCGTCGCATTTGAGCTACAATAACAAAAACTCTGCGAACGAAGACCATTTTTCAAAAAATATTTCTATCGAGAAAATTTTATCAAAACGTGTTTTCATCTTTAATTTTTGGAGATGAAATAGTGAAAAATCATATGACTTAGATTTGAAACTCCTAATTTAAGTATTTTGCGAGATAAATAAGGTTCAGGACGACCTTATTTACAGTGGTATCGCCTTAATTATTTGCGCTAAATTTATATGGTATACTCGTTTGTACAGAATATTCTTTTTTCCATGTAGGTACAAAACTGTGCTCATATAAAATCTAAGCATCCATTTCTCGTAATGTCACGTTAGTGCCACAGAATGGACTTCCTCTAGTTATCTGTAACGTTGCGTTTAAGAGCAATTGAGCGTTTCGTCCTATTGATTTTTCGTCCCACTGTGACGAAATCCTACTTTCAAAAAGAGTAAAATATGTATTGTGTGATTCTTCCCAATATTTTAATTAAGTATAAGATTTTTGAATTAATCTAGTACAAACAGCAACGTCATGTTTTCGAAACTTTAAAAAATAATGCAAAAAACGCGATTAAACCGTATTAAATGATTTATATTTAAATCATCATCATCATTTCGAGTAGATGGCACGGATAATCGACCATGCACGCCCTGGTGTCAGAGTTCTTCGGGAACGCCTCTCAGCCTCTGACGTGGTTCCTTTAACGACTACCAGATGACGACCAACGGCTTAACGTGCCTTCCGAAGCACGGAATCATCTTTATTATCAGACAATCAGGTGATTCAAGCCTGCAATGTCCTAACCAAACTGGATGCAACTAAACAAAGAATGCTTCCCGTGGGAATCGAACCCACGACCCCCAGGTCTACAGGCAAACGCCTTAACCACTGGACCACGGAGACAGTTAGATAAAGAAAATTTAATTTAAATAAAGAAAATACTGAAGCTTATGTGAATTGGCAGCAGGCTCCGTTAGATAGGGATCAGTGGAGAAAGGAAAGGGAGGCCTTTGCCCAGTCGGACACAAAATCAGGCTAAAAAAATGTAAAAATAAATATTTTTCAGTTTATATTGATTTGCCAAGTTTAGGTTAGCCTCAACCTGATCAATCCTTGGAAAAGGCACTGAAATAATTATTGCACTGCAGCGCCATCGCCGCCCATAGTTACCGGCGTCTTGCTAGGCACCTCATTCGTGCTTTTTTAATATTTTTGTACGAAGAGACTGCCAGTCCATACTGACGTATAAACTGGCAGTTTCTTCGTACAAAAATATTACAATATATTACTGACGTAATATCTTGTATTCGCTACATCTAAGAATGCTACCAGGACGCTTAGATAAGAAGGATTTTGGTTAGTAAATATTAACAAAGAGGAAAAACCTACGCCTTTACCTACACAGAAATACACTCACAAAAGCAGCAAAGTGGCGGTTTCGTAAGAATGCCGAATGCGGCAAAGGGAATTCCTCAGAAAACATATTAAATAGTTGGCGAGTTTCCTCCAGCTGGCGTCCGGTGCGGGAGCTAGGCTGTTGCTATTGTAGTGATGGGATACATACAATAGGGCACGGACATAGAACTAACGGGTAACTTTTAAATTAAATCTCTTAATACGGTTTTATCGCGTTATTTATAGTGTTTTTAGGATTCCGTACCCAAAGGGTAAAAACGGAACCCTATTTATTTGGCTCCTCTGTCCGTTTGTCTGTCTGTCTATCTGTCTGTTAGTCCGTCTGTCACCAGGCTGTATCTCATGAACTCTGTGATAGTTAGACAGTTGAAATTTTCACAGATGATGTATTTCTGTTGCCGCTATAACAACAAATACTAAAAACAGAATAATATATATATATTTAAGGGATGTGCTCCCATACCACAAACGTGACTTTTTGCTCGTTTTTGCTCGATATTGGTAACGGCAACAGGTAGACGCTTGAAATATTTACAGAATATTTAGTTATATATTCACTTTAAAAGTAAATAATTAAATAAAAATAAAATTTATATTTAAGGGGGCTCCCATACGACAGACATATTTTTTTGCCGTTTTATAGATAATAGTACGGAACTCTTCCTGCGCGAGGTCGGCTCGCACTTAGTCGGTTTTTTTTAATGTTTGGTACCTCAAAACAATGTTATTTATGAGCCGATTTACAAAAATCTTCTTTTTTTGTTTTAAAGGGTATGCTTTCAAGATTCCATTTTAATTTCATTACAATCGGTTCAGTAGTTTGCTTGAAGTCGGTTAATAGTCACGTTGTCGCTGAAATTTTCCAAAATCGCTCGCTTATAGAAACGCCCTCGCTCCGTTCTTGCACTATGGCCTCACCGCTATCACAACCACGTTATGGTCGTCGGATATCGACCTTTGTTCGGTCCTTTACATCATCCGATGAATATTTCAACACGCCGCTGAAATTTGCCAAAGTCGCTCGCTGCGTAGGAATCAACCTCATCGGGTTGAATGTGGAAGTATTTGAAATATAATCTGGCAGTTGCCACGTTATTTCCATGTTAAAGATTACAGGAGTGGATGTAGTTAGTGCCACCGTCACGTTTCTACCACCGCACAGCTCGCCACAGGAGTAAACTCCATCCCCACATCCTTGACACTTGGGTATCCAAAAATGTCAGAGCGTCACGTGTTTTTTTTTCCTCGTAAGCAGGATTAAATGGACTCCCGAGGTTTTTCCCTGTGTGCTATGACTTGGGGTCCTTCAAAAGGCGTGTTATACAAGTATCTTAAGAGTCGGCAACGCATCAGCACCTCCTCTGGTGTTGCAGATGTCCATGGGCGACGGTGACCGCTTTTCATCAGGTGGCTCGTCTGCTCGTTTGTCGTCAAACATACATAAAAAAATGTAGCTAGCTGCGTTAAGGTTGGATTGACACGATGCTACATATGGGTCGTCTGTGCTCGGACGCCACCGGTGTGATGGGATAATTTGACCCTCGCAACGTGCTTTCAGAAATTACTAAATGAATGGGATTACCTGTATTCCGGGTGGCTTGATAATTCTTCTCCTGGCCAGTTCTGGGATGCGGAATAGTTGCTGGTGATGGAACGGCTCGCGGAACATAATAAATAATTCCTACAGAACCACGATTCGAAAGTCCCCGACGATATTGTGACAATTCATATTTGAGATCACTACTTGACAGATTTTTTTGAATATGAACGTTCATAAACGAACAAATGCGTTTTGTTAGTGAGTCATTGTGATGACGAAACAGTTGATGATTATATTTTTGCTATCCATAAGTCCATAATCATTAGTTATTTACGATATGTAATATCCACGCCAATTAACTGACCATATATATGTAACTAGCTTTCGCCCGCGGCTCCGCCCGCGTCAATGTCGATCCTTCGGGAATAGTACTTTTCCCGGGATAAAAGGTAGTCTATGTCCTTCTCCGTACTCCAGAGAACTTGTATGCAAAATTTCATGATGATCGGTTCAGTAGTTACGGCGTGATAACTCATATATCTAATACCTATTCAAAGACTAATATTTTCTATTTTCCTGGTGACTCTCCGATAAATCCTGGCGGCGCTGACTAATATTACCGACTTATCACAATCGGTTTGAACTAGTCTGGCACTCGAGCGCCATTTTATATGATTTATATGCACTATGTGCACAAATATGACAACTCTGAAAATAATTATGTATATACGAGTATATTAAAAAGAAAACTCTGAAAATGCAGTGGAATATACTATGATTTTATATAACAAAAACAATTGGTGTATGTAAAAAAATCTTTAAGTTTTTATTTCAAATACAAACAAATTTGATTATTGACATTATAATAAGTATAAATAATAGTATAAACTAAAATTAAACTTAAAAATTAAGAAAATGCGATCATTAAAATATATAAAAATGGTACTTAAATCGCTTCGGTCGGCGTTCAGAGTGCCCAAAACGCCGGCAGCATTTCCTCGGTGGATGGCCAAACTCAATCTTTAGCCAAAATGCGAGCCACGCCAGCCCTTTGGTCACCAAAAATGTCGAAGATCTGCTTGAAGATCTGTCGGGCCTCCGCATGTGTTCTGGTATATGTTGTACTGACTTTTAAAATTAACAAACTTCGTCGCGTAAACATAGAATTAAACTATTGACTCTGCTACTTCTATTCTTTTTTCTTAGCCTGTTGGTGCTGTATTCCACTGCTAGGCAAAGGCCTGGATTCTCCACTCATCTCTATCCTTCGCTTTATCTGGCCATCCATGTTTAAATTTATCGATGTCGTCCTTCCATCCTCCTTCTTGACCTGCCTCTGCCACGGCAGCCGTCTGGGCAAACATGTCCTCCTCAGCTCCTTTAGCCTGGCAGTTCTAGCACATACATCCGCAATTCGTGTCTTCTTTTATTTCTATGATACTTTTAAAATATAGGTAATGCTCTATTGACTAGGTACTTAAAAACTTCGGTACCTTTTTAATTATTTTATAAGAAGACTTTAGATTAAGTAACTCGGGGCTGTCCGCCTCGTCCGGAATGAATATTTATAACACCATCTACCTGCGACCATGAAAACTTTAAGTTTTCGAAACGTTAGGTGTAAAAATAATGTAATATACGCGATAATACCGTATTAAAGTGATTTTATTTAAATTTATAACAAAGTAATAAAATCTGTATCACAAAACCATCTTCTATTCAGAGACTATTGTTTTCCAGTTTCCTTTTTGTTGTTTTCGTGTGTGTAAGTGGCCAACACTGGTGTCAGATTTCTCAAGCCGCCTTAAGGCACATGACATAGCTTAACGACTGCCATCAATGATGCCTTCCGAAATACAGAGGAGCTCAAGATATTTTTATGCCACTTGCGGCCACCCATCCCAGTGGGACTGAGGCTGCGGTTGCTTAACATGCGTAAGCGCTAATAGTGCTCACGACCACTAGGCCATCGGGGTCCTCGTTTTCTCCAGTTTCCTAATGTTTTTCGTCCAGTTTCTCGTCTCGTTGCTAAATTCGTCCAGTTTCCTAATGACTGACTAGACGATAGGTTCTCTGACACTGAGTAACATCAAACATCACAGACTTAAATTGTAAATCCGCCAAGTTTTTTTTTTTTTGTTTTTTTTTTTTATTAATCACACAGATTGAGCTAGCCCCAAAGTAAGTTCAAGACTTGTATAAGGGATACTAACCCAACGATACAATATTTTATAACAAATACATATATAGATAAACATCCAAGACCCAGGCCAATCTGAAAAAGATCATTTTCCATCTTGACCTGGCCGGGGATCGAACCCGGTCACTCCGTGTCGCAGGCAGGCGTGTTGACCGCTGCGTCACGGAGCTAGTCAGAGCTAGTCAAGTAATTAAAAATGGTGACAGGTTTATTTATAGTTAAATTGTTTTACTTATAAGAAAAAAAAAGCAATTGATTATAATAATAATAATAATAATAATAATATATTTATTTGCTTAAAATATGGTACATTAAGATTTTTCATATACATAAAATAGATCCACATATTTTACCATAATTGGCATGCAAATATAAATTTAGTAATTTGAAGCTAAAGGTATTAAGTAACAATAATCATTATATTTTATATACCTAAATCTAAAAAGTTACTAAAACAATTGATTAATAATTAAATTCATGATCAGTTAGTTATTCACATTCGTCAAAAGGGGAAAATTTGTCATCATTAATTATTATTACCTTTAAAAAAGTCATGTAAGGAATAAAATTTTTTCAGCTTTAGCCATCCGATTAACTTACACTTAAATGAACTATTTGTCACAGATTTTATGTCAAGTGGTATGGCATTAAATATTTTTACACACATAAAATTGCATTGTCTTAAATAAAGAGTCAATTTAGGATTTTTACTACATACAACTTTATACGGGTCTCTTCTGCTTCTAGTATTTGTTACCTTTTGGAACAAGTGAATGTTATTTTTGACAAAACAGGCAACTTCAAGTATATACATACATGTCAGTGGTAGTATACCTAAACTTTTAAATAAAGGTTTACATGATTCTCGGGGCGCTTTACCAGTCATGGCGCGTATACATTTTTTTTGCGCGATAAAAACCTTATTGGCATCAACAGAGTTTCCCCAAACAAGAAGCCCATATTTTATATTAGATGCAACATAGCCATGATAAGCCGCTAGGACGGTAGTCTTCGCTGACGTATTGCGTAATCTTCTCAATACGTACACGTAACGGTTTAATTTATCACACAAATTGTCAATATGTTGCTTCCAATCGCAATTTTCGTCAATTATAACACCTAAAAATTTAGTTGAAACTACTTCGTCAATGTTTTCACCGTTATAACTAATACTTAAATTAAATTTGTTTTGTCTACAAGTTCCAAATTGTATATACTTTGTCTTAGTTAAATTAACAGTCAGATTATTATTTTTGAGCCAATTAATTATAGAATTAATATTTAAATTGATTTCAGATTCATATGCTAATACATCATTTCTATAAGGTATAATAACCGAAATGTCATCTGCAAACATTAAAGATTTATATTTAATTGCATCAGGAAGGTCATTAATATATAGCAAAAATAAGAGTGGTCCAAGCACACTGCCTTGAGGTACACCAAATGCATTGACTTTGAATTGTGATCTGCGCGATACCACAATACCTTCATCGTCTATACTCTTAATTTCTACAGCTTGCTTCCGATTACTTAAATAAGACTGTATCCAATTATAAGCTACACCTCTAATACCTAAATTATGTAATTTACTAAGTAAAGTACCGTGTGACACAAAATCAAAAGCACACTTCATATCGAAATATACGACTGTAGTTGGGATTTTGTCGTTGATATAATTCACAACTTCGCGTACAAGATGAAATATTGCTAAAGATGTTGATTTTTTTGATTGAAAACCAAATTGTTCGTTTATCAACAGATTAAATTTAGTACAAAATTTTACTAAACGAACTTTCATTGCATTTTCAAAAATTTTTGAAAATACTGGTGGCAGCGTTATGGGACGAAAGTTGCTCATATCAGTCTTTGGGCCTTTTTTATGTATAGGCTTTACAATTGATGATTTAAGTAGCTCAGGGAATGTTCCAGTTTCAAATGACAGATTTATAAGATAAGTGAGTGGTCCAATTATTTCGTCTAAACAGTACTTTATGACTTTTGTACTAATATTATCAAAACCTGTTGAATTTGTATTTTTTAATGATCTAATAATTGATTTTACATCATCTTGGGTAAATGGTTCAATAAATATCGAATTTGGTAAACATTTTTTATTTGTATTTACGCCATCAGTCACTTTAGTATTTGTTAAATTGATCAGATAATTATTAAATTCGTCAGCTATAGCAGTCGGATCATTAATTGTTTTATTGTTCAAAATTATTTCATTAATAAAGTCATCATTATTAATTATATTAGTTTTATTTTTTATAATTTTCCATGTCATTTTGCCCTTATTTTTAGCGCTTTTTAATAATTTGTCGTTATGTATTCTATTGATTCGATTGCACTCCGGGAGTGCCGGTTGAAGTGAAAACTCGCCTTTGCGGCGGTCTCAGGTCACGTGTCCGTCTTACGAATTTTCAATCAGGTCACTGGTCCTGACGAGAGTTTAACATTTTTTACCCATCCTAAAAAAGTGCACAACGCTGCTAAAGAAGTTTTTACTTTAAAAATATTGAATACTAGCTTTCGCCCGCGGCTCCGCCCGCGTCAATGTCGATCCCTCAGGAATAGTACTTTTTCCCGGGATAAAAGGTAGCCTATGTCCTTCTCCGCACTCCAGAGAACTTGCATGCAAAATTTCATGATGATCGGTTCAGTAGTTACGGCGTGAAAGCGTAACAAACAAACAAACAAACTCACTTTGGCATTTATAATATTAGTAAGGATAAAGGTATCAGGTAAATTTTTATGTTATTTATTAGTAATATTGCTAGCTCTTAGATTTTTTACATTCCAGAGTTTTGCAAAATTTTACTTTCAATAGCACCTACCACTATCAATTTAGAACCGACACTCTTGAGCGCATTGTCAAGGGGTTTATATGCATTCTGTGGTGCGAATATTCTAGAGATGATGCATGCTAATTCATAATTCTTTTCACATTATATTCTTTTCCACTTCTTGGTGACTAGTCGATAAGTTCTGACAGCTCTGAGTTGTTACTCATTGCTGTCTTAACTTATTGACTCAATTGTGATAGACACTTGAATATCTTAGCCTGAATCGATTGTGGTGAGAAATCAGTTATATTTTCCAGTTCACTGACTAATCATAATAGATTTACTGACTTATCTAAAGTGCCATTATAAAGAAATTTACGGTTACTGTTCTAGAGATTACTTACGCTACTTTATTATTATTTTAAATAACATTATATTTTATATTATACTCTTTTCCACAGATTCACATTATATTATTTTCTACTTGTGACTAGTCAATAAGTACTGACAGGGCTGAGAAATATCACTGGCTTATCACAATCGATTCAGGCCGGGACACTCGAGAGGAATCTATATATATGCACTCTGTGGCACAAATGTGTCAACGTTAGAGATGACTTCATCGCTATTCTTAATTCTTTAAAAATTTTAAACAAGTTATTTTTTTACACCGCTGTTTACAAAAGAAACATCCGTCATGAAATATTGCCCGATTGACATAGAACCTGAAGAAGGGTAATGTTTTTTCGCGTACTAATGTATGTATGTATTTATTTAACCCCGACGCAAAAAGAGAAGTGTTGATTTTGACGTGTCAGGTGTTTGTTTATGTGGCACCGTAGCTCCCAAAAGGCTGGACCCTAACCCATCAGAGAAAAGTATTTTTAGCTATATTTTATGATCGAAATATGTTCATCCCTTTACAAGATAGAGAGTTTTATGTGTCAGGCGTTGCAATTTTTATTTTATTGAACTTGTGTATGTATGTCTTGATCTCAGTTTATGTAGGGTAGGGTTAGTATGGTCGGAACAGTATGTATGTATGTAAATATACAGCGTGTAAATATACCCTCGGCCTTGGTCTTGGATGTTTATCTATAGGTACAATGTATTTGTTATAAAATATAGTATCGTTGAGTTAGTATCAACTTACCTTAGGGCTAGCTCAATCTGTATTATTTGTCCGTATACATGGTGACATTTTTATCGTTTTGGACCCTTAAAAGGGTGACTTAGACCATCAATATGAACAACTTTTCATATGGGACAAAAATGCAGATAGCTCAAAAAAAATGGGCATTTTCATGGAAAATAGTTTTGCCGCCCGGCCAGATTGTATGGGAATATCGATTTTTTTTGAGTTCCCAGCATTGTTTCCATAGAAAAAGTTGTTTATATTGATGGGCTGAGTCACCCCATTAAGGAAACGTCGAGGGTCAATCTACACGCTGTATAATATTTCTTTGTTAACTCCTCTTCAAGCCAATTTTGAAGTGTGAGATTTGTGTACTTCTTCGAAATATCAAAGGCTAAGTGACGACAGCAAAAAAATACCGGCCAAGGACGTGTCGGATCACACACGATGTAGGGTTCCGTAGTTGCGAATACCAGCTTTGAGTTCACGCCAAAAACGTCTAAAAACGAGCGGACATAGAACAGTAGTAGCTAAAGAGAGAGTTATAAAATCCTACCTCACAAGGGAAATTAGAAAAAATATGATAAACTATACAAATGCTAACTACAATTTATTTTAATAATCCTAATTGTTCGTTTATATAACATCAGCTTGGAGGTGGGAAGACATCCTACGCTTCATTTCACGCTACTATAACCCAACTTTTCTCTATTTTACTAATGGACCCAAATAATAAAATGTAGACATAATAATTAAATTAGATACGCCTTATTGGAAGCAGAACCATTAACGTTTAGTTGCAATTAATTCACTCAACAGAACTTCTAGGAATTTTGTCTCGAGAACATTGTAGCAATATCAAAGTAGGAACGATAAATAAATAAGCAGTTAGAAAAATATAGTGCAAAAAGAAATTACTTATATATAACAGATGGCTATTAACTAGTGTAGGCTAATATTTTACAGAGAAAAGATTTGTGTGTTTGTTTGACTAGCTCCGTGGCGCAGCGGTGTTCAACCCGGGCACTCCGTGTTGCAGGCGTGTTAACCACTTCGCCACGAGGCTCGCCAAATATATTTTATATGATAATAATATAGCCACTAAAATTACCAATGGTACCAAGAATGGCCCGAGGTTGATGTTATTTGAACGTTACCCGGTAACATATATATCGAATAACCTAATATATTCGTATTATGCTCCTCAATGCTAATATTATTTTACCGATAACGGTTCTGAATTCGTAACACCTCTACTATGTTCATACGTAAACAGCGTGTAAATTTACCCTCGACGTTCCCTTACCGGGGTGACTCAGCCCATCAATATGAACAACTTTTCCTATGCGAATAATATGTATATGTGAATTACGAGTTACTCACGTACGAAGTCAGCTACAGGCCGACATATTTCAACCTCATCCGGAGGTCTTCCTCAGGGCGAATGTGAACCGAGACGCGCGCACGGAGTCGTCTCGATTCGCACTCAGTGCGACCGCCGGATGAGGTTGAAACGGTGGTGGTCGGTCTGTAGCTGAATTCGTACGTGAGTAACCCGTAATTCACATATAAATAATGTTATTATCTCGCGTTAGTTTTAATATGGGAACAACGGTGGGAACTCACATTCCTATACAAACTGGCCGGGTGAACAATTTTGTATGGAAATGCCGAATTTTTTTTTTAATTTTTCGTATTGGTCCTATAGGAAAAGTTGTTCGTATTGATGGTCTGAGTTACCCCTTTGAGGAAATGTTTAGAGTACATTTACACGCTGTATGTATCTAATAACGATTATTGGCTTAATGAAGTGAGAAATAAAAGATTGTGAAAGGGTCATCATACAAGCCCTCACGGACCAAAAGTATCCATTACTCGCCACAGAATCTGCTTCTCTAGATAAAGGGCTTCATTATTTTTCCCATTAGCAAGCGGCCAGATACCGTCTATTGGCTGGCGAGGTGTGAATTGCCCTAATCTTCCGTACATTGCCTGCGATTAAAAGATAACGCGGTAATAGGAGCAATAAGCCCGGCTTTTTATTTTATTTATTTTTTGGTAAGATTCGTTTGGTTTGTATTTATATAGAATGATAGCTCTAGAGGGAAATCGGCCAAGTGCGAGTCGGACTCGCGCAGGAAGGGTTCCGTATAAAAAAATCATGTATGTTGTATGGGATGGGTCTTGGATGTTTATCTATATATGTATTTGTTATAAAATATAATATCTTTGAGTTAGTATCCCATAACACAAGTCTCGAACTTACCTTGGGGCTAGCTCAATCTGTGTGATTTGTCCGTATATATTTATTTATTTATTTATGGAAGATTTATTTGTGGGAAAAAATTACGTTTGTTGTATGGTAAGGGGGCTTCCCTTAAATATTTATTTTATTCTATTTTTTTGTAGTTGTTGTTATAGTGGCAACAGAAATACATCATCAATGAGACTTTCAACTGTCTGACTATCACGGTTCATCTGATACAGCGTGGTGACAGACGGACGGACAGCGGAGCCATATTAATTTGGCCCCGTTTTTACCCTTTGAGTACGGAACCCTAAAAATATGAAATATGCCAGGTGTTTAATTTTTCGCGCATATTGTAAATCTTGTCAAAGGAAATTTATTTTCGATACTGGTAGAATTTTCCTTAATTACCTACTATACACATTTTATTTTAAGATCCTTGTGAATTTTTATAATAACTTTCAATTGCCTATAGTTGTGGGCGATTTGTGGGATGATTGTTCATTCGCCCACAATTCGCCCACAACTATTAGCAATTTAAAATTATAATACAGTATGAAATTGAATTCATTAGCATACGTTTAAGGAGTGACTCAGACCACGAATCTGAACAACGTTTATTATGGGACCAACGACGAAATTGCGAAAAAAAAACAGCTGTTCCATAGATTTTAGCCAAGTAGATATTCTACTTTTGTATGAAAGAGCAAATAATTTTTTCACGATGTCGAAGTTGGTCCCGTAATGAAAGTTGTTCAGATTCGCGGTCTGAGTTACTCCTTAAACGTTTTTTAATGAATTCAATTTCACTCTGTATGTGATGATGTTGGTACAAAGTTAAGAGGAAATCGTACGGCCGTATTTCGCGCACACTAAAGTGCGTATTAAGAGCCCGCCATATGCCAGGCGGCGTGGCGGTACAAACGCGGATGGTCTAAACGCGTTGGCTACTTTAGATATTTTCGTTTTTTAAGAATATTCAAGGGTTATTTGAAAAAGAAAAATACATGATGGCTGCCTTATCTGTAATGCAATCATAATCAAAAGTTTAAAGGTTAATTTTAATGTATTTGGTGAATAATGCTGTAGGTATATCGAGTAAATTAGACGTGATTTGGAGGCAACTTTGCAATTTTTTTCTATCGACAAAATTTAACGCAATCGTATTTTTGAGTCAGATAGTTACCAGAGTTAGTCCTGAACTTTGCTGCATTTTTATTTCAACTTGAGTATTACATTATTTTTGATATTACAGACAATCATGCAAAGCAGTGTAAGGTAGTACGGGCTCTTAAGTTATGGATATATTTCCATTCGTGTCTCACGTATAGCTGCGTCCGTCTCGTCACTGACTGAATTCAGAATATTAAATAGGCGCTTTAGACTCTTATTAAAATATTACATAGTATAAAACAAAATCGCTTCCCGCTGTCTGACCCTATGTGTGCTTAGATCTCTAAAACCACGCAACGAACTTTGATGTGGATTTTTTTAAATAGATAGAGTGATTCAAGGGAAAGGTTTATATATATAATGTATCGCACCCTTGTGAAGCCTTGGCCGGTCGCTTTCTATCCGTCCTTATGTATGCTTATATCTTTAAAACCACGCAACGGATTTTGTTGTGGTTTTTTATAATAGACAGAGTGATTTAAGATGAAGGTTTATTTGTACATTGCACCCGTGCGAAGCCGGGATCCAGGTCGCTAGTCAAGAAATAAAATATGGTGAAAAAAATTCAAGCTGGCGGGATTTGAACCAGCGATCTTAAGTCTATGTACGATCGCTGATCGCTGGTTCAAATCCCGTCCGCTTGAATTTTTTTCACCATATTTTATTTCTTAACCCTTCGACCGCGAACGTCCGATAAATCCGACAAACATTTTCATTAAAATGTTTGTCGGATTTATCCGTTTCTACGAAAATGTTTTTTTTTTATTTATCCAACGTTCGCGGTCAAAGCGTTAATTGAATAAAAATATATCAAAATAGCATTTTGAATGCAAAATATAGGCGCTTTAGAATTCCGTACCACTAAACAATATTTAATTAGACAAACGCCATAAAAACCGCGTTCATATCATGCCTGCAATAATCGGCCAAGCAGTTGAGGATACCCTTGAACCTCAATTAGGTTCATTTTATAATAATTCGCTTCCATGCTAGTCTGGGAGAAAATAAAAAACCGGCCAAGTGCGAGTCGGACTCTCGCACTAAGGGTTCCGTACATTATATATAATAAGTTTGAAATTATAAAAAAATATATTTTTTTATATGATGTAACTCAAAATTTATTCTTTTCGCAATTTTTCCTTTATCTGTGCTATAAGACGTTGCTTTGTACCAAATTTCAAGATTCTGAGGTCACGGGAAGTACCCTGTAGGCTTTGACTCCCTTGCGAATGTCGAAAAAACACGAAAAATTGTGACTTAACCAGCTGTATCCTATGATTGCGTTGGCTCAGAAGCTTGATTTTTTCACAACTGCAAGGGACAACAGACTATTTGATATGATTTTCAGCTTGATACCTCTACGCGTTCCTGAGAAAAAGGGTCTTGACAGACTGACAGACAGACAGACAGACGGACAACGGAATGATCCTATAAGGGTTCCGTTTTTGCCTTTTGAGGTACGGAACCCTAAAAACGTAGAATGTGCCAGCAAGAGAAGCTCTTTCCACACAGATCGTAAAAGCCGATCGATAGCTATACGAATAGGCGATGCGGCTAGAAACCAATCACTATTTTGGTTCCGTTTTCCATTTACACGCCCTCTAAACATGCTGAACGTGGCCATAAAGTCTCATAGACCTCTTTCTACCCAGCAAAGAATAAAGACTTGATACTATGTATGTGTAAATAAGTTTATTTATAGCTGTAAACGCATGCGGCAGAAAGTAACAAAATTAAATTTAAAATTAATTCTAACACTCATGTACAACTTAAAAATTAAATTTACACTGGATAAAATGGCAAAAAAATCGACATAGAGACGGGAAAATATTTTTAATGTGAAACAGTTCCTTAATTTTCGCTATGACAGAATTTCCATAGAGCCAGGCCAAGGTATGAGACCACCCTCTAATTTTTAAGATTACGTACTTATAGGTTAAAAACGGATCAGCCTTCGCTGTCCATCCGTCCTTCCAATCGTTCTCCGTCCGATTGTAGGTATCTTTAAACCGTAACACGTTAAGAATTTAAAATTTACCAATAATGTATATTTAAAAGAAAAATCTTACAGTCAAAATATCAAAATATACAAGAAAAAACTTCTTAAAGTTTATATTTGGAGCATTGCACTATACGGATGTGAAACATGGACACTAACAAAAAACGAAAGTAAAAAACTTGAAGCTTTCAAGATGTGGCGTTGGAGTAGAATGGAAAGAATAAGCTGGGTAGAAAGAGTCACTAATGAGGAGGTCTTGAAAAGGGTAGGTGAAAAAGACGCATATTGAAAACTATTGAGAACAGAAGAGGGAAGATGTTAAGACACCTAATAAGACATGACAATTTGATCAACAACATTATAGAAGGAAAAAGAGGACGCGGGAAGGCCGAGACACACTTTTATAAAATAAATAAAAGAAAAAATAAAGATTACTTCTTATAGAGAAGTAAAGGAACTGGCGGAAGAAAGAGAGTAATGGAAAAAGCTCCACCGACAAGAGCACAGCTCTTAAATTTGATGATGATGATGATTTATATTCAATAATTTAGATACACTTATATAACCGTATGTATAGATTCAAAAAGTTTACATTTTTCGTGGTCGTAAGTAGACCGTATTATGAGACGATTTTTTTTTTTTAAATCTATGGTATTATGTGATTTAATTTAAATGTGTAACAATCATGAAAACAATGTGTATATTGATTGCCACTATAACAAAAAATAATAAATAACTAACGCCCACCAACCTGCTAACCGTGGCTTTTAGGTCTTTAAGATTTGGGCTCTGCCTACCCCGCAGGGATAAAGACGTAATTGACATCATCAAAATTTAAGAGCAACGCTCTTGTCGGTGGAGCTCCCTCCATCTTGGCCTATTCTCTGCCAGTCTTTTCACATCCTGGTACGAAACCCTTTCCACTTTTTCCTTTATCTGTTTAAAATAGCTGTGTCTGGGCTTTCCTCTCCCTCTCCTTCCCTCTATTTTGCCTTCTATAATAGTTTTCATAAACTGATCGTGTCGCAACAAGTGTCCTATCATATTACCTCTTCGATTTTCTATCGCAGTTAAAATAGACCTTTTTTCTCCTACTCTATTTAAAACTTCTTTGTTAGTTGTCCTATCTATGCAGCTAATTTTCTCCATTCTTCTCCAGCACCACATTTCAAATGCTTCCAACTTTTTCCTTTCCTTCTGTGTTAAGGTCCACGTCTCGCAGCTGTAAAGAGCAATGTTCCAGATGTACACCTTGATAAGCCGTTTTCGCGTATTGTATGTATTTAATAATATTTGCCGTGTAGTATCCGGCAGAGTAGAATAAGACCACTCCAAGACTTCCCGTGGATGTCGTAGAAGGCGACTTAGGAAATACAAGCTAAACAAAGCTTATATACATCTGTGAGACCTTTCCAACCCGTCTGGCTAGCGTGGAGAGTGTAGGCCAAGTCCTCTGACATTTCTGGCCAAGTATGGCTCTAGTAGTACAGAGAGGGTCGTGCTCCTGTGCTGACCTGATTGTGATGATGATGTAATAATAAATAAAACTGGTCATCATAGAAGATATTATGTCAATCGATACGTATTTAAACGTAACCAATTAAAGGCCGATTCGAGCTGTTGAATCGAGTAACGAAGCTCGTAGGGCGAACGACAATCAAATATTACCGAAAGACTTAAGGCGCTGTGCATCAGAAGAATACCGTAAAACGTCTATTGTTTCGTCGCGCAGTTAGCCTTATTTTTCATGGAATACTAGCATGAAAACAACATGAAGTACAGTTCAAAGATCAAAATTAATGGTTTCATCAAAATATTTTGAATAAATATTTAAAACCTAGCAAAATAAAATAGCAAAAAGGCTTACCCAGAAAAAGTTTTGTCGCGAATTACTTGATATTTTCAGCGACAACCATGCGACAACTTTTTTACGTCTTTATAAAGTATAACTAAATACTAAACGAAAATGGCAGACACGGGTTTGAAATGAGACTAGTGACAGGCCAACCTGTATTGCCACTTTCAACCGCTACAAACGGTTAAGGGATACAGCGCCTTAAGTGGCGTAACCATACCATCTGAAGATCTGGGCCCATTGTATGAGTTAGCCACGAACTCATACAATGGGCCCATGAATTAATTTGCTGGCTTAGATATGCCCCTCGTTCTTGTACTCCAGGCCAGAGTCCCTAAAGTGGCCAACACAGGTGTCAGATTTTTCAAACCGTCTTAAGGCATCTGGCCTAGCTTGACCTAATGATGATAGCCGGGACCAATGGCTTAACGTGCCTTCCGTAGTAGGGAGGAGCTCGAGAAATGTATGTACCACTAGTTGTCACCAATCCCAGTGGAGACCACGCCCGGGGTTGCTTTTTTTAATGTATATTTGACGGAAAATTCTACTGTTCCCGAGGGAACCGTAGAAGAACCCGGGCAGACCCGCGGGCAAAAGCTAGTTCTTTATAAACCGTGAATTATATAGTGCCAATTTTTAATTCCGTCTAGAAACATAGCACGGATTTCAATACCACGGATAACAATCCGTTCTGAAATTAGCACAAAGGCAATGAATCTGAAGGATCCATTTTCCAGGAAAAGTATATTCCAACAATTCTTTCTTTTTTGTGGAATAAACAGAAGTTTATTCCACAAAAACGAATAAATTAAACAAAATGATCTGTTTTAGAAGAAGTAGATATTAAAATAGAAATGTTACTGATAACGTATTCTTAGCCCGTATCATATTTACTTAAAAATATAATACACACATATCGCAAATTTATAAAATCAACTGCATAAAAATGTGTTAAAAATGTAAAATATTGACTCTGTCAGCTGTAGATTATGACTGGTATTAGACAATAGAAAAATGTCAACTTAGTCCTGAGACTTAGTCTACCTGCGAAAATGAAAAGTAAAGTTTTCCAAATGTTAAGAAGGTACTGCACGAAAACTAAAGTTTTCCAAACGTTAAAAAGTTACTGCACGAAATTGTGAAATTTGACGTATTTTTTAATCACTAGTACAATTCGCTGGATTGATTTAGTACATAAATCAATCCATTTCTTTTATTAATTGGATAGTTTAGGTCGATCTTTACACAAGATTACCGCCGTGTTGGAATTTGAAACAGATACATATGAAATTTAAAAACAATCAATATTAATATTATTATATTATATACTATGTTTATGAGTTCATCGCTTTATGATTGAGCTAGGTTTAAATATAAACATCACTTCGAATGAATTATTTAAATATATACTCGGGATCAACTTAGAACAAATATAGGTATTTAAGTTTTAAATTTTTGACAATAAATGTAAGTTCTGAAAAACTTGCCCAACTTTATTAAGACGCTTAAACTTAGAAGTAACTTACATAAGATATCGCAACTTAAATATTTTGTTTCTTTGTTTGAATGCGCTAATCTCAAGAACTACTGGTTTAAATTGAAAAATTCTTTTTGTGTTGGATATTCCATTTATTGCGGAAGGCTTTAGGCTATAAAACATTACGCTGCGACCAATAGGAGCCAAGCATCAATAAAAAAATGTTTTGAAAACGAGGGAAAATTATTCATAGTTGAGGACATTCGATGCGTGCGATGCGTAAATGGTTCAAGTTACCCAAAAAATGTGTATTAAAGAATTATTCCTCTTTAAACGAACTAAAAAATGTCCGCGACAGTATATGTCTATAATAACAGAAATTGCCGCAGACGCAGTCGCGGGCAACAGCTAGTAATGTTATGATATCGAAAAACATTTTCCTTCGAAAAGTATGTAAAACAATAATTCTCACATAAAAATAATTATATTTACATCTTGCAGGTACAGCTCCCCCTTCTTTTTTTTATAAATCTGAAAATATTAAGACTTAATTTTTTTACATATACGTCTATTGGTTTTAAACAGCCTAATGGCTTGCGCAAAACTCGACGTTTTTCGTTCGCGCGGCACACTCTTAATTTATGCTTAATTCGACAGCTCCCTGGCGCAATGGTTAACACGCCAGCCTGCGACACGAGGGTGCCCGGGTTCGATTCCCGGCCAGGTCAAGATGGAAAATGATCTTTTTCAGTTTGGCCTGGGTCTTGGATGTTTATCTATATATGTATTTGTTATATAATATAGTACCGTTGAGTTAGTATCCCATAACACAAGTCTCGAACTTACTTTGGGGCTAGCTCAATCTGTGTGATTTAATAAACAGTAAGTCTTGTATATCTAGAAACACTCAATAAAGTCCTTCGAATCTATAAACTTGTTTACTTCCAATCCAGTCTGGAATTAGCACAAAGACAATGGATTTCAAGCATCAATTTTCCAGCGAGGAGTATCTAACAATCGCTTCGTTGGATGAGTTTACTCACTCGAAACGAAGAGATTACCTAATGAGCTCATTTTTAAAGATCGCACACAAAAGCGGAGATAGGGACAATGTAGCCATCGTTATTTGTAATTTTTACGATTCCCTTTTGTGTTTTGACCTTTATGTACCGGGATTTGGGGTAGAATGAGTTTTATATAAAGCTATGGGATAAATAGAATATGGACTGATGTATAAATAGATTTGCTCTGGAATGTTAACTATTATTGTAAACTAGATCTTTTCCCGCTCTAAGTAATAAAAAAAAATGCACTGGAAAGTATGACTGGAAAAAAAATAAGAACCTTATTATCTCCCTTCCATGCTGGTCTCGGAGAAATAAAAAAAAATATCAGCCACTTCAGTTCCCGCGCAGATCATAGAAGCCAATCGAGGGAATAGGTGAATATCTGAGGAATTATGTTATTAGGCGATGCGGCAAACAATCCATCACTATTTTTATTCCGTTTTCCACCTACACGCCCACCAATATGCTAATAGTGGCTTTTAGGTCTCATAGACCATGGGTCTTCTACCCCGCAAGGGAAAAAGACATGAGAGTATGTACATCCTCTTAAGATTTATTTGATTGACACATTTAGCGAAACATGTCCAAATGAAATTTTTTTTGTTACAAATAATAAAAAAAAAAAACAATAATTGCAAAATAAAACTTTCCTCGCAACGGGATTGTAAATGTAAATAAGTAAACTCAGTGACATTCGCTCTATCTTAACAAAGTCTAAGTAATTCAATAATAATCTTTCATATAAAAATCGACTTCAATGAAACTACGAAACCAATTTCAATAAAATTTAATGAGATCCAATTCAAAAAAATAATTTTTAAAATTAGCTTATAAATGACGGTAGGACAAGCGGTAACAAACATTAAAAAAACTTACTATCGAATTTATAACCTTCTCCTTTTTTATGAAGTCGGTTAATTATCAATCCATCATTAAATCATCGTCAAGTAGCAAATACTGATAAATTAATATCAACAACAATTTGTAGTGAGTGATCAATTTTGATTGCCACCTGTGATGTTTCTGTCACCAATTAGACCAGTGTTTCTCAAAGATACAAAAATACAGATATTAAATATATCGTCATAACCGCTGGGGGTCTGTGGGCGCGATGCACGCACACACTAGAAGAAAAACAAGACCAGCAAGCTGCTCGGCCCGACTACGGTCACGTCAAAACGTTTTCTACATAAAAATATATTTTATGCACCTTATTAAATATGTATTTCAAGTACACGCTGTTTGCTGTTGAAGAATCCTTTGCGACAGCCTCAACAACAGGTCATCATAATCAGGTCCTTTTTAGTCTCCACTACAGGAGCAGGACCCTCTCTGTACTACCAGAGCCATACTTGGCCAGAGCAGTCAGAGGACTTGGCCTACACTCTCTACGCTGGCCAGACGGGAGAGGTCTCACAGATGTTTTTAAGCTTTGTTTAGCTTGTATTTCTTCAGTGGTCCTATTCTATTCTGCCGGATACCACACGGCTTCAACAACTAGGTAAATTTTGAAAATCGGGACGATATTGAGATCTTGGAATCAAGATAACTAATAAAATACAAATCGTGAAATAAAAAAAAGTAAAGATGGAATAATAAACCTGCCTTAACAATGCATTAGTAGAGTCCCTCAAGAACAGTACTTTATTCGTAATTTTGTACGTTCGTATATTTGTATGTAATACAAAAATTGGTAGGCGTGATAGTGTAGCAAACAAAGTAATAGTATAGTAACTGTTGTATTTATTATAATGTAAGTGTTACGATTTCTATTATAAAGAAAAATCCATTAAAATAACATGACTGTATAGATTCTACGCCAAAAAAGTTTGAAAACCACTGAATCGATCACAATAGCGGAATAACATTGCGGCATCGTGTGATAGTTGATAGAGCAAGAGCCAGTGACAGCCGGACCTTCGTTATTTTATAAAAACTGAAACTTCCTTGCTTTGTTTTGCTTTGGGTGCCAACAAATATAACAAGAGTGTATAAAAAGGGCTTCCCAAATTTTCGTTTAAAAACGTAAGATATCTCAGTATTGGTATTCTATGTATGCATATGATGTTGTCCATCGAAAGGAACTCTGGTCACCTTTCTGATCACTTTTGGTCAACTATCTGCTTGCTGTTCGTTCTACTAAAAAAAATAGCAACATTATCACAAAATTATAGAGGCTAAATACGTTAAGTATGTATCCATAAGTGACGCATTTATCTCTCTTAACGGACGATAATTTTATCACGTAAAATTATCGTCAGTTAACCGACTTCAGAAACAAACAATTTTATTTGCATTTGCTGAATTTAAAGCTCAGCTATATGTTAAAAAAACTTTTTACGTTATTTGTTTTCGGGACACGCATTTCAAGGAATTCATAGCAAAATCAACCTAGACGTGTAATTGCTTAGAAAAAAAACTTGTATCCTAGGTTTTATTTGTCGTGAAAAATATGCCTATTGATTTTTTAGGTTTTAAAAACTAACGAGGGTCTTGCTGCCGCTGGCTCTTCGTCCATGACACGTGGCGCGGGATTCTCATGCATTCCGAATTTCGTTAATTTACACCCGCATCAGATGGTTAATCATGCTTTAGTTGCTGCTGCTGCGTGAAACTGGGATTTACGTGAAATTCCTAGTTAGAATATATTATGCTATCGGCCATTCCGACTCAGTAAATGTTAGTTACTGTTGTACTAGAATAATCCAAATAATATTTTACTTCCTCACCAATTAATATCTCCATTATTAAATTTTTTGCATTATTACAGCTTTGGCGAGCTCCGTGGCGCAGTGGTTAACACGCCAGTGCGACACGGGGTGCCCGGGTTCGATCCCCGGTCAGGTTAAGATGGAAAATTATCTTTTTCAGATTGGCCTGGGTCTTGGATGTTTATATATACATGTATTTGTTAAAAATATTATAGTGTCGTTGAGTTAGAATCTCATAACACAATCTCGAACTTACGTTGGGGCTAGCTCAATCTGTGTGATTTGTCCGTATATATTTATTTATTTATAACTTCGGTAACTGTTTGAACCTATATTTCGCCTGTCATATGCTGTATAGTAGTCACTTGCTGTGTAGTAGTTGACACTAATGTCATATAGGGCCCAAGAGGTGCTTTTGATGAAACCAGCACCATATTTAAGTATGCCACCCGGTCAATTCGTGTGGGTTGATTCCATAGAAAAAGATGAAACTCAAAAAAAATGGAATTTTGACATTGGTCTCAAAGGAAAAGTTGTTCATATCGGGCTGAATCACTCCTTCAAGGATCAGACAGGGTTTTTTTTACATATTGCATAAACAAATATATTTAGTTTCTACATATTATTTTTCCTGGAGTATGCACCTTTTCATGCGCAAAGCATTTTTTACGCACTGACACTATGAGCAGCGTTCTATGCACTTTTTTAATTACACTATCTATCTTTATAAACATACACGCCGCCTTATTTTCTATTTGTTATTTAATTTGTTTGTTTGTTTGTGATATCTTTATTGTACATACAAAGAAGCTATAAAAATACAGTTAAGAAAGATCAATCTACAAGGGCGGACTTATCCCAAGATGGGATCTCTTCCAGTCAACCGGCAATTTCTTCAATTTTAAATGGATTCACACCACACATTTGTTCTTCAGGTCACAGCTGAAAATCAGTGTATTGCTCTCGGGCAATATTACCACTGAGCTGTGTCCTTTTTGTATTGCTGTAGCGCATGCATTGAAAATTGCGCAGGTATATTATTTATTTAATTTTTATTCTTACTTCTTTTTGTATTGCTGTGTATTTTTTTGTATGTTTGTTATGGCAGCAAATAAATGAATTATCTATCACTTACAAGACAATAGCTCCTTGCAGCTAATGCTAGCATTAGGAAGGGTTTTACACAAAGGGGTGTACGCTTATCTGTAATTTTTCTTTTACCAACCCCAGTGGCAAGGATCTAGCGTTTGAGGGTCCTTATTCAGAATTGGTCCAGAAGTGGGTCTGGTATGCAGCCTTTTTATATGCTGTAGGAAGGAGAAGCCGTGTGGTATCTGGCAGAGTAGAATAGGACCACTCCAAGTCTTCCCGTGGATGTCGTAGAAGGCGACTTAGGAAATACAAGCTAAACAAAGCTTATAAACATCTAAAAGACCTCTCCAACTCGTCTGGCCAGCGTGGAGAGTGTAGGCCAAGTCCTCTGGCTGCTCTGGCCAAGTATGGCTCTAGTAGTACAGAGAGGGTCGTGCTCCTGTAGTGGAGACTAAAAAGGACCTGATGATGAGGAAGGAGAACATATTGTGTTGGAGGAATAGATTATTAGGTTGATCCGTACACTAGCATTCGCCCGCGGCTCCGCCCGCGTCATGTCGATCCCTCGGGAATAGTACTTTTTCCCGGAATAAAAGGTGGCCTATGTCCTTCTCCGTACTCCAGAGAACTTGTATGCAAAATTTCATGATGATCATGATGATCGGTTCAGTAGTTACGGCGTGAAAGCGTAACAAACAAACAAACAAACAAACAAACAAACAAACAAACAAACAAACAAACAAACAAATAAACAAACAAACAAACTCACTTTCGCATTTACAATATTAGTAAGGACTAGCTGTTGCCCGCGGCTCCGCCCGCGTTAGTGTCGATCCCTCGGGAACAGTAGAATTTCCCGGAATCAAACATACCCTATGTCCTTCCTCGGGCCTCACACCTCCATACCAAATTTCATCCAAATCAGTTCAATGGTTGAAGCATAAAAAAACGACAGACAGAGTTACTTTCGCATTTATAATATTAGTATTAGTATGGAAGTATGGATATTATTTATACTTCTAAGTCCAGAAATGAGAAAATTTCCATAAAACCTTTACCCTCCCATTTTACCCCTTTAGGAGTGAATTTTGTCCATTTCACCCACATATATGTTTTTAAATTGTAATCGAGAACTTACATACCTATTTATTTTCATACTTCATAGTCCAGAAATGAGAAAATTTCCAATCCAACTCCCTTCTGGGGGATTTTTTTCCAGTTGACCTACACAGATCTTTTTCAATTGTAGTCGTGAATTTATTTACCTTTTTTCATACTTCTAAGTCTAGATATAAGTAAATTCCTATACAATCTTTACCCCGCTATTTTACCCCTTCAGGGAAAAATATCGTCCATTTTACCTACACAGATATTTTTAATTGTAACCTAGAACTTGTATATTTATTTTCATACGTCTTAGTCCAAAAATGAGAAAATTTCCATACAAAGTTTATACCACCCACCCACCCCCATTTTACGCCTTAAGGGGGGAATTTTGCAAATTTCATCTACCTACACACATCTTTTTTAATTTTAATCGAGAACTTATATACCTACTTTCATACTTCTATGTCCAGAAATGAGAAATTTCCATATAAATTTTACCCCTTTAAAAGTTAAATTTCTTAAAAATCCTTTCTTACCGCTCACTCACATCATTAAACGAACCCCTGTACCAAATTTCAAGTTTCTAGGCGCAGCAGTTTCGGTTGGTTTGCCGTTTGCCCGCGGCTACGCCACCGCCGTTAGTGTCCATCCCTCAGGAACAGTTTGGACCCTCAAAGGGGTGTCTCAGGTCATCAATATGAACAACTTTTTCTATGGGACCAATGCCGGGAACTCAAAAAAATTCGTCATTTCCATAAAAAAGAGTCCCGCCGCCCGGCCAGTTTGTATGGGAATGTTGAATTTTTTTTTGAGTTCCCAGCATTGTTCCCATAGGAAAAGTTGTTTATTTTGATGGTCTGAGTCACCCATTTAAGGGTCCAAAACGATAAAAAATTCACCGTGTATATTTGCAGGCAAACTAATGCCTTGAATTAATTCAAATGATAATAATTTTTTTTTTAATGAACCGATTTTCATGAAACAAACTTTAGATGTTTTGCTGAGTTAAAACAAAGCAATTGGCGAAAGTTTGAAGTAAATCGGTTCAGTATTTTCGGAGATAATCGTGATCATACATACAGACAGACAGACAGACAGACAGACAAGAAATTCGAAAAAAATTTTTTTGCTTTCTATTATTCTTTTTAAGTGTCCCTCTATCCATTTCAGTCAAAAATTCTAAATGTACAGACAAAATATTTTTACTGTTTTATTATATGTATATAGATATGATAATCTAAACGATTTACGATCAATCAATTGAAACATATCCGGAAAATAAAAATAAAAGTTGTGACAGTTACCGCAGCATCCACTGTACTCATAAGTGCCACAGCGACAGCAAATATTACTTTTTTGGAACAATTCGCGCGAAATGTCCTGTGTTCGGTGTTTCGTGAATAATTAATTTGTTTCGTCGAAACGAATTCACTGTTTGCTAAAGGTGAACGGTAATCCTGAAACGGGAGGAACGGGCGAAATGTACTCAAAGGACAGTGAATTTAATGCATGGAGCAGACAAAACAGTCACTGCCAACGGGCAACTAGCGGCTTCCGTCACAGTGACGTCACAGCCACCGCGCCGGCCGACCAGTGAATTTTGCTAGTTATTTGGTCATAACTTCGTCAATTTTTATCGTAGATCAATAATTTTTGCACTGTATGTTATGGATTTCTTAGCTCTATAATCCTGCATTCTCAACTAAAAACTTTACGGATCCTCATTGTCGGTTTCTTCCGCTTACATTTTGTTCCTAATGACTATGATTTTCAGTTAAACACCTTTTTTTATTTAAACTTGAAAGTGGACTATATTATTAGAATTCTACGTGCATGATTTTTTTTTTTTGTTTTTCTGAATTTATTTTTTGTGAAATGCTCATAAAAAGAACTCGTTTGAGATGTTGTACATACGTTTTGATGACAAATGTCGTCATTTTTCTATTCTTTTTCTAACTTTTATCGCGTAAATCAAGCTTACTCTTGTCCGTAAATACGTGCAAAATATCACTTTAGTTAAATTTATCAAACCCGAAATGATACTAAAACGAGAGTATGAAAAATCCAATTTACTTGAAATTCTTTATATAAAAACGCTGATTTCATAGGTAAAGACTGAATATAATAAATGCTGCAGTGTAAAATTGTATCATTGGCTGACAAACCCCGCCATATTTATTTGGATAAGTGATACGTATAATATTTATTAAAAAAAATAATGACTTGCAGATCGTAAAAGCCAATCGCTTTAAGGTCTAGAAAAACCTAGTCTTTGTCTATCCCATAAGGGAAAAGACGTAATAGTATGTATATATTCATATTCTTGTAAAAGATTGATAAATAGCACATTATATCTATTATTCAACTCTTTCCACTTGTCCAAACTTAAATTCATTACCGGAAGCTTTCCATAGGAAATCAAAAATCACCCTAGCCTGGAAGAGATTTCCTTGGTGGTAAGGCCCCATATTGTTATATTTTATATTTTTTTATTTTGAAGTAAAATAATGTTTATTTTACTTCAAATGTCTCTTTATAGTGCAAAAAGTATTTATACTTTAAGCGAATGGAGCAATACTGTAAATCAGCCTTTTTTGTAAATGATCCGTAACACGATCTAAACTATTTACCTAATAAATACAATGTAATGAATATCGTTATGTGCGTTCACAGCCAAAACTACTAGTGCTAGAAAACTAAAATTTGGAAGCTAATTAGACAATTTGTAGACACAAATGAATATCAATTCCATGGACAATAACTCAATGTCACTGTTTTACACATTATTTCAATTTTACAGACAAGTAGCTGTAGAATTATACTACAGACAGTAGAATTGTTTCTGTCTGCATTGGGCCGTTTTAATTAAACGGACTGTGTTATAATAACTTAACCGGTGTTCCTTGATTGTGATAACGAATACCCATTTTAGTCTGCTTACTTAATATCTAAGCTTATAATATAATAACTAAGCTTATAATATCTGCTTACTTGACATTTATATTTATATTAATTTAGATTTAAGTAGGTAGGAAATTTATTAAACCATTGACATATAATAAACTTGACATTTTAAAGAACTAAAAAGCTAAATTCATTTATGATTAAATTCAACATCTATTTAAGACCTAAATATAAATACCTAATGACAATATTCGCAATCTTGACCTATATCTATATTATGTTATTATAGCATTTTGCATTAAGACTTTTGTACAAGACATAATAAATAATCCGCATGCCGTTCCAGAACTATTTTGCGATGCCCCTACAGGGTTCATGTTGTACCTACAATTTAAAAAGCGACTGTAGTAATTTAAAGTGTATTTTACCTGTACAATGTAAAAGAGCAATAAATAAATTGAATACTTAGTTAAAGCAGTATTTCACTAGAATGTCTTAATTTCAATAACCACAGACTGAAATTATTTTTGTTGAAATATTGAAATCTTCATCATTGAGCTCTTATCTACCAGATTAACGGTAAGAGCGCAACATAAGCGAATGGTACCGGATTTGAATAACTGGCCTGACCTGGAGTGCTATTTTTGAAATGAAGCCGTTCGTAAACGAGCGATTTATCCATACATTAATCACTCGATGATGAGTGTCACACTTTCAAAAATAGTACCTCTGTTTAAAACCGAATCTCAATCACGGTTATTTTCATCGAGTTGTACCTGTTTTGTTTTTTTTTAATATTTAGGATGGCAAACGAATAAGCAAGTCACCTGATAGTAAGTGATCACCGCTGCCCATGGATAACTGCAACACCAGGGTGTGACTTTTTTTTCAGCCTCCGGCTCTCTCATTCACGTTAATGTCGATCCCACAGAAACAGTAGTCTTTTCCGGAATTAAAGGTAGCCTGTGTTTTAATCCAGGTAATAACCTAACTGTGTGCAAAACAAAAATTCGTCGAAATCCGTTCATCCGTTTTGGCGTAATTGAGTAACACATATCCATACATCCGTAATCCATACATACTCACAATCTTTCACGTTTCTTATAAAAGTTAAAGTCTCTTAAAGTTGTTAAAGTTAATCGTTAAATAAATCAGAACGAAACTCATATTTACGATACCAGGAAATCAGAAAACACATGGTTTTCTCCAATATTTATACGAAATCTCTCCTAACTCAAACCTAAACCAACAAAAATAATCCCAAGTGAAAACTCAAATCAGAAGCATATGGACGTAAACCCGCCGAGCGGTTCCTGATAAGTGCATAGTACATAAGCAGGGCTATTCCGAACCGATTCTAATAACAGTTACCACTACGGACCTCGTAAAAACGTATTGCGATGTGGTTTCCACTACGAATTAAATTCTCTACACAGTATAGCCAACACCCTAACAGTAAACTGACAAGCTGAAGTTTTCAGGAAAATGTAAAGGGGATATTTTAAACTGTGTCAACCAAAGAGGGCAAGCGCGGCGTACAGTGACCACAATAATACTCTATTACGCGAACTGTTTTGAGAGCGTTATTTTGCTAATGTGTGGAAAGCAGACGGGGTGCACTAACAACGGTCGCATTATCGGATACATTTCCATGTTTGGCGAATCAAAATCAATGTTTGTTGTAGCTTATGCTCAGAGTTTATGATGTCCATAAATACTTAAGTAGTGCAATTGAGCGTGAACTTATGATTATGGTGTATTAGGAAATTGAGGTTTTTACATGGATATACACATATAAACATAATTTTACGTCTCAGCCCCTTGCGGGGTAGATAGAGGCCAGGTCTTAAAGATCTGCGTTATATGGAAAACGGAATCAAAATTGTGATGGGTTGACAGCTGCATCGCCTACTTACATGGTTCTATAGATTTTCGCCCATTTACTCGGCTTAACGATTTGCGCGGGAAGAGAAGCTGCTGGTACATTCTGTGTTTTCTCCCAGAGCAGTATTGAAGATTGTTTATTTTTAACTTCCAATTAGGGTAGTTATGAATAAAAAAAAATTAAATTAAAATTTTTATGTCATATGACAATAAGAACAACTTTCCCAATAGTCCATTGAAATGTTTCATTTTTTGGGTTCAGCAAGCTTTTGTCTCTAACAACGCAAATTTTTTTTAGATATGAGGGGGGATTTAGTGTAAAGTAAAATCCAAGTTTGTGGGGTTGCTAACCTTGTCCCACGGCCACCATGTTGGAAAAAGGGGTTCAAATGGTTTTTACAGTTTATCTGCCAAACTATAGGTCTCACAAAAAAAATGTTATTGTCACTTTTGTGTATGTAACTTTTCAATGGAGTAACTGGAATACTATATTTTTTTTAATAATGTTGTTTATATTTGTAAGCTAATGTCTAAATGTAAAGTATCACGTAAAATATAAAAAATAATTATTTTAATTAAAATGTAGAAGAGATTAATTAGAGTAAATATAAATATATACGGACAAATCACACAGATTGAGCTAGCCTCAAAGTAAGTTCGAGACTTGTGTTATGAGATACTAACTCAACAATACTATAATTTATAATTACACATCCAAGACCCAGGCCAATCTGAAAAAGATCATTTTCCATCTTGACCTGGCCGGGGAAAGAACCCGGGCACTCTCGTGTCGCAGGCTGGCGTGTTGACCGCTGCACCACGGAGCTAGCCAAAATTTATCACGTAAAATGTAAAGAATAATTATTGTAATTAAATTGTAGAGAATAATTAGAGTAAAATGTAATGAAGTATACAGTCAAGTTTATAAAACCGTACCTTTTATTCGCCTCTTCCAAATACCATCTCTGACTTTTAGTAAAGCTGCTGCTTTTAATAAACTATAGAAAGCCAGATTAATTAAATTGTGTCGTAAAGTTCTAGAAGCTTTTCTACAAAAAATATCGTGAATAAAGCGCTTGAAAGCGACACAACTTGCGACACCTGTTTTTGTGGCTACAACTTTACTCCAACTGCAAGTTTTGCCAATTTATCATTACAGTTAAAAGCATCTGTATTTATATGTTAATAAAGTTCAAATACAGTTATTTTTGGTTGATAATAAAGTTGCTAATGATACAATACCTAAGTTTGGAACACGAAGTAAACTAATCTGCTAATGGCAAAGAAACTTTTGGACGGATGAGACAATAATTATGGTTTGTGTGGTTCAATGGGGAGGATTACGTGGGCGAGTGAATCATTATGGCGATAGGCGGAGTACTCACGTATGGCTATTAAAAATGATAAAAACCATCGATATATGCCCACTTATGTAACTATCTTCTATAATATATAATGATTCACTCGCATAAAAACGGCAAAAAAATCATGTCTGTTGTATGGGAGCCCTCCTTTAATATTAATTTTATCTTTTTTTAAGTGTTTATACATATTTTGCATTCACAATGCTATTTTTTTGATATGCTCTTATTAAATTAAGAAATAAAATATGGTGAAAAATTCCAAGCGGACGGGATTAGAACCTGCGACCTTAAGTCTATGTACGACTTACGCTTTTCCAACTGAGCCACCGCCTGTTCTAACCTCGGCGCCGAAATTCTCCACCATATCCGTTTCCCCTTATACGTATTATCTTTATTTAATTACTGTCAATGTCGATCCCTCGGGAATAGTAATTTTTCCCGGGATAAAAGGTAGCCTATGTCCTTCTCCGCACTCCAGAGAACTTGTATGCAAAATTTCATGATGATCGGTTCAGTAGTTACGGAGTAAAAGCGTAACAAACAAACAAACAAACAAACAAACAAACAAATAAACAAACTCACTTTCGCATTTATAATATTAGTAAGGATTTATTTCCAAAGTAATATAATTAAATATTCTGTGAATATTTCAAGCGCCTACCTGTTGCCGTTGTCAATATCGAGTAAAAACAAGCAAAAACATTACGTTTGTTGTATGGGAGCCCCCTTAAATATTTATTTTATTCTATTTTTTAGTATTAATTGTTATAGCGGCAACAGAAATACATATTTTGTGAGAATTTCAACTGTCTAACTATCACGGTTCATGAGATATATCTTGGTGACAGACTGACAGACAGACAGACAGACAGACGGACAGCGGAGCGATATTAATACGGTCCCGTTTTTACCCTTTGGGTACGGAACCCTAAAAATCGTACCCAATAGGAGTTTGGACCACATGGGATCGTGAGCACTCGCCTTTATTCGCGATCGCACATCGCATGTTCAATCACACAATTACTTAAGAAGGGGGAAGGGGGACTAATCGAAGCGTCTCGAATATTTTATGGCCTTAAGTGTAATGAGCCAATTCCTAAAATTACTTTTACATATCGGCATTCCTCCCTAATGATCGTTTTATTATCAGAAGCCTTAGTCGGGTCGTATATTTTATTACATTTTTTTTTAATTTCAATATTTATTTATTCTATAAATAACTTTAACAATATATTTAATACTAACTAACAACTAGAACTAAGTATAACTGTATAATATTCATGGTGAAATTTTGATCGTTCTGGACCCTTGAATTGGTGACTCAGACAATCAAAATGAACAACTTTTCCTATGGGAACAATGCTGGGAAATAAAAAAAAATCGACGTTCCCATACAAACTGGCCGGGCGGCGGGACTCTTTTGTATGGAAATGACGAATTTTTTTTTGAGTTCCCTGCATTGGTTCCATAGAAAAAGTTGTTCATATTGATGGTCTGAGTCACCCCTTTAAGGGTTCAAAACGATCAAAATTTCACCGTGTATACACAAAATAAAAGATATCTATAAATAAAAAATGTCTCGCAGATCATTTGCCTTGTGGTAACTGCCCAAAAGGCTGGCCGTATTGCCACGTTAAATGGTGCAATGCTAATGCGTTGTGCAAAAAAATTGCCAGCCCTCTGGTCACCAGATACCTCGACCAGTCGCTTGTTTATGGTTTTATATAATTCATGAGCTGAAGGGCCCCACGGATCCATAGTCTCCACCCTAAACGGCTCAAATATATAGCCATTGCCTAGGCATGCATATTTGCGACGTTTGAGGGACTCGGCGGTGGCTGGTGGGAACTTCCTTACCATTAGGTGACCAACTTGCTCGTTTGCTGTCCTATATCATAAAATAATCCTTACTTCCTTACCAATATTATAAATGCGAAAGTGAGTTTGTTTGTTTGTTACGCTTTCACGCCGTAATTACTGAACCCGATCATCATGAAATTATGCATACCTACCCGTTGTCTGAGGTACGGAGAAGGACATAGGGTATATTTTGTCCCGGGGTAAAGTACTGTTCCCGAGGGATCGACATTGCTATATATGACATAAAAACAAAGATCTACTATTAATATATATTTGCATAAAACCACTTAAATGTATGTAAGGAAAAAAAGGGAAAATAAATAACGACAATAAAAATTAACATAAAAATATAAAAAAACAAGTAGGGATTACTTACGCAACATCGCAAAAATGCGCCATGATAAGTTACCCTCTATTTTATAATAATTGATTAACTTATATAATAAACCGCTTGCCGTTCCACATTTTTTAAGTTTGCGAACAAGGGTTCATATACCTAATATAACTACAGTGCAGGGTATTATTATAAACGCTGATGTAAAGTGAAATATGAAATAAAATAAATGAATTGAATTGACGCGAACATAGCCGCGGGCAAAAGCAATAAAAAAGAGCATAAATCGTCTTACCACAAACCAAAGCAAGAAATATAATAACAATAACCCTTAAATTTTTATACGGAAAATTGTTGGAATTTATTAAAAATTCATACATCTTTGTATACTTTGGTAAAATAATCGTACAAGTAGACATGATACATCGACACACTGGAAGCAAGTTGAAACCTTTTACGTTATAAAATAAGCTAGAAATGAGACTGGGGATTAAGGGGCTCAGGTAATACGTCACACATCGTACTGCCGTAGCACGTAACTTGGTAAGTTTGAAAAGAACATTTTGTTATTTAGGTCTAGTGGAAAGTTATCTTATGAATAGTAGACAATGATATTAACATGTAAATAGGCAAAAGAAATTTAGTAAAAAAACACCTGTAATAAAATTAATTTTAAATGGGAATTGAGATTATGAATACCAGTTACCTACTTAGAACCTATATTACACATTGTGCTGCCATACATAGCTGCCATAATGAATTCAGTGTGTTTTAAGGATTTTTAGGCTACTTAAATTGTTTTTTAAATAGCATTACAATGCTCGGTACATTATTAAAATTGAAAATATGTGATGAAAGAGAACTCGGCCACAGGTAGGATTCGATTCGATGAAGAAGTACGCATGCTTGAAATGCGTATACCCTACGGGGTAATGTGATGAGAGAATTCGACGCGGTGATTCGAAGACGGTGGTGTAATGGTATCACACTTAGGGCGTTAACCTAAGCGACGTGGGTTCGAATCCTACCTGTGGCCGAGTTCTTTTTCATCACATATTTTCAATTTTAATTTTTAGGCTATATTATATGTGGTAAATGTTAATCTCAAACGAGCTGCAAACTACTTTTTAAAAAACTTCGAATATTAACTCTTGTAAGCCTATATATATACGAGGTGTGTATTTTCGTTAGAAATAATAAGCACCTGTTCAGGTCACGAGGCAATCATCGTAATTTTAATTGTAGATTTCCAGACCGCCTGCTATTACCTGCGAATAAAACCGTAATTTGCTTTAAAAACCGTAATTTGCGTTACTATGTGCGTTAGAATATACAATTGTGTTCCTGAGGAGTTCAAAAAATTATCTTTAAATCTAGTTAAAAGTAAATTGCATGACTGGTTTAATTGAAAAAAACCTTTTATAATATAGATGAATATTTTGACACTTATCATAATATTTAATAAAACAATCAAATAACTGAATTGACATTATTGTAATAGAATAGGTATAATGTATGACTAAATTAATTTTTAATTTGTACTTTGCATGCTGGAAACAGCTAAATGTGTGAAACTCATACTCTAATCTATATCATACTCTAACTTACTTATTTAAGACTACCATACATTTGAAACCACATTTATAAAGAACTTTGAACTTTGAATAAGAGTTTGAGAAATCAATAAAAAAATAGTGAGATTGACATTATTAAACAACAGAAAAATATTATGAATGCAATAAATTGGTTTCCAGGTAGGTATATAGCTAAAAACAATAGTACGGATCTAATGAAAATAAAAGTAAATGCCCTGGAAAGCTTCTGGAAATCAGAGGCTAATGAGATATAGAGTTTAGATATGCATATGTTAGGTGACTAAGAATAGGGTCCTTAGGAATCCCTACAATTTTATTTATTATTTAACCTTACATCTAGTCAAGCAACACGTGATGCGACTAAAGCTTTACTCTCTTCCCATTACCAATATCATTAGATGTCTCGCTGGGAGGTCCTAGCATCATATTGTAACCAAGATTACTAAAATAAGTGACTTTTTAAGAAAAAATAACTCTTATGTAACGATTGGCTACAAAAAAATTTACTATTTCCTTCCTGTGACATATTTCTTCAAAGTAGAAATAAAGTAATAATATAGGGACATACATATCACAAAAATTGAGCTAGCCCCACAGTAAGTTGTGAACTTGTGTCGTAGGATACTAACTCACGAAACTATATTTTGTAATAAACTCAACGGAACTATATTTTTCAGATTGACCTGGGTCAATCTGAAAAATATAGTTTTCCATCTTGATGTGGCTGGAAATCGAACCCGTGAACCCTGGTGTAGCAGGCTGGCGTGTTAACAACTGCGCCACGGAGCTCGCCAGAAATCATATCAGGCGCAAGTAGTCCACTGCTGGACATAGGCCTTTCCCAAGTATTTCCAATACGACCGGTTTGAAGCGGCCAGCATCCTCTAGAAATATACATATAATATCTATTTTATGTATGTACAGTCAGACAGAAATACCTGACCAGGCCCTCTACCTATATCTTGAACTAGCTGTTGCCCGCGACTTCGTCCGCGGAAATTTCTGTTATTATGATTAATTAGTTCTTTTCTTAGTATAAATGAACAATTTTCCCCCGTTTTCAAAACATTTTTTGTTGATGCTTCGCTCCTATTCGTCGCAGAAGAATGTTTTATAGCCTAAAGCCTTCCTCAATAAATGGACTATCCAACACAACAAGATTTTTCAATTCGAACCAGTATTTCCTGAGATTAGCGCGTTCAAACAAACAAACAAACTCTTCAGCTTTATAATATTAGTATAGATTTTCTCTTAAACTATTAATAATAATAACATGAAAATGTATACACGGAAAGATTAATGAAGTCTTTCTTAGTATAAATTTTCATGTTAATATTATTTATAGATGAAGGGAAAATTCAAGATATATGTAAAGGGGCCTGGTCAGGTATCTCTCTCCCTGACTGTACCTATCTTAAAACAATAATAGAGGGAATTAAGCTAGCTAAAACCATTTGAGAGTAATAAGATAGATAAACAGATAAGGCAAAAAATATATATAGTAACAAATATAAAACAACTAGCTTTCGCCCGCTGCTTCACCCGCGTCAGTGTCGATCCCTCGGGAACAGTACTTTTTCCCGGGATAAAAGGTAGCCTATGTCCTTCTCCGTACTCCAGAGAACTTGTATGCAAAATTTCATGATCATCATCATCATCATCATTTCGAGTAGGTGTCACAGTCAATCGACCATGCACACCCTGGTGTCAGAGTTCTTCGGAACCGCCTCTCGGCCTCTGACGTGGTTCCTTTAACAACAACCAGATGGCAGCCGGGACCACCGGCTTAACGTGCCTTCCGAAGCACGGAATCATCTTTATTATCAGACAATCAGGTGACTCAAGCCTGCAATGTCCTAACCAAACTGGAAACAACTAAACAAAGTATGCTTCCGGTGGGAATCGAACTCACGACCCCCGGGTCAACAAGCAAACGCCTTAACCACTGGACCACGGAGGCTGTCAATTTCATGATGATCGGTTCAGTAGTTAGGGCGTGAAAGCGTAACAAACAAACAAACTCACTTTCGCATTTATAATATTAGTAAGGATAAGGATTTTTCAATAATAAGATTCAGCTGGGCGCAGTTACGTACATATTTCATAAGAATGTACTTTAACGCCGCGTGAACTGCGATAGAAAATGCAGTATTCTCGACAGGCTGTAACTTATACTAGTCTGTTCTCAGTGTCGCTAGTGTTAAACTTATCCTTACTGACATAAGCTATTTTATTATTTTTCAAATTATATTTTAAAATATTCGTATGAGCTCGACAGAAAACTGGTATTTTTGTTTCCTCGAAATAATATCTCCTACTAAAAAAAAATTAAACGTGAAATATTCGCGTTAAAAACGGAGCCACCATTATTTTTCAATCACGACGTCATAAGAACAACAATGTACGAAACGTTTATTGATGAAACTGTGTGTTTGAACTATCTATCTATAATTTAAGAACTGTGTTCTTGTCGGTGGAGTACTCTCCATGTCTCTCGGTTCTCAGCCATTCTTTTTACCTCTCCATATGACACAACTCCAGCCTTTTCCTTTATCTCATCCAAATATGCTCTTCTTGGTCTTCCCTTCCCTCTCCTTGTCTCAATGAGAGGGAAAGCTGAATGTGTTTAAACTAGAACAAGTAATTTAAAGCCATACATCCTTACTAATATTATAAATGCGAAAGTGAGTTTGTTTGTTTGTTTGTTTGTAACGCTTTCACGCCGTAACTACTGAACTAATCCTCGTGAAATTCTGCATACAAGTTCTCTGGAGTACGGAGAAGGGCATAGGCTACCTTTTATCCCGGGAAAAAGTACTATTCCCGAGGGATCGACATTAACGCGGGCGGAGCCGCGGGCGAAGGCTAGTTTACAATATAAAGATATCTCAAAATTCTACTGTTATAAACTTGTTTATAAACAAAAAAGTATATGTTGCAATGAAGTTACTCACAAGAAAACATGGCGGTCGGCGTTTCCAGTCACGTGACATACAAGTAAAAAATGCGACTTGCATTTTTAAATAAATATAAAATTGTCTATCTGTAAAGTCGGTGAAGAAATTGTATCGACATGCGTTAATTTTTTTTGACGTGATATCTATACTAATATTATAAAGCTGAAGAGTTTGTTTGTTTGTGTGTTTGTTTGTTTGTTTGAACGCGTTAATCTAAGGAACTACTGGTTCAAATTTGAAAATTGTTTTTGTGTTTGATAATTCATTTATTGAGGAAGGCTATAGGCTATAAAAGCATCAAAAAAAATGATTTGAAAACGGGGAAAAAATATACATCTATACTAATTAATAATAATAACAGAAATTGCCGCGGACGAAGTCGCGGGCAACAGCTAGTAGTCTTATAAATCGATGAACGCCGGCTGCACGCACCAAAAAGTCTCACGTTCAGTGTGCAATCGAGAGCGTGGAACAAGCAACGCAAACGAGTTGGCAACGCATTAGCACCTCTTCTGGTGTTGCAGATGTCCATGGGCGACGGTGACCACTTTTGATCAGGTGACTCGTCTGCTCGTTTGCCGTCAAAAATACATATAAAAAAAGCAATAGAGAAGCACGATCGGCCTAAACGTTCGGCTTGTGATGCAACTATCGGAAGCGTTCGGCTTGTGACGCGTTATCTCTCTGCTACCGTCAACACTTACCTAAAATTATCGTCAGTAAACTAACTTCTGTTGAAAAACAATTACAATCGGAGAAGGGAATCACTGCTGTAGAGCCAGAGAGAACACACCAGCATCTAGATACATGACATCAAATGCAGCGATAGTTTCGAATACATTTGAACAAGACATGCATTTTGTATTTATACTCTTATGTCCAACTTTATCGGCGCACTTTGTGTTCTGAAAGCTACTATCAGATAACAGGATATACACTGTTTGTAATGGATATATTCGCTTTCCAATAGTTTTAACATAAATTGAAAAATATTGTTTTGCAACGTCAATTTTGAAGTTATAGCGATTGTACACGCAAAGCAAAGGTATAAAATTAACTTACCAGCTTAACCCGCAGCTCCTGTCTCGTTAATATTGGTCCCTTTCATCATCATCATCATCATCATTAAAGCAGTTAGAAGTTTACTGCTTTACAAACTTGTACTGCTTCCGTAGTCCAGTGATTAAGACGTTTGCCTGTAGACCGGGGGTCGGGGGTTCGATTCCCACGGGAAATATACTTTGTTTAGTTGTGTCCAGTTTGGTTAGGACATTGCAGGCTTGAATCACCTGATTATCTGATAATAAAGATGATTTCGTGCTTCGGAAGGCACGTTAAGCCGTTGGTCCCGGCTGCCATCTGGCAGTCGCGAAAGGAACCACGTCAGAGGCCTCGGCCTCTGGACCTTAGGGACTGGAGTTCTTCGCCTCCGCCTCCAGAGGCGGTTCCGAAGAACTCTAACACCAGGATGTGTATGGTCGATTGACTGTGTCGTCAATGATGATGATGCTGGACAAAGGCCTCTTCTAAGGATTCTTCATTCCATAGGAGGATATTGCCATACTCACCACAATTGGTGGGCAGGTTGGCGAGCGCAGTTTCTTTGGCTTCGTGTGCTTACGACGCTGCTGCCTACCGGAAGCATTTTTAAGCTGGGGACGGATAGGAATTTATTGGATTTGGGAACGGAGGTATTTGGATACTACTCACTTGGATGAAAGGTGGAAAAGAAAGTAGTAGCTCGGGAAGCCAGGCGCGCGTCCTCGATGCTATACCTGCAACCACTCATCATTAAATATAAAGTAGTAGGCGTGATAGTATAGCAAACAAACAAAGAAACACTTTTGTAGTTTCAGTTAGGATTTATCTTTTTCAGATTGGCCTGAGTCTTGGATGTGTATCTACGAGTATATATGTATTTGTTATAAAATATATATCGTTGAGTTAGTATCCCATAACACAAGTCTCGAACTTACTTTGGGGTTAGCTCAATCTGTGTGATTTGTCCGTATATATTTATTTATTATTTATTTATTTATCTACATAAAAATCACTTTTACTCGTAGCATCTACAAAATAGTGTGCTCTATTTTTTTTTACATTATAGGACCAAATCACACAGATTGATTAGTTATATTCTTTGATCGTCAATTTGCACTTTGATTTATAATAACAATCTTTATTTGCATAGTAAAATACATTCAGGTGTTAGTATGGTGAAATAATTTAAAATATATGAGCATCACATGTTTGCCGTTGCGGCAAGCAAATTACTTTGTTTTCCTTTTTTATTCAGAACTTTCTAATACAGTATATAATATCTCATTTTTAGGGTTCCGTACCTCAAAAGGTAAAATGGAACCCATATACGATCACTCGGTTGTCTGTTTGTTTGTCTGTCGGTCTGTCTGTCGATCTGTCAAGACCCTTTTTATCAGGAACGCGTTGAAGTATCAAGCTCAAATTCATATTAAATACTCAGGTCTCCTGTCACTTGGAACTGGAAAAAATCAAACTTCTAAGCCAACGCAATCAAAAGATACAGCCGTGCAAATTTTTGTGTTTTTTCTACATTCGCAAGGGAATCAAAACCTACAGGGAACTTCCCGTAAACTCAGAATCTTGAAATTTGGTATGGTATTATTTTTTTTGCTTCTATGCTTCATTGGTAAGTAAGAGAGCCGGAGGAGTTCTTGCCGGTAAACCTTTTTTGTACTTCACGTTCTTTAAAAAAGTAAACTAAATATTAATAATATCTGAAACCCAAGAAGGGTTTATTTTGGTGAAGTATTTTTAACCCAATAAAATAGACAGCATAGTATCCTCTTTATTTACGGTAGCGTCGAACAAAAACATACCACGGAAGCTTGAAGTTAGGGAGCTTCTCAAAGTACTGTAAACTTAGAAAGCACAAAAGCCCGTCTTACGACAGCGTCGGAACTTGAACGAGCAATAATACAACTACGTTTAACGGCTCACTCGGTATTGTATCGGATTTGTCTTTTTGAAGGAAATAGCTCTAATACACATTCTTATTAAATAATCATAATCATAATCATTTATTTGCTCAAATAACTGATGATATGAGAAATAAAATATGGTGAAAAAATTTTCAAGCGGGCGGTATTTGAACCTCTCCCGCGGCATTTGAAAGTCTTACATAGAACTCAATGTCTATGTAAGACTTACGCTCTTCCAACTGAGCCACCGCCTGTTCTAACCTCGGCGCCATAATTTCTTTATTTAATAAAAGTATATCAAAATAGCATTGTGAATGCAAAATACGAACACTTAAAAATATCTAAATACATATTAAAATTTTGGACAAGTCCAAGATTAGTTCATTAGATCCGATCTATATATTACCGCTGTCATTCCCTTAAAGGGGTGACTCAGCCCGTTATAATGAAAAAATTTGCTGGGAACACGGAAACAGATCAACAATTAGATCTGACAAATGATATTAAAATATGAAAGAAAATTTTAAGTTACTTTTATTAAATCCTAACTAATATTATAAATGCGAAAGTGAGTTTGTTTGTTTGTTTATTTGTTTGTTTGTTTGTTTGTTACGCTTTCACGTTGTAACTACTGAACCGATCATCATAAAATTTTGCATACACGTTATCTGGGGTACAGAGAAGGACATAGGGTTCATTTTATCCCGGGAAAAAGTTCCCGAGGGATCGACATTGACGCGGGCGGAGCCGCGGGCGAAAGCTAGTTAAGAAATAAAATTTGTTGAAAAAATTCCACGCTGTCGGGGATTGAACTAGCGACCTTAGGTATCTGTACGACCTAAGAGACGTTGTAAATATGTATGTAAGTATGTCTGCTTAATGAACCCTATGTTAACTGATAGTTTAGTCGAAGTTCAGGAACTAGAATAGCAAACTGGTCGCAAACTGTGACTGCATGCGGTTTGCGTTCGACCGCGTGAGTTTGTTCGAAGCGGTGATGCAAAGCTCGACTCTACTATTTTGTTCTACCGTCATTTGCTCGTATTACATGCTAGCTTTCGTCCGCGGTTCCACTCACATTAATGTGGATCACTCGGGAATATGTTACTTTCCAGGACGAAGGATAGCCTATGCCGAGAGTCGCTATGACGTGAATATACAAACGTAACAAATTCTATGCTATATTTGATAGGTCGGATAGGATACATAAATGTACAGGATAATACTGAAACTTCTAGGAATATTATAATCTTGGAATCTGTTATAAAATACAGAAACGCAAGAGAAAAGGGTAAAAAATGAAAAACTAAGATTATCAAAAAAGATTTACTTTTCTGCTTTTTTCACTAACACAGACTACAATCTATTGTAATAAATAAATAGTAACAGTTTAGGCTGGTATGGACAAGTTAAGAGAAGAGAGGAAAGCCATGTAACCAGACAGGTTCTGAAAGTGCATGTCAAAGGACTTCGAAATAGAGGGAGACCAAAGAAATGTTGGATGGAATGTTTAAAGGAGGATATGTGGCTAAGCCGATCCTACATAAATAGTGGGATAAAGCAGAAGAAGACAGACTACAATAGAAAAAGTAAGAACAAGATAGCAAAGGAGTTTTTATTCATGCGTACGTAAAATATTAAATTTCAAATGAAGACCGATACCCCGCGAGATAAATTTTCTGATTGTACATCGCCTGTCAGTGAATCAGCCTGAAGCGTGAAAAGGAGCCTTAATTGGGATGACTGATGGCTGCGCACTGAGTGATGGTTCTCCGGAGGTACAGTTTCATGGAGCCTTTTGCTTCCAATTAAGAACAATGTTATATGAAGAAGCACAAGCAGTTTTCTCTTTTTAACTTTAAAATACAAATCTTATCCTTACTAATATTATAAATGTGAAAGTGAATTTGTTTGTTTGTTTCTTACGGTTTCACGCCGTAACTACTGAACCGATTATCATGAAATTTTGCATAACAAGTTCTTTGGAGTACGGAGAAGGACATAGTCCTTACACACCTTTTACCCCGAAGAATCGACATTGACGCAGGCGGAGCCGCGGGCGAAAGCTAGTAATAATACGGCTGAACGTAATGAATGTAACCTGTATTAATGCATTAGCGTGCAAATAGAGAAGCTTTTTCCTTCTCTATTTGTACGCCAATACGTGAGTACTGTTTCTGCGAAATCAACATTGTTGCGACTGCAGCCGCAGGCGATAACTAGTAAGACTTTATTATTAATGCGTAAAGATAAACATCCAAGACCCAGGCCAATCTGATTCTTGTTATGTTTATTGGAAAAAGTTTAAGCGGCATGTATTTTTTAATATAATCGGTGGAAATGCGATCACCATATTCTTTATTACATATAGGTATACTATTGCAGCGAGAACATCTATTTTTGTTCAGAAGAATGGGCGAAAACAACCACTTTTTAGTCCCTCGGGAATAAAAACGTATATTAGACACGGGCTTCCGCGGTTTGTTTTTTGAATAGATAAGATGATTATACCAGCTGTTTATCTTACCACACAAATCGTCAAATTCGCTTAAGATAGGCGAAAATATAAAAATTAACGATTTTGGAAATTTACGTCTTTTCAAATCACTAGTACTATGCGCTGAATTAATTAAATACTTCAAAAGTATTTGTATAATTTAGGTTGATTCTTGCACAAGATCGCCCCCTTGTTGTTATTTGAAACAGATACATATGAAATTTAAAAACGATATAATATCTATATGTTATGATATCTAAAAACATTCTTATTCGAAAAGTTTCGTAAATTTTACGTCTAGAACATTCTCACACGACTATGTTTATATTTACAACTCAGAGGTCCCCATTTTTTTTTTTATAAAAACATAATATTAAAATATTAAGATTTCACCTTTTTACATAATCGCCTAATGGTTTTGCGCAGCCGAATGGTTTGCGCAGTCACGACGTTTTTCAAACGCGCGGCACCCGCTTAACTAATTTGATTCCGTTTACCACCTATACGCCCATCAACAGCTGACGCCATTAAATTAATATAAGGACAAATCACACAGATTGAGCTAGCCCCAAAGTAAGTTCGAGACTTGTGTTATGGAATACTAACTCAACGATACTATATTTTTATAACAAATACACATCCAAGACCCAGGCCAATCCGTAAAAGATCGTTTTCCATCTTGACCTGGCCGGGGATCGAACCCAGGCACTCTCGTGTCGCAGGCTGGCGTGTTGACCGCTGCGCCACGGAGCTAGCACATTAGGTGTGATGAAATCAGTATGTATGTATGTATGTACGTAATGGACGTGCCGAATCGCTAGAAAAATTAAGATTGCATCAAGACCCGTAGTTCCAGCAAGAGTTTGCTTAGTTAGCGATTCAGAAAAACGAACTTATTAACTGGAGTTCACAACTATCTCGCGTTTAACGGGGATCCTAAGATTTTAGTGTAGTAAACTACACAGTAAGTCAACTTGAAAAGAGTTACTTAATCTTATAGGCCGCGTTTGTCTGCGTATTGGTGAGTGATAAATTTGTAATATATTGTTAGCTTCATCGCCCATTGATATGATTCACATTGATTGTCGCACTTACTCGATCAGCTTTAACAATCTGTAAGGTAGGTTTTTTTTATATGAATATTTTTTTTTTACTAATTATTGAAGTAGAGTGCGTTTGACCTCCATCTTGCCTGATCATCATCATTTCGAGTTGGTGTCACGGTCAATCGACCATGCACACCCTGGTGTCAGAGTTCTCAGAACCGACTCTCGGCCTCTGACGTGGTTTCTTTAACGACTACCAGATGGCAGCCGGGACCACCGGCTTAACGTGCCTTCCGAAGCACGGAATCATCTTTATTATCAGACAATCAGGTGATTCACGCCTGCAATGTCTTGACCAGACTGGAAACAACTAAACAAAGTATGCTTCCGGTGGGAATCGAACCTACGACCTCCGGGTCAACAGGCAAACGCCTTAACCACTGGACCACGGAGGCTGTTAAAACGTATTCACATTAATTTGCCTACAAATCGTATACGCGTAGAGTGCTACAAGTCGTAGATGCGTAAAGATCTACGATTCGTAGACGCGTAGAGTTCTACAACATGTGCTACAATTAGGACGCTACGATTATTTGACAATAAGCGTTCAGTGTATATGGAATTTGTTTGCATTATAATAATCCATAAATGCAGAGTACAGTTGCCTTACTGACTTCTTTATACTGTACCTGGGTAATGTGCAGCTAATCTATGCAGTCTGAGCTCAGTATGCGAAGTTTTAAAACTGTAGGACTTCGTAGTTTGCCGGCATGTGGTATGAACTTATATTTCGTTTCGTGTGCAAGTTTTGAGTCGAGTTTGATAGTGGGCTCCCTGTACGTAATTGTTTAAAAGTTAGATAGGTATTTAAAAAAGTTAAGCGCATTTTAAATTTTAAAAAATGCATTTATGAATAGATGTCTATTATAAAAGTTGTATTATTGATGATTATGGGTTTGGCGTCAAGGTTATTCTATCACAATGGTATTGATATATAATGAAATATATGATTTTAACGAAATACGTCACAGCTGTCTGGCATAGTAGGTACAGACTGACGAATAAGTAGAGACACTTCCTGCCGCTTACGCATGTTAAGCAACATCGGGTGTGGCACCCCAGTAGGATGGGTGACCAAAAGCAGCACAAAATTTTTTCGACATCCTCCGTGCTTTGAAAGGCTTGCTAATGTCTCACTTATGTTTCGTATGCCTATAGTTAAAATAAACTAATTCAAAGTTTATCCCCAACATACATCGTGACACGAGATTTATATACAGCGTGATTTTGAACCTCCTAGCTATATTGGGACCTCGGAATCAGAATCCCTAATGGAATACAGAGTTGCAAGAAAAAAAGCCAATCGCATCAAAAAAAAAATAGGACAAATTTCTATAGAAGGTCAAAAGTGTTTTTTTTTTTCGTTTTCTACCAATGTTTATTTTTATTCAAACAAAAATGTGTCACTGTTCTCGATAGCAACTTCTTACAATAATTCTCTCTATCGAGTTTCGTGTACTTTCCTCCGGAGAGACTTGAAGGTATAACAAACTTTGACGTTTCCAAAAATTCTCAATTACGAAACTTGCATAACATAAATAAATCTGTCCAATTTTCGAGTCCACAAAGGGCCGAAAACTGTCAAACAAGTTGGAACAAGTCAACGGGGCGAGTAACTTGCAACTTAATACGTATCTAATAAAGCAACTTGTCTAAATGGAGACAAATGTGGCCACTTCATTATTGTGAGCAAAGATGTTTTATTAACAGATACGCCATAAGCTCACGACAATAGGTATCTATACCTAAAGGGTCCTTTATAGCAAGAGTGTATTGGGTTTAAAAAACATTTTATTTATGGACTTTTCAGCATACTCCATCTATTGTAATAGTTGAATAATTTAAAGAGTCTTACCATAATAAAATTTAACAGTTCTTGTAGGTACGCGTGTTTCACAGCCATGTAAATTGACAATAGTTTCTTGACGTGATAACGGTAAGTAAATCGATGAATACCGGCTGCACGCACGAAAAATGTCACGTTCCAAAACAGCAACAATAACAGTAGCAGCAGCAACAGCAGTAGCAGTAGTCGTAGTATCTATCACACATCTATCTCTCACCGTTATCACGTAAAGTTATCGTCCGTAAACCGACTTTACAAACAACCACTTTTTTTTAAATATATTTCTTTCTTTTACTTTGAATCTTATTTAGAAAAACATGTATTAATTAATACATACATACATACATAGTATCACGTCTTTTTCCCTTGCGGGGTAGACAGAGCCTGGGTCTATAAGACCAACCTATTAATTAATGGAAATAAAAATAACTACAATCCATTAATTCAGATTTAACTAGAGAAACCAAATTGGTACATTTCAACAAAAAAAGTTAGAGGCTTTCATGCATACATACATAAACCCAGAAAACATAATTCTCCTTTAGTGCAGTCATGTTGAAATTTACATGAGCAGCTATTAAATGAGGCCATAATTTATAATTTTTCTGGCGAAATTTATCTTCTTCTTGCTTCGAAGTTCAAATTCACTAGCTGTTATACAAGGTGCATAAAAAAAATGTAAATTTGAGTTCCGACAATTTTTAAATTCAAGAATGCGAGAGCTAAAATTGAGGAGCCGTTCTACACCTGTATAGTCATTGATTCTGAGAGTTTAATTTTGCGGGGATGTTTAGACCATTCGTCCACATTAGGGGTCGCGACAAATTAATGGATTTATGGCTTTTTTATACTAAATTAAGTCTGCAGTTGACACAACTACTTTACTTTTTTTAATGAAACAAGTTGTTTTGCAAGAAAATACTTTTTTTTTTGTGACCAGCTTTTATGATAAACAAATCCACACATGTAAAGTGTTTTTCAAGATAAATCAATGAGCCCAATCACGTGTAAGAGTTCCTATGGTCCTTCCGAAGCCATTATCAGAACAGCGCAATGATTCCATAATATTGTATTGTCATCCAATTTGCTGCTCTGCTCTGGCCAAGTATGGCCCTAGTAGTACAGAGAGGGTCGTGCTCCTGTAGTGGAGACTAAAGGGGACCTGATGATGATGATGATCCAATTTACACATGCATGCAAAACTTGAGCTCAATCAGAAACCGGGAAGTGGATCAAATTTAACTTGCAAGATTTGATTACAGACATAGTAAAAATAGACAGGCTTTCGGCCACAACTTCGTCTGCGCAGGATGATGTTAACATCCCGTAAGAAATTTCTAAACCCCATACTTTGGTGAGCTCCGAGGCGCAGTAATTAATACGCCAGCCTGCGACACAAGCGTTCCCGGGTTCGATCCCCGGCCAGTTCAAGATGTAAAACGATCTTTTTAAAAGATAGTATTATTAAGTTAGTATCCTACAACACCTGTTCACATCTTACTGTGGGACTACACGAAACGAATTTGTGTGATATGTCCCTATATATTTATTACTTATTAAAATGTTATAAAACTTACTTAAATCCATAACATCTCCTCCTTTACATCTGAACGATTTCCGGTTGTATCCTCAGTCTAGGTGAATTGGAGCCCAGGGTCCGCTGTTAGTCATTAATCTTATAATTTTATTTGGCAAAAGTTTTTCAGCCGGCTGCCTGCCTGACGCCAAAGACAAATTATCCTTACTATCCTTATCCTTACTAATATTATAAATGCGAAAGTGAGTTTGTTGGTTTGTTACGCTTTCACGCCGTAACTACTGAACCGATCATCATGAAATTTTGCATACAAGTTCTCTGGAGTGCGGAGAAGGACATAGGCTACCTTTTATCCCGGGAAAAAGTACTATTCCCGAGGGATTGACATTGACGCGGGCGGAGCCGCGGGCGAAAGCTAGTATCGTATAATTACAATATTCGAGGTAGTATTTATTACAACATTCGAGAACCTTTCGCAGGAACGCTGGACGCAGGCCGCTTCCAACCGGTCGTATTGGAAATCCTTGGGGGAGGCCATATGTCTATGTCCAGCAGTGGACTTCTTGCGGCTGAGATGATGATGATAATTACAATATTCATTCGATTTCCCAATTTAAATCATTTAGCATTATTAAAAACCAAACCGACAGATCTGTAATTCATCATGAATTGTTGGAATTCTGAAATTGATCTGATTTACTGGAAAATGAGTATTTGCTCCGTTATCTCTCCAATAAAATCCGATCTAGTAGTTTGCCATTTTTTTATTAATATTTAGGAATCTAAATATTAACAGATAAATGGTGATATATAAAGAACTGAAGGGTATAATATTACTCATTTTTAAAATATGAGTTATTGGCGACCAAGGGCAATAAACACATAATAAATATTATTATTTTCATAGAATCTGTTACATTATGCATTATGTTAGTTTGGTTAGGACATTGCAGGCTTGAATCACCTGATTGTCTGATAATAAAGATGATTCCGTGCTTTGGAAGGCACGTTAAGCCGGTGGTCCCGGCTGCCATCTGGTAGTCGTTAAAGGAACCACGTCAGAGGCCGAGAGGCGGTTCCGAAGAACTCTGACACCAGGGTGTGCATGGTCGATTGACCGTGACACCTACTCGAAATGATGATGATTATGCATATAATTATTTGATTTATGTATACTCATATTAAAAATATTTAGCATTTATAAAGACCAAACTAAAATACATGTGTAATTAATCGTGAAATATTGGAATTCTGTTTAAAATCGATCTGATTTACTGGAAAACGAGTCTTTGTTCCGTTATCTCTCCAATAAATGTGAGTTATAGGCGACCGCGGCTCAGGCTCTGCGATACTTCATGAATGATTGTCTAATTTAAAACTGTTCTTAAACAGTTCTGTTCTAGTTTTAGCCAATTTTTAAAACCATCTTGAATTTTAGTCTTAAAATTAGAAGATAAACGGTAATTTATAAGGAACTGCAATGTATAATGGTACCTATCACTAATTTATAACTGTTAGTTATTGACATACGCGGGTCAGAAATACAAATTAAATATTATGCATAGGATCTGTTACAATATGTATATATTTAAAACAATTAGCATCGATAAAGACCAAACCGACACACATCTGTAATTAATCATGAAATATTAGAATTCTGTTTAAAATTGATCTGATTTACTGGAAAACGAGTCTTTGTTCCGTTATCTCTCCAATAACTGTGAGTTACTGGCGACCGCAGCTCAGGCTCTGCGATACTTCATGAATGATTGTCTAATTTAAAACTGTTCTTAAACAGTTCCGTCCTAGTTTTAGCTAATTTTTAAAACCATCTAGAATTTTAGTCTTAAAATTAGGAGATAAACGGTAATTTACAAGGAACTGCAATGTATAATGGTACCTGTCATTAATTTATAAATGTTAGTTATTGACAAACGCGGGTCAGAAATACAAATTAAATATTTTGCATAGGATCTGTTACAATATGTATATATTTAAAACCATTAGCATTGATTAAAGATCAAACCGACACACATCTGTAATTAATCATGAAATATTGGAATTCTGTTTAAAATTGATCTGATTTACTGGAAAACGAGTCTTTGTTCCGTTATCTCAACAATAAATGTGAGTTATTGGCAACCGCGGCTGAGGCTCTGTGATACTTCATGAATGATTGTCTAATTTAAAACTGTTCTTACATAGTTCCGTATCTAGAATTTTATGTCTTAAAATTAAGGGAAAAACTGCAACGTATAATGGTATTACTCATTTTTAAATGTGAGTTATTGGCAAACGCGGGTTACGAACACAGAATAAATTTTTTTATATGATCTGTTACAATATTTATAAGTATATTTGATTTTTTAATATATTTAAATCATTTAACATTCATCAAACTGACATACATCATTAATTAGTATTGAAATATTAGAATATTGCTCAACATCTATCTGATTAACTGGAAACGAGTCTTTATTCCGTTATCTCTCCAATAAATGTGAGTTATTTCGCGATCACGGCTCAGTTACTGCGATTTATACTTAATGATTGTCTAATTTAAGGCTGTTATTATTCAGTTCCGTTCCAGTTTTTAGTCAATTTTTAAAATTACCTAGAATATTTTTGTAAGTGTTTTATTTTGCATTCATTATGTTACGATATACTTTTATTAAATTAAGAAATAAAATATGATGAAAATAATTCTCCTACTAGACTGTCGCTGATTAAAGCCCCACCCGCATATCATTTTTTCATCATATTTTATTTCTTAATTTAATAAGACTATCTAGAATGTTAAGTCTTAAAATAAGGAGAAAAACATTAAATAAGGAACTGCAATGTTAAATGGTACCCCTCATTTATAAATGATAAACACTAGTCGGAAATACAGAAAAAGTATTTTGCATGTATGATTATTGTAACAGATCCTATCTGTTACAATAATCATACATCTAAAACAATGAGCATTAATAAAGACCAAACCGACACACGTATTTAATTAATAATGGAATATTGGAATTCTGTTTAAAATCGATCTGATTTACTGGAAAACGGAGTCTTTGTTCAGTTATCTCTCCAATAAATGTGAGTTATTTGGCGACCGAGGCTCAGGCACTGCGATACTTCATGAATGATTGCCTAATTTAAAACAGGTCTTACACAGTTTCGCTTCCGTCCCAGTTTTTAGACAAATTTTAAAATTATCAAAAGTGTTATGTCTTAAAATTACGAGATAAACGGTAATATATAAGGATGATGATGATGATGTATAGTGGTACTTATCACTAATTTATAAACACATATGAGTTACTGACAAACGCGAGTCTAAAATACATAATAATATTTTGCATAGGATCTGTTAATATGTATATATTTTAAACAATTAACATTGATAAGGACCAAACCGACACACATCTGTAATTAATTGTAAAATATTGGAATTTTGTTTAAAATCGATCTGATTTACTGGAAAACGAGTCTTTGTTCCGTTATCTCTTCAATAAATGTGAGTTATTTAACGACCGCGGCTTAGGCTCTGCGGATGTACGTCATGAATGAATCTAAAACTGTTCTTAAGGCGCTGTGCATCAGAAGAATACCGTAAAACAACAATTTTTTCGTCGCGCAATTAGCCTTATATTTCATGGAATACTAGTAGGAATAAAATATGAAGTACTGTTCAAAGATCAAAATAAATGGTTACATCAAAATATTTAAAAAAAATATATTTAAAATCTAGCTAAATAAAATCGCCAAAAAACTATATCCAGAAAAAGTTTCGTCGCGAATTTCTAGATTTTTTCAGCGACAACTACCAACTTTTATACGTCTATAAAAAGTATAACGAAATGAACAAGATGGATACCTAAAAAGAATACAACATTTGGTTATAATTATTGAAATATTATATTAAAAGTGAAAATTAACACTGAAATGGCAGACACGGGTTTGAACTGAGACTGATGACATGTATGACACGAGTATATAAAATGTCTCGCGATGTCCGCTACAAACGGTTAAGGGATACAGCGCCTTAATCAGTTCCATCCCAGTGAGTTACCAATTTATAAAACTACTAGCTTTCGCCCGCGGCTCCGCCCGCGTCAATGTCGATCCCTCGGGATAAGTACTTTTTCCCGGGATAAAAGGTAGCATATGTCCTTCTCCACACTCCAGAGAACTTGTATGCAAAATTTTATGATGATCGGTTCAGTAGTTACGGCGTGAAAGCGTAACAAACAAACAAACAAACAAACTCACTTTCGCATTTATAATATTAGTTAGGATTTGCAATATTTAGTCTTAAAACATATGTACATACATACCGTCACGTCGTTTTCCCTTGCGGGGTAGACAGATCCTAGGTTAAGGTCTTATAGACCTAGGCTCTGTCTACGGCCACGTTCAGTCTTAAAACTAAGAAATAAACGGTAATATATACAGAACTGCAACATATATTGGTATTACTCACTCATTTTAATTAATATGAGTTACTGGCAACCACGGGACAGAAACAGAATATTTTTTTCATTGGATCTGTTACCTACAATATTCGTATATTTGATTTATACATACATTAAATGTACTATTTCCCAATTGTATCGCCGACGTCATAGTTACTACGCACCATTTTCATACTTGTCATACCATAGATTTGTTTATTTTTACATGTACTGTGTATGAATCTCAAATAAATCATTCATTCATTCATTTGTATTTACGATATCATACTGAATGCACTAATACAAAAAATATACAGAAAATCGATTTCAGACAACTTTTGGGCAAATTGCCGACTGTAAATACGTTCAAGTTAATCGTATAAAAAAGTTGCGTCTTAATAAGAATAACAAAAATGTCTAATGATATTTTTGTTTTTTTTAAATAGCTGTGCTATGAGCTTTTTAAGCTACGGACCCCATATTTCCGCCATTTTTTAAAATTTCGAAAAACTGCTCACAAAATTTCCTCAGAATCGGTTGAGAAATGCTGTATATTAATGTTGACAGACAGACAGACGGACAAAAGAATTTTCGGCCAGTCGAAACTTAGACGCTTCGCTCGCTCGGTCAAAAATGAGTAATACCATTGTATTACTCATTTTTATAATTATTCATATTTACAATTAGTAATGCCATTGTATTACTTATTTTATTAAATATGATAGAGATATTAATCGGAGTTACTGGCAACCGCAGGTCAGGAACACAAAATAACTAAATATTTTCATAGGGTCTGTTACGGTATGCATATATTCGATTTTCCTATAATTGTTAAACATTTATCATTAACTAGCTTTCGCCCGCGGCTCCGCCCGCGTCAATGTCGATCCCTCGGGAATAGTACTTTTTCCCGGGATAAAAGGTAGCCTATGTCCTTCTCCGCACTCCAGAGAACTTGTATGCAAAATTTCATGATGATCGATTCAGTAGTTACGGCGTGAAAGCGTAACAAACAAACAAACTCACTTTCGCATTTATAATATTATCATTAACATTAATAAAGACCAATTATTATATGGATTTTAAACAAAATTTTAATATTTTACGATTGATTACTAATGTGTGACGGACATCAGTAATAAATCTTGAAATATTAAAGTCTTTGTTTAGTTAATCAAATTTTTTTTCAATAAAACTATAATTTAAAACTGTTTTACAGAGCTCCGTCCAGTTTTTGGCACTATCTAGAAATTTAAGTCGAAAAATAAAGAGACAACACGCTGAACGTGACTTTCGGTCTCATAGACCTAGGCTCTGTGTGCCCTGCAAGGAAAAAAGGCGTGATATGTATGTAATAAAAAAGAAAAAAGTTGGATTGAAAAATAATGAGCCGAAGCATTGAATATTTATTCATAAGATACATCAAAATTAATATAAAATAGAAAGATTAAACTAAATTATTTTAATATTAATAAATATAACTAATACAACTTAAACCTAGTATTTCCTTTCTCAATGCATAAACAAACTTACAAATTTAAAAAAAAAAAATGCTACAATTTAAAGCCCCTGCACCTAAGAGTTTTTATATAAAACTAAAGTTTGCTTTCGTAAACGAATGCCTCGATTTACATAAATATATACGCTAAACTATACAAAAAAATACGCTCGTAAATATTTTAATATACATTTTAGACTAGAAAATTACTTATACGTAATATTCTTATAGCAATTTTAGCAGCAAAGCAGTAGTATAACACTATTTTAATTCAATTTAAAAAAGCGGCAATAGATATCTTTTACCGTTTTACACATTCTTCGAAAATTTGAAGTGGCTACCTATTACGGTTCCAGCTCTGTGACAGACGAATGGATGATTGAACAGACAGACGAACATAGGAGGTTAAGTAATGGGGTTCAATTACAATCTTTGAGGTATAAACCAACAAAAACAACTGGTCATGGTCATTTAAATACTTAAAGTATTTTAAACCTCTGTACGATTTATTTCATAAATTTAGTTCGAGTACATCAAAATAGCAATGTGAATGCAAATAAAACATGTAGAGTGAGTATTAAAAAACTGATAGACATCATAAATCAGTACCTATAATTTAATTGAAAATACATAATAATGTTAATAATGCTATTAATGTTAATAATATATTAATGGTAATTGAAATAGTCATCATCATCAGGTCTTTTTAGTCTCCACTGCAAGAGCATGACCCTCTCTGTACTACCGAAGCCATATTTGGCTAGAGCAGACAGAGGATTTGGCCTACACTCTCCTCGCCGGCCAGACGGTTTGGAGAGGATTGAAATAGTATTTTAATGTTACCTAATACGTTCAAATCCGTCCAGTCTCTTATGCATTAAGGTGGAATAAAGAAACTTACATATAAACATATATATAGGTATTAGTTTCTCCTAATAGATTATGCACAAAAATGATACACACCTTCTTGGGTAGATAGTCGCGTAAAAAATATAGCAGCTAATGAAACTTAAATTTTTATAAGCAATTATATTTTTATTAGGTAACATTTAGTTGATCAAAAATAAATACCCTATAGAATTTGAATACTTTCACAATTCTCAGTCTTTGTTGAACAGTCTTATGTGATACTAGCTGTTGCCCGCGGCTCCGCCCGCATTAGAGTCGATCCCTCTGGAACAGTAGAATTTCCCGGAATGAAAGGTACCCTAGCCTCCTTCCCCGAGCCTCAAACTACCTCCATACCTTTCATCTAAATCAGTTCAATGGTTGAAGCGTGATTACACGACCGATAGACAGACAGAGTTACGAGTATTTTCGCATTTATAATATTAGTATTAGTATGGAAGTATGGATATACTTCTAAGTCCAGAAATGAGAAAATTTCTATAAACATTTTATCCTCCCATTTTACCCCTTCGGGGGGAAATATCGTCCACTTTACCTACACAGATCTTTTAATCAAGAACTTATTTTTATACTTCGAAGTCCAGAAATGAGATTCTTTTTTTAATGAACCGATTTTGATGAAACGAACTTTAAATGTTTTTCTGAGTTAAAACAAAGCAATTGGTGAAAGTTTTAAGTGAATCGGTTCAGTATTTTCGAAAATAAACGTGATCATACATACAGACAGACAAAAAAAATTAAGCTTTCTATTTTTCTTTTTAAGCGTCCCTCTATCGATTTCAGTCAAAAATACAAAATGTACAGACAAAATATTTTTACTGTTTTATTATATGTATATATACCTATATATAGCAGATGATGATATAGATAGCATAGTCGTCGTTTTTAAGGTAAACTTATTTATAATACGTGCATACAATTAATATACTTACTAGTAGTCTGTAGCTTTTGCACATTAAGTAATAATATAAATATGACTAAATTAGATCCTTTAAAATGTGATTTGACGTGAAAAAGTGCCCGCAAAGGCCTATTTTCTGAATAAAAGTTTTGATTTTGATTTTAGAAACAACTAAATTATTATACCCTTGATCCTACCCTACATCAGAGATGTAAAAATAATTTGCAAGAATTAGTAAACTTACAGCTAATATTCAAATAATTATTGTTTTAAAAAAAAAAATATTATTCGGAGTAAATAAAATACGCTTATAATATTCCGTTATTGTAAATAATTTTTCATTAATACCCAATAGCACTACCATGGCTCCTTGGATCAAAAGCTCCTTCCAACCGACCATCAACATGTCTCACCAATGCACCAGCTTGCCCAAATTTTCTAGAAAAACCTGGCAATAATTCCAAAACGTGACCACGTTCCTTCAAATACTTCACCGTATCTTCACTGAATCTGTCTTCTAATCTTACGACGTCTACCAAATCTTTATCAAGAGTATCTCCGTAAAGCCACCTTGGAGCAGATATGGCCTTCTGGAGATTAAGACCTTGAACGACATATCGGTGGAAAACTGCCGCTTGTGTTTGGGGCTGGCCATCGCCACCTCTTGTTCCATAAATCATAACTCTACCATCATTTAAAAGAGCAGCAGCTGGATTCAAAGTATGAAGAGGTTTCTTCCCAGGTTTTATATACCGCAAATGATTCTTGTCCAAGCTGAACGTTACTCCCCTGTTATGCCACAGAATACCAGTTTGAGGTAGAACGACACCACTTCCATAATTATGGTATACGCTCTGGATAAACGATACGGAAAACCCTTTGCTGTCCATCACACCTATCCAAACTGTATCACCAGGTCCCTTACAATGTTGTGATTTTGATGCCTTGTTAAGATCAATATTTTTTACCATTTTGAAAATATTTTCTGGTGTTAATAAACCCTTGGGATCCAATTTCATGTACCGAGGGTCTGTTATATTTTCACGTAAAATGAATGCTTGTTTAGTTGCTTCAATTGTAGTGTGAATGAACACTCCTTCGTGTTGTCCCTGAACTCTTAACTCGTCCAGCATACCAAGTATACTTAAGGAAACAGCCCCTTGAGTTGGTGGAGGCGTGTTTAATAATTCTCCATGTTCATGAGCCAAACTCAACGGCTTTTTTCGAATAGTTGAATGTTTTTCTAGATCTTCTTTAGTTATAGGCATTCCAATATTTTTCATATCTTCTACGATGAGTCTCGCAACATTTCCTGTATAAAAACTGTTCAAACCATCGTTGGCCAGAGCTTTCAAAGTTCTTGCTAGTTCTTTCTGTTTGAAAATTTCCCCTACTTTTGGTACTGTACCATTTGGCATGAATACGTTTTTAAAATCCTCGGTTATAATTTCTGTCTCCACAAACTCTGTCAAGTCAGCTTCATCAGAGACAGAGACAGCATATCCCTTTTCTGCATAATAGATAGCATCTGCTAATAATTGATGGACAGATAGCCTTGAATAGCCACATTCGGTTACGTAATTAAGAGCTTCTTGCCAGCCACTGATAGTTCCTGCTACAGTAGTTGCAGACTTTGGGCCTCTTTTAGGAACTTTACTGTAACCTTTATAGAACCGTTCTGTAGCTAGACTACCAGTGGCACCACAGGCTTCTATAACTAGAGGTTCTCCATTCGGTGGAACTATCAACCAGAAGCCGTCACCTCCCATACTGTTCATGGATGGAAACACAACAGCGAGGGTTGCTGCAGCAGCAACAGTAGCTTCCATAGCTGTTCCTCCTTGTTTTAGAATAGACGCGGCACTCAAACTGGCTAAATGATGAGGAGTCACCACCATTCCCCGAGTTGCAATCGTACTATAATTTAATTGAAGAGACATTGTTTTTGAATTCTTTTATATCTGAAACAAAAGCAAAAAATATATGTACAAGGAGTAAGTATATATGTTTTCTTATCTATAATTTTAGCAGGTTAGAGAACGATAGATGGACGAAGAGAGTTATGGAATGGACACCTAGAGATGGGACAAGAAAGCAAGGAAGACATTTTTCGCGCAAAAGATGTAAACCAGACTGGATGAGAAACAGAGAGGCATGGAACAGAGAATAGTGGAGGAAACAGAGGAAGGCCTTCAAAAAAAATAGTCTAAGTGAAAGTTATTGTTACCTCATTGATGATAATTTTGGTAGATTAAAGGCTTTTTATTTTCTATTATTTTTTTATTATGTAGGTACACTTACATATGTGTACATATCACATACACACATACATATCTCCGTATTACAAATGACGGTAGCCATATGGTGTACCCCAGCTCAGCAGCGTCCATCATTTTGAAATCACAAGGCGAAACAAACAGCGCGAATGAATCCATAAGGCTGCCGCCACTCGTTAAGGCGGTGACACACTTAGCCACCAAGAATTTTCCTGTTGGGCCGAAATCTTATTGCTCGAGCGTGTGCGAAGTGCGAAGCATCTCTGCTAAAGCATTAGCATCTCTGTGAATGATTTTTTAAAGCTACTTGAGCAAAATGTCTTTGTATGTCTGGCTATCCGTCCGGCTGTTCCACTCTACAGGTTGCATTTCTCAACAGATTCTTGTGCAATTTTATGGCCGGGTTCAATAATAATTACATGGATTTTTGTAGATTATGTTTTTTCTTTTTTTTTTTTAGTTTGACACGATAAAAAAAAATTATTCGTTGTTAAAACAATTACTTATCCAAAATAGACAAAATAAATTAAAGGTAATTGACGCATAATGAGAAACGTCTAATGTGGCTTCTTTCTTATGTCTTACCTACGACAAGGCGAAAATAATGTGAAGCAGTCTGCATTGAAAAATCATCAAAAATCTCCAGAGTCGTAGCTTCGGCAAAGGCAAACGTGGCTAATTTTTTTTTTTACTAAATGTTGGATTAGTCTTTTGTCTCCCATCTCACCTCAATATACTTTTATTCTAAACTTTAGAGCCTAGCCACTTTCGTTGTACCCTCAACCTATCCGTCAAACGTTATCCTTGCGACTTCCCGCTATAAAACCTCCAATGCATACAAAAAACTTCATTTTCAATATCATCCGGCGGCAATATGTCCTCGGGTAGGGCGGCTCTAAAACATATTTTACGGGTTACGGGAGCTACCATACGATAGTTTACGGCCGACTATCACCCTGACCGACTCAGGCCGTCCTAATTCTCGAAGGCACGAATCTGGGCCATAAATTTTGGACATAAAATGCTTTGAGTTCCTTTCTAAATTTCTAAACGTTCTAAACCTAGTAAAGTTAATATTATCGTGAAAGGATATTTTCTACAATATCCTTTCACGATAACTTTTGTATAAAATAGAATAGGAATATTCTGTTGTGGCTGGCCAAAACTTAAGGTAGACTTTAGAGCAATGCGGCCACCACCGTCAATGACGCTGCGTCAAACGTTCAAACTGGATTAAACGGGATAGCTATACCTAATTAATTTTAATAACAAATGGTTTCCTTCACATATTGTTAGTCGGTATTGCCAACAAGTTTCGTCGCGACAAGGCAAAGGCGAGGGACTACCAATAACACTCAGTGCTCAAGAGATTACCGTATCACAGCGTCAGTGACGCTGCGTCGAAGACGATTACGACTACGAAAATTTAGACTTATTCTATTAAGACGGGGGCGTCGGTGTCGTCACGGCAGTGGCGTTGGACGTACGTGTCAGAGCCACACTCTCGCTTCTGTAATATCGCGCGAGTCATATGTTTTTCGAGGTTATGTTTGTTCAACTGAATAAAAATGGCATGTTTAGATGATGGCGTAAGAAGAAGACACGATTATGTAGATTAGTACGCATCTGTCGTATTGAGTGCGCGTTTTTCGTTAGCGTCCATAGTCATCAGTGCGGATCTGCTGCTGCAACAGAAGGGAGCGACAGCAACGCCGCGGCCGCTGCGTCAATGCCGCATCGCTCGAAACTCTTCCTTAAAGGTAGACTTATTTGTCTGACGCGTCTCTATCTCTACTCGTAAAGATCAAGGAAATATAAGTGTTACCTTTGCGCCTTTTTCTTCACTAGCAATAATTTATTTTAAGTATTCGTCTACACCCAGTCCCTCTGATAACCTTACATTTGGACAAAATTTACTGCAGCCCCGTACAAAAAATCCCTCTATCTAGACGGCTAGACTGATAAACGTATCTAAAAACCCATCGCAAGAAACCTTATCTCATACATACATAGTATCACGTCTTTTTCCCTTGCGGGGTAGACAGAACCTAGGTCTATAAGACCCGAAGACCACGTTTAGCATGTTGGTGGGCATTAGGTGAAAAACGGAATGAAAATAGTGATGGGTTGCTAGCCGCATCGCCTATTAACATGATTCCACCTGCGCGGGAAGAGAAGCAGCTGGTACATTCTACGCTTTTTCTTTCCTCTAGACCAGCATGGAAGAGTCTCTAATGGAAGAGTTCCTAATCTCATATAAAATAAAAACGCATCCTAATCGTTTTACCCGTTTAAGAGCTATGTACGTTTGTACGTGCTATAGACAGATACACACTTATAAATCATCTTTGTGATATACAGCGTGATTTTGAACCCCTAGCTATATTGAAATCTGGGAATCAGAATCCCTAATGCATTACAGAATTGTAAGAAAAAAAGGTAAAAAGCGAAAAAAATAATTTAACCTTTCATAGAAATTCGTCTCGCTGATCGGCGACTTTGTATGGGAAACCTAATTTTCTTTTTCGTTTTTACCTTTTTTCCTGCAACTCTGTGTTCCATTTGGGATTCTGATTCCCAGATTTTAATAGGGGTTCAAAATCACGTTGTAATTGAGGGGTGTAGAATCAAAAGCAGCTAAATGCGAAAATTTAAATTTACCGCTAAAATATTTACTATTTATTGTACATTTGTATGTCAAATAGTTCAAAAATAAGTTACTTTTAATTAAGAACTTGGGTACTTTGCCTCGATATGGTGCGTTGGAAGAATGTTTTTATTTGTAAGTTATTTGTATTTTTTTTATTTTTATGTTATTAAGAAAAGCATTCAGGTGAATTAGTAACTAAGGAATATGCCAAAATATGAAGAAAACTTTTCATTGTATTTGTCTTTGTTCCAAACCTTCTATATATCCCTCATTGTGCAAGGGGGGTTAAAATGCTTCTTGTAAAACAGATAGTCCCACTGCATCAGTACTTCTTCTAAATCTTTATTATAATATACTTTATCTAATATCGATATTACTTTATAGCGATTTTCCTCCCTCGGGGGTAATTTTTGGTACAACCCTCTCGCTATTTACGATGAAAGGGCTTAGAAGCTATCGCACGTTAAAATTTATAATATGGTTGGTCTCGTAAGGTTCCTGTGTATGTTTCGTACGAGAAAATTATAATTAAAATGTTCACTTAATTTACATGAAGCATGTTCCTTTAGGGTATTTCAAAATAATAACGTTGATATTTGATGAAAATAGCCTTTGGTGTTAGATAATTCTTTATAATAATAATAATTAGATACAGAAGGCAGCAGTCCTGGACACGTCACGCATAGTCAGGAGGTTTCTTTCTCGGCAGCCTTAACTGCTGGTGGCTTGAGCCTTGCCCCGCTGCTGGAGGCGAGCTAGGTTTAGGTTTTTATAATGTTTTTATGTTTTGTATTATATTTTTATATTTTATATCATTGCAAGCTCGGTTTCTCCACGTCCGATCACTGGATTTTCGGGGCTGAAGCTCTGAAGCTGCACCGGGCAAATGTCCAATATTAGTTATCATATTCCTATGTATAGGAATTATATTCACGAGCGCGCGCGCTGGTGTTTTGCGTTGATAGGGCCGAACGCCATCTTGAGGTAAAGCGGGGTGAGGTGGGTAGGTGTGAAAGAGAGGGAATGAGTGTGTGAGAGAGAGTGTGCGTGATAAGCGGGAAATTACAATATATATAAAAAAATAATAATGTTAATTGGGCGTAGACAGCAGGTGTTCGATCCTTTGCAATAACCTAGTACAAGTCCATCCAAATTTCAATCCCATAAACCCATTAATTTCCTTTTTTAAATGCAATAGTTCCCCCTCCGGCTAAGACCTATTCAAGAACATGTCTTATATTGGTATTTCCAGGAACGAGTTATGACAGGAGATCTACTACATCAACTTCTCCTAAGGGCCTCTATGATTGGATCTATCCCCACGCAAGCCTTTCAAAGGACCGGGGTAACAACCCCGAAATGTAGGATATATAAACAATAATTATATATGTTTATTTCAGAAATCAATGTTCCATAATTTGCATGAAATACGCTATATAATAGTATTTTTTATTGATATTTTTCACTCACTATACAAAAGTTATAAGCTCTCAAAGCAAAAATCTCCGACCAAGATTATCACGTTTTTGCGTTTTTCTTGTAAAATTACTATAAAACTGATAAAAAATATTACCAGCAATAAATTCTACGTCTTCGGATTATATGAAAATGATACCAAACTTGCCCTAGTAGCCACTTTGATGAGAATAGATTTTTTTAAAAGATAACTGGCGGCGGTCATCTTTGGACCCCCTCTCCCCTGCTAGCCGCACGTTTCTTCTTGCCCCCCGGACTAGAAATGCTTTCAAATCACTCATCATCATCATTTCGAGTAGGTGTCACGGTCAATCGATCATGCACACCCTGGTGTCAGAGTTCTTCGGAACCGCCTCTCGGCCTCTGACGTGGTTCCTTTAACGACTACCAGATGACAGCCGGGACCACCGGCTTAACGTGCCTTCCGAAGCACGGAATCATCTTTATTATCAGACAATCAGGTGATTCACGCCTGCAATGTCCTAACCAAACTGGAAACAACTAAACAAAGTATGCTTCCGGTGGGAATCGAACCCACGACCCCCGGGACAACAAGCAAACGCCTTAACCACTGGACCACGGAGGCTGTCAAATCACTTAGAGAACATATATGATGAAGCTCATCGCTTGATAAAAATCTGAAAGGTCAGTTGCCTCCACTATGGTACCTACGTAAAGTGTATCAGAGTGCAGTGTGAGCCGTGAATTCGGTATTTCCATAATAATATCCTTTGGTCAGACAGATAAAGTTTCTAGCTCGCAACGAACAGTAGGAAAGCTTTGCAACTCGTCTGTATGACTGTTTAACATCTGAGAAGGGAGAATAACCGGCCAAGTGCGACCCGGACTCGCGCACGAAGGGTTCTGTACCGTTATCAATAAAAACGGCAAAAAAATCATGTCTGTTGTATGGGATTTTAATATTCATATTCATTTTATTTAGTAATTTATTTTTAAATTGAATGTATAATTAAATATTCAAGCGTCTACCTGTTGCCGTTATCAATATCAAGCAAAAAAAAATGACATTGTTGTATGGAAGCCTCTGTAAAAATTTCAAGTGTCTTTCATGGTTCATAAGATACAGCCTGGTGATAGATGGACAGACGGATAGCGGAGCGATATTAATAGGGTCCCGTTTTTATCTTTTGGGTTCAGAACCCTTAAAATATATCAAATATGAGAGGACGACACGATTAAAATTATCAAAGGTACTTTTTTCGCTTGTGTTATTATTACGCTTTCTGACATAAAAGCAACAAATGACATCAAATTATTTACGCGGAGCGGATCAAAGTATTCATAGTGCAGAGCAAGCATTGTCTTCGATATTTCCATAAAATGTTACATTTCGGTCCGAGCCAGAGTTTTATTTCAAACATTCATAAATACCGGACGATGCGCGCCACAAAGAGTTTGAATAGCTAGCTTAGGGGCCAGTGTAGCCTGTTGTAGAAAAATCTAATATTTAATTCAACGACAAAGTTACTTGTTCGCAGCGAACAGTAAAAAGCTTTATCATTTTCGTCTGCTACTCTAGATATATGTGACTCTTAATAATAAGGAAATTAGCGTTAGTTAAGCAACATAGCCGTGTGGTATCCGGCAGAGGAAAATAGGACCACTCCAAATCTTCCCTTGGATGTCGTAGAAAATACAAGCTAAACAAAGCTTATAAATATCTGTGAGACGTCTCCAATCCGTCTGGCCAGCGTGGAGAGTGTAGGCCAAGTCCTCTGACTGCTTTGGCCAAGTATGGGTCTAGTAGTACAGAGAGGGTCGTGCTCCTGTAGTGGAGACTAAAAAAGACCTGATGAAGATGATGATGAAGCAACAGAGGCCAGAGACTACTGGCGAGTTCTAGCTCCAAATTCAAAATTCCCTGATGACCCATCCCCGCAAAGTGGGCCGCTTTGAAAAATTGCTTACGATAATTTTCTTAAGCTCGATAGCTTTGGCCACCACGGCTTATCTTGCACTAGGAATGCCGGCCGTTACAATATCCACCGCTCTCTTGCAACCATTAATAAGCTTTAAATATCAGTGGTTTGGTTCGTGATGATACCAATAGACCGGATGAAATGACTCCAGTGCCCTGGCAATTGGGGCGACCTTTAGTATGGATGCTACTTGCGTTGATAACCTAGCGCCCCGTCTCATCTTCAGGTCATCAAGTCAAAGGCTGGTACAGCAGTAGCCGCAGCGGAAAGTCTCAAATGGCGCAAGTATGTAAGTACGGAGACAGATCTGATCTCTGATCTGATCACTGATCGAGGTATCCCGTGACCAGGTTTTCTGACAAAAAGTCAGAAAACCTGGCTCAAAGAATAAGCATTGCTATCAAACGAAGCAATACTGCCAGCCTTTTGGGCACGATGCCGCGAGAGGTAATGGTTTGCAGAAACTATATTATTTGTAAATATTTATATTTTAAGTAGGTTTAATGATTATAAGTATTTATTTGTGACTCTTGAATATCTGAGAGTGGATTATATCAAATAGGTGTAGTACGCAAATTTGACACTATATTGAGCTTTCTAACATAAAAGCAGCATTAGTGGTAGTAAATATTTGATGTAAAATGCATCAGAGGGCAATATGAGCCTTAGATTCGCTATTTCCATAAAAATAATATCCTTTAGTCAGAGCGGGAGTTTCCTTTTAAACATTCATAAATACCGGACGATGATGCGCGCTAGAAAGAGTTTGTTTAAATAGCAAAGAGTGAGTCTGTTATAGAAAATCTAATATTGAATTTAACGATAAGTGACCTGCTCACAGCAAACTCAGGAACAGCTTTGTAACTTGTCAACGGCCCCTGCAAGCACGAAGGCCCGGATAGTTGCCACTTGCCACCCCTATGACCGACACTGCCCATATTTGTTAGACATAAAGCTACGATATTGTAATTTATTCACAATTTTCTAAGTATATTTGGAACCTACTAATTTACATGCCATTTCAAAAATAAAACCTGAACTCATGAAATCTTAAGGGTAATATTAAATTCTTAGTAAAATGCCTTTAACAAATTAGATGATAGGTATTATTTCCGTCAAACGATTTAATAATTCCATAAAATACAGCCTCGACCTACGAATAAGTAATAAGTCCTCGGATAAATGATTTCATGAACGTAAAAGCAACATAAATGACATCAAATATTTTACGTAAAGTGCATCAGAGTACAGTGTAAGCATTATTTTCCATGAGTTTCCTTTTAAACATTCATAAATACCGGACGATGCGCGCCACAAAGAGTTTGAATAGCCGGCTTTAGTGGCCGGTGTAGCCCGTTGTAGAAAATCTAATATTCAATTCAACGATAAAGTTACTTGCTTGCAGCGAACAGTAAAAAGCTTTGTACCTTTCGTCTGTTTCTCTACATATATGTGACTCTTTAACAACGGAGAATGGAGTCAGAAAAATATACCAAAAATATGAGGAACCATCACAATGATCAAGGGTACTTTTTTTTTCAAATTTTACTTTATATTGAGTCTTCTAACATATGAGTCACATGACAACACAAGAGTTTAAATAGCCAGCTTTAGTAGCTAGTGTAGCCTGTTGTAGAAAACCTGATATTTAATTCAACGATAAAATTACTCGCTCGCAACGAATAGTTGGAAAAGCTTTGTACCTTTCGTCTGTTTCTCTACATATATTGGACTCTTTCTTCTTCTTATCGTGTCGATTCGGGAGAATTAAATTGTGTTGACCAGAACTCTGCCACTGACATAGCGTTATCAGTGGCATTGTATAGGTCCTCACGTGTGCAGGTGGTAGGATACGCAGGGCAAGAAAACAGGTGTGCCATGGTTGGTTTGTTTTGGTCGCAGCGAACAATAGGACAAGTTTTGTAACTTTGGTTTTTCTTTTAGATATAGTCAGAAAACTAAAAATATGTGTATTTGTCACCATGGAGAGAAGAGTCATTATTATGACGGTGTATATTTTTTCAGCAAAGATTCCGCTTTTAAATGAAATTTTCAGCATTCACGATTCTATTTTGACATACTCTTATTATCTTAACTAATATAATAAATGCTAAAGTGAGTTAGTTTGTTTGTTTGTTACGCTTTCACGTTGTAACTACTGAACCGATCATCATGAAATTTGCATACACGTTATATGGGGTACGGAGAAGGAAATAGGGTACATTTTATCCCGGGAAAAAGAACTGTTCCCGAGGGATCGACATTGACGCGGGCGGAGCCGCGGGCGAATGCTAGTATAATATAAAGATATAAAACTGGAACGCTTTTATACATAGTATCACGTCTTTATCCCTTACGGGGTAGATAGAGCGTAAGGCCATAATACTGAAAGGCCACGTTTAGCATGTTGATGGGTTTAAAGATGGAATACGAAATCAAAATTGTGATGGGTTGTTCGCCGCACCGCTTAATTACATGATTCCTTAGATTTGCACCCATTCCCTCGGCCTGTTTCTACGGCCTGCGCGGGAAGAAAAGCAGCTGATACATTCTACGTTTTTTCTCTTCTCCCAGACCAGCATGGAAGACTTTTACTATAATATTTAATTCCTAGATATATAAACTTGGCAGTGTAAGTATATTTAACTTTTTAAACAGCGATTTATAATATGTATCTGTAAAAAAGGTACCACAAAAAGAGACCCATGATATCCAAATTTAAATAAAATTCTATTTCATTTAATTTTTTTTTTTATGTTATAGGGCTGCAAACGAGCAAGCGAGTCACCCAATGGGAAGCGAACAGCGCTGCCCATGGAGAACTGTAACACCAGGGTGTAACAGGAGCGTTGCCGGCCTCTCAATGAGTTGGGGAAAGGACATGGGGTGAGGAAATGTGGGAAGGATGGGCCTCCGGCTCTCTCACTCACCGAACGAAGCATAGAAGCGGTAAAGCTCCTACTCAGACGTCGATTTTCTGAGAGTGTCAATTTTATATCTTTTACAAGATTTATTCAGTTTTGCACCGAATAAACTTACACTGTAAGGTATTAAGTTATAAATTTTATCCTCCAATAAAATATCAGCCGCGGCTAAATGACTGAGATAACTTGCATGACCATAAAAGCTGCATGAGTGACATTAAATATTTAACGTAAAGTGCATCAGAGTGCAGTGTGAGCTTTGCATTCGCTATTTCCATAATAATAATACCTTTCGGCCGCAGAAGGAATTTCCTTTTAAACATTCATAAATACCGGACGATGCGCGCCACAAAGAGTTTGAATAGCCAGCTTTACTGGCAAGTGCAGCCTGTTGTAAAAAATTAACCTATAAGTTTAATTCAAACATTATGTACCTATTCTAATAGTCAAAAGGATAATAAAGCTTTCCATGTTCGAACACCCTTTTGTTTAACTTATATAGCGGTATATGGCTTGTTACATACTCAAATAACTGAAATACATGAGCAAATGCTAATACACTACGCTCATCATCATCATTTCGTGTAGATGACACGGTCAATCGACCACCAGAGTTCTTCGGAACGGCCTCTCGACTCTAACATGGTTCCTTTAACGACTACGAGATGGCAGCCGGGACCAACGGCTTAACGTGCCCCCGAAGAACTCTGATATCAGGGTGTGCATGGTCGATTGATCGTTTCACCTACTCGAAATGATGATATAATAGGATTGCTTTCCATTTGTATAAAAATAAGCAGTTATTCAAAAATTGGTCGTCTTTCTTCGTGCAAGCATTGAAGTCAAAAGCTTTAAGCCGTAATGCACACTAACTCAACCGGACTTTGTCATGAACTAAGCAAAGAAACTCCGAGACATACAAAATTGGATTTATTCTCACCGTATGCTCGGGTACACCCTGCCGGTTATAACTCTTAGGGCTGCTTCATACTTACGATACAAGTTGGCCGTGAACTTGTATTTTGGACCTTGCGATTGTGTTATCTAAATATCTCAATAACTACAGAATATTAATATTACCGACTACAAATTCCGTTAGTTAAACCGTTTTTGTTTAATATTAAATTGATATCTCGCGTAAGTTTTAATAATATTATAACTGAATCCATTTTACCTAAGTACGTTCCAAATCTCATGTTTATTGTAGCCCTACTACTTCGAAAATTATTGCAGAACAAAGATTTACATAGTCCTAAGTGAGAGATCAATCGTTTCGATCGTTTGGTCGGTTATACGAGTATATCTGAGCCGAAAATGAGTTCAAAAAATGATTAATAAATATAATTATACGGACAAATCACACAGATTGATCTAGCCCCAAAGTAAGTTCGAGGCTTGTGTTATGACTTCATCATCATCAGGTCTTTTTATTGTCCACTGCAGGAGCATGACCCTCTCTGTACTTCCGAAGCCATACTTGGCCAGAGCAGGCAGACAGAGGATTTGGGCTACATTCTTCTCGCTGGCCAGACGGGTTGGAGAGGTCTCATTGATGTTTATGAGCTTTGCTTAGCTTATATTTTTTAAGTTGCCTCTTACGTATCCATGGAAAGACTTGGAGTGATCCTATTCTACTATGCCGGAAACCACTCGGCTAAAACCTCACGGTTCTATGATTATGACTTATGAGATACCAACTCAACGAAACTATATTTTATAACAAACAAATATAAATAAACATCCAAGACCCAGGTCAATCTGAAGAAGGTTTACATTTTCCATCTTGAGCTGACCGGGTATCGAACCCGGGACCTCCTGTGTGACAGCCTGAAATGCTGACCACTAGGCTACACAGGTCGACAAAACATTCTTTCTTCTTGCAAACATTGAAATGAAAAGCTAAATGTGGTATTGTATAGTAAGCCTACCAGATTTTATCATGAATCTAGCAAGGGAACTCCAAGCAAACAAAATTCCATTTATTCTCACCGTACCTATACATACTTTGCTACACCTGCACCCGTAGCATGGCGCTCGCGACGCCGTTTATATCGCGCGATAAACTATTTACACATCTCGCTCTTTGATATTACGGGAAACAAGATGGCGATAGTCGATAAACGTTGTCGCGCGTGCCATGCTAAGGGGGCTGGTCGGTTATACTCGTAATTCTTAAGGCTCCTTCACACTTAAAATATACACTAGCTGTTAAAGTGGACCCTAGGACCTGAGGTATCTTAGAAAACGATACATATTTGACGGAGAAAAAATATCATCTCGTTGATTTACTTATCGCTCTGTCAAATATGTGTTGTTCTATCCCTAATTTTTAGGGTTCCGTACCCAAACGGTAAAAACGGGACCCTATTAATATCGCTCCGCTGTCCATTTGTTTATCTGTCCGTCTGTCACCAGGATGTATCTCATGAAGCGTGATAGTTAGACAGTTCAAATTTTCACAGATGATGTAATTCTGTTACCGCTGTAACAAAAAATACAAAAAAACAATAAAAATTAATATTTAAGGGGCTCCCATACAACAAACGTGATTTTTTTGCTTGTGTTTGGTCGATATTGATAACGGCAACAGGTAGACGCTTGAAATCTTCATAGAATATTTAGTTATATATTTACTTTAAAATAAATAATTAAATAAAATTAATATCCTCCCATACAAAAGATATTTTGCCGTTTTTATAGATAACGGTGCGGAACCCTTCGTGCGCGAGTCTGACTCGCACTGGGCCGATTTTTTAATAAAAAAAATAAACACAATATGGCAATTGAAAAAATTCAACAGAAATCCCTGCGAATCATTTTAGGTTTTATCGGCGGTGTTTAGGAAAGTAGTATTAATTCATTAGCGAGCTTGAGTTGCTACGTTTTAAGGGGAAGCAAGGCGGGAGGTAACTGCGATCTTGAAACGAACGGCTAGTATTTGTCGCCTTTGTGTAAGAGGCCTTATTGCGTAGTGGTGGAGAGCAAAACCGTGTAGGGATCGCCTTTGTTGCTCGCGAGATTTCTTTGGAAGTTATTTTAAGATTGACTGCTCTATGCTGACATGCGATACATTATTTATTTTGCTTAAGGTTTTAGGTTCAGTATATTATTTTTGTATTATATAAATAAATATATACGGACAAATCACACAGATTGAGCTAGCCCCAAAGTAAGTTCGAGACTTGTGTTATGAGATACTAACTCAACGATACTATGTTTTATAACAAATACATATATAGATAAACATCCAATACCCAGGCCAATCTGAAAAAGATCATTTTCCATCTTGACCTGACCGGGGATCGAACCCGGGGCCCTCGTGTCGCAGGCTGGCGTGTTAACCACAGCGCCACGGAGCTCACAAATAAAGTATTTAAGACGTACTTTCGACGTGATAACGTCTTATAAATCGATGAAGGCCGGCGCCGGCTGCACGCACGAAAGTGTCACGTTCCGTGTGCAAGCGAGAGCGCGGAACAAGCGATCGAGGCACGATCGGCCTAAGCGTTCTGCTTCTGATGCATCTATCTCACTTCCACCGTTAACATCCGTAAACTGACTTTACAGACAACCAATTTTTTGCTTCTGTGGCTGAGTGGTAGGTGACCACAAGTGCCTTTGATTGAATCGAATTAAATTGAAATTAGCCGTGTGGTTTCCGGCAGAGTAGAATAGGACCACTCCTAGTCTTCCCATGGAGGTCGTAAGAGGCGACTTAGGAAATACAAGCTAAACAAACCTCGTAAACATCAATGAGACCTCTCCAACCCGTCTGCCCAGCGAGGAGAGTGTAGGCCAAATCCTCTATATGCTCTGGCCAAGTATGACTCCGGTAGTTCAGAGAGGGTCACGCTCCTGCAGTGGAGGCTAAAAAGACCTGATGATGATGATGACGAAAATTGAAAGTCAGGTCAGGAAAAACAAATTCTACCCAAAGGGTAAAAACAGGACTCTGTTAATATCGCTCCGCTGTCCGTCTATCACCAGCTTCGATCAATAGTCACCAGGCTCTATCTCATGAACCGTGATAATTAGACAGTTGAATGTTTGTATTTTGTAGACATGGCTACATCTTAAATTCATTGATCAATGATTTAAAAGTGTCTAAAATATCTACGATATAGTTATCTAGGATAGTAATGATACATTTTTCAGCCCCCGGTCAGGTCAAGACAGATATTTTTTCAGATCGGCCTGGGTTGTGATTTTTATCTAATTATTCTCTGAAAATTCTGCCCAGAAATATAAAGCCTCCTATTATTCCCTGCGAGCTTCGATCAAATATAATGGTAGATACACAGTATCATACAAAATGAAGCCTTTATACATAATGTCCCCAATAAAAACATCATGCATACTTACAAACAACGACAAAATATATACTAAAAGTATAACTCATTATCTTTTTTTCACATTTGATGCGTAGTTTTTGCATCTTTTTACTCTACCTTCGTCATCGTGAATTGAAACTGTGGACAAAACAGCTCCGAAACTCGATTAGTGCGCTATTTTGCCGGTGCCACTTTTCGAGCGCGAATCGTGTATCTACCATTATATTTGATCGAAGGCTGCAGAAAAGTAACTTTATCGTTGAATTAATAGTACCTACATTTTCAACAATAGACGAAATCGTCCAATATAGCTGGCTATTCAAAATCTTTGTGGCGCGCATCGCCCGGTATTTATGAATCTTTAAAAGGAAACTCCGGGTCGAACCGGAGAGTGTTATTATGGAAATAGCGGATGTAAGACACACTGCACTCTGATGCACTTTACGTAAAACATTTACTGTCTTATTATAAAACGAAGAGTAACTTTAGTACCAGGTTTAAACCACTATCCGACCAAAATAAGTCGACACTTATCACTTTGACATTAGGTCAACTGTCATTGTCAATTTGTTTTGGACGGATAATTGTTTAAACCAGCTACTAAAGTTAGTCCTCGTTTTATAATAAGACTGTTAATGTTTAATGCACTGCACAAAAAGATCTAGAGGAGGCTAATGACAGGGTAGTGGTCCTGTAGTCAAAAGACACCACGACTCGAAAAGAAGAAGAAGCATAGATTTAGGAGTACCTTTTTTACCCGACTGATCCACCCAGAAGGAGGGTAATGTTTATAAATATATGTATTATATGTATGTATGTAAGTATGTATGTTCCATTGTCCACTGTAGCCTTAACGGCTTAACTGATTTTAATATGTAAGGCGTCATATTGATGACAGAAAATTCTGTTTAATGATCCACACTTTTATGTACGTATTAAAATAATCTCTATTGACTCGCGACGTCAAACTTACGTGACAAAAAATAAAGGAGCAAGTATAAAGGTGCAGGTGTATTTTTAGTTCCCAGCATTGTTCCCATATGAAAAGTTGTTCATATTGTTGGTCTGAGTCACACCTTTAAGGGTCCAAAACGATCAAAATTTCACCATGTATATTTATTTATTATTATACTCGTATGCAAGAAGTACGTTTTTGATTGTGAAATCTGTTTTATTCCTCAGCAAGCTACGACCACTGTAACATCAAATAAGCACCCATTGAAAACGGCGGCGCGTATAGTGATTTACAGTTACTATCTCACTGATAAACCGAAACTTTTGACCGATTCACTTGCATTTGCAAATTGAACATTGTTGCTATGGAGTTTTGGTCTATATTCCAATGCAAACATTGAGTATAATGTTTGGGGTGCAAATTTCGTAAATGTACGGTCAGCTTCAAAAGTGCAGTCAGAATTTCTCACACTAATTGCTTAACAAACTAGTCGCACTTAAGACCTTGTGATTATGAGTTGTTGCTCGTCTCTGTGTGTGCGCCGTCATTGACGTAGATACGATAAATGTTATTCTTAAATTCAATGCTTTTTGCAGATACGAGCTAGCCTAATGGTTAATGGCTGCAGTCGCAGAATAGCGAACTTGCCTACGGCAAAGACAATACCTGCGGGTAGCAAGTTCGAATCTCACCATACAGTGATGTTTTATTAACGTTTTGTTAGTTTTTTAACATCGTTATTCATGTTATTCGTAAACTGTCTAATACGATGTTTCCGTATCGTATCTCATATGGTGCAGAAATAAAAAGTCTCAGAACAAGGACTAGAAAAGTGAATATTTGACGGTGAATGAAAAAAGACGGATGGTTGTCATTAAACCGAGTTCGTACTCGTTATAGTTGAATTGTGGTGAAGACAAATTGACGTGTGTTTAAGTGATTCTATTTGGGGTGTTAATTACCTACACTTTTGAAAATGCAGGCGAACATAAATATTGAGACAAAGGCGAATACTGTTTCTCTGTATAGCAGTGGCCGCAATATATCAGAAATTTCAAATGAAACTGGATTAAGTGTAAGTATTTTTACAGCTTAAAAACAGTCGTTATTTACTTAAAAGTTTTGGTTATTAAATTATTTCAAATTAAAGTTTAAGTTTTTAACACATTGTATTGACATAATAATATTAATGATGATTTGCATGAATAAGTGTTAGTTTTTGAAATAAAATAAAATAAATTAGGTAAATATAGTCTCAATCACAACGTAACGCTAGCCTTCTTATTTTATTTTAGTGGAGGACCGTGAAATGTTGGGTGACTTGGGTGCAGCGGTTTGCTGACGAGGGTACTCTTGCCAGCTGGCAGTGGAGTCTTCCACTCCGCTGCCGTCGATTATCTCTGACCATCAGCGCCGTATGATGTTGGAAGAATATTAAAGAGATGGTTTTATACCCATCAGGCATTCAATGTCTCGTTGCCTACTGTTCGTCGTGCACTTCATACTGATGGTGTGCACCACAGGAAACCGGCAAAAAAAATATATTTAGCACCGAGGCATAAAGAAGAACGGTTGCATTTTGCGAGAGATTATTTGGACTTCGATTGGAAGGCTACCGTGTTTACAGATGAAAAGTCATTTATGTCCAACCAAAAGGGAAGACGCAGATACAAGCGACATCAGGAACAATTATTTTCTTACTGTATGGAAATTTGGAACAGTTTTATTGGGACTGAAATATGTGCCAATATAGTGGGATCCATGTGTCGTCGTATACTTGACTATATTGACAATAATGGTGGCTATACAAAATATTGAGTGAAATACCCCATTTGTGTTTAGACAAATCATGTTTTACTTGAAGTATACTTAAACATTTCCTATTACTCAATTATTTTAAAGCCCCGACAAAAAGAAAGGAGTTTAAGTTTGACCACCGCTATGTGTCTATCTATTTGTGTCACCGTATCTCTTAAACTGATGTGTATCCGTATTTTATATAAAAGTATTTTTTTTTAGCGATAACCTTAAAAATATAGTTTTATACTAACTTGTTCATCTTGTATTACAATGGGATGTGTTGGTTATGTTAATTTCCGTAAAAGTTGTTTGTAAACTGTAAAAGATTGAGGTTAAGTTTCAATCCTCTTTTCGTAATGAAAACGAATAATTAAGCTTTAACCTCAATATTTACTATGAGCGTAGGTAAAATGTATGTGTAATGTAAAAATTATTCTTAATAAATAAAATAAATAATTAAGTAGATTTTTTTTAATAAAAAAAAATAATAAGAATTACTGTTCTAACCTATACGAGTATAATAGTTTTTTTTTAATTCTATTATTAATTCTTAATTTAACCTATAAATCAAGATTTATTCTACCTATATAATTATTAATTCTAGCTTTTTAAATGTGTAAATAAAACTTAGGTATAATTACTATCCTACCTATATTTATTTATACATTAACATAAATTTTACCTACGCTCATACGGATACGGACAGTAGTCCGTAGTGTAAACATATTGACCGTCATAATATTTGTCAAACTGATATTTTATTTTATTACTTAAATGATCCGCCTAATAAACCGTTGCCATGGTCTTTGTGCATTTTTATTTTATAACAAATGGATTAATCGCATGCAGTATATAAAATAAAGTTATTAAAAAAATACTATGAGTTAAAAATTAAATTATTTAAAAATGATATACTAATTGCGATACGAACCACGGTCATTATATTAGCAGTCCAACCATCTACTGATTAGACCAATAACTTGCTATGACGTGCGGCGAAATTAAGAACCAGTTCCATCTCGCCTGTCGTAATGTCTCGTTATTACTATTCCAGTTTTCTTTACAATACACCTATAGTTAGTGCTATGTTGTCTGTGTCAAACAAGCACGTAGCAGAGTTGTGTGGGTAATGTGATAATGACCACTGTGTGCATTATGGACACAAACACTCACGCAAAGAGGGACGATGCGTACTGCAAAGTTTTTTAATCTCTAAGCTATGACTCCATTTATGCTTCTTGACTGTACCTACTACAGTGCCAGCTAGCAATGTTACCTACATAATAAATTCTTGGAATATTACACGTTTTGTGGTCACGTAAGTATACCGATAAACAATTTAAAAATAAATAAATCAAATATGTTTGCCTACTTATGTTTATTATCAAGGTTTGTCTTTAATCTGTGGACAGCTTGGATATCTAGGTATCTGACGCCATGGTCTGACGCTAATGTAAGCGACTTACGCACTTACGCACACGAAAGTAACACCTAACTTCTTAAAATCAATGTTTGTTATTCTTATCCCTTTATATCATTAAAACATCATGATCATTTCTTACATTAAAAAAATAAAATAAAGGGGCATTTATTTTTTTCACATTTAGACGCGATTCATTTTATTATTTAATGAGATCTAAAGATGTCTTTGATCTAACGATGATGCGATGTTTAGGTACTCGATTTTTTTCTTTTTATTATTAGTGACCCACACCCACTCCAAAATTTAAAACTCTGATCGCGCCTGTACTTAATAAAACCTTCATTACCGTAACTGATATTTAAATTTATAATAAATACCTACTTAATCCCTACTTCTAAAGTATACTTTCAAAATACGCTCGGGCAGTCCAACGCGGGACAGTGACGTCATTTGTTTGCTAACAACCGCAACATGGCGTCGTCGCCGTCGCTAACGAACTTATTATGCCCCATTCTAATACAGCGTCCTGTGATTTTCGGCTTATATATGTGTAACTAGCTGTTTCCCGCGACTTTATCCGCACGTATTTCGGTTTAATCACGCAGTCTATCCAGTCCCCGGGTCCCGGCTTCCGAACTATCTTAGGTAAGGATGCAAACGGAAATGCGCAGCGCTCGCCCAATAATTTGTGCCCAATAATGACAATAAGCACAGAATAACTAGTACATCTGTAGAAGTCGCACTCTGCAAAGGTATTCAAAGAAATATCAACTCAATGTAGTAAGCGATACGGTGTAATTTAGCTCGCGTCAGAACGCAGCACCTTTTCGTTTAGACACTAGTATCCATTGCAAGCCCATTTCATTCTTATAGATCTGAACAAACGAGTCATAATTCGATGAAGTCGGTGAACACATGAGACCAAAATTGCGCGTCGTTCCTTCGGCCAGTTTTACCACTTCGAAGTGAAACAAGCTTGCAATAGGCAAAGTTTCAAACAAAGTTTCAACCCCAGTTTACACAGTTTTTTTTTAACAGTGATAATAAATCAGTAGTTACCTAAACTTTTGGTTTGAACTATGAGCTCACACAAAAATTTTTACATTTCTCACTTCAAAATTGACAATTTAGGTATAATCAGCTGCCAGAATGAAAGGTATCTTGTATTATCATAGATTATCATATCCTTTTTCGGACCCATGGCAATGTGTATGCTACATTTTATGTGGATTATCAACATGGCCGCGCGCGTCAATAACGAACTTCACTGCTCAAATAATCAATCAATATCTTTATTGCGTCTATGGATATACATCAAAGTCACAATAAATACAGATCTTAGACCTTAGACAGCCTTTTGGCGTGCAAATTATTTAACATATAATGTCAAAAATATCGGTAATTTGTTAAAATAAAAACATAAAATGTCAAAAATAATATCAAAAATAGTATTGTAATTAGCTTTTTCCGCCAACATACCTTGTTTTTAACAATACTTAGGTATAATATTGTCTCAGTTTCTTTAATATTTTTAGGCAGTTTATTATACATTGCAGGTGCTATGCAAAATACGTGATTGCTAAAGAGAGAAGTCCTGCATTTAGGAGCTATTTTTTTATTTATAATATTTAAAAAAGCATTTAAAAAAAAGCTTATAATTTACTTGATTAACTCGTTTCGAACTCCTTAAAACGTTTTAAACAGGCTTTAGGTTTTCAAGATAATTAAGTATTTGTCAGTGCTTTGTCAAATTCAGGTATTTTGGTGATCTCAGAAGATTACTTCGTCTTTTCTCTCTATTACCTACTTTATATAAGTAGGTACGGTCAACGTTATCATAATAGCGTTTTATTGTTAGGTAAAACGCTGCTTTATTAATGAACAGACATCCAACCTCATATTTACTCATACAAAAAAATGTTGGGCCAACTTTAGCCCTTCTTTAGACCCGTATAAGTGTGTCGACTTGTTAGTTCCAAATCAATAAGTTCATCTGTATCAGACGAACGACAGAAAGCGCGTGCGAAGCGGAGACTTAGTAATAAGGTCCGACTGACATGAACTTAATAATAATTTAATGAAAATATGTTACAAAGTTCAAACATAATAAAATGACTAGCTCCGTTGCGCAGCGGTCAACACGCCAGCCTGCGACATGGAGTGAAAGGGTTCGAGCCCCAGCCAAGTCAAGATGGAAAATGATCTTTTTCAGATTGGCCTGGGTCTTGGATGTGTATCTATATATGTACTTGTTATAAAATATAGTATCGTTGAGTTAGTATCCCATAATACAAGTCTCGAACTTACTTTGGGGCTAGCTCAATCTGTGTGATTTGTCCGTATATATTTATATTTAAATTAGTACACACTCATTATCTAGATAGGACTACCTACTTAGTTTCGAATTAAGTACCACGTACCTATATATATTTTAAGTGAGCTAAGTTTCGTTTATTAAAAGGTATATATAGGGCTAGGTATATATAAGGCTAGGTATAGGTATTCTGGCTGCTCTGGCCAAGTATGGCCCTAGTAGTACAGAGAGGGTCGTGCTCCTGTAGTGGAGACTATAAAGGACCTGATGATGATGATGATGATAGGTATTCAAACTATTTTTCTATAGCATGTGTTTTACTTCTATACATACAACGCTACCTTTATTGTTTTATAAATTAAGTACTATTCAATTTTATACAAACAAAATACCTATATAATAATTGTGTTCCACGCCATCTGTTACATTTATGTTAAGTTATCTAATAAACTTTTCTGTCTTTCCTGCCTATCAACCTCAAATTCAATCTGCTTTGTTTTGAACCGTGCCGACTGCCGTAGTAACCTACCTAATACAATATTTGATTGTAAAATACTTTTATCGCTGTAAATTATTTATATTAATATTCAAATAAAAAAAATAAACCTAAGCTAGTACTCGCATAGGCGGCTTTTTATTTTTATTTTTTGTACTATTGCAACATTGTAAACTAATTGCGGTTACGGTAGTTACGAATACGGTAATCGCATCACTATTACGTCAAAATTTGCAAAATAATACGACATTTTTAAAAAGTCCTCAAATAAGGGAGTTTGCCCTACAGATAGAGGTCTCCTTTATTTAATCGGGTAATTCACAACCGGGCGGAGATGATCATGAGCACTGTGCGTGGTCAACTAAAATAGATTTTGTAATATTTATACGTATTGTGACGTTTTACCAAGGCAAACGAACTTTACACAGCCATTGCAGAGTTAAACAATATATTTTCATTTAAAAAGACATTGTTAATTGCCGAAAAACATTGTAATGTTTAAATCCTTGTTCAGCTCTTTGATAACTCGGGCCAGCTGTCAAGAGGTGGGTAAGTTTTATCGCTATTTACCAAAAAGGTTGATATAACAATGATTGAAATTCTTTAATAAAAAGTAGGAATAATGCTGGCTTGCAGATAATTTTTTTCAGCGTAAGAATGCCCTTGAAGCGCCCGCCCTTGAACTGCGGTATCCAACGTCACTTTGCGCCTATGCGGCCTTCAAATATTTGCATAACAATAACACCTGTCACATTGTTAACCTATCACCTCCATGCAGTACAGATGCATAGTGAAATGAATGACATAACAAGCTGCTAATTCACTTAAAAACATTGTTAGATAACCATCCTAACATAACCTTCTTGACCTTACAAAAAAAATATATTTTTAATTTTAATTTTAGCTTCTTACTACATCTTAACAAACAAGATAATCATTATTACTCACCTTTAATACCAAGAAAGTATTAATTTATTCCTTAACTTTATAGAGCTGACATGTCAATCTGTTGTGAAGGATAGAACCAGTGTAAAGCATAGATAGCATATTGTCATACTTGAGTACACAAGATAAATTCTTATCTATTACGTCAGCTATCCCAATGGCCATCAATTCAGTATGATTTGTGGCTTCACAACAAAATGACTACTCGACGGGTAATTTATTACTTTTTAATCATTTTATAAGTGCCAGTATAAAGTGCTAAATTAATTCTCTTTTTAATTAAGTAAATTGTTTTTATTTTTTAACAAGTGTGTGAAGTTTAAGAATCAGTTTTATTTAGTTCTCCAGTGGGTTTAAAATTGGAATCACTCTATGATATTTTTTTATTGGTCTGATCGGCCTGTGACATTATAGCTCATATTAAGAGCCAAGTGCAGTGTTCCCATTAAATATGTTTTCTATTAAGAAAGCAATTAATAGTTGATAATGTGGTTTGTGTATATTACTTTCCAATTCATTATTGTATTTTTATTTTAAGTGGTTAAATTGACTTACTGATGACATATTGGTTATCTATTTGGTAAATATTTCTAAATTCTGTCCTGCTTGTCATTGTATCTTGTAAAACAAGTTGATTTCCTAATGAAGAATCAAAAAAAATATTAAGTGTTTGTCACTTTTCGATTTGCTTAACATAGTCCTTGGTACAAATGCAAACATACTTATCAATAGAACTAATTGATTGCCAATCTCCAATTCTCCATGTAACAGTTAATTTCGCAACTGCTCAAGGGAAGCGACCCAGACATCGTCTTATATAATCATGTTGTTTATTGTTTTCACTACACAACTGAGTGTCTGATAGTGTTATCAGAGTGATGCTATTAATGTATGATTTTTATGCCTCGATGCTTATTATTGGATTTTACATGGCGGTTGAAATGAAGAAGGCATAGCAAACCACACCTCGCTCATTAAATAGCTTTACCTATCTTTCCAATTGTCTCCTAAGGTCTTAAATAGACAGAAGAAGAGGAGAAAAAAAAATATTGCAAGCAGCATTCAAACAACAACCAGTTAGTGGTGTTAGGTGACAAGTGCGTAATGCATATTTTTTTTTTTACTAAATGTTGGCTTAGGCATTTGACTCCCATCTCACCCGATGGTAAGTGACGATGAAGACGAGAATATAAGATGAATATGATGTGGCAGTGATATTCAATGTGCAGGTAGCTTAATTAGTAAAGCACTGGCCCTACAAAGACCAAGTTGCTGGTTCAATCCCTGTTGTGCGGAAATATTCACCTTACCTTATTTCTTTATTTGATAAGAGTATGTCAGAACATCGTTCTGGATGCCAATGTGCAGGATTGAAAGCAGTAGCTAAATTGGTAGAGCAAATCGTGATTGTGTGGAATTTTATTACAACATCTTATTTCGTTATTTATTTACAGTGTGGCGCATGGTCCATAAATTGAATATTCATTGTTTTCCATAAATGGAAATAGCAATATGATCATGACCTTAACTTATAATAGAAATCATTTGTCATGTCAGTAACGGACATTGACCCTTATATTTATATGTTTTTACTGGACTGAGTTTCATTCGGCGTATTATTCTCAGCAGTGGTCGTTCCGAAACGCCAGTAGTTTATCGATTTTGCAAATATTAAAAATATTAATATGACGTTCAAAAAGAGATACATGATATTCAAATTTAAATAAAATTCTATTTCATTTCATGTCTCTCACATGTATAATTTATGTTTAGTAGAAAGCACTTCCATCCTTCCTTTTATATCCCTTACTTATGTAAGGGATGCAGATTTGTAGCCAAATAAAAATTTATAAATGGCATCTATGTACATAATAAATTAATACAATCCGCCAAATGACAACGTAATAGACCGCTTTCATGACGCCAAAACCCGAGCCAGGCTAGTAAGCTACTAGTAATAAGAGTTTATTGAAACTACTTCCATTGTTCATACCATGATACAACTGCCAGCCCATTGGATTCGTGTAACGACAACATTAAGCCAGTCCAGTAACTTACCAACCAATAGGAATTACTGGTTTATGTATTGGCTTACTGGTCTGGCTTATCTACTGGCCTTGTGTAAAAGGCCCATGAAATATAGGAACTATAGTAGGAAGCATCTTTTTGGAATTCAAAAACTTGAGTGAGATATGTTAATGCAATATTCAATAGGTCAGTCATCTGGCCGGCCCAAAGAGATAGTGAACAGATTTAACCACGTGCGAGAGGAAGGTTATAGTATAGATAAAATATAATTCACAGCTTATTTAAAACTACGATATAAGAGTCTTGAATGCATTATTTTGAGTCATCATTTTAATGTGATACCGTGTTTTAAATTGATGAACGCTGGCTGCACGCACGAAAAAGTGTCACGTTCCGTGTGCAAGTGAGAGCGCGGAACAAGCGACAGAGAGGCACGATTGGCCTAAGCGTTCGGCTTGTGACGCATCTATCTTCCACCGTTATCACGTAAAATATCCATAAAGCGATTTCACAACCAATTTTTTTTATTCACCTTTATTGTTACAACTACCACTGTTTCGCATCTTAAATCAAAAACTTTATCTTTTCCAGGGGGCTGGTTATTTAAAAAGAGCCGATACAGATAAACTACATGAAATATTCCTGAAATACGCCACCGTCGAGAGAAATGGAGAAAAGCACATCACCAGTGAAGATTTTGTGCGGAAGTACCTCGGACTATTCGACGAAGGTATGGACATTGAACATATTTGGTGAATATAAATTTAATATAGTGCTGTGTCGTCTCCAGCCTAGAATACAGGACCACTCCTTTTGGTCGTAAGAGGCGACTAAAGGGACAAGCCCATACATTCAAGGAGGGTTGATGTTAGGCAGGCGAGCAGTCTTAAAAATAAGCCGAAACTTTTCACTGAACACTTACATGCCATCCCGACTTCACATAAACTGGGATGAGGAGTGGGAGAAGAAGAAATGTAATGTAGTTTTGATAATTGTTCAATTCATTCATTCATTCAATTCGAGTAGGTATCACGATCAACCGACCATGCCAAACCATGCACACCCTGGTGTCACAGTTCTTTGGAACCGCCTCTCGGCCTCTGACGTGACGTGGTTCCTTTAACGACTATTAGATGTCAGCCGGGACCAACGGCTTAATAATCATTTGTCGATGTTTTGATGATGATGATGTCCGTAACGGACATTGACCCTTATTATATTTATATGGTTTTCCTGGACTGAGTTTCCTTCGGCGTATTCTTCTCAGCAGTGGTCGTTCCGAACTCTCTGACGTGGTTCCTTTAACGACTATTAGATGTCAGCCGGGACCAACGGCTTAACGTGCCTTCCGAAGCACGTAAACATCTTCATTTTGAGACAATCAGGTGTTTCAAGCCTGCAATGTCCTAACCAAACTGGAAACAACTAAACAAAGTATGCTTCCCGTGGGAATCGAACCCACGACTCCGGGTCTATAAGCAAACGCCTTAACTACTGGACCACGGAGGCAACGTGCTTTCCGAAGCACGAACACTAATGTCCCGCACATTAGTGTTCGTGTGTTACTTCAAAATATATTCCTACTAGCTTTCGCCCGCGGCTCCGCCCGCGTCAATGTTGATCCCTCGGGAATAGTAGTTTTTCCCGAGATAAAAGGTAGCTTATCTCCTCCGTACTCCAGAGAACTTGTACCTATGCAAAATTTAATGATGATCGGTTTAGTAGTTAGGGCGTGAAAGCCTAACAAACTAACAAACTCACTTTCGCATTTATAATAGTATAAGGATACCCGAACACTAATGTGCGGGACATTAGTGTTCGTGTGTAAATATGCCTATATGTAATAAGATGTTGGTACCAGCTCTTGTTACTTTATGGCTCAGCTGGGACAGATGTCATTAAGCAGCTTAGAAATATCTGACAAGTGTTAGATACACGAAAATCTATAATATAAAAATCTCGTCTCTGCTCAGCCTCTTTGAGACTACTGTGTATAATGTAAAATTATCACTGCACACTCGATCGCTAACATAATATTTTCCAAAAATAATCATGTATATATAATAAAAATTGTAATCATTACTTGAAATAAAAAAAAAGAAATTATAAAGATAGATGATAAAATTAAAAAGCCCTTCAGGCGAGTAGGCTACCAATAGTGTTGAAAAGATTTTCTTTTGGCGTTTCTTCTCTGCAGTGGTCGGTTCCAAAACGCTAGTAGTCTGTAGCTTTTGCACATTAATTAATAATACAAATATTACTAAATTAGATCCTTTAAAATGTGAATGTGCCTGGAAAGGCCTATTTTCCGAAAAAACGTTTTGATTTTGAATTCGTGTCACGATGTATGTTCGGGATAAACTCTGAAACTATTAAACCGATTATGATCAATCTTCGTAATAAACTGTAATTTGGCCAAACTTTAAAGATATTTTTTACCATATAATGAAACGAAGGTCGCCGGGACAGCCAATGTATTAATTTAATTCACATCGAATTATCGCACTGGTTATTTCTGCTTTAATTTAGATTTGTCTTAAATCGCACACTAATTAAAAGTTACGTGTTTTTTCCAATAACTAATTAATTGATAAGAATCGATATGCTATCTGAGTGTAGATTCGCTGGAAAAACGAAGTCCATATCGTGAGACAGATGCGTATTTCGCATTGTCTTTCGATAAATCCCCAGTCTGGCTGTCGTACATAATGCACGACAGCTACTGTTATTATCTGTTCGAAAACGTGTCTGGAAAACGATAAGTGTCATTATTACAGTTTTTATTGTAATTCTTTTACGGACATGGAAAATTACTACCCTGAATTCGTGAAAGATAAGATACACGAACTTACCTACCATTTGGGGCCAAATTGTTTTTGTTATGGCAAGATTGTCGAAAAAATCGTGCTTGTTCAACAGTCGAATAATAAAAAAAAAAACTTATTTATATAACTAACTAGCTATCGCCCGCGGCTCCGCCCGCGTCTATGTCGATCCCTCGGGAATAGTACTTTTTCCCGGGATAAAAGGTAGCCTATGTCCTTCTCTGTACTCCAGAGAACTTGTATGCAAATTTTCATGATAATCGGTTCAGTAGTTACGGCGTGAAAACGTAACAAACAAACAAATAAACAAACAAACTCACTTTCGCATTTATAATATTAGTAAGGATTTAATGCTGCTCTTTCTCATTTAATTGAACAATAGTTATTGACGTCGAATAATATACCTCTAGAACGCAAAGATAACACAAATGTCGCACTCCTTTAGCCCTGTGGTCAGTGCCGCAAATAGACACAAATGTCGCACTCCTTTAGCCCTGTGGTCAGTGCCGCAATTAGACACAAATGTCGCACTCCTTTAGCCCTGTGGTCAGTGCCGCAATTAGACACAAATGTCGCACTCCTTTAGCCCTGTGGTCAGTGCCGCTATTAGACACAAATGTCGCACTCCTTTAGCCCTGTGGTCAGTGCCGCAATTAGCAAGTGGAACTTAACACGTCCTGAAATAAACGGATGTTGTTGTTGACACAGCCGACAATACGAGCCCAGTCCCCCTAGACTCTAAACGTCCAACATTGTTTGGTAGACATAATATTTACTAGATTTCATAAACTTTGAAGTAACCATTGATTCAGATTCAGATTTTTATTGCAAGTCACAAGTTCGAAATTGTAATGATAGGATAAGTACAAGTGACGTCCTGTAAGGACACAGCAAACATAAGGGCATCTAGCTGCCAATTTACTTACGAATAAAAATTTTGCAATTTAATATTTTTCATATGATTTACATAAGTTTTACTTAAATAGTTAGTTAAGAAATCAAAGTAAGTTTTCAGTAATCATCGAAAAATTGAGATATATTGTAATAACATTTATTTATAAGCATTATTTTTAGATTGTTAGCAAATAGTGAAGATTTTTCTATATTTTTTAAATAATTAGGGATATATAGGGATATGGTTGTATATTTTTATAGCCATATGATGGAGGCTCGTAGAGACTAGTTCCAATTTGGTATTTGGTCTTACTAATTTGTTTTAATAATAGACATTTTAGAACCTTTCTTTTTAAATATATTCATGTAGTCAAAATTGTTTTTTCTGTTCCATGTAGTCAAACATACTGTCAATGACCTGAAAGCCGTAGATGAAGGGGTTCTGCTGCCTAAAAACTGGTCAGGAATTTCATAGTCCTCGATCGAACTAATCGCTTTTCAATGAATGTTAATTGTTTTGTGGGCCTAAGCTTATGCTGTGAAACAGAGAACTTGCCCACTTTTTTCTCGTTGTGTTATCGAAAGAGCTCTCAAAAATAGGCATATCATAAACAGTCAGAGCGTCATATATTAAGCATTTTGTAAGCGTGATATGAGATCTTTGTTCGGCAAAAAAAATTGCGTTTATGAGAATATCCCCATAACGAAAATTGCTATAAGTGTTGAAAGATATCTTAGCGTTGTTAAGTCTTTTTCAACTAGATACTTACATAATCAGAAACATTTTATTTAATCCACTCTTCAACGGAGTGCCCCACATCAAAATTTCCTCAACATGGGTGTTTTCTTTCCACATCCGACAGCAATGCTAGGCAATAAAACAAAAGACATTCCTAGCATTGTTCATTATCTAGTTCGCCGCCTTCTATCGATCTAATTCATCATAGATACGGGCAGTGATAAGATAAAGTGAAAGTCGATCTAAATTGGATCAAGTGCATCGACCTTGAACGTATGTTACATGATACGTAGCTATGATTTATGTAATTATGACGCCATCCTCTTAGTCACGTATAGTTTACACCGATCTATTAAAACTGTAATTTGTAAAAGCTGTATTGTGAATAAAGCTATATTATTATTACCGGCTGGATGATCTGGCTTTGCTCGAGGCAAAGATTAGAAAGCAATTTTTAATGGAAATCAGATACGGCTAGATCATTTGTAGATTAACCCTACAGGGTTTTAATGAAGAAGAATATTATAATAGATATTTTGTATTATTTATTTAATCGTTATTGGATATTAATTTCATTAATTTTGATTGAATTTTATTTTCAAGAACTCTATTTATATTTTTTAAAAAAAAGGAATATGACATGCCAGGCGTCAAGAGTCCTAGTCAATGAAGACACTGACTAGTGTCTACTGACTAGGCTAACAGCCTCCGTGGTCCAGTGGTTAAGGCGTTTGCCTGTTGACCCGGGGGTCGTGGGTTCGATTCTCACCGGAAGCATACTTTATTTAGTTGTTTCCAGTTTGGTTAGGACATTGCAGGCTTTGAACACCTGATTGTCTGATAATAAAGATGATTCCGTGCTTCGGAAGGCACGTTAAGCCGGTGGTCCCGGCTGCCATCTGGCAGTCGTTAAAGGAACCACGTCAGAGGCCGAGAGGCGGTTCCGAAGAACTCTGACACCAGGGTGTGCATGGTTGATTGACCGTGACACCTACTCGAAATGATGATGATGACTAGGCTGAAACTGTCGGCATTTTTCAGACTAAAATACGTGAGTTAAACCGTTTTGTGATATATTAAAATGATATCTCGCGTAAGTGTTAATAATATTATTGAAGACACTGATGTTTCCAATCAATGTTGTATGTCTAGACAGCATTTACATCTATGTGTCGTGATGTTGTCGTTTTCAAGGTAGGTAGGTACTCACGCGCATTGCATATTTTATTCGCTCTAGCGTTCATGTCTAGATCATAAAATTAATTAATTCCGCGGGTAATACTGGGTGGCGCAAAAGTAAAGACCCTATTTGGTTCAGCTATAACATTTTTTCTAAATTAGAAAACTAGATTTAGGTTTTTTTAAATGTATATTTGTGCCATTAAATTTCGTACCATTAGGATTTAAAGATGATGTCTTTTAAATGGTGACCTCCAGAGTTGATACACATTTGAGCCCTATTTATGACATTTTGCATAACTTGCCGTAACACTTCCTGCGATATGTTCGTTATTTCTTGACGAATGTTTTCTTTTAGAGCTGCGAGAGTCTGTGGCTTGTTCACATACACCCGAGATTTCAAAAAACCCCAAAGAAAGAAGTCTGGACTGGTCAGATCGGGCAATCGGTGCCGGACGGTGGTGAAATCGTCGACGAAATTCACGTTGTGTTCTTATCACTGATGAATTATTCCGTAAGAACATTGACACAATTATTCCACGTTCTTGGGGAGTAAAACGGTCCATGTTTATTTTCAGTGTATTTTACATTTGTTCACTACACAATTTTCAAAAACAGAATGACAGAAAATGTCATATAAAAAAAATAAAAGTATTTTCTTTAGTGCCCGTACTTTTGCGCCACCCGTTATATACCTACGCAAATCACGATTATCTTAAACTGATAAAGTTTATTCTCAAAAATTTCGGCTATTATACTAAATGCCAGATTGCGTGTCAATAAAAGACATTGACCCAAATCTATATTCTAATATGTGAATATTTGTTTTGAAAATCCCACAGTTACAGTAATACTACTTTAATAAGTTACACCGATGTACCTGCGCAGAAAACAAATATTTGCATGCCGCGAAAATATCCGTCCGCTATTGGCTGATGCGTACGCGCCATGTTGAAATTCGCTTCAGTGCCGCGCCGTACAAGTATTTTGAGCGAGACGGCACGGGTCCTGTAGTTTTTGGATTTCAAATCTAATGTAGTAGCAATAAGTATGTTATTCCACAGATGTTTTCATTCGCTTTGAGTCGGGGTAGGTTGCGCTAATCTGCGCCATTGAGTGCCGAGACTTATAAACTACCGTACTTTGCTTGCGCAGTGCAAACAAGACATTGCGGAGGCACTAATACCGCAAATAAACTACATAATAAAATAATATTTTCAGATGACTACAACAAAGAGTCAGTGCAGCTCATCGCCGGCATCGTGGACATGGACAAAGATGGGTTCATCTCATTCTCCGAGTTCCAAGCGTTTGAGGGGCTGCTGTGTGTGCCGGACGCGCTGTACAAAACTGCCTTCCAGCTGTTTGACACCAACGGCAATGGACTCGTCGCTTTTGGTAATATTATGTGTTGCTTATGATAAATGGCACGCTCTATAGACTGTTAACGAAGAAACGACAAAATGAAAGATTTCTGCTGAACAAATCGGCAATAAGTGGTAAAGAAAAAAACGTAGAACATACCAGCTGTTTCTCTTCCCGCACAGATCGTAAAAGCCGATCGAGAGTATGGGCGAAAATCAGGAATCAAGGAATCATGTTAGTAGGCGATGCGGCTAGCAACCCATAACTATTTTGGTTTCGTTCCCCACCTACACGCCCACTTAAATGCTAAACGTGGTTATTAGATTTTAAAGACCTGGGCTCTGTCTACCCCGCAAGGTATAAAGACGTGATAGTATGTATGTAATAAGTGGCTAAACTCTTTTTAGGGTTCCGTACCCAAAAGGTAAAAATGGGGCCCTATTAATATGGCTCCGCTGTCCGTTTGTCTGTCTGTCCGTCCGTCACCAGGCCTCATCTTATGAACCGTTATAGTTAGATAGTTGAAATCTTTGCAGATCATGTATTCCTGTTGCCGCTATAACAACAAATACTAAAAATCAGAATAAAATAAATATTGGAAGGGGCTCCCATACAACAGACGCTTGAAATATTGACAGAATATTTAATTATTATATTCACTAAAAATATATAACTAAATTAAAATAAAATTAATATTTAAGGGGGACTCGCAAACAACCGAATCCCAACTTATTTATTTCTGTGTGTTCCCTTTTTCCAGACGAGTTTGCCGAGGTCATGCGTAAGACAGTCCTCCACAAGAAACTCCCGTTCAATATGGAGAGCACGTTCGTACGGCTCTATTTCGGCAAGGACAAGAAGCGCCTAGTGACGTATCAGGAGTTCAGTCAGTTCCTCCACGACTTTCACGAGGAGTATGGAGTGGAAGCCTTCAAGAAGTGCGACAAGGATGGCACGGGCTTCATCAGCGCTGGGGACTTTAGGGATATCATGTTGTCCATAAAGAACCATCTGCTCACTAAGGATCTGAAGAACAAAGTCATCAATGTAAGTTATCATTTACTGAATTTTACTTGTTTAGCGCCTAGTGACCGTAGTTCAGGCAATTGGCAAGGTCAACACGCCAGCCTGCGACACGAAGGCCCCGGATTCGATCCCCGGTCAGGTCAAATTGGAAAATGATCTTTTTCAGATTGGCCTGGGTCTTGGATGTTTATCTATATATGTATTTGATATAAAATATAGTATCGTTGAGTTAGTATCCCATAACACAAGTCTCGAACTAATGTGGGGCTAGCTCAATCTGTGTGATTTGTCCGTATATATTTATTTATTTATTTTAATTCAACACGACTTTCACGAAGAGTATGAATAAATAAATATATAGGGGCATATGACACAAATTGAGCTAGCCCCTCAGTAAGTTGTGAAATTGTGTTGTAGGGTACTAACTCAAAGATACTATATTTTATAATAGATACTTATATATAAACATCGAAGACCCAGATCAATCTGAAAAGAGCGTTTTCATTACTTGGCCGGGGATCGAACCCGGGCACCCTCGTGTCGCAGGCTGGCGTATCGACGACTGCGTCACGGACTGTCGCCTAGGAATGAAAGTCTTTAAGAAGTGCGACAAGGCATTGGTTATATCCATGTAAAACCTTCTGCTCACCAAGGATATGTAGAATAAATTCATCAATTCACTAAGGTTTACTTGTGAAGCTCCTAGTACCCGTTCTGCCAGTTCCTCCACGACGTCTGCGTAGAGTATGTAGTGGATGCATTTAAGAAATGCGACAAGGATGTCACGAACTAAATCGTGTCGATTTAGTTCGAGACAGTGATAGTTTTTAAGATAAACTAAAATTATAAGTTGACGTCGATTGCAGAAAATGCGCTGTGCAGTTTGTTGCCGCTTCTTCTGCACTCCGCTTTGGAAGCGGCATTAAACTTAGCCATAAGTAAATTACTGTCGTCAACAATTCTCAGTTGAAAATGTATGACAATCAATAAGTGTCCAAATTACCTATATTAAGTAAATGTTTTGAATTGAATCGACTTAAGGGATATGCTGATTGTGAAGAACTATCTCTTAACTAACGATCTGAAGAACAGTTGACTGGTATTACAAGGGTTAACGGACCTTGTAAGAGAGTCATGTTTAGGAGACGAAGCCCCCATTCCATAAATGGGGGAAGAATCAAACTAAAAAAATAACAAAATCGTTCGCAGAAAGTAGGATCAGGGCATAAAGTGCCCTTGTTGGGGGTGCCAAATGAAGAGAGAGGGGGTGATTTAATTTCCGAAATCGTATCTATTCTGGAAAGCGACTTGACTTCTGTTTTGTTACAAGGTTGTATCATCTCAGCCACAAGAAGTCCACTGCTGGACATAGGCCTCCCCCAAGGATTTCCAATATGACCGGTTAGAAGCGGTCTGCGTCCAGCGTCTTCCTGCGAGCTTGGTCAGGTCGTCTGACCACCTGATTGGTATGTGTCCAACGCTGCGCATGCCGTATGTGGTCGCCATTCGAGAATCTTTCTGCCCCATCGGCCATCGGTTCTACGCGCTATGTGCCCCGCCCACTGCCACTGCAAAGAGCTAATCCGCTGAACTATGTCGGTGACCTTTGTTCTTCTAAGGATCTCCTCGTTACTAATTCGATCTCGCAGAGAAACACCTAGCATAGCCCTTTCTATAGCTCTTTGAGCGACCTTGAGTTTTCTTATGAGACCCATAGTAAAGGACCATGTTTCGGACCCATAAGTCATCACTGGCAAAACAAGGTTGTATACGAGGATTGAAACTTACTTTTCAAAGCATGCTTGGGCATCGAAGTCTACGGCTTTTGATCCATGGATTTGTTTTAAAGTATCGTATAAATTTACTACCTATTTATTATACTCTTACAGGCTTCCGGCTTCCCCCAAGGCGAGCGTAAAATCAGCTTCCCCTACTACATGGCGTTCAACTCCCTGCTCAATAACATGGAGCTGATCAAACGAGTGTACCTCAACGCGACCAACGGACATCGAACCCAGGAGGTCACGAAGGAGGAGTTTCTGCACTCCGCGCAGATGATGAGCCAGATCACGCCGCTGGAGGTGGAAGTTCTGTTCACGCTGTGCGAAATGATTCATCACACGAACGGGTGAGTTTTCTATAACACTAAGACGTTTAGAAGCAGTTTTCGTTACCCTTTCCCCTAGAATGTCAGATTAATCCGACAACAAAGTAATAAAAGTGATATGCTCTCTTCTGCTCAACTTTTAAGTCTAAAGTCTTCCCTTGCGGGGTAGACAGAACCCAGGTTTTTAAGACCTTTAAGCCACGAGTAGCATGTAGGTGGGCATGAGTTGGAAAACGGAATCAAAATAGTGATCGGTTGCTAGCCGCATCGCCGCCGAATGTAGTTCGAATCCCACCAAATCTCATGAGGGGTTGCAAATATCTTTATCTGGCGAGCTCCGTAGCGCAGTGGTTAACACGCCAGCCTGCGACACGAGGGTGCCCGAGATCGATTCCCGGCCAGGTCACGAAAGAAAACCATCTTTTTCAGATTGGCCTGAGTCTTGGATGTTTATCAATATATGTATTTGTTATAAAATATAGTATCGTTGAGTTCATCATCATTTCGAGTAGGTGTCATGGTCAATCGACCATGCACACCTTGGTGTCAGAGTTCTTCGGAACTGCCTCTCGGCCTCAGATGGCAGCTGAGACCAACGGCTTAACGTGCCTTCCGATGCACGGAAATATCTTTATTATAAGACAATCAGATGTTTCAATCCTGCAATGTCCTAACCAAACTGGAAACAACTAAACAAAGTATGCTTCCCGTGGGAAGCGAACCACGACGCCCGGGTCTACAGACAAACGCCTTAACCACTGGACCCCGGAGGCAGTAGTATCCCTTAACACAAGTCTCGAACCCGAACTTACTTTGGGGCTAGCTCAATCTGTAGTAAGCTTTGTAAGTTAAGCTAACCAATGTATACTCAGTCCACATACATAATTTCTAAGGTTTTCAAAAATTGAGAGTTGTCGTCCTTGGAGAAAATGCGCTGTGCAGTTTGTTGCCGCTTCTTCTGCACTCCGCTTTGGAAGCGGCATTAAACTTAGCCATAAGTTAATTTCTGACGTCAACTATTGTTGAGAAGTGAAATATGACAATTAATAAGTGTTGAAAGAAACCTTTATTGAACAAACGTTTTAAATTTTGAATTTTTGAAATTTTGTATCATCACTTACACTCATACACTTAATTGTATTAATTATCAATTTTCCGCGTTATACGTTTCCATTACGACAGCCTTATCAATTATCGTAATCTAACTCCCCGATATTTGATGTCAATGGGAGGTGATTGACGCGCATCGTGACTACAAGATAGCTTATCAGAATTATATCACTGCTGTTTTGTGCCAAGATATATTTCCCCATTTTATGGTTGATAAATATCAAACCATTAAAAATAAATCTTTTTAATTATCTTCAATAATATATATACAAGTAAAAATAAAAAAGTATATAAAAATATAGGTAAATGTTTTTAGGGTTCCGTACCCAAAGGATAAAAATGGGACCCTATTAATATCGTTTCGCTGTCCGTCTGTCACCAGGCTGTATCTTATGAACAGTGATAGTCAGACGGTTGAAATTTTCACTGATGATGTATTTTTGTTGCAGCTATAACAACAAAAACTAAAAAATAGAATAAAATAAATATTAATATTTAGATAAAGCTCCCATACAACAAACATGATTTTTTTTTGCTTGTTTTTACTCGATATTGATAACAGCAACAGGTAGACGCTTGAAATATTCACAGAATATGTAGTTATATATTAAATTTAAAAATAAACAATTAAATAAAAAAAATATAAAAAAGGGGGGCTCCCATACAACAGACAATGATTTTTTTTGTCGTTTTTATAGATAACGGTACGGAACCCTTAGTGCGCGAGTCCGACTCGCACTTGGCCGGTTTTTTATATTACGTATCTCAGTTTCGCATTTTTTATGTTGCTTTCATGTCGTTATTTATGCTCATTGAAATATATATGTATTGTACATAAAAGTATGAAGAGAGACGCATTTTTTTTTAAATCTATTGTATTGTAAGAAAGTTTTGACTGAATTATAATATATATGATTTTGGTATATAATGTGATGGATTATTTTTGTTTGTTTTTAACAACACAAAAATCTTAGTTTTATTTTTTTAGCTTATGTTCTGTTCTATGGAAAGATTGTTATATTATCAAAAGCCAAAAATTAATCTTGATATATAAGGTACATTTAAATTAAGTCTTCCCGTGGATGTCGTAGAAGGCGACTTAGGAAATACAAGCTAAACAAAGCTTATAAACATTTAAGACACCTCTCCAACCCGTCTGGCCAGCGTGGAGAGTGTAGGCCAAGTCCTCTGGCTGCTCTGGCCAAGTATGGCCCTAGTAGTACAGAGAGAGTCGTGCTCCTGTAGTGGAGACTAAAAAGGACCTGATGATGATGATGATGATGGTCAATTGACCGTGACACCTACTCGAAATGATGATGATGATTTAAATTAAGCGCAAATATTTTAAAGGCTGGGTCTCATAGGTCAAAGAAATGCTTTAGTAGCAAATTTTAAGAAATCGACACGCACATATATTTTTGTTATTAAATCAGTAAATCAGCTGTTTTGCTTGCGGGGGAGCTGATTGTCGGCCGCAATGACTTGGTATCCATAGTAAATGTTCAAGGCATGATATCTCAAAAACTTAGGTATCGTTTTTTTAGGGTTCCGTACCCAAAGGGTGAAAACCCTATTAATTTCGCTCCGCTGTCCGTCTGTCTGTCAGTCTGTCTGTCCATCTGTCACCAGGCTGTATCTCACAAACGGTAATAGTAAGACAGTTGAAATTTTCACAGATTATGTATATCTGTTGCCGCTATAACAACAAATACTAAAAAATAGAATAAAATAAATATTTAAGGGGGCTCCCATATAACAAACCTGATTTTTTTGCTTGTGTTTGCTCGTTATTGATAATGGTAACAGGTAGACACCTGAAATATTTACAGAATATTTAGATATATATTTACTTTAAAAATAAATAATTAAATAAAAATAAAATTAATATTGTTACGTGGTTAGGGTTCAGGATTTGGAGTAAAACACCAAACTCTTCAGAGGGAATTTATTCACTACGGAATCCCAACACTGACTGGTCTTCCAACACGTCGAATATCCAAAACGCAAAGCACTCGTAGTCCTGGTCCGTTGCTGTGGTCGTATAAATTATCACTTATCAGTCGCACACAAATCACTCGTATTAGTATAGCTCACTAAGAACACTCGCGGTAAACTGATTAACGATCGCCACGTCCGCTCCCTTATATACTGACTTATGGGTATCTAGAAAGTTCCATATACTTCCGGTCCCGACGGCCGATAACTAAAACATTCCAGAATATTCGAGTATGTGTATGAGCGGGATAGAATACATATGTGTGAGCAGGATGGAAGATGTATGAGCGCGACAGACGATGTTCGGAAAAGTTCTAGACTATTCTGTTCTGGGAGCTTCGCGACACTGCCCCCTTCTTAGAGACGCTCGTCCCGAGCGTCACTGTTGCTGCCATGATAACGTGCTAAGCGGTCCACATGCACCACTTTGAATGCTCCTCTTGGTTGTCGTTGAATGCGATATGTCACATCGTTCATGCGGGTGATCACCTTATATGGCCCTTCCCATCTCGTCTGCAGCTTTGGAGATTTTCCTTTGCGGCGTATTGGGTTGTGAAGCCACACTAAAGCTCCTTCTTCATAGCCACTCGTATTTGCTCTTCGGTCGTATCTAGTTTTCATGTTCTCGCTTGCTTGCAGCCCGTTTTCCCGAACTAGGTCATATACATCTCGCATTCTTTCCCGAAGATCCGAGACATAATCTGTCACAGTGTGAGAAACTTCTGGTGGTCTTCCCGTTAGCAAATCTACCGGTAACCGAAGTTCTCTGCCAAAATTTATAAAAGCTGGGGTCACTCTTGTGCTTTCGTGTTCTGAAGTCCGGTAAGCGAGGAGAAATAGCGGTATGTACTTGTCCCAGTCTCTTTGATGGTTATCAACCAATTTCGCCAAATGCCTCTCCAGCGTCTGGTTAAAGCGTTCCACCATGCCATCTGACTGAGGATGATATGGCGTGGTCCTTGTTTTGTGCATTCCTAAAATCTTACAGATTTCTTGAAATAGTTGTGATTCGAAGTTTCGTCCTTGATCGGAGTGGATTTCCAAGGGCACACCGAACCGGCATATCACTTCCTCAACTAATTTGGAGGCTACTGTTGCAGCTTCCTGGTTAGGTATGGCAAATACTTCAGGCCACTTGGTGAAGTAATCCATTACCACCATGAAGTATTTATTTCCCGACTCAGTTATAGGAAATGGTCCTGCCACATCAACTGCAATGCGTTCCCAGGGTGCACCAACGTTGTAGAGCTTGAGGTTACCGCGATTTCTTGTCGATGGCCCTTTCACAGCAGCGCATATGGTACATTTGCGACACCAATCCTCCACGTCTTCTCGACAGTTGAGCCAGTAGAACCTTTCTCGTATCTTTGTTAATGTTCTCTTGACGCCAAGATGTCCGCCGGACACCCCATCGTGGACTTCACGAAGAACGTCTTTTACTTTAGCTCTTGGAACAACTACTTGTAGGTGAAACTCTTTGCCATTTGGTTTTTCCCATTTACGGTAAAGTATTCCGTCCTCCAAGACAAAACTGTCCCATTGAGCCCAGTAAGCTTTGGTGATTGGGCTTGTAGGTGCAACTTCTACCCATTTAGGTTTTTCTGCTCCGCGTTCCTTCCATGCAATAATAAGCCTTATGTCTTCATCATCCTCCTGAGCTTCTCTGAAGATCGCGTCATCCCATGGTCCCGGCGGACTCGCCCTTGTTAATTTCACAGCGATTTCTTTAGACTCCTGTTTGACACAGTGTTTACAATCTTCTGAGCAAGGCCTTCTTGAAAGCGCGTCAGCATTTCCATGTGACTTTCCACTGCGATGTTCAGTAACAAAGTCGAACTCTTGGAGTTGTTCAATCCAACGAGCAACTTGACCTTCCGGGTTTTTAAACTGAAGCAACCACTTCAAAGCAGCATGATCAGTTCTCAGTTTAAACTTTCTGCCGATGAGATACTTGTTGAAATGTTGCAGCGTTTTTACCACAGCTAAGAGTTCTTTCCGTGTAACGCAGTAGTTCCTCTCAGGCCTTGACAAAGATTTACTGAAGTAAGCTATTACAACTTCTGCGTCACCTTGTTTCTGAGATAACACTCCACCAATAGCTGTGTTACTTGCATCTGTGTCAACGATGAATTGACCATCAGTCTGTGGATATCCCAAAATTGGAGTTTTACATAAACTTTCCTTCAATTTTTGGAAGGAATTCTCGCAAGTCTCGTCCCAGAAGAAAGGTCGTTTGTCTTCTGTCAAACGGTGTAAAGGTTTAGCAACCTCTGAGAATCCTTTGACAAATCTCCTGTAGTATGAGCACAGTCCCATGAAGGCTCGCACCTCTGTCTTGTCCTTCGGGGTAGGCCACTTTTGCACTGCTTCAACTTTATCAGGATCGGTTTGTACACCCTCACTGCTAATTACGTGACCGAGGTAGTTTACTTTGTTCCTGAATAGATGACATTTCTTTGAGTTCAGTTTTAAGTTTGCTCCCCGTATCTTCCTTAGGACTTTCTCTAGATTCCGCAAATGATCATCAAAGTCTCTGCCCATGATGATGACATCATCCAAATATACTAAGCAGGCATCTCCTACTAATCCAGCTAGTACACACTCCATAAGTCGCTCAAAAGTAGCCGGCGCGTTGCATAATCCGAAGGGCATAACATTGAACTGCCATAAACCTTTGCCAGTTGAGAATGCGGTCTTTTCTTTATCCTCTGGGTGTATTTCTACCTGCCAGTAGCCAGATTTTAGGTCCAAAGTAGAGAACCATCGCATTCCACTTAGAGTATCCAAGGTGTCATCAATTCGGGGCAACGGATAACTGTCCTTCTTAGTGATCTCGTTTAGTCGTCGATAATCTACACAAAACCGTGTACTGCCATCTTTCTTCTTAACTAGAACCACAGGAGAACACCAAGGACTTGCAGATGGTTCTATAACTTTATTTCTCTATTAAGTTCCACATTGATGCGTTGCAGTTTACTCTGGTTCTCATTTATGCACTGCAACATTTGCATCAAGCTACCAAAATCAAAAGATGCTTGAGTGGGAACCTGGAAAGAGGGGCTAGGAAACGTGGCTTGATGATGGGCGGCTGGCATCTGTTGGGCGGCGGCAATCTCTTGGGAGGCCGTAACTTCCTAGGTGGCTGTGACGGCTTCGTTGGTTGCGACATTTTGGGCGGCTGCCCTGTCTTGGGCGGCTGCCATGTCTTGGGCGGCTGCCATGTCTTGGGCGGCTGCCATGTCCTGGGCGGCTGCCATGTCATGGGCGGCTGCGACCTCTGGGGCTACGGGCGGCAGTTGCTCGGCTGCGATGTTTTGGGCGGCTGGCGCATGTCGAGCGGATGCAACTTGGGCGGCGGCTGCGGTAGCCTCCATTGCACGTTGAGCCCGGGTCCGGACGCCTTCCTTATCTTCTTCGTCCCTCGGCAACACTGGCATTTCCAAATCCCACACTTCTGACACCAAATGTTACGTGGTTAGGGTTCAGGATTTGGAGTAAAACACCAAACTCTTCAGAGGGAATTTATTCACTACGGAATCCTGATATACTGACTGGTCTTCCAACACGTCGAATATCCAAAACGCAAAGCACTCGTAGTCCTGGTCCGTTGCTGTTGTCGTATAAATTATCACTTATCAGTCGCACACAAATCACTCGTATTAGTATAGCTCACTAAGAACACTCGCGGTAAACTGATTAACAAAATTTTTTTTTTTTTTTTTTTGAAAGGACTATGTAGCTAGCTCCAAGTGAGCTTTCGCTACTTCACCGGGCGTTTGAGGTGAGGGCAGAGTGCCCTCAACCTGTATAGACAACATCACCAAAGGGCCCCCAGGAGGGACGGACCTCGGCTTTGGGCGTTGCCTGTGTGCGCAAGGCTTGGAGAGACAGCAAACTCTCATATTGCCTGATGGGCCGCGTATGCGTGCATGCAAGCCTGAAGGGCCAATCTGAGAAACAATGGCAAAAGCCTTTAGAGAGCAGCAACTCTCATCTTTTGCCGTATGGGCCGAAAGCTACGTTGCCAGAAGGGCCTATCCTGGGTGCAAGTCACCCGGGACCGCCGGGCGGTCACCAGTAATCGGAGCTAATCCTACTCTACGCACTCTATTCCGGTGGCGAGTGCGACGGGGTCGGATAGTGGGATTCCTCTGGCTATTCGGAGCCGAAGAGGGGTCGGGGCGGGCTTGTGCGATGTCAATAGGATCATCGGGATCGTCAAGTACGTTCCTAGGACGTCTACGACGTAAGGTCGTATCGTGTAAGTTGGGGGAGTAGTTAGCAGCTTGCACTACTAACGGGTTGGGGTGGCGTGCGGCTTTCTCAAAGTAACGCTTGGAGGCGTTTTTGAGATAGCCGCGAATGGATGGGAGGTCTAGGTCACGGTGTAAGTCTGTCATGCGCAAGTACCGTTGGTTACTCGTATTCGTGGCTCGGGTGACGAAGCGGTTCTGCAAGCGTTGCAGCCGATCGATGTGGGAGGGCGCGATATGGGAGAAGACTACGCCGGCGTAGGTCATGATAGGGCGGACGCAAAGCTTATAGAGTGTCAACTTATTTCTAAGTGACATCTTAGCATTGCCTATCATGGGGTGGAGACGGCCTAATACGAAGGCGGCGTGGTTGCGGACTTTGGTGATGTGGGGGCCGAAGGTCATCGCGCTATCGAGTACGACTCCAAGGTATTTAGCCTTGCCTGCCCACTGAATGGGCTTTCCGTACAACGATACTGATCCTAACGAGGGGAGTTCGGCTCCGGACATGGTGATTTTTCGACGTGACACAGCTTGGTTATCCTTTGAGAAAAACACAGCTGTGCTTTTCTCCGGATTAACTTCGATGCGCCACCTCTTGAACCACCCGCCGAGAGCGTCCACGGCGGACTGAAGACGATTCACGATGACCGTTTTAAGGTGATGGGACGTGTAAAGGGGCCGTATCGTCGGCGAATAGTGCCACTTCTACATTTGGGGTCTTTGGGATATCGCTTGTGTACAGCGAATAAAGGAGGGGCGAGAGAACAGCGCCTTGCGGGACGCCGGCTCTAATGGGACGGGGCCTCGAGAGGCATCCCTCTACTCTGTACCGAAAGGACCGATTCGACAAAAAGTCTCGTATGATGTGCACGAGACTATCCGGCAGGCCCAAGTTGGACAACTTGGATATCAAGCCCGAATGCCAGACTTTGTCGAAGGCTTTCGCTACATCGAAGAAGAGTGCTCCCGTAGGACGTCCCCAATTTCTCAACTTGAGAATATGCTCCGTGAGGCGGTGCAGTTGGTGGTGACACGCGTGTTTGGCCCGGAATCCAAACTGTTCATCGGGGATGAGACTTTTGGACTCTACGTAGTCCTTGAGTCTTTTAAGGATGATCCGTTCGTAGATCTTGCCTATGCAGTTCAAAAGACTGATAGGCCGGTAGGAGGAGAGGTTCTTCAGGTCTTTGCCTGGTTTGGGGATTCCGATCACGATTGCTTCTTTCCAGGCGGCTGGAAAAGTGCAATTTGCAAGACAAGCATTGAAGATGCTTACGAGCAGGAGGAGGAGGGTCTGTGGGAGGCATTTGAGCACTCCGTTCGAGAGTCCGTCAGCGCCGGGCGCTTTTCGGGGTTTGAGATCGCGGATGATTGACTTCACTTCGTCAAGTGTCGTCGGGGCTAGGGGGGTATTTGGTGGGATCGTCTTAGAAGCCACGAAGCGTTCTACGTTCGATTCCACCTCGCGAAGGTGATCGGGGTCTACTGGCTCACACCTAGGGGAGCATTGGCTCTCCAGGCTGTCTGCTAGGCATTCAGCTTTTTCGTCATCATCGAAGGCGATGGAGCCGTCTGGACGCGTGAGGGGGGGAGTGGCCGCAACCGTGTCGGTCTTGAGGCTTCTGGCTAGTCGCCAGTATGCCTGATGGGAGGGCGTCATCTCGGCAAGGAGATCGCCCCAGCGTTCGTTCCTAATTTCCGCGATGCGTTCCTTGACTCGCCGTTGCAAGAAACGAAGGTGGGCACGGGCCTCTGCGGTGGGATAATTGTCATGTAAGCGTGAAGCGCGATTCTTCTCTGTCAACAGCTGCCGCATATCCTCGGGGAGTTCCATTCTGTGGGTGGGATCCACAGAAGGGACTTCCCGAGAGCATTCCTTGTAGGAAGCTTGCAGGTGGCTGGTGAGAGAGGAGATTGCGCTGTCAGTGTCGTCAGTCGTGGTGATTATGTCAGGGATTGCATCCAGGTGCGGTGTTGGCTGGTTGATAACTTTTCCAAGTTTCTTCCAGTCAGTCACCGTCCTTGTATGCACTATACGTCCGTTGTCTGTCGGTCCTAGTTGTAACACTACAGGTCGGTGGTTGGAGGAGATGTCAGGGTGGACCTCTACTGAACACACCTGAAGGGTGATGTTCTTAAGGAGGGCAATGTCAAGAACGCTGGGGTTTTGTCCCTCTTGAGTGGGGTACCGCGTGGGAGCTAACGTGGCCACAACGTCGAAATCTAGTTCGTCATGGAGACTCTCTAGGATAAGACCGTTGGGCGAGTTCGTGACAGAGTGCCAGCGGACTGACTTGCTGTTAAAATCTCCAGCTAAAATGGTAGAATTTGACAGCGAGAAGAGGGATTCGAGGTCGCTACGGAGCAACGTCTTTTTACAGGGGAGGTAAATCGAGGCAATGTTGATAGGCGCATGACCGGTCATGGCTATCCGGAGGAGGGAGCACTCGATATTTGTAAGGGCTGGGGGGTCTAGCTGGGTGCAGTGAAGTGACCTTTTGTAGTAGATTACTGTGCCACCCTTTTGGGTGCGTAATCTGTCATTACGGATGATGTTGTAATTTGCAATCCGAGGATTGCGGTGGTGGGGCTTCAAAAAGGTCTCTTGTGCAAGGAAAATGTCCACCTGATGTGTTGTAAGAAACTCCTGGATGAGGGGTTTCACATCGGTGAATTTTCCGTTCGCGTTGTAGTACGCGATAGTGAGGGAGCGGGGTTTGATTCTCTTATTGAGACTACCCATATTAACGCGAGGGGAAGTAACGCGCGAGGAAGGGCGCGTTTTCTAATCTTTCCATTAGGAAACGGTGTTGGAATACGATTTCCAAGATCGCGTAAGCGTCGCCGTTTGTCTCGAGAATGGCGTGACCCATTTCGAGGATCTCGGCGCGGTCCTCACGTGTTTCTCGCGCAATGTCGAGAACCACTCCGAAGGCCAGAGTGTCCTGGTCCCGGCTAGCCGGAGGAGCGCTGTGGCGCATCAGAGGTGGGGGCCTGCTGGGGGGAGCGCGGTTCCCCGTTGGAACCTTTGGGGCTTCTGAGCGAGACACCGGCTGTCTCTGCTTCAGAGGAGGGAAGGCAGCTTGGCTGCTCATAAGGGGTTGGGGGGCGGTGGGCGCCGGCGCCTGGGGGGCACGATTTGTGCGTGTTTGGGGGACAGCATTTAGCGAGGATTTTGAGCCCCAGGCGTTCCTGCTCGCTTTGGGGGCTTTTGAGCACCCCCGCCAGTTGGCGGGGTGGCCTTCCTGCCCGCAAAGTACGCAGGCCGCCTGAGTCTCGTTCTCCGCACTGCGGACTCTTTCACAGTCCGCTGTGCCGTGATCCCCCAAACACTTCACGCATCTGGGATGGGCATGACAGTTACGGGCCGAGTGCCCGTAACATTGGCAGCGGTGGCATTGACCGATAATGCCACGCTTGTGGGGGGGCTCGACTTTAAACGAGGTTAGCCCAGCGCACGACGAGATTTGGAAAATCCCCTTACCTTCCGGTGTGTTGTCTAAGACAACTAGCACCATTGGGTACGGGGTTTTCTTTTTCCCGTACATGCGGTGGACCTCGTTTACGGGGAGTGACTGAGAGACAAGGGTCTCTTTTACATATTCGACCGAAGTCGAGACGGGGATGCCCTTAATGACCGCCCTGAGTTTGCGGTCCTCAGGTAGGCCGAATGAGTGCCAAGGGATTTGGCGCTCGTTAAGGAGGCGGGTGAGGGAACGGTAGTCCTCCATGGACTTGACATTTATGTCGATATTACCGTCGCGGTTGGTGGACGCGCGCGTGTATTGCACCTTTTGTGCATTTAGCGAACGGGAAAGCGGTTCCCACTGCTTAGGGTCGCGTAGGACCACCATCGGAGGTGGTCGGGGCTTCCTTTCGGTGGAAGATGGGGCGGGCTGGGAGGGAGTCTTCGCGACGGATGAGCCGTTCGCGGTTTTAAGTGCCTTAGGGGCAGGCTCTTTCTCGGAGCCCTTCGCCTTACGCTGGCGCTTTGCTCCGGTGACGACGGTGTAATCGTCGTCGTCGGAGCATTGCGGCTGCTCTGGCTCGGGGTCCTGTCCAGAGGGGGGCGTCTGCTGGGAGGCTGTCTCCGTCTCCATATCGTCGGACTCGAGGACAGTCTCTAACGTCGCAGCTGGGTATCGGGGTTATTAACGATCGCCACGTCCGCTCCCTTATATACTGACTTATGGGTATCTAGAAAGTTCCATATACTTCCGGTCCCGACGGCCGATAACTAAAACATTCCAGAATATTCGAGTATGTGTATGAGCGGGATAGAATACATATGTGTGAGCAGGATGGAAGATGTATGAGCGCGACAGACGATGTTCGGAAAAGTTCTAGACTATTCTGTTCTGGGAGCTTCGCGACAATATTAAAGGGAGGCTCCCATACAAAAGACATGATTTTTTTGCCGTTTTCATATATAACGGTACGGAATCCTTCGTGCGCGAGTCCGACTCGCACTTGGCCGGTTTTTTTTTAACTTGCTTAAAAAGCATTTTTCTAGCTTATGTGGTACCCTTACCCTTAAAATATTTGCCCTTAATTAATATATAATCATCTTGCGATTATACGGGATTTCTCCCTTCAATATTTGTTTTTATGAGTCCCTATACAGAAATGTTTATTTTCCATTGGTTCCAATCGTGCAGTGGGTCAGATCCGGTCGAGCGAGTGATCACGGGTTCGATTTCTCATAAAAAGTGTGTCCCTTTTTAGCTGTTAGTGGCTTTGTACCCTAAAGCCTGCATTACAATACGAGGCCTAGCACATACTTTTTTAATTCAGCACCATTTTTTTTTTCATTAACTCTAATTGCTATTTTTTACACATTTTATTTATCTTTTTTGTTTAAAATGATGAGTGCAATCATCAAGGCGGTAATCTTATATTTTTATACGTCCCGACCACACTGGCTTACCGGCCCAAATGGATTTGTTTTCTGATCTGCTGCATGTTGTTGATTATTTTATATTGTGCATCTAAAAATTATTTAAAACTGTGTATACTCTGAAACACAACTACCTATACTTTTAATTTTTTGCTTCCTCATTCTCAGTCGATCTTCTAAAGGACCAATAAAATGTCACGATATACCCCTTTTTCATTGTTATTACATACTTACATTTATTATTAATCTATACATTAAGTTACATTTATATTTCGTTCTTTCCAGCCGAATCGTCTACAATGACCTCAACTCGATTACCCCAGAGCAATACTTCAAACAAGTCACAAGACGCGTCGCCGAAATTAAAGCTGTCTCGGTGAGTATAGGCGTCTCGGTCGCACACACAAAATACATATATCGCTGTGCCGTTTTAACATTCCTCGGAAATTTTACAGGGGCCGGCTGCGATCACGTTTTTAAAATGTATGTTTAGAGAATACTAGACCTACCGCCGCTCGCTACGATGCCGCTCGGGCGGAAGCGACTAGCGTATCGCGGTTTTTGCATTCACTGGTTGCTTTTGACAAAAATAATACACAAGTTAGTCGGAAAAGGTATATCAAGTCAAAAGGGATCGATAAGTAATCTAACGAACACCTTTTCTTGCGAAACCAACCTCGAGATTGCCGAAAACTTACAGCAGTTTTGCATATTTTTTGCGATATGCAAGAACACTAACAGCTTACTTCGCAATATTGGCTTGACATACGCAATCCGACTAAGATTAGTATGACACGACCTTTTCTTAATTATCCTATTAGCATGTCCCATTGCTGGACAAATGCCTCTCCTTTATTCTTACACCGGTCCCTAACCAGGGAGTGATACGCTGGTCGCTTCCGCTTGCGCTTGTGTCGTGGGCTCGGCCTTAATATTGGAAACATCACTAACTTATTGCTCTGTATTTTTCTGTTTCTTTCAATGCTCAAAAGGAGGAGGTAAATATGTTAAGAGAGCCTTTGCGATTAGTAGACTTTTTGGGACGCATCATGGTAAGTACAGGTCACGCGAGTTATGATGTTTCTATTTTTTATATTCGTGGTGAGATTTTGGGTTTACGATTTTCAGGTTCATTTTTATTTGACACCTTTGTTCAACTATTGTTCTATAGAATGTTTGGATAAAGGCACCTGTACATTTTCGCCTTGTTAAAGTATAGTATGTCCGGCCAAATGGTTTGCAGTACATTATGAAAATTCTAAAATTTCCGCCTTTATCTTCCCAAGGACAAAAAAAAACATTTTTATTCGTGTTCTTTACTCGCTGCGGAACAAAATTAAACAGCCGTACCGCGCGACACATCAACGTGTCCTGCGTCTGTACAGCGCGTGCCGAGCCTTTGAAGCTGCCGATAGCGCCTTCGGCGGGTGCCGACACTTCTTTTTTCGGCTGCCGGCGTTGCCTTGTCAAAGCGCGCAAACTATTTGAACGGACAGACTTTATGTAATATTAAACTGAGGAAAATGGTTTATGCATCTTATTATTTTCCACAGTCTAGAACTTATTATAACCTACTTCAAAAATGTTAAATGTATCTCCTAGAAATGTTGTGATTGGGAAGATTGAAGTGTTACCATGCCCCTCGTTTACTTTAAACCTCGTTTAAGGTTTTCAATATCGAGTTTGAGCCGTCGATGGTAAGTGCTAGGTGTTAATGTACAGGTGATACTAAGTCAATCAATCAAGCGTAGCAGTTTAATATTTATACTTTAGGAAAGTGGAATTAAGACCATTTTACAAATTAAATGAATAGAAAAGCGACAATTCCGTAGATCCGTAATAGTAAATTTAGCTACACTGATCAAGTTGATTATACAAGTTGTAGATATTTTGTCGAACAGTAAAAAACTAGAAGGACGTGTGATAGAGTTACTATTGAAACTGTTTTAACTGTTTTATGTTATCAACAAACAAAATAAGCTAGTTTTAAAAAGTTTAAAACTCGCTTATTTCTTTCTCATCGACGAATAAAATAAGTGAGGTTTAAAACTAGCTTATTTTGTTCTTTGATATAATAAGATAAATAATGACCGTCTTATTATTAAACGAGGACTAACTTTAGAACCTGATTTAAACCATTATCCGACCAAAATAAGTCATCACTGGTTACTGGATAGTGCAATGGTTTAAACCTAGTACTAACTTCAAACCGCGATTTATAATAAGACCGTGAAACTCTTGCTGTAGTTTAACAAAGGTGTCATTTATATATTAAATAATAATAAGTGTGTAACCAAAACCTCGCTGATTTCCACATCTACTTCCAAATATCAGACAGCTTACGTATTTGATATACAGCTTCTCCATTTAAGCTCGATTCAAGCAGTTTGCTAGACCAATGATCATTCCACTCGTATATCAGCGCCAGCGACGTGCACAGACATTTTTAGGAAGGTAGACATACTCCGTCTTATTATAAAACGAGGACTAACTTTAGTACCAGGTTTAAACCATTATCCGACCAAAATTAGTAGACACTTATCACTTTGACGTTTGGTCAATTGTCATTGTCAATTTGTTCTGGACGGATTATGGTTTAATCCAGGTACTAAAGTTAGTCCTCGTTTTATAATAAGACAGACTTAGTCTTAGATTCCAATAAGTAGACACAGCGTCCGCAGGCCGCCGAAAATGGCTTGATCAAAATCGACAATATGGAGTGAGTCCTGGTTAGACAGAGTCTACTGTCTATATAGACTGCACGTCTCTGTCGTATACCATACACATAAACAACTTTATCTCTAAGTAGTTATGTTTATATTAAAAACATATGTAAGTTGTTAAAAAATATATTTATAAAAAATAAACATCTAGGTACTTAAAAAGCAAAAAAAACTGTAATTGGCTTTATTTGTAACTTTTACATGTTTTACATGTGTGAAATTATTCATGTAATTATTGTTTTAATGATTTTCTGAAATACTTATAATAAAACAAACAACCAATAAACTGTCCAAAACGCGCACACGAAAAATTAGTTTAGTCTTGTCTCCGATGAGATGTCCAATCACCAATGAGATTTTTTTTCAAGTTTCACAGTTTTGAGTTATATAGGATTCGTAAAAAACAAATAAATTAATATTTTCGTAAAAAACAAATAAGTTAATTTCGAACTAATTAGCCTTATTGTAATTTTTTTGTATCGCCTAAGATTAAACGATGGTAGTTACAATCAATTGATTGTGAAATTTCACAAACACGAATTACAAGAATAAAATTTTTTCAAAGGAAAATATGTATTATATATATAAATAGACATTAAGTAAGACTTATAAAAAACGAACAAGACGCAAAATGTACACACTCTCTTCACCTAAAAGTCAAAACACACCAACCAACATACCATCTTTTAATATTTCAACATTTCATGAGAAAGAATCAGACAAATATACGCACTATGCTTGTTCCAGAGTCCGGAAGAGCGAGGCGTCCTCATCCAGATTTTGGAGAGCACGTACAGATTCACCCTCGGTTCCATTGCTGGTGGTAAGTTTTCTTTAGCACTCACCTGCATTTCGAATAGTCCTTTAGTTTCAGTGGAAAACACGCCAGCCATGAGGGAGGGAGGGGTGGGGGGTTTAAATCATTATTAAACAATGAGATAAAATAAGGTATAAACCCTCGCACCCCTACATCTCATTTGGACCAGGCTTAAGGTCACAGAACACTTATAGGCTCGGAAAGGTATCGATACCGTATCGCCTTTCGCCGCGTCGTCCACCAGGCATCCATGAATCCAAACGTGACGGGTAGCGCTCGGTTTTGCCTCGTTTCACAATATGCGACAATATTAGCCGTGTGGTATCCGGCAGAGTAGAATAGGACCACTCCAAGTCTTCCCGTGGATGTCGTAGAAGGAGACTTAGGAAATTCAAGCTAAACAAAGCTTATAAACATCTAAGAGACGTCTCCAACCCGTCTGGCCAGCGTGGAGAGTGTAGGCCAAGTCCTCTGGCTGCTCTGGCCAAGTATGGCCCTGGTAGTACAGAGAGGGTCGTGCTCCTGCAGTGGAGACTAAAAAGGACCTGATGATGATGATGATGATGTCAATATGCGAGTTGTCAATCATAACCTTTGCCCTCCGTCACGCATCCCGAACTCGCCATGAAAACGGGCTGACGAGTCCGAAACTATAGTCGGCAATCCCGATCAAATAGCGCGTGAGTGACCCGATTTTATTCATCATCATCATCATTTCGAATAGGTGTCACGGTCAATCGACCATGTACACCCTGGTGTCCGAGTTCTTCGGAACCGCCTCTCGGCCTCTGACGTGGTTCCTTTAACGACTACCAGATGGCAGCAGGGACCATCGGCTTAACGTGCCTTCCGAAGCACGGAATCATCTTTATTATCAGACAATCAGGTGATTCACGCCTGCAATGTCCTAACCAAACTGGAAACAACTAAACATATGCTTCCGGTGGGAATCGAACCCACGACCCCCAGGTCAGCAGGCAAACGCCTTAAGCACTGGACCACGGAGGCTGTTCATAAATCATAATACATAAATACATTATATTTTTAATCACTCACGTTCGGTATGCGCGACTTTAAAGAACGGGCCCGGGATTCGTCTACGTCGCGCATCGATAGTCGGCAATCTCGACAAAATAGCACGTGAGTGACCCGTTTTCAAAATATACATATAATATAACTAGCTATTGCCCGCGACTTCGTCCGTGGCAATTTCTGTTATTAATTAGTATAGATGAATAATTTTTTCCCGTTTTTTAAACATTTTTTATCGATGCTTCGCTCGTAATGTTTTATAGCCTAAAGCCTTCCTCAATAAATGGATTATCGAACACAAAAAGAATTTTCCAATTTGAACCAGAAGTTCCTGAGATTAGTGCGTTCATACAAACAAACTCTTCAGCTTTATAATATTAGTATAGATAAACGCAAAGCGTATTGATCGTCGTTAATGACTTATGACTTTTGTTGTCTACTCCTAAGGGATGTAGACATGGTTAGTATGTATGAATTTATTAAAAAATATGTAATTGATTCCAGCCGTGGGAGCGTCAGCCGTATACCCTATAGACTTGGTGAAGACGCGTATGCAGAACCAGCGTACCGGCTCCTTCATCGGTGAAGTCGCGTACCGGAACTCAATGGATTGCTTCAAGAAGGTCATCCGGCACGAGGGAGTATTCGGTCTGTACAGGGGACTGGTGCCACAGCTTATTGGTGTGGCCCCGGAGAAGGCTATTAAACTTACGGTGAGTGGAAAGCAAGATAAGATAAGATAATTTTATTGGTGTGGCCCCGGAGAAGGCTATTAAACTTACGGTGAGTGGAAAGCAAGATAAGATAAGATAATTTTATTGGTGTGGCCCCGGAGAAGGCTATTAAACTTACGGTGAGTGGAAAGCAAGATAAGATAAGATAATTTTGTTGGTGTGGCCCCGGAGAAGGCTATTAAACTTACGGTGAGTGGAAAGCAAGATAAGATAAGATAATTTTATTGGTGTGGCCCCGGAGAAGGCTATTAAACTTACGGTGAGTGGAAAGCAAGATAAGATAATTTTATTGGTGTGGCCCCGGAGAAGGCTATTAAACTTACGGTGAGTGGAAAGCAAGATAAGATAATTTTATTGGTGTGGCCCCGGAGAAGGCTATTACATTTACGGTGAGTGGAAAGCAAGATAAGATAATTTTATTGGTGTGGCCCCGGAGAAGGCTATTAAACTTACGGTGAGTGGAAAGCAAGATAAGATAAGATAATTTTATTGGCGTGGCCCCGGAGAAGGCTATTAAACTTACGGTGAGTGGAAAGCAAGATAAGATAATTTTATTGGTGTGGCCCCGGAGAAGGCTATTAAACTTACGGGGAGTGGAAAGCATGATAAGATAAGATAATTTTATTTGCTTAAAGTCAAAGTCAAGTCAAAATATTTCATTCATCGTAAGATATTTTAAATATCATTTGGTGAACGTTAAATTACACATTATTATTTGCAACATTAATATTGTTGACGTCAATAACTTACTTAAAGCTAAGTTTACGCCGCTTCCAAGGCGGAGTGCAGAAGAAGCGATTTTACTATGGGGTAACGCTGCAGAAGTAAACACCATATTTGTCCTGCAGAAACGCGCTATTAGATCTATATATAAACTTGGTGCTAGATAATCTCTTAGAGAATTGTTTAAAGATATAAATATTTTAACTTAACCTTCTCAGTACATATTTGCGAAAATTATGTTTGTGCGCTATAATCTTGATTTATATAAGAAAAATAGTGATATCCATGACCGAAACACGAGAAATAAAAATAAATTAGCTACACCAGTATTGCGATTGCAAAAAACTATGAATTCATTTCTGGGTCTAGGAGTACGCTTCTATAATAAAATTCCTGCAGAAATATTAGGTCTGCCTTTACTTAGTTCAAAACGATTGTAAAAAACAAGTAATAAAAAAGGCTTATTACTGCATTGATGATTATAGAACTGATAAAAATGCGTGGAAATTTAGATAAATTTATTTAATGTTAACAATTTAATCTATAGTATGAAAAATTGTGTTTAATGTTAACAATGTATTCAGAGCCCTTCAGGCACGTAGGGACCAAGTCTGGATTGAGTTTCTTTCGGCGTATTCTTCTCACCAGTGGTCGTTCCGAAACGCTAGTAGTATTTCAATTTTACATATATTAAAAAATATATAAGAAATAAAAATATGACGTTCAAAAAGAGATACATGTATCCAATTTTGAATAAAAATCTTTGACTTTGACTTTGAAGCGGCAACAAACTGCACAGCGCATTTTCCGCAAATGACTGGCCCAACTGGAAACAACTAAACAAAGTATGCTTTCCGTGGGAATCGAACCAATGACCTCCGGATCTACAGGCAAAATCCTGGACCACAGAGGCAGTTAAATATCTTGATGATGCAGTTGAAGCTTGATATTTATTCTATTTGTGTTGATATTTGGTTTATTTGTTTACAGGTTAACGACTTAGTACGAGACAAAATGATGGACAAGAATGGAAATATTAGCATATGGGCTGAAGTTTTAGCTGGCGGCTGTGTAAGTTTTGTTTAAAATTGAATATTTGCTCACTTTTTCATGTCGTTGTTCAAATCTACTAAAATAGAAGTACTTATATATAACGCTTGAAAGTTAATCGTCACCAAAAGGCAGTTTCGTAACAGGCTTTTTCGCAAAAAGAATATTTTTTGCCCTAAAGGCACTTTCCAATAAGATTTTTCGAAAAAAAAAATTTTGTGACAAGCTATTATTATAGACGAATCTACACTATAAAGCTTTGAATCTCTTCCACGCTGGTCTGGGAGAAAGGAAAAAACATAGAATGTGCCAGCTGCTTCTCTTCCCGCGCAGATCGTAAAAGCCGATCGAGGGATTGGGCTAAAATCTGCGGAATATAGGCAATGCGGCTAGCAACCCATTACTGTATGATTCCGTTTTCCATCTACACGCCCTCCAACATGCTAAATGGGGCCATAAGTTCTTATAGTCCTAGGCTTTGTCTACCCCGTAACGGAAAAAGACGTGATACTATGTACACTATAAAGTGCTTTCCAAGACAAATCAAATGAGCCCAAACACGATTAGTGTGCCTTTCGACACCATCATCAAACCAGCACAACAATTCCATAATATAGTATTTCATCTGCTTGTTCGTTCGCCGCCCTATGTCATAAAAAGGTATGCAAAATTTCAGCTCAATTGGTAACCGGGAAGTGGATCAAATTTAATTTGCAAGATTTGATTACAAAAAGACATCGGGACAGGTGAAACTAAATAAAAACTTGTAAAACAACATAATTAGTCAGTCAATGAGATGATGAATAAATATTGGACACGTATTTCTTTTCTTTTGACGATTAAACAAAGAAATATACAGATAGCCCTTTGAAATTCCGTGTGACGTCATAGTATGCTCCATTTTTAGCAAACTTTGACGTCACGAGCCCACACTTATGAACTTTGACGCGCTTTATCTTTATATTTCTTTCTTTAATTGACAAATGAAAAAATACGTGTATATTTTTTTTATTATCTAACTGACGGACTAATTTTAATGTTATTATTTTGAACCAGGAGTCTAGCCTATTAGGGTTTGAAAAAATGCATTCACGAATGACGTCACAGACGTGATTTTTATTGAGTATCTCGGTCAACCTTCCTTCTTATAAATCTGCAAAATTGAAAACTAGCTTTCGCCCGCGGCTCCGCCCGCGTCAGTGTCGATCCCTCGGGAATAGTACTTTTTCCCGGGATAAAAGGTAGCCTATGTCCTTCTCCGTACTCCAAAGAACTTGTATGCAAAATTTCATGATGATTGGTTCAGTAGTTACGGCGTGAAAGCGTAACAAACAAACAAACAGACAAATAAACAAACTCACTTTCGCATTTATAATATTAGTAAGGATAAGGATAAAGATAATGTTTCTTGATCATATACCTCGGAACGGTTTTGAATTGTACCATTAAAAAAAGTTAGCTTTGCAAATTTTGCTGTGAAGCTATTGGAAGGTGGGCCAGCAAGTTTTTTTTTATAAATAAATTTATACGGACAAATCACACAGACTGAGCTAGCCCCAAGGTAAGTTCGAGACTTGTGTTATGGGATACTAACTCAACGATACTATATTTTATAATAAATACATATATAGATATACGAGTACATCCAAGACCCAGGCCAATCTGAAAAAGATCATTTTCCATCTTGACCTGGCCGGGGATCAAATCCGGACACTCTCGTGTCGCAGGCTGACGTGTTGACCGCTGCGCCACTGAGCTAGTCAATTTGCACCATCTTTTTGCAGTCTCATCAAGGACCAATGACAATACAATAATTTGTTTTTATTATTATTATTAGGCTGGTGGTTCCCAAGTAGTGTTCACGAACCCGCTGGAGATCGTGAAGATCCGGCTGCAGGTGGCCGGCGAGATCGCGGGCGCCGGCAAGGTGCGCGCCTGGTCCGTGGTCAAGGACCTCGGGCTCTTCGGCCTCTACAAGGGGGCCAAGGCCTGCCTGCTCCGGGACGTGCCCTTCAGCGCCATCTACTTCCCCGCCTACGCTCATGTCAAGGTATACACTTTTTAATAATAATATAACTTTTGTCCTCCTCATCATCATTTCGATTAGGTGTCACAGTCAATCGACCATGCACACCCTGGTGTCCGAGTTCTTTGGAACCGCCTCACGGCCTCTGACGTGGTTCCATTAACGGCTGAACGTGCCTTCCGAAGAACGGAATCATCTTTATTGTCAGACAATCAGGTGTTTTAAGCCTTCAATGTCCTAACTAAACTGGATACAACTAAACATAGTATACTTCCCGTGGGAATCGAACCCACGACCTCCGGGTCTACAGGCAAACGCCTTAACCACTGGACCACGGAGGCGGTTACTTTTGGCCTTAAGAAGGAGGAAAAGGTTCGAGATAGCAAGGGGGAGGGTATAAAGGGGAAGGTAAAGGCCAAGTGAAGACTTAATGAAATTTTACAGTTTAGTTTACATGCTGGCGATATAATAATTGCTTATCATTTATTTGGGAATTTCCCTGTCTGCACAGACTAGATGAAGAATCATAATAATGACGTGACCCGTCCAGACGGTGCGGGGGGATCTTAATACTCTTTAAGATGTATTGAAAAACTTGACAAAAGGTAGTTAAGTAGGGGTGTTCGATTCTTTATCGAGCTCTAAATACTCTTTGAGACTTGAGTAAATTACAGCAAAAAGATGAATAGGTGGGTTTTGGGCATAGCCGCAAACTTTTCTTTATTTGGCAACAAGAAATGAAGATTTTTGGTTACGAAAGGGACGGCAAGTTCTTTTTATTTTAACAATAATAGTACTTGTTTTATATAATGAATTTATCAGTTCTTCAATTTTATAATGGAATGATCAAATCAGGAGACATGGTCCATATAGTTAATTTGTCCATTCATAAACCCCCGTTCTTTAACATGCACTTTTTTAAAATATTAATAATCGTTTTCCTTACAGGCGAAGTTTGCCGACGAGAATGGTTACAACCATCCTCTGACGCTGTTAGCGGCTGGTGCTATCGCCGGTATCCCCGCCGCCTCGCTCGTCACCCCCGCTGACGTCATCAAAACCAGATTACAGGTATCAGAAATCATCTATTTTGAATCGCGTAGGACACGAAAAAAACCTTTGTGTTAAAAAAATTAAAGGTATAATATAATTATACGCGTCATAAACAAAGAATACACAACATGACACGATTCTTTGTATAGGCGATGCGGCTAGCAAGCCATCACTATTTTGATTCTACTTTCCGCCTTTTCGGGTCTTTAGACTCGTTGACATATATCGCGTAAGGGATAAAGACGTGACATGACATTATACATGTATGTATGAAAACCATTTTGTTTGAATTTCCACATATTCTTTGAGAGAGGCACTGTACAAGGCAAGGCCGCAATCCGACATAAATGGTCTTAGGTATGTGTGCCTCGGCTCACATTCTCATATTCGTTCATCAATACCTCTTGCCGGCCGCTATGTTGTATACTACTTTAATTCATTCATTTCGTGTAGGTGTCACGGTCAATTGACCATGCACACCCTGGTGTCAAAGTTCTTCGAAACCGCCTCTTGGACTCTGACGTGGTTCCGTGGCCGGGACCAACGGCTTAACGTGCCTTCCGAAGCACGGAATCATCTTTATTATCAGACAATCGGTGATTCAAGCCTGCAATGTCCTAACCAAACTGGAAACAACTAAACAAAGTATGCTTCCCGTGGGAATCGAACCCACGACCCTCGGGTCTACCAGGCAAACGCCTTAACCACTGAACCACGGAGGGAAATACTACTTTAATAATGTTCTATATCTACTTTAGGTGGTAGCGAGAACGGGTCAGACGACATACAATGGTCTGATCGACGCCACGAAGAAAATTTACGCCGAAGAAGGCGCGAGAGCCTTCTGGAAGGGTGCTGTGGGTATGTACTGCAATTATGATAGCCTTATCTAATAGGAACTTCTTCGTGCGTAACTTTACTTAAGAGTCTTAATAGTGTAAGGTGAGCTGAACTAAGTCAGGAAAGACTTCATTAAAATCTTTCTGTATATACATTTTCATGTTATTATTATTTATAGTTTAACCCAGATACTCCTGAAACTATTTTTTATTTTAGATTATCGTAATTTTTGGATATGTTGATATTTATGTCACCAACTGTCTCGGAAAAATACTGAAAAAATCCTAGTCTTCTGGAAAAGTCGGAAAACTATGGGTGTTATAACGCCCGGTAGGAGAATGCCCTGCTATCGCTTATATGTACGGGGGGGGAGAAATCGAAACAAAAGATTATATTTTTGTAGTTATATATTATAATTGTAACTAATATGGTTAAACTATGTCCACATGTATATATATATATAAATATAATAATTTATATATTATACATAATTTAACCATATTAGTTACAAATTATTATTTGTAAGTATTTTTATAAACTATTACAAAAAAAAGTACTAATTCATATTGAGTGTAGGAAAATGTAGGCTCCAGGTATGACTTAAGTAGTATTTTGTCAGTTTGTATGGTATGAAACGAAACAAGATTTAGGATGCAAATGAACATTACACTTTATACAAAAGAAATTGGTTTTCTTTTTGCAAAGAGTGCACCTGAGCTGATTTTCAAACATAGAATTAAAATAATATATCGGTGGCTGTTTATTATTGGGGAAACCTGAACATCTTTCCACTCTGGATAACTATTAGGATTATGACGATTACGCCACTTATAAGTTTGGTTTTTCGAGACAGTAGGGGCAACTAGTATACTTCCACTTGACGACGATGTACTTGGTATGGGAAAACAGGGCTTTGACGACGATGTACTTGGTATGGCAGCAGGGCAGGGAAGCACATCTTTCAGATAATCAACAGGGCTTTGTGTAGGGGATTCTACAGTGCGTCTTCTTTTGGTGATACGAGATAGGGGAATGTCGTCTTCATCGTCAGACGATATATCGGCGTAAATGACTTCGGCTTCCGCTCTCAGTTGAGTCCCTGTAAAAGAAAAGATAACGATTTTTAGTATCAACTATACTTATGTAGTGTTTGACAGTTGCGACAAAATTCTGAGAAGATTAGTGAGATATAATTCCACCAACCTCGTAAATTTTGTATGTTTACATAATCTTCATCACCAGAATCCTCATCAGTCACCTCGGCGTTTGCATTTTCTGGTGGTAAAATTGCAACTGCCTTCGGGAAAGGAACATCGTCATCAGCCGCCTCCAATTCATCTATTATTTCATTCAACTTTAAAAAATTACTGTGCTGCAATCTGAAAACCAATAGTAAACTATTATAGACGTCCATTGTCCTACGGGGCGTTATAACACCCATGAAATTTTTAGATATGAAAGAACCTATAATTGTACGATATTAGTAACGGACATTGCATCAAATAATTGATAATACTATGCACTTACAAGATTTATGTCAAACAGATATTTTTTATACTTGATAATATAATATAATACATACCTTTTTGACGACATTATCTGACAAAAACACTTTGTAACTTTCAAATACGAATAAAGATTCAATAAGCATACAAAACAGTCACAATTACTGCACGAAATCGAAGTTCCATTCGTAATGAATCAAACAAGATAAGAAATAATAACTACCGTGCACATTTTTAGGATATAAATAAAAATATTTGTGGGTAGTTTTTTGTGGTCGTTATAACGCCCCGTAGGAGTATCTGGGTTAAGAGAAAATTCAAGATATAGGTAAAGGCCTGGTCAGGTATCTCTGTCCCTGACTGTACAGTCACCTGTAAAAGTCCATACATAGCCTTAAGGTCAAAAATCGATTGCACTGATAAGGGAGGCATTATATATTTAGGAATATCATGAACCTTATACCTTTTGCATAAGGTTGAAATTGTTGTTATTTTTAAATAGTATTCATAGCTACACACAACTTTTTACGCAACTTCTATATGGACTTTTGCAGGCGACCGTACATAGATAATAAATATATACGGACAAATCACACAGATTGAGCTAGCCCCAAAGTAAGTTCGAGACTTGTGTTATGGGATGCTAACTCAACGATACTATATTTTATAACAAATACATATAAAGATACACATCCAAGACCCAGGCCAATCTGAAAAAGATAATTTTCCATTTTGACCCGGCCGGGGATCGAACCCGGGCACTCTCGTGTCGCAGGCTGGCGTGTTGACCGCTGCGCCACGGAGCTAGCCAGATAATGATGTGATAAATTGATTTAATGTTTAACTTTGTACCAACATTATCACATATTGCCGCAATTCCCTTTCTTCATTTGGACATATTCGACTGGAGCGAACCTATGCCGCTCTGGATGGGAGCTGTAGGAGCTCTTCCCTGCCGCCCCGCTGAAACAAAAAGGCGAGTGGTCGGGCCTGTATGTTTTGGTTTGTGTAAGTGGCCACGGTAAGTGGCCAACACTGTCGGACTTTTTAAGCCATCTATGTCAAATACATAGCTTAGATTGCCATCGGTGCTGACAGCAGGAAGTAATAGATTAACGTACCTTCCGAAACACGGAGGAGCTCGAGATATTTTTTTATGATACGACCACCACGACAATCGATTTAAAGTCTCGCGGTGAAAGGGTTAAAGCATCTGTTGTCACGAAGTTTTTTTTTCCCCTCTAATTGGCCCTCAAACTTCATTCAGAAGCTTATTTTAGCCAGTGTCTAGTTAATCTTAGCCATAAGTAAATTACTGACGTCAACAATTCTCAGTTGAAAATATATGACAATTAATAAGTGTCCAAATGACCTATGTTAAATAAACGTTTTTAAATTTGAATCTTTGAGTTATTCTTGTGTATCAACGAAGTGATGGTGAAATTCATTTCGCTCATTCGACGGAGTCACTGGCGACAATTCCAATTAATCCACTGGTTTGATCATATACGACGTAGCAAGGCGAGCAAACACCAGCCCGCTAAGTAAATCTCACTACAGCCGCTCCATGACACTTTATTTTAGTTTCCACACATTGTCCATAAACATAGGCATCTAAAACACCAAATTACACCGACTTCACATTATAAATTCCACAAGAACCAATTTGTAAAACAATCCAAAACAAAAACCGTGCACTCCGTCGAAATTCCCGCCAAGAACCCACGGAAAAGTTAAAAATAGAATAGAATAGAACTTTATTTGGATAAACTTAAACACACATATGCCAATAAACAAAATCACAATTTAAGAACAATAAATGTTTACGAGAAAACAAAACAAAACAAAACAACACATAATAGCCTATGTGCGCTGTAGTCATCCAAAAAGGTCATAAGCTCAGTGTAATCTTTACTCACAGTGTGAGCAAAGCACTGGTATTCTGCCATGACCTGAGTGGCGATCGACAGCAATTCACAATTCTACCAATGTTCAACATAACCATTAGCACAGCGCAGCAAAATATTAATTGTTATTTGTTTTCCAGCACGTGTGTTCCGTTCGTCACCACAGTTCGGTGTGACGTTGGTCACATATGAAATCCTGCAGCGTCTATTTTACGTCGACTTCGGAGGATCGTGAGTACCAAATATTACTTTAAAAGTAGTGCCCGATTAAGTCGATTTTTGGTCAAAGCCGAAACCGATCTACACAGAACAAGTACACTAGTACTTGTTCGTACAACAAGTACACTAGTGTAGATCGGTTTCGGCTGACGTACAGAAGTCGCACTCTGCAAAGGTATTCAAAGAAATATCAACTCTATGTAGTTAGCGTTATAGTGTAATTTTGCACGCAGCACCGTTTAGTTTAGATACCTACAGCAAGTAAATTTTATACTTATAGCTCTGATCTTGCTTCCCCGCGTCTAATAAAAAGATTTTCCGTATTTTATTTCTTAATTGAATAAGAATATACATTATAGAGATTAGGCCAAATCTTTTGTCTGCTCGGGTCAAGTATGGCTTCAGTAGCACAAAGACGCTCATGCTCCTGCAGTGGAGACTAAGAAGACTTGATAAATATTAAATTAAATATATACAGACAAATCACACAGACTGAGCTAGTCAAAGTAAGTTCGAGACTTGTGTTATGGGATACTAACTCAACGATACTATATTTTATAACAAATACATATATAGATAAACATCCAAGACCCAGGCCAATATGAAAAAGATCATTTTCCATCTTGACCTGAATGGGATCGAACCCGGGGCCCTCGTGTCAGGCTGGCGTGTTAACCACTGCGCCACGGGGCTCGACACAATGATGATGATAGGTACATCATATAATTGTCCATTCGCTTGCAGCCGGCCGGCGGGATCCGAGCTGCATGTGGCCACGGGCATGGAGGAGCAGAAGAAGAAGGCCGACCACATCGGCGGCTACCAGGTGGCCACGCCCGTGCTAACCGGCCTCGAGACCAAGTTCGGCATCTGCCTGCCGCGCTTCTCGCACGCCAAGCCGCAGTAAGCTCACTCCTCACTTAGGCCATTCACACACTTCACACACTGCCCGCTCCACGCTGCGGGGTGGCGACGGAGCCACGCGCGTCATTGCGGAAATCAGATCTTCATGCAAATTTATACGCGAAACGCGCGGGGCTGCAGATAGTATGCGGCGGCTCTCACGGCAGCTTGCGGTGGTAATAGTACACTGCGAAGCATGGTTTTCTATATAAAAAATGCTATTAATGCAGAACTAATTCAGGATGCTTCATTTTTTGTACTCTATCGCTATATACTGTAACGAATATACATCGGTCGCTATCGAGATATATTACGAATGTTGGCTTTACGTCTAAATCTGAACTTGGTGTGCCGTTCCTTGCGTCTTGCCCCGCAGCCACGCACGGGGCCGCGTGTTTTTCTGCATGTAGGCGCGTGATCTGTAACACTGCGCGTGAATGCGTGTTCTGTGTGGTGAACTACGTGTTTTTCAATAAGATACTTACAAGCAACGTGAGAGCACGCATTTCCGCGCTAGTCTGCGTGATGCGGTGCAGTGTGCGAATCGTCTTATCAGAGACAACGCGCGTTTTTTTCCTTCTTAGGGTTAAATTAGGCCAAACACAAACGACACAATTTTTTCCGATTCTGATTTGATTGAAACTATTTATCTTTTGTTGGTCTAGAAAACCATGGCAATAGGAGAGCCTGGAAGTATAGCCTATTTAATATAAGGGAAAATATGCGCGTAGTCTCTCAAAAACCAGTTAAACCGCCTAAAAGGCAAAATTACAAAAGTCTGTTAAGTTGTGTCAGAATGCACTATCTGTGTTATTGTATTGGTCTTGAGTTAGCAATAACAATGTGGTGGCATAGTACGCTTTGCTGTTCAAATCATGTAAAAACTATTTAAAAATAGCGGGGCGTACTATGTAAATATACCACTATACTTAGCGTCAGTTAGCATGTCAATATCGTACATTGACCTGTACCCATAGAATGGCGCCGCGACGTGTATACCGCGCGATAAACCATCCCCATCTCGCTCTTTGACATTACGAAAAACAAGATGGCGATAGTCGATAATCTTTGGCACGCATGCCATGTTATGGGGCTGAACTAAATGTTTTCTACCTAATTCTTTCAATTAGAATATTTTCTTAAGCGCACCGTTCAGGCAGCTAACGACGTTATGCGACGAATAAAAAAGAAAGCTAGATACAGTAGTACCATGTTTATAAGTCTCCTCCGTATTGTTCGATGTCGCAAAATAGCGCAACCTACCAACTCAAACCGAATGAAAACATCAGTGAAATAACGAACTTATAAGATACTCCATACTACTTCATAAGATTTGATATCCAAAAACAACAGGACTCATGCTATATCACTCATAACTTGTACGCGGCGCTACAGCGGACTCGAGACATGGCGCGAACGCACCAGCCGTACGGATATTTTCGCGCCATGCTAAAATTTTATTCTGCGCAGGTACATCACTGTAACTTATAAAAATGGTATTACTGTGTGCGAATATGGCCGCTATTGACTCTAAACTTGGCGCTAAGTATAATAGCGAATTAGTAAGTCCGTTCGCACTAGCATTTTACATATCCTTCGATCAAAGGAGGTTTTAGATTTGTTTATTAGTTTTAAGCGAAATCTTGTTGACTTTTGTTATTTTTTAATATTCTTGCTTTTTAGCTGCCACCTTCGTTTTGAAGGTGAGCCAGTTTTACGCCTTTCTATACTTTATATTTCCAACTCTGCAATGATTGTGTTCTGTTTACATTTGCTCTTCCTTAACACAAATCTCTATGACAAAGGGTAGTTTGTATATACGCCTGTTAATTAACGCTAACAAATAAACACTATATTTTGCGAGAACACTCTGATACCATTAAGTGTGTAAATATCAAGTATTACACCCTATAATTGCTACTATTGATTGATATCTCAAATAAAATGAACGATATAGGTAAAACTTTACTTTTTGTCTCTATACATAGTGAAATTCTTATCGTTTTGGACCTTTAAAGGTGTGACTCAGACCATCAAAATGAACAACTTTTTCTATGGAAACAATGCTGGGAACTCAAAAAAAATCGACATTCCCATACAACTCTATTGTATGGGAATAACGAAATTTTTTGTTTTTCCCCTGCATTGGTCCCATGTAAAAAGTTGTTCATATTGATGGTCTGAGTCACCCCTTTAAGGGTCCAAAACGAACAAAATTTCTCCATGTATATGGCTTATTCAAACTATTGCAATTTATAATTACTTCTTCGTGGATTTCAAGCGATAATCCGGCTAAGTTAACTGGCCATAGAGATTTGTGTATCAAATCACGCCTAATTTCAAAACGTAGGTATAGGTATCGAGAGTGTACAAAAGTGAACTTGAAGGAGAAACAATGTATCAAAGAGATTATTTAATATGTCATAGTTAATATATTCTATTCAATATACTGTTTACAATAGTTTGGGCGTCCATAGATTTGAAATACGTTGTTTGATAGCTATAAGAAAACTATAAGATACAAAATCGAAAATATATACGTATACTAAGCGCAAGTTAGCAGGTCACAACGGCCAATGACCTTTTAATATCCGTCTCTATCACTTGCATATTGCTGTCTCGGTCGGCATATTTCCTTGCGCTGTGTATAAAAGATTTACCTAAATATACGCGTATACGTATTCGATAAGTAGCAGTTATGTCCAATCCAAATTAGTTATAATTACAGCACTCAAGTTATGTTCCTGTATTCAATGTCGTCCAATATTGCATACATGTCCGACTATATTCTCCACTTAGTTTATGGTAATGTATTTTTAATCTTGACTATTAACTTCTATCCCTCTTTTTAATGACGCTTGTCGGACTTTAGGGCTATCCTATGCAGTTTCTGTTTTAGGATTATAGATATATAGAAATAATTTCTATATAGATATATAGAAATAATTTCTATATAGATATATAGAAATTATTATATATCTATGTAATAAAAGCCGTTACGCAATAACCGACAAGACCACTAAAACTTTTCTTGTAGATTACTTGATTAATTCATTTGTTTATATTAGTAGAACGCATAAGATTCACTTATGTAAGTAACGACTGTAAATTCAATCCATATCAAATTTGAAGAGAAAAATTATAGAAAAAAATAATGTAATATATTTTTGTGTAAGTAGTGGAAATTGCACTTTATCATATGTTTCATAGTATATTTTCAGATAACATTATATAGAATGTGAAATAAGTTCATATAAAAAGGCATTTTAAAATATCGGCAATTTTTTTAATAATACCGATTTTTTTGTATTTTTACTGCCAGTGCAATTTATTTTTACAATTTTTTTAAATGTTTTAATAAAACTGCCTTTTTCACTTTTATCTATACTTATATCGCTAGCGCACTTCGATTCCTTGTAGTTTAATCATAGTAATAATAATACAGTTTAGCACAATGTCAACATGCCAACTCTATTTCGGCGAAGCTTAAAATAAAATCCCATTTGCCCGAACTGTGTTGCGGCAACTGAGATACGAATCCTACTGGGATCAAAAATCCTGTCCGACCTTTGAAGGGGTTATTCAACCAGACTATATGAACAACTCTTCCTATGGGATCAAAGCTGGAACTCAATTTTTTTAGACTTTCCCATACATTGACCGGGCGGCCGAATATTTGTTTTGAGATGTCCATTTTTTTAGTTTGATCCCACAGTAAAAGTTGTCCATATCAACGGGCGGAATCAGCCCTTGAAGGACAGAACAGGGTTATCTTTACATATTGTATAATGTTCTATTTCAATCTACCTTTAATAGACAAATTTGTTACTAATAATATTTTAAACAATATTGAAATTGATATTATAATACCTAGTAACGATGGATGATATGTGTAATATCTATTTCTATGGATGGCCCAAAAGAAGCACAATTAGAACTCTTTCTATGCAGATTTCCGTAATTTAAGAAATAAGCTATCTTGTTGTATAACAACATTGTATAAAGTGAATCATAGGAGTAACGACAAGTGATAGAAAACCGATGTGACTACTATATTTATTGATATTGTACATTTTTGTGTTAAAAATAAATCGAATAACATTTTTGAATTTGTTTGCTTTTTCCTATTTTTGTACATCTTAGTTCTTCGTACATTTTTAAGGTTCCGTGCGCTATATAATGGGAAAAACTGAATTTTATTACTAAGTCTCCGCTGTCCGTCTGTCACAAGGGTGTATCTACTGAACCGTATTAGGTAAAGACTTTAATACAAAATGTGTACCTAAATTATTGCCGCTAGCACAACTAAAGTACAAGGGGAACAAGAGGCCAGGGGTGTCATCCTCGACTGCTCGGCGGGAAGTGACTTTCTTACGGCTGTAATGATGATACAAGAAACGTGTATTTTTAGATATACCCTTCGTGTGAGATTTCAACTCGCACTTGGCCGGTTTTTATTTTATTAACCCACTGTTGGGCAAAGGCCTTTCCTTACATTGATCTCTATCGTCGGTCCTTTCCTTGCCTAATCTCACTTTAAGAGGAAATCGTACGGCAGTATTTCCATACAAGCGTAGTCCCCTGATTCCTCGCCGGATAGTACCAGCAGAGCAAAGATTTTTTTTCCAAAAAAATCTTTGCTCTTCTGCCTTTTTTTTTGGAAAAAAATCTGTTTAATAGCATTTCCTGCAGCAAATATGCATTTCATTCATATGTTAAATTTTTTTTCATAATTGAATTATTTCAAGAGATATGAAGCTTAAAAAACCTAAAAAATTGGTAAGAATTTCCGTTGTTTAACCATCTAGAAAACAAATTTGACGCGATTATATTAGAAAAAGAAAACATAGAAACACGCCATAGCTTAATTATTTTTTTTAATAAAAAAAGAAATAAATACGGTTAAGCTTTAGAGAAGAAATCGGGGGACTTCATAGGTAAGTATTTTCGGTCCAGCTACAGTTGTCTCTATCGCACTCTGCAGGCGTTGTATGGGCACGCGGCGCGACAGCAATAGATTTTAAAAATACCTTATATTCAATAGGCTAGTTTCCTAAAAAAATATAATTAGTCCGTCAGTTAGATATTCAAAAAATATTGGGCACGTATTTTTTCTTTTGTCAAATAAACAATAAATAATAAAGTTATAGCGTGTCGAAGTTCAGGAATGGGGGCTCGTGACGTCAAAGTTTGCTAAAAATTGTAGCAAACTATGACGTCACACGGAACTTCAAATGACTATATCTTTATAATGTTTTACGAGTGTCCCATACTGGCGTACAATTTAATTCTCGTGTCCTACAAGCTATTTAATTATGTCAATAATTGTATTTTTATACCAATAATTATTCTCTATTTGTACTTCATATCTTCGATTAGTACTTTTAACCTAAAATGTTTTGAAAAACTTACCCGAAATATTAAAAACAAAAAAAAAACTGTTTATTAAATTAACCCCCTGGTTTTTGAAGTTGGCTAAAAAAGGGTAAGTACATTTATAGTATCACGTCTTTTTCCCTTGCGGGGTCTGAAGGCCACGTTTAGCATGTTGGTGGGCATTAGGTGGATAACGGAATCAAAATAGTGATGGGTTGCTAGCCGCATCGCCTATTAACATGATTCCTCAGATTTTACCCATGCCCTCGATCGGCCTTTAAGATCTGCGCGGGAAGAGAAGCAGCTGGTACGTTCTACGTTTTTTCTTTTCTCCCAAACCAGCGTGGAAGAGAAAAGGGGTAAGTACAAAAAAGAAAACAAAAATGAACTCTGCTCGGAGGAGTTTATTGTTGAGACAGCACGTGAAGCAAGGTAACGTAGTATTTACTACTTGTGATACTTCGAGTCTAAAATATACATAAAATAATAAATAATATGTTAAAAACAAACTAACATAACGTTCAAAACATACAACGAACGTATACGAAACAACTCTCAGGGCTTGTTGCTATACTTTTGGATTTTTTCGCGTTTCTCCAAATCATTGATTAAATTTACAAAAATATTACCCGAACAAATCATGTTGACACTTGATATATTAATTTTTCCCGGCTTTTCGTGTCACCATGAACGGTTAATATTTTAAATCAAACTTTGATTTGGAAGAAGGCGATAATTTTTTACTAATTTTCACGTTAAATCTGTATAAATAAATTCTAATATAGCTGCCTACGATAAGTATATCTTAATTCATTGGTATTAACATTTTCCTAAACACTTAACTAGCCCTCTTATTCATAAAAATTAACAAACGCTTACTATTGAACTTATTTTAGTTCAAATATGTTTTGTCTCGTTCTGTCACTGTCAATTTGTTGGAGAGAAGGATAAGGAGAAAATAACTAAAATAGGCTTAATAATCGTTTGCTAACTATTATGAATAAGGGTTTTTTTGTATGTTCTTGTTAGACAGTATCTAACTCGTTTTTAACAAACGTGGACGTTGGTCGTCACTTGGTTTAATCCATCCCTCTTCAATCAAGCATTTTTTCTACGTAGCGTCCTCAGCCAGATAAAAAAATACATTGACAGCTCGGAAAGTTTATTCTTTATAAATATTACGTAAGCAGCGAAAGGGGGAGGGGGGGGGGGGGGGGGGTTGCTGGGGGATTAGGGCGACGTTGGCAACATTTTGCGAAGTAGACAAACATATTTTGTAACAATGTTACGTTAGCCTGGAGGGAGGGAGAAAGAGCTTTTTACTGATTATGGCCGCTATGTATATACGTTCATTTGTATATCTTTTAAACTACTCGTATCTTGACATATCGTTACATACGTCTTGACCGTCCGCTGGCTATATGAAGTTACATCAAATCCAAAATGGCGGCCATTAGAGTACGAAAAAACGTTTTTGAAATATCTTGTCGATATGGTATCACATAGAGGTAATTTAATGTACATTACAAAGATATATTATTTATATAAGAATGTTACACTATTATTTCAGTTTCATAACTTCATCATGTCTTACTTATGCTGACAAAAGGGGGAGAGGATTGAAAATGGCTGATATCCTGTTACGTATGAACGGCCGCTTTAGCAGAGACATTTGGCATAAGTGTCAACTTGTTTTGGTTGTAATATGGTCTAAACCAAGTCATTACTTAAGTTCGTTTTGTAATAATAAGGTATTTCTATCCAAAAGTAACGCGACAGCCCTCAGTCAATAATTACCTAACGAAAATAATAATTGTGTCCATTGCAAACAGTGATGCAACGGTCAATGCCATATCCACGCGTGTAAAAATTAAATCAATTTAGTTGTGATGTGACAATAAATAAATAAATAGTCCATAACTTAATTAAATGTGTAAGATACTTATTTTTAGTAACAGAGAACGAAAGAGTATTAAATAAAATCTAGGAGTACACACATAGTTTGTGACACCCTTGCATAAGTGCTGTACTTATCAAGGGTGTCACAATGATTTTTAACCTATGAACTAAAATTTTGCAATCACCATCCCTAATAAAATTTAGACCTGCAAGAAAAAATTGTAAAAAAAATAATTAGACCTCCCATACAAAGTCGCCGATCAGCTGGGCGAATTTCTATGGGAAGTCCAAATTTCTTTTGTGTTTTTTAACTTTTTTACATTTCTGTATTCCACTAGGGATTCCAGGGTTTTAATGTAGTTCAGAGGTTCAAAATCACACTGTTTTCGGTTACATAAAACTGAGATTTTTCAAAGTACAGTTTATAATTTTTTCCCTTGGCAATGACAAATCTAAATAAATAACATACAAGTATCTGAATAAATTATGAATAAGCTGTTGCCCGCGACTTCGTCCGCGGCAATTCCCGTTATTATGTTTAATTAGTATACATGAATATTTTTTTCCCGTTTTCAAAACATTTTTTATTGATGCGTCACGACACTCCTCTTTGGAAAATTCACGCTGCGACCACAGCGTGAATTTTCCAATTTTAACCAGTAGTTCCTGAGATTAGCGCGTTCAAACAAACTCTTCAGCTTTATAATATTAGTGTAGATTAGAACGTCAGGGATGTCAATCTTAACTGCTTGGCCGGTATGACATCAGGTATGCTTTTCCCCCATTCATCTGAGTGAGTAGTCCCAATACCTTCATTCCCTCCCCAAATCCAACAAATTCTTATCCTTCCGATGGGCAGCAGCGTCCTAAGAAATCAAAGAAACTGCGCTCGCTTACCCACCTGCTAAGCTTGGGGTGATTATGGCAATATCCTTCCATGGAACGAAGAATATTTGAGAGAGGCCTTTGTTTTAAATGATGATAGGTAAAATAAATTATTCAAGCTAATGAATTTTACTGCGCACCATGACACAGGTGGTCGATGTTGGAACGAAGTCTGCTAGGCTGAAGTGGGACTGGGCGGGCCATGTTTGCCGAATGGTGCCGGAAAGATGGGCTTATAGAACAACCTCATGGGTACCTACTGATGGGAAACGGTCAAGAGGCAAACCAAAAACAAGATGGACAGACGACATCACTGTATTCGATGAAACTTGGAGCGAAATGGCAAGAGATAGAGCAAAGTGGAAAAATAAAGGGGAGGCTTTTGCCCAGCAGTGGGACATAAATAGCTAGTAAAAAAAAAATGAATTTTATATAAAACTAGCTTACGCCCGCAGTTTCACTCGCGTCGTCGTTCACTTTTTTCCGGGATGAAATGTAGCCTATATCCTTCTCCATACTCCAGAGAACTTGCATGCAAAATTTCATGTTGATCGGTTCACTAGTAAGGCGTGAAAGCATAACAAACAAACTCACTTTCACATTTATAATATTAGTAAGGCTAAACATCGCAACAGATATGCCTAAACTCCCTAAATAACTCTAACTCTATTGTCATTCAATTCACAAGGACACAACTATCAGAAATAATCATATAAAACTAATTAAGTCTACATAATTTTTTAACAGACAGTCGGCTCTGACACACTGATATCAAACCGATTTAAAGTCAATAGTTTGCCGATATTTTTCATATTAATATATGAGTCTCTTTTCTTCTCCCTATTCACTTTATTACATAATAGGTACATACATAATATCACGTGTTTATCCTTGGCGGATATTATTATTCACCTTTATTTAAAAAGCGAAATTTGTGAATGCTTTTTCGGACTGTTTTTTTTTTATAATTTTAAAGTTGGATTTTCAATAATACATTATAAATAATTCTTTTGCCGCTTTTTTATTCATGTTGAAAAAACTTATCGGTTTTCGTAATGATCGGTGGATGCGATCAATGAACGCCGGCTGCACGTTCAGCGTGCAAGCAAGAGCGCATAACAAGCGATAGAGAGGCAAGATCGGCTTAAGCGTTCGACTTGACGCATCTATCGGCAGCGTTTGACTTGTGACGCATCTATCTCTCTTCCACCGTAACTTTGCATTTTTATATTTCTAAACATCCGTTAACATCAACCAACCCGTTTATCAGCAGTTTCGGCCAAAGCCGGCAGTCTGTCAAGGCTATAATGTATGCTAAACTTCTCCGAAATTCGTATGCTTGGTCTCCTTCGCGTGTTTCTGGGCCTCCACCTGCCCGGTTAGGAACTTGTCACACACCATGCACTTGAGCGTAAACTTGTTAAGGTCAGTAAACTGTCTGGAGGATTTCGCCTCTTTGGCGAGCTGTTCCGCTTCCCTGTAGATGTCCATATCTTCGGCTGGGAAGACTGTCTGTATGCCGCCCTGGAAATGTGAGTATTTAGTATGAAATCTATTCCTTATAGGTAGTCTAACAACGCCCGGGAAAAGGGATAAATAAGCCCAGCAACAGGCTAATATGGGCTTAAAGAAAAAGGCCGCCTCCATTGTAAAAAATGTAGATACTTAAATATTTTGTTATATAAGGGTCTCACATAACCTTTAAAATGATTTAATGGTTTAAAATGAGAACGCGAAGATGTGTTTTTGCCAAAAACGGCACCTTTTGGTGAATTCTACTAGGTAAGTACCTGAAACTTTGAATTGTACTCTATAAAATAATTTAATAATTCATATTCGTGATAGCTAGAGCTTTACATAATATTTTTTTAAATAACTGGATTAACTAGATCTCAAATAGCTGAAGTATGACCTTGTAACATCCATACATTACATTAATTAACGTTAATGCATAATTGACAAAATTCCGCTAGTTTGGCCCAACCCAAACCTTAACTCTGGCTTAACGACACGACAACTCGTTTCTACAACATATTGCTTGTAACACTGGATTTACAAAATTGACCAGTGTTCCCTTATCTAGAAAGACTTTGCCTGTAGGACGTATTCCGCGACAAGTTTAAATTCAAGGTCTCGTAATACTTAAGTGCCTATTAGTGCCTATAAGTAAGTATTGATTGATATACATATCCTATGTGAAACAAGAAAAAATATACGAATTTACATACATTATGCATATATTATCACGTTTTTTCCCTTGTCCCCACAACAAAGCCCAGGCCCTTAAAGCCACGTTTGAAACGTTAGGTGGAAAACTGAATCAACAATGATTTTATTCTTAATACACGAAACATCCAATCATATAAATTACCATGGAAACTTTAAATCATTGACCCTGTTATTTACACTGCATATATTATCTTCACTTATAAACTATTTATGTTCGTTGTGATAAGTATAAACAATACTTACATCAGACTGTTCTAAATATAACGGATCATAGTGAACGCCGTCAAATAATAGGAACACTCGTTGTCCGTAATTTTTGTCTTCTCCAAACCTATTGATGATAGCATTTAGGGTGTCTACTACTGCCATTTCTAGTCCGTAGAAACGAGATAATATGGCTACCTGAAAATATTGATTAAGTTAGTACTTTTAGACGTCACGTCGGCCAAGTGGGATTCGGCAGGGCATGTGGGACGCAATTAGGTAGATAGCCCCGAAAGCTAGGACACCCTGTGGATATCCCATTGACAAACCAGTAGAGGCAGATAACGGACAAGATGGCGGGATAAGCGACAGATTTTTGGAGTGGCTGGCAGTAGGCTGCACTAGGCAAGGATGAATGAAAGAAGAGGGGGAAGGCCTTAGCTCAGTAGTAGGACACAATAAAAAAAGGTATAGTGCTACGACTACGATACGAATAAAAAGGTATAGTGCTACGACTATGATACGAATAATTAAAATCCACTGTCTTTATTTTCTTCTTAATTCTAGCGTTTTTTTATTTTGTTTGGTGTCTGAAGTTATAAAGATACCCTATATTTTAAAAACGAGTCATTCGCGTGCTATTTTGTCGGGATTGCCGACTATAGTTCCGGACTCGTCAGGAGTCAAATCTCACCAAAATAGCACGTGAGTGAACCGTTTTTAAAATATAATGTATTTATCTGACGTTAGTTTCAATGACATAAAGATACCTACAACAGTTTTTTTGGGAGTTCTTGGCGGGAATTTCAGCGTACTGCACGGCTTGTGTTTTGGATTGTTTTGTAAATTGTTTCTTTATAATGTGAAATCGGTGTAATTTGGTGTTATAAATGCCCATGTTTATGAACCATGTGTGGAATAACTAAATAAACTGTCACAGTGTCGATAGCGGGCTGGTGGTTATCCGCCTCGCCTCGTTGCGTCGTCTGTGATCAAGCCAGTGGATTCGTGGGAATTGTCGCGTAGAATCAATAAAAGAACTACACCATCGTTTCATTGATAACAACACTTAGAAAAAGCGCGGTAAAACTTGTTTATGCTCGATAATGGCTAAATACGTAACGTGTGAAAGGCTTAAATAAAAAAAAAAAACAATATGTTTGGCATGATTCGCATAAAGATTGCTAGGCATACTTTGTCGTAAAAATTATAATGCGTTACAATTTTTATGCGGAATATTTTTATACCAATAATACTATGTATATGTTTATTTTTTTATGCAAATAAATTTATACAGTAGCGATGCTGTAGCTCCTTAGTATCACTACTGTATCGCGTAGATTGCGTTGCAAATGCGATTTACGCGCGTTAGTAGTGATTGCAGTCGCGCTACGAAACGCTACTAAAAGTCGCAGTTGGCGAGGGGCCATATCATCCCTTAAGAGAGCCTTATTACAATGATACTAAATAAATAATTTGTACTATTTAATTACCTCTATAGCACCTCCCCAAGAACTCGGCTGTTGTATCCAGAGACAATACTCAGGGTTGGGTCGCCCGAGCATTGCCTCGTTATAAGTATCTAAATCGCTGGCTACTTCCATTGCTATAATTTGCCGCATTAGAGAGTGAACTGTTGTGTCCACATTGCCATTTAAAACAAATCCTGAAAAATAATTTGCAAATTAAAAGTGTTATATTATAACACAATATTCTTAATTGATTTTATAATAATTGTAATTAAAGCTCTAACGATTTTTTTTTATAAACCTACTAGCTTTCGCCCGCGGCTCCGCCCGCGTCAATGTCGATCCCTCGGGATTAGTACTTTTTCCCGGGATAAAGGGTAGCCAATGTCCTTCTCCGTACTCCAGAGAACTTGTATGCAAAATTTCATGATGATCGTTTCAGTAGTTACGGCGTGAAAGCGTAACAAACAAACAAACTCACTTTCGCATTTATAATATTAGTAAGGATGTTGGCCCCGTTTCTGGGAAAGGTCTTCCCCATAAGCTGCCATGCCTATTCAGTGCCACTTCCAACCAACAAAATCTTTATCATTAAGTTAGTGTCCTGCACACGTTTGTTGTATGGAAGCCCCCTTATATATTTATTTTTAGTTTGCTGTTATAGCGGCAACAAAAATACATCATCTGTGAAAATTTCAACTATCTAACTATTAAGGTTCATGAGACAGACAGACAGACAGCGAAGTGATATTTATAGGGTCCGGTTTTTACCCTTTGGGTACGGAACCCTTTAAATTGGTCCAGTGTTTTTAGGTTTCTCCTAACAAATAAACACACAAAAGATCGAGTAATTCCACAAATCATCCCACATGCTTATGGCCCATTTGGGACGAATCAGACTATTCAAGTTTATAATATTTATCTAGAAAGATAAAAAATGGTTTTTATTCGAATTTTAATCACAATAAAGACTTAGTTTGTCCTTGGTAACAGTACTATAGGACAAAGGGACATAAGGACTAAACAAGATAAACAAATCTAGTGTCATTGTTAACTATTAATAAATCAATATTATCTAGACATTGTGTTTCTGCGCAGTATTTGAACAATAATATTGAACTTGTAAGTCTTGTCATTTACAATATAATCAACTGTACCTATTGTTGATTTAATAAATAATTTTTTGACTTGCAATGTGTGTAGCCAGTGGCCAACCCGCCATCAAAAAGTGGCCAACATAGGCTGGTGGGTTGGCGGCTTTGTATTAGCTGTATTATATTATAAATAAATATATACGGACAAATCACACAGATTGAGCTAGCCCCAAAGTAAGTTCGAAACTTGTGTTATGGGATACTAACTCAACTATACCATATTTTATAACAAATACATATACATATATAGATAAAAATCCAAGACCCAGGCCAATCTAAAAAAGATTATTTTCCATCTTGGCCTGACTGGAGATCGAATCCGGGGCAGGCTGGCGACAGGCGTTAAAATTAATTAAGGTTGCTTATTTTTTATAAATACAGGAATGCAAATACTTTCAAGTCTGTAGGTGACATTACATTTATAATAAAAACTAACAGATGGATTAAAGGACTCTTCAAGACAGTATGTAGGCGAAGCTGTGGGCGGGTAAGCTGCTAGTACAAGAAAATATCAATAAAAATATTTGATATAAATATCTCTCCCCGAATATAGTGCTCCGCAGCTGTAATAATGGATAGACTGCTTGCTTTGTCTGAATCTATTAACCTGGCTATGCCCAAGCGGTCACCAGTGACCGCATTTAGTGTAAAAGGTTGTTTGCGACTGATGGGTTAATGGATTGTAATACCTATACTAGTAAAGAGGCAAGAATTGTCTGACGGGACCACTTTCTTCATAAGAATCCCAGGTCTACATGGTCCTATGGTTTCATGGGAGGTTACACCATTCTCCACTGGTTTGGCGGGCTCACTGCTCTCGGGCTTCGACGCTGACACTGCCTTCTCTTCCACGATCAGCGTCTCGCCAGTCTTCAAACCTATTTCACAAATTTTCTTCCCATCATCACTAATATCCAAAGGCTTTGGCGGATATCCACTGAGCACACAAATCCTCTCGCAACCAACGTCTGATATACTAGACAGAAACAATTTTAGTTCACCCACTGTACTATCAGAGGTCAAATCTTTTAAAATCTGCTGCCCATTTTTGCTTTTAACCTTAAAAGCGACAGCAGCCATTTTCGTAAACTACAACTTAAAAACTGATTAAATTAAACGAAACTATCTTGAGTATAAAGACGTTTAGAACGCAATTTTTAATCAGGTCAAACTGACGCCACATACGAAATAAATAAATTACGAAATTTGACTTGACTTTTGTAATGACAGATAATGACAAAACAAAAGTTGACGGTTGACGTTTCCGAATAATGTTGCCAGCCTTCTTATTTATTTTGTATATCATCTTCTAGACTCAGAAATCGGAATTCGAAATGTAAAACACAGACACACACAAACACAACAGATTATAATAGGCATTGATTTTAAGCATCAAAAGCTAAGAGTAAGGAAGTCTATGGAGAAGCCCTTGTCAACATATATGAATTTTTACTTATACAAATATCAGGCATTTATGGTATAAAGTGTGAAATATAACTTTGTCTCTGTCTTTCTTCAGTACAATTGCCTTTGACAAAAGAGACATACATATTTTAGTTTTTGCTAATTTATGGTAAAAGCTGTCCAAAGTTTAGGTGCGTGCCAAGATCCGCCATATTTTGTAACGAGTTTCGTGGTAGTTGTGCTGTCAACGGGTGTTGTTTACTATTCGGAAAAGTTGAAATTTGGGACAAAAATACGCGAAAATAAGGTAATAAATACGTGGAAGTGTGAGATAACTGTTTATACAGTTGACTAAATGTTGTATTGTGATGTGTGGTGCAAGAGAAAACATAAATCAACCATAATTGACTCTTCATAGGTTAGTAACCCGTTTTCTAGCAAGAAAGCTCTTTATTGATTCTGATTGAGAAGCAAAATAAAACATGATGTTAAATTTATGTATAAACTGTTGTTAACTGGTCATATTTTTGTAATACAGTCAGTATTTTCATTTATTTTATTCCTCATTTGTTTACATACCTAAATAGGGTTGTGCATTATCTAAATAAAAAATAATATTTTTTTTATAGGTTTCCGATGAATGAAGTTTTGAGGAATAAATGCTTAGAGGCTATCCGGTTCGGAAAAATATTAATCCTCGGCAACAGGATTGGTACATCTGCTCTTTGCATTTTGAGGAAAGCTGTTTCAATAGAACGCTTGAAGTTATGATATGAGACTTCGGGACAACTCATCACCAGCAATATTTTCATTTCCGGTAAGTTTAATGTATATAGTTAATGTTAATGAATAAATGTTTTAGGGTTCGGTACCCAAAGGGTAAAAACGGGATCCTAATGATATGGCTCTGGTGTCCGTCTGTCACCAGGCTGTATCTCATGAACCGTGATAGTTAGACATTTTAAACTTTAACGGATGGATATATTTCTGTTGCCGCTATAACGACAAAAACTAAACAATAGAATAAAATAATTAATTAAGGGGGCTTCCATACAGCAAGCATGATTTTTTTGCAGTTTTTATAGATAATAGTACAGAACCCTTCTTCGTGCCTGAGTCCGACTCGCACTTGGCCGGTTTATTCGTTTTGTCTGTCAGACAATACTAAAAACCGTTGGGTGATTTGGCAGGTAGCCGGTTCATGCATGCAAATGTACGCAAAGTTATGTGTGACAACGTATTATCGAATTATGGATGCGATCATATGATGTCATGCATACAACAATGCACATAATAGATTATACTTGTACATAATCCTTACTTATAATATTATAAATGCGAAAGTGAGTTTGTTTGTTTGTTTGTCACGCTTTCACGCCGTAAATACTGAACCGATCATCATGAAATTTGGCATTCAAGTTCTCTGGAGTACGGAGAAGGACATAGGCTACCTTTTATCCCGGAAAAAAGAACTATTCCCGAGGGATCGACATTGACGCGGGCGGAGCCGCGGGCGAAAGCTAGTTTAATAATAAAATATTATGATTTAACTAAGTATAATGAAATTTCAGGTCGTGGAAATGAAAAAAAAAAGCCGTAAAAGATAAACGTTTGAACCAGCAAAAGAAATTACAATTTGAAAGATATTGTGTTACATATAAATATCACGGTGAAATTAAATGTAAATATCTTTCAGATAGATGGTTTTTAAACAAATTAATACTTTTTAGGAATGATTAAGTAAACAAAGTTATAAAATAAATTGTCATTTTATTATCCTTTCCCAAAATGTTTTTATAAGCTTTGTCGGCTCTGTGTACAAAATAAGAGTACTGTTTAAAGTAGATCATTACATAGTATGGAAGTGACAACCCTAGGCAATGGCAGCCATTTTATGTAACGATTCTGTGATGTAGGTATACACGATTTTTTTGTAGGTATTTCCAGAGATCAAAAGCGGTTGCAGAATTGGTAAGTTTAAAATTACAAAACGCATGTTATAAACAAATTCAGCACTAAAATAAAACCTAAGCAGTAAAGCGTAAAAAATACTGTAAGGGGGTACCCTAACGCTCACTCGCTCCTGTTTTAGTCACAGAAAACCAAATAAACCCAACTTACCTAGCTCTGTGGCCAAGTTGTTTTTGGCGGGATCTTAGTGCCCCCTTTCAGGGGGTTGCAGTCGCTTCGCCTATACCCTTCCGTATTTCTCTTCCTTCTGATTAGTTTGGAGTCTGAATGCTTAATTATGCGTAATTTTTATGCGATTTTTTTTTATGTACCTGAGTACTAATCTATACATAGTCATATATTTTATAAAAAATATGCAATCAGACTCCATACCCTTCTGATTGTCCAACCCCCTGTGGTCGAGTTGTTAGGGTTGGACCACACACACCAAGAGAAAAAAAAATGGAGAGCGCGTACGTACCTAGGCATCTTTTCCTATAGTTACGCAGTTCATTTTTCTGCGGGAGGAGAACGTAGGTACTACGGCCACTTTGGTTGGCCTATAACTCACGGTAATTTCATAATTAATGAAACTGATTATGTTAAAAAGTATCGGTAAAAGGTATCGATGTTTTTTCTCAAAGTATTATTTGTGACTTTGGAATTCTTTTAATATCACATCATATAGGAATCAAAAATATTTGTCATGTTTTTTTGCCCGGTTCCAAATGAAGTACTAGTTACTTCTGTGTAATTTGTATGTAATTTGTTGCCTTGAGCCTGTTATCTAAGACCAACCCAACGCCGTTATTATTCCCATTACTTCCGCAATAGTTGAATTTATACCCTTCCCCAATCTCTCTAGTCCTTGTACCTTTCCACCTAATTTCTTGCAAACACGCCACATTTATATTTCTCCTCTTTTAAACATTGCGAACCTTAATTTCTCATCATGGACTTGCTTCTTATGTTGCAGTCGTCCTTGATGCAACAAACCTACAATGTTTCCCTCAGGCGCCGGGGCTGTGCCTGCGCGTCGCCTCGAGGTTATCCCTAGCCCGATCACACTCCAAATTTATACTTTCCATGCTATGAAAGGTTTGGCTTATTTTTATGACTGGTCGCCTGCCTAACGGCAACTCTTCTTGGGAATGCTGTTGTTTCTGATGCGACTTTTATGACCGGCTCCCGCCTGACAATCCTCCATATGAATTATCTGTTGGACAAAGAAAACGGGATGTAGGTAAATGTAGGATGTGTTAAGATTTAGGATGGGAAAAAGGATTAGGCTATCACTAAACTCGGAAGGTTTATGAATGAGTTCGTGATAGCTCGGGAAGCCACCTATACTTCGATCATATAGTAATCAATAGTCGTGACGTGATGCTTTGGGGCTTGTGGTACCTGTTGGAGATCAGCATTCGTGGTGCAACATGATTCAGCAATTTTTTTATGCAGAAACTACTGGATGGTACCTCAAATTAAACAAACCAAGTCGCAGTAAGAAGCTAGTGCGTAATATACCTACACAAAGGTGGTGGATACCACGGAAATAGAGTCAGGTGAGGTTTCTCCAACAATAGTGAGCGCGATTGTGGTGAGGCAAACGAACGGGAAACCACGGTAGCAAAGCATTAGTCGAAACATTTTTCAAACAATTCATCAATGTGAACTCAAAGCCATTTTACGACTTGATGGATGAAGAAGGTGGTATTTTATGCCTTTAAAAAGGTTTTTAGAACGGTGAGATACGATATGAACTAGTAAATTATGGACACGATTGCGAAGCGTTGATAACGAGAATAGTTCACATTTTAGTGCGTTACGTTATTGACTATACTTATTATGGATTTCCAACTAGCAGGTCGGCTTGTAAACTGCACTGCACATCAACTCCCATGCAACTTAACGATTTCTAGTGGTTGTTTTTAGGGCTTCAGTATTTCCAACTCATACTGTACCCATTTACGTTACGTGACCTTAATATAAAAATAAAACAATGATGACATTTTCCAGCATTTTAATAAAAATAACATTCCTACGTATAAATATTTTGTCTTATGTTACAAAATGCTAGCTTATTTTACATTTTCATTAACAATTAATCACTAAGATTCCTTTTGGCACGTGTTTGTTTTTTATTTTACAAAATCAAAAATTAATGCCTAGGCATTTTCCAAAAGAAAGGTAATTTATCAGAAACGAATAAGACAATAAACCACAAATCAAATTGTATAGGCAATAAATAAAAAGTTGTGGGTAAGATAACATGAGTTCCATCTTTTCAATATTAATACTAAAAGTCGATTGTTTAGTAAAATATGTATTTTGGTATAAAATAATAGAATATTATTCTTTTAATAAAATAGTACGGAATTACGAAATAAACAGGTATATTATTTTATTAAATGAATTATTTTTCAACATCAGATATTAAGGTAAGTAAAACCTATGAAAATAAGGCTTTTCTTTTATCGTAATTCACCATTTGACAATATTTTCTTTTTAGAAACAAAAATAATATATTTAATTATATTTTTAACAAACTGTCCGGTAGTATGGTATATTCTAAATTATGTTTAATCTTTGTCTGCTACTAAATAAGTATAGGTATAGTTATAGTATACATTAAAGATTTTCAAAGACTAATCAATTGATATGAGTTCGAACACCTAGCTTTATGACAGAATCACAATACAAGTTAACTTCTTACGTTACATATTGTCACATTAATTTTATTTCTAATTGTGCAAAAAAATTTACACGATATTATGGCAGCTTATTGGAATGAATTATGGTAGATACACATTTGGCTTATTATGGCACTAATAACAACAAGTCTAAATATCTACAATTATTTTCATAAAAGACATTAATTCGCACTATTACTCTTTGGTTAAGTATCTAATATTAATTTCATACTCGTAGGTGGTAAAGGCAGATAATATAAATATTATAAATAAACAAAAATATCTTTCAATTATCTACTCATACGAGTAGGTAATTGAATTAAATCACTTTAAGTTCAAAATCATAAAGTATAATCAATCTTTATCATTCTACTTATAGTCCACGAGTATTTCCTGGTAACAGTAAGAGTAATTAAGTAATACACTTAATCTACACTATCGATATATTTACATTTTCATTCAGTCATAAACGTAATTGATACTTAATTTTTGTATAAGATGCAACCGCCTATCGCAAAACACATAAGCTGAAATTATGTAAAAATACATTTCCATACCAATCAGGATATTATAATATAGATATAATTATATATTTTAAATATAATAAAAATACTACGAAATTAATTAAACATTACAACATTCCGTACATTCATGAAAAAATGTGATGTGAAATATCGAAATTATTTTGTACATACATAATATGTATGTACGTATTATGTATATACTACTACATTCACACTTTCATAAATAGCGTGGCGACACATGCCGTGGCAAACACGTCTTGACGCCAACAGTCAGTCTAACCCGTCGCTATAGATGTTTTACATCAAAATATAGAATGAATATGTATTACAAAATGGGGGTAACATTAAATAAAAAATACATAGATACATAAAATTCAGAAAGTTACACATTCATAATTTTTTTATATGAGGGCAACATTGTACATATACATAAAGGTTATCGAACAGTTTCACGGGGTACTATTTTTGAAAGTGTGACACTCGTCTTCGAGCGATTTTTGTATGGCAAAATCGCTCGTTTACGAACGGCGTCATATCAAAAATAGCACTCACGGTCTCTAATTATTATGAGAAGCAAGGGAATCATTTTAGAACGGCCCATGTTCTGACCTGAAGCGCGTGTGAGCGTTGCGGTGCGGGCGCCGGTGGCGGGGATGGCGCGGAAGCGGCCAACGTCACGCCGGCCGCCGCACGTAGCGCGGTGACGGCGCGCGCAGCCCCCTCCTACCCACCACCAGAGGCGGCATTCTTTCATCTTCCTCTTCCTCTTCGTCGCTTTCAGAGTTGTCGTATTCGCTTGAGATTTCTGGCTTGACGGCTTGGTAGGACGCTGAGAAGCCCTTGAAGACTATTGAGTCGTCTGTACGGAATCTTACGAGTAATGCTTCGGATGTTGATATGATTTCGGACGGCATCTGCAAAAACAGACATCAATTAAATATCTTTTTGCTTTCTGAACTTCACGAGAAAAATAAGTAAGGCGCTATTAGGCCCAAAAAGATCGCCTAGCCTAGACCCACGACTATTCCACTCACCACAGTTCTTTTGCTGAATCCACTCGTGAAGTAGACATAAAATCATATACCTACCCCGAACTTCTAGAATTTGGAATTACTTGATAGTGAATAGGTACTACCTAATTCCATTTACTTACTAGGGTCTTTGTTCTATATTGTGAGAGGCCTTCATCATTTTTTATCGCTGCTAAAGGGACAAAGCTTGGACTGCTTTTATTCAGTTACTGATGGTGTGACAGCGTATAGGTATATCTTGAGTCTTTACGCCTGGCCGCCTGCCTGACACGCTAATCTTTCTGCATAATCAACTACTGGTTCTTTGTGCCACAAAAATTGAATAATTGCTTAGTGGTTATTTACCTTCGTTCCACACGATGCTCCATAATCCCCACCACTGCCATCCAAACCTCCGAACACCTGCACGTAGTCGTAGCCGCAGTTTGCTTCAGGCTCCAGTTCGAAGGTCAAGAAGGTCAGCTTGACGAACTGACCGGGGGGCGCCACTATGCTCCAATCACAGTCAGCACGAGATTCGTAGGAGTCATCACCATAACGAGCGTGGGAGTAGAGGTGCTTTACGTTGTCTGTGGCTGCTAGGTAGCCGCCACAAGCTGTTAACGAAAAATACATTTTGAAAGATGAAATATAGGTACTAGGCTTTTTCTTATTTACCCCTAACTAGTACTGTCAACTCTAAAGTGCAATGGTACCCGGGCGTCGAATCTAGGGGGTAGCGCAGATGATGACGAAACGAAGACGGATTTGATACAGTAGTAGCACTAGAAATAAGTTAAGACCATACCATGTCCACGCAATCGTCACACACAATAAAAAAATGCCATTTGAATTTAAAGGTATATAGACGTCCGATTTGCTTCCGATTCGATTTCAGTGTAACCTTTAAAAAATAAGAAACTCCCTTAATCTACCTATATAAAAGAAATCTAATTTAGAGAAATTGCTATGAAAAATCCTGTTGATATATGTACTTTTAAAATCTTAGTATTATCATAATGATAAAATATATACGAAAGGTATTGTAAATAGTCTGCAGTTCAATTTTTAGAACGCTTTAAACTGTCAAAGATCTTCGTCTTTGGCTACATCTTCTCATTTCACTAGTTTTTCTGCTAAAGGAGATTATGTAAGAGAAATTCCCAAAGCCAATCAAATTCCCATAGATCTAGGAACAACATCCCTAAAACGGCAATGCGGTCCCACGGTATATTCCCATCTTAAAGTCACCACTTACTGCAGATTTTCTATCGGGCGATAGTTTAGTCTGGCTCACAATTAGTATGAAGATGTAACCGATGTAATGTGATCACTTGCTTACATCTTCATACGGAATAAAAGGCCGATAAAAAGTCTGCAGTGTGCGGGGACTCTTAATGTTCTTCTTTACTAGGGCGGTAGGAACATGTCCGTGCGATACAAGGTAAATGTTATTATTCTCACCAGTAGAATGTGTTGCAAGGAAGCCCTTTCTCTGCACCGAAGCGTCCGACTTAAACACCACGTACATTTGGTTCTGTGAGGCTACCACCGGGTGCGGTAGTTTGCTGCCACAGAACCGGCCTAACGTCTTTTCATCCGCTGACGCTCCGTCGTAGATTGTCACATGGTCATAGGCGCATTCCTATAAAACAAAGTGCTGATAAGCGACAGATCATCTTGAGGTCTTTGAACGACAGGAATAAAAGATTTGGATTTTTATTCGTTTGTCTCATATATTATTAATAGGTTTTTATCTGAATATACTCTATTAAATGACCGTATACTTAGACGGTCTTTACCCTCTCAACTCACCCCGTCAAGGAGGGGTCCTTAGAAGTTGGTTGACCCCTCTTTAGAAGTTGGTCGAACCTTTATGGCTGGCAATATATTCCGCAAAAACCCTTACAAATAATTAGCATAAATATTATTAAATAAATATTATGAAATATTACCTGATGAGGTTCAAGTTCAAACACGTTGAAGATTAGTTTAATGCGGTGTCCCGGTGTGGTGGAGAACTGCCACACACAGTCCTTTCTTGCCGGGTATTGGTCTGGGTAGTTTGGACTGCAAAAGAAAAGATACAATAAGCGTTAAAAACTAGAGTACCACATATTTTATACCTAACCTACCGCCGCCTCAAACCAAATGATCAGTGAATAAACGAACTTATTCCTACTACATATGATTTGAAATCTAAAAACAACAGGACTCGTGCTGCCTCTCTCTTATTACATGTAGGTATGGCGCGGCGCTGCAGCGAACTCCAGACAAGGCGCGTACGCATCAGCTAATATCGAACACATACTTTCGCGCCATCCAAAATTTTTATTCTGAGCAGGTACACATTGGTGTAACTTACAAAAGTGGTAGTACTGTAATGGATTGACAAATATGTAGATGGGTTGAGCTTCAGTGGTTCTTCGAAAACAATTAAGTACCTAACATGAAAGAGGCGAGAAATATCCACACAACAATGCCTCAACCATTGAATTAGAAAAACTATGGAAGCTGCGTTGCGTTTAAAAACTGACACTACGCAAAGTAGATCAAAGCGGGCGGGGCTTAAAAAGTAGATTTTTTCGCGAACTAGTATGACACGCGCTTCGTGATAGAAGAAAACGTCGATAAAAGCATTTAACGACATATTTTTGTGAACACCGGCGTAATCTCAACGAATTAAAAAAATACTTCTTGTGTAGTAAAGTGGTGCAGGAAACGCAAGGAAAGACGGAATAGTGACACTGGAGTAACTTATTATAGCGAGCGAGGCGAGCTGCTAGCCTACCTAGCGTTCATTCTTTCGTAGGAGGTGTAAGTCATATTCTAGATACAAATGTTTATGCTACAATTTCTTACCTGACAATAGTACCATGAGGTTGGGTGACGTCATGCTTGCAGCCGCCTTCCTTGCAGTCGTGTTTGTTCGGGTGTAGTGTGAACCCGCTATGGCACGCACACTCGTAGCCGCCCAAAGTATTGTGGCACTCGTGTTGGCAGCCGCCATTGTTTTCCGCGCACTCGTCCACGTCGATATAGTAAATTGCTGCGAACCCTGACCGATGGACGGATGCGTCTGAGGTGAACTGCAGGAAAAACGAAACAGGTTATTTACAAGGATTTTAAGATTAACTCAGAAAATAGGCCTTTTTAGGCATTTTTTCACGTCAATACCACGTCTGTCCATTTTGTTTTTGGTAAACCTCTTGATCGTTTCCCGATTGGAAGAAGAAAGGAGAGGCTTTTGCCCAGCAGTACGGCTTATATAGCTAATAAAACAATATAGTAGACTCAAAGAGGCCGAGCAGGCCTGTCCTCTGGGGCAGCACTCATTGACGAGTTGTCGCATGGATCGCTAAGCTCAACCTCAAAATGGATACCCAACAAATATCAGAGGGAACTCAAATAGTTGTTGGGTATCCATAAAGTCAAATCATGTAGAGGCCATAAGAAGTCCGTGGATTTCTTATGGCTGAAATGATGAGTGATGATGATGACATTTTGCACCCTGACCCTTAGCGTATAAGGTAAACTTACTTGAACTCTAAGCACTGAGCCGTCAGAAGTGACTGGAGGTGGTAGAGCATTTCCACAGAAGGCACCATGTCGTCTTAACACGTCAGTACCAAGCTTCGAGTGCACCGTCACGCTGTCGTATTCACACTCCTTTAATGGACAAACATATACCAAGTAAGTCTGTTATCTAAGCCTACGGAAGAAATACAAAAATTATGCATTTACCGGATTTCGCCTAGATAGGTATATGTTTACAACCTTATTACTAAATACCGAGCCCCTAGTGTTACCGTAGAGGCTCGATATTTAGTATTAAAATCACGACACCCTAGCAGGTTCATAATTATGTATATAAACGGGACTTAGCACGTTTCAATGGAGTTACATCTATCGTTGCGACCACGATGGATGTAACTCCATTGAAACGTCAACGGAAACAAATAATAAAAAGGTTCGTGCTAAGTCCCGTTTATATACATAATTATGTGTTTAAAGCGCGAAAGTTTAAAAAACAATACCCTAGTAGGTTGTCTTGTCTCTCACAAGGGGCTGCCCACCCTTGCTGCCCCCTTGAAAAGTGGATTTAGCTTTTAATACAGTATAAATAAAATAACTGCAACTCAATAGTAAAGGATGCAACGAGGGTTTATATCGTGTGACTCAAGAACATGTTCGGATGTGAGATAAGAGTGGCTACTTAATATGTGATTAACACATTATTTTTTTCACGGATCTAATGGAAGGAAACGTGACATTGCTGAGTGTATCATCATCTCAGCCGAGTGTATACTTCATATCTGAAAGGGCAAGACTGTTGAAACTGTTTTTCTTTTTTATTTACCGTAGTTACACAGTCATGTGCAATAAATATTTTAAGTTGAGTTGAGTCGAGGTACATGAGGAAGAAAATTACCTGCTGATACATGTTATTGCCTTCAAGATCAAAGTGCGTGAAATTTAGGGTTATACGATGCTGTGGCGGCGCGAGGATCTCCCATAGGCAATTCTTGGACGGCGGGTACAGGTCCGGGAACGAGGGAGACGTGATTGTGCCATTTGGACCGGACAGGGCGCCACCGCACGCATCTAAAAATATAGCAAAGAGCAATAGAAAGGAGAAAAAAAATATTCAAAACTGACCGCAATAAAACAAGTGGGTCATATCAGTGGAGCGATCTTCTTCACTGTATGTTAGTGGCTAACTATACTTATAGCAAGATTTTCGAAGCTGCTTGATTGCTATTCAGGTGACGAAAACAATAAAGTCAATTGAACTAAGAGAGATTATATATTGAGCGCAAAAATCCAATCTAGCCCACACATAGAACAATATTTAGATAACATAGAACAAGATTCCATCCATATGTGGTTGATATTCCTACTCATCGCAACTCTAGATTCGCCTCCTCCTTCATTATGCGAACCGCGAAGGAATAGAATTCCCTCTCCGCGTCGCTGTTTCCCGACTCGTTCAATTTAGGGATTATAAGGCAAGAGAGAATAGGCATTATTTGAGTTTGCGTGTACCACCCTAGATCTCATCGTAGCTTCCCATCAGGCAAGATAGAGGTTAAACGCACTCAAACTCTTCTTAAAAGAAAGGTTCCATATCTCACCCCTAACGGTAGTGACACTAACCACCCGCAACTTCTGTTTTCTGTCTATGTAGACGCCCGCTGGGCTATCTAGCTTTTTTTAAAGGAAACAATCCAACTCAAGCGTTTAAAAAGTAATCCAATGACTGGAACTTCAAAACTTACTTTCACATTTCTTGCCATCTGAATGCAGCTCATATCCGATATCGCAAGCACACTCGTAGCCGCCCAGGGTGTTCACACAGGAATGGCTGCACCCGTGTTCTATTGACGCACACTCATCAAACTCCTTCATAAAGGTCGCAGAGAATCCAGCCTTTTGCACCGTGGCATCTGATTCGAAGATTACGAGAAGTTTGTTTGAAGTAGATCTAAAACAGAGATGAATAACAAATAGTATGTATGTAATAAAACTTCAAAACACACTTCTTGTAATACCATCGTATTACAAGAAGTGTTCAAAAAACTGGAACAGGGTCAAGCAATCAAAGGGCATTGTCATCGGCGAGAGAAGGTTAACCGGTCTCGTGTTCTGTTCGCATCATCTGTCCACGAAATTCCAGCAAATGCTCGAAGACCTAAGCGTGGCAAGCTTGCAGGTTGGTCTTTAACTAACCTTGAGCTTAATATAACTTCATAACATGGGATTGAGAGTACCTATATTTGGATGAATATCTACCTGATGTCAGGCGGTATCTTGTGTCCACAGAACATGCCAATCAACGGACTGTCCATGAAGTCTCCATCCCGGACCTTCACTTTGTCATACGAACATGTGTCGTGGTTCTCCACTTCGAATGAGTGGAACCTTAGGGCTACTTGGTAATCCTGAAAGAAAGAACATAGGAGCTTACATCCCATACTTGTTTTCTTAAAGGCGCCAATACTTGTATCATATATTCAAGTTGGGTTAAAACGCCGTACCTACCTCATTAGTTTGAGCTTATTTCAATATTTACAAGTAAAAAGTAGCAGGTGTTCTAAACACCTATGTAGAAATGGTAAGGGTCAGGTAGGTGGCTAGTTAAGAGAAAATCCGACCCAAACGGAAAGAGCGAGAGAGATGCACAAGCTTTGACATCAGGGTGTGCATGGTCGATTGACCGTGACACCTACTCGAAATGATAATGATGATGCACAAGCTAGGGCTTCATGGTACGTATTTTGTTCTATATTATCTACCTGTGGCACAGTGAGTCTCCAGATGCATAATTTATTTGGCTGGTAATCATCAGGGTAGTTCGGGGACTCCAAGTGTCCGCTGCTGTCTACTTCGATGTCCCCGCCACAAACAGCTGAAATAAGAAAACACATTACATAAGTAACGATAAGGACTATATATCTATTCGACTTTTTTATAATTCTAAAGTCTGGAGTAGATTTAACGGACTGTATGAGACCATTTCCAGAGTATGTTTAGAAATTTAGAGCTGATTATGTATACATATCAATGGCGTTTCGCTTATTAAATACAAAGACATAAAAGAAACTGTAATCAGCAAGTCATACCTTCATAATGTGCCCTGAAGCCCTTCAATGGTTTAGGTCTCGGTCCTGGCTGGTACACCACAGTCAGTCGCGAACCGGTAGACCTCAGCAGGGGGCCTTTCCCTGAGCCACAGACCCTGGCCAATACAGGAGCATCAGGCATGTACCCATCGCGGACCTCCACCCATTCTGATCGGCATTCTTCGGATTTGTGGATGTCGATCTCTGTAACAAATAAAGTACTCATAATTATTTAACATTCCTCTTAATTACTTGTCAGTAAACTGGAACTGATCCCTTCAATGGATAAATTCACAGTTTTATTTAAAATCAAATATACTTTTTTATCTATATTTGATGGCAAACAAGCAGACGAGCCACCTGATGGAAAGTGGTCACCGTCGCACATGGCATGCGTTACCTGTAAACACGCCTTTTGAAGGATTGTGGAATGGAATCCATCGGGAGGGATTCCATTCCACAATCCTGCTGTATTCCACAAACGACGTGACGCTCAGACAATTTTGGTGATCTAAGTGTCAAGGGTGTGGGGATGGACTTTACTCATGTGACGAGCGGTGCGGTGGTAGAAAGGTGACGGTGGCATTGATTCAAAAATTTCTTCAGTACACTCCCCATAGAATAGACGGTAAAATACACACAGAGAACCAACGTCTCTCCGTAGACTGAAGGTGTCTAAATCGTCTGTGAGTGTGGGATCGTCGATAATACAAATTGCCCGGCGTTGGATGGAATCAATAGGAAGGAGTTGGTATTGAGGTGCACCAGACCAGATATGAGAGCAGTACTCCATGTGGGGCCGGACTTAAGCTATAACAAAAGTCTACGACCCGGAGTGAAGCACAGCCTCGCTTTAATGAGCACCCTAAGTTTTTTAAGAGCCATTTTAGCTTTACCTTCCAGATGACTCCGGAATTGGACCTCCTTTTGCTATGCTATATGTTGTATGTTTCTTTTAAATTTTGTTTCTGTTTCTTTCTATGTAAGGACAATAAAGCTTTACGAACGAACAAACAAACAAAAATAGATTTATTTGAATGGTGCAGAAGCATGGCATCATGGCAATAGATAGCTGGCATATTTCTTTATATTCAAAGCTTTCATTAAGTACCTAATTTTAAGAATTACTACTACTTAATAGGGTTAAGTTTATTTAGTACTTAAGAGCGAAATTATCTCTCTTTTCAATTCTATCTTTATCCTTTCCAAAAGTGAGTTTGTTTGTTTGTACACTACAAATACTGTTACTTTAATTTAGATTAATCACGCGAGCACAAAATTCCGAATTTTTTTTATGACGTAGGACAGCAAACGAGCAAGCGGGCCATCTGATGGTAAGTAATCAAGTGGAAGTGATCCCATGGACAACTGGAACAGTCGGGGCGTGACAAGAGTGTTGCTGGCCTTTATTAAAAACCGACCAAGTGCGAGTTGGACTCGCGCAGGAAGGGTTCCGTACCTATAAAAACAAAAAAAAACATATCTGTTGTATGTGATTCTTATTTAATTATTTATTTTTAAAGTGAATACATAATATTCTGTTAATATTTTAAGCATCTACCTGTTGCTGTTGTCAATATCAAGCAAAAAAAAAACAGGTTTGTAGTATGGGAGCCCCCTTAAATTAAATAATTTTTTTTAGTATTTGTTGTAATAGCGGCAACAGAAATGGATCATCTGTAAAAATATCAACTGTCTAACTATCACGGTTCATGAGATACAGCCTGGTGACATATTAATAGGGTCTTGTTGTTAACCTCTGGGTACGCTACTCTAAAAATTTGTTAGATTTTAAATCCTCGTCAATATCAATTTCTAACTTCGAAAATCTATTTTCAAAGTTCGAGACTACGTGACAACCCAGAGTTTTCGTTTATTGTGACTATGAATCAATCTGCAAGCAATTAATTTCAGTCGGTAATATATTTTATTAATGAAAAGATTTCTTCCATTCTGGTCTGGGAGAAAAGAAAACGTAGAATTTACCAGCTGCTTCTCTTCCCGCGCAGATCATAAAAGTCAGGTAAAATTCCGTGGAATCTCGTTATAGGCGATGCCGCTAGCAACCCATCACTATTTTGATTCCCTTTTTCACCTAAAGCCCACTAAATTGCTTAACGTGGCTTCGAGTCTTATAAACCTAGGCTCTGTCTACCCCACAAGGAAAAAGACGTGATACTATTTATGTATGTATGTATTAATGAAAATAAGGTGGATAGCCCATTATAAATAAACTCCAATTCTTTTAAAAAAGCATGGTGTTGCCTTATTTTTTACAGGAAAGTTAAACACCTGTAAACTCAATTATGGAGTGGCCTTAAGCCTTAGAAAAGCGAATCATGAAGTGTCTTGTTGATGAAATATATTGGCTCTTTGCCTTCAGGTCAGAAAAGCTAGATTGGTCTATCTACTCTACATCAGAGAGAGCATGTGTATATAAATCTGTTAAACCCAGTGGTTATCGCTGTCTCCGTGGCCAGTGGTTAAGGCGTTTGCCTGTAGACCCGGGGGTCGTGGGTTCGATTCCCACGGGAAGCATACTTTGTTTAGTTGTTTCCAATTTGGTTAGGACATTGCAGGCTTGAATCACTTGATTGTCTGATAATAAAGATGGTTCTGTGCTTCGGAAGGCACGTTAAACCGTTGGTCCCGGCTACAATCCGGTTGTCGTTAAATGAACCACGTCAGAGGCCGAGAAGCGGTTCTAAAGAACTCTGACACCAGGGTGTTCATGGTCGATTGACCGTGTCGCCTACACGAAATGATGAGGAGGATAATGATGAGGATGATAATTATGTGTGGTTATCGCTAGATGGCAAAGATGACACGTAGATGTACATATATGACGCAACTATCACGATTTCTATGGAACCCAAGCGTGACAACTTTTTAACTTACTATGACGTAAAATGAAACTATGTACGTACGTCCTCTATATCTGCGGCAAATATTTGGCTATAGTAAGATCAAATATTCTGTGAGTTCTCATAAATCGTTTGCCTCTAATATACACGAACAGGAAGGGATTATAGTGTAAAACGTTGACGAGTCGTTAAGTTATTGACTAAAAATTATTTCTTCACATCTTGTGCCAATTTGGCAACCCTAACCACTCGTAAACTAAGCCTGTACTGACCACCAAAATTTACGGCGTCCTCTTCCAAGCTACCAGTTCACGTTGACCTTCCGTTCCCTCCTACTAGCATTGATTTTACAGGCCTCTGCGAAGCAACGTCACAAGACAGCGGAGCTCTTTTTACTGTGGTAGTTTTGTGTTGAACAGGCTTACAGTACTTGGGTGCTACTATGAAACAATTCAATGTCTTTGCAGACGACACGATCGTGATGAAAAACAATGTCTTGACTCGATTTTCGAAGAGAGCTTCCTTCGAGTCTTAACACAGATTATTAAGTATTACTAACGATATAAATATCTAACATTGATATCCGTTGCAACTTGTAGATAGCCCGAGGATAGCCAAGGAAAAGTACATATGATTTAGTTACTTTGAAGTAGCAAGTAACTTTTTGTGCTTTTATACAAATAGGTGCCTAACTAGCTTTCGCCCGGTTTCATTCACATTTAATTCGATCTCTACAGTTTTGGGCTGATACCTTTTGGCCTTTTCCGTACTCCAGAGAATATTTCATGGCGGTGTGTTTATTAGTTAAGTCATGAAAGCGTGACACACAAATAAATAAACGAGCACACTCACTTTCGCAATGATTATATTACATACACCTCAGTTTACCAACAGTTGGCTGAAGGAGATTGCCTTGGAATAAGTCCGCCATTTTTTCAGATTTGTTTTAAAATGAGTCTTTTTTTTTCTATTTTTGTATTTATTATGTTAGGTGCAATACAAATATTTGTATTGTATATTATTTATTAATCTATCAAATGAATAGGCAAATGGCCTTCAAAATATTCCAAACGATTCCAAAATCTATCTATATGAGTAACATCATCGATTCAGTCGATTATTTCATAGTAAGTGCCCTGGACACTCTGGGAACCGAACCGGAAAACTATTATTTTCCACCCTATTCTGTGAAAAGAGCGGTATTAGGGAGGGAAAAGGTGAAAATCTTTTACGACTACAATATCAAAGGGATTTTTAAAGGACAATTGTAAAGCAACTGAGTTTATGTCCCAAAATTTTTACCTTTATATCGTAATGGAACCTTATTGAAATCTTAATAATATAAAACAAAGTAGGATTTGTTCAAATAATCTTTGATTTTTTGGTTTCCTTATCACCCCGAATAGCCAGAATAACTATTAAAACACAAGAAATATTTACAATATGCCTTGTGTTTTAATTTCTGCTCTTTAAAAAATATGTATATAAATGGGTTGTTGAGAAAAACTTTATAGCTTTTATTTTAACTTTTATACTTTTAGGAAAAATGTCTGGTCCTTGTATATTTGTTACATCTTATAATACCATGTTTTTGAGCAAATAAAAATATGATTATGATAAAAAATAATAGGGAACGAAGTTCACTGGGCAGCTTAAGGTCTTAATTATTAAGATCGTTTTCCAAGTTACTTCACTGTTTTTCATGTTGTCAGTAGTGGTAGAGCCACGCTGTCGGCAAAATTCATATTTGCTAGTAGCATGTGAGTGGGCCGGCTCGTCCGGGGAAGTACCACACTCACAGAAAATAGACTTTTGAGTAGAAGCTTTACCGCTTCTATGCTTCGTTTGGTGAGTGACAGAGCCGGATGTTCATTCTTCAAACTCTCCTCTTCCTCATTTCGTTCTTTCCAACCCCTTGAAACGCTCATGTCACACCCTGGTGTTGCAGTTGTCCATAGGTAGCATAATAAAAAAAAAGTTTTATCGCTTTACCGGATGTTGCAATGAGAGAGGTCACTAGAATTTTGGAACTATTGGAGGCAGAGAAATCTCCTCAATATTATTAGCATTTACATATATTTAGTTTAAAATCAAGAAATACTCTCATTTTTTCCTTATTATATTTAAAAATAATTGTAATTAAAATAAAAAAAAATAATTACCAGCCCATTACGCATTTTTTATAAGTGGACTTGCTAATTGCAGTCACTTAGGACGTCCGCCCACGGCCGCCGATCAATCAGCACGCGTAATTACCGAGGGGAACAGCTGATTGTGACCTTCCTAATTAAACAAAAGTTTATGTTTTAACCATATTGAAATATGTACTTAAGTTCTTAGTTTCACAAAATGTTAAACTTAAATATATGCCGCACATAAATTAAATTTTGTGACAATAAGTTGGCTCAATAAGTTAGTAAAACCTAGCGGAACTAGTAAATATGTTCAAAACTCACTTTCGCATTTATAATATTAGTTAGGATACGCCTGATAGTACTTTCAGTGTGCGAATAAAACAAACATCATAAAGATTCAAAGATTCAAAGATTTATTCAGAAAATAGGCCTTTTCAGGCACTTTTTCACGTCAATTCACATTTAAAATTAAATAATACTTATTATATTATATTCAAATTATTAATTATTGTTTAAAAGCTACAAACTACTAGCGTTTCGGAACCGACCACTGCAGAGAAGAAGACGCCGAAAGAAACTCTTCAACAGTATTGGTCGCCTACTTGCCTGAAGGGCTTTGTATGATATTTAATATTTTTCTTTTCTTTTTTTTTGATGTCATGTTAAATACAATTTTAATTAACATATTTTTGTGGAACACGTTATGTTAGCGATCGAGCGTGCAACAACAACAGATATGATAAAAGTGTCAAAGAGGCCGAGCAGACCTGTCCCCCCTGGCAGCACCCGTTCACGAGTTGACGCATGGATCAGCCATCACTGAGCTCAACCATATTAGAGGGAACTCTAATATGGTTGAGCTCAGCGATGGCTGATCAAAATAATACCAGTTCAATCATATCTCGTAGAATTCTAATATGGTTGAGCTCAGCGATGGCTGATCAAAATAATACCAGTTCAATCATATCTCGTAGAACTAACTTTACCTACCTAACTTTACCTACCTACCTACCTCGGTCCAGCCGTTCACCCGTGATGCCGTGACCAAGGGATGATTTTTTTATGGATATATGTATAGATTAAGTACGCATTTACGATGTAATAATTGTAATCTACGAAATATTCCTTTATTTCTTAATCGCCTCGGCTATTGTCCGACCTTTTTCCCCGATATATAAAAACCTCCGATATTAAACGTTACATGATAATAAACGTAACGTAAACATGACGGAACATCAATCTCCATAAAATGAGCTTCGCAGTGATGTAAGGAAATATATGAAAAATTGAGAGGATAACATGGTACCTATTATTCTTATTTTTTAATAACAAAAAGGGAACGTAAAGAAAGTGAGGAAGAGGCAGACCGGATATAATTATGAAGAATGAAGGTTAATGGGTATATTAAAGAATTAACAAAATCAACATAAGGATATTATATTTTTAATAAGGATATTAATAAGCTTCTAAAACCATATTTTCCGTGGTGTTGATATTCCTTAAAATTGAATTAAAATATTTAGTTCTGGAAGAGCCACGTTGCATGCAAAATTCATTTTTGCTAGTAGCATGAATGGGCCGGCTCGTCCGGGGAAGTACCACACTCTTACAGAAAATAGACGTTTGAGTAGAAGCTTTACCGCTTCTATGCTTCGTTCGGTGAGTGAGAGAGCCGGAGGCCTATTCTTTCCCCATTTCTTCTCCCATGTCCTTTCCCCAACTCTTGAAAAGGCACATTGAATTCCGTGGCAAAATTAGAATCTCTGAAAGGTGTGTATTCAATAAAGTTTGAAGTACAAACCCGCAAAAAAAGTAAACCAATACAAATTTACTGATCAGCTGGTGAAATTTCGATGGGAAGCAATTTTTTTTTAATTTTCCTTTATTTTTGCGGAATAAGATTCTATTAAGGTTTCTGATTACGTCAACAAAATTTTGCCTGGGAGTCAAAAATCATCCTATATACAAGTTTTGTCACTCATCAGTATTTAAGATTCTTATATTACTGTAATGTTAAGACTACAAATTATTTTAAAACAATTTCCATCCCCTGTTATCTTTGCAAGCGATATTTAAACATTATTCACTGTAGCCTTTGCTTTTATGATTAATAGTCCTTTGTCTCAACCAATAACGCCAGACCGGCTTCATTGATTAAGAAATGGTTTTCAATTGAGTTATAGTTTGAAACAGCGCTGCTATCAAAGGGATATAACGGAAATGTACTTCTTTGTCTAACTTTACGAGTTCCAATGTTTGACAGTCTGTAGATTGCAATATAGACGATTTAATTGAATTTTGCAGTAGAAATTCGTTATTTGTGTGTTGTCTGTGACATTTATGTCTTTTGAAATGAAATGAAATGAAAAATGTTTATTTGGTGTATAAACAATTACAAATTCAAAATATAAAACAATTTAACAAATTATACCACCAAAATGGTTTCCCTCAGCTGTGTTGTCATGGCAGGTATGCCATGACGCTGATTTTCAGGGAAGCCAGTTGGACGGGAGATGTGACACTGCGTCACGTGAACAATATTTAATAATTATGACGTATACAAAATTAAACAAAATAACATTTATACCTATATTTATTTGTTAGATAATTTTAAATAGCACAGTTCAGCTGCTTGTACTAGTTTGATCATTAAAGTAAAAACTACTTGAGATTTTGCCTAAATGAGTAAACTGATTTTAAATTTCTTATTGGGGTTGGCAAGTTATTCCAGCATTTCGTGGCAGCATAACGAAAGCTGCCACGAAACGCAGCTGTACTGTGCTGGGGAACTAATAATACTGGTGCGATTCTCATCTTGCCCTGTGTGAATTTTAATTTATTAAACAAGTAAGATGGCTGGCCATTATGCATTACGTAAAAAATCAATGACGCAAAGTGTAGTGTTCGCCTATTTGTCATATTTAATAGTTTATTTTGATTAAGAAAGGGTGTAATATGTGAACGACGAGGAACTGCAAAACAAAATCTAGCACAAGCATTTTGAATCCGCTGTATATTTCTTTTCGTACGGGCCAACAGATAATGGCCGAATATGTTATCATCATCATCATCATCTAAGGCACTACAGCCGCATGTGGGCCTTAGCCTGGTCAAGTAAATCTCTCCAGCCGTTTCTGTTTCTGGCTTTTTCTTTCCATCCTCTGATTCCCAGTAATTTTACGTCTTGATGTATTCCATCTAGCCATCGAAGTTTAGGTCTTCCAGGGGGTCTTCGTCCGTCAGGTTTGCCATTCAGGAGGTGTTTGGGAACTCTTCCGTCTTCCATTCGCTCTACGTGGCCGGCCCATCGAAGACGCCCGCCCTTGATGGAGCTCACAGCGCATGGAGCGAATATGTTATCGGCGTAATTTAACTTAGATAAGACTAGAGTTTCACATAGCCTAATACGTATATCAACACTTAGGCACTCACGAATACGGTAAAGAACACTGAGTCGGTAGAAACAGTTTCGCATTGTTTGTGAAATGTGCTCCTCGAACTGCAACCTCCCATCCATTAATAGACCTAAGTTCCGAACCTGTGTGACAATTTCTAATCGATCTCCTCCAATGTACACATGTGGATCACGAGTAGTAACATCCTGTATTTGCCTTTTTGTTCCTAATAATAGAACTTTAGATTTTGATGGGTTTAAGACAAGGTTATTTTGATCACACCATTGAGCTATGCTATTTAAGTCTGTATTTAGTTTATCAACTATCTGGTTTATTGCTTTAGCTTTTTATTATTATCCTTACTAATATTATAAATGCGAAAGTGAGTTTGTTTGTTTGTTACGATTTCACGCCGTAACTCCTGAACCGATCATCATGAAATTTCGCATACATGTTCTCTGGGGTACGGAGAAGGACATAGGCTACCTATTATCCCGGGAAAAAGTTCCCGAGGGATCGACATTGACGCGGGCGGAGCCGCGGGCGAAAGCTTGCCATAAAATATTCTATTATTATTATTCACATCCAGATGTGAGATCACTGGTATACTGTTACACAGGCCTACCCTTCAACAATCTTTTTTGTAAAAATATGCATGTGTTTTGTTGTCTTTTTTGGAAAAAAATAAATACTTTTTACTTTACTTACTGTGACTGGATATTCTATGAGTGATGTCATCATCATCATTACAACCGTAAACGTCCACTACTGGACAAAGGCCTCTTCCAGAGATACTTCCATGGGAAGATATTGCGATACTCACCACGCTTGGCAGGCAGATTGCTGAGCGCAGTTTCTTTGGCTATTGCGACGCTGTGAAGAAACTGGAGAAGGTCAGGAATTTAATGGATTTGGAAAGGGAATGAAGGTATTGGGATAATACTCACTCGGATGATTAGGGAAAAAGGAAGTAGCTGCTCGAAGGCTGGGCGCGGTAACCGATGCCTCACCTTGAACCACCGGACAAGTAGTTGAGGATGTCACCCCTTGCCATACTTATAATAATCGCATAAATGAAACATCAATTTAGGTCCAAAGCTAGATATATAGTTAAGATAACAACATAATACATTAATAAGTATATCCAACTAACAATTTATATGATGATACCATCATTATACAAATGGGGATTTAGAACAGTCCCTTAGATTCCTTTATATAGTTAGGTATGTACGTACCTTGTAGTAATGTGCCGGAGAGAAATTCTCTGCTCTCATGAATCCTTTCTCACGGAAATTTGCGGGAAATTTCCAATAATTCTGGACAATTTCTCAATTATTCCCGCACTATAGAGAAAAAAGAAGAAATTCTGGGGAAAAATTTCCGACCCGTTCTCACCGTTCTTGAAAATTTCGAGCACAACACAACACTAGTACCTAGTTACATAGTTACGTAAAGGTCGATCTATTAAGACGTGTAAAATTTTAATAATTTCTTCTTAGTTACCCTTACTTATTATCTACGCTTGTTATAAATGCGAAAGTGAGTTTATTTGTTTGTTTGTTATTCTTTCACGCCGTAATTATTGAACAGATCATCATGAATTTTGTATACCCGTTGTCTGGGGTAGCTAGAAGGTATATTTTGTCCCGGAAACATCTCTAGTAGTCTAGTAAACAGTAGCTTATGGAAATCTATTTTATTTTTTCCGCAATTTTTCTCTTATCCCTATAACAAGAGTGAAAACGAGTTGACTATAAATGAATACTTAACTCCTCAACACTTTAAAAGATTATTGTGTAGACAAAGCGGCAAGTCGGTGACGTAACGAAATCTTGTAGACAAAGGTACCATTGACAATCGGAGTCCAATCCGGACTAGCTCGGAGCGCTGGCAGCTTAGCCCCCTTTGTAAAGTGGAGACAATAATGTTTTGTGTGCCACAATGAGCCAATTTGAATTGAATTTGTATCTGTTAATTTGTTTGCTTGGCTTCCCTCGCCAAGCTGTTAATTAATTTACAAATGGCATGGCAATTTCTACAAATTTTCGTTTTAATTTGTCGAAATTGATTTGAAATTCGGTTATTTTGGAATTGTGGTTTTGTTGCTGACCTTAATTATAACTATATTATTAAGTCTTTGATTTGTGATTGAATGATTTCAGTTTTTTAATTGAAGAAAATTGATATTGAATTTTTATGATTAATATAATTGAGAAAAAATTAATCAATTAATATAATAACTTTTAACTACCTCCGTGGTCCAGTGGTTAAGGCGTTTGCTTGCAGTTCGATGCCCACGGGAAGCATACTTTGTTTAGTTGTTTCCAGTTTGGTTAGGACATTGCAGGCTTTGAATCATCTGATTGTCTGATAATAAAGATGATTCCGTGCTTCGGAAGGCACGTTAAGCCGTTGGTCCCGGCTGCCATCTGTTAGTCGTTAAAGGAACCAAGTAAGAAGCCGAGAGGCGGTCCCAAAGAATTCTGACACTAGGGTGTGCATGGTCGATTAACCGTGTCACCTACTCGAAATGAATGAATCTATACTAATATTATAAAGCTGAAGAGTTTGTTTGTTTGTTTGAACGCGCTAATCTCAGAAACTACTGGTTCAATATGGAAAATTCTTTTTGTGTTGGATAGTCCATTTATTAAGGAAGGCTTTAAGCTATAAAACATCACGCTACGACCAATAGGAGCGAAAAACCAATAAAAAATGTTTTAAAAACGGGGAAAAATTATTCATCTATACTAATGAATCATAATAACAGAAATTACCGCGGACGAAGTCGCGGGCAACAGCTAGTGAATTAATATAATAAATCAATTAATTATTATCCGTATCATATAGATTTGTGCTTTTGTACATATTTTGCCACCGCGAAGATAACGATTTATAAAGCAATGAGTGCGGGCTGCCTCGTCCAAAAAAGTGTCACGTTCCATGTGCAAGCGAAAGCGCAGTACAAGCGATATAAAGGCATGATCGGGATAAGCGTTCGGCTTGTGACGCATCTATCTCTCTTCCACCGATAATAATAAAATTATCGTCCGTAAACCGACTTTACAGACAACCAATTTTTTTCCATTAGTGGCTCTCGTGAGTCTTATCACTTATCATAGACACATACACGGTGAAATTTTGATCGTTCTGGACCCTTAAAGGGATGATTCAGCCCGTTGATATAAACAACTTTTCCAATGGGATCAATACTGGGAACACAAATTTTTTTTTGACGTTCCCATACAAATTAACCGGTTGGGCGAAATTTTTTGTATGGACCTGCCCATCTTTTTGAGTTCCCAGCATTGGTTACATAGGAAAAGTTGTTCATATCGGTGGACTGAATCACCTCTTTAAGGGTCCAGAACGATCAAAATTTCACCGTGTATATCAGACTTGGTTGAGCGTCTATTCTTCATAAAAAATAAATAAATAAATATATACGGACAAATCACCAGATTGAGCTAGCCCCAAGGTAAGTTCGAAACTTGTGTTATGGGATACTAACTCAACGATACTATATTATACTAGCAGCCCGCCCCGGCTTCGCTCGGGTAGATATAGTGATTTAACGAAAAAATAAAAATTATAATTGTAATACACGCTTGGCAAACTTTTTTGACGAATTTTTGACTGAAATGGAGAGAGGGACACTTAAAAAGATTAAGAGAAACCAAAAAGTTTTTTTTCAAATTTTTTGTTTGTCCCTTTGTATGATCACGATTATCTCCGAAAATACAGAACCGATTTACTTCAAACTTTCGCTAATCGCCTTGTTTTAACTCAGCAATACATTTAAATTTTATTTCATCAAAATCGGTTCATTAAAAAAAGTTATCGTCATTTGAATGAGAACTCAAGGCTTGAGTTTGCCTGCAAATATATAGCACTCAAATAAATGAAGAGACATAGGAAAATTTAAATTCAAAGTCAATTCATCATCATTATACAACAGCATTATACCTATCCATACTAATCCATACTAATATTATAAATGCGAAAGTAACTCTTGTCTGTCTGTCTTCTTTTCACGCTTCAACTATTAAACTGGTTTGGATGAAATTTGGTATGGAGGTAGTTTGAGGCCCGGGGAAGGATATAGGGTATGTTTAATTCCGGGAAATTCTACTGTTCCCAAGGGATCGACACTAACGCGGGCGGAGCCGCGGGCGACAGCTAGTTGGTAATAATTATGAATGTTTTCGGTTAATTTTAATTATATGTTTAGGTACCTACTTAAGTAATAGGAGAAGCTAAATTTCTCATAATCACTTCTCTCGTTGATGTGTCTACCCTCTGCCTACCCTGTGAGGGATATAGGTGTAATGGATGGATATACTCATTTACACAGAAACCATTAGCCAAATTTTTTGCGTCTGTAGTTCTGTTGCATAAAAACTCATAGGCACGATAAGACTTAAAAATCTGGAATTCGCAGATGAAATTGTCCTTTTTGCTTCCACATCAGCAGAACTACCGGAAATGCTGTGTGAACAAACTGAGCTACCGAAGATCTAAACAAGGCAACTCTTGGGATTGGACTCAAGGCCCATGTTAAGACCAACAGCAAGAAAATTAAGTAATAGGAGAAGCTAAATTTCTCATAATCACTTCTCTCGTTGATGTGTCTACCCTCTGCCTACCCTGTGAGGGATATAGGTGTAATGGATGGATATACTCATTTACACAGAAACCATTAGCCAAATTTTTTGCGTCTGTAGTTCTGTTGCATAAAAACTCATAGGCACGATAAGACTTAAAAATCTGGAATTCGCAGATGAAATTGTCCTTTTTGCTTCCACATTAGCAGAAATACCGGAAATGCTGTGTGAACAAACTGAGCTACCGAAGATCTGAGCAAGGCAACTCTTGGGATTGGACTCAAGGCCCATGTTAAGACCAACAGCAAGAAAAGTAAGAAATGAACTATGTCGATGAGTATATCTATTTGGGCCAGCTAGTTTCCTTCAGTAATAGGCAGGAAAAAGAAAGAAATCGCCTTATAGAGGTAGATAAGGCCTGGAGGAGCTACTGGTCCCTGAAAGAGCTTATGAAGGGAAACTTTCCATTGTCACCAGATCGTAAACTCATCATGTGTATATTGCCCATCCTAACTTACGGCAAAATTGGTCATCGAGTGAGGAACAGAATTCCCAAGTAAAGACTTACCAGAGAGAGTGAAGCATCCTAGGTGTCACCAGGCTGGATAGAGTTCCAAACACCAGTAGATCACTCTAAAACTGGCATCGTTGATGTGGGGCATAAAGCCGTAAAGTTGAAATGGGATTGGGCTGGTCTTTTGCCGAATTTTTTTGGACCAATGGGCCACTTTAATTAGGAAGTGGACTCTTTATGATGATTACAGGAAACGTGGTAGGCTTAGAAAACGTTTGTGTGATGATATAAAGAAATTTGAAAATAAATGGTCAGGTGTAGCCCAGCAGTAGGACAGAATACGTTAGAAAAAAATTCTGGTGCCCGTTTTTTAGGGTTCCGTACTCAAAGGGCAAAAACGGAAACCTAATTTAATATCGCTCCGCTGTCCGTCTGTCTCTCACCAGGCTGTATCTCGTGAACCGTGATAGTTAGACAGTTGAAATTTTACAGATGATGTATATCTGCTGCCGCTATAACAACAAATACTAAAATATAGAATAACATTAATATTTAAGGGGGCTCCCATAGAACAGACATGATTATTTGCGGTTTTTTATAGTACGGAACCCATCATGCGCGAGTCCGACTCGCACTTTTTCGGTTTTTTCTTTTCTCCCAGACCAGCATGGTTTGACTAAACAAACAATCAAAATCATGTTTGGGAACTATGATGCCGCAGTTTTCTTAAATTGCAATTTTAATAATTATTACACTCATGATAACTTTTGAATGGTATGTCCGATTTGAATAATTCAAAAAGTAATTTACAGGTACTGATATAGCCTTGAATTCAAAATTATTTATTTTGATAAGGATTCATACCAAGGTACGAATAATGTGGCCTCGTTTGTATCGGCGTTGCTATTGTATATTTTAACATGAAAAAGTAGTTATTGTGACGTAACTGTAATAGTTAACCATATTTTTTTGTAGACATTGATGTCCTCTATAAAACTGTAGTACATCACTTTGCTCTATTGTCAATAGTTTCCGCAGCGTACGCGATAGAAGGATTTTTCTTGCTATTTTTTCACACCTTGGGTTATAATATCGAAGTTTTCATACGGATCCCTAACTTTTTGAAAATATTCTATAGCCTATGTTCATCAGGGATAATTTAGGAGTCTAATGGTGAAAGAATTATTCAAATCGGCCCAGTACTTTCGGAGCCTATTCAATTCAAACAAACAAACAAACAATCAAAACTCTTCTCTTTATAATATTAGTGTAGATAACAAATACATATATAGATAAACATTCAAGACCCAGGCCAATCTGATAAAGATCATTTTCCATCTTGACATGGCCGGGGATCGAACCCGGGCACTCCGTGTCGCAGGCTGGCGTGTTAACCACTGCGCCACGGAGCTGTCAAATTCATTTTATGTCAGCAACATGTTCTTTAATACGGGTACCAATGCTTCTCTTTGTATGCCCAATGTATTATGTACAGATACACACAACAACACAACATTATAGATGTCTACATACCACATATAACTTAGTCTACCTGCGACCATGAAAACTACAAAAGTATATAAGTATATTTACTCGTATATAAATGTAATAATAATGTAATAAACACTATAAAACCGTATTAAGTGATTTAATTTAAATGTGTAACAACCGCGAAAAACATTAGAAAGCAATCCTAATTATCTTACCTAATAGTTGGTTTTTTACGCTTGCAACTGAAAGAATATGCCTATTTCATCCTTATCCTTACTTACTAATATTATAAATGCGAAAGTGAGTTTGTTTGTTTATTTGTTTGTTTGTTACGCTTTCACGCCGTAACTACTGAACCGATTATCATAAAATTTCGCATACAAGTTCTCTGGAGTACGGAGAAGGACATAGGCTACCTTTTATCCCAGGAAAAAGTACTATTCCCGAGGGATCGACATTGACGCGGGCGGAGCCGCGGGCGAAAGCTAGTTTAAAAATAAAAAAGTAATATTGGAAAAATAAACTTTCTTAAAATTATTATTTGAAACGATATGATTGACTTCTCATCCCAATACTGCATATATAATATAGTTGTAGTAAGACTCGTATGTCCAGATATAATTGTCTGACGGCCCTTGGGATCTCATAAAGGCTTTGCTGAATATCGGCTGGGAATTGGTCCAGGATTTAGAGATTGATAGGATATTTTAATGAATGTAGCATTGAAATATGTGTCTATTGAGGCTCGGAATTGATATATGAGAATCGAATTGTTGTTTTAATTGCTTTTAGGTATAATTGCTGTTATTATAAATAAATAAATATATACGGACAAATCACACAGATTGAGCTAGCCACAAGGTAAGTTCGAGACTTGTGTTATGTAATACTTACTCAACGATACTATATTTTATAACAAATACATATATAGATAAACATCCAAGACCCAGGCCGATCTGAAAAAGATCATTTTTCTATCTTGACCTGGCCGGGGGTCTACCCGGGCACTCCGTGTCGCAGGCTGGCGTGTTAACCACTGCGCCACGGAGCTGTCTCATATGTAAAATATGGGCAAACGGACAATAAGACATTCATAATTCTCTCTGACAACTGGAGTTCTGAGGTAACAAACATTAAAATAATTTAAAAAAAAAACGGGGTTGCTCTCCGGGAGCGCTGGCAGAAGTGAAAATTCGCTTTTGCGGCGGTCTCAGCTCACATGTCCGTCTTACGAATTTTCGATCAGGTCACGTATCCTGACGCGAGTTTAACATTTTTTACCTATCCCAAAAAGTACACAACGTCGCTAAAGAAGTTTTTCAGGTCACGTGTCCATCTTACGAATTTTCGATAGTGTCACGCGAGTTTAAATTTTTTTACCCATTCCGAAAAGTGCACAACGCCGCTAAAATCAAATACAACCGAATTGATAACCTTCTCCTTTTTTGAAGTCGGTTAAAAGAGGAGCAAGTTTGTACTAAGGTAGATCCTAAGTCTATAAATCTACCTTAATAACCAAACAACAAAACAACACATGCTAATTCACTCCAACCCGGTGCAAAACTAAATGGATTCGGTGCCGGAATTAATGAATATACCGCCGCTTTTATTTCCAAGTGGCCTCGGTCACCGGCTACAATCAATCTTGCAGCTTACCGAGCTTTTCACTTTGTTTCTTCTACTTTACGACCATTTTCAATGGACTTTTCGGCTTTTCTTCTGCATTCAAGTTAAAGAAGCCTACATTATTGTTTACAGACACAACCAATTTTTTAAAATCACATTTTTGGAACCAATAACGTGATTTTGAACCCCCTAGCTATATTGAAATCTGGGAATCACAATCCCTAATGGAACACAGAATTGCAAGAAAAAAAGGTAAAAAACGAAAAAAAAAAAATAGATTTCCCATACAAAGTCGCCGATGAGCTGGACGAATTTCAAATATTTTTTTTTGTCTTTTACCTTGTTTTCTTACAATTCTGTATTCCATTAGGGATCCTGATTCCCAGATTTCAATATAGCTAGGGGGTTCAAAATCACGCTGTATTTCATTTATACAATTCGGTAGGCGAGCTCAGTGGCGCAGTTAACACGCCAGTCTGCGGCACGAGGGTGCCCGGGTTCGATCTTCGGTCAAGTCAAGAAGGAAAATGATCTTTTTCAGATTGGCCTGGGTCTTGGATGTTTATCTATAGATGTATTTGTTATAAAATATAGTATCGTTGAGTTAGTATCCCATAACACAAGTCTCGAACTTACCTTGGGGCTAGCTCAATCTGTGTGATTTGTCCGTATATATTTATTTATTTTATTTATAATAATAACTAGCTGTCGCCCGCGGCTCCGCCCGCGTCAATGTCGACCCCTCGGGAATAGTACTTTTTCCCGGGATAAAAGGTAGCCTATGTCCTTCTCCGTACTCCAGAGAACTTGTATACAAAATTTCATGGTGATCGGTTCAGTAGTTACAGCGTGAAAGCGTAACAAACAAACAAACAAACAAATAAACAAACAAAAAACTCACTTTCGCATTTATTTATAACTAGCTTTCGCCCGCGGCTCCGCCCGCGTCAAAGCCGATCACTCGGGAATAGTACTTTTTCCCGGGATAAAAGGTAGCCTATGTCGTTCTCCATATACCAGAGAACTTGTATGCAAAATTTCATGAAGATCGGTTCAGTAGTTACGGCGTGAAAGCGTAACAAACAAACCAACAAACAAACAAAAAAACAAACTCACTTTCGCATTTATAATATTAGTAAGGAAGTAAGGATATTAATAAGGATAATGTTGTTGAGTTAGTGAGTCCCATGACACACGTTTTCAACTTACTAGGGCAAGCTCAATCTCTGTAATTTATACAAAGTTATATCTTGGATGTTTGTATAAGTTGATACGCGGATGAAATAATAATTCACTTATCAAATAAAGAATTCAAAACTTACTAGGGCTAGCTCAATCTCTGTAATTTATACAAAGTTATATCTTGGATGTTTGTATAAGTTGATACGCCTATGAAATAAAAAGTCACTTATCAAATAACGAATTCAAAACTTACTAGGGCTAGCTCAATCTCTGTAATTTATACAAAGTTATATCTTGGATGTTTGTATAAGTTGATACGCGGATGAAATAATAAGTCACTTATTAAATAACGAATTTAAAACTTACTAGGGCTAGCTCAATCTCTGTAATTTATACAAAGTTATATCTTGGATGTTTGTATAAGTTGATACGCGGATGAAATAAAAAGTCACTTATCAAATAACGAATTCAAAAGCACTAAATTTCAACGTCACTTCCGGAGCTATATCGTCTCTCATTCTAGCTCATAAATCAATTTCGTTGCATTTAATGTCGCCATGAATGGCCGGTTATATGATCTCATTTCTTGCTCATTGGCTCGGATATTCGCGTATGTTATCGCTCCTATTGCTGTTCAAATGGTAGATTATGATAAGGGGTGAGTGAGAGGCAATCTGATTGAGTGGTAAAAATGGTGCATTGTGTAGGAAAAAGGCGGCTAAGAAGACATTAACAAACGAGAGACTACTAACAACTACGAGGCGCAGCCGAGGTCTAATAGTCCGAGTTTGTACTGCCTATGCCATACATATTATATACAAATTATCACGTCTATATCCCTTACGGGGTAAACAGAGCCTAGAGTCATAAGACCGAATAATCATTCTAACAGTTCGAACTTGAATACCCGATGAGAACCTTTTTATCACACCTACTCTTAAACGGTAACAATAAATGTATAGGGCTTGATAGTCCAAATTTTGGCCGGGGACTTTATTTTTATTTATTTATTTATTTAAAACTTTTTTTACCAAAGAAAAAGGTACAAAAGGAGGACTTAATGCTAATGGCGTTCACTACCAGTCAACCTTTATGTGTCCAAACAAATTACACAGCCTGATAACTTCTATCAAATATAATGGTAGATACACAGTCTCATACAAAATGAAGCCTTAATAATGCCCCCGAGTCAAAACATCATGCATACTTACAAACAACGACAAACACGGCACATACTGAAAGTATAAGTCCATCTTTTTTTTTCACTTTTGATGCGTTGTTTTTGCTTATTTTCACTGTACCTTCGTCATCGCGAGACGTGTAAGTGCTAGCGCGGTTATCGAAACTGTGGACATAACAGCTCCGAAACTCGATTAATGCGCTGCTTTGTCGATGCCACATTAGCGCGAATCGTGTATCTACTATTATATTTGATCGAAGCTTGTTAAGAGATACGAGTATCACACGCAAGAAAGTCATATTTACTACTCCCAAATACATAGTTTTCTCCTATTTCTGAGTGTTAGTGGCTAACAGAATTTCAGTTTTTTCATTTGTTGGATTGACATATAATCTATACTCTATACTGTTATTGTTTATTTGTTTGAACGCGCTAAACTCAGGAAATACTGGTTCGAATTGGAAAATCTTTTTGTGTTGGATAGTCCATTTATTGAGGAAGGCTTTAGGCTATAAAACATCATGCTATGACTAATAGGAGAGAAGCATCAATAAAAAAAGTTTTGAAAACGGGGGAAAATTATTCATTTATACTAAGAAAAACTTACTTTTGTCTCGTTCTTTCCATGACAATCGTTGCAGAGAGGGATAAGGACAAAACATATTTTAACTAAAATAGGTTTAATAAACGTTTGCTAATTTTTATGAATAAGAGGGTTCTTGTTTTAATTGGAATATTAGGTCAACCTTCTATTTTGTTTTATATTTGGAACGAGAATCGAGTACCGAGTGCCCTTTCAAATGTAACGTGATTAACCAATCAGCACGTATAGACCAAGTCAGGATTGTGTTTCTTTCGGCGTATTTTTCTCACCAGAGGTCGTTCCGAAACGCTAGTAGTTATTACGATTTTGCATACATAAAAAGATTTTTATTCAGCAATTGGATACGTGTATCTTTTTTTAACGTCATATTTTACGTTAAAAAAAGATACACGTATCTAATTGTTGAATAAAAATCTTTGACTTTGACATATGATCCACAACTTACTATACATCACACAAATTGTATGTTTACTTTTCGTTTATACTGTGTTTTATGTTCTGTGTTTTTCCTCATACAATAAAGATATTACAAACAAACAAATCATAGTTCTACAATTCTGAGCGCCATTCTATCCTCATCAACCGTATTGTATATCGTCCTATTATCCAGTTGTCAAAACAGTCGTTTGTCAACTAACATCTCGTTATGTCCAAGGATTATTGTCGAGAACCCTTTGGGATATAAATGATTTGGTCTTCTATAGATCGTATAAATAGGTATAAAACATTAGATATTACATGTCTATTTATTCAATGCACTTTCGATCGCGAGAGTCGGAAGGAAGGCCCGACCTTTGCCCTGCAGAAGGACAGTCTAGGCTGAAAAAAGAAATAGTAGGTATCTCTTAGACGTAATTAATCTACTTGGTCACACTGTATATCTACAAAAGCTGGTAAGAACGTTTATGGAGGGGAGTTGATTTTGATGAAACTTGAGAATGTTTCAACATCCTTACTAATATTATAAATGCGAAAGTGAGTTTGTTTGTTTGTTACGCTTTCAAGCTGTAACTACTGAACCGATCATCATGAAATTTTGCATACAAGTTCTCTGGAGTGCGGAGAAGGACATATGCTACCTTTTATCCCGGGAAAAAGTACTATTCCTGAGGGGTCGACATTGACGCGGGCGGAGCCGCGGGCGAAAGCTAGTAAACTATATGTAGGAAACATCAGAATAACACGTAGATATTACATGAACAGAGTCGCTGGGTCGCTCTTCCATGTTGGTCTGGGAGAAAAGAAAAAAAACATAGCATGTGCCAGCTGCTTCCCGCGCAGATCGTAAAAGTCGATCGAGGGGTAGGGCTAAAATCTGCAGAATAATGTCAATAGGTGATGCGGCTAGCAACCCATCACTAATTGATTCCGTTTTCCATCTACACGCCCTCCGAAATGCCAAATGAGTCTATAAGGTCTTATAGACCTAGGCTCTGTCTACTCCGCAAGGGAAAAAAGACGTGATACTTTGTACCTATGTATGTAGAGTTACTGTGTAAAAGGGTAGTGTATAGGTACTAATATTATAGAGACAAAAGTGGGTACTTGAGTTTTTGAAATAGTTAAACTCAAAAACTACTGATCCGACTTTAAAAGTTAAATTAGTTAGTAAGTCATACCACAGAATAAGTAATGCACACCTAGTTAATTTACGCGAACAGATAGCGGAAAATAGCTAGTCCTAAGTTTTAAATGAAGCTCATAGCAATGTGTCATAAAGGCCTAATTTACCCAAGATTGGCCATACCCGTACCGTTACAGGCGCAAAACGTGCGTCGGCAGAAATGACATCGGCGATCGAAATCGGGGGGTCTCAAGTGGCTCTTCGCATCGGCGAGGGCCACCTGACTGCGCTCTTTTGCTGCTCTGGGGCAATCTGCTGATGCGCCGATTATGGGATATGTAATATTGTTAAGATTATTTAAAAGGAAATTTATTTTCATACTGTGTCATTATGACTATGTGGTCAGCAGAACAATGTATTTTCCAGTTATTCATTGTGTTTCGTTAAGTGTAAGATTCTACACAGGATTATTGAGACCGAACGAGTAAGGACAAAGCTATGGTTCTGTGGCCATCTTGTCAGGTCATCTTGTCAGGCCGCCACATAGAAGGGGTCAAAATATAGAATCGTTGAGTTAGTATCCCATAACACAAGTTTAAAACTTTGGGGCTAACTCAATCTTTGTGATTTGTCCATATAAATTTATTATATTTATTTATATATAAAAATGCCCAGTGGCAGTGGGCACATAGCGCGTAGAACCGATGGTCGATGGGGCAGAAGAGTTCTCGAATGGCGACCACGTACCGGCAAGCGCAGCGTCGGACATCCACCGTCCAGATGGTCGGATGACCTTACTAAGGTCGCAGGAAGACGTTGGATGCAGGCCGCTTCCAACCGATCATATTGGAGATCCTTGGGGGCCTATGTCCAGCAGTGGATTTTTTGCGGCTGATATGATGATGATATTTAAATAAATGATTAAAATTACTGTTGGAAGTAACTATTCACAGTAGATACTCTTCTTGAAGATCAAACACCCTGAACACATTTGGTTACGATTCTGAATATTAAGGTTCCTACAATAGTGAAGAAAGTTGTAAGTAAGATGCAAGGCGTTTTCTTCATTTTCTCTGAGCTGCTTCGCTGCACTGCACATCATCATCATCATCTCAGCCGCAAGAAGTCCACTGCTGGACATAGGCCTCCCCCAAGGATTTCCAATATGACCAGTTGGAAGCGGCCTGCATCCAGCGTCTTCCCGCGACATTGGTTAGGTCGTCCGACCACCTTGTCGGTGGGTGTCCAACGCTGCGCTTGCCGGTACGTGGTCGCCATTCGAGCACCTTTCTGCCCCATCGGCCATCGGTTCTTCGAGCTATGTGCCCCGCCCACTGCCACTTCAAAGAGCTAATCCGCTGAGCTATGTCGGTGACCTTTGTTCTTCTACGGATCTCCTCGTTTCTGATTCGATCTCGCAGAGAAACACCGAGCATAGCCCTCTCCATAGCTCTTTGAGCGACCTTGAGCTTTCTTATGAGGCCCATAGTAAACGACCACGTTTCGGACCCGTAAGTCATCACTGGCAACACACATTGGTCGAATACTTTCGACTTGAGGCACTGAGGTATTTTGGACGAGAAGACACTTCGGAGTTTCCCAAACGCTGCCCAGCCGAGTCGGATTCGTCGAAAGACCTCATCCTTGAAGCTGGAACTTCCAACCTGGATCAACTGACCCAGATAGATATATTGGTCAACAGCTTCAAGTATGGAGCTCCCAACAAGCACTGGAGAAGGCGCAACATGGACATTCGACATTATTTTCGTCTTGTCCATGTTCATTTTAAGGCCCACTTGTTGGGAAACTTCATTGAGGTCATTGAGCATGGCACTCAGATCCTCCAGCGATTCCGACATTATAACAATGTCATCAGCAAATCGAAGGTGAGTGATATACTCGCCGTTAATATTAATGCCAAGTCCTTTCCATTCCAGCAGCTTGAAGGCATCCTCCAGAGCAGCGGTGAACAGTTTTGGAGATATCACATCTCCCTGTCTCACACCTCTCTGTAGTCGGATAGCCCTCGTACTCTGCTTCTGTACTCGGACTGACATTGTGGCGTTGCTGTATAAGCTCTTCAACACTTCGATATACCGATGATCGATGCGGCATCGCTGGAGAGACCTAAGTACGGCCCATGTTTCGATCGAATCAAAGGCCTTCTCATAGTCCACAAACGCTAAGCATAATGGCCGGTTATACTCTCTGGTCTTCTGTATAACCTGCCGCAGCGTATGAATGTGGTCTATGGTACTATAGCCTTTTCGGAAACCGGCTTGTTCGGGAGGCTGGAAGGCATCAAGCCTGTTCGTGAGACGATTCGTGATTTCTCTCGAAAACAGCTTATAGACGTGGCTCAGGAGCGTGATGGGTCTATAGTTCTTCAGTAGGGTATTGTCGCCCTTCTTGAAGAACAGCACCACCACGCCCCTGTTCCACGTCTCTGGCGTCACGCCCTCGAGCAGAACGGAATTGAAGAGCCTCTGAAGGACTTTCAGTACCGGCGTTCCGCCCGCTTTCAGAAGCTCTGCTGTGATTCCGTCCTCGCCCGGCGCCTTGTTATTCTTGAGCTGTTTGAGAGCAATCCTAATCTCGTACAGGCTGATGTCCGGGATATCTTCGGTATAGTGTCGGGTAAGTTTGGCTCTAGGATCTTTGGCCAAACTTATAATGGGTTTGGCTACTGAGGTAAACAGCTGTCCATAAAACCTCTCGATCTCGCCCAGCACCTCGGCTTTTGACGATACCACGCCGCCGTCCTCCTTCTTCAGCTTAGTCAATCGGCTCTACCCAATAGACTCCACTCTTGCGAACACTTTGGAGCCTTTATTTTGCTCTATCGTCTCCTTAATACGCTTGGTATTAAAGGAACGAATGTCGTGTCGCAAGGCCTTCTGGATTTGTCTATTGAGCTGCCGATGTACGTTCGCGTCTTCGGAGGTCTGCAGCGGCATAGATCGTCGCGTGGCCATCAATTTAAGGGTCTTGGGCGAGATTTTTTGAGGCTTTTGTTTCGGGCGGGACTTAAAAAACTTCGATCCCACCGCCTGGACAGTGTCTACGAACCCATTATTTAACTCGTCCACAGATACGCAATCTTTCAAGCAATCGAAGCGATTCGAGAGTTCCAGTTGGAAACTTTCGACATTTTGGATATGGGCCGGAGACGGTCGGAGCGTAGACTTCATCAAGCGAGTCCTCTCTCGTCTGAGATCGATATTCAAGATGCCTCTTACTATTCGGTGATCACTTCCGATTTTAATCCTATTGATCACAGAGACATCATTGAATATCTCTCTCCTCGTCGACAAGATGAAGTCTATCTCATTTTTGACAGGGGCCTGGTCCTTTCTGCTTGGACCCATCCAGGTCCATTTTCTGTTTGGCGGCTTCTTGAAGAAGGAGTTCATCGCGTAGAGTCCCTCCTCCTCCAAGAAATCGGCCAGCCTGTGGCCCCTTTCGTTCCGCTTTCCATATCCGAATTGCCCCCACTCTGGCCTCTCCGTCGCTCCGCTTGCCAAGTATTGCGTTGAAATCCCCCATAACAACCGTAAAATTGGTTTGGGAAGCGTGTATGGCCCTACTGATGTCCTCATACACCACTTCCACCTCTTCATCTGAGCGTTCCCCGGTCGGCATATATACCTGTATTACCTTCAACAAGTATCTTTTAGATACTCTGAGTATCAGGTATATTACCCTACTGGAAACACTCTCGATGGTTACGACGTTGTTAATGAGGGACTTGTGGACGAGAAACCCGACACCATGCTGTGACTTTTTGAAGTCACCCTCCCGGTGATAGAGTAGGTTACCAGACTTTAGGGTTGTCGTGCCCTCTTCCTCTCTTCGGACTTCTGACAACCCCACTATGTCCCATCGTAACCTACTCATTTCCTCTTCCACTTCCTCGACCTTCTCGTCTAGCCTCATAGTGCGAATGTTGTGTGTCACCAGGGCCAGTCTTCGTTGGGGGTGGTAGCCGGATCTCTTCCGGAGATTCTTAGCACCCCCTGCCCCGCCGTTACCATGACCGCTACCGGAGCCAGGAATAGCGGGGCCGCCGGGGACTGGGGGCCTTGGTATATCGTCTATCATCAGGGGGTCTTGCCATACTCACCACGCTTGGCAGACGGGTTGGTGAGCGCAGTTTATTTGGCTTATATCGCTTACGACGCTGCTGTCCATCGAAGACGTTTTTAAGAGAGGGATGGAAAGGAGTTTGTTGGATTTTGGGAAAACGGGATAAAGGTCTTTAGGATACTACTCACTCGGATGAATCAGGGATGAGTAAGCAGCAGCTCGGGGAGCCGGGCGCGCGTACCCGTAGCCATTACCTGCAACCACCGGTCAAGCAGTTGTGAATGGCACCCCCTGGCTGCACTGCACCTATATAATTAACTTTATACTTGATTTGTTTTTACAAGCTTTTATTTAGTCCCGATGTTCGTCTGTAATCAAATCTTGCATGTTAAGTTTGATCCACTTCTCGGCTACCGATAGCTGAAATATTGCATGCATGTGTAAATCGGATGACAACACAATATTATGGAATAGTTTTGCTGTTCTGATGATGGAGTCGAAAGGTGGTCATAGAAACTCTTAAACTAAACAAAACATACATCGTGTTTGGGCCCATTTGATTTGTCTTAGAAAGCACTTAATGGTGTGGATTCTTTTATAATAAAAGCTTGTCACAAAAATGTAATATTAACAGTGTCAAAAATACTTTTGCTTATTTTATGGGTTGCAAGATCAGGAGGGGTCTCTACTATTTCTATAACTTACCAGTAATATTGAGCACCACTCTCTCCCCATGCGTAGCGACGATCCTCCATTCACACCGCTCCGCTGAAACTGGTGCCACCTCTGATCCCCACCCGGGCGAGTTGAACCAGCCAGAGTTACCAAGCAAAGTCTTCCCACACTCTGTGAAGAAATAAAGTGAATCACATAATTTATTTATTTATTCGTATGGAAAATTTTAACAATCGTTCAAAATAATTATAACAGTAATAGTGTTATTTGCTGAATCCGTTGAATAGCGTCATATTCAAGGCTGAACGTGAACAAGTCCGATGGTCTACCTCTATACTTAATGAAGAGGAGAGTTGTTAATAATATCTTCAATAATATAAACAAATACGTGTAAAATATTTATTTGAAATTATCTTAAATCCACTATTGAAATATAACAAACATTAGCATGTCTTTTAAAAAAGGCAAAATAGGCTTGCTTCTATTTATTCAACGAACACCCGCGTTATAATAATGTATTACGCTATTATGTGTCACCCTATTTTTAGCAAATAAATGATTTTGATTTTTTTTATTTGTCGTCCTGCGTTAAAATTCCACAGTCACATGCTGGCGATTCACTCTTTAGTTGTGGTAGAGCCACGCACACAAGGCAAAATTCATTTTTACAAATAGTAATTAATGGGCCGGATCGTCCGGGGAAGTACCACAGTCTCACAGAAAATTGACGTTTGAGTAGAAGCTTTACCGCTTCTATGCTTCATTCGGTGAATGAGAGTGGGCAGCGGTGATCGCTTACCATCACCCCGCTCGCTCGCTTGTTTGCAGTCCTATATCATAAAAGTGAGTAAAATTGTGATTAACTATCATCATCATCAGGTCTTTTTCGTCTCCATTGCAGGAGCATGGCCCTCTCTTAACTACAGGAGCCATACCTAACCAGAGCAGAGAGAGGATTTGGCCTACACTCTCCTCGCTGGCCAGACGGATTGGAGAGGTCTCATTGATGTTTATGTGCTTTGTGTAGCTTGTATTTTCTTTTTAGGATTAACTGTACCTATAATTAATTTATCTCGCGTAATTTTTAATATTATTTTCTTTTTCTTTGCAGATATTGATATTATTTTGAGGAAACGAAAGTAGCAGTTGATTATCGAGGTCATACTTACAATTTAAGACATATTTTGAAAAATAGTAGAGTAGCCTGTTGATCACCTCCTACCCGACATAGTAATCTTTCATATAAAAAACCGACTTCAATCAAACTACTAAACATAAGTAATAAGATTGTGATAAAATTACTATACATAGTATCACGTCTTTTTCCCTTGCGGGGTAGACAGGTGTTGGAGGGCGTGTAGATGGAAAACGGAATAAAAATAGTGATAAATTGCTAGCCGCATCCACTATTGACATGCTTCCGCAGAATTTCGCCCATTCCCTCAATCGGCTTATACAATCTGCACGAGAAGAGAAGCAGCTGGTACTTTCTAGGTTTTTTTGTCCCAGATCAGCATGGACGTTTAAATAATAATAATATTTAAAATAATAGTATAATAGCCTACTGATCGTCTACCTACCTTACAAAAACAACATTTCTCATTTACGCAATGAGAGCAGCAACATTCTGAAAATACATGAATTTCAATTTTCAAGTGAAACTTCAATGAAACGACATATTCAAGAGCCAACTTCGCAAAGTTCGAGCAAATACTCGGCATTTCCATACTGTATGATAACTATCCCCTTTAGTATTATCGAGACGTAGTTTGAGTTCTCGTAGTCGACAACTAGGCATAATTGACTTGAGCCGCAGTTTCTGACTCGCCAATTTCACTTGAATACCTTATGATAGAGTATCTGAAGTGAAATTATTATCATATCATTAAAACTAAATACAAATACAAATACTTTATTTTGCTCGAAATGTGGTACATAAGCAGATCTTATATAATACATAACGTATAAGTCACACACATTTTACCAGATACTGGCATGCAAAATTATTAATATTTTTGATTTTAATGGTATTAGTTTTAAACAATGTCTAGTGTCACTCCAAGTCATAATTAGGTATACAATATCAAGTCACAATAAAGGTATAATTCGAGTAAAAAAGAAACAGTTATTATTTAAAAAAGTCAAAATATTCATCGACAGAATAGAAACAGTTGCTGATCAGCCAGGACTTTAGTTTTCTTTTAAACGCATTTAATGATAGAGATTTAATATCATCATTTAGTCTATTATAAATCTTAACAGCCATTTGATAGCTGTTATTACTAAATACCGCTGTAGTCATTGGGTGCAGTTTGAGTCTCTCCGGATACCTACAGCTGTACTTGCAAGTTGCGCTCCGTTTCGTAAAGAGTTTAATATTGTTTTTGACAAAAACACATATATCAAAAATATATAGGCAAGTTACAGTCATAATATTTAATTTCTTGTATAAATCTCTGCAAGACGTTAACTGATCGACATTACATATGGCTCTAATGCATTGTTTCTGTGCCTTAAGCGCCCGATCTACGTGGCGAGAGTTACCCCAAAGTAGAACTCCGTAACGGAGCACAGATCCTACGTACCCATGGTAGGCTTGGATTGCTACTTCCTTGCTGCACACCCTTTCCAGTCGCCATAGCGCATAGGAGAAAGAATTTATCTTTTTACAAATTTTACTAATATGGGCCTCCCATGTACATTTATCATCCAATGTAATCCCGAGAAATTGCGTTTCATTGGATTCTTGAATTTTAATTTTGTTATATGTTAAGTTTAGATTATGTTTTTTGCCATTTTTGTTATGAATTGTATGTATGTCGTCTTATTTAGGTTAAACTTTAGATTATTCTCATTGAGCCAGTTTATTACTTTTAAAATTGTATTATTAATTTCGTGATTATAAGTTTTAATATCATTACAAGGTATTGTAACCGATACGTCATCAGCAAAAAGTATGCAGTCATAGTCCGTTATATCCGGCAAATCATTTATATAGAGTAAGAATAATAAAGGGCCTAAAATGCTTCCCTGCGGAACCCCTACTCGATTGTATTCCAATGCTGAATTATATTGGATGAGTTCGTTGTTTCCATTTTGTTTCGTTATTTCGACATATTGCTTCCTATTGCTTAGATAGCTTTTAAGCCATTCATTTGCTATACCTCTTATACCATAGAGATCACATTTTTGCAAAAGATTTTTATGCAGTACGAAGTCGAATGCCTTACTCATGTCAAAAAATGTGGTAGTTACTGGTACCCGTTTGTCCGTTGAAGTTAATACTTTAGTTATAAGGTGAAAAGCTGCTAATGACGTAGATTTGCCCTTTTGAAAGCCATTTTGCTGTGGTTTAATTATCTCAAATTTAGTGATGAATTGGAAAAGGCGTACATGCATTGCTCTTTCAAATATTTTTGATATTACTGGTATCAAAGATATGGGGCGATAATTATCCATATCGTCTCTGTTACCTTTTTTATATAGAGGCTTAACCTTAGACACCTTTAGTAGGTCAGGAAAGACTCCAGTAGTAAATGAGGTGTTTACTAAGTACGTTAGAACGGCTGCAATCTCATTCGCGCAAGCTTTTAATATTTTCGTTTGTATGTCGTCATAACCGCATGAGTTAGTTGGTTTTAAAAATCTGATTATATTTATTATTTCATAATTATCAACAGGTGTCAAAAATAGGCTGGCTTGATTTGATTTTATTATTGATTTATTAGATTTTGATTTACCGTTATGTTTCACATGCGTCAAATTTATGTAATGTCTGTTAAAAGCATTCGCAATGTCAATTGGATTATTTACTACATCATTGTTAATTTTTATCTTGTCAATCTTTGAATGATTTGATTCTATTGTAGTCTTACTTTTTATTACTTGCCATGCGGCTTTACATTTATTTTTCGACTGTAGAAGATAATTGGAATTCGCTAACTTTTGTGATTGATTTATGCACTTTTTTAATATTTTAGAGTAAAATTGATACTTTGTTTTATTTGCAACGTTAGAGTTTTTATAGTACTTGAACCGTAAATTTCTTTTAGTTAAGGTTGATTTTTTTAGACCCTTAGTAAGCCAGTTTAAAGCACCTTTATTTGCTATTTTGACTTTTCTAGTTATGGTAGGAAAACAGAGTTCGTAGAAGAGTTTAAAATTGTCATAGAACGCCTCAAGTGCGGCATTCATGTTACTTTCGCCATATACATTACTCCATGATAAACTAGCTAAGCATTCTCGAAACTTAGCGATATTTTCTGGGCTGTAGTCCCTTTTCTTACTGTACCAAAATGTTGGTTCCTGTATTTCAGTTTGTATTTTAAATTTAGCAAATTGTGCAGTGTCATGGTCAGATAGATAAAGAGAACCTATGACTGTAGCACAGCATTCAAAAACATAGTCTTCTATAAATTCATCCACTAATTTACATTCCTGTGTTTGGATATTTTGTTTACATAATATGCAAACACCTCCTCTTTTTTCATGAAGTCTTGAGTATGACGCAGCCAGACGATATCCCGCTATGTGTAAGTTTCCTTCGCTACCTGATTTAATAAAAGTCTCGCTAAAACACAGGACATCAAAATGCTGGCCTTTTTCATCGAATTCTTTTAATGTTAGTTCCATCTGTTAATATGATCTTGTATCAAAATGATGTATTACATACATACTAGCGCCACCAACTAAATATAAGTAGGAAACTATTCTTATTATATGCCAGCACCAACTGTTGTCTTTGTAAGTTTAAAAGAAGGAAAATAAATTTGTCTGATTCGAAAAGCCTTTACGTTCGTTTCATTGAGAGGTTATGTGCCCGCATTTTAGCTTAAAAAACTAATAAATCGCGAAAATATTGAGTTATGCGAATATAGTTACGTAAAATAATATTCAGCGCATTAGTTTAGCAAGTTTTAGCGCATTGGACTCAGAATTTGTTTGGTAAGTTAGCCAGTCGCCGGGATTCATAATGGCGGCTAACTACATTGCGAACGTGCCGAAGTTGCGTGGAAGAGAAAACTACGACGAGTGGGTCTTTGCTGCTGAAAATTTCTTAATTCTTGAAGGAATGATGAAATGCATTAAGCCCGAGAAGGATACCACCGGTGCAGCAGTTGTTGTATCAGCGGTGGAGGACGCTAAAACAAAAGCGAAATTAATCCTGACGATAGACTCGTCCTTGTATGTCCACATCAAGACAGTCAGCACGACGAAAGAGCTATGGGAAAAACTAAAGTCTCTTTTCGATGATTCCGGTTTTACGAGAAGAATAAGTCTTTTACGACATTTGATATCCATCCGACTGGATAATTGCAGTTCCATGACCTCGTATGTAACCCAGATTATTGAGACAGGTCAGAAACTTTATGGGACAGGATTTGCAATTAATGACGAATGGATCGGTTCGCTGCTTCTAGCTGGATTACCAGAGAAGTTCTCGCCAATGATTATGGCGATAGAACATTCGGGCATTCAAGTGACGGCGGACGTCATTAAAAGCAAGCTTCTTGATATGGAAACCGGAAACAATGATAGTGAAGATGGTGCATTTGCTGTGACAAGAAATTGGCAACAGAAACGGAAACAAACGCCGGTTGCCGGAAATAAGGTTGGCGCACTTAAGCCAAAGACTAGCAATGTCAACTCAGAAACAAAAACCGTCAATGTCAAATGCTTCAAATGTAAACAAATCGGTCACTATCGAACGCAATGCCCAAACAATTCAAAGTCGAATAATAATGAAGAGCGTAAGCAGACCAACGCATTTTCCGTCGTGTTCTTGAGCGGAAGTTTTAATAAAAAAGACTGGTACGTTGATTCAGGTGCTAGCGTCCACTTAACCGCGAACACAGATTGGATCACAGGCAGATATCGCAGAGTTCACCAGGAAATTGTTGTAGCAAATCAACATACTGTTTCAGTTACGTGTGCTGGAGATGTGCAGATAGTTACTTCAGTTAATAGCAATGAGGTAGACATAACAATAGAAGATGTGTATTGTGTACCAAATTTGACAACCAATCTAATTTCTGTAAGCAAGTTAATTCAAAAAGGCAACAATGTCATCTTCACGGATACTGGTTGTGAAATTTATAACAGAAGTGGTGTTTTGGTCGCAACAGCTACTCTAATTAATGGTGTCTACAGACTTGACTTGCTAGAGAGACTTGGTGCAGCGGTAACCATCACTGGTCATACATGGCATAGAAGGTTTGGACATGTGAATGCTGATAGCCTGATGAAGACTAGAAATGCAGTGACAGGTATGAATTTTGATAAGATTGACATAAGTAAGTCGTCTTGCAAAACTTGTTGTGAAGGTAAACAATGTCGCTTGCCTTTTAATAATATTGGAAATAGGTGTACAGAACCACTTGGAGTAGTACACAGTGACTTATGTGGACCCATGGAGCAGAAATCACTAGGGGGTTCATCCTATTTTGTGTTGTTTGTGGATGACTATAGCAGAATGACATTTATATACTTCTTGAAGCATAAAAATGAAGCATTTAAATATTTCAAAGAATATAAGGCCTTGGTAGAAAAACAAACAAACAAAGAAGTGAAAATCCTTAGAACTGATAATGGCAAGGATTTCTGCAATACTGATTTTGATAATTATTTAAAGAAAAATGGTATAATACATCAAAAGACAAATCCGTATTGTGCAGAACAGAACGGTCTTTGTGAGAGGATGAATCGTACAGTTGTGGAAAAAGCTAAATGTATGCTGTATGATGCTGGATTACAGAAGATGTTTTGGGCAGAGGCCTGTCACACAGCTGTTTATTTACATAATCGTACTGTGTCATCAGTTCTGAATGGAAAAACGCCCTATGAATTATGGACAGGTATTAAACCAGATGTCAGTAACATAAGAATATTTGGATCTCCAGTTATGGTTCATGTCAATAAAGAAAAAAGGTTGAAGTGGGATAAAAAATCCATAGAATGTATTTTACTTGGATTCCCTGACGATGTAAAAGGTTACAGAGTGTATGATCCTATTAAGAGGAAAATAACCACTAGCAGAGATGTCATTGTGATGGAGGAAAAGAAGATAGATTCCACCAAGACAACAGAGGAGTCAGTTATCTGGTTTCCTAACGATGAGACATCAGCTGATAGTATGGTACAAGAGAATACAGTTTCAGTGGGGGTATCACCTCAGAATACTCCAGAAACTGAACAACAGCTTGATTATTCTTCAGATTCTTCTGTATATGTAGAAAGCAGTGAGTCACTTACAGGAATTCCTACATCTGATGTCCCAGAGATTGCAGATAAGGTGATATCAACCTCAGAACAGGCGGAAGTTGAATTAGGCAGGGGCAAGCGGCAGAAAAGAGCACCAGAGCGGTATGGTATTAGCAACTTGTGTGTTTCTAGTTCTGTTCCAGCAACCGAGGAGATCTTGTTCTCAGAGGCTCTTGCGGGTCCTGAGAGGGAGCAGTGGAAACTTGCCATGGCTGAGGAGATGCAGTCCTTTGAGGAAAACAATGCATGGGAGCTTGTGGACAATCCAGGTGATGTGACGATTGTTAAATGTAGATGGGTGCTTAACAAAAAATATGATGCTGACAATAATGTGAGGTTCAGGGCTAGGCTTGTGGCTAAAGGTTTCACCCAAAAGCCAGGTATTGATTATACTGATACTTTTTCTCCTGTGGTGAGACATTCCACACTCAGATTATTGTTTGCTCTTAGTGTGAAGATGAAGATGAGTATTACTCACTTGGATGTTACTACTGCATTCCTTAATGGTTATTTGAAAGAAAATATCTACATGTCATTACCTGAGTATTTTGTAAACAAAAGTGGGGGAAAGGTATTAAAGCTTAAAAGGGCTATATATGGGCTTAAGCAATCTTCTCTTGCATGGTATGAAAGAGTAAAGAATGTACTTGTAGATAGATTACATTTTAAAAATAGCGCTATTGAACCATGTTTGTTTACAAAATTAAAAGGTGAGGTAAAGATTATGGTGGCATTGTATGTAGATGATTTCTTAATTTTTTCTAATAACCAGAACGAGACAGATAGCTTGAAAAGTGTATTAGGTTCAGAATTTAAGTTGAAGGATTTGGGTCCTGTAAGACAGTATCTAGGAATGAGGATAAACTTTGATAAAGACAAAAATGTAATTACTGTAGATCAGCAGCGTTATATAGAAAAGTTAATTTTGAAATTCCAGATGTCAGATTGCAAACCCAGTAGTACTCCAATAGAACCAAAATTAAATGTAGACAAGTCAAAAGTTTGTTCGACTGATATTCCTTATCAACAAGTAATAGGTAGTTTAATGTATTTGGCGGTACTGACAAGGCCAGACATTGCCTATGCTGTAAGTTTCTTGAGTCAGTTTAATAGTTGCTATAATAATACACATTGGCATTATGCTAAGCGCATATTAAGATACTTACAACGTACTAAGAATTATTGTCTAAGATATAGTAATAATCATAGTGATCTACAAGGTTTTGTGGATAGCGATTGGGCAAGTGATGAAACTGATAGAAAATCATATACTGGCTTTTGTTTTACTCTATCAGGCTCAGCTGTTTCTTGGCAAAGCCAAAAACAGAGAACTGTATCACTGTCAAGTACTGAAGCGGAGTATACAGCACTCTCTGAGGCTTCTAGAGAAGCTGTATATTTGAGATATTTGATGCAAGAACTTACTGGTCAGTTGATTGTTATTGACCTGCATTGTGATAACCAAAGTGCGTTGAAATTAGCATTAAATAATCAAAGTCATAGTCGGTCTAAACACATAGATGTAAAATGTCATTATGTTAGAGATGTAATTAAGTCTAATTGTGTAAAGGTCGAATATATTCCTACTGAAGACATGCCAGCAGACATATTAACCAAAGGACTAGGGGCAGTAAAACATTATAAATTTATGAGTTTATTAGGTATTGTTCCTATGTAAGACTTCTTTTGTTTACTGGTTTTACTGTTTTACTTTGTGTAGTTTTTTATAACTTATGTAGGGGTGTTTTTGGTAAGAGTTTAGTTTATTTTGATAAGTGGGGGTGTTAATATGATCTTGTATCAAAATGATGTATTACATACATACTAGCGCCACCAACTAAATATAAGTAGGAAACTATTCTTATTATATGCCAGCACCAACTGTTGTCTTTGTAAGTTTAAAAGAAGGAAAATAAATTTGTCTGATTCGAAAAGCCTTTACGTTCGTTTCATTGAGACCATCAATGCCGATTTGTTAAGGAGTCCAGCTATATTTTGATGCAGTAGTGTAAATTCCTTATAATTATTCAAATCATTATTTATATCTATTTTATTCAAGCAATTTTCATTATTTTTATTATTTAGACAAATGTTTACTTTACGGGTTTTCACGAAAAAAAATCTCATTATATATGGGACCTGAATTTGGTTTTAAAATATTTGATTTAGTGAAGTATTCTGTAATGTTTCTTTGTACAAGGTTTTTATTAATTTTTAATGGGCTTTTAACTTTTTCATCCTTTTGTATTATCTGGAAATAATAAGGTATTGTCCCTTTCTTATTCTGATTTTCAATTTATGTTTTGTCTTTCAATTGATTCATGCGTGTTTTATTATTGTTGCGAAATGTCAAATATTTTTTATTATAAAATAGTGTGTCAATTATTGTATTAATTTTGGATGTTAAAAGATATATTAAGTCTCTATCATCAGTATGCAACTCATAGGGATTAATAAAATTACAATTTTCAAAATTCTTACAGTACATAAATAACATCGAATTTAATTTTTGTTCATTGAGATAAATACTATTCCTTATACCTAGCACTATAACAGTTTGTTTAAGATGACGTTTTAGAAAATAACCCAATTCTACACATACTTTAATTGGATTATGGTCACAATCTCCAATATTAATTATAATTACATCATTCGGTTTTATATTGACGGTCTCTGTTGGTTTGAGTATTTCTTCGCATTTTGCACCTGGTTTTGTTAGAGATATAACTTTGTATTTTTCATACTGAGATTTCTCCCTTGCATGTGTAATTGCTGAAGCAAGACCGACACATGATTGTCCTCCATATATAAATATATTATTACTTTGTTTTTCTTCTTTTTTAATTGCTGGTATGGAATTGTTTTCTATCTTACAGGATTTTTTCGCATTTGTTTCTTCCTCCTCGTTTTTGAGTACATTAGCCTCTGATATTTGGAGTTCAAAGTTTTGTTGTGTATGGTCTGGTCTCTCGGTTTGTGTTCGATTATGATTGGAATTGTTTAATCTTTTTCTTTTTTTGCTACTTTTCGGTGTCATTTTGCATATGCTTTCGAGATGTTTTATTTTTGTTTCGTTACTGTATATTTTCTTCCTAAGGGCACTATTTTCTAATAATAATTTTTCTATTTCAGCATGAGCTGATAGAACTTTTCCTTCCAATTCTGCATTTTTTTGTTTCATCTCTTCTATGTTACTATTATTATTTGTAGTAATCTCCGGGCAACTTCTATTCAACGTATCGTTTACAATACTATCAAACGAGTCTTCTTCTGATAAGGAGCTGAAAGAATTATGTAGCGGGACATTATATTTCCTTTTTGTGACGTTGTCCATTGATGAATTTTGAAGTAGCTTTGTTTCAGTTTCTGGGTGTCCTTGTCTTGGTATTGGCTGTTTCTCAACAATATGTGACATCTTTGGTGTATCAGGTGATGACACTTTTTGAGCCTTAGGTGTACTGGTACTATTTCTTAATTGATTTTTAACCTTGATGCATTTATCACATGTCCACTTTGCTTTTCTGTCTTTATCCATCAAATTATAAAGTTTCTCTGCATTGGTGCATGCAAGATCAAAAGTACGCTTACAAACAGAGCATGTTAGGAAATGCTTGTCTTTGATGGTCTTGCGACATTTAGCGCACGTATATTTTTGCAAGGTAGACATTTTTTAGTATACGTTTTTTTTTCACAGTATCAATAAAAATAAGAAAAAAAAAAAGATTTTGCTTAAGAAAAAATGAAATAAAATAAGATAGAAGAGACAAAAAAATAGTCTTCGCTCAAAAAAAAAAAAATATTAATACCGCTGGTCGAGATTCGATCCCGGGTCTTGAACGACGCACAAAAAATAGTCTTCCGTCAAAAATATATTCAGCTGGTCGAGATTCGATCCCGGGTCTCACGAACGACGCCACTGTGCTGTAGAGCCGGCTGTAGACCACTGCGCCAATTAGCTGCTAGTCGCGATGTCGAAATTATTAAGCTATTCTTAGTTGCCAGCGATTAGGTATAATAAGGATTGTTGTTGAATATGTAAGTTACCGAGCGCACTGAGTCATTCCGTCACGGCACCAATGAATCACCTTCACTCACAGCACTGTTCACAACGATTATTTTGAAATGTTTATTTGCTTATTTGCTGGTAATTTGTAGTTATTTCCGTATATTATTACACAGTCCGATAGTTTATAGTGAAATCTTGGTATATATGACAAAATTCAAGCGTGTTGGCCGTAGTAAGTATTTTTTAGCACACAAAATAGCAGGAGTACGTAAAAAGCCAAGCAGCCGCAGCGAGGGGCGGGCGCGAGTCCCCCTCGCTGCGGCTGCTTGGCTTGCGTGATATAAAGACATTGAGTTAAAAAATTGGTTGCCTATAAAGTCGGTTTACGGACTATAGTTTTACGTGATAACTGTGGATGAGAGATAGATGCGTCACAAGCCGAACGCTTAGGCCGATCGTGCCTGTCTATCGCTTGTCCCGCGCTCTCGCTTGCGAGCGGAACGCGACACTTTTTCGTGTGTCCTAATGAAGCACGTCAAAATGAAGCGTTTTTATACATATTATTTTTATTATATAACTAGCTTTCGCCCGCGGCTCCGCCCGCGTCAATGTCGATCCCTAGGGAACAGTACTTTTTCTCGGGATAAAAGGTAGCCTATGTCCTTCTCCGTACTCCAGAGAACTTGCATGCAAAATTTCATGATGATCGGTTTAGTAGTTACGGCGTGAAAGCGTAACAAACAAACAAACAAACAAATAAACAAACTCACTTTCGCATTTATAATATTAGTAAGGATAATGTACGGAACTCTTATGCGCACAGTTTGAAATGGTTAAAAATATTTTTATTATATAATGTAACTCAAAATTAATGCTTTTCGCAATTTTCATTTTTCTGTGCTGTAAAACGTTGCTCCTTACCAAATTTCAAGATTCTGACTTCATGGGAAGAACCCTGTAAATTTTGATTCCCTTGCTAATGTCGAAAAAACACGAAAATTTGCGGCATAATCAGCTGTATCTTTTTATTGAGTCGGCTTAGAGATTTGGTTTTTTCACAACTTCAAAGGACAATAGACCTGAATATTTCTTATGAATTTCAGCTAGATACCCTTACGCGTTCCTAAAAAAAAGGGTCTTGACAAATAGACAGACAGACGGACAATCAAGCGATCCTATAGGAGGTCCGTCGTTTTCTTTTGAAGTACGGATCCCTAAAAATGCAGTAGCTTTCGCTGTCTGTTAGCTTAGATCTTTTAAACTACTCAATGGATTTTAATGCAATTTTTAGCAATAAATAGAGTGATTCATGAGGAAGTTTTATATGTATAATTTACTGCCCCATATACATCGCACCCGTGCGAGGCCGGGACGGATCTAATGACAGTTTCATGGCGCAGTGGTTAACACGCCAGGCTGCGACACGGAGTGCCCGGGTTCGATCCCCTGCCAGGTCAAGATGGAAAATGATCTTTTTCTTCTTGGATTCGGAAGGGTCTTGGATGTTTATCTATATATGTATTTGTTATAAAATATATAGTATCGTTGAGTTAGTATCCCATAACACAAGTCTCGAACTTACCTTGGGGCTAGCTCAATCTGTGTGATTTTTCCGTATTTATTTATTTATGCTCATAATATAACCTACGAAGACGCGGCAAATAGTGAAATTTTCCGTCTACCACGCAAACATAGCGGTCCGTAATTTATGTCCTGGTTACGCCCCCGGCAACACGAGTCTGAATTAAACGAAATTAACAGGTACACTAATTAGAATTTTGAACGTCGACAAAATAATTAAGTGCGTATTTGTGTTATATTTATATCTGCATAGATACATATTTTCACGATTTTATCCCTTACGGGGTAGACAGAGCCTAAAGTCATAAGACTGAAAGTGCACATTTAGCGTACTGGTGGGCGTAAAGGTGGAAAACGGAATTAAAATAGTGATGGTTTGCTAGCCGCAGCGCCTATAGACATGATCCTTTAGATTTTCGGTCATTTCCTTGACTGGCTTTTACGATCTGCGCAGGAAGAGAAGCAGCTGGTACATTCTACGTTTTTTTCTTTTCTCCAAGACCAACATGGCTCATTTTTAAAACTTTATCTTTTCAGCATTAAGGTTTATAATCAAAGTAAAGAAAACAAGTGAAAGGATACATATGTAAAGTACTTACTGATTTACTTAGGTCACGTGTGTCAACCTCAACTATTTGGCCGGTGGTTACAGGCCGCCCGAGCAGCTACTTGCATTTCCTCCATTAAGAGTCTATCCTAAAACCTTCATCCCCTTCCCAAATCCAAAAAATCCTATCCGTCCCCAGCTTAAAATGGTTCTGATGGGCAGCAGCTTCGGAAGCACAAGAAGCTCAAGAAACTGTGCTCGTCAATCGTGGTGAGTAAGGCATATCCTCTCATCGAACGAAAAATCCTAAGTAGAGGACTTTTTACGACTGAAATGATGATGATGATGTAATTATTAAAATATGAAACAACAGGTTGCTCCTGTACGAAGTCAGCTAAAGGCCGACATGTTTCGCGTGTTACGGAGGTCTTGCTCAGGGCGAATGTGGATCGAAACGAGCGCCCGATCCGCACTCACACATAATAAGTGTGAGTTTAGGTTCAAAATTTTCAAATCTCGAAATGTCCAGAGTGTGCAAAACGTAACGACATATCCCAGAATGTCCAAATCCCAGAATGTCCAAGTCCCAAAAGGTTCAGATCCCAAAATGACCATATCCTAAAATGCCCAAATCCCAGAATGTCCAAATACACTCTAGAAAAAAATAAAATTCTAAATGTTTAAAAAAAGATGATGATGTACTTACTGGCACATTTATACAGCAAGTTGGTCTGGGCGATGTCACTAGCACTGAGTTTCACTCGCTGCCCGATCTCTGGTCTCTTCTTCCCATTGAACTCCAAAGGCAGGATGGTGTCCAGAAACGTTCCCTTGCTGAAGGTGTTTCTGGCGTAGTGCATGATGGAGTCGTAATCGTAAGTCTGCCCGAGCGAGTTGACTTCTTCATCGGTCAGCTTGTTGAAGTTGTATTCTTGACCTGTAAAAGAGGTTATGATTAATTTCTAGGTAGATAGAAGCGCAACGCCTGCGTACTTAAAACGTCCTTGAATCTTTAGTCGTCACTGTCGTTACCAAGGGAGACAGAGGGACTATGAGACGATATAGTTACAATATGTAAAGAAAATCCTGTCCAATCCTTGAAGGGGTGATTCAGCCCATCGATATGAACAACTCTTCCTATGGGACCAATGCTGCGTACTCAAAAAATTTTTTGACGGTTTATACAAATTGTTCGGGTGGCCGAACATTTTTGTATGAAAATGTTAATTTTTCTTGAGTTCCCAGCTTTGATCAAATAGGAAAAGTTATTCATATCGATATGCTGTTCTCAATCACCCCTTTAAGGATTGGACAGGGTTTTCTTTACAGGGTTTTATAGTTAATTATGAGACTTAAGAACGTCATAAGTTTAAATCACTTGAGTTATTTCGAGCAACGTCTTTAAAACAAAAAAAAAAAAAAACATAAAACAAAATAGTTTTGTTAGTTAATAGAGCGAGCGCGAAGTGCGAGCGAAGCCTCTGCGTTCTAGCTTGGACAAAAAATTAGCTTTCGGACATATTTCAAAATGGTGGACATAGGCGTAAAGGACTCTCGCTGGTTTTGTCTATTGCACTTAACACCAATATAAGTTTGCTGTGATAAGTGACTTGCGAGGTCTACAGCTCATAGAGCCACTAGTTTAGTATCATGAAAAAATAACATCAGATCTTGAGTAAAGCTCGATTTCTCCATTTGCGATAATTATATAATCGATGTGTTTGTCAACTCTGATTTAGATCCTAAAAAAACCGCCCAAGTGCGAGTCGGACTCGCACACAAAGGGTTATCATCACATTATCAACTAATAATAAATCTGTAAGGGTAGGTCATAGAGTAAGTTACTTTGTTTTCAGAGATATCGTGTTTATAAGCTTTAAACATGATACTGAAACTGAATTGAGTATTCTGAAATATATTTTTTTTCTGTATGTATGTATGTTCATCTATAACTCTCAAATTAATTATCTGGATTTTATGAAACTTCGTTGATATACTTTTAGGCGTACAGGGGCACAGGATAGGCTATTTTTTTTTCTCCTAACATGATAAGACTTGGCCATGACCAAATACCATAATGTCCACTTATATGCATGTGTATGTATTTTATTAAAAAGTATTAGTAATGGTACTAGGGTCTATTTTATTACTCATAATGAATTAAAATGAAAAAAGAAACAACTTTTAATTATTTATGAATATCAAAATGGGAAAAAATAATGATATCAATATTTACAGTGAGCTGATGATGATGAGGAACTCCTCAATGCTGAACAGCCCGGTCATCATTTTTACAGTGTGAATTTGCTCGAAATAAAGCTTGTCACAAAAATGCATTTTTGTAAAAAAAACTAAACTTTTTTGCTTCTCTTTATTGTTAGTCTCATTGATCGTAATATTTATTGGTGACTATCAGGGTCTATGTCATTCCGTCCAGATGTCTCGGCATGAAGAAGTAACAACCACACTCACAAACAACACACACACATACAAACTTACGATTTTATTACCATGGATTTATCAATAGGTAAATCGGTTAGTTCAACCTAAATTTTATTATATAAACATTAAGTATTTTATTTTTCTCTAGAGTGTATTTGGACATTCTGGGATTTGGGCATTTTAGGATATGGTCATTTTGGGATCTGGACCTTTTGGGACTTGGACATTCTGGGATTTGGACTTTTTGGGATTTGGACATTCTGGGATATGTCGTTACGTTTTGCACCCTCTGGACATTTTGAGATTTGAAAATTTTGAACCTAAACGCCTGTCTTTTTAATTTCCTTGCTAGTGTCGAAAAATTATTAAAATATTTTTATTATATGATGTAACTAAAAATGTATGCTTATCGCAATTTTTCCTTTAACTGTGCTATAAGACGTTGATTCGCACCAAATTTCAAGATTCTGAGTTCATGGGAAGTACACTGCAGGTTTTAATTGCCTTGCGAATGTAAAAAAACACGACAATTTGCGGTATAACCAGCCTTATCTTTTGATTGCTTAGGATTAGAAGTTTGATTTTTTTCACAGCTCCAAAGGACAGTGGACCTGAGGATTTGATATAAATTTCAGCTTAATCCCTTTACGCGTTCCTGAGAAAAAGCGTCTTGACAAAAAGACAGATAGACGGACAACCAAGTGATCCATAAGGGATCTGGATTTTTCTTTTGAAGTGCGGAACCCTAAAAATGTTTATTATCCAAATTTATCATGTCTACGCTACAAGCGTACACCACTACGGCCTTCACTTAGCAGGTTGCATATACGACGAATGTCGTGGCGTGGACCACCATGGTCCTACAGTACAGACATCCTAGGTGGTAATCAGCACTTAGGCTTTTTTTTAAGATGCATGAAAATATCTAACATCCTATTCACAGAGATAGCTTTAGTACATATATGACAGTAGTTAAGTAAGGGTTTATATTATATTAGCCGTTACCCGCGGCTTCGCTTGTGTCAATTTTGGTTTTACTCAATCCTATTTTCAATAACCGAGCTATATTAATCGGTTTAAAAATCCTCTTATTTTTCAAGTGAAAACTTCTTTAGCGGCTTTGTGCACTTTTTGGGACGGGTAAAAAATGTTAAACTCGCGTCAGAATACCTGATCGAAAATTCGTAAGACGGACACGTGACCTAAGACTGCTGCAAAGGTGAGTTTTCACTTCCGCCGGCACTACCGTTGTTTTCTAAAGACATGTACTGTTTATGATTACTACTGAAGACGATTGGAATGAGAAGAGGAAGAATAATTAGTCACCTTATACGGCACGATCAATTTATGAAAAATATTATAGAGGGAAAAATCGAGACAAGGAGAGGGAAAGGAAGACCAAGAAGAGCATATTTGGATGAGATAAAGGAAAAGTCTGGAGTTGTGTCATATGGAGAGGTGAAGAGAATGGCTAAGAACCGAGAGACATGGAGAGTACTCCACCGACAAGAACACAGTTCTTATATTACTTCCTACTCATAAACCCTTTGAATCTTGTGGCATACCATAGAAGTTTAAGAGACCCATTTTTTTTTTAATCTATGTTGCCATTTTATTTTACTCATTCGGTACATCATGAATGAATATCGCGAATCTGTGCCATGCTAGGTAACTAAAATAAAACGCTTCAACGATTTGCTCACATTAACCCAGATTAAAATGGCCATTGTAAACTGGCGTAATGAAATAAATGGTGAGCAGTGGCCACTAATGGCCATCGTTTGCACCGCAGTGACGGGGACTTCAGTTGATGGACTGTCAACTGACCTCAGTATGAAAACTGCATATATTATTATAAATTTACAATTAATTTTAAAACAATATTGAATTGAAATTAGGATAGTAAGTTTTATAAGCGACATGATTATAAATTAAAAGCAAAATCTATGAAGGTATTTTTCATATCGAGATTTGCATACAAATTGCCGGACCGGCAATTTGTATGCAAATCTCGAAAAAAATTGAGTTCCCGACGTTGGTCCCATAGGAAAAGTTGTTCATTTTGACCGGCTGATTTGATGATTTGAACGGTGTTTACCCTAACATCCAGTATATGGGTATAATTATCATCATCATCATCAGGACTTTTTAGTCTCCACTGCAGGAAAATGACCCTCTCTGTACTACCGTAGCCATACTTGGCCAGAGCACACAGATGATTAGGCCTACACTGTCCTCGCTGGCTGGGTTGGAGAGGTCTCATTGATGTTTAAGAGTTTTGTTAAACTTGTATTTCCTAAGTCGCCTCTTCCAACCTCCATGGGAAGAATAGGAGTGGTCCTATTCTACTCTGCCGGAAACCACACGGCCGAATAATTATATTTATACCAACTTTCGCCCGCGGTTCTGCCCGCGTCAATGTCGATCCCTCGGGAATAGTACTTTTTCCCGGAGTTAAAGGTAGCCTATGTCCTTCTCCGCACTCCAGAGAACTTGTATATAAAATTTCATGATGATCGGTTCAGTAGTAACGGCGTGAAAGCGTAACAAACAAACAAATAAAAAAACAAACAAACTCACTTTCGCATTTATAATATTAGTAAGGATAAGGATGAAAAAATAAGTTTTGCCCATGCAAATTACAGAAAGGCCTGATCTAATACTCCCCAACGTAATCCCTGTTTACAAGGAACTGATTGACTCCCGTCAATTTGGTAAGCTCGATTAACCTAAAGGCCTGTAATTTGGCCTTTTTTCTCTCAGGGAAGAAAAGGATCATAAGATTTAGGCCTTCATCCCCTGATCGTGACATCGGAAATGCCGATACTTCAAAAACTTATTCGTTTCTTGTTATATCGCCTTTGTGAATTGATTTCCATAAGCACTTTATTAAAATTAATGGAAAAAGTTTGCAATCTTTGAAAAGTATTGTCTTATTTTTTATTAAGACAAATCAGGGACTATCTTATACCTACCTTTAAACGAGCAATTCTTGTATATACGAGTATATAAATTTATTTCTATGATGTCGGAAACGGCTCTAACGATTTCGCTGAAATTTGGTATATGGGGGTTTTAGGGGGTAAACATTCGATCTAGATTAGTCTTATGTTTGGGAAAACGCGTGTTTTCGAGTTTTCATGCGTTTTTCTTTCCACGCAGAATATGGCCGAGATAACAATATATATATATTTCTTATAAATACAGATTATCACCTAAACACCACCATATTACAATAAATAGTAATAACCGAGCGAAGTTCGGTCGCCCAGGTACTATAATAGTAAATGATCTTATAGGTATCTTTTAAACACCTACTTAGGTAAAGAGCAGTAGATCTATTATTTTAATAAGTTATTCTATTTTTAACTAACTTATAAGAGGATGTTATCAATTCGGTTGTATTTTCTTTTTTATGTTTGTTACCTCAGAACCACCACCTCGGAACTCAATTTATGAACCGCTTTTTAAATTATTTATTTTTGTTTGAAAGGGCATGCTTTCATGTTGGTCCCATCAAAATTTTATCACAACCGGTTCAGTAGTTTAATTAAAGTCGGTTTTTTATATGAATAATTAGTCATTGATATTTTAATATTTTTTTATATTATTGTTCCGCACAATTTTAAAGTGTGATTGATCACACCTTAAAATTATGTTCCCATCATCGCTCTTTCCCTCTTTTTACACGGTGCCACGGAAAACCAGGGGTGTGACGTCAGTTGCATTGACTCACTGCTTTATGCTGAGTAGCCTTTTGGTATCTCACCCTTTGGGAAGTATAAATAACTATGCACAAACTTTCAAATTTTATAGGCTTGCGCACTAAGGCAACACCCAAAACCGAGGTCTGTGTCTCCTGGAGACCTTTTGGTCTCCAGGAGACCGAAGGGTCTCCAGTCTCCATTTTATACTATACCTATACTGCCTTTATATGTTGAGTATAAAATGGAGACTGGAGACCTTTTGGTCTCCAGGAGACCAAAGGGTCTCCAGTCTCCATTTTATACTATACCTATACTGCCTTTATATGTTGAGCACTCTGCTCTCGCCTCAGACGCCCGGTGAAGAAACTCATTTTGGAGCTAGCTATTGGTCATGTCAAAAAAATTACGTAGTAGCGATTGTTACATATTTATATTAAATCACTTACTTCGGTAATACGGATTTATTGCGTTTAAAACATTATTTTTACACCTAACGTTTCGAAAACTTGGCAGTTTTCTAGTTCGCAAGACAAGTTAACACAATAGACAATATCAACTTAATCACGGAACAAGCGACAGGCATGTTGAGCGGTTTATTTTTATAAGCTACTAGCTTTCGCCCGCGGCTGCGCCCGCGTCAATGTCCATCCTTCGGGAACAGTACTTTTTCCCGGGATAAAAAGTAGCCTATGTCCTTCTCCGTACTCCAGAGAACTTGTATGCAAAATTTCATGATGATCGGTTCAGTAGTTACGGCGTGAAAGCGTAACAAACAAACAAACAAAACTTTCGCATTAATAATATTAGTAAGGATTTAGGTTCTGCCTCAGGCAAAAGCCTCCCTTTCTGTTTTCCGCCTAAAGATCGTTCTGTTATTACACTATCAAGTACATAAATTTTGGACATATGGCAACCAAATGTGACCAATTAAGGGCAAATGCTCCCTGGAACCGTGACAGAAATCGGTCTGAACTACTCGGAACAATATTGCCGATCGTGCTGGTAAAGACTTTTAACACAATCATACCAAAATATTTTTAACAAATTTCAATCTATACTAATATTATAAAACTGAAGAGTTTGTTTGTTTGAAGCGCTAATCTCAGGAACTATTGGTTCAAATTGAAAAATTATTTTTGTGTTGGATAGTCCATTTATTGAGGAAGGCTTTAGGCTATAAAACATCACGCTGCGACTAGGAGCGAAACATCAATAAAAAATGTTTTGAAAACGGGGGAAAATTATTCATCTATACTAAGAAAAACACTAATTAATCATAATAACAGAAATTACCGTAGACGAAGTTGCGGACAACAGCTAGTCTATACGCTTTCTAACAGATGTAAGAAATTGAATATTTAAGTTCAGTAATGAAGTGCCCATCCGTATATTATAGTCACCAAACATTATATTAAACTAGTGACTAGCTCCGTGGCGCAAAGGTCAACACGCCAGCCTGCGACACGGAGTGACCGGGTTCGATCCCCGGCCAGGTCAAGATGGAAAATGATCTTTTTCAGATTGGCCAGGGTCTTGGATGTGTATCTATATATGTATTTGTTATAAAACTTACTTTGGGGCTAGCTCAATCTGTGTGATTTGTCCGTATATATTTATATAAACGTCGCCCAGGAACATTCGTGAGTAAATGTCAAATTGTACTTGAGCTTAATACGCGCGATCTTCAAAAGCAAATGGCGTTGTGGGTGGGACGACGGTCTACTAGTTCTGTTTTTAACCTAGTTGAAAACAAACAATTACATCTTTACTAATATTATAAATGCGAAAGTGAGTTTGTTTGTTTGTTTATTTGTTTGTTTGGCGGCGGCAGTGCCGCGCGAATCGCGAATTAAAATTATAATTCGGAAGCGGAGGAATGCGCGTGTGGTTTCAAAGGCGCATAGCACTGCACTGCGAAAGTGAGTTGGTTTGTTTGTTTGCTTATTTGTTTGTTTGTTTGTTTGTTACGCTTTCACGCCGTAACTACTGAACCGATCATCATGAAATTTTAAAAACAAGTTCTCTGGAGTGCGGAGAAGGACATAGGCTACCTTTTATTCCGGGAAAAACTACTATTCCCGAGGGATCGACATTAACGCGGGCGGAGCCGCGGGCGAAAGCTAGTAATATTATAATTGCGAAAGTGAGTTTGTTTGTGACGCCTTCACGTCCTATCTACTGAACCGAACGTCATGGAATTGTGCATACCCGTAGTCTGAAGTACGGAGAAGGACATAGGGTACATTTAATCACGGGAAAAAGTACTGTTCCCGAAGGATCGACACTGACGCGGGCGGAGTTGCGGCTTAAAGCTAGTTTTTTTATATATTTAAAATTAAATAATTTTATTGCATAATATATGATTTTTCCTGGAATGAATGATTTCTAATTAGTAATTTGGAGTTAATAACATACTAGCCTTACCGAAACCAATTAGTTCAGCTCAATGGTTTCTTTATCACCGGTGTTAATTACGTGTGTTATGAGATTTCACAACTGTGGGTGAGGACAGAAATTGATAAGCTATCCTCTAATAGGTACTAATAAAATAACCGGTCAATTGCGAGGCGGATTCGCGCACGTAGGGAACTATTATCAATAAAAATAGAAAAAAAAATCTGTTGTATGGGAGCCCCCTTAAATATTTATTTTATTTTATTTCAATTGTTTATTTTTAAAGTGAATTTGTAACTAAATATTCTGTTAATATTTCAAGCGTCTGCTGTTGCCGTTATCAGTATCGGGCAAATACGAGTATATCACGTTTGTTGTATTTCTTTAATTCTGTATTTCAGTACCTATGTTTTGTTATTACAGAAATACATCATCTGTAAAAATTTCAACTTTCTAACTCATGGTTCATGGTTCATGGCATCCTTACTAATATTATAAATGCGTAAGTGAGTTTGTTCGCTTATTTGTTTGTTTGTTTGTTACGCTTTCACGTCGTATCTAATGAACCAATCATCATGAAATTTTGCATACAAGTTCTCTGGAGTACGGAGATGGACATAGGTAACCTTTTATCCCGGGAAAAAGGACTATTCCCGAGGGATCGACATTGACGCGGGCGGAGCCGCGGGCGAAAGCTAGTGGTTTATATAGCCTGGTGACGGACAGACAGCGGAGCCATATTAATAGGGTCCCAGTTTTACTCTTTTGGTACGGAACCCTAAAAACCGAATTGTTCTTTTAGTGTATGTTAGCAACTAATACGATGTTACACAAGTTGTTGGTCTGGAGGTATCTGTCAGGTTTTGGTGAAGCTTTACAATAATACTACTATTATTTATGCTGACTGCTATATCCCAATATACACCTAATACATAGATTTAAAAAAAACTCGTCTCTGACTTAATATGAGGGTCGAAAGACCATTATATATTCCGAGTACGTTATATCACTACCAAAAATTATCATAATAACACCATGACCCTTTAGCCTAAATTCCACAAAACAAAATCACGATACACGACACAATAAGCAGGAAACGAATTCGTTTCTTCCTGGAGAGCTGATTATGCGTCAGAAGTCAGGCTAGAACGTGCCGTCTTGAATGCGAGTTGTGTCAGTGTCACGCATGATGTGGAACGTGTCACACCGTAACGTAATCATAACATAAACGCTGTGTCAATATAAATAAAATAAATAAATATATACGGACAAATCACACAGATTGGGCTAGCCCCAAAGTAAGTTCTAGACTTGTGTTATGGGATACTAACTCAACGATACTATATTTTATAACATATACATATATAGATAAACATCCAAGACCCAGGCCAATCTGAAAAAGATCATATTCCATCTTGACCTGACTGGGGATCGAACCCGGTATCCTCGTGTCGCAGACTGGCGTGTTTACCACTGCGCCACGGTGCTGTCGCATATGATCTTGTAAGATAACTTTCTCAGCTTAGTTTCAGCAAACCCACCAATGGATTATTTAAGATGGCAGGCTAGAACGTGACGTCTTGAATGCGAGTCGTGTCAATATCACGCATGATGTGGAACGTGTCACACCGTAACGTAATCATAAAATAAGCGCTGTGTGAATATGATCCTGTAAGATAACTTTCTCTGCTTAGTTTCCGTAAACCGACCAAACGATTATCATACGTCAGATGTCAGGCTAGAATGTGACGTTTTAATGCAAGTCGTGTCAGTTATCGAAATCGTTGAAACCATTTTTTTTACCTGATAACGTCTTTTTAATCGATGAACGTCGGCTGCCGCACTAAAAAGTGTCACGTTCTGTGTGTAAGCGATAGCTCGGAACAAGTGATAGAAAGGCACAATCGGTCGAAGCGTTCGGCTTGTGACGCATCTATCTCTCTTCTACCGATATTACGTAAAATTATCGTCCGTAAACCGACTTTACAGACAACCATATTTTAAAAATATTTACATGCATACGAGAATCGCTTGTTTATAGTAATAAGGTTAACAGTAGGTTTACAGTTTATGTAGACAGAGGTGAACTGTAAAATTTGTTTTCACGAATGCAATTTTCATTTCAGTACTTCACTCATCAGGGGCGCCAACTAACAAAAAAATGGCAGCCCTCATTGGTACATTCTTGTCACGCGTACTCTGTACTACGTTACGGTTTTGTGTAATAACAATCCTCGCACTCTCTTTTGTCGCTGTTTCACGGCGGATTTACGATAAGAAGTAAAATAACAATGATAAAAACAAACGATGCGAGAAAAACACGTTTCAACGTTCCATTACGCTTTGGTGTTGACGGTACGAAATAGTAAGATTTGCGCCAAAACTCAATGGATTGAGGTCAAGTAGGTATTCCACATACGCGTCTTAGTGCCTGTGTCTTTATGCTTTGGTGTATGATAGTCATTCTAAAGATTTGCTTTGTAGGTCAAGTATACCCACAAACTTTCCCCATAAGGAGTCACATCAGAGTGTCTGTCTACGCTTGGCAGATTTCAGATCTTAGGTAAGATCGTAGGTACTTCTCTAACTCGGCCGTATGTGTTCAATTCAATTAAATTCAAAACGTTTATTCAATATAGGTTCCTTTGAACACTTATTAATTGTCATATTTCACGTCTCAACAATTATTGACGTCAAAAATTTGCTTATGGCTAAGTTTATGGCCGCTTCCAAAGCGGAGTGCAGAAAAAGCGGCAACTATCGATAATACACCGTGTGACAATATGGGGGTAACAATACTGTTAGCGATTTATATGAAAACCCAGTATAAATAAACGTATTTTTGCGTATCTAAAGTATTATTTCAAATAGTAACACTTATATCTCAAAAACAGCAACAATGGCAACATTGGTTGTATCGAGTGTAATTATTGTTGGTACCCACCACTCCATTTTAGCAAGATGTCATGGAGTGGCGGGGACGATCGCTCTTGTGTGGTTAGATCGACGACTCGGGCATTCTGTTTGGCGCAGCTGTAACGTTAAGACGTAATTAACCTTTACTTGTTGTGAAGTATTGTTTTAAATAGTTTTCCGTAAAGTGTGGAGATTGTATATTTAAGGTAAGATGTATTTAACTAATTTCGATATTCTGTAAAATGAGTGATTTCAAAATAAAATATTTAATCATTAACGGAGTTTCCTTACATATCAGAAGTAGGATCAGCGGAATAATTTTCTTTTTTTTTCTCTACTTTTTATACTTATTCCGTTAATCCCGCCCACAATCACAGTATTTTATATTATTATATATCATTTTAACCATTACATTTTAATAACGAAAGGCGACTCCTGGTAATGATATTACTATATTGCAACAGTTTTACATTTGATCTTGTCGTAGTAGTTTTCTGAGGTGAATTTTACGATTGCTTTATTGTTGGGTTCACGGTATATAGTTTATGGTATACAATTAGCTAGGGCACTCCCTCGGATTGTTTACCGTATATGTGGATCATTATGCTCATTATGCTGGAGCTACAATCTAGGAATAATCTTCAAACCGTTGCTATAGCATTTATAAACATAAAGAACTATAAGTGACATTGCAATTTGCTAGGGTACCCCCTAGAATTTTTATGTGTGTACGACTTAATCAATTCACTGTCCAGGGCTACACTCTAGAATGTATTATTTCATTCGGTAATTTTATAAAATACATACGAACCGTGAACCTTCTGTATAAGCATACATATCGTTAAAAATATTAACGCATACGGTTGAATAATGTAAAACTGTTTTTATAGTGAAATAATATTGAACATGCACTATACATCCAAATGCCAATATCATGGCAGGCTATTTTAATAACATGTACAGTTTTGCAGGTGAGTAACCTATTACTGGTTACGGAATTATGCAGTATACTTATTTACTTTATTGTCTCATTCTGTTGGACGTGTGAGTACATTACATTTAAAGTAAAAAGACATTTCAATGTGACAGTAGCTAACACCCACAAAACTGTTTGTAGGTCCTGCTTGTGTCTGACAGAGATCTTGTATCAATTTACTGATACTATTACATCGCTACAGTTGATAACTGTTTTAACAAAAGAAAAAATAATACTGTTCTCTGAACAAAGAATAATATCACTTGATTACGACGTCAAATAAATAAACGTCATGATCTTAGACGTGCTTCCAAAACAATTTAAATAGAATGTGGACTAAACGTAATATAATAACAAACAGAATTGAATTTATTGGTGAATAAGATTTAAATTTACGACGCATTGGTCATCGTACTAAAACTGCTATAATTGAATTCTGGGTTCGAACCCCACCTGAACAAATATATACATTAATAAATATCATAAATCCGTGCCATTATTCTATACTGTTATATTATACTAGCATAACATCAATAATTCATCATCATTTCATGTATGTGTCACGGTCGAACGAACATGCACACCCTGTCGTCAGAGTTCTTCGGAACCCCCTCTCAGCCTCTGACGTGGTTCCTTTAACGACTGCCAGATGGCGGCCGGGACCAACGACTTAACGTGCCTTCCGAAGCACGGAATCATGTTTATTATCGGATGATCAGGTGATTTAGGCCTATAATGTCCTAACCAAACTGGAAACTATACAAAGTATGCTTCCCGTGGGAATCGAGCCCTAGACCCCCGGGTCAACAGGCAAACGCCTTTACCACTGTACTAGATAGATAGATAACATATTTTTATTTGTTCATTGTAACACACATAATAAAACAGAAAGCTACAATAAAACTTAATACTTAACATAATATATGTATGTGTGCCATTATATCACAAAAAGGCTACAGCTCAGCGAAATGTTACTCTAGTGAGCAACTACTGATTTTCAGCTGTCACCTTAGAAGACGCGCACTAACAATTTCACAGAACAGGTTGTCTCACAAAGTGTAAAGTCAATGAGTGAAACACATAATAAATTAATCAACAAATGGCAGATAAAATACTAAAATACTTGTTATTAATACTAATTATTATTTAAGGAAGAGCTTAAGTTTTAGCTTTGCGACAAGCAAAGTATTTTTGAATTAATGTCCGTTTTCTGAAGAGTAAGTAAATGTGATTTCAGTAGCTTTTTAAATGTTAATTTCTTATTTAAATTTCTTAAAGGAGCAGGAATATTATTCCAATACTTCGTTGCCGCATAAATGCTACTGTCCTTTGTCTTGTTATGACGTTCAAAAAGAGATACATGTATCCAATTTTGAATAAAAATCTTTGACTTTGACTTTTCTCTGTATAGAAAATACAGGACGAGTGGCCCTCGGATGACGTTGCGAAGTGAACTGCAATTTCATGTAAAGATAGTCAGGTTTTTTTAAACCCTCATTATGTCAAAAAGTAAACTCGCCAGGTGCAACTGTCTACGAGCTTCCATATTGAGAAGAGAGGCTTTGTTTATGACTACGGAGGCAGTAAATAAATAATTAAAATCTACTTTCTTCAAAACACTTCATCTATCAATCAATCATTTATTTGTCTGAAATAGGGTATGATATCGATATAAAAAAAAAACTGCCTATTTAACTGTTGGAAACAGTAGACAAATATTTCATTAAAATAAATATAATTAGTTTATAATTGACAAAGTCATAATTATTTACTTTTGGGTTACACATGCATTTAATTGAACATTTCTTTATGTCAACATTAATATAAATTAAAATTACTTCATCTGTAATTTCGTATTAATTTGTAAACTTTTCATACAAGTACAAATAAAAACAAATTGAAACACTAATATAATAAATCAATAAAAAATATATTTATATGTCTCACACACATTCACATAAACATATAAACACCTTCGTCTCTTACGCTCATATGCATAAACACGAACACATCACACTCACTCATACACACTTACACACACATTTACACCACTATATATTTTATTTTTACTAAATTGTTATCCGAATATAAATTTGCTCCGCGTGCCGGCGTCTAAGTGTACTCCATCAGGAACAGCGATTATATGTTTAAGGTAACAACAGTAACCAGGCTACTACGATACAGGCACAGCCTAGCGTGGAAGCCACGAACGTAATGTCAAACTGTAATGTATTAAGTTAGTAAAGAAATTTATTATTATCATAAATAATAACAAAAAGATAACGTTACAAAACAATAACAATGATTGGAGACAGATTGGACTGCCCTTACCTCCGACATTGCAGCGATAGACATGTTGCTGTAATGCCTGAGGTGAGAAGGTATTAGAATAGAGTAATTTAATTATTGTAATTTAATTCAATTGTAATTTAATTCAATTGTAAATTAATTCAATTGTAATTTAGTAAATAATTTTAATTTAATTGACAATTTGAATTAAAATGATTTTGTTTTTAAAAACATTATGGTATGCAATTTCTGAAATAAATAATTATTATTATTACTATTATTAATGACAATTTAACATTCAGATATAGAGACTACATCTTCTGTTGGAGATGTGGTCAGCCGCTATAACGTGGAGGGTGAGCCGGCAAGCGTATGGCAGTCCCCACGGCAACGGCACTATAAGAACGAGGGAGCGGATGGGAGTCTGATAAGTAACAGGCAAGTCTGTAAACGTTCTTTAATTAAATCATACGATGGAGTGGCAGGGAGCCTGGTTAATAACAGGCAAAGCCGCAAGCGTATACCTATCCGATCATACAAAAGGGCGGAATAGCCTGGTTAATGACAGGCAAAGCCGCAATCGTACGCCTACTCGATCGTACCTCCGCAAGTATCCAATAAGCAGATCAAGAAGCAGAGAGCCGATAATAGGGCTGACTAATCAGTCGCGAAAGCAGATCTCCAATAAAGTAGAGATACTACATCAAGTTATATATAGCTATAGAAGACGAATGTATGAGCTGACCCATTAATTATTTGCATAAACATGTGTAAAATACATTAAATGGATATGTTATAAGAAGACCGACATGTTTACCATTACTGGTGTGCGAATTCATATAAATACAGAAGGCATGCAATTACCTAAATTATAAAATATACAACAATTAAAATAAAAGGGAAAATAATGTTTTAGTATTTACAAAGAATCCATGTCCAAAAAAATACAATACTTCAGATTTTCAGATAGTAATTTGTTAATACTTTAATAACATTTTTCGCATAACAATATTTTAAGCTTTTTCTTAATAAGTATCAAGTTTAACTCCTTACACTGTTTTGATATTATGTTAAAATCATTGGTACCATAACTAAGAATGGATTCTACTAAGCCATAATATGCTGTTAATAGTTCATCATTATCTACTTTTCTCGAAAGTCTAAATAAAGCATAACTTGAAGTACTAAGTCATTTGCAAAGATTTTCTATCTGTGGTTTCTAATTTAATCGCGAGTCGATTATTATGCCGAGAAAGCTGTTTGCACCAACACTATTTGCTATGCTGCCATGATATTCCAATTAAGTAATTAAGTATTCTAATAAGGTCTTTGGCTGTAATGCATTATATTTGTTTTATCAAGATTTATTTTAAGTTATTATTATCTAACCACGTAATTATTGATGCCAATGTTGAATTTATATTAAAATTGTACGAATTGATATCAGTGGATTTAATAGTGACTGTGCTATCATCGGCAAATAATGTCATGCTATGTTCTTTATTATTGGGAAGGTCATTTATATCAATTATAAAAAGAAGAGGACCTAAATACTCCCCTGTGGAATACCATAGCGTTCGTCAGACGTGTATCTTTTTTTCTGTTTAAGAGTAAATATCCAGTTAGGTTATTTCTGTGATTTGACAACAATCTGATAAATAAGATTTGACCAATTGTAATACGTTACCTCGAATGCCATATACTTCAAGCTTGTCTAATAGTATATTATGATGCACATAATCAAATGCTTGCGTCATATCGCAATAGACGGCACAAACACGTTTTTTTTTGTCCACTTCATTTAAAATATTTTTTAATAACTTAATAAAAAAAAAAAATTAACTAAGAGCAATTGGTCTAAAATGTAACTCTCTATTGTTTTTGTTAAATGAAGGTTTTATAACAAGATATTTGCAGATCTTATGGAAAGACGCCAGATTCTATACAAAGATTTATAATATGACTAAGATGACGGCATATATATATAGTCATTTACTGCTTTAATTATTTAAGTTTAAATGCCATCGTTACCAACACTTTCAGTGTTGTTTTATATTTTTTGTCATTATCATTTAAATATCTTATGGTATACTAGGGGGCATAAACATAGATTGTAAACTACGTGTAATATTTGAGCAAATATTTAATCCTTAGTTCAGGAAGGGTTTAATTTCATATACAAAGTAGTCAATAAATGCCTATGCTATTTTGATTGGATCTGTTATGTAATCATTATCAATTTTAAGACGAGTTATCGGTTCGCTATGTAAATGTGTTATTATTTATCATTTGCCATGTTGTTTTAAATTTATTATTTGAAGTTATTGTTTTATAATTATGACTTAATTTTAATCTTTTAATATTTAAAAAAAAACAGTTTTGAATATCTATTATATTTAATTTTATGTGATTTAGATGGGTTTATTCTACATTTCCAAAGAAGTATTTTATGATTAACTTTTATTACAAGTTCTTTTTGAGGGAAAAAGAAATCATAAAACATTTTAAACAAATTTATAAAATTATTGAAAGCTATGATAGGGTCCTCAGTGTCGTAAATTTCAAAAATCTAAGTTTTTTTTAAACTCGATCACTCCATCAGAATTACTATTTGAGTTCAAAATCAACAGTGGCCCTGAAAAAATGTACTATAGGGACACGCCATTAGATAATTTAGATCAGGTTCGTAAAGAAGCATGCAAACGCATTGCAGGACAAATAAACTAAAGATAAAACTAGATTTGACTTGAAGCGGTTCAAGGTTCGTTATAACTGCGGCAACCTGGTGAACCTAAAACGAGAAATAACATGTCATGGTAAATAAAATAAAAAAACTAGCTGTTAAATTTCAAGGCCTTTATCGAATCGCTAAAGTTTTACCTAATGACCGCTATTTAGTAGAGGATACACCATTGATTCGCAAGCGTAGCCTACGTCGGTATGAAAATGTAGCGGTAGATAATCTGAAACTTTGGCCTATATTTAATAGAGATATCGTTACATCAGAATCTGATGCCGATGACTGTTCAGATAATTAATTTTATGAGAATTTAAGATAATTGTAATTTAAATTCGTTGACATTTTAAGTGCCTGGTAAATTCTATATTTTATAAACTAGTACTCCTGTCATTATTAGTATGTCATGTGAATCAAAATACTGCGCTTGATCACGAAATTGAAACACCTATTAGTACCTTCATTAACCTATTGGGCGACATTGACCTTTTTTTTCTTACTTTAGTTGCAAAACAGTCGCGTGACTGAGACGCAATTGACAACTAAAGTTATTACAATTTGTATTAGCCTGGCGTCAGGCGTGAAGTAACGTAAACAAGCGCTGGTGTGCAAAAGGTTATTGTGTATTCTATTACTTTAAAATATTTGTTCAAGATAGGCAGTGCTTAAGTGTGTAAAGCTTCATATAGCGGAGGGACCCGCTATTGCAGGATGGCCGAGCTGTTAGCGATTTATATGAAAACCCAGTATAAATAAACGTATTTTTGCGTATCTAAAGTATTATTTCAAATAGTAACACTTATATCTCAAAAACAGCAACAATGGCAACATTGGTTGTATCGAGTGTAATTATTGTTGGTACCCACCACTCCATTTTAGCAAGATGTCATGGAGTGGCGGGGACGATCGCTCTTGTGTGGTTAGATCGACGACTCGGGCATTCTGTTTGGCGCAGCTGTAACGTTAAGACGTAATTAACCTTTACTTGTTGTGAAGTATTGTTTTAAATAGTTTTCCGTAAAGTGTGGAGATTGTATATTTAAGGTAAGATGTATTTAACTAATTTCGATATTCTGTAAAATGAGTGATTTCAAAATAAAATATTTAATCATTAACGGAGTTTCCTTACAATACTTAAGGGGTATAATCAGCCCATGACATTGAACAACTTTTCTTATGGCACATAGGTACTCGTACACCGAAATACGAAAACATATATTCAATTTATCATACAAAAAGTTAGCTGCTGATCGATTTTCTATGGAAGAACATATATAGTATCACGTCATTTTCTCCCTTGCGGAGTAGACAGAGCCTAGGTCTATAAGACCTTATGGCCACATTCAGCATGTTGGAGGGCGTTTAGATGGAAAACGGAATCAAAATAGAGATGGGTTGCTAGCTGCGATCCCCCGATCGGCTTTTACGATCTGCGCGGGAAGAGAAGCAGCTGGTATACTCTATGTTTTTTTTCTCCCAGACCAGCATTTTTTTGAATTACGTGGTTTTCCTCTGGAGATTTACTATCATAGGTTGATCATGTCTCATAAGTGTTGTTATATATTATATAGTTTTGTGATATACAATACAACTTACGAAAAAGATTTTTCTATAATATAAGCGTAAGGATATAAGCAAGAAATAAAACTATAGCTACGTAGAATGTTTATACCTTAATACACATTGCATACTTATGTTTACTAATACATACTTTGCATTAATAGCAATAAATGGATTCAGGTCAAGTATGTTACATATTGTCAGAGTATGGAACCACAAACTTCTGTGGCGAGCGAGACTTGGATGTCACGTCACGTCAAAGGCACGGGAATTATGTATATTGTTATCTAACTTCTGTTGTTGTTATTACACTATCTCAGTATATGCATATTCGCCTCTTTCCTATAGGGATAAGCAGGGACTAGGGACTTCCACTTGCTACGATCCTTACAAACCTCGTTCGCTTCATGTACATCCTACACTTTCTTCATGCATGCTCGTCGGTTTCGGGTACTCCTAACTTGTCCTTTGGCAAGAACGTCCAAGGTATGTGCGTCACTATTCCACAGCGTGTAACTTTTAGCCTCGGCATTTGTTTGAAGGGTTGATTCAGTCCATCAAAATTAACAAGTTTGCCTATGGCAACAATGCTAAGAATTAAAAAAAAACACATTATTTCCGTACTAAAGTATTCGACCGGTCCGACAATTTGACTGAAAATGTCAAAAAGGTGAGTTTCCAGTATTGGCCTCATAGGAAAAGTTGAATGGAAAGAGTAAGCTGGGTAGAAAGAGTCACTAATGAGGAGGTCTTGAAAAAGCAAGGTGAAATGAGACACATATTGAAAATTATTGAGAATAGAAGAGGGAAGCCGGTAGGACACCTAATAAGACATGACAAGAACATCATAGAAGAAAAGATAGAAGGAAAAAGGGGACCGGGAAGGCCGAGACACACTTTTATAAAACAAATATAAGAAAAAATAAAGGTTACTTCTTATAGAGAAGTAAAGGAACTGGTGGAAGAAAGAGAGGAATGGAAAAAGCTCCACAGCGCATGTGACAAGAGCACAGCTCTTAAATTTGATGATGAGGAAGAGTTGATTATATTAACGGGCTTAGAGGGTGACCTTGTAACATAGTATCACGTCTCTTTCCCTTGCGGGGTAGACAGAGCCTAAGTCTATAAGACCTTATGGCCACATTTAGCATGTTGGAGGGCGTGTAGATGGAAAATGGAATTAAATAGTGATGGGTTGCTAGCCGCATCGCCTATTGACATTATTTCGCAGATTTTAGCCTAATCCCTCAATCGGCTTTTACGATCTGTGCGGGAAGAGAAGCATCATATTCTATGTTTTTTTCCCAGACCAGCATGGAAGAATTTAAAACTTATTATGTAGATAATGGTAGGGAATCTTTGTGCGCGATTCCAACTTGTACTAAGCCGGGTTTTTATTTCTTCCTAGAAACCAGCATGGAAGATAATTTCCTTTTAAATACATAATACATAATACTAGCTTTCGCCCGCGGCTCCGCCCGCGTCAATGTCGATCCCTCGGGAATAGTACTTTTTCCCGGGATAAAAGGTAGCCTATGTCCTTTTACTCCAGAGAACTTGTATGCAAAATTTCATGATGATCGGTTCAGTAGTTACAGCGTGAAAGCGTAACAAACAAACAAACACAATTTTGCATTTATAATATTAGTAAGGATAAAGATAAGGATAAGGATTATATAAAAGATGTGGGTAGGTCTAGTAGTTATGCCACTTAATGTCTGAGTATCCAGTTATAGAATACAAGTGGTGAGTGTGGGTTAGATTCGGATGTCACGTCAAAAGCAATGGATTATGTTATCTCAAAGCCAAGAGCTTCTGTCGTAATTGTAACACTCTACTGTAACATTCCTCAGTCAAGAACGCTATTATTAGTCAAGACGGTATTCCAAACTGTCAAGATGTTGTATGAGGAGCCAATCATATGTTTCTGGTTTCTGACGAATTTATACCTACTTGTCTAAAATACTTATCTAATATGGAAATTACTCTAGTTTGAATCAGTTTGTCAAAGCCTATTGTCAGTACAATAGTATTAACTAAAGTAAATAAGCACGAATACTGATTTTGAGGGTTTGTAGAAACAGCTACTGTGGGTCTGCCTGGGTTTGGACTGTATCAATTAGAAGGCGCTGTGTGTGATACCAGATATATTAGAATTTCCTAAAATATGACAAAATGGTGTCTTGCCATGTCGATGGCTAGGTTCAAAGATCCTTTTTGTAGTAGTAAATCCCCGCCACTTCCGGTGTTGCCAGTGGCCGCAACAGGGTTTTTATTTTTAATAAATATATACGGACAAATCACACAGATTGAGCTAGCCCCAAAGTAAGTTCGAGACTTGTGTTATGGGATACTAACTCAACGATACTATATTTTATAAGAAATACACATATAGATAAACATCCAAGCGCTGATTTTCGTGTCACGTTATTTTAACTAAAAAGCCCATAGCAAAAAATTATATTTATACTAGTATTATAAAACATTAAATAGGTAACGTCTAGTAATAAAATACACGGTAAAGTTATTACTTTATAGTATTTTAATGAACAGAAATAACAAGGCTAGCAAAACTCACTCGTGAATAAAATAATTTTATCATAACATAGTTTATATTTTGTAGCGGTGCTCTGAAAAGCAAAATAATTTTATAACGAGTACTACGAAAAACCTGAAACTTGTTAATTTTAAATCGTATCATATTCGAAGTAGATTATAAAGATAAATTTATGGACGTTTCGTTTTTAGACTTCCGTAGCCAAAGAGAAAAACCAACCAGGTGCGTGTCTGACCACGCGCAGTGTAGGGTTCCGTAGTTGCGAATGTCAGCTTTGAGTTCACGCCTCACGGTTTAACGACTAAATACGTCTAAAATAGAGTTATAAAATCCTACTTCTACACAAGGGGAATTAGAATAACTATTATTTTTTTGAATACCACCGCGAGTAGAGGCAGGTACTGGTAAATAGATTTCGTAGGTATAATTACATTGACTCTCGAGCGCAGATAGGCACTAACGTATCGTTCCGCCAAGTACCGCGCGCGGTCGAACGTAAACACAATGCTATTAATTTAGGTATTATTATTATTAAATTTTACTTTTCAGAGTACATTTGTAAGTTGGTTGACTATAACTCTTTAATTTGTTAGCTCTAGTTGCTTACAAACAACCGTTAGTAGATAGAGGGAGGGGGGGCTACTCTAACAAAAATTTGCAATCCAAATATTTCAGAAACGAATGAGTAAATCGAAAAATGATGTTCGCAAGCTCACAATATTTTCAAAAGACCTCTCAACAACACCTCACGTGTTTTTTTTCTCTCGGCTAACCCAACGTGGGTGGAAAAAAAATACTCCCACTTTACTTGTATAGAAGATACTCTAAAAATTTTTTTTTCAAGATTTTATTTTACCTTTTTTCGCCATTATTATACATACCCATACCAAATTACAGATTTCTAGTTCTTTTAATCGCTGAGTAAAACTGCGGAAGGACAGACATGGCGAAACTATAAGTATTCCTTGTAAACAAGGAACCCTAAAAGAGTATAATAACAAATCTCGTGTAGGTAAGTATCTCACCTGTCATAATGTTGTCTCTGATGATCTGCACATGGTGATCTCTATCTGGTCGTGTATGCTCGTGCCAAAAGCCGACCACGTGGCCCAACTCATGGACGACAATGCCAAACTTATCGCAGTTCTTTCCGATGGAGATCGCTTGCGCTCCGCCCCCACGTTTGCCGACGAAGGAGCAACATCTATTGAAAAGGAAACTTATTTATTAACAGACTTCAAAAGGAGGAGGTTATAAATTCGGTTGTATATTTTTTTTTTAATGTTTGTTATCTTACAACTTCGTTATTTATAAACCGATTTAAAAAAAGAACTTTTATGTTTGTAAGGTTATGCTATGAAGTTGGGCTCATTTAAATTATTTCATCACAATCGGTTCAGTAGTCTGATTGAAGTCGGTTTTTTATATAACAGTTTATACCGTTTAAAAAAATTATGGCGAATTAATTTTGAAGACCACCTTTGTTTTTGAAGTCGGTTAAAAGTAGACGACTTGTCAGTTTTGGGTCTCCTCTAATATGGCTAACAACTAAAGATAAGTACTACCTATATTAGTTAGGATTGAAACTTAATACAAAATTAACTTCGTTACATTAATTATTTAACAAGATAAACTCAAAAAACCCTGACTATAATATAATTTTGAATTTTCACAGGATTTTGGAGTAATATTTTCGTATTTTGCACAAAAATATTTTTCATTTGATACCAAGCACGGTCCATAAAAAAATATTTTCTCTTTACGCCCTCAAGCGGGCGCCATATTCAATTTAATCTGACGTCATAAAGCCTTCAACCAGCAGACAATAAACGCTTCTAACGATATGTCATTTGACCAGTTATATTAGATAATTTCGGAAATATGACGAAAACGTATATACACAGGCCAAATTCACAACCCTTTTTGACTCTACCGTAGTAGGGTAAAAGATTTCTTACCCGCAAGGTCTTTCAGTGAATACGATGTAATCCTTGTGTAGGTCCGGATCTCTCTCCACGAATTTCACACAAGTGAAGTTCTCCCAGTGCCTCATAGCTTGCTTGAAAAGGGACTTGTGTGCGCCGCTGAAGTTCCCGTCAATCTCGTAGGGAATCACCCCATTCTCCCAGATACGCTCTTTGCGGTTCGTTGCGGCGCGAATAGAACGGTGTTTTTTGAGGGACTGGTGACAATAAAATGACATACATGCAATGAGTATAGTTAGCCGTGTGGTTTCCGGCAGAGTAGAATAGGACCACTCCTAGTCTTCCCATGGAGTCTTAAGAGGCGACTTAGGAAATAGAAGCTAAATAAAGCTCATAAACATCAATGAGACCTCTCCAACCCGTCTGGCTAGCGAGGAGAGTGTAGGCCAAATCTTCTGTCTGCTCTAGCCAAGTATGGCTTCGGTAGCACAGAGAGGGTGATGATGAATGAGTATATTACAATCTGAAGGGAAAGCAATAAGTTGCCAATTCATTCGAAAATACCAAAAACTTATTTGATTCTGACATCAAGCCTCTTTTTTCAAGCGTTTAAATTTAAGAAATTTCTCCACACGTTTCATTTATCGTGCAAATTTTATACTTTTTATTCCTGATGGTTAGATGCTGGTCTTGGAATATGCTAACAGCATGTCGTCCCGCATAATTGATCGTATAAACCTAACGGGATCTCCACGCGTTCGGGCTTCATAGCACCAATTCACTGTACATTTCTATTTAACTTTTAAAGCTTAATGAGAGTTTCCATCCAACGCAGCAGTGGACAACTAATCTGAGCGATGATGGCCGAATTTGTGGAGGGACAGTTAGTTTATACGATACATTCATGTGGGATAAAATGCTGTTAGCATGCCGTGTGGTTTCAGGTCTAGAATACAGGAACACTCCATTCTGTCCTATGGATTTCGTAAAAGGCGAATAAAGGGAGAAGCACATACATCCCGTGCTACAAAAGTATTTCCAAGGAGGGCTGTCGAGGCAGTCAGTCGAAAAAATAAGCCGAACTTTTCACAGCATGAAATGTATGATTTACATGCTGTCCTGACCTGACTGATGATAAAGTGGGATGAGGAGTGGGAGAAGAAGAAGAAGAAAATGAGTGTAAGACCAGCTTCCAACTATCAGGAATACAAAGTGTACAATTTTCACTTAGAATAGGCTTGTAATCTCTAACTTTATTAAATTATTGACGATATTTATATAAAATATATTTATTCAGATAAAATATCTATGATAATCTCGATAAATAATGACAATGACTAATTGTGTACGGTGCAGCCGTACATTTTTGCTGGCTTAACATTTTGCGCTATGTGCATCATTTTTATTGCAACAATTGTCAGTACTCGTTTTGGCTAGCATACAGCTACGCGTACTCCCGATCGCCGCAATAGTGATCAAATTATCATTTCTATCATTTATCATTAGTGTTTCCTATAGTGTCAGCTTAGTGTAGTAGTTATCAGTATCGATAATCAGTGTAAATTAGTGCGAAAGACTATATATATATTATATTGAACTTGCCAGACTTTAATTTATCACCTCGTCAATCAATCAAGCATTCATATGTACGGGTGATCAGGGGCACGTACATATTGTTTATTTTATAATTTCGTTAGATGTTTTCCCATAGTTATTATCTTCTTACCTCTGAATAATTATGGGGATTATGGGGCTGACTATAACTAGACTCCATAGCTTCTAAATCGTCAGAGCTGTCACGAAAAAACCATCCCTCAAACTGATTTCCACTAGAATTCTTCGGCGGGGGTTTCACTTCAAACCGCTCCTCAAACTCATGTTCCGGAATCTCAAACTTTTTTTGGTCGCTATCTTTAACCTTTTTTTGGTGACGAAAAAATTTTTTCCTTTCAAAATGCTCGGTGTGTTCCTCGGTGTCCTTCAATGTGTTTTGTCCCAGTCTTTCATTTGAATGTACGTTTCTGTATCTGTGAATAAAAAAATATTAAATTATTAATTAACGAATGATTAAGGTTTTAATTTTTCAGCAATATGACTTAACCTCTCGTAAACTGCATGGCTTATTTATGCTCTAGGGTCTCTAGGAAAATATTTTACAAGTTTTACAAAAAAATTTTTACAAATTATATTATTAATTAAAAACATCTAAAATACCCGAACCCGACTGACTATTGAACCAGCGCCATCTATTTTGCGAATTAGGAACTAAGTTTCATCATCAGGTTTTTTTAGTCTCCACTGCAGGAGCATGACCCTCTCTGTACTACCGGAGCCATACTTGGCCAGAGCAGACAGAGGATTTGTCCTACACTCTCCTCGCTGGCCAGACGGGTTGAAGAGGTCTCATTGATGTTTATGAGTTTTGTTTAGCTTGTATTTCCTAAGTCGCCTCTTACGACATCCATGGGAAGACTAGGAGTGGTCCTATTCTACTCTGCCCGAAACCACACGGCTGCAGGAACTAAGTTTATCAATTTGCTATTTATAAATTGTTGCATTTATGACCGTAAAATTGATGTTTTAGCTGAAGTCACATTGCTCATAGGACTCTTGGAAAGAAATACAAATCTGAATGAGGCCTCATTCTTCAAAATTGGTCAAGCCATTGGGGCTACAGCAAGTTACAACTTTTTGCAAGTTTTGCCAGTTTACGTTCGCCATATTGTCATTTTACTGGCGTCACATTACCTATGACACTCCAAGGGAAGAATACAAATCAATGACAGCTTACACTTCAAAATCAGTCAAACTGTTTAGGCTACAGGAGTGTACAATGGAACAGATATACTTACATACAAACATACGCGCGAAAAACATTACCCTTCTTCTGGGTGGGTCAGTCGGGTAATAAACAGGGTCTTGACGGGATTAAAAGCCCAATCACATTTTACTGAATTCAGTTACTGGCGAGACGCAGTACGTTAGATACCAATGGAGATATTCCCAATCGTATGACTGTATACAGTAAAGTGTGATTGACGTCTTTTTCTCTTACGGGGTAGACAGAGTTAAGGTGCCAACATGCTAAACGTGGCTTTTAGGTCCTATAAACCTAAAAGCCACGTTTAGCATGTTGGCATACTTGTTTTCGCCCGTGGCTCCGCCCATGTTAGTATCGCTCCTTTGGGAACAGTACTTTTCCGGGATGAAAAGTAGGTAGTCTATGTGTTGATCCAGATAATAACCTATTTGTGTGCAAAATTTCATATAAATCCTTTCAGTCGTTTACATCATCATTTCTAGTAGGTGTCACGGTCAATCGACCATGCACACCCTGGTGTCAGAGTTCTTCGGAACCGCCTCTCGGCCTCTGACGTGGTACCAGATGGCAGCCGGGACCACCGGCTTAACGTGCCTTCCGAAGCACGGAATCATCTTTATTATCAGACAATCAGGTGATTCAAGCCTGAAATATCCTAACCAAACTGGAAACAACTAAACAAAGTATGCTTCCGGTGGGAATCGAACCCACGACCCCCGGGTCAACAGGCAAACGCCTTAACCTTTGGACCACGGAGGCTGCTAAAAGTCGTTTACAAACATCTAAACATGCAAACGTACAAACTTTCGCATTTATAATATTAGTAGGATTATCTTATATACCTATACTCGTATGCTTCCATGCTGGTTTGGAACAAAAGAAAAAACCAGCGCCAGCTGCTTCTCTTTCTGCGCAGATCGTAAAAGCCGATCGAGGGAATGGTGAAAATCTGAGGAACCATGTCATTAGGCGATGCGGCTAGCAACCCATCAATATTATGATTCCGTTTTCCACCTAATGCCCACCAATATGCTAAATGTGGCCATAAGGCCATAAGACCCTTGCGAGGTAGACAGAGCCGAGGTTTATAAGATATAGACCTCGGCTTGTAAAAGACGTGATGATATGTATGTAGGATTATCGTTAAGGTGGACTAAAGTATAATTATATTATATATAAAAATGGGACCCCATTTATACGCATAATTTGTTTTGCTTTCGCATACCGGTTTTAGCATAAATATTTTTGCCATAATAGTTCTTACGCATAATTTTTTTTTGGCATACGGGTAATTTGGCATAGCCAACATTTAGGCTTATTTGTTTTCGCATAATGATGATTCACATAATCTCCATAGACATAATAACTATGAGACTAATAGTGATTAGATATAATATTTATAAAATACGTCAGAATAGGTTAGAAATCGCTTCCAGAAAAGTAGGTTAGGTTATCTGAGGTTAGGTTAGGTTATGCTTTTATGTTTAAATAAAATTATGCTTTAGTAATGGCATGCCTAAATATGATTATGCTTAGGAATGTTATGCTTAAAGTAATTATGCATATAATGTTATGCGTAAGAACGTTATGCTTAAAAATCATAATGGCAAAAACAGTATGCTATGTAACATTATGGCTTAAATTTTTATGCTTATCGATAGGGAACCTATAAAAATATGGAGTAGAAGGATGTACTGTAATATACGAATTCCACAGATAACTATGCTCTACACCCGTGAATAGTGGTGAATAATGCTCGTTGCGTTCAAACGCTGTAATTGCAGCTTCTCAACGCTCTGCTTGACTGCGCTTTCATGAGCACGAGACATTTAAGAGACGAGAATTAAGATTATCAGACAAGCGATTTTATTAATTATACTTTTCTAAAATTGTTGGTGTTATAAATAATTAATTTATAAAAATTGTTATTAATATAGGATCAACTCTAATATTAATTTCGTAGAATATATATGATTTAATTATACCTGTTACTACTGTACCACAAAACCAGCTGTTTAAATAAATATATACGGACAAATCGCACAGATTGAGCTAGCCCCAAAGTAAGTTCGAGACTTGTGTTATGGGATACTAACTCAACGATACTATATTATATAACAAATACATATATAGATAAACATCCAAGACCCAGGCCAATCTGAAAAAGATCATTTTCCATCTTGACCTGACCGGGGATCGAACCCGGGCACCCCGTGTCGCAGGCTGGCGTGCTAACCACTACGCCACGGAGCTGTCGATGTTGGTGATTGACTTCAAATATCTCTAAAACCAGCGCGTATTTTTTTTATAATTTTGTTTCAGATCTTAAAATATTATGAGAACTTAGAGAGAAATATTGAAATGGGCTTAATTTTAATTGACTCTATATGTTTATGTTTACTATAGATTAGTAATGTATATATTTCGTGATTTTGATCCACTGAGTTATATTGAAATATCGGAATCAGATTCCCTAATAGAATACAGAATTACAAGAAATACGGTAAAACCGAAAAAAAAAATTAGACAACCAATACAAAGCCGCAGATGGTCTGGGCGACTAAAACTACTAGAAAATATGGGAAGTCTATATTTTTTCGCTTTTAACCTCTTTTTCTTACAATTTTGTATTCCATTATGGATTCAGTTTTCGAGACTTCAATGCTATGTTGAAATTCAAAATTTCGCTGTATTTTAAAGAAGTTCTAATAGAATAATTGTTATATAGAAGTACGTACCTAGAATAGGTACGTATTTCTAAAAACAATATTATATTTTTGAGTATGTCATAGTATTTTAGGATCATAATACTCTGGCAAACATAAAATTATATCATGGTAGCCTAAAATATTTGAAGTCCGAGAATAACTCTGCTCTAGACTCACGAAGTTCCAATAGAGTGTGAATAAGGCTCGTTGCGAACGCCGTAATTGCAGCTTCTAAAGCTCGCGGCAGAGCTACCGCGCTTTTACGGAGGAGACACAGTATAATATTTTTTATGAGTGCAATTTAGAAGAATATTTTCAAAAACTATGATCCTATAGCTTTTTAACATATATAATATGATAAATTCATAATTCTAAACATAATGCTAAGCTTAGTTTAACCAAAGACAATTATATTGTCTTTGGTTTAACTAACATTCCTAATCTATACTAATATACTAATTATAAGGCTAAAGAGTTTGTTTGTTTGTTTGAACGCGCTAATCTTAGGACCTACTGGTTCAAATTGGAAAATTCTTTTTGCGCTGGATAGTCCATTTATTGAGGAAGGCTTTAGGCTATAAAACATCACGCTGCGACCAATAGGAGCGAAGCATCAATAAAAAATGTTTTGAAAACGGGGGAAAATTATTCATCTATACAAAGAAAAAAAAAACTAATTAATCATAATAACAGAAATTGGCGCGGACGAAGTCGCGGGCAACAGCTTGTATACTAATAATATTATAAAGCTGAAAAGTTTGTTTGTTTGAACGCGCTAATGTCAGTCATTAATTAAATAAAAGCTCATCACAAGACTGCAAGACCTTCAGACACCGTGAGCCAATACAGCGTACATCCGGAACGTTATCAATAAATATTTCAGGCGATAGTTATCGCATAGTTTTAACACAATAGACAAATGTCAACTTAGTCTACTTGCGAACATGAAAACTGTGAAGTTTCCGAATTGTTACGTGTAATAATCCTAACTATTATAAATGCGAAAGTGAGTTTGTTTGTTTGTTACGCTTTCACGTTGTAACTACTGAACTGATCATCATCAAATTTTGCATACACTATATTTGGAGTACGGAGAAGGACTTTCATTTTATCCCGGGAAAAAGTAATGTTCCCGAGGGATCGACATTGACGCGGGCAGAGCCGCGGGCGAAAGCTAGTAATGTAATAAACGCGATATAATTGTATTATGTGATTTAATTTGAATCGGTGCACCTCTTATCAAATTAAGAAATGAAATATGGTGAAAAATTCATGCGGGCTGGACTTGAACCGGCGACCTAGGTCTATGTACGACCTATGCTCTGCCATCTGAGCTACCGCACAATTCAATCTTGGCGCCGAAATTCTCCACCATATCCTATTTCTTCATAAACGTATTAAGGCTTACGTCACCTACACAACTACCCGAATTTTACAAGTGAGGTATTTGATTCAACTCATTTTACAATGAATTTGAAAATCAACTAAAATGTAGGAAGCCATGCAATATTTTTATAAGTGTTTTATTTTGCATTCACAATGCTATTTTGATATACTCTTAATAAATTAAGATAGCAATTCAGTATTTGGATATACTCGAAACTTTTACTAGTTCTGGATTTCAACTCTTCCATGCTGGTCTGGGAGAAAAGAAAAAACGAAGAATGTACCAGCTGCTTCTCTACCCGCGCAGATCGTAAAAGCCGATCGACGGAATGGGTAAAATCTGAGGAATCATGTTAATAGGCGATGCGGCTAGCAACCCATCACTATTTTGATTCCGTTTCCACCTTATGCTAATATGCCCACCAGCATGCTAAAAGTGGCCTTGAGGTCTTATAGACCTAGGCTCTATCTGCCCCGCAAGGGAAAAAGACGTGATACTATGTATGGATTTCAACCATTACCATTCGAAAGGCCGTAAGACTCGCAGTGAATACGTTCATGCTCAAAGTCAAAGCGCAGTGAGCTTTCAAAAGCTGCACGCCAATTACGGAGTCGGACGTCACAGGATTCGAATTATACTTTACTACAAGTGAGTTCGGGTTTAGGTTTGTATTATAAATATTTGCATAATAATATCTTGCAGAGCTAAAAATATTTATTTGATACTAGCTTTCGCCCGCGGCTCCACCCGCGTCAATGTCGATCCCTCGGGAATAGTAGTTTTTCCCGGGATAAAAGGTAGCCTATGTCCTTCTCCGCACTCCAGAGAACTTGTATGCAAAATTTCATGATGATCGGCGTTTTACGGCGTGAAAGCGTAACAAACAAACAAATAAACAAACAAACAAACTCACTTTCGCATTTATAATATTAGTTAGGATTAGGATAGTTAGGATTAGGATTTCTGTTCAAAATATCGTATGTAGAAGTAAGTCCTTAAATTATTGACCTTACTTGAAAAAACATGCTTTACGCGGTTATGAAACCTGTATAAAAAAGTTAAACTTGTTGCTACTGTTAAGCTTTCTATAATAGTCTTCCAGTAATTATGTATATAAACGGGACGTAGCACAACCCTTTTAATTATTTAACCGGAAACAAATAATAAAAAGGTTCGTGCTAACTCCCGTTTATATACATAATTGTGTGTTTAAAGCGCGAAAGTTTAAAAAAAAAGTCTACCAGTGATGAATAAAGAAATATATATAACAGGTATTAAAAAAAATAAGTAAACGTCACTCTTCCATGCTGGTCTGGGAGAAAAGAAAAAACGTAGAATGTGCTAGCTACTTCTCTTCCCGCGCATATCGTAAAAGCCGATCGAGGGAATTGGCGAAAATCTACGGAATCGTGTCAATAGGCGATGCAGCTAGCAACCCATCACTATTTTGATTTCCGTTTTCCACCAAAATGCTAAATGTGGCCATAAGGTCTTATAGACTTAGGCTCTGTCTACCCTGCGAAGGAAAAAGACGTGATACTATATAAGTATGTATGTATGTATGTAAACGTACCTTCTGCCATTACCGTGCCTTCTTTTTCTTCGCCGTCTCCGACTTGTATTTTCTTCATTTAAAACTTGCAAACTCTCAGTCGGCTTCAATAAGTCGTTCGGCTCTTCATACTTGTTAACTAACTCTTGCTTAGTCTTATTAATAATTAACTTATCTATACTATCATTCTCTTCATCTTGCTCATTAGTTGGCAGTACTCCGTTAGTTGGAGCAGGGGCCACCGTCACGTTTTCGGGCATATCTTTAGGCTTGATGTTATTGTTAGAATCACCTGTAATCTCACGACTGTTACTCTGTATCTTATTTGTAACTTCGTCCATTTTACTAGAAAAGTTAGCTAACTGTATATGAGGGTATAACTCGTCTAAATTGAGAATGTTATCAGTGGAGACGTTAACGACTAGAACGCCGTCTTGCTCAAGACTCTCGTATTCAGTTAAATTCTCGGTGGCCGTTTGATTGGAATGGTCAAGTTTATTCTCTTTGACTGGACTTGATATGTTGTCGATGGTTTCGCCTGGAGGTAGTTTCCCGTTTTTCATTAGTAGTGACTTGTCTAGTCCCGATGGTAAGGTCTGTAAATAAAATCTGTGATAAATAAATGGGAGTTCCTTAACAATGCACAAGAATAAAATATGTAAGTCTACGATGTATTGATATGGTGTTTTATTAGACTCAAAACATTAGAAATACAATACATATTATCATGTCTTTGTCCCTAATTAATTTAGAAAATTAGAAATGGCTATGCTTTGAAGAATTTGTGAGATTAACCTCCATATCGCAATATTCAATTCCATATGCGCTTCCGAGAAATAGCCTTATGTAAAAAGAAGATTTTATTGATAACTAGTTATCCGCCTCGGCTTTGCACGGGTGCAATAAATTAAACATCTTCCTCTTGAATCACTTTATCGATTAAAAAAAACCGCATCAAAATTTTATTTTGCATTCACAACGCTATTTTGGTATTATACTCTTATGCATCAAAATCAGTTGCGTAGTTTTCAAAATCTAAGCAAACATAGGGACAGACAGTGGATAGCGACTTTGTTTTATACTATGTAGTCATGTTTTCGCGATTGTTACACATTTAAATTAATCACTTAAATTAAGTTTAACGAGCAGGTATGTTAGTGTACATGCGAACATGAAAATTGTGTATAGTTTTCAAAACGTTAGGAATAATAATAATGTAAAAAACACGATTACACCGTATTTAGTAATTTAATGTAAACATATTAATTAATATTACTTTCAAGAAAATAATGAGTACATAACCTAACGAAAAAATAATTTCAACAAATAACGAACCGTATTAAATTTACCACAAGGAAAACATTAATAAGTTTTTAAGTTTTAATTAGCTACAAAGTCTGGAGTAATTACGACAACATTACTTCAGTTCCTAACATCAGTACTAACTTATAATATGTATGTATTTCATTTGTTTGCATTATAATGTAAGCTTATTTTACATGTGGAAAATGCGTTATGCATACTGATCTGCTACGGGGGTACAGAACAGTTATGCGGGACTCGCACCCGCTAAAAACCACAACATTGCTCTCTCCAGGCCATATCACCGGAATGGTGGGCACGGTGGAGCTACCACCAGTCTTCTACCATAAAAAATTTGATTGACAGCCACCGTGGTCCAGTGGTTAAGGCGTTTGCCTGTTGACCCGGGGGTCGTGGGTTCGATTCTCACCGGTAGCATACTTTGTTTAGTGGTTTCCAGTTTGGTTAGGACATTGCAGGCTTGAATCACCTGATTGTTTGATAATAAAGATGATTCCGTGCTTCGGAAGGCACGTTAAGCCGGTGGCCCTGGCTGCCATCTGGTAGTCGTTAAAGTAACCACGTCAGAGGCCGAGAGGCGGTTCCGAAAAACTTTGACACCAGGGTGTGCATGGTCGATTGATCGTGACACCTATTTGAAATGATGATGAACATTAAAAGTAATCTTGGCCGATGTGAGACTCTAACTTGCGTCACTCAAACATGAGATGGTTCTGTTAACCGATGGATCGAAATTACTTAAGCTATTGATACCTATGTTTTCTTAGTTTATAAAATTATGTTTTGCTGCACCATCGCCTATGTTGTATAATTTCCATCACCTTAAGGTTGACTGGAAGAGATCGCTTAGCGATAAGTTCGTCTTTGGACCAAATATAAGTTTTTGTTTTCCGATTATGTTTAATTAATTTGGTGCAATAAATAATTTTTCATTCATTCATGCAAATAATAACTTCAAGGAATAATTTAGAACTTACTTTAGTCATGAGCATAGCGTCGTTGTATTTCTTAGGCTTTTCCTGTGACAGATATATGGGCTGTTTGGTCCTCTTCCTCAAAATGTCTGGTAAGCCCTCCTCTTCGACTTGCAGCCCTTCAAGGAGAACCTCTTTTTTTAGTCTCTCAACTTCTTCTTGTAAGGATTTGTTGATTTTGGAAGTCGATGGCGTGTTAGATGGTCGCTTGAAATAGTCATCTGGAATCGCGATGTCGCCTTGGAAATTATCTGCAACAAAGAAAGAGATATTAAGATATTTACATCATAAACTCAAACAATCGTAAAAAGTGCGTGTAGATGAAACGTTAAGATGTTTTTAGGGAAATCATAAGTCAACCCACCCTTTTTTGACAGCCTACGTGGTCCAGTGGTTAAGGCGTTTGCCTGTAGACCCGAGGGTCGATTCCCACGGAAAGCATACTTTGTTTAGTTGTCAGGCAACGAAGTGATCCTATAAGGGTTCCGTTTTAAATAAAACCAAATATTGTATTTTTGTAGGTATCCATCTTGCTTATTTAGTTATATTTTTTATAGACATATAAAATTTGGTAGTTGCCGCTGAAAATATCAAGTGATTCGCGACGAAACTTTTTCTGGATATAGCTTTTTTGCTATTTTATTTAGCTAGGTTTTAAATATTTTTTTGAAAATATTTTGATGTAACCATTTATTTTGGTCTTTGAACTATACTTCTTATTTTTTTAGGCTAGTATTCCATGAAAAATAAGGCTAACTGCGCGACGAAAAAATAAACATTTTGCGGTATTCTTCTGACGCACAGCGCCTTATTGGTGACTGACTTCTGACCTTATTGTTGACTGACGACTGAATCCTTTTATATTAGAAGGAAAATAAATGAGGCTCCCAATAAAATAAAAGAAACCTGGAATGTAATAAATAAAGAAACTGGTAAAATTAAATCTAAAAACCACATTAGTCAAATTAAATGCGGCAATAAAATTAATACCTCAACTAAAGAAATAGTACAAGTTTTTGAGGACTTTTTTACCAACATCCCCTTAGACCTTACTTCTAATATAAATTCTTCTAAATATAAAGCTGAAGACCTACTTAGAAATAATGTTCCTCCTTGTAGTGCTAAATTTATTTTTTACCATATTTGCCCCAGTGATATAGTCGATGCACTCAAAGAGCTAAATCTTAAAAAATCTGAAGATCACTGGGGAATGTCTGTCAGTATTGTGTGCCATATTATAAGTATTATTGCTGCTGATTTAGCATTTATATTTAATGAATGCATTAATGAAGGTATATTTCCTGATTTAATGAAATGCAGTAAATTATTACCCTTGTTTAAGAAAGGAGAAAAGTCAGACCCTAGTAATTATAGACTTATTTCCATTTTGCCGGTATTGAGCAAGGTGTTTGAAAAGATAATGCTTAAAAAAATGCAGCTTTACTTTAAGAACCACAACATTTTCCATAGCCAACAATTTGGCTTTACTGGCGGAAAGTCGACCACCGATGCGGGAGTAGCCCTAATTACTCATATCTATAACGCATGGGAGAATTCACAGGATGCCATTGGTGCATTTTGTGATCTCTCAAAAGCATTTGATTGCGTTGATCATCAGACACTTTTGCTCAAGCTCCGGCAATACGGGTTTGAAAATAAGTCCATTGAATTGATAGAATCATATTTAAAAAATAGGCTTCAGACAGTCGAAATAAATTACACAAAGTCTAAAGGAACTAACTTAAAAATAGGTGTGCCCCAAGGATCCATTTTAGGCCCATTCCTTTTCTTAGTTTATGTCAACGACCTGCCTTATATGGTTGAAAAACAAGCGGGAATAGTGTTGTTTGCGGATGACACGTCTCTAATTTTCAAGTTGGACCGCGCTAGCGAAGACGTTCAAGCTACAAATAACACTCTATCTGCCATCTCAAATTGGTTCTCAGTCAACAATCTCTTGATGAATGCGCAAAAAACCCAATGCATTCGATTTACAGTCCCCAATGTGAGGCAGTCCAACGTTGACATACTAGTTGAAGGTAAAATACTAGACTTTGTAAATGATACCACCTTCTTAGGAATCACAATAGACTCTAAATTGCAATGGGGCGCTCATGTATCAAAACTTTCGAATAGACTTAGTTCCGCAGCATATGCTGTTAGAAGGATTAGACTATTAACAGATGTGGCAACTGCTAGGCTTGTATATTTTAGCTATTTTCATAGTTTAATGTCATATGGATTACTTCTCTGGGGAAATGCAACCGACATTCAAACTATTTTTATATTACAAAAAAGGGCAATCCGTGCCATCTACGGCTTGAACACGAGGGATTGGCTCAGAGATTTGTTCAAAGACATAAATATTTTAACGGTAGCCTCACAGTATATACTCGAGAACATAATGCACGTAAGGAAAAATTACGTCATTCAAAAAAAATTGTGATGTAAGAGATAGACCCTTGCGTAACGATCATAAACTATTTCTACCGCGGTATCAGCTTAGCAGAGTTAGTGATTCGTTCATGGGGAACTGTATACGTTTTTATAACAAGTTATCAAAACCAATCCTAGATATGCCTGATAGAAAATTCAAAGGTTATGTAAAACAGTTACTTTGTAAAAAGGCCTATTATAGTACTAAAGATTGCCTGAATGACAATAACATTGGGCAACACGCAGACACCTCGTAGTTTTGTATATATGACTATATATTTGGTACATTCGGTACAAAATATTTTTAAAGATGACATTTATAAAATTTCAATATTTTGACATATTTTTTATATTCATATATTATTTTCTTAAACATCATTTTTTAAAAATTCAATTTACAATGACTATAAAAAGGACAATGTATACTCAGTCCACATACCTAGTTTTTAAGATAAACTAAAATTGTAAGTTGACGTCGATTGGAGAAAATGCGCTATGCAGTTTGTTGCCGCTTCTTCTGCACTCCGCTTTGGAAGCGGCATTAAACTTAGCCATAAGTAAATTACTGACGTCAACAATTCTCAGTTGAAAATATATGACAATTAATAAGTGTCCAAATGACCTATGTTAAATAAACGTTTTTGCATTTTGATTTGCTTTGCTTTTGCTAGTGACTTTGTAATTGAGAGGACAATGTAGAGTTGCAACACTTGTGCTCGTAATTGAATGAATATTGAATCAGAATGAATAGCTCTCCATTGAGGCAGTAAACTTTTTCCAATCAATAAACAAAATAATTGGTCATTTTCCTCTACTAATTGGACAATTAAGATTCACTGAATATCATTTGTAATCAATCAGCATTTTGCAGTTGCAATCAAAAGGGAATAGTTATTGGCGGAAATTCAAATTTCAAATATCGAAACTCAAATTCCTAATTTAAATTCAAATTGATTATGACAGCGCCGATTGCATTCAGCCATTAACAACATTGTACATCTGCCGCGATCGTAAAATTTAACGACCGTCGACGCGTGTCTATGCCCCAGCTGTTGCCTAACGCTGGCTGGCAATTAATTAATTGTCTATGTATGCTTACACGGCGCGTATTGGACAGGCGGGTTTACGATAGCGACGGGCTCTATGAATATTCATGCTGAGGTCGTGTTTGAGGATTGAATTTGATTACATGGATGCTCGTAACAATGGGTATTGGTGCGATTCGATCTGAGCTTGCCACCTTTTAATACCGATGCAATTTTGGTAGACAATGCCTTACTAAATATTTACTGACATAAGTTTAAAAAAAAAGTGGAATTTATGATCATGAACGTTTTTCTTGATATAGGTGCAATGATATGTCATCATAAACCTTTTGTAGCGGCCAAGTCACGCATTCTATACTGTATGCACAATTCTTTGTTACAGAAAATACTAAGTCATCCATGACCACGCCGTAGACTCGTAGGCAGAGGTTACGATGGCTCTACGGTTTTCGTAGTAGACTACGCTGTAGACGCTACATCGTAGGCCGTAGTCTACAACTACTACGATGTAATGACAGAAATTTCGTAGCTTTTTTCGTTTCTTGTAAACTGAAGAATACTAAGACAAAGAAGTCATCTGCTCTTAAAAATGCTATAACAAAAGAATACGGGTTTTCATTATTTACTTACATTTAAAGTAATATACTAAGTAATTTGTTACTCCAAATTATTAAAAAGTTATTTTACTTACAAAAATATAAAATTTGATTACGTGCTTTAAAATTCATATGCTCAAAAACCATATGTACTTAAGACATTGAAAGTTGAACAAAAGCCTGTAAAAAGCTACGCATACACCTACATTAGCTCAATTTTAGTGATGGGCAATAAATAATTAGGTAGCGTACAAACATTTTTCGTCGTATTTTTTTTCTAACTGAATCGTAAAATATATCGGAACGTAGTCAAGTACCGAAATACCTGACGCCCTCTAACTATCTTGAATTTTATTTTAAACTAAAAATATATTCAGAAAGTCATCATTAAAATATTTCTGAATGTATATTTTCATTTTAATATAATTTTAAGTTTCAGAGAAAATCCAAGACAGGTAGAGGGCGTCACGTATCTCGGTGCTTGACTGCTGTATAAGAGGGCTTGGTCTGGTATCTCGGTACCTAACTATTCGTACGGTCACCTGCAAAAGTACCATACATAGCCTTAAGGTGAAAATCGGTTGCATTAGGGAGGCATATATATTTAATAATATTATAAACCATGCTACATGTTAAGAGCCCGCCATATGCCAGGCGGCGTGGCGGTACAAACGCGGATGGTCTAAACGCGTTGGCTACTTTGGATATTTTCGTTTTTTAGGAATATTCAAGGGTTATTCGTAAAAGAAAAACATATGATGGCTGCCTTATCTGTAATGCAATAATAATCAAAAGTTTCAAGGTTAATTTTAATGTATTTGGTGAATAATGCTATATACCGAGCAAATTAGACGTGATTTGGAGGCAACTTTGCAATTTTTACTATCGAGAAAATTTTACGCAATTGTTTTTGCTATGGTTATGGCTCATAATATGTAATTCTCGCTACAGTAAACCATTGATGGAACGGGATTGGTACAGCGGCCAACAATGTAGTGTCCGGCTTTGTTGTGCACTCCGTAGTTAAGTAAGTCATCTACCTACATACATCGTATCACGTTTTTTTCCCTTGCGGGGCAGAGAGATTTAGAAGTCTATAAGACTTTATGGCCATATTTAGCATGTTTGACGTGTTGTAGAAGGGAAACGGAATTAAATAGTTTATTGACATAATTTCGCAGATTTTAGCATAATCCCTCGATCGGCTTTTACAATCAGAGAAGCAGCCGGCACTTTCTACGTTTTTTCTGCATACTTGTTTTAAAAATGTTGTAAAGACTCAAATGCATATCACTTCTGCTTTTGCAATGGTGAAAGATAGAATAATTTTATTTCAGATCGTTGAGCAAAACCGTAGACAATTGGTGATGTTAATAGATTTAGGTCTTACTTTGCTGCATCCGTTGAGGCTGCAGCAATATCGGCGTCGAGCACGATGGCCGATATTGTTGCAGCCTCAACAGACGCAGCAGTATCGACCAGGGTTCAACTATTGGTGGCGGGCATGAAGGGACTAACAGTAGTGGGTGGGCGCTGGCCAGCAATAGTTTGCATGACTAACTGGTGGCGGAAGTACGCAAAGTAAATTGTCTCAAATTAAATTGGTGATGCATGCCACTTGCATGTTTTTGTAGCTACCACTAACATATATGTAAAATACCCTGTGAAAATAAATTTCAGATGCTCAGATAATACGGTCAGGGGTGTCATCTTCAACTGAATGTCCAGTGGTTGCAATCTGCGCTACTTGCTTTTTCCCCATTAATTTGAGTGAGTAGTATCCCACCTTCATTCTCTTCCCAAATCCAAATTCCTATCCTTTCCCAATTTAAAAACGCTTCAGATGGGTAGAAGCTATGGAAGCACAAGTCAAAGAAACTGCACTTGCCAACCCGTCTGCCAAGCGTAGTGAGTGGCAATATCCTTCCATAGAACGAAGAACTCTGGAGAGAGACCTTTGTCCAGCAATGAACTCTTTACGGCTGTAATGATGAATCTCAGATGCAAAAATATATAAATATATTTGTGTTTTAACGTAATGTCCGTCCAAATAAACACAAACTATATAATATATACGAGCTAGCGTACAGTATTAGTTTAGGTCGATGATACTTTGACGTCACGCGGGCCAGCGTTTGTAACCTACATCCTTACTAATATTATAAATGCGAAAGTGAGTTTGTTTGTTTATTTGTTCGTTTGTTTGTTACGCTTTCACGCCGTTACTACTTAACCGATCATTATGAAATTTTGCATACAAGTTCTCTTGAGTACGGAGAAGGACATAGGCTACCTTTTATCCCGAGAAAAAGTACTATTCCCGAGGGATCGACATTGACGCGGGTGGAGCCGCGGGCGAAAGCTAGTACTCCATATTTTGTAATTATTTCTATTGTAATAAACAGTGTAATAAATAATACCAGTGTAATAAACGTATTTCGTGGTATCATTCAGGTTTTACTACTGACATCCTTGACACCTGCATTCAACATCCCTAACATACCGTATCCACTTAACATCTGCATCATCTACATGTGCTGTGACCATACTGTCCGGTACAATATAAGTGCAAATGATCATGTCTGTGTAACGTATTAATACATTGTTTTGTTATGACAAGAACTTTCGTAGATGCCTACGACACGTCTACGCATTCTAAATTGTATGCACAGTACAGTTGAAGTCTACGCGTATATTGTAGAGCTTTGGTAGTTGACTACGCCGTAGACTCGTAGACGGAGGCTACATTGGCTCTACGTCGTAGTGTTTTCGTAGTTTACTACGCCGTAGGTGCTACATCGTAGACCGTTATATAGATTTCATGACATTTCGCCAGAAATTATGTTAGTTTGGGCTTCCTTAACAAAAGATTATTATGAAATTTAGTATACACAATATAAAAAACTACACATCATTGAATTAATGAAGTAAACTTTATCACACCAAAAAAGGTATTTATAAAATAATTATTTATTTATACAAATGATGTATAAGCCGCACATTTTTTTTTATTTATGAAGCGAGACTAGATTTCCGTATTCTATGGGCCAATAGAAATGGGTGGCATTAACGGCCAAGTGTTCTACGTAGGTAAAGCGTTCTGACTTGCAGATCCGCTCTCAGCCGGGTGCAGCTGAATAATTTCGTGCAAATGAGAAGATAATTCTAATTGCAAGAACTATGTTGGCTAGCTCCGTGGCGCAGTGGTTAACACGCCAGCCTTTCGATCCCCGGTCAGGTCATGATGGAAAACGATCTTTTTCAGATAGGCCCGGGTCTTGGATGTCTATCTCTATACGTATTTGTAATAAAATAGAGTATCGTTGAGTTAGTATCCCACATCCCACAAGTATCCCACAAGTCTTGAACTTACTTTGGGGCTAGCTCATTGTGATTTGTTCGTATGTATTTATTTATTATTATGTAGATGTTATGCTCTTAATACATCAATTCATTTTAAGTCAATAATGATTCACTTTTGTATAACCTTTTTTTTATGTTATCGGACGGCAAACAAGCAAGCTGGTCACTAAATGGGGAGGGGAGGGGGAAGGATGAGCCTCCGGCTATCTCACTCACCAGACGAAGTATAGAAGCGGTAAAGATTCTACTCAGACGTCGATTTTCTGTGAGAGTGTGGTACTTCCCCAGTTGAGCTGGCCCATTCATGCTACTAGCAATTCATTTAGCCGGTAACGTGGCTCTACCACGACTAAGTCCATAAGGTACTTATACTCGTGGGATGTCACATTTATGTTGATATATAATGTTAAGCGAGTCACATTGTCTCTTAGGCTCGATTCTTAAACTCGTGAGTTTTATTATAACTTATTTATAAACTGTTATGTGATTTTGTATAAAATATTTTAAAAATTGTTTCCAGTCTATGTGGCAATAAAAACAGGCTAATAAACATCTATATTCCTGCCATGCTGGTCTAGTAGTAGAACGGAATGTACTAATTGCTTCACATCCCGCGCTGATCGTAAAAATCGATCGAAAGTTCCTGCTGACTAACATGCTAAACGTGGCCTTTAGATCTTATAGACCTGGACTCTGTCTACCCCGCAAGGAAAAGAGACATGATTGTATGTATCTATAACAATAGATGTATATCGAATTGCAAAAGTGGCCTTTTAAGTGCTCTCCTTTCCGGTATTAAAACACACAAGTCACAACAACAAACCCAACCTGGCCAAAATACATTATTCATGTTCTGAAGACATAAAAACTTTTAAAAATCTTTGTTTGTAATGACGACCCTCTCTTGTGAACTCCTCGAGCCTTATTTTTGAAGTGGTTGAATGAAATCGACCACTTATTGTGACGTCAGCACTCGTTGCACATTTACGTTCGATTATTGTTTTTGATGTTCGGAAGGTAAAGTCAGCCTATGCCCTTTTCCGTACTCCAGAGAACTTGTATGCAAAATATAATGATTCATGATGATCGGTTCAGTAGTTACGACGTTAAAGCATAACAAACAATTGAACAAATTTACTTTCGCATTTATAATATTAGTAAGAACAAGAATATGCAGAAAAAGTCGTTAAAAAGTCGTAATGGTAGCAATGATAAAAAACTGGTTACTAATCGTAGCGTATGATCAAACATAATTGCAATAACCTACTAATTTTGATTCTATGACATCCTACACGTAAATCAATTCGTCCTATTTACAGTAAAGAGAAGTTTTAAAGGTTTCTCGCTTTGGTATATTGGTTCATCCGGTTCTGTTAAATAACAAATTGAACCATGTGCAGGAAGGACGTTGAATCAGTCGTCAAACCCATCATAAGAAATTAATGTTGCAACTAAAAAAATATTTATTTGATATTTTTATGTATGTAAGATTTTTATGTGATAACGGTGGAAGAGGTGCACATAAGCCGAACGCTTAGGCTGATCGTGCCTCTCTATCGCTTATTCCGCACTCTCGTTTGCATGCGGAACGTGACACTTTTTCATACATGCAACCGTTCATGATTTATAAGATGTAATCAGGTCAAAAAAATACATTCGGGGCTAAAACAAGTAGCATGGATTTAAAAAAAATCATGTGGTGATCTGATGATTCGCATTCGTTGCGGTAAGAGCATTTCAGAAATCGATTCTCTGGATATAAACGGGCGTCGCAGACCTATTGGAGTTATAAAGTAAATGAATTATTCATTCTCTAAACTAAAATAACGTTCAAGGAGGAAATAACAAAAGTTTGAGGTAAGAAGTGTAATTATCGTCTGACTGTATTAGCCAACCATTACATCACTTTGTTTTCAAAAGGGTAATCGACCAAGAGAACCTACCTTTTAGTCTAAAAATCATTATTTAATTCGTCCTCTTTAAGCTAGAATAACGAAAACTCTGCGAACAAAGATAATAAAAATTATTAGATATAATATTTTTTATCAAAACGTGTTTTCATCTTACATTTTTGGATATGAAATAGTCAAAAATCATATTATTTAGATTTGGAACTCCTAATCAAAATATTTTGCGAGATAAATAAGGTTCAGAGCGACCATATTTATAGTAGTATCGTCTTAAAGATTTTTCGCAATCAAATAGGATTTAATAATTTAGTATAAACTCTATTTGTAAAGGTGAGGTTCTATTCTAGATTCGAAACTAAATGACACAAAATATATAAGTACCATGATATAACTACACTTTTTCAATTTGAGCGATAAGATTCTGTTGCGGCTGTGCGATGTTCCGAGTCAGAATTTGTGGCGGCTGTCGCTGACAGCTTATGAAATATATCTGGAGTGCTATTTTAGAACAGGCGGGTCGCCAAAGTCCAAGACTTTTACTTTTGCAAGTCGTCTTTCATGTCACCAAATTGTTATTTTTAAAATCATTGCCTTAGCAGCAAGACTTTTCTCCTTTACTTTTAATAGTATACAAATAGTATAAGTTACAAAAGCATTCTTTTTCTCTTATTAGATGAATTCGCCAGTTCAAATACTGCCCATGAGGAATTTTTTCATCATACATTATTTCTTTATTTAATAAGAGTAGGTCAGAAAAGCATTATGAATGCTTGAAAATCCTTTAGAAAAGTAGTTTTTTCTCTTCGCATCCGCAATAAATATCTACTTATATCATAATCGTAATCGCAAAACAAACAACGATTAATAAATGCGGCGTTATCTGTACTTGTACGTTTTGTGGGACGCCGAGTTAAAAATAACACCCCTGTGGTGACCCTGCTGATCGCAGGCGATACTTTACGTTATGAATCGATACATTAAACAATTTCAGCGTTCAATCGATTTGAGGGACTATTATGTACTATAATAGGATATTTAAATCGTAATATCTCTTTTTACCCGCATACCAGAAAGGTTACTTAAGTATAGATTGCTTTATTTTAAATTCCAGAGGCAAGTTATTATTCCTATAGGATATGAACTCAAAAATTATTGTCATTTTCATACAAAAGTGTTCTGCCGGCCCTTCAACTAGTATGAAAATGTCAAAAAAAGATTGTATTCCCAGCATTCCATAGGAAAAGTTGTTCATTTTTACGGGCTGAGTCACCCCTTCACGGGAACGTCGTTGGATATGTTACACGCTGTATAGCTTGGTTAGGTACCACATTTTGTAGTAATTTTACTCGTGATAAAATCTCTTATTGAAAGTGCAATTTTTGACTAATCTTACTTTGTTTACGTTAGATTAGTTTTCCGTTGTGTTAGAGCCACGCTACCGACAACATTCATTTTTGCTAGTAGCATGAATGGGTCGGCTCGTCCGGGGTAGTACCACACTCTCACAGAAAATCGACGTTTGAATAGAAGCTTTACCACTTCTATGCTTCGTTTGGTGAGTGAGAGAGCCGGAGGCCCATCCTTTCCCCATGTCCTTTCTTCCACTCATTGAAAGGCAACGCTCCTGTTACGCCCTGTTGTTGCAGTTGTCCATGGGCAGCGCTGGTCACTTACCATCAGGTAACTCGCTTGCTCGTTTGCCGTCCTATATCATAAAAAAAGATACCTCAACTTGAGGGTGCGTGGTAGAGAATAAAAATCCATTAATAAACCTGTTTATTGGCATTATTCAAAATGAGAGGCTTAATTACACAAAATGTATGTATAATATAACTCAGCAAAACATATACAATATTGCAGTTGACTTTTGCTTCAGTTACTAATATAGTATAACTAATATTGAATTTGAAGTTATCTTCCATTCTTCTGTGTTACCTACAAAATTCATCCGCGTCGGATCTCGGATACGTTGATATATTGGGCAATTTTTATTCGTCAGTTAAATCATTTTCGCTGCATAAATATTTCCTATGTGATTTTTCGTTGAGTTTATTTTGTATACGCTCGTGAACAGGGAAAATATGCATCGTTTTAGTTCATCGATAAAAGCATTTATTTCTTATTTTTACTTAGGTACTTTTGAAGTTGTTGTTAAGTTGTATATGATGCTGAAGATTGTGTAAGTTATAAATCAATGAATACAGACAAAGCTTACAGATTGAGCTAGCCCCAAAGTAAATTCGAGACTTGTATTATGGGATACTAACTCAACGATACTATATTTTTGTAACAAATAATTATATAGATAAACATCCAAGACACAGGCCAATTTGGAAAAGATCATTTTCTATCTTGATCTGACCGGGGATCGAACCCGGGAACTCTGCTGTGGCTGCCTGGCAAGTAGGCTAAGTCGAGAAAAGCTTGAGATTGATGTGTTGAGACGTTGAAGTTATGTGGTTGAGTTGATGTTGACTTAAACGCAGTACACGTAGTTAGTAGACATTTATAAGCACCTAACAAGAAACTAACGTAAAATTTGGCAAGCACCTAAAATGTATTTATTTATGTATTTACCATCTATATAAAATATGGGTCTATCACCCCCAATATTTAAAGTACCTGGGTGACTGAGCTCCGTTTGGGGAAGTTACCTAGGGTTGGGACCTACTCGTAGCTAGATAGATCTTTCACCCCAATAAGCTCTATTTCATGGTCAGGGGCGTCATCGTCAACCGCCTGTCCAGTGGTTGCAGGTATGGCATCGGGTTCGCGCGCCCAGCCAGGCTACTTGCTTTTCCGTTTCATCCGAGTGACTAGTAACCCAATAACTTCATTCCCTTCCGAAATTCAACGAATTCCTGTCCTTCCTCAACTCAAAAATGTTTCCGATGGACAACAGCCGACCCGCCTGCCAAGCGTGGTGGGTATGGCAATATCGTCTCATGGAACGAAAAATTCTTGGGAGACGCCTTTGTCCAGAAGTGGACTTTTAATGGCTGGTATTATAATGATAATGACGACTAAATTTCTAAAGCCAATTTTTTTGAAGTGAAAACTTCTTTATTTGCCTTGTGCACTTTTGGGACGGCCACGTGACTTGATCGAAAATTCGTTAGACAGACACATGACCTGAGACCGCCGGCGCGGAGTAGGAGAGGAAATAATATATCCCCCTTTTTCTACTGCGCGGAGTTTTCACTTCTGCCGGCGCTCCCAGAGTGCAACCCGTTGTTTTTTTTTGTGTCTGTCTCCAACATCAGGTATATTGTTTGAGCTTTCCAAAGGTATCTGACAATGCGCTGGTAGAAAAGTGATTTTATCCGTAACAAAAAAGAAGTGAACATTTATTTGGCCGCAAATTCCCGAGTTCCATGTGTAATAAGGATTAACGGTAACCGCTTATTGACAATGAGCAATAAAATATCGGCAGTAAAAGCTGTCTTGGGACGTAAAGGAATCGGATAAAAATAAGAAAATACGAATCTTTGCTTGGTTCAAATAAAAAGAGCAGTGGAAAGGTTACGGGTCGTCTTTTGGTAGAGTCAGAAAATAGATACAGCATTCTTTCTATAACATGTTCTTCTATGTCATGACAAGACTATCAAAAACAATGAAATACTGATGTATAGTTGATGTATTTCGTATATTTAAAAGCATGTTTAAAATAAGAGGCTATAATTAAAGTGAAAGACGAAAGTGCGAACTACTGAAACGTGAAAGAACGAAGGTGCGAAGAGCTGAAATGCGAAAAAAGAGATGAGAATAATACTTAGTCTACCAGTAATAATTTTACCACTTTCAGCATTACAACTACAATCTGTTGCATCTTTTTTAGTGATACCTGTTGCATCTTTTTTAATGTTATACAAAGATTTTGTTTACTTGATTTTGCTCTTAACTATCTGTCATTATACTTAGTATCCGACGATTTTACTTGGTATATCGTGTTTCGTACCGTCGTTGTCCGTAAGCTGTTTTATTTTTACCAATTATGTCCATTTGTTGGGCAAAGGCCTGTCTATCCTTGGAGATAGTTTTCCAATTTTTATCGTGTGTTGTAAAGTCTACCTATCTTCATCTTCGGCGTCCTCGTTTCCGAGGCCAGTCCACATGAACCCATTCTTTTAGTTGTAGTTGTTTTGCCCATCTATCTATATTTAGCTGTCTTTCTCTACACATCCATTATTTTGGTCTTGGAGCTAATGGTGCTATTGCGTATGCAATCCGCTCATATAATGCCCAATATTAGCTCGCAAAGCCCGATACGAGTTTGGATTTTGTGATCAGGTCAAAAACCAGCTTTGCACACCATAAGATAAGAATAATTTAATAATGATTCACATATCAAACGATTTGCGTTTCAATGATAGTGTCGCCAAGGGACCAGAAGCATTTCCAGGCATTTTGAACCCCTCGTTCTATCTCCTTATCCTATTTTTTCACCAACATTAATTAGGTAATTTTAACAACATTAAATTAGGTCTTAATCTGTAAAATATTTCTATAATTTTATAAATTGTGTATGATATGTACCTGTGTATAGCAATAAATGGCTTTTTATTTGTTAATGTAGTCATCCACATATTAATTCGCCTGCCCGGACGTGAGCTAAGTCTAAGACCTAAGTAGTGTATGGTCTAAGACCTGTTTATTATGAGTCCAGCCTTGAGGCTTACCGTGCATAAGTCTTGCAGCATGTTCTCCAGTTGTGTTTGATAAAAAATAACTAGCTTCCACAAAATGATTATGCAGACACCATTTCAAAATATACTCAATTACGTTACATTTCACAAATATGGCCTAGCGAGTATCTACCAACACTTAACTCCGTTGTATTATTACTAAACCCACTTCACCACCGATTCAACCCGCAGCTTATACGGGGTATAATTGAATCCAGCTATATGACATCAAATGACAATGCACACAATAAAGGCAACCACCCCAATTCCACAGCAAATAAGATTCCCACAAGACGTTCAGAAACTTGGCGGCGAAATCACAGCCGTAAAACCTTAAGGGCATTGCAAACTCGATACCTTTGGCGATGGCCAGCGACTTTGCAGCCGCGTTTAGGCCAAAAATCAAGTTTCGGCAGTTTGATGATTTTTTTTGCCGTTTTTATCGATAACGGTACGGAACCCTTCGTGCGCGAGTCCGACTCGCACTTGGTTGGTTATTTTTCTTGTTATGTATGCTAGTGGTCGTAACCAATAAAATGACACAGTTTTCATGCTGTCTAAACTGTCGTAGCTGAACGTCTACTATCATCTATCTAACGAAATAGGAAACAATATAAAGTTAAAAACTACGACTTTTTCGGGGATATTTCAAACTTTCACGGGGGAATGTTTAAATATTTCATTTGTAAATTATACTTTCTTGGAATTTACATAAAATCATCATCATCATCTAATTGTGTTGGTTTATAAGGGACTATAGTTAGCGATGCTAATATATGGCGAGCGATAATTATCGCAAAAAAACTTTTGTGGTTGATGTAGATGTAATGACCATTAATTGTTTTCTACCTTTGCTCTAAAAAACAAAAAGTAGTGTAGCTAGTGTAAATGCAAATGCGTGGCCATTCCGCAACTTGGTTGGGAAAGGCATGGGCTAACTCAATACTTTTAGTAAGACATGCAACTTGCGATGCAACTAAGAATACTGTATTAATTTCACTATGTAAATTAGCAATTCGGTAGTCTTGTTGTATATGTAGGGGAGGGGGAAGGTTGTACCCTTTCCCCTCCCCTCCCCATTTCCTTCCCCTAACTCCTTGAAATGCCGACAACGCACCTATCACACCCCGGTGTTGCAGTTGTCCATGGGAAGCGCTGATCACTCGTTTGCCGTCCTATATCATAAAAAAAAAAAGTACGCATTTTATACTTCAATTTACGATTAATAATGTGAAGAATATGCCAAACGATTAGTTGCAAAAAAGCGGTTTCATCTTCACTCGTCGCTCAAATAGCTTGTGCCACGTTATCAACTTTGCCAAGCCAGTGCTACAAATCTTTTATACAAAAAAATAAATAAATTGCAACTCATTAATGTTAAAAGTAGCAAGTCTGACGTGACCCTAAGACCCCTACATAAAATACGGACTCCAGTTGGATGCACATATCCGCATATAACCAGATTAAAGCGGCTCTGAGCGGCCACTTTCCCATATAAGGTTTGGATAGGGATTGTTGCAAAATAATTCCGTTTTCAAAGGCTTCTGCGCGAGTTCCAGCAATTTCGAGAATAGTTTCCACATATTGTTTGCTTTGCGACTTAAAAGCTAGAGCTAAAGCTCTGTCTAATGCTTAGGATCTATTAAATTAAGAATGCATTTATAAAGTTAAATCCTTTTAATTATTTTAGCTTTATTTAAATTAACCTTATATATACCTACATAACCTATAGTAGATACTAATACTTAAGTTGATGCCTTCGGCCATTTTCCACCATCGCACCTCACGCCATCGGCAGGGAATTCATCGCTACACCTTGTATCCTAAAAGGTTGCGTACAGTACGCTTTGAAAGGAACTTTCTTCCACTTACGCTTAAGTTGTGGAACGGACTCCCAGCCATTTTCCCGAGTGACTACAACGTGGGAAGATTACTTAATTTAGTGCGAAGGGCGTGAGAAGATTACTTCAGGGTCGGTAACGCGCGAGTGGCACCCCAGATGTTGCAGGCGTCCATAGGCTACGGTAACCACTTTCCATCAGGTGGGCCGTATGTCTGTTTACCTACTAAGTAGTATCAAAAAAAACCTGAACTGGTTTTTAGTATATATACCATAATTCTTTTTACATTATCTGCATGTCTATTCATCCTTTAGCATGAATTTATAAGGGATTTACCTTTATAAATTCACATTGCATTTACTTATATAAGATTAACTAATAATGCAAGTAATAATATAATGATATAAGTAATAGTCAATAAATTTACCAAGGCTACCTCAAAACCAGAAAAATCGTGTCACTTTAACCCCAAGCCGTTTCTGGATTTATTCCACTAATTATTCCACTTCAACCCAAACTTCAACGTTTTAGAAAGTATAATCATATATTTTTCAGCAATTAGGCATTTGTCTCCCATCTCACCTGATGGTAAGTGACGATGAAGACGAGGATGTTACATGCCTATCCAAGAGATACCCATTTATTCTACTATATGATTAACAACAAAAGTTAACAAACCTATTGCTCCAAAGACGCGGGCTAGCTAACTCAGGTTTATGCCATACTTTTAACTAATTGATACAAGACAACTTATTTGTCACTTGCCATGCTGATGGACAGTTATGAATTGCACACATCTACAGGGGTACTATTTTTTTTTGAAATGTCTATGTAGTTAGCTCCAAGTAAGCTTTCGCTACTTCACCGGGCGTTTGAGGCGAGGGCAGCACACAGGGGTACTACGCTGTGCTAGTGTATATTATATATACTTTGGCTGTGCGTGCCTCATGTTGATAACTTGTTTTTGATTTACGTACCAATCGGACGATCTATTTCGAGTGAGTTGCAGTTTGTCAAGATGAATCAGATTTTGATTACATGCGTATGATAAGGTGATGTTTGTTTTGATTGGTTCACGTTATGTGGCGATTTATGACTATTATGACCTCTCCAACCCGTCTGGCCAGCGTGGAGAGTGTGAGCCAAATCCTCTGTCAGCTCTGGCCTGGTATGGCTCCGGTAGTACAGAGAGGGTCATGCTCCTGCAGTGGAGACTAAAAAGACCTGATGATGATGTGGCGATTTACGTATATGTAGATATCCATGGGCGACGTTGACCACTTCCCATCAGGTGGCTCGTCTGCTCGTTGGCCGTCAAATATACATAAAAAAAGATGTGTTATATGCGAGACAAAGCTTTTAAAGTTTTTGTACATCTTTTATGTATTTGTATGATGAATAAATAAATAAAATAAATAAAAAAAAGGCCAGCATGAAATAGGTCCATATGAACTTAGGTTTGGTAGGGACGCAGTATTGCTAGTTGATGCAGATTATCGCCTTGCGCCTGAAAGCTGAAAGGAAAATCCGCCTTTTCACGTTAAACTAACAAAGCGGAATGCTGTCACTGCCAACGTTTGATAGACATTTCACAGGCACTGATTCTGCACTTCTGCCGGCCACTATAAAAACGGTGTACACTGAGTTAGCAAATAAACTCAGTGTACACCGTTTTCATAGTTACTTCAAAATACATTACGTTTTATATATCTTGAATCATCATCATCGTCATCATCATCAGGTCTGATTAGTCTCCACTGCAGGAGCATGACCCTCTCTGTACTACCGGAGCCATACTTGGCCAGAGCAGACGGAGGATTTGACCAACACTCTCCTCGCTGGCCAGACGGGTTGGAAAGGTCTCATTGATGTTTATGAGCTTTGTTTAGCTTGTATTTCCTAAGTCGCCTCTTACGATACTACTCTTATATCTTGAATAAAAATAGTTAATCATACAAAAGCTGCAATGTATTTTTAAAAGACTATCAAAACGTTGTACACTGAGATAGCAAATAGGCCGGCTGGTATCCGTTTATTAGAGTTTCATACCCAAAGGGTGAAAAGTCACGCTATTACTAAGCCTCCGATGTACGTCCATCCGTCTGTGTATCGATTGAGATGCAATAGGTAGAGATTTGAAATTTTTACAGAATATGTAAATGATATAAACATTAGCAGCGGCATCCTAAAGACTTTGAGTGCTAAGATAGACAATTCCATATATGAACACTGGATGAGGATCCATCTTGGCACAAATAAATAAATTTATATTTAATTAATTTTTTTTTTTATAATTTTTTTTAACTATATATTTTTAATTTTGAAAACTTTTAATTTCATGGTACAAAAATTAATCAGCAACAAGCTTATTTTATGTCGCTATAACAACGAAAAAAGAAAATAAAAAAATTAAAATATTCTGTAAATGTTATTGCTTATTTATAACTTGACCGCCTGAAATTGAGGTAACTTAATCCGCAAGATCCTGCAGAACTTAAGTTATCAAGCAGAATTACCAACTAACAAGATAATAAGATACCGCTGCAAATTCCTCGCTACAGCTAACTTGATTCAAGTTAAATTCTTGCGAGATGCTAAGTTAAATTCCCAACTTAGCTTTTTAAGTAACTTCTTGTATAGTTTAGTGCGATAATTATATTTCTGTTAAAGTGTTTTAAAATTGAAACTGTAGAAGGAGATTTCTAAAAGCTAAACTAAATACTTATAATGTATCTAAATAATTATATTAATATGAAAACAAAAACCTTGAAAACAAAGCTCGCCCATGGTTCAATGCTCAGTGCCTCTTAGCTGAAAGGCGTAAGCGGGAAGCATATTTGTCCTGGGCTGATGCCCGCAGAATCAAAGCTGATGATCTTCAAGACAGAAAGAGAGTGTATAACGCTGCTGCCAAGTCCTGCAAAAAGGTGTTCAGAAGAGCTCGTTTCGACCACGTTGGCCGTATTGGAGACAAGATAGCTTCCTGTCCCTCAGGAAGTAAAGCCTTCTGGTCTCTAGCCAAGTCAGTGGAGATGAACTTCTGTCGCCCATCGCTGCCACCATTGCAGAAACCTGACGGTTCTCTGGCCCATGGTGCAAAAGAGAAAGCAGACTTGTTTGCCAATCTATTTGCAGATAATTCGCGTCTAGATAGTAGCAATAAAAGCCCACCCCAGTTACCTTCGTTCGGCCCCAAGATGCGGGCCGCTCAAATCCACCAAAAAGAGGTACTTAAATGCATGCTAAACCTAGACGTGAATAAGGCTAGTGGACCCGATGGTATTCCAGCAGTGGTTCTGAAGCGCTGCGCACCCGAGTTGTCCCCTGTACTGACACGCCTCTATAGACTTTCTCTAGAGACTGGCAAAGTCCCAAGATCTTGGAAGCTTGCCAATGTACAACCAGTACCTAAAAAGGGAAGTCGCTCCGACCCGGCCAATTATCGACCTGTTGCGATCACCTCCATATTGTGCAGGATTATGGAGCGTGTATTGAACAATCGTCTCCTGGCATACCTGGAAACCAACGAGCTCCTTAGTGACAACCAATATGGTTTTCGCAAGGGTCGCTCAACCGGTGACCTACTGGTATATGCCACTCACTTATGGAGCGAAGCCTTGGAGGGTCACGGTGAGGCAATTGCTGTTTCACTAGATATATCCAAGGCTTTTGACCGGGTCTGGCACGAAGCTATCCTCAGTAAGCTTCCAGCGTATGGTTTACCAGAAGACCTTTGCAACTGGATATCCGATTTCCTGAGGGAACGGTCGATTCGAGTGGTTATGGATGGCTGCTCTTCCGACCTAATGGCTATTAATGCCGGGGTACCTCAGGGATCTGTTCTCTCTGCAACCTTGTTCCTGCTGCACATTAATGACCTTCTTAAATCTGGCATTATTGGCTATGCTGATGACAGCACCGTTGTAGAGAGTTATACATCTAGTGCCAGTGCAAGTCCACAAGAAGTCCAGTCTCTTAGAGAATTTATGATTGAACGGGTTAACTCGAAATTACAGAGGGTGTCCGATTGGGGAGACGCCAATCTTGTTAAGTTTAACCCGTCCAAAACACAGGCGTGTCTCTTTTCTGCAAAAAAGAGTGCTTTCCCACTTGCACCCACTTTCCAGGGTGTTTCCTTGCCGTTAGTTGACCACCTTGGGCTTTTAGGCATGACAGTCACGTCCAAACTAAGCTTCGGCCAACAGATTGAGTCGATGGCACTAACTGCTTCCAAGAAGTTGGGCATCATCTCAGAGGTTCGGCGGTACTTCAGCTCTGAACGGCTGCTCAATCTCTATACAGCCCAGGTTCGCTCTTGCATGGAGTACTGCAGTCACCTTTGGGATGGCTCAGCGAAATACCAACTTGAAGCATTGGACTCTGTTGACCGAAGAGCCCGCAGGCTCATAAACAACGACGTGGTCTCAAATAGGAAATTGCAATCCCTGGAGCATCGCCGTAAAGTCGCTTGCCTATCGGTATTTTATAGGATCCATTTTGGAGAGTGTGCGAAAGCGCTCTTTGAGCTAGTTGAACCCTCACCATTCCTCCATCGGACTACGAGGCGCAGACTGAAATTTCACCCTTTTATCGTTGGAATAACAAAGAGTCGAACTAAACGCTTTGACAGTTCCTTTTTGGTTCGAGTAGCTAAGGTGTGGAATGAACTGCCTGCGTCTATATTCCCAAACAAGTACAGTCCCGGGACATTCAAAAGTAGAATAAATGGGTATCTCTTGGATAGGCATGTAACATCCTCGTCTTCATCGTCACTTACCATCAGGTGAGATGGGAGACAAATGCCTAATTCAAATTTTGTAAAAAAAAAAAAAAAAAAAAAAATAATGTCTGCAGTCGTTTCTGCCGTAAAATTGCGAGTATATGAACTTAGTTGTATTTTAAAATTTCAGTTAAATCTCCGATGTCGTCTGTGTCGTGACTTTAAAAATGTCTAAGTAGTATTTTCATCAGTGCTGTGGGACAGCCGGGAAAGAGCTCCTAAGTTGGTGTGTAGGGTAATTCGTTCCTGGTCGTGGCAAGAATCAGCGTGGCGTGAAATCGCCTTTGTCTGAGTTGGCTTTACAACTATGTTTACAAAAGAAAAGCATTTAAGTACAACTTAGTTGACTGCCCTGGATGCACTAGTGAAATAAATATATATAAATCACACAAATTGATTTTAGGTTGGTGTTATGGGATACTATATCGACGATATTATATTTTATAACAGATACATATATAGATAAACATCCAACACCCAGGATAATATGAAAACGATAATTTTTCATCTTGACTTTACCCGAATTTTATAAGCGAGGTATTTGATTCAACTCATCATCATTTCGAGTAGGTGACATGGTCAATCGACCATGTACACCTTGGTGTCAGAGTTATTCGGAACCGCCTCTCGGCCTCTGACGTGGTTCCTTTAACGACTACCAGATGGCAGCCGGGACCAACAGGTTAACGTGCCTTCCGAAGCTCGGAATCGTCTTTATTATCAGACAATCAGGTGAAAGGAAAATCAACTAATATGTAGGAAGCCATGCAATATTTTTTTTAATATTTATTTTGCATTCACAATTAAATTTTGATATACTCTTATTTAATTAAGTAATAATATTTAAACTTATAAAAATATAATAAATAAATAAATATTTAGGGACAAATTACACAGATTGAGCCACGATATAAGTTGCGAACTTGTTTCATGTGACAGTTACTCAAATATACTAAATTTTATAAATTAAATACATACATATATAGGTAAATAAAACATCTAAGACCCAACTCAATCTGAAAAAGATAATTTTCTATTATGACCTGACCGGGGATCGATCCCGGGACCTTCGGTGTGACAGCCTGGCATGATGACCACTAGGCCACAGAGGTCTAAGATTTTGAGGTTTCTTACCTCATTATCCCAAAAACATATCAATTTATGGTTGTGTTTTGAGAGGAAAAAATCTTAGTAGTTTCGTTCGTAATTTAATCCCTCATATGCGGGAGCGCAGGAGCGCTATTTTTGAAATGACGCCGTTCGTCAACGAGCGATTTTTTCATACAAAAATCGCTTGAAGACGAGTGTCTGGTATTGCCGCATACGAGAGGTTAATGAACAGATCGATAACCGCCTGTCAGTCTGTTGGTCAATATCCCTCTTCTCAAAAACATGTAAAAGTAGTATAAAAAAATCAGGCTAAGATGGAAAATGATCTTTTTTCAGATTTACATACTGGGATGTTTATTTATATATATTTATCTGATACAACAATCTCAAAGGTGGCTGGCAAGTTATGGAGAAGACACACACAAGACAAGAAGAATTGGAAGGAACTGGGAATCTTTGTCCATAAATGGGCGACGATAGGCTGACTATGATGTTAATGATGATGATCTGATACAAAATATAGTATCGTTGAGTTAGTATCCCATAAGTCTCGAACTAACTTTGGGGCTAGCTCAATCTGGGTGATTTGTCCGTATGTATTTATTATTTTAAGGTACAGAACACTTAAAAGAATTAAGTATACGTAAGAAGATATGAAAGCTGCTCTGGTTAAGTATGGCTGTAGTAGTACAGAGAGGGTCGTGCTCCTGTAGGAGACTAAAAATGACCTGATGATGATGATGATGATGAAGTAGATATGAAAATATATTATCAATTATCTTTTTACAAAATTGAACGTCAAAGTGCCAAGCCATTATTTTTATTCCGGATAATATACGAGTCCGGAAAACAAACTTTTCGGACCAGGTGCCGTCAAGTTGAGTATAGAGATAATACAATAATTACATTTTTGCGGGCGTAATGGACCTGAGAGGTAGAATAACAAGCCTAAAAGCAGCGGAGTAATACCACTTGGGAAGTATAAGGAGAATCTAATAAGGTTGGTTAGAAATGACAATAATTTATTTTTATTTAAAAATAGTACATTACTGCAGAAGTTAGGAAGTTGGAGATTGCCGGACGAGTAGAGTTTGGCCTTGACCGGTCCGGTTAGCCGATCCCGCCGAGGCATGTATAGTGCTTTTCTTAATAAAATGTGAGGAATTAATGAAAGAAGTAATACTGGAAACAAATAAGTATTATATAAAAAACCATAACACGCTTTAAGATAAAAACTTGTTCAATATATTATATAAGATTTGTGTTGTTTAATTTTTAATGTTTGTTATCTGTTTTGTTTCCCTTAACATAAATAATATTTTTAAAAAAGAAAGAAAAACTGACACGCGCTTTTTCTTGGCAAAATCCTGACATCGCCGTTCTTCTCTATCTTGATAAATTTCTGTGTTTCTAGCGTACTTATACATCAGGGTGGTACAAGAAACGTGTTTGTTTTTTGGTGTTTATATCGTAAATTACTTTATTGTACAATGGTACCAAACCTTTAGTGTGTGAGAAAACCAAAAGAATCCGACGCGCAATTGGCCATTATTCTTTTTTGTTTTCAAAATTTCGCAAAACCAATAACATAAATGGCAGTAATTTGTAACATTATTCTCAGCAGACTGATACTGAGCAAGCATCGGAGGCGCGAACATCATTAAAACTTCGTGGAAGTAAACTTAGTTGTCTTATTATGTAAAGTTTATCGCGAAACCAGAGAGTATACAATGATAAAATTTTCTTTACAAAATGTTGGGAGTATTGATATACTTGTAGGTCACCGCGAACTTGGATCGCGCGAATAAGTTTTTATTAATTGCTCCTCGTAAATTTGAACCTCCTAGCTATATTGGAATCTGGTAATTAGAATCCCTAATGAAATACAGGATTGCAAGATTTTCTTGCAATTCTCTATTGCATTAGGGATTCTGATTCCCAGATTTCAATATTCCAATATAGCTAGGAGGTTCAAAATCACGTTGTATATTTCTGTGCGAATAGGCTCCTACGTACCTACACAAAAAACTACTTATTAGATGTTGATGTCCAAATAACTTCAAAATTAATAATATTAGCTGCATTCGTTCCAAATTTCATGTTAATTAGAGCACTAGATCGAGAGTTATCGTGGAACATACAAAGCTACAAAAAATATAGGAGTAGATACATACAAAAAAATGTGTGTTTTCCTGAACTAGATTTGAAGACTTTCGCATCGCTCGCTCAGTTAAATCGCCCAAGTTATAAATTATGAGTACTACCATTAAATAACTGATACAATGCATTGCATTGAAACCTACTCGTAATACAATGAATGCATTATGTTAGGTTTTTGACAACATTCGTGGCGCAGTGGTTCACAAGCCAGCCTGCGATATGAGAGGCACCGTGTTCGATTCTCGGCGCGTGAAAAAATTTAAACATTCAATTGGAAGCATAGGAAGCTGGGGAAGGATAGGAATATGTTGGATTTGAAAAGGGAATTAAGATACTGAGATACTACTCAAGCGGATGAATGGGAAAAAGGTAGCAGCTCGGAGAGGCGGGCGCGCGTACCCGATGCCATAGCTGCAACCATCGGCCAAGCAGTTGAGGTTGACACGCCTGCCCTAATGGCACCCCTGACCTAAACCTGGATAGGTGAAACTAAAAAAAATCAGTCACGTGTGAGTCGGACTCGCGCATGAAAGGTTCGTAACATCCTAATCCTAACTAATATTATAAATGCGAAAGTGAGTTTGTTTGTTAGTTTATTTGTTTGTTTGTTTGTTTGTTTGTTTGTTTGTTTGTTTGTTTGTTACGCTTTCACGCCGTAACTACTGAACCGATCATTATGAAATTTTGCATACAAGTTCTCTGGAGTGTGGAGAAGGACATAGGGTTTTATCCCGGGAAAAAGTACTTATCCCGAGTGATCGAGATTGACGCGGGCGGAGCTGCGGGCGAAAGCTAGTTATCTATAAAAACGGCAAAAAAATCATGTATGTTGTATGGTAGCCCCCCTTAAACATCAATTTTATTTTAATTTCATCATTGCCATTATCAATATCGAGCAAAAAACGGCAGAAAATTTGTTGTTTGTGAGCCCCTTAAAATATTTACTTTATTCTTTTTTAAGTATTTGATTCTTATAGCGGCAACAGAATATAATATAAAATATAAATATATACGTACAAATCACACAGATTGAGCTAGCCCCAAAGTGAGTTCGAGACTTGTGTTATGGGATACTAACTCAACGATACTATATTTTATAACAAATACATATATAGATACACATCCATCTGTGAAAATTTCAATTGTCAAGCTATCACGGTCCATGAGATAAAGCCTGGTGACAGACAGAGAGACGGACAGTGAAGTAATAGGGTCCCGTTTTCACCCTTGGGGTACGGAACCTTAAAATGTAAGTAAGAAATAGAAAGTTGGTGAGTGCAAATACTGCTTAATGACCAACTTATCCAAGTAACTAAACGACGATTCATAAGTGTATCTCTTGTTGCTCCCAAAACTTGATGTAATCATTACAGTGCAGTTTTTTAACACTTTAGTATTATCACACTTCAAAAACTTTTATTACTGTTATATATTTATAACCGACTCCAAAAAAGCAGGAGTCACAATTCGGTTATGTTTTTTAAATGTTTGTTCAAACGTCCATCATTTATGTACTGATTTTATAAAATCTTTTTTTGTTTGAAAGGTTATGCTTTCTAGGTTTCCATTTAAATTTTATATCAATGGTTTTAGTAGTTTGATCGAAGTCTGTTTTTTTATATGAAAGATGATAGGTATGAAAAGAAACGAGCAGAAGTGGCACAAAACAGGAATTTTAGAAAGGAATGGGGAGAACTTTGCCCATATCTGTACCTTTTTTAACTAAAAACTATTTAACTTTACGTTACCCTTAAGTTACCCTTTCAACTTTACATCGACATAAAGTTAAAAGGGTAACTGAGTATAAGTTTGTCAATATATAACTTTTCCTTTATTACCATTAGGTAGGTATGTGTCGATATCATAACACATATTTTATAGCATTCCCTTGTTAATTTTTTGTGTTCTTATAAAAGTTCAAAGTTATGAATATTTTAAGTAAGCTAAATTTTATAATAATCGAAACACGGAATACAATGAGATAATATTCCTTGATTCGATAATTATAAAATTAAGCTTAATTAAAATTTTCATAATTTTTAACTTATTAAGTATATTTAAGACATAATTCTGACCAAAATGTGCATTTGACAGCTCCGTGGCGCAGTGGTTAACACGCCAGCCTGCGACACGGAGTGCCCGGGTTCGATCCCCGGCCAGGTCAAGATGGAAAATGATCTTTTTCAGATTGGCCTGGGTCTTGGATGTTTATCTATATATGTATTTGTTATAAAATATAGTATCGTTGAGTTAGTATCCCATAACACAAGTCTCGAACTTACCTTGGGGCTAGCTCAATCTATGTGATTTGTCCGTATATATTTATTTAATTATTATTATTTATTATATTTGTTCAGATTCATCCGGGAGTTCCATATTTATCTATATACTAGCTGTGCCCGCGACTTCGATTGCGTATATTTATATGGGGGCCACGTTTTACCATAATTAGAGAAAAAATTAAGTAACCTATCCTGTGTCCTGTATATCTAAATTGTTATCCACTAAGTTTCATAAAATCCAGTCAATTCGTTTAAGAGTTTTGGAGGTACATTACGTACATACAGAAAAAAATCTAAAAATCCTCAATTTAGTTTCAGTATAATGTATAGAGCTTATAAACACGATATATCTGAAAACAAAGTAACTTACTCCATAACCAACACTTACAGATTTATTATTAGTATTGATGATTGATGATGATGATATGATGTATCCTTACTAATATTATAAGTGCGAAAGTGAGTTTGTTTGTTTGTTTATTTGTTTGTTTGTTACGCTTTCACGCCGTAATTACTGATCCGATCATCATGAAATTTTGCATACAAGTTCTCTGGAGTGCGGAGAAGGACATAGGCTACCTTTTATCCCGGGAAAAAATACTATTCCCGAGGGATCGACATTGACGTGGGCGGAGCCGCGGGCGAAAGCTAGTCTATTATAAAATATAGTATCGTTGATTTAGTATTCCACGCTCAATTTGTGCGATTTGTTTTACTGATAGTTAAAAATCCATAATCTTACTACTTTAAAATATGCATATTTTCCAGTTGGTACGTAAAAGAATAAAAATAGTTTTTTTTTTGTGAAAAGCCAGCCGCAGCTTTACGAGAATAGGAATTATTGTTGTATTCCTATTCCCGTAAAGCTGCGAGTAAAACCTAGTCAATAAAAGATCAGAGAGTACCTACATATCAAACTCAACCTGACCCCATGTAGCTTACGCTTTTGAAAAGTACCACCTATGTAGTAGATTAGAACAGGTCATCTCAGGGCCTCAAAGCCTTTGACATCGCGGCGCCCCCTTTGTGACGAGCCTCCTATGCGGTGAACTTTCAAAATAAAAGCTACAAGCTTATTTCTTCGTGGTTTTCTTTTCTTCGGTCGGATAAAAGAATGATCTTTTTATCCGAACGTTTTTGCTCGGTTGCATCCTTAGCTGTGATGCGTTAAAACTCGGGGCCCACTATATACGTAGTAACGCACAAAAAAGTGTCACGTTATGTGTGCAAAAGAGAGCGCAGAAAAAGCGATAAAACGGCACGATCGGCACGTTCGGCTTGTGACGCATCTATCTCTGTTCCACCGTTATCACGTAAAATAGTAATTATTGTCCGTGAACCGATTTTACAGACAAGCAATTCTTTTTTGACAGTGTTCATGCTGTGTTATGATTCGGCAAAAGTTTTAATGCCAAAACCTTGGGTACCGCCAACAAATATCTGTAAAAGTGAAGGGATCTATTCCCGGCTTGGCCAATTTTTTGCTGTTCTTGGCCAAGACGGGAATCGCACCCGATACCGTTCATGTCTCAGGTTGCTGTGTTAGCCACTGCGCCATGATTAAATATAAATATATACGGACAAATCACACTGATTGAGCTAACCCCAAAGTAAGTTCGAGACTTGTGTTATGGGATACTAACTCAACGATACTATATTTTATAACAAATACATATATAGAAAGGCAGCTATTCGCGAGGAGTGGCGTCGGATTGTGAAGTGCGCCACCAACCCTAAATGATGACCACGACCACTCTGTAAAGAGTGCAACGACTAAGAAGAACATATATAGTATATACATCCAAGACCCAGGCTTATATGAAAAAGATCATTTTCCATCTTGACCTGGCCGGGGATCGAACCTGGGCACTATCGTGTCGCAGGCAGGCGTATTGACCGCTGCGCCACGGAGCTAGCCAAATATGATTGCTCCTTATGCGTATTGTTAAGAGCTTACATAGGTAGGTACGTCGAAACGGAAGAAAACATCGATGCATTGCGACTGTCTGAAAATCTAGGATTGACAATCATTCCCTCAGCGCAACATAATAAATCAAAACCGTATCTCGTAGACAGAAACTGGTTACGCTATTGTGTTTATCCCCAAATGACTGGAATAGCGTGTACGTAACTAAATGTTCGCTAAAATATCAGAATACGACTGTTTAACAAACAGTCGTATTCAGATTTTTTTCTATTATTTCTTTTTTTTTTAACTTTATAAGTCACCTTTTGAATGATAGAATGTACGAGTATGTAACATCAATTTTTAACCTGCAAGAAGAAAACTATTACCGGTTTATACACGGTGAAATTTTGATCGTTCTGGAGCCTAAAAGAGGTGATTCAGACCGTCGATATGAACAACTTTTCCTATGGGACCAATGCTGGAAACTTTTTGCCCATTATTTTTAAGTTGGCATGTTTCGTATGCAAGCGAGAGCGCTGTATAAGCGATAGAGAAGCGGCAAGCTGCGAGCAATCGGCCTGAGTGTTCGGCTTGTGACGCATCTATCTCTCTTCCACCGTCCGTAAACCGACTTTACAGGCAACCATTATCTTTTTCGTTTCCACTTCGTCTTTGGAATCCATACCAAATATTGTCTTATTTTAGTTTCAATTTGGAATGTAGATCACCGAATAATTTAAAAGAACTAAAAATGTGTACTCGTATGATTATTCAAAGGTATCGGCATTGTACGGTGCGCGTCATCGTCATTCCATACAAAGGTACGTCAGAGATGAATGAGGCGCGGTGAATGAGACTGTAGGCGACACGTGCGGCGCGCCTTCAATTCATTACGCTGGTACAGTGCAAGGCAAAATTCTTTCGGGACCATTTTTTTTATTTATACAGCTTGATTTTGAACCCCCTAGCTATATTGAAATCTGGGAATCAGAATCCCTAATGGAATACAGAATTGTAAGAACAAAGGGTAAAAAACAAAAAAATAAATTTAACCTTTCATAGAAATTCGTCCAGCTGAGCGGCGACTTTGTATGGGAAACCTATTTTTTTTTTCGTTTTTCACCTTTTTTTCTTGCAATTCTGTGTTCCATTAGGGATTCTGATTCCCAGATTTCAATATAGCTAGGGGGTTCAAAATCACGTTGTATATTTAAAAACAATATGGCCCCGATAAATTTTTACGGATAATATATATACCTTCTTCTTCTACAGCTCATCCCAATTTATGTGGGGTCGGGACAGCATGTAAGTCTTTTATAGTTACCATGCTGTAAAAAAATCAACTTATTTTTACAATTGGCCGGGATTTTTGTCTTTTATCTAGCTTTCAACCGTTTTGCTTTAAACTTTTTAGCTTTCAACCTTTCAATGCTAATCCCTCGGGAACAGTTATTTTTACCGGAATAAAATGTACCCTATGCCCGTACATCAGACAACGTGTATACAAATTTTCATGACGATCGGTTCAGTTCTACTGAACAGCGTGAAGGCGTCCCAAAAAACTCAATTTGCATTTATAAGTTAGGATTAGGAGGAAGAAAAGCATGAAATTCTTGCATGAGTCCAACTTCCGCTAAATCGCATTTGAAACAAAGTTATTAGTCGTTCTACAAATTTTTACTATTCAGCTGTCTTGTCGAGGAGCTCGATAGTCCAGTCGGCGTGCGCTTTAGTAGCGCTTACGAATATAAAGCAATGCATGCGTGGTTGCTTTAACACACTGGTGTCAGATTTTTCAAGCTGTCTATAGGCATCTGACATAGCTTAACGACTGCCAATAGATGGCCAATAACCAACGGCTGAACGAGCCTTCCGAAGCAAATGGGAGCTCGCGATATTTTTATGCCACTTGCGGTCACCCATCCCAGTGGGAACCGCGCCCGGGGTCGCTTAACATGCATAAGCGCTAATCATGCTTACGCTTAATAGGCCATCAAGTTACTACTCGTAATGCTGTGTTAGTAAAATTTTGTGACGTAGAATATTGTATAATCAATCACGTTGACATAGAATATCTGAATTGTATATTCAGCCACATATTTATTTGACTGACTGTATCTTCACATGTACGTACATATCCGAGTTTTCATTACAAAGTGAACAGGACTCGATTTCCGCTAACCGTACGGACGGACACATTAACGGACAGTCGCATAGATTGTAAAATGTGTCGTCTCTAATACCGATGTCCATACATCGGCATTAGAGTCGACATTTACGCGGACGCATTACGCGGTTCAGTGGCTCGATTCCATTTATTCCATTTTACAGCTCCCTGTTGCATGATAGATATGTTTGTTTTAATGCTCTTTGATCAAATATAATGGTAGATACACAGTCTCATACAAAATGAAACCTTAATAATGGCCCCGAGTCAAAATATCATGCATATTTACAAACTACGACCAAATCGATACATCTGTAAGTATAACTTCCATCTATTTTTTTACTTTTGATGCGTAGTTTTTGCATCTTTTCACTGTACCTTCGTCACCGCGAGACGTGTAAGTGCTAGCTCGGTTTATTGAAACTGTACAGCTCCGAAACTCGATTAGTGCGCTGTTTTGCCGGTACCACTTTTCGAGCGCGAATCGTGTATCTACCATTATATTTGATCGAAGGTTATTCTAGAAGAAGATTGCTATGTTTTCTATAAGTTTATATAATTTCACCTGTCCCGATGTTTGTCTGTAATCAAAACTTTGTAAGTTAAATTTGATCCAATTCCTGGTTACCGAGTGAGCTGAAATTTTGCATTCATGTGTAAATCGGATGACAATATAATAATATGAAATCGTTGCGCTGGTTTGGTGATGGAGTTGGAGGGTGGCCATAGTAACTCTTAAACTAAACAAGGTACAACAATTGTGTTTGGGCTCATTTGATTTGTCTTCAAAAGCACTTTACAGTGTTGAGGTGTGCCAAGCGTGGTGAGTATGGCAATATCCCCCATGGTACGAAAGATCCTTTGTCCAGCAGTGGACTTCTTACGGCTGAAATGATGATGTATGTAATTTAACTTTACACTGAACATAAAATAAATGTAGTAATAAAATTAAATTACAAAATTATTTAAATACATGCTATTAATATACATCACTTTATTTATGAGTTATTTTCAGCGAGCTCTTTTATTTGATATCCACATCGTCAGATTGCATCAAAAATAGCTAGTCCTCCATCTTGTGTGTTCCGCCATGTTGGATTTAGAATGACATCACACAGATAATCAAACATTGTCATCAAAACTAAACGAGTATACAAAATATTTGCTCAATGGTGGAAGATATCTGCTTCAAATAGAGTTTGCAAGATTCCATCCGAACAAATATAGTTAAATACTTACATTGCAGGTTAAAAAAAGCTTGTAAAAACAGAAAATAGAGAGAAATTTAATGTTGCGAACCTTGCGAACATTATTGCAATAGATTTTCCTGAATAGACATACGGTCAAAGCCTCAATAATGGACATCACTAAACGTCAAAGTTCCAGACTATTATTTATCGAACGTCGTTACATAAGGAGGGCAGGTGGGCACATACGATATCGGAATGAACTGGTTAAGAGTGAGTCGGGTTGTGTTTATATCTTGGTTCTGTTGATATAGTTCGGCACAATTTTTTCCAAATACTTTATTGTGTTTGGCATTTTACAGCATTAACAATATTAACTGACTAGCTCCGTGGCGCAGCGGTCAACACGCCAGCCTGCGACACGGAGTGACCGGGTACGATCCCCAGCCAGGTCAAGATGGAAAATGATCTTTTTCAGATTGTCCTGGGTCTTGGATGTGTATCTATATATGTATTTGTTATAAAATATAGTATCGTTGAGTTAGTATTCCATAACACAAGTCTCGAACTTACTTTGGGGCTAGCTCAATCTGTGTGATTTGTCCGTATATATGTATTTATTTATTCATTAACTAAATCATCATTATCATCATCATTTGAGCCGTGAGAAGTTCACTTGTGGACAAAGGCCTCGCCTCGGCCTTAGGCTGAAAAAGTAAAGAATTCATTTTTTTTTAGTTAGGACTAGCTTTTGCCCGCGGCTCCATTCGCGTTAGGATTAATCTATGGGGTATAGTAAGTACTATACCCGAGAGATCAACTTCCCGAATCCCTTTTCCGGGATGAAAGGTAGACTATATCCTTCTCCGTATCTGATACAACGCGTACACAAAATTTCACGATGATCGGTTCATTGTAAAAGTGTAACAAATAAACTGATTTTCGCATTTATAAGTTAGATAGGAAATGTTCATGTCGTAAGTCAAACAACGGAAATATGACAAGAAATGAAGTGTGTAGAATTTCAGACATTGCTTGTAGAGTTCAGTTTATTGAGCGTTCAATAAAATTATGATTAGTAGAGATAAGATAAGATATCACAAAATTCTCTCTCCATTTTTTTCTATTTTCCACCATATTGGCATTAGCTTTCCGTTTTTGCATATCATTGCTTACACATTCCCTCTACGATTATCTCGGACTTTTTTTTAAGCGGAGCCTCGTTTTAGCCAGATGATCGGGTTGCCAATCTCCGATCATTACCTACTCTCGATATGGCCATACCAGGTCAAACGATGGCTCTTTATTTTGTCCACTTTACATTTACTTATCCGTGTATCTAAATATAATTCAAGCTAGGAAGGAACCCTAAAATGAGTTTCCCCTGTGGTATATCCCTGCGTTGCCATGTCCACATTGTGTCTATTGTACCTCTAAACAAACTTGCATTTTGCTGTCTACGTGACCTTATTGTCATGGCGTACAGTTTGAATTCGCATAGCCATTTCGGATGCACTGTGTCAACTACTGTTTTACTGTTGCCGGTGTGTCAACACGGAGCCCGGGAGCTCGGTAAGTGTTCTGTAGGCTCCGAACTAGCTTGATAGATGAACAGTCTTTTTAATTTTAAGGATTGCATTAACTTTCAGTTTGTAACATTTATTATTTGGATTTTAACCGTATCAAAAAAGCTTTTTCTTAAAAGAATGGGCATATAAAATAAGACAATGACATCCCTCAGATTAGGGGTGTCATCCTCAACTGTATAGCGTTGGTTGCAGGTTTGGCATCGGGTATGCACCTCCCGAGCTGCTACTTGCTTTTCCCGTATTCATTCGAGTTAGAAGTATCCAATACCTTCGTTTCCTTCCTATCCTTTCCCAGCTTAAAAAAACTTCCTATGAGCAGCAGCGTCGGAAGCACAAGAAGCCAAAGAAGCTGCGCCCTCTAATTCGCCTGCCGAGCGTGATGACTATGGCAATCTACTCTCATGGAATGTAGAAACCTTGAGCCTTTGTCTAGCACTTGTGAGGGCTGAAATGATCATAGTGTCTTTGTTTAAAATCAATGTTTTAAATTAACAAAATGTTTGGCTGTTTGCAGTTGCCAACAAATAGTTTTATTTTTAAGTGTTTATATTTTGCATTCACAATGCTATTTTAATCTATATTTCAAATTCATTGTAAAATGAGTTGAATCAAATACCTCACTTGTAAAAGTCGGGTAGTTGTGTTAGGTGACGTAAGCCTTAATTCGTATAAGGGGAATGGTATATGGTGGAGAATTTCGGCACCGAGATTGAATCATGCGGTAGCTTAGATGGCAGAGGGTAGATCGTACATATACTTAAAGTAGCAGGCTCAAACCATATTTTGAGTACAACAAATAGTTGTCAATAAAAAAAAGTTTGACATTAGCTTCTCTCTAGACTCGAACATTCTACAACTTTGGTCCTAGTTTGGAGGCCTACAATATCTGCGCAGAACGCAAACTTTTATTCTGTATACGAGTTTTTACCCCAAATCACTTTTGATTACCAGGATAGATTCCGATTCGAGCACTTCGCCAGTGTGGGGCTGCAAACGTAGGATAAGTCCGACGCATACCGCGTGCCTCCAAGTGGCAACCAAATTGACGGTATACGTATTACAATGCACCTTTTTCTTAACCATATAATGTGATCTGATCATTATCAGAATAGGGAATAGACGCATCTTCTGGTGTCGGAAAACAAGATCTCCTAGAGTAGCTGAGAACGCCTCTTCGTAAATAACTTCGAACTTTACTATATAATAAATAAATAAATATATACGGACAAATCACACAGATTGAGCTAGGCCCCAAGGTAAGTTCGAGACTTGTGTTATGGGATACTAACTCAACAATACTATATTTTATAACAAATACATATATAGATAAACATCCAAGACCCATGCCAATCTGAAAAAGATCATTTTCTATCTTGACCTGGCCAGGGATCGAACCCGGGCACTCCGTGTCGCAGGCTGGCGTGTTAACCACTGCGCCACGGAGCTGTCTATGCGCCACGTACTATATGTTTGAAATTTTGACAGCACGCTTCACTGCACGCGCCGGCTCTCCATATAAACTACTTTACGTTCAATTATACACCTCAATACGAGTAAATCTAGTAATTTCAATAGTAATTGTGAATGAAATAGATTGCAGATTTACTTTGGAATTATCATGATTTACAAAGCTTTGAAAGCTATTTCAATTAAGTCACAGCTATTCAAGTGGCTGAATTCTAGAGACGATAATCAAACCTTATATTATAAATGCGAAAGTGACTTTGTATATTCGTTTATTTTATTTGTTTGTTAAAGAATGTCAAAGTATGGTGATGGATATGATATGAGGTATCTTTCAATTACACGAACAGAAGGTTGGTTTAATACAAATCCTGGTACCTAAAATGGTCGGATTTATAATTAGTGATCAAAAACCTTACAATCTCTTAAAAGTCTTGTTCACCAAAAATAAAAGGTTTAGAACCTTTTTCGGCCTATGCCTTTTTTAAGAGTTAAAAGTATTACCACAAATGTATTAAAGTCAGTATTAATTATGTTTACAAGAAATATTGGATAATATTCATAAATAAAATAGATTAAGTAAACCGGAAGTGATACAAGATTTAAAAGGTAAATCGAAATGATCAGTAATCGAAACTATCTCTCTTCCACCGTTATCACGTAAAATTATCGTTCTTGAACCGACCTTACAGACAACTTATTTCTTTTATAGGTAACTGTGGGATTCCATCATTATACTTTAACGAAGTCCACTTGGCAAAAATACTTACCTATATGTCTTCCTCTTCTTCTTTCTCGCCTTTTCCCTATTTGGGGTCGGCTTTGTATGTCGACTCTCTCCATAATTTTCTATCCTTAACCATATCAATATTTACCCCCCATTCCCTCATATCCCCTCTGACACATTTAATCCACGTCTTTCTTGACTTCCCTCGTCCTCTACGTCCTTCTTCTTCTAAATGGGACATTCTCAAAAATAATTATATGTAAGATTCTAAAATAACACCTAAGAAGCCGTAAGCCTAATTTGAAAAGAGTCAATATAGCTCATGACATGAGCTCCGCAAGCCCGAGCCATATTTAGAACTAGCCTCGAAGCTAAGAGTTTTTTGACCTTTTAGCCTTAGAACCATTGATAAATGATGCCAAGACTAAAAAAAGACTAAAAAGACTCGAGGTTTTTCGATATCCACGAATAAATTTTATCTACAGTTCATTAAAGTTTCAAAAAATGTTCTTCTATCCGTAGTAACTCTATGGTCATAATGTATTAGTTGAAAAGCTTCTAATGTATTGATTCTATTGTCGACAGAGCGCGTGAATAGATGGAACTAATGTCAATAATATCATTATTTATATTATAGATCAAAAATGTTTGTGTTCAACTGTATTTCCTGTTGGTTATTTGTGTTAATAGTTCCCTACTTTATAAATATAAATAATATAAATATAAACGGACAAATCACACAGATTGAGCTAGCCCCAAAGTAAGTTTGAGACTTGTGTTATGGAATACTAGCTCAACGATACTATATTTTATAACAAATACATATATATATATATATACACCTTCAAGACCCAGGCCAATCGGAAAAAGATCATTTTCCATCTTGACCTGGCCGGGGATCGAACCCGGGCACCCCGTGTCGCAGGCTGGCGTTGACCGCAGCGCCACGGAGCTAGCCAAACTTAGTACATATTTTGATAAAAGCGTAATAGCCAAACTGTATTAAGCTTTTATCAAAATATGGGGATTTGTTGAATGGTGTCTTGTTTTGGCAGTATACCTACTTCATAGAAAGTATAAAATTAATTACAACATTAAAATAGTGAGGTAATATGGATTAGTTACGGATAATAGTAATAAGACTGATAATTAGCTAAGAAGAAGAAAGCTTTTTGTATACTACTTGCATGTTTATCTCGACAATCGTCAATTCTAACGCGAAGGTACTTATTCTTTAACGTAGCATTTAAACTATTATTAAACTCTGTAAAAAAAATACTGTTATGTATTTTAGCCAAAAAGTTCAAGTAAAAGAGGTCAGATTCTGTTTTTTTGGTTGGAACAGAATGTTGCATAAATACAATTGCCGGTATAGTAACAAGTAATAACAAGGTACCTTCAATCGCGGTTAATCCAAACTTCATGTCTTGTAGCAATTAATCAATTGCAGTTCAGACTAGAATATCCATTTTGTTCTGAAAAGCTTGTATGTACAGTCGCGGACAGATAAAACTGACCCCTCTAACAACAGACATTAAATTGTAGGGAGGGTCACATTTATCTGCAGGACTGTACATCACAAGTCTGTATGTATGAAGGTAATATGTGACGTTTCACGAATAAAGGTACCTTACGGTCGCTGGCGTTTAAGACGTTTAGAAAAACTATTAACACAATTTACTTAGCATAAATAAACACAATGTCGTAAGTGCCAACCTCCATAAGGTATCTTTGTCCGAGGTACGTAGATATTTGTTGATGTAAGCCTACCTAGACAATCATCGAACCCATATTTTCTTTTTTAACAACAGACGCGTACGCCTGTTTATAGATCTACATCTTTTGACGTGATAATGTCTTATAAATCGATAAACGCCCGCTGCACGCGCGAAATAGTGTCGCGTGCCATGTGCAAGCGACAGCGCGGAATAATCGTTAAAGAGGCACGGTCTAAGCGTTTGGCTAGTGACGCATCTATCTCTCTTCCACCGTTATCACGTAAAATTATCGTCCGAAAAACCTACTTTACAGACAACTAAGTTTTTTTAAATAATTACTTTTCTCATCTTTCTTGATTGGAAACTTAATTATTCACATTTTAATTTCAAATATTTTCCGAATAAAAGTAAATGCGAATAGCAAAAGGTGCGTTGAATTATACGTTGAGTTTTTTTTACAAATCAAATTGAAAAGCGGTGCGCGTTGCCTGTATAATTCCAGCAAATGATACAGTTCTTTGAAAGTAAAAACCATTACTGGTCTGTTATTTTATGGCTGGTTCGTTTGTAAGATATAGTTTATAATAGTCAAGTTATCAAGCGACTTAAGAGGCGAGTGATTTGATAATTTAGTATGTATAATACAATTTTCTATTTGCTGCTTACTAAGGCCACTAATCCCAATGTAAGTGAAATCACTGGGCGTATAAAAATGTATTATAAGTACGACTTAAATTACATAAGAGCAGAAATACACAATTATCTAAGATTTTCTGAAAAGACGTATTATTTTATGTTATTGCTTATAATTTTTCAAAGAAAGCAATTGATACTTAAATCTAAAGCTTTGACCCTCGAATCTTACTAGTGTTGGGTACTTAACCTTTAAGTATGGACGTCACTTTTTCTAAACACAACTGTGGACGTGGAGTCTCACAGGCTCCTATATTCAAACACTTTTTTTTTTGGGTTAGTTGATATAAAATCCTTTAAAAATGTACTATATATTAAAGATAAAGAATATAGCAATAAAAATAATGTGCGTATATAATCAACTTTTATTACAAAAATTAAAGAAATTTAAAAAATCAAAAATAATGGCACTTTTTACTCTTAATGTACTTAGGTTACATTTTTAGGTATAAAACACAGCCAAACTTATTCTTATAACAAAATTAGTCTTTTTTTCTCAAAATATAATGTATAAATAATTTAAAACATAAGAAGCCCACTTCAGATAGCAAATATTAAAAAAAATGACAACACCCTAATATCGGTAATTTATTGGCAGTCAGTGCACAAAGGTCTCGAACATTGAAGACACACAGGTTTGTTGCACCCTACACATACATGAGTAGTCATCCTATGTTTTTTTTTTGCAGGACAGATTCTACATGGTCTTCTGGTTCCTTGATTGGTTGCTTGCTCCTGAGCATCTTCTATAACCATGTCTTCACCTAAAACTCGAGTCATGGTCAACCTCAGCTCTCTTGGCAATCGTGTATTTATAACACGTCTTTGCATATACCACAAGCATACGTGCTAATTTTTTAACGAAATCTCCTCTCTCTCGAGCTCGTCGATGGTCGTTTTGACTTAGAACTACCGGCTTTATTGTTTTCTGACATTTTGAATAAAAAAATCTGAAACAGACATAATTCCCGTTATAATATATGTTATAGGGCAACAATGGACGTGTAGCCCCACAGGCTCCAGTCACTATTTAGATGGTCATAACTTACGAAATATTTACCGGATGACGCAACCTCCTCCCTCGTTGGCAGTTTTACGACTAAAACAAAAGCTACTGAGCCGCTCAATCCCGGGAGGTGGGGGGAACTAGGTTAAACTAAGAAATCGAAAACATCAAGTAGCCTGTCAGACTCCACGTCCATACTTAAAGGTTAAAGATGAATACTTCTTAGTAAAATATCACTTTTACTTACATTTTTGAAAAAAATGTTTCTGTATTTTTATCCGACTTCAAGAAAAGGTTGCATGTTTTTTGAATGTATGCTACTTCATATCATAACTCTGACATTTATAAACCGATTTAAAAAATATGTTTTATTTGAAAGCGTAAGCTTTCCAATTGGTCCCGTATTAATTTCATCAAAATCGGTTGAGTAGTGATTGAAGTCGGTTTATTTTATACTAGCTTTCGCCCGCGGCTCCGCCCGCGTCAATGTTGATCCCTCGGGAATAGTACTTTTTCCCGGGATAAAAGGTAGCCTATGTCCTTCTCCGCACTCCAGAGAACTTGTATGCAAAATTTCATGATGATCAGTTCAGTAGTTACGGCGTGAAAGCGTAACAAACAAACAAACTCACTTTCGCATTTAAAATATTATTAGTTATGAAAGATGAATTAATTCTTGTATGGCTATCTCAGAGCACTCGCAAATGTACTCGGCCAATGTGCACAACTTTTTACAGAGCGTGGACTGCGAAAACTAAAGTTTGACCGTTTCACAAAAGGCCGCTTTTATTGCGATGACTATTTCGAACATTTTTATTTTCTTTGTATTTATTTTGTGTCCCCGGTTTACGCGTAAAGGGTAAATAATTTTATGGGAGTGGTTTAAAAAATAAATGTTTTACTGTTGAAATGTTTTATTTTGGGTGAATGTACGTACGTGGTACGTACTGACTATGAGGCATAAAATATTTTTTGCCAATGTAAGTATTGAGTTCCCAGCATTGGTCCCATAGGAAAGGTTGTTAATTTTGACGGGCTGAGTCACCCCTTCACGGGAATGTCATTGTTTAAGTTACACGCTGTATAATCATGGTTTTTTCGTCGAATTCGCCGACTAGTACAGACTGTTACGTAGACCGTCATCGTGGCGAGTACTAATACTTGCCCCGACGACGGTCCGGATACTCCTCAAAGCAAAATAGACCGAAACAAGTCGGCGAATCCGACAAAAAAAACGTGAGTAAAACCGTGATAATAAACCTTGCGTAAGTTTTAATATTATTATCGACTAGCTGTGCCCGCGACTCCCTTCGCGTACTTTTGTATGGAGGCCACGTCTTATTATAACTGGAGAAAAAATTTAGGTCGCCTATCCTGTGTCCTGTCCGTCTAAATGTATATCTACCAAGCTTCATAAAATTCGGTTCATTCGTTCAAAAGTTATAGAGGAATATACATACAGAAAAAAATCTAAAGATCCTCAATTTAGTTTCAGTATCATGTATAGAGCTTTTAAACACTATATATCTGAAAACAAAGTAAGTAACTCCATGACCAACCCTTACAGATTTATTATTAGTATTGATAAATATTCACAGCTGAATTATCAGCTTAAAGCTTAACAACTAAGTTGGATGTTGTAAAACAAGTCGCTACAGTTTAGAAGTCCCTGTGACCGACAGATGGACGGACAAACTTTACGGGATTACAAACTAAGAGACCCTTCGGCGGCGACAAAGCTAGTTGATTTTATTACGTTAAGAACAGAATAGAAATTTATATTCATTTCTTGACTTAACAAATTATGATGTAGTGACTGGTTACTTATTCACGGTACATACAACGTGATTTTGAACCTCCTAGCTTTATTGAAATCTCAGAATCAGAATCCCTAATGAAATATAGAACTGCAAGAAAAAAAGCTGAAAATCGAAAAAAAAATGAGGGTTTCCCATACAAAGCCGCCGAACAGCTGGACGAATTTCTATGGAAAGTCAATTTTTTTTCTTCGGTTTTTACCTTTATTTCTTGCAATTCTGTATTCCATTAGGGATTCTGATTCCCAGATTTCAATATAGCTAGGGGGTTCATAATCACGCTGTATTTATATACGGTGTAAATTTACACACTGCAGATTACAACGATGAAGTCTAGGGTAGTACACGCAAAACTTAAACAATGCCTATTCACTCTTGCTTTAAAAATCCCTAATCGCCGGCTGCACACACGAAAAGTGTCACGTTCCGTGTTCAAGCGATAGCGCGGAACAAGCGATAGAGAGGCATGATCGGCCTAACCGTTTGGATTGTGTTGCGTTTATCTCTTTCACTGTTATCACTGTTCCGTGCTTCGGAAGGCACGTTAAGCCAGTGGTCCCGGCTGCCATCTGGTAGTCGTTAAAGGAACCACGTCAGAGGCCGAGAGGCGGTTCCGAAGAACTCTGACACCAGGGTGTGGATGGTCGATTGACCATGACACCTACTCGAAATGATGATGATGACTGTTATCACGTAAAATTTAATGTCCGTAAACCGACTTTAAAGACGACCAATTATTCTGAAAGAGGTATATCTGCAAAGACGCGGGCAAGATGTTACATTAGAGTACCATCGCAGAGTATCGAGATGCATTCACGAAGATTGTATCATCATCAGGTCTTTTTAGTCTCCGCTGCAGGAACATGTCCCTTTTTGTACTACCGGAGCCATACTTGGCCAGAGAAGACAGAGTATTTGGCCTACACTCTCCTCGCTGCCCAGACGGGTTGGAGAGGTCTCATTGATGTTTATAAGCTTTGTTTAGCTTGTATTTTCTAAGTCGCCTCTTACCATCTCCATGGGAAGACTAGTAGTGGTCCGATTCTACTTTGCCGGAAAGAAACCACACGAAGATTTATGACAACACGATGCAACAGATAGTCCCACTGGAGCCAATTATATTAATCCCGATTGTTGGTCCAGAGAATGTAAATAATATCGTATTGTTTGTTTTAATTATGTAACCTGAGGGACTGGACGCCGCTCAGATGTATATAGGTCAGGCATTGATTGATCTGTCAATCAATTTCAATCAAATGCAGTTTTCTGGTAATGATATTGAGTATCATCATCATTGTGGCCATAAGGAGTCCACTGCTGGGAAAAGGCGTCTTTCAAAGATTCTTCGCTCCATGGGAGGAAAAAAGATTAGATTGTGTGTTTGTTTGCATTGAATAGGCTCGGAAACTACTGGACCTATTTGAAAATTTCTCTCACCATTCGATTTCTACATTACCCCATGAACATAGGATATATAATTAAATACCTATATCTACCCGTGCAAACCGGGGAGAGTCGCTAGTATGGTAATATATAGAAATTTAAAAAGAAATGGTGAGATGGAACGCAAAAAAGAGAAACATGGAAAGCGATGAACCTTTTCCAAGCAGAGGTATAAAATAGGTGAGAAAAAAAATTATAATATACTGCCATGCTGTGTTTAAAGCGGCGTACTTCTTTTTCCGGATCACTAAACTATCTATATATACAGGGTGAAATTGAATTTATTAGCAAACGTTTAAGGAGTGGCTCAGACCACGAATCTGTACAACTTTCATTATGGGACCAACTTCGTCAACGTGAAGAAATTATCTGCTCTTTCATACAAATGTGGAATATCTACTTCGCGAAAAATCTATGGAACAGCTAATTTCGTTTTTTAATTTTCCGATTTGGTCCCGTAATGAAAGTTGTTCGGATACGTCGTCTGAGTCGCTCCTTAAACGTTTGCTAATGAATTAAATTTCACCCTTAATATTGATAAGACTAGTCAAGTCTCACGTAAAGGCTTTTTACTTGTACCTAATAAAAGTCAATCACATAACATTAAATATCTTTTTTTGCTTTAAAATCTCTAAATAAATAAACCCCATCTCGTTTTCAAAATATTGTTCAATTTGCAAACATAAACAAAAATTAAGGACAATGCCCGCCCGACATATCCCAGATCTTTTTAATTCGTTAAATGCGGACCCGGCGAAAAATTCAGCCATAATTCCTGAACTGCAAAACAAACAATGACAAATGCGGCTGCGGTCTTCAGTTTGACTTCTTTTAGGGGCCCGTGAGTGGAATTTTAAAACCTTCTATTTTTTCCTGTAATTCTGGAAGATTAGGCCGACCGCACATTGTAATAAGAATCCTGTTGAATATTTCGTATCAGAATTCTGACGCGCGGCGCTGTCTCACTTGACGGTCTCCTTAGGGCAGTGGTTAACTCTGCGTTCGGTTCTCAGTGCGGGCAAATAGAATATGTACTTCATTTCACAGGTCTTTGTCTGCTGTTTTGAAGGTACTTAAGAAAGGTAGACAAAAATTTTGCTGAATCATATAACAGCAAAAATGCTGTGAAATAACGGACTCCTACGCATCACAGCTGAGCATGCAACCGGAAAAACGCTTAGATGAGGAGAGTGTTCATTGATTCATGCAAAATAATATTCACCCAAAAATGGTGAAAAAAGTTCCAAGCGGACGGGGTTAGAACCAGCGACCTTAGGTTTTTGTACGAACTAAATAAATTATATTTCTTAATTTAATAAGAGTACATCAGAAAAGTATTGTGAATGCATGCGTCAGATCAGAAGCATGAAGTCAGAATACGGTTTTAGACTGATGTTGAGATTATTCAAAACGTAGTACAAAACATTTTTAAATGTAACTCATTTCTGTCTTAAATATTATTATGGACAAATTTCATTAGATATCAATTCGTTAAGTTACCTCGATGATTCTTAAAAGCTGGGTGAGCAAGATCCTTTTTGTCTTAAGTATGATAGCCGTAAAATACAATTTTACCATAAGATGATCTACCAAATTTATAGCAACTAGTAATGCCATAAACTTTTTGATATTGAATATAGATATTATACAAAGTTCTTACGTCACCAGTACAGAGAGCTTGCTCGTGACGTCACGAAATAAAAATATGTAACTTTACAAGTTTTATATCTGAAAGAGTTTTTCTTTTGTAGTGCTACTATTTGTTTCACCAATGTGTTTATTTTTTGAAGGTCTTTGCACAAAAAAAAAGCAATACGAAAAAAAAGCTATTAAATTATTAACTTGGCCGGAATTTCTATGGACTGCACGGTGTTTGTTTTGGATTGTTTTATAAATTGTTTCTAGTGCAGTTTATAATGTATAGTCGGTGTAATTTGGTGTTATGCCCATGTTTATAAAAATGTGTGGAATAACTAAAAATAAAGTGTCATGGTGCGGCTGTAGTGAGATTTACTTAGCGGGCTGGTGTTTGCTTGCCTTGCTGCGTCGTATATGATCAAACCAGTGGATTCGTGAGATTTTTCGCCAGGGGCTCCGTCAAAATCAGCGAAATGAATTACACCATCATTTCGTTGATACACAAGCAAGAATAACTCGAAAAATAACTAGACACTGGTTAAAATAAGCTTCTGAATGAAGTTTGAGGGCCAAATGGGACGGTCCGTGATGCCACAGAAGGTGACGACTGAAAATCAGTGTTGTACTAGGTCATGCATATGCCTAGTACAGCGTAATACTGAGCCGTCACCTTTTGTAATACTGATGGCACCGCCTAATAATTATGTTTTTGTCGTATAATGTCCTTTTTTGTTTGTGTTGTGGTTGTGTGTGCCATTGTGTATTGCAATAAATATTTTTCATTTCATTTCATTTTATTTTCATTTCATTTTTATTTTTATTTCAAATAGAAGGAAAGAAAAAAAATCTTGTACGAAATTTTGATAATGTGTAGTCCGCCTAATACCAGCAAGCATGCGTTTGATTTCTTTTCCTTGAAAATTCAAAGAAAATTCCTCGAAAATTCAAAGTCCAGGATGGACTCATACCGAAGACTTTTGCGATGGCAAATATGTTGTCAAGGTAAAAATTCAAGTCTGTATGAAGTTATTTTTATGGCGGTTTGGTTGTGATAATACTAAATAATTTATTCTTAATTGTGTTTGATTGTTCATTGGCTCTGTGTTAATAAACTTGCCTGTAATTACATTTAATTATTTAAAGATTATATTAAGTACCTTAATTATATAGTAGAAAGATAATTTAATAAGCCGCTACGTACAATATTTTTTTTTATGAAATAGGACGGCAAAGGAGCAAGCGAGTCATATGATGGAAGTAATCACCGCTGCCCATGGACAACTGCAACACCAAGGTATGACAGAAGCATTGTCGGCCTTTCAAGGAGTTGGGGGAGGACATGGGAGAAGGGAGGAAGAGGATGGATCTCCGGCTCTCTCACTCACCAAACGGAGCATAAAAACAGTAAAGTTTTCTACTCAAACGTCGATTTTCAGTGAGTGTGTGGTACTTCCCCGGACGAGTCGGAGAAGTACCACATGTTAATGGGTATCGCGAGTAACGAGAAGATTTGATGATTATATAAACTGAAAGAACCTTCCAAATAGTTTATTTTATAAGACCTAGTGTAAGGACATTTAAATACGAGATATGTTTACACCCATTAGAAAAAGGTTGAAAATTTGCTTACTCTAAAAGCTTGCTTACTTGTATAATATTTTTACAATGTATTTACACCTACTCGTATGTCCATAATGGAGTGTTGCTGACATTTCTGGTGTATTGTAATGAAAGTTGAGTATCACAGAAAATGGGCTGTTGAAATGCGAGCCTTCAGAAGTATGTAAATAAATAAATATCTATGGACAAATTACACAGATTGAGCCCCAAAGTAAGTTCGAGATTTGTGTTATGGGATACTAACCCAACGATTCTATATTTTATAATTAAAACACATACCTATAGATAAACATCCAAGACCTGAAAAAGATCATTTTCCATCTTAACCTGACCGGGGGTCGAACACAGGACCTCCGGTGTGGTTCCTGGCATAATAACCACTAGGCCACAGAGCTCGCGATATGGGATATAAGTTTAAAAGGTCGTTTATGAGTGAAAGTCGATGATATAGTGCCAAAAGTTGAGAAAGGAATGTTTTAATGCATTAGACATATAGAGAAGATAGATGAACGATGAAAGATATAATACAGATGTAGTTAGGACAGTCAGTCAGGACTGGTGTCAACAAACTATACTTGTGAACTTTTTTGCGAAAGAAGAAATAAGGTGAGGCCATAACCGGCGAGCCTGCATGAAAAGAGTGATAGATAAAGAAAAATAAATTTGTAAATTCGTAGCAAGCCTCAAGTGCCTATATGTAAACAATAAAACCGGCCAAGTGCGAGTCGGACTCGCGCACGAAAGAACCATACCGTTATCTAAAAAACGGCAAAAAAAGTCGAATATTGTATAAACAAATTTCATTTTGCGTTTGACTCCATACATTTTGTTTGGCCGACTGTAACTACATAAGTTGGTCGAGTTGTTTAAAAATAACTATCTATGATACCGATATCGCTATAGTTTTAATTGAAAGTTCATACTTTGAGGTATTATACCACATTTTTTTCAGAATTATGTAATACTAGGTTTCGCCCGCGGCTCCGCCCGCGTTAATGTCGATCCCTCGGGAATAGTACTTTTCCCCGGGATAAAAGGTAGCCTATGTCCTTCTCTGTACTCCAGAGAACTTGTATGCAAAACTTCATAATGATCGGTTCAGTAGTTACGGCGTGAAAGCGTAACAAACAAACAAATAAACAACCAAACAAACAAACTCACTTTCGCATTTATAATATTAGTAATAATGTAATATATGTAATATTTCAAAAGTTACGGTGGGGGGACACCTCAAATTTTTAACTGTGTATTGGAACTTTAATATTTATCTCTCCACCAATTTTCGTGACAATCGGTGCAGTAGCGGCGGAGTACGAGCCCGGACGGACAGACAGACAAACAGACGGACATGACGAAACTATAAGGGTTCCTTGTAGACTACGGAACCCTAAAAACGTGTCTATTCCTTAATATATTTCCTCAAAAATATTCCCAAATTAACGATAGCAGTCCAACCCGTTCCAGCTTCCAATTTGAGCTCGCATATATTTCGTTCTTCGTCAAGTGATTCATTAGTCGACGGGGTGACCAATTACTCAGTAAAAGTAAAAAATATTGCTACACCGACACCGTGTTTCATTTGGGGAGCAAAAGTTGCGAATTTTTTGGGAGTCTGTATTTTTTTTTCAATTTGTAGGTAAAGATATCGATTTCTACAACATCACAAAAGCCAATTAGTAAAAGTAAAATGATTGCTACACCGACCCCGTATTTTATTCAGGGTGCATCTTTTTGGAAATTCCGTATTTTTTTTAATTTGTATTGAAATTCAATAGTATAGGATACAAATATTAAACACAAGAGTTTTTTTTTTAATGACTATGTAGCTAGCTCCATCTGAGCTTTCGCTACTTTACCGGGCGTTTGAGGCGAGGGCAGAGTGCCCTCAGCCTATATAGACAACATCATCAAAGGGCCACCAGGAGGGACGGACCTTGGCTTTGGGCGCCACCTGTGTGCGCAAGGCTTGGAGAGACAGCAAACTCTCATAGTGCCTGATGGGCCGCGTATACGTGCATGCATAGCCGAAAGTTACAATGCCAGAAGGGCCTATCCTGGGTGCAAGTAAAAAGAGGGAGGTATAAGTAACACGCGTTAGTATGTCTGTGTGTATAGTATCGTTGTTGTAGAAATAGGGTTTTTTACACGCCTGCAAAGAAAGGACTGTATTGTTTTGCCAGTTTATGTATCAATGTGAGTTTCCTCAGTAAAAGGCTTTATTAAGGGTTTTTTTTTATCAAAAAAAGGCTTCTTATTTGAAAGTATTTTAATTTCACCCTAACTTTATTTGACAATACGGGATAACAATTTTAAATTCCCGATTTTTATTGTTTTTTAAATTGAGAAGAAAATTTGTGCGACCTATGAAGTATATTAGTTTTTGGAAATTCTTCGTAATGGCAAGATTGGTACAAGGACCTAAGCGCCATTGGGGTATAATTTATACTACTAAATAGTAGGTAGTATTGAAGAAATACGCATGCTCGGAATGCGTATACGCTACGGGGTAATATGTGATGAGATTATTCGATACGGTGGTAGTTGGTAGCACAGGGCGTAGTGACGCGGTTCAAATCTGACCTTTGACTAGTTTTTTTTCAACATATATTTTTTAAATTTAAATTATAAATTTGATGCTTAGGACCATTGTGAGTTCGCTGTCATACGAGTAAATCTCGCGTGGTCTACAGTTCACAAAGCCACTAGTATTATTACGTAGCGATCATTGACTTCCCCATTAGCTAAAGAGAGGCTCATTTATACTAACAAGTCAATTAAGATGAAACTGAACAGCTGTCTGTTAGTCATATTTATCACTCTTATCGCAATTTAAGAACAAACAAGGCAATTAAAGAAATTATGGGGAACTTAAGTATCGTTTAAGCTTGTTGCTATACACACACCACAACTTATTTTTTTTTATTTTAATATACAATGCTATTTAAATTAAGCCCAAATATTTTAACGTGCTCTAGTAGTAGCAAATTATAAGAAATCGACACGCTATATTTTTGTTATGTTTTCTTATAAATTATTATTTTTTATTAAAATCGATAAATCAATGTAATTTTGATTATCAGTGACTTAGAATCCATAGTAGATAATAATATAAAGTTATTGGCCAAGAAAAAGAAGCCTGTTTTTCTCAAATTTAGAAATATAATATATTTAATGTTTGGATCCAGATATCTCGAAAACTAGCGTGTCGATTTTATTTATTTTGCTTATAAAACATTTTTAGGGTTCCATACCTTAAAAAAAAAACTGACGGCAAACAATGTCTTTACCAAGTTTGCCTGAGACGTATTCTTCAGTTCTTTGGGCACATTGCCCGCAGAACACCTGACAATATGGAAAGACTAATTGTCACGGGCAGAAAAGAAGGGAAAAGACCAAGAGGCAAAAGTCCAACAAGATGGTCAAATCAAATAAAGCAACAACTGGGGACATCTATTACAGCGGCGGTCCGATATGCAGCAGATTGAGATAAATAGCGAGACCTTATCTACAGCTATGTTCAGGGGGGCCACGAGCCTCATCAGTGAGGGAACGCATTAGAGAGAGAGACCTTAAAAGGAAAAAACGAAACACCTATAGGATCACTTAGCTGTCCATAACTGTCTGTGTATCAAGACCCTTTTTCTTAGGAACGCAGAGAGGTATCGAGCTAAAATTCATATCAAATACTCAAGTTTACTGTCCCTTAGAGCTGTGAGAAAATCAAACTTCTAAGCCAACGCAATCAAAAGATACAGTCGGTAATGCCGCAAATTTTCGTGTTTTTTCGACATTCGCAAGGGAATCAAAACCCACAGGGTACTCAGAATCTTGAAAATCGGTACGAAGCAACGGAAAAATTGCGAAAAGCAGTAAATTTTGAGAATAATAAAAATATTTTTAATAATTTCAAACTTATTATATAAAATGTACGGAACCCTTCGTTAGCGAGTCCAACTCGCACTTGCCGGCTTTTTGTAGCTTATGGGTTATGGCCAGCCTTTAAAATATTTGCGGCTTATTTAAATTGACCTTATATACTAAGTGTGTTGTGTTGTGCCAACATTGTGAACAAATCGGGCTGAAACCCTGTTGAAATTTGGTCGAACACATCCAATCATCCATCCCTGAGGTCAGTGGCGAAGGATAACAAATCGACCCTACAAATCACGTGGTCCACTTTGACCTTTGTTTTTCAATACAGTAACCGAATTCGTTTGACCAGAGTGGGTGGGCTCAACAATGGCGTTTCAATTATGATTGATAGGTATTTATTTAAGTTGGTATAGGCTTCCGAATTGATGAAAACCTTGTATAATCAACGACAGATCACGAATTTGTCGACACTTAACCTGACCCAATATAAAGAAAGACAGGTAATGTTTTTAAGCCTGTTTATGTCCACGACACAGTCAGGTTTGAGTTACGTTAGTAATTTCATTTTGGCGCAATTAAACAAAAGTAACTTTGATCTTTTTATTTGTTTTTTTGAATAAAGGTGACATATTAATTACACATAGTTTTCATTTTTATTTTATAAAAATTGAAAATCTATTTTATTCTACCGGATTTGATGTCACACTGAGGCATTGGCAAAACGATTTTTGTTTGCCTTACTTCTGAAAAACATCTAATAATTAATAAAAAAAAACTGAAGGAGTTTTTGGCGTAAATTTCGACAAAAGGCATTATTGTGGTAACTGTGTTGTTTTAGTGTGTGTGGTAGCAAAAGCAATTGATTAAACCACTAAAACAATAAGTTTTAGTGGTTGAATCATTTTTTTTTTCGAAAATATAGATTAAAAAAATTGTTTCAGTATTTTTCTTGATCTTTTTGGCAAATATAGAATGGTAATTACTTATTTTTATTTAAGCTTTATATTACTTTGTGTTATGACAATGTAATGATATGCGTAACATTTATTGATTAAAATTAAATTTGGAAGTTTAATCGAATAGACGATAGGAATATTTTTTGAATTTTAAGATAAAACCGCGGGAATCATAAATTTGGCTACATATAAACTATAACAGGAGATTATCCTATATCTATAGTCCTTATATAACATACATACAACACTTGACCGCTATGACAGATCACGACTTTCTAATTAACTAGCTTTCGCCCGCGGCTCCGCCCGCGTCATTGTCGATCCCTCGGGTACAGTACTTTTAACCGGGATAAAAGGTAGCCTATGTCCTTCTCCGCACTCCAGAGAACTTGTATGTAAAATTTCATGATGATCGGTCCAGTAGTTACGGGCGGCGTGAAAACGTAACAAACAAACAAACAAACTCATTTTCGCATTTATAATATTAGTAAGGAAGGATTTGTGGACACTCACCAATCAACTCTACCATCTATATAGTTTTCTTCCTTAGGACTAAATAGGTACCTATTTGTATCATAGGAGTAAAATAATATAATAAAATGATGGATCATTGGTGGATCGTGGATCATCATCACATCACTCATCTAATGGAAAGGTAGCCTTTGTCCTTATTTGTACAGCAGATAATGGGTAGGTATGCAAAATTATAATTATGACAATTGCCGTTGTAGAAGCACAAAAGAGCAAACAAAAATTATACAATCTCGTATTTATACTCGTAATGTAAGTTAGGTTTGGTTCGAATTTTATCGATAGTTTTATTTTTTAATTATTGTCACACAAAACTGATTATGACATATAATAACATTATTGTTGTTCCAAATAAAAACACTTGTCAGTATCCTAAATATGCGTGTACGCTACGATAATAGGTAAGAAATATTTTAAAAAATATGGTACTTACGCATTTTTAAATGTCACAACGAAAGTAAGTCAGGTTGTCAGTATACTAAAGTAACAACATCCTTTCCAACTTAATACAAAATAAACATATTTGACATTCTTCCTTCCTGTTTCCCAGTTATTCCACATTTCACCGAAAAAATGGTAAACAGCGATCCCACATAAACGGGGTTGTTGTGGCCGCTCATTTTTATAACGCGGCTAAAAGACGGTGTCCGGATTCCATCCGTCATGTTTATAAAGGGAAACTATTTTATTCCAGGCTTTTTCGGTTGTTCACCCGGCGAGGGCACTGACCGTGAGTTAGATATTTTTTGTGATTGAAGAATTGGGGCAATTTTAAAATTTGTGCATATTTTCAGTTATTCCAGCCGTAAGAAGTATGAAGCTGGACTAAGCCTATACCAAGGATTCTTCTTTCCATGGGACGATATTGCCATACTCACTGCTTCCGACGCTGCTACCCATCGGAAGCATTTTTAAGCTGGGGAAGGGAATATGTTGGATTTAGAAAGGCAGTTGTAACGTTGCAGCATGCCACCTGCATGCTGCATCTCATCTAACCTCATTTCTCTCATCCTGTCCATTTTTCATTCCTTATTTTAATTCAAATTTCATTTTTAATTCAAATTTCATTCCATTCGATTCCATTTTTAGATTACTTTCTCTCTCTCTCATCACTCATTCTTCAGTCTGCAACCACCTTTCAATCTGTTAACATCTTTCAGTCTACTAATATCTTTGAGTTTACTACCTTATCTTAGAGCATAAGTCTCTATTATTAATTTATCGAAGTTATTAGCTGTGTTCTGTGTGTTCGTCTTGTGCTCTCCCTACCATCTTTATATGTGGAACTCGGCTAGAGCGTCGGGACGGTCGAGCCTTCACACAGTTAAGGTATTTGGAGAGCAGTTGAGGATTATCTGAGTCCACAATATAAACACCTGATAATTCTTTACATTCGATTAATCAGGCTTAATTTTTAATTCGGAAAATGATCCTTATTATGAATATTTGTCATTAAAATTACTAAATATGTAATCCTACCCTTCCTAACTAATATTATTTATGCGAAAGTGAGTTTTTTTTACTAAATGTTGGATTAGGCATTTGTCTCCCATCTCACCTGATGGTAAGTGAAGATGAAGACGAGGACATGCCTATCCAAGAGATACCCATTTATTCTACTTTTGAATGTTTTTTGTTTATTTGTTATGCTTTCACGCTTTTACTAATGAACCGATCATTATGAAATTTTTCAGACATGTTATCTGGGGTATGGAGAAAGACGAAGGGTACATTTTATCCCAGGAAAAAGTACTGTTCCCAAGGGATCGACATTGACGCGGGCGGAGTCGCGGGCGAAAGCTAGTTTATAGTATACCTATTTGGAAAAAGATTTAAAAATGACATCATGACACTAATAATTATAATATAATTATTGACTCATGTGATAAGTCTATTTTAAGTGTTTTGTTCTTAAGTTAATTGCAGCTTACAAAATTTAAAAATAAATTGCATAAGTTACAGATGCGAGGCGGGCAATCATTGTTATGTACATATATCCTAGCTCCATGGCGCAGCGGTCAACACGCCAGCCTGCGACACGAGAGTAGTTACCCGGGTTCGATCCCCGGCCAGGTCAAGATGGAAAATGATCTTTTTCAGATTGGCCTGGGTCTTGAATGTGTATCTATAAATGTATTTGTTATAAAATATAGTATCGTTGAGTTAGTATCCCATAACACAAGTCTCGAACTTACTTTGGGGATAACTCAATCTGTGTGATTTGTCCATATATATTTATTTATATCCCCTGCAATTAAAGAATTTCATGTTATTTCAAAATTCTTTTTGTCTCTAGATGGTAGTCATTAAGTAGATGGTCAGATGTTATTGTGATGATATCTTTTAACCGACTTCAAAAAAATGGAAGAGGTTATCAATTCGGTTGTATTTGTTTTTATGTATGTTATTTCAGAACTCCGTTATTCGGCAATCTCACTCAGTAAATGAAGAAGCGGTAAAGCTTTTACTCAAACGTTCTACTTCATAACTACTATATTTTTCATAATCATGGCTACTTAGATCATTTTTAATTTTAACAGCAAATTGCACCTATTTCACGTTGTAAAGTTAAAACCATTAAAATAATTTGCAAAACAATCCAAAACAAAAACCGTCCGTCGGCCGAAACTCTAATAGTACAATCCCGCGTTATTTTCTTTTTAATTTTCAATTGTCAATTATTGCTAAGGAAACATGCCTATACAGCTAAGTCATATTTTACACAAAAAATTAATACCATATATTATTGTTTTTCTCTTTAGCAACGAAAATTAGGCATATTTTTGTGTGATTTTATACCAACATTTTAATAAAATTATTGTCATATACATATATGCTCGATGAGTGCGTTTTTTATAATGTTAGCAATTGGCTGTATGACAAGTAACATAGTACAAGTTACGTATGAATTAAAAATTTTGGAGCAGCGGCCAGGAATTAATTTTCATACTTACTTTCCTGGCCTAGGCCGGTAAAGTAATAGCCGAGCCAAGAATTACAAACTTCGTGGCTTCATTTTACTACAATAATGCCTACATTTCCGAGCATGCTTGAGAAAAGTCCATAAGAAGTTATTTGCAATACAATCCAAAACAAAACCGTGCCCGCCGAAATTTACCTTCCCCAACTCTCATTGTGATACTTCCACCAGCGTAAGAATATTTCTCTTTCGTTTTAAATTCATCGTGGTTTAACCGCAACAGCTAAGCATCCCTTGGCGGGTACGTCATCCCTTATTAATATTCACAGGGTCCGGAAGGCTGTAGGTGTAAGCAAACGATATGATGTCGGCATGGCCTATCTATTATCTCACGGCTTTTTACTTGTACACTTTTATCTCGGCTATTTTGATACGTTTTTTCATTTAACTTGACTGCCAATAAAGGAGTGTGTTGTTTTTCGAGTTTATGTATGTATGTAAATACATATACAGGGTAAGTGGTATCTAACGCATAACCTCCTAAAGACGACTTAGGGACATTAAGATTAACTACGTTTGCTATATGACTTTGTGTAATTCGATGTTTACTTTTTTAATACAAAAAAAAAATACAAAAAAGTAATTCTACTTGTCTTAACTCTATGGCAATCAGCGCTACGAGGTAATAATGGTAGGTACGTACGCTCACAGCTATATTAGAATTAAATATAGACTTAACATTTGATAGAAATCCACATAAAAGCTCATGTATGTAAAATATTACTATGTATTGCATTTAGGTAAAAGTCATAGAACAAACGTTGTTAGTCATGATGTACCTAAGTCTTCTCTAGCAGGTTATGCGTTAGTTTAACTATAACCCTGTATATGTGATGTTCCACGAATAAAAGTTTGCATACAAAAAAAACACAGAATTGCAAGAAAAAAAGGTAAAGAACGAAAAAGAAAATTAGGTTTCCCATACAAAAGCGGCGATCAACTGGACGAATTTCTTAGAAAGGTTAAATTTATTTATTCGTTTTTTGCCTTTTTTTCTTACAATTCTGTATTACATTAGGGATTCAAAATTCAAAATCACGCTGTATAAATAATACGTCAAGTAACATTGATTAGTTTAGGAGATACGGGACAAGCGAACATACATACATGGCGGCTAAAATCATAACCTCCCTTTGGCTTTCGCCTAGCTGGCTAAATATAAGCTACTTTACTCTTATCGGAATAAATTATTAACTAGACTAAACCCAATTACATAATGCGTAACGACCGCAATTTCGATGAAACAGTTTGCGTCAACAAAGTTATTTAGACCTTTCAAATTTATCTTAAGCCTTTAAATGCAGTGTTTTAAAAACTTTTTAAACTAAAATGTTTCAGCTTGCAAGGTTTATTTTGGGACATTTAAAATAAACAGTTTTGGAATATTTTTAACTTAATGGTTTCTTGTAATACAGCGTGTAAATTTACCCCCGACTCAAAAAAAATATTGACATTCCCATACAAACTGGCCGAGCGGCAGAACTCTTTTGTATGGAAATGCCGAATTTTTTTTGCGTTCCCAGCATTGGTCCCATAGGAAAACTTGGTCATATTGATGGTCTAAGTCACCCCTTTAAGAGAATGTCGAGGGTAAATTTACACGCTGTATACGCGATAATACAGTAAAGTGATTTTATTTAAATATTTTCAACTTTTCTCAACTTCTTAAAAGCTTTTATTTAAGAAACTTACATGAGTAAAACTAGCACCATCCGTTGGTGAGTATTGGTATAACCGTATTATAAATTCCTGGTAGTTCAGCGGTTTCATCCTCAACTATCCCGAGCTGCTTTTGGCTTTTACCCCACGTCCAAATAAGAAGTATCCCAATACCTTCACTCCGTTCCCAAATACAACAAATTCATTTCTTTCCCCAGTTTAAAAAACTTATGATGGGCAGCGTCGGAAGCACAAGAAGCCAAAGAAAATATGCTCACCAACGCGCTTGCCAGGCCTGGTGAGTATGGCAATAACCTCCCATGGAAAAGAGAATGAAGGTATTGGAATATAACTCAGTCAGTTGAATAGAGAAAAAGCAAATAGCAGGCCGCGCTGCGTACCCAATGTCATACCTGCAACCTAAAAATACAAAGGGGAAAGGCTTGCCTTTATATTAAACTAGCTTTCGCCCGCGGCTCCGCCCGCGTTAATGTCGATCCCTCGGGAATAGTACTTTTTCCCGGGATAAAAGGTAACCTATGTCCTTCTCCGTACTCCAGAGAACTTGTATGCAAAATTTCATGATGATCGTTTCAGTAGTTACGGTGTGAAAGCGTAACAAACAAACAAACAAACAAATAAACAAACAAACTCACTTTCGCATTTATAATATTAGTAAGGATGGCAAGTTGTTTGTAAGCTAAGGACGGTCCTCGTTCGCTCCGATTTTGGACACAAGGAAACCGAACGTACCTAACTTGCAGTTGTTTTTGCTGATGATGTTTAATCATCATTTTTATGATTGGTGGATCTCGACAGCTGCTGTCGAAAATACCACTCACAGTACCAGCATGTAGAGAAAATATAGTTCGTCTGTGAAGTCGGTTTACGGTCGATAATTTTACGTGATAAAGGTGAAAGAAAGATAGATGCATCACAAGCCGAACTCTTAGGCCGATCGTGCCTCTCTATCGCTTGTTCCACGCTCTTTCTTGCGGAATTTGACACTTTTTCGGGCGTGCAGCCGGCGTTCAAAGATTTATAAGACGTTATCAAGTCGAAAACGATTCCGAAAACCCACATTGTAATTTACCACCTACTACATTGAACATCCTGTTGTCTTTTGATTTAATCTGTAAAAAGACGAAACAAAAAATGTGAATTCAATCAACGCCTATTCATTTTAACCCACCAAGTTAATGGTCCACACCACGCCTCCCGTCTAACTAACCTCTAAAATATTGGAGGATTTTTATACTGAAATACTTTTATAGAGAATATAAAAAACTAAACGCTTTGACAGTTCCTTTTTGGTTCGAGTAGCTTAGATGTGGAATGAATTGCCTGCGTTTATATTCCCAGACAAGTACAATCCCGGGACATTCAAAAGTAGAATAAATGGGTATCTCTTGAATAGGCATGTAACATCCTCGTCTTCATCGTCACTTACCATCAGGTGAGATGAGAGACAAATGCCTACTTCAATAATTAGTAAAAAAAGAATAATATAATTATTTTATGTGTATTAACCCAACAAACCAACACAAAGTCGATTTAAACATTTTTTTGTTCTTGCATTTAGTTATCAAAGTCACAACTTTTTTATATGAACGGATAGTCTTCATGCAAAATACGAAAAGACTTTTCCTCCAACGATTTTTTTTATTTTTGAATCGCGTTAACTTAGAAGTTTAATTTTTCACAGCTTCAAGGGACCGTAGATCTCAGTGTACTATGTCAATGTTGTTTTTACGATTACGCGTTTCTGAGAAAAAAAGATCTTGACAGATGAACAGATCGACAGACTGGCAGACGGACAGCTGATAAGGGTTCTTTTTTACCTACGGAACCTTAAAAATAAAACATAAAATGTGAATTCAATCGGCGCCTATTAATTTCGTCCCGACTGCCCGCGATCTGAAAGGCTTTAAATATTGAGTTAATGGTTCACACTACGCCTCTGGCCTGACTACCTACCAAAAATATTGGAAGCTCTTTCATATCGATGTTAATAAAATTTCAGTTAAGCCTTTTGTTGTTTTTAATTTCGTTCTCCGTGGCAAGAAAATAATATAGAGCTAAAAGGATGAAGTATAAAATGTGAATTCATTCGGAGCCTAATTTAGTCCCGACTGCCCGCGATCTGAAAGGCTTTAAATATCGAGTTTATGGTTCACACCACGCCTCCGACCTGACTACCTACCAAAAAATGGGAAACTCTTTCATTTCCATGTTTATAAAATTTCAGTTTTTTCAGTTAAATATACAGAACATACAGCTTTGCACGGGTAGAAAGGTTTTAAATCTATAGTATAAGTTCATCGGGGATATTTAGGATTGAAAGAATTTTCAAAACGTTCTCGTAGTTTAGATTAATTTAATACACTTTAATTTATGTGAGCCATTCTTGCACTATTCCGCCCGAAATGGTACAACAGTGGATCACATAATCGCAATTCAGGCGACTCGCAATCATTATGTATACATATAAAATGTGTTTTAATCACAACTCGGTTTTAAGAAATCAAATAGTAACGCGCTGTTTAAATCTTCCATCATTACGGTATGCATGTAAACTCTTTGAAAACGAAATCTTTTACTTCCAAAGATCTCTATCGAAACGAAAAATAAAACTGAATTCGCCAATCAGAATAAACACCGGCGCGAACTGGCATAAACTGGTATTGTCCGGTTTTTACGGTTCGCTTGATAAGGGTCCCTTTATTGACTTTAAAGGTTTATAGAGTGCAGACGGTACGGCCAGTGTCCGTACCGTGCCGATAAACTTTGACGGTTTTACCGATTGGCGCCGTTAACGGCAATCGGATTGACTTTTATTACTTTTGAATTCCGGGAAATGTGGGGCAGTATGGGAGTGGATTTGCGACTCTTACATCTTTGCCGCTTTTCAGATTTTTGTTATTTAAATATCAATATTCGGTAGTAGGCTTTTTATAACCACTGTGTATTAAACACCTATGATAAGAAACGAGTGGGAGATTATTTATTTATTTAACTTCTTTATAAACGTAAAAGGCGAACACTTTAGACGAGGACGGAGAATTTTGGAAGTTAGTGCAATAAAGTATACTTTAAACAAAACTAAATTATAGTGTACCCTAATAATATTTTGAAACATACTTATCAAGATTACATACATATTAAATATAAATATATATAACTACAGATTACTGGCTGGTTAAAAAAAAAGTTAAATGAAACCCTAGCATCTTTTTAAATAAGTTTAATTGCATATTTTTACGTCACTTTGGTCACTTTCAATAAAATATTGTAAACTAGCTTTTGCCCGCGGCTCCGCCGTCGTTAGTTTCGATCCCTCCGTAGAATTTCTCGCAATAAATGGTACCCTATGTCCTTCCCCGGGCCTCAAACTACCTCTATACCAAATTTCACCCAAATTGGTTCAATGGTTGAAGCGTGAAAAGAAGACCGACAGACAGAGTTTTTTAACATTTATTTATAATATACTAGCTGTTGCCCGCGGCTCCGCCCGCGTTAATGTCGTTCCTTTGGGAACAGTAGAAATGATAAAAATTCCATAACAACCCCTCCTCCTCTGCTTTTTCCCCTTAAGGGGGAATTTAATACATTTCACCTGCATAGATCTTTAGCCCTTAAGGAGGGGATTTTGCCCATTTCACGTACACAGATATTTTTTTATTGTAATGGAGAACTTCTTATTGTCATATTTCTAAGTAAATAAAAAAAACCATACAAACTTTACCCCGCCTATTTTACCCCTTCAAGGGGAAATTTCGTCCATTTTAACTACACAGATCTTTTTAATTGTAATGTAAACATATATACTTATTTTTATACTTCTATGTCTAGAAATTATATCCCTTAAGGGGGGAATTTTGTACATTTCTTTTTAATTGTAATCTAGAACGTATATACTTATTTTCATACTTCTAAGTCTAGAGATGAAAAAAAAAAACCATACTAACTTTACTCCCCTATTTTATACCTTCAGGCGAAAATTTCGTCGGTTTTACCTACATACATCTTTTTATTTGTAATCCAGAACGTCCAGAAATGAGAAAATGTCCATACAAACTTAACCCACCCCTCCCCCCATGTTGCCCCTTAAGGAGGGGATTTTATACATTTCACCTACACAGATCTTTTTAATTGTAATCGAGAACTTACATACCTATTTTTATATTCTAAGTCTAGAAATGGAAAAATTCCATACAAACTTTACCCCCTATTTACCCCTTCAAGGGAGAATGTTGTCTGGTTCACCTAAACAGATCTTTTTTTAATTTAAATTGAGAACTTGTGTACCTACTTTCAAACTTCTAAGTCCAGACATGAGAAAATTCCGTAAACCTTCACCCCCTTTGATTTTCCAAAAATCCTTTCTTAGTGCTAATTTACATCATAAAAAGAATCCCTGTGCCAAATCTCAAGTTTCTGGGCACAGTAGTTTCGGCTGTGCGTTGATATATAAGTCAGGATTGCCTTTGGCCCGCGGCTCCGCCCGCGTAAGTGTCGATTTCTCAGGAACAGTAGAATTACCCGGAATACATTAGTTCATGACTTTCAATGAAACACCTTTATAATGAATTTCAATTGAATAACTTCAAAAACGGAAAGTTTCATACTAACTTTGCATACCCGTTATACCCCCTTAAGGGATGATTTTTGAGAAAAATATTTTACTCGTGTTTCATGCCTTTCAGTAAAGAACCTTTATGCTGAATTTCATTCGAATAACTTCAAGAACGACAAAGTTTCACACTAACTTTGCAACCCGTTTTACCCCCTTAGGAGATTAATTTCCAAAAATCCTTTCTTAGTGCTCCCCTACGTTATAAAAGGAACCCCTGTGCAAAATTTCAAGTTCCTAACCCTTATAGTTTAGGCTCTGCGTTGATATGTCAGTCAGTCAGTCAGCTTCTCCTTTTTTAACAGTATGGATTCCTATGGATAGGTATAATGATGATGAATTGACTTTGGATTTTAATTTTCTTATGTCACTTATTATTTTATTTTATTTTTGCTATATGTTTGCAGGCAAACTCATGCCTTAGGTTCATTCAAATGACGATAACTTTTTTTTAATGAACCGATTTTGATGAAACAAACTTTAAATGTTTTGCTGAGTTAAAACAAAGCAATTGGTGAAAGTTTGAAGTAAATCGGTTCATTATTTTCGGAGATAATCGTGATCATACATACAGACAGACAAGAAATTTGAAAAACAATTTTTTGCTTTCTATTATTCTTTTCAAGTGTCCTTCTATCCATTTCAGTCAAAAATTCTAATTGTATAGACAAAATATTTTTACTGTTTTATTATATGTAAAGATTAGAATGGAGTATTAATATGGTAAAGTTTAATTCATTCTATGACTAAATATGGAAGGGAAATCTCTAAAACAAAATAAAAATATATTCTTCGTTTGTAAAAGCAAGGCATAGCTTTTGAAACAAATGAACGTGCGTAGGTTTTATTTGGAAATAAATTTATTCAAACATTTTATCGAAGTCTATATTCAAAGTCTTTTGATGATGGTATTCTAAAAATAATATACTTATCCGTATCTGTGCACCTTTTGTTTTGTTATGAAAATAAAGTTGCCCAATTTTTGTAGCAAAAAAGTCTCAATTATTCGAAAATCCCAAGCGAACAATGTAGGTATTTAATTCTACCTCAGAGCGGCGGACATTAAAAAGTGCTAAAACAGAAATCAACGGCTGGCGATAAAAACCACCCTTCTGTTCCGTTGAAATTTAGCGGATGGCTCAATTTAGATGAAAATGGCGGAATGTTTCAAAGAAAAACTCAGATACACATATGCGATTTTAGTTCGGAAGGTACATAGATTACACTGAAAATTCTGCGCTCCCGGCAGCTCAAATTTTGTGATTTGTATGTGTAAATGTGTGGCCGCTGAGTAAGAAACTAAAATTTGTTTGTCCAGTGTCTTTGTAACAGTAAGAAAAAAATGAACCAAGAAGTCGTCGTGAATGCTTCGGCGCATACTGTGAATATGACAAAGTAATTTTTGGATTCTAAAAAGGTAGAGCAACCAAGCGATATCTTTATATTCCCAAAATTCAAAGATTTGATGAGAGGTTTGATAGATTTTAATCAGCATGTGAAAAACATGCTTCAGACCAATCGTTCCTAACGCTGAGATCACAAGGATCGGAAGCACAAGAAGCCAAAGAAACTACGCTAGCCAACCCGTTTGCCAAGCGTAGTGAGTATGGCATTATTGAATAAGAGGCCTTGTCCTGCAGTCGACTTTTTACTGCTGAAATTATGATTAGCCGTGTGGTTTCCGGCAGAGTAGATTAGGACCACTTCTAGTCTTCCCATGGGGGTCGTAAGAGGCGACTTAGGAAATAAAGCTAAGCAAAGCTCATAAACATCTATGAGACCTCTCCCGTCTGGCCAGCTAGGAGAGTGTAGGCCAAATCCTCTGTATGCTCTGGCCAAGTATGGCTGCGGTAGTACAGAGACGGTCATGCTCCTGCAGTGGAGACTAAAAAAGATCTGATGATGATGATGACATATAATAGATTGTTTTGTTTTTAGTGTGTGTGCGTGTGGCCAATACTGGTGTCAGATTTTTAGCTAGCTAGCTGGCCTAAAGACATCTGACATAGCTTGACGACTGCCATCAATGATGACAGCCGGATCCAGTGGCTTAACGTGACATCCAAAGCACGGAGGAGCTCGAGATATTTTTATGCCCCTTTCGGTCACCCATCACAGTGGGGACTGCACCCAGGTTTGCTTAATATACGTAAGCGCTATTAATACTCACTACTACTGGGTTATCGGGTCCTCATATAAAGATAAACATCCGCTTTTATTTCGCTACAGCTTTTAAATTACATGCCGGTGTAACAAAACTGGGCTAAATTCATTAGGGAGCAATCAGCGAGAGTTACACGGTGTCCATGACGAGGCCCAGAGACATCACCACTCATTTTGTGATGACCTTTTTTGACGTTTTCTGTTTTTGATTACATTTATTTTTTGCAGATAAATTGAAAAATGAAATAATAGATACATTTTTCATCCCATGATCCCATTCTTTAGTCGCATGCATTGAATTAGAAAAAAATATGGAAGCGTAATTCTCATACAACTAACGATTCAATTTCAGTCCCATTTACGCAATCAAACACAAATCACAACGAGAAACTTACGCACTCATAGATGAAGCTAGTTTTCGATTGGCCGCGTCAATGTCACGGGGCGGTGGCAACATATCTAATTAGTGCTATGGTGTCATCATAGCGGAGTTAGGTAGGCTAGCAGCTCTCCTCGCTCGCTATGATAAGTTACTCCAGTGTCACTTTTCCGTCTTTCCTAGCGTTTCTTGCACCACTTTACTACACAAGAAGTATTTTTTTTTCTTAATCCGTTAAGATTTCGCCAATGTTCACAAAAAATATGTCGTTAAATGCTTTTATCGACGCTTCCTTCCGTCACGGAGCGCGCGGCAGACTAGTTCGCGAAAAAATAAACTTTTTAAGCCCTGCCCGCTTTAATCTACTTTGCGTGGTGTCAGTTTTTGAGCGCAATGCTGCTTCCATAGTTTTTCTAATTTAATGGTCCCATGGGAATAAAAACACAGATATTGGTTTTCCCCTAGAGGGAGATGGAAATCAGAATGTGTCATCTCGGCACTAACATAGTAGTTTTACTTCGGGCAACATAATCTGGATTCCTCGCTACACTCAGGAGCCTATTTTAGGACTTGAGTTACTATTTTAGACTCATTCGTTCCATTCTAGATTCAGTATAATGCAGCATAATTTAAATACTGATTAGAAAATATTTAAACGAAATTAAAGTACTAATTTAAAAAAGACGTAAATAAATTGTTTTCACTTACCAAAGAGATTCAATATACATTTTTGGTTTTTTAATCTTTTTGATACTCACGGAATATCATTTTTCAATATTCAATAAATGTTTTTTAAACTTCCATAGACAATGTCGTTATACGATTTAATTAACGCTTATTTACAAATGTATAGCTGACATGTTTGTTTCAAGTCCGAACTTGCCCCATGGAGCCATATAACAATTAAAACTCCATTGTGTCTGCGTTTCCTGGCTTGAAGGATTAGTCGGCCAAAAATAGATTTAATAATAGTTTTTCAAAAATGAAGGTTTAAAAGCAAACTTACCAGCTTTGCAAGGATCCATTCCCAGGTCACCAGAGTCCTTATCTTCAAAGTCTGTAGACAGCAGTTCATCTATCGTATATTTATGCTGCTCGTCCCTCCCCTCCGCTGAGGTTACCTCGATTATAGCACACAACAACAATGTTAGTTTCACACCGATCGCCAAACGAGGCGCACCTCTACACCGTAAGGTCATTTTCAAATTCATTTTAAACTTGTCGCACTACAGCATATCCTTTGTGTATAATTTGATCTGAAACAAAGAAAATGTATTATTTTTTAATGTTCTAATACAAGTACAAGTTTTATCATATAAAATGCACTATTACTCAAATAAGTAAGAGTATTTACGTTATTGGTATGGCACCTAAAATATTAACTTCCAAATGACATAAAGTCCTTAAATAATGTAATATTTAAAAAAAGTTATATACGCTGCTTATTGATAAATGTTATTTTGTATTGATGATTTTCTAAATGACCAATTGTAATCTTGACTTATTAATTAATTGACTAACTTATTTATTTTCTTTACTATCCTGAGTAGAAAGTAAAACGTTTTGGCAAAAAAAAAACCGCTTACATTACAATTTTGGCAAAGGCATATTCGGACACGGAGTGCCCGGGTTCGATCCCCGGCCAGGTCAAGATGGAAAATGATCTTTTTCAGATTGGCCTGGGTCTTGGATGTGTATCTATATATGTATTTGTTATAAAATATAGTATCGTTAAGTTAGTATCGCATAACACAAGTCTCGAACTTACCTTGGGGCTAGCTCAATCTGTGTGATTTGTCCGTATATATTTATTTATTATTATTTACTAGCTGCCCCGGCGAACTTCGTTTCGCCATAAGTTAAAAACTATCCTATCTCTCAAGTTGGATCGAACCGCACATGGTGTGTGAATTTTATTATAATCGGTTAAGTGGTTTAGGAGTCCATTGAGGACAAACATTGTGACACGAGATTTATATATATTAAGATTATATTCATCATATCATAGTTTTCTGTTGTCTATTACATAAAGCTATGAAACCGATTAGGGCCTTCCTCGTGACTTTCACGTCCAACATAACAAGCCCACCAAATACTCATTAGCTATATTAGGGTTAACCCCAAAATATACAACATCACGCTAAGTATGACGTTTATTACTACGTCTCTCCTAAATCAGGGACAGCAAAAACACGGCAAAACCTATCGGAAAAACTGAACACCCTCGGTAAAGGCGGTTTCATATGAATATATTACACTCATAGATAATTTTACATTCGTATATTTATTTGTTTGGGAGAAAGGTACAACATTAGCTTATAATAGGTATTTTATTTAGGGTTCCGTACCTCAAAAGGAAATAAACGGAACCCTTGTAGGATAATTCGGTTGTCCGTCTGTCTGTCAGACAGACGTCTGTCCTGAGAAAAAGGGTTCTCAGGAATGCGTTGAGGTATCCAATACTCAAGTCTACTGTCCCTTGGAGCGGTGAAAAAAATCAAACTTCTAAGCCAACGCCATCAAAAGATACATCTGGTTATGCCGCGAATTTTCGTGTTTTTTCGACATTCGCAAGGGAATTAAAACCTACAGGGTACTTTCCATGAACGCAGAATCTTGAAATTTGGTACTAAGCAACGTCTTATAGCACAGATAAAAGAAAAATTGCGAAAAGCATGAAATTTTTGTTACATCTTAAAATAATAATATTTTTAACAATTTTCGACATTCGCAAGGGAATCAAAACCTACAGGGAAATTTAGTACAAAGCAACATTTTATAGCACAGATAAAATAGCATACATTTTTAGTTACCTACATCATATAAAAAAAATATATTTTTAATAAAATTTTAAACTTATTATAGATAATTGTACGGAACACTTCGTGCGCGAGTTTTATTATTCAAAGGTCTTCTATGCGAGTACGGGAGAAAACAAAACCTAGAATGTACCAACTGCTTCTCTTCCCGCGCAGATCGTTAAGGGCCCGTACTACCTCACACTGCTTTGCATGATTGACTGTTATATCAATAATAATTAAATACTCAAGTTGGGATAAAAATGCAGCAAAGTTCAGGACTAACTCTGGTAACTATATGACTCAAAAACACGATTGCGTTAAATTTTCTCGATAGAAAAAAATTGCAAAGTTGCCTCCAAATCACGTCTAATTTACTCGGTATATAGCATTATTCACCAAATACATTAAAATTAACCTTGAATCTTTTGATTATTATTGCATTACAGATAAGGCAGCCATCATATGTTTTTCTTTTTCGAATAACCCTTGAATATTCCTAAAAAACGAAAATATCCAAAGTAGCCAACGCGTTTAGACCATCCGCGTTTGTACCGCCACGCCGCCTGGCATATGGCGGGCTCTTAAAGCCGATCGAGGGAATAGGCGTAAATTTGACGCATCAAGAAAGTAGACCACCGCCTACTTTCATAATACCTCAGACTTTAGAGACAGTTGTAAAGCTATGTCAGATACCTTTAGATCTAAAAAGGATAGTTTTTAAATCGTGACCTGTCCGGGGATTGAACTCGCAGGGTCCCGTCCCGGATTCGATACCCGGACCGGTCATGATCTAAAAACTATCTTTTTCAGATTGGCCTGGGTCTTGGATGATTTATATATCTATCATTACATAATATAAAACAAAGTCGCTTCCCGCTGTCTATCTCTCCCTATGAATGCTTAGATCTTTACAACTACGCAAAGGATTTTGAACTCCACCCCCCCCTCTATCTACTAAATGGTTGTAAAAACACGTCAAAAAATCACGGCAGTAGAAAGGCAGAGCTAAGTAGAGTTTACAAATTAAAGAGTTATAGTCGACCAACTTATAAATGTACTCGAAAAAGTAAAATTTCATATAAATTGAATTGAAAATTAATTAAGACAGTTGTTAGTTACGTAAACCAACTACTGATTATCAGTTAACGAACCACGTAAAGTTAAGAAAATATGGAATTATAGCAGCTTTAATAATAAATATACCTAAATTAATAGCATTGTGTTACGTTCGACGGCGCGCGGTGTTTGGCGGAACGATACGTTGGTGCTTATCTGCGTTTGGGAGTCATCATCATCATTTCGAGTAGGTGTCACGGTCAATCGACCATGCACACCCTGGTGTCAGAGTTCTTCGGAACCGCCTCTGAGCCTCTGACGTGGTTCCTTTAACGACTACCAGATGGCAGCCGGGACCACCGTGCCGCTTAACGTGCCTTCCGAAGCACGGAATCATCTTTATTATCAGACAATCAGGTGATTCAAGCCTGCAATGTCCTAACCAAACTGGAAGCAACTAAACAAAGTATGCTTCCCGTGGGAATCGAACCCACGACCCCCGGGTCTACAGGCAAACGCCTTAACCACTGGACCACGGAGGCCGAGGAGGAGCTCGGGAGTCAAAGTCAAAGTACGTTGTTACCAGTGCTCGCCTCTGACCAATCGTTTTGTTAAAGAAATGTAATGTGAAAACGACCTAACGTTCGCAGCCGCCCGCTGCGGTGTTTTCCACTGACCACGCAATTAGTCAGTGGTGGAAACTATTTGCAAGATTAACGTAACGGCAAATAGAGATTTATTTCTAACTTAACGTACAAATCAAACGCTAGATTGAAAATTGAAATGCTGTTAACATTGAAGTAAAACTTTTATTATTTTTCAAAGGGGTTTTTGCATTCACGATGCTTTTCTGATATACGTTGCTATTCTATTAAATTAAGAAATATGGTGAATAAAATCTACGCGGGCAGCGAGCATAGACTAAGACCCTGCCCGTAAAAAACACTTCATACTGTGTGTTAAAAGAAAACCTGCGATCACGAAAACTATACAGGGTTTTTTCTAAACGTTAGGTGAGTAGGAATAAGTTAACTCATATTTTACGTTACAAAGTTACGAATGATATCTGCCATCGGTATTAAATAGGCTATCTGCAAATTTGCCAAATGGAGAAACATATATTCAACCGGCGATTGCAGCCAGCGTTTTTACTATTATGCCACACGATGAGGTGTAATAACTTTGACAATTATTAAATTTTCCTTTTATATATTGTAAATAAATTCTTTAAAACAATAAATCATTTAATAACATAAACACTTTCATGCTGGTCTGGGTGAAAACAAAAAGCAGAATGTACCAGCTGCGTCTCTCTTCCCGCGCAGACCGTTGAGCTATCAGGTCTTTCGTAAGCTAAGTCTGCTCGCCCAAGTATTCATAATAAAGTCTACCTCGTAGATACAAAGATGTAATCCTCTGTCAATAGTCTGCAGTTTATATAGTCCTTCCAAATCTCAATTAGTTTGCAAAGTAACCTATGCAAATAGCGAAGACAAATAGTTTTATAACTCCTTTGACGCGACGATTAGACAAGAAACCTAGCCTGAACAGAAGCGGCCGAACGTGAGTTTGCAAGTTGCCAAATAGTTGCCGACACTTAGGACCCTACTCTGAGAACGTGATTAAGTCGTTTGTAAATTGTAATTAATGTCGTTGCAGTTGACTTTGAGTTTTATTGGAATCGCAGAAGGTTCTTATCCGTGGTTCATAAACATCATTTTATTCGCGGCCTATTTTGCATTTGTTTTGACATACATTATGTATGTCACACATAGTACCACGACTTTTTCCCTTGCGGGTTAGACAGAGCCTAGGCCTCTAAGACCTGAAAGCCACGTTAAGCATGTTGGAGGGCATTAGGTGGAAAACGAAATCAAAATAGTGATGGGTTGCTAGCCGCATCGCCTATTAACATGACTCTTCAGAACTTATCCATTCCCTGCGCGTCTGCGCGGGAAGAGAAGCAGGTGATACATTCTACGTTTTTTAAATGATAAAAAAAATCCACATGACCTGATCGAAAATTCGTAAGACAGACACGTGACTTGGGACCGCCGCAAAGGCGAGTTTTCACTTCTGCCGGCACTACCGCAGTGCAACCCGTTGTTTTTTTTCCATAGGAAACGGTCACTTAAAGAGCTGAGTCACCTTTTCAATGGAATATCGATGGTTCATTTACACGCTGTATAGCATTGAGGTCGTGAAATAACCATTTATTTTAGTTTTTAACCGACTTAAAAAAAAAGAGGTTTTCAAAGAGGTTTTAAATTTTTTTGTGTTACTGAATTGTTTAACTCCAAACACCGTCATTTATGAAACGATTTAAAAAATTTTGTCTTTGTTTGAAAGGATATACTTTCAAGTTGGTTCCATTTAATTTTCATCACATTCGTTTCAGTAGTTTGATTGAAGTCGGTTTCTTTTTTATATGAAATATTATATAATAATAAATTAGATACGACAGACATTCGCTCAACGGATATCCGGTAAGCCCGCACGGTTGGGTACATCAAAAAATGGAAACATCTGAGATCATTGGAGTGTTAAATGTCGTTTATCTGAGGGTTTTTGAACAAACATTTATCGGAGAGCAGGACAAAACATTTTTCTGTTAGCCAGAAGAGGACGTACGATACGTGAACTACGATAGAGGAGTCAGGGCGATAGATTAAAGGGCCCTATTCTAACTTTGAAAAATAATGTTGTTGTTTTTGTGCTAAAGATTATTGTTGATACTATTGAAGTTAGTATCGAATGGTCTATTCCAACTGGTCTAAAACACAACTGGATTTTGTCTATTGTAGGCTTCTGTTCAGAGAAAATAGGCGTGGCGTCAAATATCTTTTTTTCTCTCCATGCATCAGGGAGAAAAGAAAAAAAAGGTAGGATGTAGCTGTTTCTCTTCTTGTGCAGATTTTTAAAACCGATTGAGGAAATGGGCATAAATCTCAGAAATCATGTTAGTACGCGATGCGGCTCCGAGCCTACTAACATGCTTAACGTGGTTTTTGGCCTTAAAGACCTGGGCCCTGTCTACCCCACAAGGAAAAAAGACGTACCGAATAGTATGCTTGCATAAAAAGTTTTATGGAATTAATAATTATTCTGAATATTATTTCATGTCTAATCTCCTGATGTACGTGTTGTTTTCTTTTTTTAATATATTTTTGAATCTTTATGCTGGTCCCGTTTTCTGCACAGACTTTCAGTAAATATGTTTTATTGTAAGTACATAAATAATGAAATAAACTTGCATTTGCAATATTTCAAAAAAATATGGTATTAGGTATTTAAATAAGACTCGTGAATTTGTGTGCGTGAAAAATTATCCGTTATTATGATAATTATAAATAAATATAAATATAATAAATATATATACTGACAAATCACACAGATTGAGCTAGCCCCAAAGTAAGTTCGAAACTTGTGTTATGGGATACTAACTCAACGATACTATATTTTATAACAAATACTTAAATAGATAAACATCCAAGACCCAGGCCAATCTGAAAAAGATCATTTTCCATCTTGACCTGGCCGGATATCGAACCCGGTCACTCTCGTGTCGCAGGCTGGCGTGTTGACCGCTGCGCCATGGAGCTAGACGTAATATTTATAAAGTATAATTAATTAGTAAAGAATTTGTTTTGAAAAAAAGAAGCTTTGCTTTAATTCCTATAATTCTAGTACAGTTCAATAACTATCTGTCGAGCGACAAATTTATCTCTACTTTAACGTGTATTTTGTTTTTACAAACAATTACTGAAACAACAATTAAAATTGTGATTTATACTAATATTTTAAACGCGAAAGTTTGTCATTATGGATGTATGGATGTTTGTGACTCTTTCACGCCAAACGGCTGAACGGATTTTAACGAAATTTTGCAAACTGATAGTTTATTACCTCGATTAATACATAAGCTACCTTTCATCCAGGAAAAAAGTACTGTTCCCGCGGGATCGACATTAACGTGAGCGGAGCCACGAGCGACAGCTAGTACGTTATATTTCTCTGTGTGCTGTAGACACAATATTCCTAGAAATATACATCTCAGTTCGCAATACCGAACTATCGATAAGCCCTGCTATTTATACTAAGAGCTTCCTCTACAAAATTATCACGACTGTTCTAAGTACTTGCAATCAACAATACTAATCAGCCAGTGTTCTTTGACCCTTCAAATTATATTTGCAACGTATATCCTACACCACTTATATCCTAAACTCGACTTTAGCAACAGGAGATAAAGAATCAATTTGTTTGTTCGTGTGTAGAGATAGGTCGTTTTACTACGTGAGCAGAGATACAGTGCCGGTCACTATTATCAGTGAATGATAAGGGAATACATTCCAATACGCCTGCTTTCTTTGTATACCGTACATTACAGCTGGGATGAAAATGGCAGTCATTTTGCGGTAATGGACTTACTGAGTACGTCATTGTGATAAGAATGTAGTATTAGAGTAGATGAGCAGTGACGTAGATACCTACCTGACAGTAGAGTTTGGTTTCATACCATTAGATTTTTTTCTCTGGTGAAATAAGAAGAATCTTTGCTGAATAATTGAATTAACATCTACGATTAATCCAGAAGTACTAAAGAACTCAAGAATAAACTACTATTTATAGAGTTAAATACACCTATCCTGGACACGTCCAATATAAGACAAGCTGCATCGTATTATAAATAAGCAAAACTTGCCTATTAAGGGCCCGCCATAGGCCAGGCGGCGCGGCGTGGCGGTACAAACGCGGATGGTCTAAACGCGTTGGCTACTTTGGATATTTACGTTTTTAAAGAATATTCAAGGGTTATATGAAAAAAAAAATACATGATGGGTGCCTTATCTGTAATGCAATTGTAATCAAAAGTTTCAAGGTTAATTTTAATGTATTTGGTGAATAGTGCTGTATACCGGGTAAATTATACGTGATTTGGATGCAACTCTGCAATTTTTTTCTATCGAGAAAATTTAACGCAATCGTGTTTTTGAGTAAAATAGTTACCAGAGTTAGTCCTGATCTTTGCTGCATTTTTATTTCAACTTGAGTATTTCAATATTATTGATATTACAGACAATCATGCAAAGCGATGTGAGGTAGTACGAGCCCTTAAGGTCCTTGGGGGTTTATTTTTCAATCACTTACATTACAAAATTTAAGTAATAAGTGACAATAGTCTTAATTTTTTTTCCCTAGCCTATTGGTGATGTGTCCCAATGCTGGGCAAAGGCCTCCCCCTGGGCTCTCCACTCATCATTATCTTTCCTAGTATTAAAACTTACACGAGATAAATTAATTTAAGAAACAAGGCACGGTGCTCCAGATAACTTGTGTCGCAGTAAAACCAAAATCTCATCTCTCCGTGAGCCAATACAGTGTACATCCAGGACGTTATCAATAAGTATTTTATTTTTTATTTTATTTATTTAGAAAATCAACAGCGTTACAGAAAAGTTTTAACAATGAGTATATATTACTAAATAAGGCCAATTACAGATTTTCATACACAATATTAACATAATATTATTTATAGGCAGGTTCAAATATGTTTCTTAAGTATATTGAGTATCTATGTAATAGAAACTAGAAATCTTAGATAAGGAAAAAAAAAACAACTTCAAATTGCTCAGCAAGGTGCGAATTCATGACGTCATTGTACTCAACTGCAATAGATAGATGGGAAAGAAAATTATATATTTATTTTGTGATATAGATATATCAACACACACTTCATTGAAAAAATATGTACCTTAGTAGTTTTAATATAGTAAAAAGGTAAACTGCTATCTTTTATTTTAACTTTAGTACTTCAATACTGAAACACCCAACACCGAAAGTATTGTAGGCGATTGTACTGTTCTTAAAACATGGACAAACGTATTGACGTTTTCATATGCACAGGTAGACTATTCAGTCTACCTGTGAATATGAAAACTGTTAGGTTTTCGAAACATAATGTGTAAAAATAATGAAATAAACACGATAAAACCGCATTAAGTGACATAATTTAAAAGCCCGATATATTTACGAAGGGCTTCCGTCTCGTCTTTATTGGGGAGGACATGACTTTGTTTGCCCTTTATTAAACCTGACAAATGTAATACAACTTGACACGCGTGACGCTAAATACATTTCTGTGCGTGACGCCCTGACAAGTTCGTTGACACTCGAACAGTCAAAAGTTTTATTTGGTCTCGCACCCGTTGACCCCACCATTATTTACCAGAAGTTACAGGCAATATTTGAGATTTAGTATATAATTGATCGCTCCTCCAAAAGTGTGTATATGTCGCAGGCAAATTGTATGATTCCGCGTTTTACAAACGGCGTCGTCTGTTCACAAACGCTCGCTCTTTTGGAATATGCCGAAGGCAAATTGTGAATTGCCTTGTCAGTATATAATATGCCTTAATATTTGATAGACAATTCAATCGCCGTTTACAAAATGACGCGGCAAATTGAAGTATTTAGTTCTTTTTTTTTACCTCGCGCGGCGCCGCTAATCAAAACAATCAAAATGGCGTCGTATTTGTGAAACAGAAAAATAATGAAAACAGTGCAAATCCCGCGTGTTCAAGGGACTTTTTACAAAAAAAGGATTGTTTTTAGGAAATGTATCATAGTAAGGTAAGAAAATTTTACAATACTCAAGTAGGAGCAGAAAAAAGCCGTGGACAGAGGTTTTGAGGTTATCCGGCACGTAAAAAACGCTAAGATGTCCATGGAATATGGTGTTCGGAGGAACATTATTAGCACAAAACCACCGTAAAATAGGTCTTGGAAGCGTGTATTGTGTGTGGCCCTACTTATGTCCTCATACACCGCTTCCAGGTCTTCATCTGAGTATTCCCCGGTCGGCATGTACACCTATATGACATTTAGCGAGTATCATTTAGATACTCTGAGTATAAGGTATATCACCCTGCTGGAAATACTTTCGATGGTTACGACGTTATTTACGAGGTAGCTGTGGACGAGAAACCCGATACCATGATGTGACTTTTTTATGTCACCTTCCCGGGGATAGAGTACGTTACCAGTCTTAAGGCTTGTCGTGCCGTCTCCCTCTCTTCGGACTTTAGACAACCTCACTATGTCCCATTGTAACATACTCATTTCCTCTTCCACTTTCTCGACTTTTTGAAATAAAGTGATTTGTCCAATTTGTGTTTTATGATAGTCACCCTACTATAACCATCAATGTTGAAATGTTTACAATTGAATGAGTTGTCAATTTGCCTTCGGCATATACCAAAAGAGCGAGCGTTTGTAAAAAGACGACGCCGTTTGTAAAACCCGGTATCATACAATATGCCTGCGACATATACACACTATGCCGTTATTACGCGACTGACGTTCGGTGTGATTACGCCTCCAATGCTATTTGAATTATTGACCTCACATTATGCCAAAATAACGTCGCGTTATAGGGTGCAGCCGGAGGTCAGGGAATAGCGCAACCGAATTTCGACGCTTATGGTGTGTCGCCGAATACGTCGGAACAGCCGCCGAACATTGGACGCATACCTTCGGGATAGTGTGTTAGAGAAGGAAATTAAAAAAAAATCCCTTGAATGAATTCAGTAGGTAGTGGGGGAAGTATGCAAAATGTACTTGTTGTGTTTGGTTTACTATTGCAAAAGACAAGAATTGTAAACTGGCCAAGCGTTCTATTTAGGGTGATCCTAACCTAACATTCGGGTATTCTTATTTATTTATTTTTAATTTATATTGAACGCACCCAATTAAATTCATGCTGTGTATGCATACGAAAGATCTTTAGGTTTTTTATACCCCAAACAGATTTCTCGCATAAAAATATATTGTTAAAAAGTAAACGTAAGAAGCAAAACACACCAAGTGAATGGGTGCGGGTTCAGTTATTTGACAGGACCCTCATTGAATCAAATCAAATAACAGAACACAACTGTATAATAAATACGGTAATTGAATTTATTTTTGTTCGACGCTGTTATTTCTCTCGAATATTTTTGTTTATTCAAAATATGATTGCTATTGGGTTTGTGGATTATGGATTCAGTGTATTGATTTTATTAGATTTTATTAAGGTACAATATTAGATAAAAAATATTATACACAATGGGCAAATGATTCGTGACCTTTCAGAATCAGAATCAGAAATTATTTATTGTTAAACTAGTTATTAAGATGTTACATTCGTGTGTATCACAGTTTTTACCTTATAAATCAGGCAAACAATATTCAGTAAAAATTACAATCACAAATAATATAAAATTATATAATACTAGCTTTCGCCCGAGGCTCCGCCCGCGTCAATGTCGACCCCTCGGGAGCAGTACTTTTTCCGGAGATAAAATGTACCCTATGCTCTTCTCCGTATCCCAACAACATGCTAAACGTGGCCTTTAGGTCTTATTGACCTGGGCTTCGTCTATCCCGCAAGGGAAAAAGACGTGATACTATGCATTATGTATAAGACTTAGCTTCATCGATTTTTCGTCTTTTACCTTCAATTCATTTTTTCTACAAAGCAGGGTAATTTCATACAATAGTTTTTAGAAGAATACTTTATTTACCGCCTCTTTTTCTTCCGCTGCTCATCCCACTTTATGTGGGGTTGGGACAGCATGGAAGTATTTTATACTTTCCATGCTGTGAAAGCCGTGTGGCGTGTGTTAGCCGTGTGGTTTCCGGCAGAATAGAATAGGACCACTCCTAGTCTTCCCATGGAGGTCGTAAGAGGCGACTTAGGAAATAAAAGCTAAACAGAGCTCATAAACATCAATTAGACCACTCGAACCCGTCTGGCTAGCGAGGAGAGTGTAGGCCAAATCCTCTGTCTGCTCTGGCCTAGTATGGCTCCGGTAGTAGAGGGTCATGCTCCTGCAGTGGAAACTATAAAGACCTGATGATGATGCTGTGAAAAGCTTCGACTTATTTTTACTAAACTGTAGCATTTCACTTGGTTGACCGTTGGTTGACGTTAGTCATAACGTCAAACTCCTTGGTAATACTTTCGTCGCATGAGATGTACACATCTTATTGATCCTTTAAACGCCTCTTACGACATCCATAGCACAGAATGGAGTAGTTCTGTATTCTAGGCCGAGAACCACAGGCTTTAACCTAATACCCGCTTGTCTAATTATGTACTTGGTATCACAATATTTTGAGACGTATGTCCACAGAATTTTGGGCTTTTAGATGTCAATAATCTCAAACCTAATCAACGTTCACACGCGTACAACACCGCGTTATTTCATTCAAAGTGCAAATACCACGTAATCAGATATTCTAGACGGCGTAGGAAAATTCGCAAGAAGTCTTCGAAAACCCTTTTAACGAGATGCGTGCTGAAAATACCCCATTCGGGCTATATAATTAATTGTAACAACGTAAATCAATTTGTCTTATCTTGCGTGGATGTACAATTTTTTTATCGCAATATTTTTTTCCTACCACTTTATAATAACACTATCTTTTGTCCACGGCTCCGCCCGCGTCAATGTCGATCCCTCGAGAATAGACTTTTTCCCGGAATAAAATGTACCCTATGTCCTTATCCGTACCGCAGATAACGTTTATCATGATGATTGGTTCAGTAGTTACAACGTGGAAGCGTAACAAACAAACAAACTCACTTTCGCATTTATAATATTAACTAATAAATTCCTAACTAGGAAGTTAGTAGTTAGAATATACGAGGAGCTCGATGGCCCAGAGGGCGTGAGCATTATAAGCGCTTACGCATATTAAGCAACTCCAGGCGTGGTCACCACTTAGATGGGTGACCGCAAGTAGCATAAAGTTGTCTCCAGCTTCGCTGTGCTTCTAAAGGAATGTTAAACCATTGGTCCCAGCTGTCATCATTTGTGCCAGTCGTAAAGCTATGTCAGATGCATTAGGCAGCTTGAAAAAACTGACACCAGTGCCGACCATTTAAACACACGAAAAACAAAATAGCATTACAATAACATTTAAAAAGTCAGATTTGAAGAGTATTTCCTAATATACTTGCACCAGATGGCAGAGGGTCAGGGGTGTCATCCTCAAGGGCCTGTCCGATGGTTGAAGGCATGGCATCTGGTACGCGCACCCGGCCTCCCGAGCTGCTACTTGCTTTTTCATCCATTCATCCGAGTAAGTAGTATTCCAATACCTTAATTCCCTACCCAAATCCAGTGAACTCTATCCTCCCCCAGAAGAAACTGCACTCGCCAACCTGCCTGCCAAGCGTGGTGAATATGGCAATATCCTCCCATTGAACCAAGTGTTCTTGGGAGACCCCTTTGTCTAGCAGTAGACTTCTTACGGCTGTAATGATGAATGATGATGAGATGACAGCACTTAGTTGTAAAGTACGATGAGCGGCTGTCAGTGGATAATATTTAAAACAGCTCACCAGACCCGAACCCTCAGTGCTGCCGCCACTTATTTCAACACACCCTAATTTATAGTATTTTTTTGTAGATAATAATAACTCCAAACCATTAATATGTCACCTTACACCTACAGTATCCTCCAAAAAGCCGTGATTTTAAATACCTGTGGCCTGGTGAGGAAATTCTTGCAAACAGACAGCCATCCTTACACACTTACACAAACACCTGCCTCCCTGCCTGATAGTCACTTGGCTTAGGCCCGTGCTGTCAGTAAACCGGTTTGTCAACAAGCCGAGAAAATAAAATAAATATAAAAATAATAATCTTTATTATTTTTCTTTCACATCGAAGTAATACTAAAATACTTAACAAAATAAGGTGCACCATGTAGATACAAAACTGGATCTATGTGAGAAACTGGTGTGTGTACTAGGTTACTTCTACCATTCACAGGCTTTCAAACTTGAATTCAAAACAATTTTAAAGTAAGACATTTTACGAGTAGGGTCGCCGCGCCTTATTTTATGTCAACGATTGATTTACGGTTTAACAAAATATTTTACAGGAATTTTGAAGGTTAAATGATAACAACATAAGCATAACATACAGAATATTTTATATAGCTCCATATTATTTTATACAGCAATAAATACAAAATTAAATTTTAATAGCTTTTATTCAGCTAGTTATTTCACAAGTAAGTCTACTAGCAAATAAAACAAAAAATATACAATTTACATTTTTTTTTCCTTTAACTTCACCGTCACATATATTAAATCATTTTGAGCATCCAATAGGTATCTGTCTGTATCATTCTCAGACCTTCAAATCTTCAATTTTTGCATATAGACATTTTACGAATAACTTTGCTGTCAGCCAAATCAACGCGCCTTATTTTGCGTCGAGGTTATATTTACATTTTAACAGATTTTTTTTTTCCTCAACATTGCCTTAACATACGGAATATTTGGTTTAATTCTCCTTTAATTTCCAGCGTTCGTCTATATCGTTCACAGCCTTGAAGCCTAGTATATATTTTTTATTGTACTGAGACATTTTACGAATAAGTATGATGTCAGCCTAATCAATGAGTCTCATATGTCATCTTTATATAATTTACGTTGTAAAAAATTAAAACTTTAAGTCACCGTAACATAATATTAGATCTTTTTGGGCGTTGTGGTAGAGCCACGCTACGGCAAAACTCATTTTTGCTAGTAGCATAAATGGGCCGGCTCGTCCGGGGAAGTACCACTCTCTCAAAGAACATCGACATTGAGTAGAAGCTTTACCGCTTTTATGCTTCGTTGGGTGAGTGAGAGAGCCGGAGGCCCATCCTTCCCCCATTTCCTTCCCCAAATTCCTTGAAAGGCCGGTAACGCTCCTGTTACACCTTGGTGTTGCGGTTGACCATGGGCAGCGCTGATCGCTTACCATTAGGTGACTCGCTTGCTCTTTTGCCGTCCTATAAACATAAAAAAAAGTTCAGTATCAACCTGCATCGTTCATTGGCCTTTGTTTCAGTTTTATTTCTGCAAACAGACATTTTACGCATAAGTCTGCGACAGCTAAATCAAAACGTCTTATCTTATGTTGACATCATACTCGTACATTTCAAAAAAAAAAAAATTTGTTTCTCTTTAGCATTGCCAGATATATAATAATATTAGCTCCGTAATTTTTTAGTGTTTGTCTTTATCATTCACAGGACGGCCTAATAGATGATATTTTATTCACTTATAATTTTACGAATTATGCAGCTGTTAGCTAAATCAACGCATCTCATATTAAGGGCATAGTAACGTAGGCGTTGACATTGACCCAACATTTTTGCACTGAAAGTGACAGTTCACTTCTAACCAAAACTTTATCAGTACCATTTCCAGGTGTGCTAGTTAGACTTTATCGGAGTAGGTTGTGATCAGCGTTGTTGTTTAATTAAGGGAACTGTGGCAGTTGTTCGTGTATCGAGATATCATTATTTTCAAGAATTGGCAGTCATATCGAGTTATCTATTTAGTCTAGTGATTCTATTAAGGGTAATTGTTGTGATAACTCTTGTAGTGTATGATAACTACGGATATTAAAAGATGTACTAGGTTCCTAATCTATGTTCTAGATAGTATATATGTGGGACCTCGGCCGTCCCGGCGCTCTAGTCGAGTTCCCACATATAAGGTAGTAGTGGAACAGAAGACTCGACACACAACAGTAGATTAAATATTTATTTATAACTTCACTAAATATTCTAATGTATTACAGATCCGAAAGTATATTGAACGTTGAACAGAAGCGAACAGTCCAAGAGATGTTGGTAGAATGAATCATGACCAAGAGAAATGATCTGAAAATAGAATGAAATGATATTTGAAATAAAATGAGGAATGAAAGTGGACAGATGCATGCAGCAACGTTACATATACAGTGAAAACAGTGGAGGTTATTTGAGAAGATTCCAATTAGCACATTGTGGTGATAATCAGCAAAGTGTGTGATTACTGTGGATACAGTGCATTTTACAAGATTATTTTGTTAGCAATGATATTAGACATATCATCATCATCATCATCAGGTCTTTTTAGAGTCCACTGCAGGAGCATGACCCTCTCTGTACTACCAGAGCCATACTTGGCCAGAGCAGACAGAGGATTTGGTCTACACTCTCCTCGCTGGCCAGACGGGTTGGAGAGGTCTCATTGATGTTTATGAGCTTTGATCAGCTTGTATTTCCTAAGTCGCCTCTTACGACATCCATGGGAAGACTTGGAGTGGTCCTATTCTTCTCTGCCGGAAACCACACGGCATCCGAGACTGAATATATGACTGTTTTGATTATGAGCGACTGACGCCTTCTCTAATGGTAAACCGAGGTGGGTTGGAGAGAATACTTAGTAAAAGCTGCATTTATATAGGTACGAGCGAGTGCCGGGGCCGTACCCTACTATTATATACAACTTCTTTTTTTGATGAACACCTTTGATTGACCTTGTAGGGACACATCCTCAATAAAGCCTAAAGCTCCATGTAATTACACTTCTCTACCTTTTTGTCCCGACATATATATATTTCTCAGAAAACCTGGACGACTCCTTTAAACCTGGATATCTTTAATAAATATTGACCTAAAGTGAGCTAATGTAACCTTGACGAGCCAAAACCACTTTGGTTTTGTTCTTGAAGCTGAGCCCGACGGCTAGGCAATGAGAGAGATATATAATTCACAGGCTTTCGAACAAAATTTCAATATACTTTTTCAGTGAGACATTTTACGAATTACTCTGCTGTCAGCAAAGTATCAACGCGTCTCATCTTGCGTAGACATTTAATTTACATTTTGTCAAAATTAATACAATTTCTTGGGCTCGTCGTAAATCGTGGGGTACGCCGCCAGGTGACGCTGTGTTCGCACGTTATGACGATTTATGCGGACTATTCCTCGTTTGTACGTCTTCATCAATTTAATGTTGGTACAGCCACCGCCGAATGTGATAAGTAATATAATAATTAATGAAAAGTATTTCATATAGTAGTGATATATTAATTGATGAAGAGATATTTTTGGTAAAGAATTTTGACTTTTTATTTTAAATTTTGAATTCAATTCACTTTTTGTAACGAAACGCGTTTAAATTTGCATGATAAGAGAATCGTTGTTTTTTTTGTAAATGCTTACTAAAAAGCCTATAAAAATGAACAGAATAATACAATTTTCGGAAAATAAAATAAACGAGTTCAATGTACAAAATAGAATCCTGTAAATTTTATAAATTTTAAATGAACCAAAAAGTTCACGGAGATAATTTGAAACCCTTAAAAGTTTGAGCTTCGCAACGATATCGCTTGACATCTGAAAAATATGGATAAAGACCTCATTTAACTTCAAAAAAGTTTAATTTTTTCTACAAGAATTAGTCAAATTTGTTTGAAAATATTTAATTGATGTATATTATCATTTACAACCTTTAATGTGTGTGTGTGCTTATAATGTGCAATGTATGTATGTAATGTATGTAGCTGATCCATGCGTCAAGTCAAGGACACGTGCTGCAAGGGGGGACAGGTCTGCTTGGCCTATTTGAGACTACTGTGTATAATGTATATTATCATTGCTCACTCAATCAATAAATGTTCCAAAAGTAATAATGTATATAATAAAAATTATAATCATTACTAGAGATGAAAAAAAAGAAAAATAGTCATGATATTAAAGAAGCCCTTCAAGCAAAGGCCTTCTTTCTCAATAAACGTTTTGAAATAAATATAATTTTTGATTTCAAATATTAGTATTTTCGAAGATTACTGTTAGAATACATGTTACAAATTTAGATGCTAAATAATAACCATCATACTAAGTTGTATTAAGAGTGGCTTACATTATAAGATAATTAGTGGCTTAGATAATATTATTTGGATGCTCGTTTATTGTGGGTGACTTAGTAATTTAAATTTTTAGAGGCAAATAATGTTATTAAAAAGGAGCCTGCTTAATTAGCACCCGTTATAAATGCCTCTTTAACATGTATTTATAGTAATAATAAAGATATCATAGCACATTTCTTTGAGGAGTCCAATAGGCCAGTGGTCGTGTACATTAATAACACTTACGTCAGTTAAGTAACCCTGGGCGCAGTCCCCACTGTGATGGGTGACCGCAAGTGGTACAAACAATTCTCGAGCTCTGCCGTGCTTCGGATGGCACGTTAAGCCACCGGTTCCGGCTTTCATCATTGATGACAGTGGTTAAGCTATTTCAGATTTAAGGCAGCTTGAAAATTTTGCGTGAGAAAAAGATACCTTTTTCTCACGCTAAAGAAGTACTACATTTAAACCGTGATTTCGTCATTCTCAGCAACAGGAGGTCCACTGCTGGACACAGGCCTTCCCCAAGGAAATTGGGTACTTCGTATCCTGTTAACGCCACTTACGCGCAAATACTAATAACTAATAACATTTTTTAACGTACGTATTTCGTAAGAAAAATTGTCAAGTCTAATGATAAAATTCATCATCATCATCATCATCATCAGGTCTTTTTAGTCTCCACTGCAGGAGCATGACCCTCTCTGTACTACCGGAACCATACTTTGCCAGAGCAGACAGAGGATTTGGCCTACACTCTCCTCGCTGGCCAGACGGGTTGGAGAGGTCTCATTGATATTTATGAGCTTTGTTTAGCTTGCATTTCCTAAGTCGCCTCTTACGACATCCATGGAAAGACTTGGAGTGGTCCTATTCTACTCTGCCGGAAACCACACGGCTATATGAAATGATAAAATTATCAAAAGGTATTAACTAAAGACGAGCTCAAATTACGTTTTGTCTCTGACTTAACAATTTTTATTACGAAATACGAACGTTAGAAAATCTTATTAGTAATTTATATGCGTATTCGGGAGTAGTAATTAATCGATTGGTTGTCTGTAAAGTCGGTTTACGGACGATAATTTTACGTGATAACGGTAAAAGAGAGATACATCGTGATTTGAACCCCCTAGCTATATTGAAATCTGGAAATCAGAAACCCTAATTGAATACAGAATTGTAAGAAAAAAGGTGAAAAACCAAAAAAATAATTTAACCTTTCATAGAAATTCGTCCAGCTGATCGGCGACTTTGTATGGGCTACCATATTTTCTTTTTAGATTTTTAACTTTTTTTCTTGCAATTCTGTGTTCCATTAGGGATTCTGATTCCCAGATTTCAATATAGCTGGGGGGTTCAAAATCACGTTGTATATGCGTCACAGGCCGAACGCTTAGACCGATCGTGCCTCTCTATAGCTTTTTCCACGTTTTCATCTGCACACGGAACGTAAGACTTTTTTGTGCATGCAGCTAGCATCCATCGATTTATAAGACGATATTACTTCAAAAACACTTTTTTTAATGACATAATCCTACTATAAACAGGTATAAAACTGATCTAATTAAAAACAATGCGTTTTGTAAGCGACTGTACTATAACAGAGGCACAAATTGGGTACCTCGTATCCTGTTAACGCCAGTAAGCCAACAGATTTGAAATGATTATTTGCTAAACGTGTGCTTACGCTTACACGTGCTTATAGGTATAGTTTGCATTTCTCCTGATGTTTGTTTTTGCATAATTTTCAGTGACGACTGTTTAAATTAATGAAACTATTATTATAACAGTGTATTCAGCCAATATTTCGTACATAAATAGTTACAATGTCAAATGACATAAAAGATGATCGCATAATTTGTTTATATCTTGGAACTTTTTCAGTAGGTATTATTCACTGAACATACACTTAAAATAGTTTTCTAGTTATTTTTACCCAACTTCAAAAACGAGGTGCTCAATTCAACTGTGTTTTTTATGATTGTAAAGCCATAACTCCGTCATTGTCATTATACGAACTTTAAAAAAAAACTATTTTTATTTAAACTTTTAAAAGGGTATGCTTTCTAAAAATTAATATGTGGCCAATTTATATTTCATCAAAATTGGTTCAGTATTGTGTAAATTAATTTTCAATTGTAAAATCAGAAAAGATTTAAAGGATTGTCCAAGAAAACAATCCACCGAAAGTATCGTTTTCATTGTCCTAGCATCGCCTAGCACAGGTCAGCCTATCGAGAAATGTGTTTTGTGAGACTGTCATTCAAACAATGTCCAGTCTCTACATACCTTCACAGTTCCGCAATACATTTTCGTACCACTCAATTCAGGGACTCTATTTTTGAAACGATGGAATCAGTTCAATCACTGGCCATGGCCATCAGCACTCGTCACACATTTACGTGCGATTATTATTCGAACGATAACGAACGATTATTTGTTCTATTTTTGACTTCGAATATTGCATGAAATCGCTTACTGAGTTGTCTTTAAAATAATTATAATAAATAATAATCAGTTTGCGGCGATAAAGTTGTTAAAAGTCCGGATGACAGTGATGATCAAAAACAGGCAACGAATGGTGGCGTATGACGAAACGTGATTGGAAATGAATTTTCATTAGTACATAGCAACATTATGTTTTATGACTATGATTTCTGATTTTATCATTCAGTGCGTAAAAGAGTGATATGGAATTAAAAACAAGTTCAAAAGAGATACACATGCGGGATGTTGATTAGCATTCGTTGTAAAAAGAGTGTTTCAGAAATCGAACCTTTGTCCTGGTGGAAATTCTCACACAAAAGTTTTGCACCCTCGCAAATTCGCAGCGCATCTTAGTACCTACGTAGCCGTCTTTGATGGAAGCTCAACCTTTGTGCCTAATGGGAAGTTGAGCATTGGCAATTTATTTATCCCAAAATGATGCCATGACTGTCTGTATCAATTGCCTACACAAAATACTCTACAGGGAGATTCGAACCGCAAAATTGTGCATAATATGTCAACGTCACGAGACGCATTCATCGGGGGTATTTGACAGCACAATGCATATTGATGACCGAGCCTGCCAATTAGTGGAAATTAAAATAAAATGAACATAATACATTGTTCATTTATACTACAGTTTCATGAGTATTGAATTTGTATTTTGTTGTCTTTTTGTACTTTGTGTCGATGATATTGGTGCATTTAAATTAAATCACATAATACGGTTTTATCATGCTTATTTAGTTGTTTCCTTTTGGTTAGGACATTGCAAGCTTGAATCACCTGATTGTCTAATAATAAAGATGATTCCGTGTTTCGGAAGGCACGTTAAGCCGGTGGTCCCGGCTGCCATCTGGTAGTCGTTAAAGGAACCACGTCAGAGGCCGAAAGGCGGTTCCGAAGAACTCTGACACCAGGGTGTGCATGGTCGATTGACCGTGACACCTACTCGAAATGAATGAATGAATCATGCTTATTATATAATAAGCATGATTCATTCATTCATTTCGAGTAGGAAACGGAACGTTAGGTATAAAAATAATATTATTTTTATACCTAACGTTCCGAAAACTTTGCAGTTTTCATGGTCGCAGGTATACTAAGTTGATAATTGTCTATTGTGTTATAAAAACTTTGCAATTCTACTGCCTACAATATTTATTGATAAAGTTCCGGCAAAGTTTTCGAAACGATAGGAGGTGTCTCATAAAGTTTCGAAAACTTTGCAGTCTTCATGGTCGCAGGTAGACTAAGTTGATATTTGTCTATTGTGTTTAAACTATGTTAATCTACCGCCTACAATATTGATAGATAACGTTCCGGATGTACGCAGGCTTTCGGTGTCTAAAAGTGTCTGAACTTCTCACATCCGGTAGTCAAATGTCAACTTAGTCTACCTGCGACTATGAAAACTGCAAAATTTTCAATTGGTGTAATAATGTAATAAACACAATAAAACCGTATTAAGTTTAATTAAATGTGTTACAATCGAAAACATAGATTTAAAAAAAAAATTGCGTCTCTCTGAAATCGAAAAGATACTGGTGCTAGTTAATTTAGTAAAGAAAACTGTCTTAAAAAATTTGAAATTTAAAATGAGAAGAAATCATGAATTAATAAAATCCACGCCAATACTTTGCTAAAAACATGTCTTGATCGCTTGTTGCACTTTACTTCTTTTCTTATTTATAACTAGCTGTTGCCCGCGACTTCGTCCGCGGCAATTCCTGTTATTGATTAATTAGTATAGAATAGATAATTAATTTTCCCCCGTTTTCAAAACAATTTGAACCAGTAGTTCCCGAGATTAGCGCGTTCAAACAAACAAACTCTTCAGTTTTATAATATTAGTATAGATTTCTGTGCCCTATTGTGGGAGAAGGTGTCCCTTATGTCCCTCCAAACTTCCATGTTCTGATCCTCTTCCGACCGTTTCTTTTCATTACCATACCAGTCTCATCACAACGTATTTTTAATATGGAAAAAAAAAGTGAATACTAAATTTTAGGGTTTTATTAGGTATGCAAAACTTTTTCTTTATTAAAGGGGTCTTTAAAATATTACGTAACCGCTATAAGGTACTAAGATTTTCCCATTTCACGAAATAGTGGTAAACGTTATGTTCATCATCATCATCATCATCATCATCATTACAGCCATTAGAAATCCACTGCTGGACAAAAGCCTCTCTCAAGGATTCATTCCATGGGAGCATATTGCCATACTCACCACGCTTAGCAGGCGGGTTGGCGAGCCCAGTTTCTTTGCTGCCCATTGAAAGTATTTTTAAGCTTGGGAAGGGTAGGAATTGTTTAAATCTGGGGAGGAAATGAAAAAATTTTGACAGCTCCGTGGCGCAGTGGTTAACACGCCAGCCTGCGACACGGAGTGCCCGGGTTCGATCCCCGGCCAGGTCAAGTTAGAAAATGATCTTTTTCAGATTGGCCTGGGTCTTGGATGTTTATCTATATATGTATTTGTTATGAAATATAGTATCGTTGAGTTAGTATCCCATTACACAAGTCTCAAACTTACCTTGGGGCTAGCTCAATATGTGTGATTTCTCTGTATATATTTATTTATTATTTATTTAAATGAAGAAAAGCTAGTAGCTGCTCGGGTAGCCGGGCGCGCGTACCGGATGCTATGCCTGCAACCACTGGACAGGAACTTGAGGATGATACCCCCGACCTTGTTGAATGTTTTATTAAAATACCTAGTTGTAATGTTCACGTAAGCTTGAAGGGAGGGGGTAACAGATTTGCTTAATTTCGCTGACAAGAGGGGGGATGGGTTTAAAATGGCTGGCATCCTGCTTACGATATATTCAACGATATGATAAAATCATTGATACAAGAATATTTATAACATAACAAAAAGGACCACAGCACCGAGACCAGATAAATGATTGATAGCAGTGCGCCAGCTGCTGTTTACGGCCTCATAAAAATGCAAACCGAATATGGTCAGTAAAAATTTGATGAATCGTCAAAATGCGGGTGCACACTAGGTATCAGCGTATCTATTTATTTGATGGTCTTTTGTTCATTTTTACTTTTACGTCGGTTAAAATTCAGGACATTTTTTCGAAGTAAATCAATAGGACGAAAAACTTTTTAATAAGATTTTTTTTCTCAAGGCATTTTGTCGAAGTAAATCAATAGGACGAAAAACTTTTTAATAAGATGAAAGAATTTTGAAACGCAAAAGATAAATGATTTTATTATCCATAATGCGGTTTTGAAAGTCCTTCTGATCTTGTTATGCGTTCAGTGCCGAAAAGGTGTGAACATGGCTATATTATGTAAATCTTGATAGGTAGAGCTGTTTTTAGTGTTCCGTAGCCAAATGGCAAAAAACGGGAAAAATGGATCCATCATGTCTGTCTGTGCGTCCGTATGTCACAGCCACTGTTGATTGTTGGTAAGTAGATGTATTCTGTGAACTGCATCAAGATTTTCACACAAAAATGGAAAACTAAAACTAAACATTTTGGGGATTTTCATTCTCTAGAACTGAATCTCATTTTTTTTCATTAAACCCTGTGTGGGGTCTGTGGAATCTATGGAAAGGTCTTCAAAAATGATATTGAGGTTTCTACTAAAATTTTTTTCTTAACTGAATAGTTTGCGCGAGAGGCACTTCCAAAGTGGTAAAATGTGAGAGGATGTAATATCGCCCTCTCTTTCTAACGCGCGGACTTTTCACTTCTGCCGGCAGTCCCGGAGTAAAACCCGTTGTTTCTTTTAATTTTATTAATGAAACTACTTGTTTACCTATAACCTGCGACAAAACTTGAGACTAGAAAACGGCACGTAAAACCGTTGGTCCCAGCTGTCATCATTGATGGCAGTCGTGAAGCTATGTCAGATGACTTTGGCAGCTTACAAAATCTGACACCAGTGTTGGCCACTTACACACGAAAAACAAACAAAACACTAGAAAATGTGAATCATTTGTCTGATTTTGCGTAACCGTCACATGTGTTGTAAGGTCAATAACACAGTATCTTCGCGTTATTTTAAATTATTTTGATAAGTGTATCGCAATGCTGAAGTTCAAACTGCTATCGATTTTAGTGAATTCGTTGAAAATAAGTTTCGTCGTAATTTTTTATCAAAATTGAACTCTATCTACCTATCTGCTTCAAGTGAGCTCTATTTTATGACATTTTGTCAAAGTAAATGCAAATAATGTATTTTGAATGTGCTGCACTGCACAATATATATTAAATACAACATATTCATCATCATCATCAGGTCTTTTTAGTCTCCACTGCAGGAGCATGACCCTCTCTGTATTACCAGAGCCATACTTGGCCAGAGCAGACAGGGGATTTGGCCTACACTCTCCTCGCTGGCCAGACGGGTTGGAGAGGTTTCATTGATCTTTATGAGCTTTGTTTAGCTTGTATTTCCTAAGTCGCCTCTAACGACATCCATGGGAAGACTTGAAGACAACAGAATAAATATTATTTATTCTTATAATGGCTCATAGATAGCGCCAGGTTATATTTATTACGAAATTTATCGTTATAGGTTTTCTCTTCACGAAATTTGTCATAATTAATAGGGGAACGATATTATCGGCTTAATTTAAAAACTATTCTTCAGTTTTAGCTAGCTTAGGCTAAATATAAATAATAAATCTAGTGGCAGCTGTGGTAGTTTGTGAAACTAACAATGCCAGTACCCTTGTCGTGCTTATAGCAGCCTCCGTGGTCCAGTGGTTAAGGCGTTTGCCTGTTGACCCGGGGGTCGTGGGTTCGATTCCCACCGGAAGCATACTTTGTTTAGTTGTTTCCAGTTTGGTTAGGACATTGCAGGCTTGAATCACCTGATTGTCTGATAATAAAGATGATTCCGTGATTCGGAAGGCACGTTAAGCCGGTGGTCCCGGCTGCCATCTGGTACTCGTTAAAGGAATCACGCCAGAGGCCGAGAGGCGGTTCCGAAGAACTCTGACACCAGGGTGTGCATGGTCGATTGACCATGACATCTACTCGAAATGATGATGATGAGCAGATCTTAAGTTGGGAAAATATTTTTGTATGAGGTTGGTAGTTTTTCTTACTAATATTATAAATGCGAAAGTGAGTTTGTTTGTTTGTTACGCTTTCACGCCGTAACTACTGAACCGATCATCGTAAATTTTGCATACAAGTTCTCTGGAGTACGGAGATGGACATAGGCTACCTTTTATCCCGGGAAAAATAACTATTCCTGAGGGATCGACATTGACGCGGGCGGAGCCGCGGGCGAAAGCTAGTAATTCATATAACACATTTATAATAACAGTCGCTATTGTATGTAGGTCGATAATTCAATAGGTGGCTGGTTATTACGGAGACCTCAATTCTCCAATACAGCAAAGGGTAATAAATCAGAGGAGGGACAAATCTGTTATGATTCCATTATCGAATAAGTATTAACGTCCTGTATTCATCTACGGCAGTGGTTCCCAAAGTTGACAGGGCTCCGACCCACCAAACAAAAACTGCCAAAACCTGGACCCATCTCATGCATGCATGACCGTCTTAGAAAGGGGCATCAAATATTGGTAACCCTAAGATTCCCTAGTAGAGTCTACTAAAGAGACGCGGGTTTAAACGGGCAGTTTATTTTATAGTTTATTTTTTACTTTCTTAACATAATCAGCTTTCTATGAACGCTCGCTTTCTATCGTGAACTGCTAAAATGTAAGAAGCCACTGACTGACTATGCCCGCCGGTGTCGGTCTGTGGCCATCAGCTGTAAGCCCGATTGGTCTGAATGTCATTTTGTTTTGGGGGCCCCCTTAATATTTGCTCGGGACCCACCAGTGAGCCGCGACCCATACTTTGGGAATCGCTGATCTACGGCATAGTACGATGAGCGATCTTTTTAAATATAAGTTCTGTGAAAGTGTCTTTTCTGTGAAAGCTTTTTCAGAATCATCATCATTTCGAGTAGGTGTCACGGTCAATCGATCATGCACCTCCTGGTGTTAGAATTCTTCGGAACCGCCTCTCGTCGCCTCTGACATGGTTTCTTTAACGACTACTAGATGGCAGCCGAAACCAACAGCTTAAAGTGCCTTCCGAAGCACGGCAACATCTTCATTATCAGAAAATTACGTGAATCAAGCCTGCAATGTCCTAACCAAACTGGAAACAACTAATCAAAGTATGCTTCCCGTGGGAATCGAACCCACGACCCCCGGGTCTATAGGCAAGCGCCTTAACCACTGGACCACGGAGGCAGTCAGAATGAACATCCTGTATTTATAGTCTTAGAATAGATAGGTAAAAAGAATAAGGGTAGTTGCGTTTATAAAGCCCTAGAGAAGAAAGTTACTATTTTCAACGTGATCTTGATACTGTAATATTTACATATCAGTATTAGCAATTTTGGTCCAAAAAAGGTGCAGTAATAGCGAACACATTACTGAAATATTTCACTACCTAATTTAGTTCCACAAATATATTAAATTCTGCTTAAAGAGATTTGCGGAATTTTGGCGGACTGGACGGTTTCTGTTTTAGATTGTTTTGCAAATTGACTTGACTTTATAATGTAAATAAAATTAGTGTTTGGTGTTATAAATACACTGTTTATAACAACGTGTGGAATAACTAAAATATCTTTTTACTTACTACTTAGTACAGCAACCATCAGGTTGTCCACCTTGCTGCGTCGTCTTTGACTAGTGGTTTTGAGGAAATTCTTGCCAAGGGCTTTTGTCAAATCAGCGAAATGAATTACACCATCAGTTTGTTGATCATAATCAACATTCCGAGTAGGTGACACGGTCAATCGACCATGCACACCCTGGTGTCAATTTTGTTTGGGACCGCCTCTCGGCCTCTTAGTTCTTAGTTTGTTGATTAACAAGACTAAGAAAAAGCGCGGGACCCTTTAGCTTTACTTGATACAGGCTAAATACGTCACGAGTGAAAGCCATAAAAACATTTTCTTATATTATTAACAACAATTCGTAAGTATTCATCATCATCAGGTCCTTTTTAGTCTCCACTACAGGAGCACTACCCTCTCTGTACTACTAGGGCCATACTTGGCCAGAGCAGCCAGAGGACTTGGCCTACACTCTCCACGCTGGCCAGACGGGTTGGAGAGGTGTCTAAGATGTTTATAAGCTTTGTTTAGCTTGTATTTCCTGAGTAGCCTTCTACAACATCCACGGGAAGACTTGGAGTGGTCCTATTCTACTCTGCCGGATACCACACGGCTAGATCGTAAGTATTATAATAGTCTAATTTAAGTTTTAGTAAAATTTCGCCTAGTAAGTACAGCTTCCTCTAGTTTTCTATCACAATAGAAAAGTATCTTATTAGGTTCCTAGAACAATGTGTTTGCTATCAGGCTAATAAGTGTATTTTTCCCACGATGACCTTAATTATGTATTGGAGTAAACAACAACATTAAAATTCTTAATAAAGCAATAAGTCTTTATCTAATAGTTCCTTACGATAAAGCGTCATTTATTTTTTAGGTACATACATACATAATATCACGTCTTTATCCCTTACGAGGTAGACAGAGCCTTAAGTCATAAGGCTACGTTTAGTGTGTTGGTGGACGAAAAGATGGAAAACGGAATCACCTATAGTTATGATTCTTTAGATTTTCGCCCATTCTTTTGAGCGGATTCTACGGTCTGCGCGGGAAGAGAAGCACCTGGCACATTCTACGATTTTTCTTGCCAGCATGGATGATTTATTATTTGCCACCAAAATAGATTTTCTTGGAGATTTAAAGGAACATTTTGTTTCCTTACTCTATTTATATTGTTGTATGTTTGTATGTTCCACGTACCGGCAAGCGGAGCGTTGGACACCCACCGACCAGGTGGTCCGACGACCTTACTAGGGTCGCAGGAAGACGCTGGATGCAGGGCGCTTGCAACCGGTCGTATTGGAAATCCTTGGGGGAGGTCTGATATCCAGCAGTGGACTTATTGTGGCTGAGATGATGATGATGATGATGATGTTGTTTGCTTGTGTTACGAACTAGTTTCGAAAAACTTTCATAAATAATGCTTCAGATAGTTCTGATATAAATGGGTCACCTTTTTATAGTTTTTTACCAGCATTACGTTACCAGTCTTAAAAATACTAAATTTTATGGGCTGTTTCAAAATACAACGCAAAATAAATGCGACTATTTGTATACTTAAATTTATCAAATTTAAAAATATTAATGAACTTTAAAACTTATCGCCCATGCTTTAAAGAAACAATAAATATAACCAAAACAAACATTTTACATGCATAAAAAACATAATTTGCCTTACAAAATTTTATATCGCAAATAAATTAAAAAAAAAAACACAAATTCAGATTCACAAACTTGGCGTAAAAATACTAAAGTTTATCTTATTGTCCAAATGATAAAATTATATATTTTGATATAACCACTACCAGAAATTGAACCATTACAAGAAACAAACTCATTTTGAATATTGGTTTTTAAAAAAGGTACTTACGTAGAAATATTGGTAAATTCGATACACTATCACTCACTCACTTCACTCGCGAGGACACGCGTGGCGGAGTCCCGTAGTCAACTGACACTGCGCGTCACACACCGGGGACTCACTGTGGGTACTGCCGTACGCATAATTCCCCAATATTTTTTAATGCGATAGTGTTTCTAGATTTATAAATGATTGACATGAGATTTTTTAATTATTTTTTTTTATTATCATTATTTATTTAGGAGCTTTTGTCTCTTCGATATGTCAGCTCCATCGATACAAAATTGATATAATATAAATCTTAAAAGTATTCTACGACAACTGCTTATTCTATTATTAAGCTTATTCAGTACTTGTGCAGTTATTTTTTAATTTAATTTTCAAAATGCATTAATGATGATAGTTTTAAATATATTTAGTGGATTCTTATCATGATAGCGAAATTCAATAATACGTTGTTTTACCTAGATTTTTCGTTATTAGCAAAGTTAAAAAAAAGGATTATCTTTTAGATATAAAAAAAACCGACTTCAGTCAGACTACTGAACCAATTTTGATGAAATTTAAATAGGTAGGGCCAATTTGGAAGCATACCTTTTCAAACAAAAAAAGGATTATACCTAAAATTGGTTTATAAATAAAGGATTTTTGCGATAAAAACTTAAAAAAAATATATAAACGACTTTATGCTATCCTCCTCTTTTTTTTTGAATTTCGTTAAAATAGCTCACTATACATATAGCTTTAAAACGCGGCAATGTTTAGATTTTCCGTCTGTGTCAATGTCTAGTTTTGTTATGTCAACTTTTATGTCAAATCATAATAATATAATTGATTCCGGCTACAATTGATTACAAACTAAGTCCTTAATACTAAGTCCTTAATACATGCTCGCTTGCGAAAACGAGCGAGCCAGACAGAGCAGGCCGAAAGCCTCAAAAGATACTAGATGAGACGCAGATGCGTGTATATGGAAGATCGAATCAAAATAGTGATTGGTTGCTCATAAATCTTTATTTTTTTTGCCAAAGAAAACACTTTTTGTGTACATTCTACGTTCTTCTCTTCATTCACTCTGACTAGCTCCGTGGCGCAGCGGTCAACACGCCAGCCTGCGACACGGAGTGACCGGGTTCGATCCCCGGCCAGGTCAAGATGGAAAATGATCTTTTTAGATTGGCCTGGGTCTTGGATGTGTATCTATATATGTTTTTGTTATAAAATATAGTATGGTTGAGTTAGTATCCCATAACACAAGTCTCGAACTTACTTTGGGGCTAGCTCAATCTGTGTGATTTGTCAAAAAAAAAAGAAGCTATTTATGAACCAATTTTTTTTTATATTTTTTTGTTTGATGCGGTATACTTTCAAGTTGGTTTTGTTTCCAAAATGTCATTACAATCATCAATTTGAAGGTGTTTTTTTATATATTATATAAAAGATTTATATATAAAATATAGATATAAAAGATTACATTTCTATTTCAAACAATCAAAATATTACAAGGATAGCTTTTCGAATCCGTATGAAGAAGAAAATGAAAATTATACTGGAGGACAGTAATTCGATTACGTGTAGTTTATGCAACGGAGTAATGAGGGCAGGAGATGAGATCATGCGAGGCGACCTTACGCAAGGCGATTCCGTCAATGTCACAGTTTGAGGATGCACTTTTATTGGCAGCAGCCGATCTGGATTCTAACTGGATTCAGTAATGTGGAACTGAAGCGTACTTTAAATTATCACGTCGTTTTCTTTCGCGGGGTAGGCAAAGCCAAATGTGCAGGAAGTAATTTGATTTACTTAAATTGTTTTTTAAATAGCATTACAATGCTCAGTATATTATTAAAATTGAAAATATGTGATGAAAAAGAACTCGGCCACAGGTAGGATTCGAACCCAAGTCCCTTAGGTTAACGCCCTAAGTGTGATACCATTACACCACCGTGACTTCGAATCACCGCGTCGAATTCTCTCATCACATATTACCCCGTAGGGTATACGCATTTCAAGCATGCGTACTTCTTCAATACTACCCACTATTTAGTAGTGTGGTATTCTACTTCATTCATATCCGATGAATAGAAAGTTGATTAAATTGAAGAAAGCTTTTACTTACTTAAATTGTTTTTAAATAGCATTACAATGCTCGGTATATTATTAAAATTGAAAATATGTGATGAAAAAGAACTCGGCCACAGGTAGGATTCGAACCCAAGTCCCTTAGGTTAACGCCCTAAGTGTGATACCATTACACCACCGTGACTTCGAATCACCGCGTCGAATTCTCTCATCACATATTACCCCGTAGGGTATACGAGTCACGGTGGAGTAATGGCATCACACTTAGGGCGTTAATCTAAAGGACTTGGGTTCGAATCCTACCTGTGGCCGAGTTCTTTTTCATCACATATTTTCAATTTTAATAATTTGATTTACGTTAATATGACCATCTTTCTAAGTTTCGTACCCAACTCAAGTGGCTGCTGATTCAACTTCGCCGTGACTGACACGTGTTTAATCTTCTGTTTTATCTCCTTTTAAATCCTTTCTTTCGTTTAAGAGAACGTTTTATTGTTATGAAGATGAACAGGGTCAAAATCTACGAAGTCTGCAAATCTTCGTCTCAAAACGCCCATGCATTCCACTTATTACTACTCCAATTCATTTTTATGTGACTGGTGTTTCGTAAATGTGTTTTTGTAATTTAATGATATATGGATTTAATCATATGAAATAGATGATATTATTATTATTATTAATAATATTCTACATCCATTTCAGATGATTTATTTATAGTGCAAACAGTGTTTTTGTAACTCACTACCAATCTCTATCCGTTGTGCTCAAACGCTAGCCAGTTTAAAATCCCTATCAAATCGCAGTTGTTGTCCTCGTTATAGGCAAATAGTATGTATTTATATGAATAATTATTATGTATATATTTTATATTTATAATGTTTATGTCATAAATTTGGCGCCTTATCTCGTTGTCATTTTCTTATCTTTCTACTAGCCTCAGGTTGCGTGGAAGAAAAAATACAAATTGTCGCTAAATGGTTGCATTTAGCGATAATTTTTGGTTTGGCTGTTTTTATAGGTACTAAACTAAACTCTTTCAATCCCGTTTACATAAGCAAATTATGTTTAACTAGCTTTCGCCCGCGGCTCCGCCCGCGTCAATGTCGATCCCTCGGGAACAGTACTTTTTCCCGAGATAAAAGGTAGCCTATGTCGTTCTCCGTACCCCAGATAACGTGTATGCAAAATTTCATGATGATCGGTTCAGTAGTTACAACGTGAAAGCGTAACAAACGAACAAACAAACAAATAAACAAACAAACAAACTCACTTTCGCATTTATAATATTAGTTAGGATGATGCAAGCATAATTTTATCATAACAGGAAGAAAGACTGCAGAATTAATTATATTATGACAAGTGGAAAGGAAATACGATTCATTGAATGTATGTATGTCACTAACACAGTTAGTTTAGATAGGGTTCAATCCTCCGGATCATCGGTTAAGATGGGCGTACCCCAGGGCTCTATACTAGGGCCTCTGTTATTCCTCATTTACATCAATGACCTACCTTACTGTGTGAATACATGTAAGGCTGTACTATTTGCCGATGATACCTCTCTTGTCTTCAAAATTGATAGACAAACTGATTCTTTTGACGTGGTTAATAGTACTTTAGCTCAGGTGTTGGATTGGTTTACAGCGAACAATCTGTTATTAAATGCTAAGAAAACGAAATGTATTAAATTTTGCTTACCAAATGTTAAAAAAATTCCTACACGTATAATAATGGATAATGAACCACTAGATTTAACAGATAAAACAACATTTCTTGGAATAACTCTTGATGCCGGGCTTCAATGGGGTGCCCATGTTACTACGTTAGCGGGTAAACTTAGTTCTGCAGCTTATGCTGTTAGGAGAATTAGACAACTGACCGATGTTGATACTGCGCGTTTAGTATATTTCAGTTACTTTCATAGTGTTATGTCTTACGGAATTTTACTATGGGGTAACGCTGCAGAAGTAAACACCATATTTGTACTGCAGAAACGCGCTATCAGATCTATATATAACCTTGGTGCTAGAGAATCTCTTAGAGAATTGTTTAAAGATATAAATATTTTAACATTACCTTCTCAGTATATATTTGCGAATATTATGTTTGTGCGCCATAATCTTGATTTATATAAGAAAAATAGTGATATTCATGATCGAAATACGAGAAATAAAAATAAATTAGCTACACCAGTTTTGCGATTGCAGAAAACTATGCATTCATTTCTGGGTCTAGGAGTACGCTTCTATAATAAAATTCCTGCAGAAATATTAGGTCTGCCTATACTTAAGTTTAACGACGAAAGCGACTGTAAAATACCAATTAGTAAAAAAAGCATATTATTGCATTGCTGATTATATAATTGATAAAAATGCTTGGCAATTAATATAAATTTATTTGATGATATAATATATGTAAACAATGTAATCGGAGCCCTTCAGGCACATAGGGACCAAGTCTGGACTGAGTTTCTTTCGGCGTATTCTTCTCACCAGTGGTCGTTGCGAAACGCTAGTAGTATTTCGATTTTGCATAAATTAAACAAATATAAGAAATAAAAATATGACGTTCAAAAAGAGATACATGTATCCAATTTTGAATAAAAATCTTTGACTTTTTTGACTTTTGACAATAAAACGCTGAGTTAAATTAGATCGCCACGCGCAGTGGGCAACAAAAAATATAAAGATATAGCCCAGGGGTCACCAATTACTTTCTTCTGAGATCCGTTCATATTTTTTTACAAAATAGGGTATCACCAACTTCCCTCTTCCTTTTTTCACACGAAACGACAGTTTTGGTTATCAATAGCTATATTGGTCTCGAAAAAAAAACAGCTTCATTGCTCCATTTACCATGAGGATGCAGAAAATATATGTTGCTAAGGATTTCGACAACGTTCTCAATTTATTTAAAAGATAATAAGATTTTTCTAAAGTAATGTGTAATTACCCTAGAAAAATACAATTGGTATTTTTAGGGACGCGTGTATATCACAAAATATTCCCATTTAATAATGAAACTAAAAACAATAAAGGGTAAGAAGTAAAGGGTTAAGATCCGCATATAATAAGTCGGCGATCCGGATTGGGCCGCGGTCCGCCATTTGGTGACCCCTGATATATCCCATTAAAAAATTAAAAGTTCGTGTGACTTTACAGTATGCTACACTTTTTAGCAAACTCTGACGTCACGAGTCCCTACTCACATGAAATTTTATGCGTTTAATAAACCTAACTAAAATTAAGATAACCTACCTAAAACTACCACTTTAAATAAATAATGTCCTGCACGCGGAACGTGACAAGGAACTGCAGGACATTATTTACTGCGGACTGTGGCTGACAGCATTGCCACGCTGGATGGCAATGCTCATTCTCTGCCCTAGGAAATTGCCCTCTGGCCACCGGATACCTCAACTTGCTTTATGACTTATATGCCGATGGGCCCCACGGACCAATCTTCATCACTTTTTGGTTGATGGACAAAATAAAAGATACGTATCCAATATTTTTTGATCATCTAACTAATAGGCTAATTTTAAAATTATTTTAATATTTTGTCCAGGAAACTAGTATGCTAGTTTCCTGGACAAAATATTAAAATAATTATTAAATTTTGTATTTGTAAATTAAAATTAAATAAAAAAATGTAATTGTAAAGTATTTATGCTAATGATATGTCATTAGCATAAATACTCTAAGAAAAATATTTTTTTTTCTATCCATACTCGCGTATGTTTAACTGTCCATCAATTCCCAGCCACAATCATGTCAAAGTTTATCTGAGGAGTAAACAGCGTTATCTGTCGATGCGTATGCATCGTGTTCGTCTATAAAATCACCCAGCAACATCCTCCTTTGCGTCTGACCACATTGCGGGGTTACATCCTCAGCTACCGTGATTCGGAGCCCGGGATCCGCTTGTATGATGAGAAGGTAAGAAAAACAGCTGGTGCCTGCTAGGTTTTTGACGTTTTAAAATTGATTTCGTAGTGGGAGGCAATTCAAAGGACAACGATAACACAATATTATCTTTGTTTTTTGTTTTAAGAATTAACTACAAAAATAAAATATGGTGAAAAAATTTCATGCGGGCGGGGTTTCAATCAGCGATCTAGGTCTATGTACGAGTACGACCTACGTTCTGCCAACTGAGCTACCGCATGATTCAATATCGGCGCCGAAATTCCCCAACAAATCCCATTCCACTTATACGTATTAAGGCTTACGTCACCTAAGATAACTACCCGACTTTTACAAGTGAAGTATTTGATTCAACTCATTTTACAATTAATTTGAAAATCAATTAATATGTAGGAAGCCATGCAATATTTTTATGAGAGTTTTATTAAGGGTCTTGGATGTTTATACATACATACATACATACTATCACGCCTGTTTCCCATGGGGGTAGGCAGAGACCAGGGACCTCCACTTGCTACGATCTTTACAAACCTTTCTTTGGATGTTTATCTATATATGTATTTGTTATAAAATATAGTATCGTTGAGTTAGTATCCTATAACACAAGTCTCGAACTTACTTTGGGGCTAGCTCAATCTGTGTGATTTGTCCGTATATCTATACATATAATAAAACAGTAAAAATATTTTGTCTGTACATTTAGAATTTTTGACTGAAATGGATAGAGGGACACTTAATCTATACATATAATAAAACAGTAAAAATATTTTGTCTGTACATTTAGAATTTTTGACTGAAATGGATAGAGGGACACTTAAAAAGAATAATAGAAAGCAAAAAAAATTTTTTCGAATTTTTTGTCTGTCTGTCTGTCTGTATGATCACGATTATATCCGAAAAAACTAAACCGATTTACTTCAAACTTTCACAAATTGCTTTGTTTTAACTCAGCAAAACATCTAAAGTTTGTTTCATCAAAATCGGTTCATTAAAAAAAAATTATAGTCATTTGAATGAACTCAAAGCATTAGTTTGCCTGCAAATATACACGGTGAATTTTTTATCGTTTTGGACCCTTAAAGGGGTGACTCAGACCATCAAAATGAACAACTTTTCCTACGGGAACAATGCTGGGAACTCAAAAAAATTCGACATTCCCATACAAACTGGCCGGGCGGCGGGACACTTTGTTATGGAAATGACGAATTTTTTTTTTGAGTTCCCAGAATTTGTCCCATAGAAAAAGTTGTTCATATTGATGACCTGAGTCACCCCTTTAAGGTTTAAGGGTCCAAACTGTTCCTGAGGGATGGACACTAACGGCGGCGGCGTAGCCGCGGGCAAACGGCAAACCAACCGAAACTGCTGCGCCTAGAAACTTGAAATTTGGTACAGGGGTTCTTTTAATGATGTGAGTGAGCGCTAAGAAAGGATTTTTAAGAAATTTAACTTCTAAAGGGGTAAAATTTATATGGAATTTTCTCATTTTTGGACTTAGAAGTATGAAAGTAGGTATATAAGTTCTCGATTAAAATTAAAAAAGATGTGTGTGGGTAGATGAAATTTGCAAAATTCCCCCATAAGGGGTAAAATCGGGGTGGGTGGGTGGTATAAACTTTGTATCGAAATTTTCTCATTTCTGGACTTAAACGTATGAATTTAAGTATATAAGTTCTAGGTTACTATTAAAAATATCTGTGTAGGTAAAATGGACGATATTTTCCCCTGAAAGATTGTATAGGAATTTACTTATTTCTAGACTTAGAAGTACGAAAATAGGTAAATAAATTCACGATTACAATTGAAAAAGATCTGTGTAGGTCAACTGGAAAAAAATCCCCCAGAAAGTTTGTTTGGAAATTGGAAATTTTCTCATTTCTGGACTATGAAGTATAAAAATAAATAGGTATGTTCTCGATTACAATTAAAAAAGATATATGTGGGTGAAATGGACAAAATTTGCCCCTAAAGGGGTAAATGGGAGGGTAAAGGTTTTATGGAAATTTTCTCATTTCTGGACTTAGAATTAATAATATCCATACTTCCATACTAATACTAATATTATAAATGCAAAAGTAACTCTGTCTTTCGTTTTTTTACGCTTCAACCATTGAACTGATTTGGATGAAATTTGGTATGGAGGTGTGAGGCCCGAGGAAGGACATAGGGTATGTTTGATTCCGGGAAATTCTACTGTTCCCGAGGGATCGACACTAACGCGGGCGGAGCCGCGGGCAACAGCTAGTATTAAATATAATTATAACTTTATCTTGTTGCTTGACTAGACCAAGTTTATGGTATAAGGGTATCCTCAGAACAAGGACTAAAGAGGTATACAGAAGAATACAAGTATACTTATTGACATGGATCAGTTGTGATCATAGAAAAAGATGGCCGAAGTAATCATTATAACGATTTTAAACTGGGCAAAATATAACTAGCACAGATTCCCGACCTCATTTAATAAAGCAGATCTGGTTACCACGACGTCAGAATGGCAATCCCGCCAATTTCCGAGCTATGTCAAACTTGGGTAAAGTTGGACCATTGACGATTCAGGCAGCATTCTAATATAATATAACTGGTTTGGAAGCAGATAAAATAAAACCGGCCAAGAGCGAGTCGGAATCTCTCACCAAGAGTTCTGTGCAACCGTAAAATAGTTACCTTCAAACAACGCACTATATCAGTAGTTAAATAAACACGGCCCCAATTATATTTAATTTAAGTAATTGTTATTATCCATTATTATAGTGGCAACAGATGCACAGAGCCTGATGTAAAGTTTCTACCTATTACAGGTCAAGAGGTACAGTCCTGTGACAGACGGACGGACGGACAGCGCAAGCTTAATAATAAGGACAAGTTAACCCTTTCGGTACGAACCAGAAGGATCTTGCTCCACCAGCTACTCCGAGGATAAATTATTTTTCACATCTGAGAGTGCTGTGACAGTTGCCTGACACATACTTGATAGACAAAATTTAATCCTATGAGCCATTGACACGAAAAGAAGTAAACTAAAAAAAAAACCGGCCGAGTGCGAGTTGGACTCGCGCACGAAGGGTTAAGGCTTCCGTACCGTTATCTATAAAAACGGCAAAGAATGTCTATGCAACGGAAAATCTGTTGTATGGGAGCCCCCTTAAATATTTATTTTATTCAATTTTTTAGTATTTGGTGATATAGCGGCAACAGAAAAACATCATCTGTGAAAATTTCAGCCGTCTAACTATCACGGATCATGAGATACAGCCTGGTGACAGACGGATAGACAGGCAGATAGACGGACAGCGGAGCGACCTCGGAGCGACATTAATAGGGTCCCGTTTTTACCCTTTGGGTACGGAACCCTAAAAAGAGTTGTAAATTAATGTATTGATTGGTTTTAAAACTCTTTGCAGCAACTTCTACATTTATTCATTCAATAACTCCAGCAAGATCGGAATGCGTCGCTCGATCTATTGGTAGTTACTTTTGGCAGGCTCTATTTTTCAACGCGTCGCGTCGCTCTCTTTAACTGACATTACGATTTTCTTGACGTTTTTCTTTTTTCTAATGCTTTTGCAGCACTGACCTAAATATCCCTACGACACGTGACCCGATCGAAAATTCGTAAGACGCACACGTGACCTGAGACCGCGGGCGAGGCGTAGAAGAGGCAATAATATCCCTGTCTACCGTGCGGAGTTTTCACTCCGGCACTCCCGAAGTGCGCCCCTTTGCTTTTATTTTATTTCTTTCGTGTGAGATTATAATCGAAGTTCAAAACAATTACTGGTAAGAAAAATACTAAATCCACCGGGAAGGAGAGAATGAGCAATGCTGTGAATTTTAAAATCCTCTCGTAGAGCGTATTATATTTCTTTTTTTATTACGTTCAACAATCAATCATCCTTCTATTTAATCTTCAATTAAATACCTCGGTTGTGTTTACTTTAAGATAATTTACTTTGCGTGCTTCCGCCATCAGTTAGTTCATGCAAACTATTGCTGGCCAGCGCCCATCCACAACTGTCTCTTCATGCCCGCCACCAATAATTAATGCATGTAATTCTGGTGGTTACTGCTGCATCAGTTGAGGCTGCAGCAATATCTGACATCGTGCTCGCGACACGTGTGTCGCCTCTACACGAGGCAATTTCAGGCATTGTTGATCGTTCGAATGACAAGCAATGAGTGAAGGAACTAACAGTAGTGGATGGGCGCTGGCCAGCAATAGTTTGCATGAACTAACTGGTGGCGAAAACACGTAAAGTAAATGATTTCATAGTCAATGTAGCTTTGACTTCCGCAAAGTAACACCTGAATCTATTACCTACCTTAGTTGTGTTATTTTAAATACCAGTGATCAATGCAGATGCAAATTCACTAAATTTACAATACTTACTAAATGTTATTAAATAGTCAAGAACTTTATTTTAGAGAATGTTACATGATAATCGGCAATGCAGAGGTTCAAGAAATTGTTGAATACAAATATATTTACTGACAATTCTTTAATACACCTACACTTTCACATTTGAAAATTATTCTACAACAAACTTAGCTTCATTGTAATAAAGAGCAAATTCCTAAATGAAATTTGTGGTGCATTAAAGTACGAAATACCTTGTACTCTAACTAGAAAACACAAAATAACTTCAACCACATACTTAAGCAAGGGTGCAATATTGATTTAATTTTGACTAAACACATTCTCCCAATATAAATAGATAGCCTAGACTTCGTCAAGACCAGCATAATTGTAAATTTGATATCGGTGTTTCAAGTTTTATGAACAAGCGTTTGAACAAGTTCCTGGTTGAACAAATACTCGTCCATTCAACAACCGAGAAAGTCTGGATTGGGGTCAATTCGCAATGTAGAGTAGGCAGAGTAATTTAAACCATTGTCTCAACTGTGGAATGAACTACCTGTGGCGGTATTCCCGAATCGATACGACATTGGATTGGAAACTTTAAAGACGAGTCTATGTTTTCTTAAAAGTTGCAGTAGTCTATGGGCCGCGGTGATCGCTTACCATCAGGTGACCCGCTTGCTCGTTTGCCGCTCGTATGTCATAAAAAAAATGTGGATGGTGAGAGAGAAATCAATTTTGTTGTTTAAGAAATCATTACTGAAAGAAAGTAGGTATCTACCCAAAAAGCGATAATAATATATTCAAAATTACATATTAAAAAGTATATCGAAAACAGTGTTTCATATTTCATATTCACTATGTTTATTTCTATTTCACATTTGAATTAAATCACTTAATACGGTTTTATCGCATTTATACATAGTATCACGCCTTTTTCCCTTGCGGAACCGGGGTAAACAGAGCCTAGGTCTGTTAAATTAGACCTTATGGCCACATTTAGCATGTTCGAGGGCGTGTAGATGTAAAACGGAATCAAAATAGTGATGGGTTGCTAGTCGCATCGCCTATTGACATGATTCCGTAGATTTTCGCCCATTCCCTCGATTGGCTTTTACAATCTGCGCGGGAAGAGAAGCAACTGGTACATTCTACGTTTTTTTTCCTCCCCAGACCGGCATGGAAAGGCCAGCTACCGAAGAAAGAGTATTTGAGATTTAACACGAATTATTTTAGCCTTTTATTCTAAATTTATATAGGTATTTCCTGAGGGTATTTCTAATATTTGAAATACCAAACGTTCCGGGGCAATTCCGTATTAGTAGGATTTCTAGCCTTGTAAAATTAAAAATATGAACATTATTATCTTCTTCTTCTAATATATAAAATTCTCGTGTCACAGTTTTCGTTGCCAAACTCCTCCGAAACGGCTTGACCGACTTTGATGAAATTTTTTTTGCTTATCCGGTATCTATGAGAATCGGCCAACATCTAATTATTTATATGGCAAAACAACGTTTGCCGGGTCAGCTAGTGATAATATAATAATGTTAATGTCGTGCTCCTGTAGTGGAGACTAAAAAGGACCTGATAATGATGATGATGATGATAATATAAAGATTTAACGCGAGTTATTAAATATATTTGTTTTTCCGATTTAAAAAAAAAGAGTTGAATCAAACTCTTTGATGAATTTGAAATGGATGAAATTGCAATTCAGAAGTATACTCTTCTAAATAAAGAAATACACTTTTTTCTTTAATTATGGATCTATGCGGTATTAAACAAAGGTTCAATAAATAACATTAGCATTTTACAAATAGCTCCGAAAAATCCCATTTTTATTGCAACCACGTATCGCTTGCAGGTGCTACTCGTAAAATATTCAAATTTTTCGCTCCAAATTATGTTCGAAAAAAGTAATTTAATACATATCCCAGGAATCTGTATTTTATCTAAAGGTAAGTACCTACTACTTGAATCTCTCAATCGCATTACCGTCTACCTAAATTTCTTTGGAGCCTAAAATACAACCTAAACGCTCATACAAAACGCTATCATTACTAATAATCACAGGCAAGCTCCGCCTTAATTTAAATAAATAGCGAACATTTTTTCAGTCTAGCCATCCCCCATTTGCATAAATATGATCTCCGTTGCCTCCTCCGAAGTACTTGGAGGCTGCGTTTTCACCAAAGATATGCTTACCCAGCAAAATAGTGCGGAGATGCTTAGTTGTGGTAGAGTCACGCTACCGACAAAAGTAATTTTTGCAGCATGAATGGGCCCATTCATGCTACTAGCAAAAATTCTCGTCCTCGTCCGGGGAAGTACCACACTTTCACAGAAAATCGACGTTTGAGTAGAAGCTTTACCACTTATATGCTTCGTTTGGTGTTCTATGGTTAATTTCCTCCCACATATCCTTCCCCAACTCCTTCAAAGGCCGGCAACGCTCTTGTTACACCTTGGTGTTGCAGTTGTCAAAGGTGGGCTGGAAGAAATCGTAATAAGCCCGACATCTAGGTACACATCTTTGTTTTTTCGATGTATTTTTTCATTTTGTTCTAAAATAGTTGGTGCAATAAAGAATTTTTACCTTATTCGCAAGGTTTCGGTGCGATAAAGCATGCAAAGCTAAAAAACGGTATGCAAGGATGTGCAGCCTTTTTTCAGAGTGACATTGTTTGGCTATTAGTGCGTCTATACAGCATATAACATAACCAATGACGTTTCCGTGAAGGGGTGAATCAGACCGTCAAAATAAACAACATTTTTTATTTGCCCATTGCGAGGGAAACTAAAAAAAAATTTACATTTTCATACAAAAGTGTTCGGCTGGCCCGGCAATTACTATGAAAATGTTAAAAAAACTTAGAGCGTTGGTCCCATAGCAAAAGTTGTTCATTTTGGCGGGCTGAGTCTCCCCTTCACGGAGACGTCGTTGGTTATGTTACACGCTGTATAGCATAAAACCCATTTCCAGGTAGCTCGCCAGACTTGTAACAAGCGAAGTCTGAAAACGTAGCCATATTAATTGTAGATTTTTTGACGTGATAAGATTCAAAGACTTTCAGCATTAGGCTTGTAACGCATCTATCTCTCTTCCACCGTTATCACTATCACATAAAATACTCGTCCGTAAACTGACTTTACAGACAACCAATTGTTTCCTCGACTCCGTTTCCTCACACTTCGGTGGAAACGCAGCCTAAATGAGATAAATGTCACTTAGCACCTTGACGGGGACATTAATCAGCTCAAAATTGCTCATTCAGTGAGTAATGAGTGAGTTTATAGTGAGTTCGGAGTAAGAATTGATTGTCTCAAAGTACTGCAAAAAACGACACGAAATGACTCGAGAGCGGAATGAGAGACCATAATCATTAAGGCTTTTATGTTTGTAAGGGATGTGTCGCGATGGAAATAGACTTGAAGTTATATATGAAGGCTTGGTAGCTGCCTATAACCATCTTCTATATAATTCGTCACCGCGTGGTAGTTTTGCGCCGCGTTTGCGGCAGAGTAGAATAGGACTACTCCAAGTCTTCCCATGGATATCGTAAGAGGCGACTTAGGAAATACAAGCTAAACAAAGCTCATAAACGTCAATAAGACCGCTCCAACCCGTCTGGCCAGCGAGGAGAGTGTAGGCCAAATCTGCTGTCTTTTCTGGCTAAGTATGGCTCCGGTAGTACAGAGAGGGTCATGCTCCTGCAGTGGAGACTAAAAAGACCTGATGATGATGATGATTTTTTTTTGGTAAATCACTACGTAGTAGCAGTAGAGCCTCTCTACCGGCAAAATTCATTTTTGCTAGTAGCATATTTATGCTCGCCGGCTCGTCCGGGGAAGTAACACACTCTCACAGAAAATCGACTTTTGATTAGAAGATTTACCGCTTCGTTTGACGAGTGAGAGAGCTGGAGGCCTATCTGTCCCACCTTTTTTCTCCCCCAACTCCTTATATATGCTCTCCGGGTCGACCAGGGAAGTACCACACACTCACAGAAAATCAACTTTTGATTAATAGCTTTACCGCTTCTATGCTTCGTTCGACGAGTGAGAGAGCCGGAGCCCCCATCATCGTCCCACCTATTTCCTCCCCCAACTCGTTGAAAGGCTGGCAACGCTCACACCCTGGTGTTGCAACTGCAACATCAATCGTGAAGACTAAAACTACTTTTTTTACTTTTGACTAGAAAACTAGTTTTTTCTTTTTATGATTCGGACGGCAAACGAGCAAGCGAGTCATCTGATGGTATGTGATCACCGCTGCCCGCCTGTAACAATGTACACGGGCAGCGGTGATCACATACTATTATTATTATTATTATAATGAAGGTGGCACAACTTTACTAGATAACTCTATTAATATAACCGGATGAGAGAGGGAGAATCAAGATTAGGATCTTTTATACCTGATTTATCTAATGAAAGATAACATATCTTGAATGAAATACCTGTAGAGAACACTAAGATGTCATCTGGCTATCACTGTTATGTTGTTTACATGACTTCCAAAAAATAAGTGAATTGTTATTTGTATGTATTTAATCATGTAAATTTCGTATTCGACCATAACTTCCAAATGTCTCAACGGATATACATATGTGAGGTGTCGTTAGAATCCTTACACCCTCCCAAGTGACATAGGCTAATTTTTTTTGGGTAATTCGTTATTTTTAATTTTTAAAAAAGCTTTGTATTATCTACTTACATACACAATCAAAAACCGCCAAGAGAAGCCGTCGTTGATAACTAATCTACCACCATTGGCATTAAAACTGACTAAGCTCTCTGATGCACACTTCAAGATACTCGTAGGGGGTGTAATTTTTAATTCACTCTAAGTACAACACGTTTGAGTTCTGAATCTACATAACGATTCGTTACACAAAATGGCCTTAATTAAAAATGCCTTGAGCGACCTCGCGTTATGACCCTTTATGTTCTATCGCATGTTTTATGATGTTTGTGAACTTGCAAGGTAAGGCACATCATTACAGCTGCCAAAAGTTCACTGCTGGACAAGAATTCTTCGTTTCATGGGGGAATGCTGTCATCAGCATTCCCCCATGAAACGAAGAATTCTCGTCAACCGGCCTAGGCAGGCCGGTTGACGAGCGCAGTTTCTTTGGCTTCTTGTGCTTCCAATGCAATTACCTATCGAAAACATTTTAAGCTGGGGAAGGTTAGGAATTTGTTGGATCTGGTAAGGGAATTAACGTATTAGGATAATAGTCATTAGGATGAATGGGAAAAAAGCAAGTAGCAGCTCGGGAGGCCGGGCGCGAGTTCCCGATGTCACACCTTTTGGCTAGCTCCGTGGCACAGCGGTCAACACGCCAGCCTGCGACACGCGAGTGCCCGGGTTCGATCCCCGGCCAGGTCAAGATGGAAAATTATTTTTTTCAGATTGACCTTGGTCTTGGATGTGTATCTATATATGTATTTGTTATAAAATATAGTATCGTTGAGTTAGTATCCCATAACACAAGTCTGGAACTTACTTTGGGGCTAGCTCAATCTGTGTGATTTGTCCGTATATATTTATTTATTATCATTGAAATAAACATTATTCTATCAAGCGAAACCAATGCCTTTGTTTTGTACGTACAAAATAGTAACAATAATAGCCGTATCAAACGAGTGAAACGATACATGAAAATAAACGCGTGAAATGAGCGTCGAACGAATGCTTTTACAAGATAATCCACTCCGACTCTGTTTTATTTTGCTCGTCCCGTGTTTCAATTTCAAACTCAATGGCGCGGTTTATGTACCAGAATAATGACGTCATGCGCGTGTAACGAAATTTTACACTTACATATCTACATTCTGTTTCAATAAAAAAAAACTAAATCGAAACTATATTGCTTAAAAGTTTATGAGTAAAATTTAGAAAAAATATATACACACCACGTAAATAAATAAAATGCGTCTTGTTGTGCATAAGAATTGATGAAAGTCAAATTATTTGGTACAAAATGAGGTCGAGAATTCTTGAGTACATATTTTGTTTCATTGGAACAAAGTATAAGTGTGATATTGCAAAGGGTGTTAGAGTAATTAATCGAAAAAAATATCTATCAACTTTTATGTGGATTTTTAGGGTACCGTAGGAGACAAGGTACCCTTATTGTTTCGCCCTTCTGTCTGTCCGCGGTTAAGCTCAGAGATTTTAAGGGCCCGCCATAGGCCCTGGCCTATGGCCGCCTTTGTACCGTCACGCCGCCTGCGGCGTGACGGTACAAAAGCGGATGGTCTAAACGCGTTGGCTACTTTGATATTTTCGTTTTTAAAGAATATTCAAAGGTTATTCGATAAAAAAATCATGATGGCTGCCTTAACTGTAATGCAATTATAATCAAAAGTATCAAGGTTAATTTTAATGTTTTTGGTGAATACTGCTGTATATCGCGTAAATTAGACGTGATTTGGAGGCAAGTTTGCATTTTTTTTCTATGGAGAAAATTTACCGCAATAGTGTTTTTGAGTCAGATAGTTACCAGAGTTAGTCCTGAACTTTGCTGCATTTTTATTTCAACTTGAGTATTTCATTATTATAGATATTACAGACAATCACGCAAAGCAGTGTGAGGTAGTACGAGCCCTTAAGTACTGGAAAGTTATAACTCGGCACGGGTTTCCAGCGTATAACATAACCAACGACGTTCTTGTGAAGAAGTGACTTAGCCAGTCAAGATGAACAACTTTCCTATGGGACCAATGCTGGAAACTCAATTATTTTTTGACATTTTCATCCTAATTGCCGGGCCGGCCGAACACTTTAGTATGAAAATGTAATTTTTTTTTAGTTTCCAGCATTGGTCCCATAGAAAAAGTTGTTCATTTTGACGGGCTGATAACCCCTTCACGAGAATGTCATTGGTTATGTTACATGCTGTATATATCCCATACAAAATAAATCACGTCGACAAGGTGATGCAATACAAATTATAAAAAAACCCACCGATAAAATATCTTACATTGAAATATTTCATATTAAAGGCTAAACGTGTTCATTACCTCTTACGGACCTGGTCTTATCTACCCCGCAAGGAAAAAGGACGTGGCAGCATTTATATAAATAGTGTAATCAATTTTCAAGTCATTGTATACTTACTAAAATGCTCAATTGGGTGTTTAAAAACTACAAAACTGAATTGTGTATTTTAAATTCAAAGACTTTCAAGTTTATTATTATACTAGCTTTCGCCCGCGGCTCCGCCCGCATCAAAGGCGATCCTTCGAGAATAGTACTTTTTTCCCAGGATAAAAGGTAGCTTCTGTCCTTCTCCGTACTCCAGAGAACTTGTATGCAAAAAGTTCATGATGATGGGTTCAGTAGTTTTGGCGTGAAAGAGTAACAAACAAACAAATTCACTTTCGCATTTATAATATTAGTGAAGAGAAAACTGGTCACTCACGTGCTATTTTGTCAAAGTTTCATGTTCTTAGTATAAACAGCCTTGGCTATGTCAGACTTGTTGTATTATTCTTGCGGAGTACACAGAGCCAAGGTCGATAAAGGCCACGTTAAGCCTTTAATATGAGATGGAAAACATTCTTATCTTCACAACAGCTTTGACACAATTTAAAAGCTCGGTCCCATAAAATTGAATACATCTTATAATGTTTTTATCGGCATACGCTATCCACGAAGCTTTTTCATCGTCATGAGAAAGCACGTTTTTAATATAAAATATTCTAAAAGCCCTGACAGAAGCTTTTACTTGCATCTTATTAATTTTTATTCATAGCTTGAGTTGAATGAATATTTTGAAACGAACAAGATTATTATTAGATCTGTGCGTGTTTGTCCATTTCAGTGATAAAGTCCTTCTGAGTGAACCTTTTGGCTAGCTCCGTGGCGCAGCGGTCAACACGCCAGCCTGCGACACGAGAGTGCCCGGGTTCGATCCCCGGCCGGGTCAAGATGGAAAATTACCTTTTTCAGATTGGCCTGGGTCTTGGATGTTTATTTATACAGCGTGTAAATGTACCCTCGACATTTACTTAAAGGGGTGACTCAGCCCATCAATATGAACAACTTTTCCTATGGGACCAATGCTGGGAACTCATAAAAAATTTCGTCATTTCCATACAAAAGAGTTCCGCCGCCCGGCCAGTTTGTATGGGAAGGTCGAATTTTTTTTTGAGTTCCCAGCATTGTTCCCATAGGAAAAGTTGTTCATATTGGTGGGCTGAGTCACCCCGTTAAGGGAATATCGAGAGTCTATTTACACGGTGTATATGTATTTGTTTCTGTACCTGGATTTTATCATTTGTTGTTAAATAAGCAATAGGTATATGAGAATTTGAGTTTTGTCACAAAATGTGTACACTCACATTTGTTCTTTTACTTTTAACAATACAAAGACTAGCTCCGTGGCGCAACGGGCAACACGTCTGCCTGCGACACGGAGTGACCGGGTTCGATCCCCGGCCAGGTCAAGGTGGAAAATGATCTTTTTCAGATTGACCTGGGTCTTGGATGTGTATCTATATATGTATTTGTTATAAAATATAGTATCGTTGAGTTAGTATCCCATAACACAAGTCTCGAACTTACCATGGGGTAGCTCAATCTGTGTGATTTGTCCGTACATTTATTATTTAAAACAAAATTCCTCTTTTCGAAGTGAAAACTTCTTAGCGGCGTTGTGCACTTTTTGGGATGGGTATAAAATGTTAAATTCGCGTCAGGACACGTGAGCTAATCGAAAATTCGTAAGACAGACACGTGATCTGAGACCTCCGGCGCGGCGTAGGAGAGTGCAACCCGTTTTTTTTTCTAATATTTCAACACTTTTGCTAGTTGCGAAGCGAAGTTATTTTTAAATAACCGTTCGCTAAGAGGAGTAAGCAGTTCAATTTGTTGGATATAATTTTTTTAGAAAACAAAATTATTTTTATCCGGTTTTCCAATATTTGTAACGTAGATATTCCTTAAAACATAAGTTTAAAAAAAAAAGGATATATGAAGGAAGGAAAAAACGGAACATAAGAATCTTTCATATAAAAAACCCTAAGTTGTTTGGTTGAACCAAACAACTGAACTAATTTTGGTGAAATTTAAAGATGAATTATAAATATTGATTTTAATTATAAAAGAAAGAATTTCTCAAATCGTTTCTCAAATGACGAAGTTCCAAGGTAACAGTCATTAAAAAATAAAAGCAAATAAAAAACACACAACCTAATTGAGAATTTCCTCCTTTTTTAAAGTTGGTTGAAAAGTTATAAACTCAAGACTTCAATCCCATAGTTGTAAATGGTTAATAAATGACAGAGTTTTGAAGTAACAGTCATTAAGTAAGAGTCGAACTAAACGCTTTGACAGTTTCTTTTTGGTTCGAGTAGCTAAGGTGTGGAATGAACTGCCTGCGTCTATATTCCCAAACAAGTACAGTCCCGGGACATTCAAAAGTAGAATAAATGGGTATCTCTTGGATAGGCATGTAACATCCTCGTCTTCATCGTCACTTACCATCAGGTGAGATGGGAGACAAATGCCTAATTCAATATTTAGTAAAAAAAAAAATTAAAAAAAACATACAAAAAAGTTGTCTCATGTCTCATGACTTCTGTCCCAAAGTCACAAAAGGAAGGTCGTCTGTCGTCCAGTATTTATATTGAAATAAATCTGACACAAGCAAGCGAATTCAACGCTATTGGTATAAATGGATTGGGTTTATTGTTTTTCGGATACCTTTTATTGGGATAATGTCAAACGTTACGTTCCACCTTCTAGATATTCGTGAAGAACGTTTATGTAGAAAGGTCAATAAGGTGTTACTTTGGACAGGCTATTTCCCATGACTTTGTCCGCGTGATCAATACCCTATGTGCTATTCTGATATACGACGTGTTAATGTACCCTCGACGTTCCCTTAAAGCGGTGACTCGACCCATCAATATGAATAACTTTTCCTATGGGATTAATGCTGGGAGCTCAAAAAACATCCTCATTTCCATACAGAATAGTTCTGCCGCCCGGCCAGTTTGTTTGGGAACGTCGATTTTTTTTGAGTTCTCATCATTGTTCCCGTAGGAAAAGTTGTTCATATTGATGTGCTAAGTCACCCCGTTAAGGGAACGTCGAGGGTCAATTCACACGCTGTATAAGCTATCACATTGTAAAATTTTATCAAAATATTCAGTGGTTTTCACGTGAAGGAGTAACAATCAGATCTCGCATCCATATAAACGTTCACATTGGTGACTTAGAATATGACAAAACTACCAAACCGCACTAAGAAGTATCAAAGAATATTTTTTTTAAGGTAACGATGGTTTTATTTTTGGATAGCAAACATAATATTATCATTTATTTATTTACCAAATAATATAAAGTTATTATCACAAAATAAATCCAAGACGGAGTTAACGAAATGGTTAAATGACAAATGTTTCGTGTTTTTTATTATTTTAATTTTGCTTATTATTTAATTCTATTATATTATTTATAATAATTATATTATTTGCATACGTAAATAAAATAATGACAAACATTTGTGCATTCAGGTTGAAATCATTAAATGTAGGTATAGTTTTAAGATTATATGTAGATGTATTCATTGCAAATAAAGATTAGATTATGAGTCCACCAAACATTTTCATATAAAATGTTGCCAATTCGAGACTATATCAAAAAGTTATCTGATCTTATGAAATGCCAAGCTCCTCAACTCTACACGTAACTTCACAAACTCTATACCTTAGTCAAATATATCACTCTATTTAGAACATAGAGTAATACAGAAGCTGAAACAGAAACGCTTCTCTCGCGCTTTGCGCTTTCTCAGCCAATAACGTTTTCTTTCAGATAAAAATCCAACATGGCGGATGATCCAAAATGCAGCGGAACAGCTATTATTGATGCACTTAGACAATATGGATATCAAATTAAAGGGCTCGCTAAAAATAACTCGAAACATAAAGTGAGGTACAAAAAAGCTTTTCTTTTTAAAAGTTTTACATTAAACTTATTACTTAAAAGACTTGGAATTTCTATAGTTCATGATTTTAAAGCAACATAATCTTTAGATATATGGAAATTAATTTTGCAGACCGACCTATTTGCTTAGAAGTAGGTACTTATAGTTAGGCTTCAGACTGTATTCCTTACATTGTGTGTAGGAACAAAGGCTATCATGCGAGGATCTTGAGATACTCTTTGTGTAGGTATAGAATCACCATTGAGCAGGTAGGGTTACCATTTCCACATAGTTGATAAAGAGGGGCTAAAGAGTCTTAAAGTAAGTATTTTCTTTCTTCTCCAATAACCTAGTATCAATAATGCTTATTTTTGATTTGCCTAAAGACACGGATTGTACGACACTCAATGTACGTTTCTTGATCATATTTTCTATCACGGGAAACTGGTAGTCGTTGATGAATAGGATTTTCTTTGAAAGATGAAGAGCAAAGGAGACGACTAAATGAAAGGACATATAAACATTTTCAAAATTAGTATTACCAAGTAAAAAGAAGTGATACGATTTAAAAGTTTTGAGACATAGTTATTATTTATTCATTTAACTGACTTCCCACATATTCCATCATTATATTATTTGCGATTGGATTATTTGACTGCAGTCAAAGTAAAATAATTGTAATGAGATCTTTTATAAGCAGTATGAGATTTTCTAAAGTAGTTTTACGATAAGTGGAGGAGTAAAATATAGCAAAGAAGTTAAAAGATTCAACCTACTGTAAAGCATCAGTACTCATGTCCGCTATTATTACATGTTGTAAAACTAACTAATCTTGGAGTTTATTATTTCACAATTTTATATTAAATGGAAACAAGGGTTTTCAACGTATTTAGTTTTTTGCAAGGATGCGACTAACATCTTCTCCTGTTAAATAAGTATTACTAGACAACCCTAGCTAAAGGCCATTGTGCCATCTAGTGCAAGGACGTTCTAGGGCACTATATACTGCCCATCCCTACCCAAGGAATTATTGCCTCCTATTGATACAAATTGCTCTGGCCAAGTATGGCTCTAGTAGTACAGAGAGGGTCGTGCTCCTGAAGTGGAGACTAAAACGACCTGATGATGATGATAATACAAATTAAGCGATTTTTATACCTACAGGTACGCTGTAAAAGTGTAAAGGTGAGACAAATCACCAATCGGAAAGGCATTTAGTATTGGTGATTAGTTATTATATCAAAGAGTAAACTTTTTTCAGGCGACACCATCAGGCCAAAAAAACCGAGTAAAGTACCGCATTTTATTCGGATTCCTTTGCCTAAGAGCAATATTAGCAACGAAGATTCTAACAATATTATATTATTGTTTAGATCGATGTTATGTGTGCATTTTTTACAAGGACGGCTTCGTTAAAGTAGAGCGGAGAAAGAAAAAGCCTACCAGCCGTAACTTCCACAGCAATGCACCGCCATTATCATTTCGAGTCGGTGTCATTGATCAATCGACGAGCACACCTTGGTATCAGAGTTCTAAGGAACCGCCTCTCGGTCTCTGACGTAATTCCTTTAACGACTACCAGATGGACTACCGGATAAATTATCTTTATTATGCAATGTCCTAACCAAACTGGAAACAACTAAACAAAGTATGCTTCCCGTAGGATCGAACCGCGACCCCCGAGTCTACATGGACCACAGAGGTAGTTATATGCATCGCCTTGACCGACCCAGCTGTTGCGTCCCAAAGTGAAGACGACGCAGCTGCATGTGTCTCGCTTCCATTAGTCCACTCTCTATCAAATTCACACGGAAGGTCGAACAGTTAGCATCTCGCCATAAGATAAGAGTGACCTTTAATTTATTTGTGGTGAGAGTGGCAACCCAAATTTTTTTTATTTTTTGGAAGGACTATGTAGTTAGCTCCAAGTGAGCTTTCGCTACTTCACAGGGCATGAAAGAGGACTTCTTGCCGCAAGGAGTCGTTTATCGGAAGTTCCGAGGGTGGCTGCCTGCTGGTACCTCGCGCCTCACATCACCTACAATACGTGAAAACTAGTTTTTTAAGATATATTTTCGTATGGTTGTCAGCCTGTAAGGTATATATATTTATAGGACTGTGTAATGTTTTACTCATTGCCTGAAATAAACGAATTATTATATATTATTATTACGCATACATTGCAAGGTACGTATTGTCGTCTTTTGTTGGTATTAGTAATATATATATTTTGTCATCGATTACGAATCCCTTCAGTAGTATAAATAAATAAATATATACGGACAAATCACACAGATTGAGCTAGCCCCAACCCCAAAGTAAGTTCGAGACTTGTGTTATGGGATACTAACTCAACGATACTATATTTTATAACAAATACATATATAGATAAACATCCAAGACCCAGGCCAATCTGAAAAAGATCATTTTCCATCTTGACCTGGCCGGGGATCGAACCCGGTCACACCGTGTCGCAGGCTGGCGTGTTGACCGCTGCGCCACGGAGCTAGTCAATAGTATGACCAAGGACATTGGTTCATCTCAGCTAGAGTCCACTGCTGGATATATGCCTCCCCCAAGGTAGGGGAGTTTTACGATGTACTCACCCACCACGCTTGGCAGACGAGTTGGTGAACGCAGTTTATTTGGATTATATCGGTTCGGATGTTGCTGCCCATCGAAACCGTCTTTTAGCGAGGCAAAGAGTAGTAGTAAGAGTATGTTGGATTGGGGAAATCGGGATAAAGTATTGTTTTTTAAACTTTCGCGCTTTAAACACATAATTATGTATATAAACGGGACTTAGCACGAACCTTTTTAACGGAAACAAATAATAAAAAGGTTCGTGCTAAGTCCCGTTTATATACATAATTAAACGGGATAAAGTATTTGGGATACTACTCACTCGGACGAAGCAGCAACTCGGGAAGCCGGGACGGCAGCAGACATGTACCCGTAGTCATTACCTGCAACCACCGGTCAGGCAGTTGCGAATGTCACCCCCTGGCCTTAGCCGTTAGTTAGGTTGTTGAAAATGAATGCCTCATTTTCAACAACCTAACTAACGGCTTTGGTTATGTTATTGAAAAGGGCACATTTTAAATCATTGTGCCAATCAAAAGGAAACATTAATCTTTTCAAAATCACCCCTGACATTTCAATCAGCCTGCTTTATAATAACCTCGCAATATCCAATGTTCACGGAAAGGCATTTATCCCCCGCTCATTTCATTTGCGTGATTACTTACGATCTCAAAAAGTAAACTTTTTCAGGCGACGCCATTAGGAAGCGAAATCCGAGCTCACTGAATGAGACAAAGTGGGGGCGGGGCAGTGTTACCAGCAAACATTCGATATTTTTGTACAGTTGACGAAATTTTACAACGTTTGAGATTTTGTTACACCTGATGTGACATAGCGCGTAGAACCGATGGCCGATGGGGCAGAAGGGTTCTCGAATGGCGACCACGTACCAGCAAGCGCAGCGTTGGACATCCACTGACCAGATGGTCGGATGACCTGACTAAGGTAGCAGGAAGACACTGGATGCAGGCCGCTTCCAACCGGTCGTATTGGAAATCCTTGGGAGAGGCCTATGTGTCCAACAGTGGACTTCTTGCGGCTGATATGATGATATGACTGTTTTATGAGTAGAGTCGAAATAATGAAGCAAAACTGAGAAGACTGTATAAGTTACGCCTTTATGTGTTTAATTGATATAAATGCATGCATTTATTGATTGATGATATTATATTAAGTGATAATGATATTGATGTCTATCTTTTATAAAAAAAAAAAATGTACCTATATAATAAAAATTGTAATCATAATTAGAAATGAAAAAAAGAAATGATAAATGAAGAAATAAGATGATAAGTGATAAAGATAGATGATAAAATTAAAAAGCCCTTCAGGCGAGTAGGCGACCAATACTGTTGAAAAGAGTTTCTTTTGGCGTTTCTTCTCTGCAGTGGTCGGTTCCAAAACGCTAGTAGTCTGTAGCTTTTGCACATTAAGTAATAATATAAATATGACTAAATTAGATCCTCTAAAATGTGATTTGACGTGCCTGCAAAGGCCTATTTCCTGAATAAACGTCTTGATTTTGATTTTATTTTGATCTATGATATCAAATGCAATTTAACAAGCGGATTTGATTAATTTGAAATTTACTTTACTAAAGATTAAATGCCCCTCGTTAAAAAATGTAGCAATGTATTGTAGCTAGATTTAGATTTCATGTTTAGAGAGAACGTAAAGTAGGTAATGTAAGAAATCAGTTAAAATTTTCATTAGGAGCATAATATCTGGGTCATTCTTAATTTTCACTTCCAATCTTTTGCCAATACAAAACACGATTTCGATAAACTTTATTTCTTCATTACTTCTTCTGAGGTGAGATCTGGTGTTCTGTTAGATAGTTTCCTTGGATACCTATTTCAGGTACCAGTTTTCCACAGCGCATTTGAAAGAAAGAAAACTAATGTATTTGGAGCCAATTAAAAGAAACAATAACACTTATTGATATCTACGACAAAACAATGATGGAAAAAGCGCCAAAAGAGAGTGGCTCAGCATCAGGCGGTGATGTACCTGAGTAACATCACGTCGCTGGTCTTCCGTGACGACTGTCGATAAAATTAAACGTAATAAAAGTAAAAAGAAGCATTAGCATTGCCATCCAACGTGACAATCCGGCTAGCCTTTTAGGCACCCTACCGCAAGGCAATGATCTTTTTGGCAATGATTTTTTTATTTATAGATAACTTTTATTTAGTGTACATATTATACAGTTATACTTAGTTCTAGTTGTTAGATAGTATTATATAGAATAAAGGAATTTTAAACATTAAAAATTATACCTAATTACGATTACCTAAATTCGACGCGTTGTTCAACGCGACCATACCATACATGAGCAATAAAATTAAGTACGCTAGTGAAAAATATTGGAATCTTCATAGCAGTATTTATTTACCAAAGTTGGATTAAAAATAAAAATGGTGCTAAAATTCCAATGTTTCATCATCATCAGGTCTTTTTAGTCTCCACTGCAGGAGCATGACCCTCTCTGTACTACTGGAGCCATACTTGGCCGGAGCAGACAAGAGGCTTGTAATCTTTAATCTTTTTCTTTTTTTTTATCAAAGTGTTAGAAACATAAGTACATAATGACGAGATAAACTGATTTTATTATTCCAACTTTATAAGATACTAGCTTTCGCCCGCGGCTCCGCCCGCGTCAATGTCGATCCCTCGGGAATAGTACTTTTTCCCGGGATAAAAGGTAGCCTATGTCCTTCTCCGTACTCCAGAGTACTTGTATGCAAAATTTCATGAAGATCGCATGAAGCGTGAAAGCATAACAAACAAACAAACAAATAAACAAACAAACTCACTTTCGCATTTATAATATTAGTAAGGATAAGGATTGCCGCACGGCACTTCCGCCATTTGTACATCGATATGCGCCTTCAGGGCTCCCTTAACGAAGAAATAAACATTATTGTTATGGAGAAAATAAATATTACCTATTTTATTATTTGTTAATAAATATACAAAATAATAATCATAAAAATCACAAATTTGGTTTGGGAACGACTCATATAACAATCTATGCAGATTCTCATCACAGGAAGAGTGCACCGATCAAAGTGTTGGTATCGGTGTTAATATCATCGCCACTTGACACTCTTGACTAGACTATCAGATAACGTGTGTCGCCTGCATATCAATTAAGAAAGTATAGATTTTCTAAAAATGAACTATGGTTATAGACAAGTTCACATTACTTTACTAATGTTAACCGTGTGCTTTTAAATTTATTAAATGAACAATCGGAATATGCTAGTTTCCTACGTTAAATATAAAAATCACTTCGTCAGTAGGTAATCAATAGAAGATTGTTGCACGGAGCAGAAAGTAATTTATTATTACACTGAGTGCTTATTTGAAGCCCGAGCGCCAGCGAGGGCTCTAAAAAGCACGAGTGCATTATAAATTACTTAATTCGAGGTACATAATCTGCTTTTCTTTCAACTACTACAAGAAAATTATGTAAAATAAAATACTGAAGAGAAAAATTACAATTGATGAAAAATAATCCTTGCTTTTTTCTTTATGGCCAGTATTTTTTTAGGCCAAGCGAACACACGTCACTTCACACGCTATGAGCGCTAACTGTATAACTCCATATGGTCTTCAGGTTGCCTTTTTAGTGATAAGTGACACAAATCCACGATTTAAAAAAAAAACTTAACGGTGCAGGAAAGGATTTCCATGCAGTTATGATAGAATTGCAGCGAAGTTGGTTAAAAAATATCGGACACGTATTTTTTTCTTTTGTCAATTAAATTGAAAGATGAAAAAACAATATTTAGTCAACAAAAATTGCTCCCTTAAAAGTTTTTTTGACGGGCTAAGTCACCCCTTTAATAAATATTGGTAAATTCACACGCTGAATGTGTAACTAATTATAATAATAAAATTCTTGAAATTCTTCGTCAAATACCGTTGCTACATTTAGTGAGTTTTCGTTTTCTCATTTTTTTAGAGTTCCGTACCCAAAGAGTAAAAACGGGACCCTATTAATATCGCTCCGCTGTCCGTCTGTCTGTTTGTCTGTCTGTCCGTCTGTCACCAGGCTATATATATCTCATAAACCGTGATAGTTAGACAGTTGAAATTACAGATGATGTATTTCTATTGCCGCTATAACAACAAATACTAAAAAATAAAATAAAATAAATATTTAAGGAGCTCCTATACAACAGACATGATTTTTGTTGCCATTTTTATAGAAAACGGTACGGAACCCTTCGTGCCCGAGTCCGACTCGCACTTGGCCGGATTTTTTTTAACGTAAATACCGCTGAAAATATACTCCATTCTGAAATGAGAAACGATAATGCAAACATAAAATACTTAATCATGTTTGTGTGTCTTCGTGAGTAAGGTTCCTTTACAATGTACACAAACCTACGCATGGCCTTACTATGGAATGGAAAAGGGCTTTTGAAATCTAACTAGACAGAAAATATTATATATGTCTCTGATAATACACAAGCAAACAAAGTTTCCTTTTTGTTTGAACTAGCGACCCGCCCCGAATTCGGACGTCTTTTGGAGAAAATGCGCTGTGCAGTTTATTACCGCTTCTTCTGCACTCCACTTTGGAAGCGGCATTAAACTTAGCCATAAGTAAATGTTTGACGTCAACGAACGTTGAGAAGTGATATATGACAATTAATAAGTGTTAAAAGAAACCCATATTATATAAACGTTTTTAAATTTTGATTTTTTTTCGATTCGCATGGGTGTAATAAATTGTTCCTTTTGAATTAGGTACTCTATCAATGAAAACCGCATCAAAGTCCGTTGTGTAGTTTTAAACATCTAAGCATACGTAGGGACAGACAGCGGGATGCGACTTTCTTTTATGTAGTGCTAGCGACTCGGACTCCGGTTTTGCACGGGTACAATGTACATATAAACCTTCCTCTCGAATCACTCTAATGTTTTAAAAAAGCCGGATCAAAATCCGTTGTGTAGTTTTAAACATCTAAGCATACGTAGGGACAGACAGCGAGAAGCGACTGTTTTATATTATGTAGTGATAGAGCATTATCCAGCGAATCAATATTATCATACTTATCTAAAATTAATGGGGATATCTTTGGGGCATGTCCATATAAAGCTTATTATCATCTGATGATGTTTTTATTTTACTACTAATTGAAGTAGGCCTTTGTCTCCCATCTCACCTGATGGTAAGTGACGATGAAGACGAGGATGTTACATGCCTATTCAAGAGATACCCATTTATTCTACTTTTGAATGTCCCGGGACTGTACTTGTTTGAGAATATATGTAGACGCAGGCATTCCATTCCACATCTTAGCTACTCGAACCTAAAAGGAACTGTCAAAGCGTTTAGTTCGACTCTTTGGTATTCCAACGATAAAAGGGTGAAGTTTCTGTAGTTTTGTAGTCCGATGGAATATAATAAAGCACTTTAGGTATATTTGCCAGCTACCACCATCAAGACCACTGCTGGACATAGACATGGAGGGGGGAGGAGTTGGACTCACCATGCTTAGCTTGGCTTGTTTTTCTAAGGAGAAGGTTTTTATGAAAGAAAATATTAAGAAAGTTGCAACTACAGCGGATTCAAAATATAAATGAAATTAAATATTTTATTATACAACACAGGTTATAAAGAACTTACAATATTATAGGGCATCTCTGTGACCTGTCCCAAAGGACATACAATAATATATAGGCAGTTAAAATCACTAAACCTTAAAAAAAAATATTACAAGCAATCATAGTTTCATTGAAATCTAATAATTGAATTACATTATAAAATAATTTAGTCAAATTCTATATACTCTATATACTCTTAAACATTTAATAAAAAAATTCAGTATATTTAGCTTATTTAATTTGTATTCAAAGCTAAAACAAAACTATATTTTTAAACAATAGATACGTACGTACTTGTGTATGTAAATATAACAGTAATAAATGCGGCGTTGCTATGTATAAGATTTCATTTCCCCCTTTTTTTTCATGTAAATACCGCTGAAAAAATACCGGCCTGAAATGAGAAACGATAATGCAAACATAAAATAATCATGTTTGTTTGTCTACGTGAGTGAGGTTCCCTTTCAGTGTACACACATGTCTACGCAGGGCCGTACTATGGAATGGAACTCGAATGTAGTCCGATAGCATCATCTCTTCGTTTCGATTTAGCTAGAAAACCAGTATAATTGTTTTATTCGTGAAACAAAGATACGTAAATAATGAAAATAAACAAATGTATACAGTCAAATGTAAAGTACATATCCAGGATTTCATTGTTTAGGATAATAAAGAGTAACAAACTGATATGTAAAAATTAATTAATATATATTATGTAACCAGCGTTTGTTGTTATATATTATCCAAAGATAATGGCTCAACACCCGACGCATGATTTTCGGAGTACGAGTAGTAAGGCCTATCTCAATTTACTTAGATTCTTTTAAATCTAAACTATTACATATTTTTTGACAGCGAAAGAATCCTAGTAGGCGCTAGTACCATATATTTCAATGGTAAGGCCCCAGTGTACCTAAGAGTATATTAAAAAATCCTTGCGTGTGTATCCTTTACGTGTGATCAAACACGAGGAAATGAAGAGAAATCTACTCCTAAATAAACACAGAGACTTCGATGTATGTTAATTCGTTTTGGAAATCGAGCTATGTAAAAGTTTTTGAAATGATACGTAACGGTGAAATTCGGTGAATTTGAATCATTTTCATAATTTTCATATCAACAACAACAACAACAAAGTACTTTTAACATTATTAGAATTCAAAACCACGAAAGGTACAAAGGAAAGGAACCCTTAAAAAATCACTTGGTCGTCCGTATGTCTGTCTGTAAAGACCCTCTTTCTCAGTAATGAGTGGGCAGATTAAGTTTATATTGTTTTGTTTTTCGTGTGTGTAAATGGCCAACACTGGTGTCAGATTTTTCAAGGCGTCTGACATAGCTTAACGACTGCCATCAATGATGACAGCCGGGATCAAAAGCCTAACGTGCCTTCCGAAGTATGAAGAAGCTCGAGATAATGTATGCCATTTGCGGTCACGGATGCCAAAGGGGACTGCGTCCGGGGTTCCTTAATATTATATGGAGAACTAAGGTTCTCCTTGGATATTTGATGAGTAGGTACCTGAAACCGGCGAGCATGCATGAAAAGAGTGATGAATGTATATGAAGCGAAAGAGGTTTGTATGGATTGTAGCAAGTGGAGATGCATGGTCTCTATGCCTACCCCCATGGGAAAGAGGCGTGATAATATTTTTGTATGTATGTATGCAAATATCCAAATCAAGTTTGATTGTGTCACAGATTCAATGGACGACCCTTTGAAGATTCAAAGGGTGACACAATCAAACTTCGAAAACAACGCAGTCAAAAGATATCACCGATTATGTCGTCAATTTTGCATATTTTTGCACCTATTGGATACTTTCCAATGACCTTCAATTATAATTTGCTACGTAATGTTTTAAAGCAGTTATAAAAGAAAAGAAAAATAAACAAAATCGTAAATTTGTTATATCCAAAAATATATTTTCGGCGTGTCCCGAAGTTAGGGATCCTTCGCCGCACATCCCGCACTTGACAATGGGATCCTGACGAGTCTGAAACTACAGTCGGGAAGCCCGAAAGCACGCGAGTGAGTCATTCATTCATTCACTATGTCCTATTCTCCGTATTCCAGACAAGGGAATGCAAAATTTTATGACGATCGGTTCAGTAGGTAGAGGGTGAAAGCGTAACAAACAAACTCATTTTTATACATACATATAGTATCACGTCTTTTTCCCTTGCGGGGTAGACAGAGCCCAGGTGTCGTGACGTTTCGCCCCACCTGCCAAGGATCAGCTGCGGGGATCGGGGGTCGAGGAAGCTCCGGCCGCGGACCCCGCCATCTACACAAAAATATTCTCTTCGCTTGACCACCGCGGCTGTAGGCGCGTCGCATTTGTTGTAAATGTATTTATATATTACACCAGCTATCCTCAAACAGTCCACTTTTATTTAAATAACATCAGGATCCCACATATTTGGTCCTTTCGCGGAGTAAATACGTTTAGCGATCAAAAAGCAACGCGTCGCAAAAATCATCGCGGACTTCGGCCACGTTCGAGTTACGTAACCAAGATCATTCTCGAACAGCGAAGAATCATTACACTTCTCCATAAAATTCATCTGGATACCCATCAGTAACCTGGATATACACAATAGCTACCGGAAACTGGACAATTGGGATAAATACAGTGAGGAGCGAAAACATAAGGAAAGAGTGGTATCTTAAAGGCGGTGAGTCGTTCCAATACCTATCCCATCATAATTCCTATCTTCATTTCGTCCTCTCCCAATTTCCCTTATCTTAAATCGTACTCCAAATCCAGTCTTCATTTCTTTTTACTTATACTTCATATCAAATTAGCTACTACTTGTGTCTATCTGTGCATTCATTTCTCATAAACCAAGCAAGCATAATCTCGTTATAGCTACCTATACACGCATATACTGCACCGATTCATAGCCGCTCATTAGCAATCGTCCATATCTTTGTGTGCACTTTTACCTGCGAAAGGGTCGCGGGCGCTCGCCTCGCTAACTGTGACTCATAACTTGTTTACTTCAATTCCTAACCTCGATATCAGTTGCACTCGAGTACTTGTAAAACAAAATGTCCGACAGCACGCTTAAAACATTGATTAAAAAACGCTCTGCTATAAAATCAAAGGTGACTATTTTTGGCAATTATCTCAAATTAATTAAAGACATTCAAAGCTTAAGTGACTTAAAGTTAATTGATTTAGAATGCAGATTAAATAAATTTGAGTGTTTACATGATGAATTTGATGCGTTGCAGACCGAGATCGAGATTCTTTCCGACGAGCCGCGAGACGGAGAAGCGCCAGTGGAACGGGAGCAGTTTGTAGCCTTGGCCCGTAGCCTGCTGTCCGGGAAGAAGAACCGGGAAAGGTCTGTAGCGAGCTTTAATGATGCTGAGTCAACCCCCAAGTCATGCAGTTTCGTAAGGCTTCCAAAGATATCTTTAAATGAATTTAGTGGTGGTCTCCAGGATTGGTTGTCATATAAAGATTCTTTCCTTTCCTTAATACATAACACATCTTTAGACAAAATAAATAAATTCCACTATCTTCGCGCGTCTTTAAAGGGCAGTGCAGCTTTGGTGATTAAAAACATTGATGTCAAATCAGATAATTACGACATTGCATGGAATTTATTGTGTGAAAGATATGACAATAGCCGTTTATTGATAAACAACCATCTACAATCATTATTTAACGTAGATCCTATTGGTAAGGAATCGAGTTCATCAATTCGCTTTCTTGTTGACGTTACAAACAAAAATATTAGGGCATTAGCAACACTTAACGAGCCTACCCAGCATTGGGACACACTTATAATTTATATGATGTCCACCAAACTCGACGGTGTCACAGGCCGTCACTGGAAGGAACATAGGAATACACAGTTGTCTTCATCTACATCCCCTACACTTACACAGTTTTTAACGTTCTTAAATAAGCGAGCCGATTTATTAGAAACTATGGAAGAAAACAAATCACATAAATTAAGATTGGAAGGTCATAAATCTAAAAGTTTAGTAATAAACAACACAAATCAAAACAATTCATCGTATAAAAATGTAATAAAGTGTCACTTATGTAACCAAAGTCATTATTTATTTACATGTGAATCATTTAAGAGCCTACCGATTGAATCACGCATTGAAAAGGTAAAGGAATATAAAGTGTGTTACAATTGTTTACGTCCAGGGCATTCTGCAAAAACTTGTAGACTTTCACAATGCAAATATTGTAAGGTCAAACATAATACTCTTTTACACTTAGAACAACGTGATTCTAGCATATCTAATCCTTCTTCTCCCTCATCAGAAGGTATTGTACTGGCTTCCGATGCTGTCCAGCACACAACTGCTGCGCGTGTCTTCCTATCCACGGCTTTAGTCAAAGTGATTGACAGCAAAGGTAACAAGCATACTGCTAGAACAATTTTAGACAATGGTAGTGGCATAAATATTGTGTCTGACGCCTTATGTAGTAAGTTGTGTTTGCCACGGCGAAATGTAACCTCCACAGTGTCAGGTTTTAATAATCTTATATCTAATAGTACACAGAGTTGCACAATAACTATCGAATCGTTTCATAGCAATTTTAAAGCTGATTTACACTGTAATATTTTCGAAAATGTTACTACTGCAGTACCGGTTTCATACATAGATGTCAAACACATTCACATACCAGCAGGAATCCGCCTATCGGATCCCTCTTACAATATTCCGTCAGCTGTTGACATTCTCATTGGGGCAGACATTTTTTGGCAAGTATTAGGTAGTCAAAAAATATTATTAGGAAAAAATCTGCCTCAGTTACATGAAAGCAAGTTAGGCTGGTTGGTTACAGGACACATATTAAATTCATATCCTACACAAAATCATTGCCTTATTACAAATAACACAGATAGCGACTTATGCCGTTTTTGGGAACTCGATGGCATATCGTCAGTGCATTCTTTATCTGTGGAGGAGCGTGCGTGTGAGCATAGCTTTAGTGTTAATACGAAACGAGACAACGACGGTCGTTTTGTTGTCACTATTCCTCTCAAGCAAGACCCAGGCGTATTGGGTGATTCATTTCAAATGGCTAAGCTTAGATTTTTATCCCTCGAGCGTAAATTTGAGCGTGATCCAATATTTGCTAAAAAATACTTAGATTTCATGCGTGAATATGAAGAACTAGGGCATATGACAGAAAACACGCGCTCTTTTCATAGTGATGGCAAAGTTAATTATTATATTCCTCATCACGGTGTCATAAAGGAGTCAAGCACTACGACGAAATTACGAACCGTTTTCGATGCTTCAGCAACTACCACTTCAGGCATATCCTTCAATGATATACAAATGGTAGGGCCCACGGTTCAAGACGATCTATTAGCTATTCTTTTAAGATTTCGTCAACATCGTTATGTCGTATCGGCCGACATCGAAAAAATGTATAGAGCTATAGACGTCAATCCATCTCAACGATCTTTACAACAAATCGTCTTTAGATACAATACTACAGATCCTTTAAAAACTTACACTCTTAATACAGTGAGCTATGGCACTGCATCTGCACCATATCTTGCGACAAAATGTTTGGTAAGTCTTGCATCTACGGTAGACAATTACAATATTAAACAAAGTATTATCCACGATTTTTTCGTTGATGATTATTTGTCCGGTGGCTCATCAGTGAGCGAAACGGCTGAACTTTGTAAGGGCGTTGCCTCTGTGTTATCGTCTGCCAAGTTCAACTTGAGAAAATGGCAATCCAATAATGCTCAGATTCTTAATCAATTAATATCAGACAATTCTATTGGGAATTCTAATAATATTTTAGATTTTTCAAGTAACAATGATAACACACCTTCCAAAACTTTAGGCGTTCACTGGCTTTGTAACACAGACACTTTATCCTTTTCAATCAATATTAAGTTACAATCACCCGTAACAAAACGTCACATTCTTTCTGTTATTAGTCAAATATTCGACCCTTTGGGTCTCGTGGGCCCATGCATTGTAGTGGCAAAATTAATAATGCAAAGGTTATGGATAAACAAATGCGCGTGGGATGATGAGGTCTCATCCGAGATATTTGAATTATGGTCTTCATTTGCAAATACTTTACCATCACTGAATAACTTAAAGATACCTCGGTGGGTGCTTCAGCATCCCTCACAGTCAATACAGATTCATATTTTTACAGACGCTTCGGAAAGTGCTTACGGTGCATGCGCCTACGTTAGGTCGATTTCTCAATCAGGAGAAGTTCACGTCCAACTATTAATCTCTAAGAATAAAATAGCTCCTATCGCTAAAAATGTTACTATTCCACGCCTTGAATTATGTGGAGCTCTTTTAGGTGCTAAATTGTATAAAAAGGTGATAACTTCTCTTACTATTAATATTGAATCATGTAAATTTTGGTGTGACTCCACAATTGTGTTGGGATGGCTGTCAACGCCTTCCAATCAACTTAAACAGTTTGTGCGTAATAGAGTGAACGAGATCCAAGAAATTACTGGTAGTTATGTTTGGGGTTACGTACCGTCTAAAGAAAACCCGGCGGATTTAGTTTCCCGTGGGGTGAAGGCTGATCTTATCAGCAACTCGTCGTTGTGGTGGTTTGGTCCATCTTTCTTACGCAAGGGTGAACATGATTGGCCAAAATTCCCCAATAATACCTCAAAACATGATTTGCCAGACCTCGCTTCTTGCTTAACTATTCACAATAACAATAAAACCGATGAATCACAGATAAATAACATATTTACAAATTTAATTAAAAAATATTCTAAATTTACACATTTACAAAGAATTATAGCTTATTTACAAAGATTTATATACAACTGTAGAAATCAAAATAAAAAATATACAAATCATCTTTCATGTGAAGAATTAAATAATTCACACAACTTTATTATACGTACTGCTCAGCAGGAAATATTCCCAGATGAATATGAAACTCTTAAATTGAATAAGTCATTGCCAAAGAAGAACAGATTAATATCACTTTCTCCATTTTTGGACTCAAATGGCATCATGCGTGTCGGCGGTAGACTCGATAATTCACCTTATAGTTATGATGTTAAGCATCCTATTCTTCTATGTGCCAAGCATCACGTAACTAAGATCATATTTCATATGTATCATTTAAAATTATTACATGCTGGACCACAATTATTGGTGTCCAATATACGTCAGACGTATTGGCCTTTAGGTGCTAAGAATTTAGCCAAATACATTACTAAACATTGCTTGAAATGTTTTAGGTTCAAATCTTCTTGTGTTCAACCAATCATGGGGCAGCTGCCACAATCGAGAACGGAGTTAGTCTATCCTTTTGTTCACTGTTTTGCAGATTATGCAGGGCCTGTGATGATTGCTAATCGTAAGGGTAGGGGTTGCCAACTTAGTAAGGCATACATATGCATCCTTGTTTGCTCAGCTACCAAAGCTTTACATCTGGAGCTCGTTACAGACCTTACCAAAGAGGCCTATTTAGCTGCTCTTAAACGTTTTGTGGCTCGTAGGGGAAAACCTCGAACTATAACATCTGACAATGGCACCAATTTTGTCGGTGCCAGTAATGAATTACAGCGTTTCTTGATAGAATGTAATGTAGTAGCTGATATCGAACAGGAAGGTATCAATTTTCATTTCATACCTGCTTTTACACCCCATTTTAATGGCTTAGTTGAAGCCGCTGTGCGTGCTACAAAGCACCATCTTAGGAGATTACTTCAATTAACTAACTTTACTTATGAAGAAATGTCCACATGTTTGACACAAGTAGAAGCCATTCTTAATTCGCGTCCACTTACTCCTTTAAGTTCTGATCCCTTCGATTTTTGTCCCTTAACTCCTGCTCACTTCCTTATTGGACGGCCACTGTTGTCGATACCACATCCGGAAGTAACAGAGAGAAACATTTCAAGTCTCGAGAGATTCAAGAGAGTAGAGCTCATAAAGCAGCATTTTTGGCAAAGATTTAGCATTGAATACATCTCACTGCTTCAACAGAGAACTAAATGGCAGAACTCAAATGAAGATCTTCAGGAAGGATCCTTAGTTCTCATAAAGGAGAAAGCTCTTCCACCGTTGCTTTGGTCACTAGGTCGTGTGATCAAGGTTTATCCGGGCAATGATCACGTCTCTCGGGTTGCTGACATTAGGACAAAAAAGGGAACCATCCGAAGGGCCTTTAACAATATTTGCCCACTTCCAGGTTCTTCTGACATTTGAAGATCCAGCCTCTTCAACGGGGGGAGTATGTCGTGACGTTTCGCCCCACCTGCCAAGGATCAGCTGCGGGGATCGGGGGTCGAGGAAGCTCCGGCCGCGGACCCCGCCATCTACACAAAAATATTCTCTTCGCTTGACCACCGCGGCTGTAGGCGCGTCGCATTTGTTGTAAATGTATTTATATATTACACCAGCTATCCTCAAACAGTCCACTTTTATTTAAATAACATCAGGATCCCACACCAGGTGTACAAGAACTTATGGCCACATTTAGCATGTTGGAGGGTGTGTAAATTAAAAACGGATCAAATAGTGACGGGTTGCTAGCGGCATGACCTTTAGACATAATTCCGCAGATTTTAGCCCAATCCCTCGATCGGCTTTTACTTACTCACTTTTGCATTTATAATATTAGTCTGGATGTCTTTATATCACGTTAGTTTCAATGTCAAATCAAAGAAGTACCTACTATAGCAAGCGTTCAAGCATTCCGTCGTGCTGTAACTTTAGTAGTCTCAATTTCATGAATCTGATTATAGTCATCATCATCAGGTCTTTTTAGTCTCCACTGCAGGAGCATGACCCTCTCTGTACTACCAGTGTTATACTTGGCCAGAGCAGACAGAGGATTTGGCCTACACTCTCCTCGCTGGCCAGATGGGTAGGAGAGGTCTCATTGATGTTTATGGGCTTTGTTTAGCTTGTATTTCCTAAGTCGCCTCTTACGACCTCCATGAGAAGACTAGGAGTGGTCCTATTCTACTCTGCCGGAAACCACACGGCTCGTTACAGTACTATATGTACTTAAATACATTTGTCACACCTATCAAGGCTTCCCATTTTTTTTTTATGTATATTTGACGGCAAACCAACAGACGAGCCACCTGATGGGAAATGGTCACCGATGCCTATGGACATCTCCAACACCAGAGGAGGTGCTCATGCGTTGGGACTCTTAAGATACCAGATAAAACCTCGGGAGAGAGCCCATTCCAGAATCCTGCTGTACGAAACCAAATTGAAACTGGCATTATAGGTGATCCCCAAAGAACAAATTGTCACACCTATCAATTCATCCCAAATTGAAATTGGCGTTCATAGGAGATCCCCAAGGAACACTAAACGAATGCGTCACTCAGCGCGCGTCATTCATTCCCTCTCGTCTACGCCTTTCCATTGTCTTTTGGGGATTTACAAACAAAGTCGATCAAAATTAAAGACTGCTTGTGAACTGTATAGTCCAAATCACAACATATATGAAACAAAGTCCTCCACCGCTGTGACTGTCTGTTCGCAATAAACTCGAAAACACAGATTTTCATACAGTCACCAAATAGATATTGAGATTCATGAGAAAGGTGTTTTATTTATCGTGTGTGCAAGAAGCCAACCCTGGTTTCAGATTTTTCAACTTACCTAATGGAATCTGATATATTCTTTGACTAGCTCCGTGGCGCAGCGGTCAACACGCCAGCCTGCGAAACGGAGTGACCGGGTTCGATCCCCGGCCAGGTCAAGATGGAAAATGATCTTTTTCAGATTGGCCTGGGTCTTGGATGTATATGTATTTGTTATAAAATATAGTATCGTTGAGTTAGTATCCCATAACACAAGTCTCGAACTTACTTTGGGGCTAGCTCAATCTGTGTGATTTGTCCGTATCATCATCATCATCATAAGGTCTTTTTTAGTCTTCACTACAGGAGCACGACCCTCTCTGTACTACTAGAGCCATATTTGTCCGTATATATTTATTTATTTATTTATTCTAACGACTGCCATCATTAACAGCTTGGACCAACGGCTTAGCGTGCCTTATGGAGGAGCTCGAGATATTTTTATGCCACTTGCGGTCACCCATCCCTTAAACACGGTTAACATGAGTAAGTGCTAATTATGTTCACGCCTTCTGGGCCGTCGGGCTCCTAAATATTCCTCCATAAATAATACGTACATATTATCTCGTCTTTTTCCTTTGCGGGGTAAACAGAGCCTAGGTCTTTAAGACCTAAAAGCCACGTCATTTAATTATTTCACAAAATATATTCAAAGTTTTAGTGGTAGCTGTCTAGTTGTAGAAGCTAAACAGCCTCCGTGGTCCAGTGGTTAAGGCGTATGCCTGTTGACCCGGGGGTCGTGGGTTCGATTCCCACCGGAAGCATACTTTGTTTAGTTGTTTACAGTTTGGTTAGGACAATGCAAGCTTGAATCACCTGATTGTCTGATAATAAAGATGATTTCGTGCTTCGGAAGGCACGTTAAGCCGTTGGTCCCGCCCGGGTGCCATCTGGTAGTCGTTAAAGGAACTACGTCAGAGGCCGAGAGGCGGTTCCGAAGAACTCTGACACCTAAAACCAAAAGAGGGGTATTATATACCCCTGTCCCATAACACAAGTCTTGAACTTACTTTGGGGCTAGCTCAATCTGTGTGATTTGTCCGTATATATTTATTTATTTATTTGCGTAGTTTGACTTATTATATAGAGGGGTATTATATACCCCTCTTTTGCGATGGGATTAAAAAGTCCCTTTAGTGCAGTGGCCTATTGAAAAATAATACCCTCAAGTAGGTAGTTGCGTAATATTTTACGAATTCATTAACATTTTGTTAAAACGGCAACGAAAATCAAACTGACAGATTGTTACATGTTAAATTAAAGTTAATTCATCAACGTCACCGTGTTTCCAAAGCTGAATTTGTGAAAAGTAAATCAGTAGGGGCGGCGGCCATTAATTTGTGTAAAGTCTGTGAAGCAATCAGGTGCATTTGATGTTGGTGACAACCCTAGATACGATGTAGATTACATTAATATTTGTGAGTTATATTCCTGATACTTATTAATGATTTTGATAGATTTCCTTTTTAATCTCTGTCTAAGATTTAATATAATGTGATTGTACAGTCGGCCAAGCAGATACCTGACCCCCTGACTTTTAAAACGTAAATTCACACTTTGCTGTGCAGCGCCACCTACCGTGATTTTTGGCAAGTAGACAGACAACTGCTGGTATAAACTTGTTTCTGATAACCTGCTCAGTTGCAAATTTTGTATTTCTAATAATCTCAGCTAATCATCAATGGTAAGAACAAGAAAGAATCAAAAACAATCCTACGTAAAGTTCGATTCGAACCATGGACCCACGACTTGAGAAGCTAGCGCTCATCTCAATACGCCAACCGACGATATGACGTCTCGGGCGAAATTGGCTATCTATTTCTACTGCTATGACATCATTGTCACCAACTGCAACGCATTGCTTTAACAAATAAATTGAGGGTAATCTATCAGATTTATTTATACCTGATACCAACTAATCAAAAATATTGTTCACTCGCGTCACAATTAAGATACTGCGATTACTGTGTAGTGATCCAAAACCCCACCAGTTATTAGGCATCCCGTTTCATCTTATATAGCAGATTTTGTGAAAGCTAATATTGTATTTTGAAGACAACCACAGTATTTAAAGTATCTATATCTAGAGAGTTAGGTATCGCGGTAAGTAGAAATTATAAGTATTTAATATACTTACTTAATTGTCTCACTATTTTTTGTTCCGTTAAACATAGGGTTTGTGATAAATGTCTAAGATAAATATATCTCTTACAGAGAAACACCGTCCGTTTGTGGATTCGGAGTCAACTGGCGTAACATATACACTACAATATTTCAATTGAAACAGTGAGGAAACATTCAACAAGAACGAGATCGTATTTTATTCTGATGAAAAAAGTTTTAAGTCTGATGATGATGGCAGAAAAATATTGCGGAGAAGACATGGCCAGCGTATAGCCATCAAAATAATTTGCCTTTGAGAACAGTGGCAGGATAACATTAGGTAAAAATATTCATTAAATAGTGAAGTAAAATAATAATAATATTTAATACCTAGTGTATTACGCAGTGTAGAATAATAGGTAACTGATCGTATTATTGTTTTGCAGGTTATTGGGGACAGATGTCTTCAATGGGCCCAGGGGAGCTGGTAGAATTCGGCGGCCGGATGAATAAAGAAAAATACTTGGAAAATTTATGAGATGTTGTGATTCCAACAGTTTGCAATGTAGAATATATTTTATTTAAGACAATTGTTCTGTGATCTAACTGTTATTGAGTGAACAATTAAAATCCCAGATTGTAGGGTCAAATAGTGCTTAACTGGGACACGAGACAGAGTAAAGTTTGATTTAAATCAATTTAGACAAAAAGGTTATACTAAATTAATAAATATGCGCATAAGTGATATGTGATCTGATCTAACATGGTAAGTGAAATGACAAATAGACTTGAACAAAAGCTTCAAAATGGGGGTCACCCTCTCCCATATTAAAATTCATTTAATGCCATAGGTTTATATTCATTCTTATACTATTATCGAAGCAAAGTTATTCACATAGCACTATTTGACTCTACACATTTAAAAAAATATAATACTATGATTAAAAAGAAGTTGAGAGATGTAAATTGTTACTTATTAAGTAACATGTTGGTTCTCTCTACAGAAGATTAATCATAGTTTGAATTAAGTAGGCAGGTATTTATTTCACTGTTACATTTTTTTGATGTAATAAAGTAATTAAAAATTTAAAATGCTTTTTATTCACAGTAATTAGCTCGGTAACATTATGTTAAAACAACCAAAATTACACCAACATCACAATACGAAGTTGGTGATATTTGTAAAAAATAAAAAGCTTTGGAGGATTTGAACCTGTTCATTCATAATCACACTAACTATTAAACCATAGTGCCTACCACTTGCGCCACATCTAACTATTGAAGTATCTTTGAAATAAGCGTATCGTATGCTAGGGCTTGTTTTATTTATCAAAAATCGAATAGATGGCAGTAGTCGTCAAGGGTATCAGATTTCTGCTTATTAACCTTATTTGTTCATTCACAATTCAATAGATGGCACTAGTCGCAAAGGATATTACACTTGTATATTTTTATCTTTGGGTTTAAACCACGGATGTTTCTTTAGTTTGCGAAAAATGGCGCTGTTGTAGGGGGTCAGATATCTCATTGGCTGACTGTACAGTAGCCTTAAGGCGTTACGTTCAGAGTTTCTTCCCGGCAGTGGTTGTTCTGAAACTCTGTTTTTAGCTTTGATTTAATAGAAATAATAAGTGACATTTTGTTATACGTTACGTTATGTTACATTATAAGACGTTCTATTTATAAAACGTTATCACATCAAAAATGAAATCTACACTATCAACCATTCTTATAGGCTACTAGGGCTACTAGGTATTGCCCGCAGTTCATGATGATCGGTTCAGTAGTTAGCGCAAAAAAGCGTAACAAACCAACAAATATAGTCAATTTAGCATTTATAATATTACTAGCTTTCGCCCGCGGCTCCGCCCGTGTCAATGCCGATCCCTCGGGAAGTTCTTCCTACCCCAGGAAACTTTTTCCCGGGATAAAAGGTAGCCTATGACCTTCTCCGTATTCCAGAGAACTTGTATGCAAATTCATGATGATCTGTTAAATAGTTACGGCGTGAAAGCGTAACGAATCAACAAATAAACTCACTTTCGCATTTATAATATTAGTAAGGATAAGGATTTTTAAAGGAATAACACAGACATTAGTCGTCTTATTATAAAACGAGGACAAGGTTAGTACAAGGTCTAAACTTTTATCAGACCAAAATAAGTCGATACTTATCACTTTGAGGTTTGGATAACTGTCATTGTCAAAGTTTGGACGGATAATGGTTTAAACTAGCACCCGTAGCATGGCGCCCGCGACGCCGTTTATATCGCGCGATAAACTATCTACATCTCGCTCTTTGCTGTTACGGAAAACAAGATGGTGATAGTCGATAAAAGTAGTCGCGCGTGCCATGCTACGGGGGCAGGTACTAAAGTTACTCCTCGTTTTATAATAAGACTGTATATATTTTTATGTTCAGCTTTTGATATACTGAAAACCACTCAAAAATAAATTTTTGGTCGCAAAAAGTGATTCCGTAATTGCACATCGTTCGGCTGCATTTGATACTTGATACTGCAATTGGAAACGTTCCAGCGTGTGTTGCCATTATAAAGCCATTAGCCATATTTTTCGGCGGAAATTAATACGGCCCGAACGTAATTGCTACACAAATGGACGAAAAAATATTTAGGTATTTTGTTATACCTAAAGCAATTTTAAGAACCAGTGGCTCTGTGAGCTATAGACCTCGCAAGTCTTATAACAACTCATACTACAGCTTGGAATGCTGTCAAATGTAGTTATTTTAATTATCGACATTCAAATATATACCCGAAATATCAAAAAACACAAAAAGCTTGAGCAAAGCGCTCAAAACAAAATATCTCCGCAATTTGTGAAACAAAAGCACTCAAAAAGTTTGTTTTCACCCGAACTCGCTTTTTAATCTGAAGATAGGAAAAATTGAGGTTTTTCCGCCGACCTTTGAAAGAGCATCACTCGTCAAGGATCCGCAGACAATGGGCAGAATTCAAAGGATGTGTTTATGCAAACGGAAAAAAAATCATCGCCTTCGTATAGTACGTATACCTGTCTATTCACATTTTTCTCCTGAAACGTTAGGTTTAGGAATTTATTTCTCAAAAGAATATAAAGATATTCACATACAGAGAAACATGTAGAATAAAATGTAATATCAGAGCGTAGAGAGTAGAGTAAGTAAATTTACATGGTCTCCACACGAAACCAAATACAGCCTCATGTTGGAAAAAATACAAAACAAGTTTGTGAGATACTTATACTTGAGGCTGTATAATGTGTACCCCTACTATCCTCTTATGTATCCGACATTATTCGTACTCGGTATGGTAGGATATAACAAGCTCAAAGTTAGACGTGAGATGGCCCTTGTATCGTACATCTTTATGGTACTGAGAGGCAAGGTATACAACGCTGGTATATTGGAGCGGGTAGGTATAGTTATACCAGACAGATACGTATGGCGGCGCCGGCAGCCGCAGCTGCTGGCCGTGCCGCGCGGGAGAACTAATCTAGTCAACGAAGCGCCTCTGACGCGAGCGCTGCGCACGATCAATGTTATGGCTAACGGTTTGGACCTATTCTGTTGCTCGCATAATAAATTTACTAAGGTGGCACTTTTTGTTATTTCCAGACTACAATAGGCTCATTCTATCGCATTAGGTTATAACCTGTAATGTTAGATGTAAGAAATGTTAATAAATAAATAAAAAAAAAAAAAAGTACATGTAGGATATAACAAGTAAATCGTAAGAAGCTTATATTAAAACATGTGGATACTGACTCGTAATTTAAAGAGATATTCTAAAGCAGACTCTTGAGTGAACCGAGGGATTTAGAGTATGTTGCCTGAAGTAAAAGTATTATGTCACTCCCGAGACTTTCTGCTTTTCATCTTCCTCTGTGAGAAAAGCAATATTTGTGTTTCCATACCTCCGGGACTATTTAAAATCGAAAAAAAATTGAATTGTGGGTTAAGTCATTTTTTAGTCCCTTGGAAATAAAAACGTATTTTAGACCCTGTGAAACATGAGAATGCTTTTACGAAACCTTCGTGGCATCAACTAGTGGGCCAACAATCGGTAGTCATTGTAAATCAGCCGAATATTGAATAGTCAATTTCTTAATTAATAGTATATTAAGGGAAGAGAAGAGAAGGTACTAAATTATTATATTTTTTTTTATATCTATATTATTTATAATTTATTGGTTTGATGTAATTAAATATAATTTGATTTAATTAAGTTGGAGTAATTGTTATTTTATTTGATTTGATTTAATTTGTTAAGTTTTTATAAATGCTATGGATCTTAGTTATATCAAATAAATAATTCTATTTTATTATTTTTATTAATAGCATTACAATGTTCGGTTTAATAAAATAAAATTTTCATTACATATTTTCGATTTTAATATTCAATGTCTCTTCCGAACAGAGTACACTTTCCTGATAAAAAGAAAAGATCTAAAGTAACTGATCTCAATATTGGTTGGATCTAAAAATAACTGGGAAATGTTGTGTCAGGCGTTACGTGTTGTTTCCAATGTTTAGTTTGAGTCTTATTTCCGGGTGCTTGTTTTCTTTCGTCTAGAATACTTTCAGAGCTACGGGAAAAGCAGATAAGTACTTTGAGGGCAAATATCCTATAAATAAGGCCATTTTTAATTAAGCGCAAATATTTTAAGATTTAACACAAGCTAGAAAAATTGCATAAGAAGCTAAATAAATAAAATCGACATGCTTACTTTTCGGGTCGGGTTGGCTACTTAGAAGATAAAAAAAATACGTTTTATCTATAACCCACAACTGCCCCCACTGGTGATGAATACAGAGAAGCTCGAAATAATCTTCATCCCAGTTGTCGTCACTCATCGCAGTAAGGAACATGCCCAGATGTTGCTTAATATGCAAAAGTGTCAGTACGCCAACTGAGCTTTCAAACTCTTATTGAGAGAGCTTGACCCGCTAAAAGATCTGAGGTGAGAACTCATTGAAAATAAAGTGAACTTGAAGCAACATCTTAAACAGTACTGCAACGAAACTTAGACAAAGCATTGTAAGAACAATACAATAAAAATGAAACAAAACTCGGTAATTGATGGACTAACTTCAACAACTCGGCGCTTAAGGGACGACTTTATAACTTTCTTTAATGCCCGAAATCTATAGCCTACTTCCGCTTTTGTGAATTTTCTAAGGGAAGGTGTAATGTCGTTGAACTCTTCTTTCAGTTCGAACAACAAGTTTTTCAATGGTAAATTGTTATTTACCATTGATAAACTTGTTGTTCGAACCAGACGTAGTACGTCTGGTCCTGCAGATCAGACGTATGGTCTGCCAGAAAATTTATAGCCGTCGTCACTCGGGAGAAAGCAAGGATTTAAGCACTTGGTAGATGTACTGTTAAAACTATAAGTGTTTTTGATTTATTTAGTTTTAATAATATAAGCTTAAACTTAAGTTTGTTAATGATTATATTTGAAATAAATACCAGTTAGGTACTCTAATATCTATGTCGTCGCAGCCAACTGGTTAAAATAGCCGTTCAAACAAACAGCTAGCCCTTGCTGTTGCTGCTGTTTGATTGAACGGCTATTTCAACAAGTTCGCTGCGATATCTACACAAATAAAATTTAGTTACTTTTATATGACAATATAAAAGTAAGTAAATTTTATTTGTATATAATTTTATTATTATGTAAATTTAAACAATTTTTATACTTATTTAAATTGATTTTGAAATAGCATTACAATGCTCGGTATATTATTAAAATTGAAAATATGTGATGAAAAAGAATACCCTACGGGGTAATATGTGATGAGAGATTTCGACGCGGTGATTCGAAGTCACGGTGGTGTAATGGTATCACACTTAGGGCGTTAACCTAAGGGACGTGGGTTCGATTCCTACCTGTGGCTGAGTTCTTTTTCATCACATATTTTCAATTTTAATAATATACCGAGCATTGTAATGCTATTTCAAAATCAATTTAAATAAGTAAAAGCTTTCTTCAATTTAATCAACTTTCTATTCATCGGATATGAATGAGGTAGAATACCACACTACTGAATAGTGGGTAGTATTGAAAAAGTACGCATGCTTGAAATGCGTATACCCTACGGGGTAATATGTGATGAGAGAATTCGACGCGGTGATTCGAAGTCACGGTGGTGTAATGGTATCACACTTAGGGCGTTAACCTAAGGAATGTGGGTTCGAATCCTACCTGTGGCCGAGTTCTTTTTCATCACATATTTTCAATTTTAATTTTTATACTATACCGTTAAAAATCACATATTTCCACCCAGACCTAAATTTTACTTATTAAACGTAAACAAATGTGAATTTTGGAATTATTTAATTTGTTCCTATAACAGTTCCCCTCACAACAGTACTCTCTCAAGTTTCTTGAAAAAAAACTGCGTGAGCATCACGCCCGCGGGCGTCGTGGAGTGGAGAGACAAATTTTAGAATTCATCATTATTTGATAATATTGGAAGTATGTTTTTAGAAAGCGAATAATCTTACAGTTGAAGTTCTTTGTTTCTCGTGTGTGTAAGTGGCCAACACTGGCGTCAGATTTTTCAAACTGCCATCAACGATGACAACCGGGACCAACGGCTAAACGTGCCTTCCGTAGCACGGAAGAGCTCGAGAATTGTTTGTACCACTTGCAGTCACCTATCACAGTGGGGACTGCACCCAGGGTTGCTTAACTAACGTTAGTGTTATTAATGCTCACGACGACCACTGGGCCATTGAGCTCCTCTTTGACAGTTGAAGTTACGTTGAATAAATTGACAAAACAAAGATCTCGAAAAAAAATACAATTGAAATCCATTATGTAATAGTATTTTTTTTATTATAATAATTATTACTTCTATATGTGTATTATTACTGCTACATGAGGTCGCATCTGTGGTTTTTTATTTGTGTCCAAACTGTTTCCATGTTAAAATCTAATAACATATCGGAAATAGCTCTGCGCAAAAATGTAGTCGTATAAAAAAGGCACTCAATTTCCCTATGACGGGCACTCAAGTAATTTGCGATAAGGGTCCGATATTTTATGATTTATTTTAGTTAAGCACGAATATTGTCTCATCCTCAAATTAATCTAATGAAGGTATTTTTATTTGAATATTATATTCTTTTTTTTATTTGAATATGTAGCTAGCTCCAAATGAGCTTTCGCTACTTCCCCGGGCATTTGAGGCGAGGGCAGAGTGTCTTTATAGACAACATCACCAAAGGGCCTCAAGAGGGACTGTCCTCCGCTTTGGGCGTTGCCTGTGTGTGCAAGGCTTGGAGAGGCAGCAAACTCTCATATTGCTTGATGGGCCGTGATTACGTGCATGAAAAGCCAATCTGAGAAACAATGGTAAAAGCCTTTATAGAGCAGCAACTCTTATCTTTTGCCTGATGGGTCTATATTCTATTAGTGATTCCGATTCGAACACCAAAACACTGCCAGGTAATTAAAAATCATTTTGTATTTTCGTATGGGAAGCCAAAATTTTTATCGTTATACCTTTTTTCTTGCAATTCTGTATTCCATTAGGGATTTTGATTTCAGGATTTCAGTATACCTAGTTCAGAGGTTTTAAAATCACGCGGTATATCCTTATCCTTACCATCCTTATTTTTTTTTTTTTTTTTTTTGAAAGGACTATGTAGCTAGCTCCAAGTGAGCTTTCGCTACTTCACCGGGCGTTTGAGGAAAGGGCAGAGTGCCCTCAACCTTTATAGACAACATCACCAAAGGGCCCCCAGGAGGGACGGACCTCGGCTTTGGGCGTTGCCTGTGTGCGCAAGGCTTGGAGAGACAGCAAACTCTCGTATTGCCTGATGGGCCGCGTATGCGTGCATGCAAGCCTGAAGGGCCAATCTGAGAAACAATGGCAAAAGTCTTTAGAGAGCAGCAACTCTCATCTTTTGCCTTATGGGCCGAAAGCTACGTTGCCAGAAGGGCCTATCCTGGGTGCAAGTCACCCGGGACCGCCGGGCGGTCACCAGTAATCGGAGCTAATCCTACTCTACGCACTCTATTTTTTTTTTTTTTTTATTTTTATTTTATTTATTATATTTCAAAATCATGTACATATAAACAGAATATAGATACATTTCGGAAAAAACCACGGTGGTTTGTGATGAAATGCAACAACAAACATCTTACAGTGATTCAGTAGCAACTAAATACATATAAAAAAGAAAGAAAAATAATTTAAAAAAAAAAAAAAAAAAAAAAACAGTTTAAATGGGGCAACTACGGCAAGAGTCAATACTATCCAAGAAATATTTCTTAAGTTTATGCTTAATGTTCTTAATGGAAATTTGATACCTTAAATCACCTGGCAACTCGTTGATTAAACGTGGTATTAGATAGCGCGTCGTCCTTCCGCCGTAGACGTTGTTTGCGCGCTCCACGTATAATCGGTTCCGAGCCATGGCGCGCGTGAATACAGCATGATCAATTTTTGTTTGCAAGTCGTTGTTAAAATAATTTTGTTTTAATAAAGTGTATTTAATATTTGAGTGGATTGGTAGTACTTCACAATGCTTAAAAAGACCCGATTCATTGTCATGGTATTGTAAGTTAATTTTATTAGACACGATCGTTTTTAATATTTTTAACTGCAACCGATACACGTTATTCAAGTAAGTGTTATATGTTCTACCGTAGCTACTGAGACCATATATAATATGAGATTCGGCTAAGGATCTGTAAAGCAACAGCTTAACCTTGTACGGAATACGGTTTTTGAGAATTTTCATGTTTGCTAGAAAGTGTCTTAGTTTGCTACACACATTATTTACGTGGAGTTTCCAATTTAACTTGCTATCTATGATTAGCCCGAGGTAAGTGTGAGAGTTAACAAGTTCTATGGATGGGCAATTACAATTTCCAATACCCACAGAGCCGTGAAGACATGCGTGCTCGTGACCTATAAGGCTGTTGTTATTTGCAGGCATTTTTAAGTATGGTGATCTAATGTGCAGAAGTTTTGTTTTATTCGTATTGATTACCAACCCATTATCGTGACACCACTTACATATAGACTCAAAGTCCATTTGTAAGTGCTCATAAGCTTTATCAAGACTCCTTTCATTAATCACTAAGCAAGCATCATCTGCAAATTGATAGCAGGTACACTGTGTAACGCAATTGCTCATGTCATTAATGTACGAGAGGAAGTGTAATGGACCTGCAACCGAGCCCTGTGCTGTGCCTCTGGTAACATTCATAGTTCTGCTAACTGTATTGGCTACTTTAACTACGAATGAACGATTACTAAGGTAATTTTTATTCCATTCTAACAAGGGGCCTCGGACTCCACTAGTATCAAGCTTAGTTACCAACAGGTTGTGGCCAAGACTATCAAATGCTCGAGAAAAGTCGATAAAAAGAACCAAAACATGTTTCCTTTCATTTAACGCTGTGTTAACTTCGTCAGTGAACTTTGATAGAACGTCCTGCGTACCTTTACCCTGTTGAAAACCGAATTGTTTATCGTATATTATATCATTATCTTTATAATATTTATGTATTTGGGCACAAATATATCTTTCTACAATTTTATCAATGTTAGAGAGGAGCGTTATTTGGCGATAGTTACTGTAATCATTAGTTTTACCTTTTTTAGCAATTGGTCTTACACATCCTTTTTTTAGCTCCTCTGGATATATGCCATATTGAACGCTCGTATTGATGAGATTAGCTATCGCTAACGATACCCCATTTTTTGCCAATTTAATATCCGAAACTCGAATTCCATCAATGCCTGGAGCTTTTTTAGAGTTTAAATTTTGAATAATCTTCCGGTGGCGAGTGCGACGGGGTCGGATAGTGGGATTCCTCTGGCTGTTCGGAGCCGAAGAGGGGTCGGGGCGGGCTTATGCGATGTCAATAGGATCATCGGGATCGTCTAGTACGTTCCTAGGACGTCTACGACGTAAGGTCGTATCGTGTAAGTTGGGGGAGTAGTTAGCAGCTTGCACTACTAACGGGTTGGGGTGGCGTGCGGCTTTCTCAAAGTAACGCTTGGAGGCGTTTTTGAGATAGCCGCGAATGGATGGGAGATCTAGGTCACGGTGTAAGTCTGTCATGCGCAAGTACCGGTGGTGACTCGTATTCGTGGCACGGGTGACGAAACGGTTCTGCAATCGTTGCAGCCGATCGATGTGGGAGGGCGCGATATGGGAGAAGACTACGCCGGCGTAGGTCATGATAGGGCGGACGCAAAGCTTATAGAGTGTCAACTTATTTCTAAGTGACATCTTAGCATTGCCTATCATGGGGTGGAGACGGCCTAATACGAAGGCGGCATGGTTGCGGACTTTGGTGATGTGGGGGCCGAAGGTCATCGCGCTATCGAGTACGACTCCAAGGTATTTAGCCTTGCCTGCCCACTGAATGGGCTTTCCGTACAACGATACTGATCCTAACGAGGGGAGTTCTGCTCCGGACATGGTGATTTTTCGACGTGTCACAGCTTGGTTATCCTTTGAGAAAAACACAGCTGTGCTTTTCTCCGGATTAACTTCGATGCGCCACCTCTTGAACCACCCGCCGAGAGCGTCCACGGCGGACTGAAGACGATTCACGATGACCGTTTTAAGGTGATGGGACGTGTAGAGGGCCGTATCGTCGGCGAATAGTGCCACTTCTACATCTGGGGTCTTTGGGATATCGCTTGTGTACAGCGAATAAAGGAGGGGCGAGAGAACAGCGCCTTGCGGGACGCCGGCTCTAATGGGACGGGGCCTCGAGAGGCATCCCTCTACTCTGTACCGAAAAGACCGATTCGACAAAAAGTCTCGTATGATGTGCACGAGACTATCCGGCAGGCCCAAGTTGGTCAACTTGGATATCAAGCCCGAATGCCAGACTTTGTCGAAGGCTTTCGCTACATCGAAGAAGAGTGCTCCCGTAGGACGTCCCCAATTTCTCAACTTGAGAATATGCTCCGTGAGGCGGTGCAGTTGGTGGTGACACGCGTGTTTGGCCCGGAATCCAAACTGTTCGTCGGGGATGAGACTTTTGGACTCTACGTAGTCCTTGAGTCTTTTGAGGATGATCCGTTCGTAGATCTTGCCTATACAGTTCAAAAGACTGATAGGCCGGTAGGAGGAGGGGTTCTTCAGGTCTTTGCCTGGTTTAGGGATCCCGATCACGATTGCTTCTTTCCAGGCGGCTGGAAAAGTGCAATTTGCAAGACAAGCATTGAAGATGCTTACGAGCAGGAGGAGGAGGGTCTGTGGGAGGCATTTGAGCACTCCGTTCGAGAGTCCGTCAGCGCCGGGCGCTTTCCGGGGTTTGAGATCGCGGATGATTGACTTCACTTCGTCAAGTGTCGTCGGGGCAAGGGGGGTATTCGGTGGGATCGTCTTAGAAGCCACGAAGCGTTCTACGTGCGATTCCACCTCGCGAAGGTGATCGGGGTCTACTGGCTCACGACTAGGGGAGCATTGGCTCTCCAGGCTGTCTGCTAGGCATTCAGCTTTTTCATCATCATCGAAGGCGATGGAGCCGTCTGGACGTGTGAGGGGGGGAGTGGCCGCAACCGTGTCGGTCTTGAGGCTTCTGGCTAGTCGCCAGTATGCCTGGTGGGAGGGCGTCATCTCGGCAAGGAGATCGCCCCAGCGTTCGTTCCTAATTTCCGCGATGCGTTCCTTGACTCGCCGTTGCAAGAATCGAAGGTGGGCACGGGCCTCTGCGGTGGGATAATTGTCATGTAAGCGTGAAGCGCGATTCTTCTCTGTCAACAGCTGCCGCATATCCTCGGGGAGTTCCATTCTGTGGGTGGGATCCACAGAAGGGACTTCCCGAGAGCATTCCTTGTAGGATGCTTGCAGGTGGCTGGTGAGAGAGGAGATTGCGCTGTCAGTGTCGTCAGTCGTGGTGATTATGTCAGGGATTGCATTCAGGTGCGGTGTTGGCTGGTTGATAACTTTTCCAAGTTTCTTCCAGTCAGTCACCGTCCTTGTATGCACTATACGTCCGTTGTCTGTCGGTTACTATCCTTATCCTTACTAATATTATAAATGAGAAAGTGAGTTTGTTTGTTTGCTTGTTACGCTTTCACGCCGTAACTACTGAACCGATGATCATGAAATTTTGCATACAAGTTCTCTGGAGTACGGAAAAGGACATAGGCTACCTTTTATCCCGGGAAAAAGTACTATTCCCGAGGGATCGACATTGACGCGGGCGGAGCCGCGGGCGAAAGCTAGTATCTTTATAAATCATTATCATCAGGTCCTTTTTAGTCTCCACTACAGGAGCACGACCCTGTCTGTACTACTAGGGCCATACTTGACTCTCCACGCTGGCCAGACGAGTTAGAGATGTCTCTTAGATGTTTATTAGCTTTGTTTAGCTTGTATTTCCTAAGTCGCCTTCTACGACATCCACGGGAAGACTTAAAGTGTTCCTATTCTACTCTACCGCATACCACACGGCTATAACTTTATGAAAGACTAGCTGTTGCCCGCGACTTCGTCCACGGCAATTTCTGTTATTATGATTAATTAGTATAGATGAATAATTTTTCCCAAAACATTTTTTATTGATGCTTCGCTCTTATTGATCGCAGCATGATGTTTTATAGCCTAAAGCCTTCCTCAATAAATGGACTATACAACACAAAAAGAATTTTCCAATTTGAACCAGTAGTTCCTGAGATTAGATTAAACAAACAAACAAACTCTTCAGCTTTATAATATTAGTATAGATTATGTAAAATAGAAGGTTCATTATGTAGTAAAATACTTCATAATTTCTTATAAATATATTATGAATGGGTATTTGATTAGTTATTTAACCACAAAAGAGTTGAATTTTCTACACAAAGGCCCAAAATGTGCTATTGACCCGCGTCGTTGCTTTCGACAGCGTCTGCCTCTGACATATCATCAATACATTCTCAAACCGATTATATTTTACAGATTTTCCAATACATTTGATTTATTATTCACGAAATTTTGTATTACGAGTACGAGTTATAATGAAATCTCATTATTTGTTATAGAACGTTCGTGTAAATCGAAACATTATGCAAAATATAATAATATATATACAGTTCATATTGGAAATCCTTGGGGGAGGCCTATGTCCAGCTGTGGACTTCTTGCGGCTGAGATGATGATGATGATGAATAATAACCTGACGTTTAGTAAATATAAATTCGGTATCCAATAAGAATAATTTAAAATGTATAAATATTTATAGATCAGTATAGGCATTGTACAAACAGGTACGTAGAATTATATTGCGAAATTTAATTCAATGAAAATATAAATAGGATGTGAATACCTTGCCTTCAATCACAATTTTATAACACAAAAACTCACAGTAAGCACTCAACGTGTGTGTAAGAATAAAATATCAACAATCCAAAGATACCAGAATGAGAGAGGCAATAACGAGGTAGGTCATAAGTGACGTAAACGAAGAGTTGTCCGTGCTGAGCAGTCGGTGTAAGAAGGGCTGATATGATGATGATCCAAAGATAACGAAAATAAAGCTTTGAAATATCGAATATACACTGGTATATTCTATATTTCAAAGCTTTATTTTCGTTTAAAAGTATGGCCACCTAAATATACTGATATTCAGGCGGCCATATTTATTTCAAAAACAATATTTTCTTAATTGAAGAAGTGTGTGTTTTCATGAAATTGAAAACTGTATAATCGTCAGCATAACACTGTCAGCGTTTAACATTTAAAAGCTTTTTACTAAATAAAAAAAAACAACAAGACCAGTAGAATGGTAGCTTCGAAATATCAGATGAACAAATTATCAATTGCATAGAAAATTATGTTTATAAACGGAACTTAAATAAATAAATATATATGGACATAACACACAAATTGAGCTAGCCCACAGTAAGTTGTGAACTTGTGTCGTAGGATACTAACTCAACGATACCTTATTGTACAATAGATAGATAATTATACAGATAAACATTGACCCAGGTCAATCTCAAAAAGGTCGTTTTCCTGACCTAACCGGGAAACGAACCCAGGCACCCTCATGTCGCAAGCTGGCATGTTGACCACTGCGCCACGGAGCTCGCCAAACCAACCTCAACTTAGCCCGAACCTTTTAATTATCTGTTTCTGTTGACGTTTCAATAGAGTTACATCCATCGTGGTCGCAACGAGAATAATAATGAAAAGGTTCGTACTAAATCCAGTTTATACATATAATTATATGTTAAGAGCGCGACAGTTTAAAAAATAACTTTGTATAGAAATCAAAGTGTTATAAAATTAAGCATAAAAAGATAGCGGCCGTTTTGAAAAAGTAATCTTTGTAGTCAAAGGCAAGAGAAATTTTGTAAAACGGCACAGCTCGCTCTATCAAAGTGGAAATTTTTAATTAATCTAGGATTACGAATGGAACTGGGTTGCGCTAATAGGATTAAAAAGAGTTGGACGCTACGCGCTTTTTACTTTTTTTCAAATTCAGCGATTAGGCTATAATTTTATATCGGGTAAAAAACAGTTGCTTGTTTTTGCTCGATATTGATAACGGCAACAGGTAGATGCTTGAAATATTCATAGAATATTTAGTTATATATTCACTTTAAAAACAGTTTAAGTTTAATTTATTTAAGAAACAAATACCGGTAATTGAACGAAGCACTGTGTTCGGTACTCTGTCCAATCTTGTGACACCCAGAATACTTCGCTCCATAGTTCTTTGGCAAATCTTTACCTTTGCCCAGCAGTGGGACAGTAAAGGTTAACAAAAAAAAAAAAAAACCAAATATCTATACTAATATTATAAAGCTGAAGAGTTTGTTTGTTTGAACGCGCTAATCTCAGGAACTACTGGTTGAAATTCGAAAAATTATTTTTGTGTTGGATAGTCCATTTATTGAGGAAAGCTTTAGACTATAAAACATCACGCTGCGATCAATAGGAGCGAAGCATCAATAAAAAATGTTTTAAAAACGGGTGAAAATTATTCATCTATACGAATAAAAAAACGAATTAATCATAATAACAGAAATTGCCTAGCTAGTATTAATATAAATTAAATTAGGAACTATTCTTTTTGTGTTAGTTTGTTTGTATCATTAAAAAAAATCCTGAATTCCAAGTGATTGAAAGTGAAACGACTTGTAGGTTAGGGGTTATAATTATAAATACTGAACTCAGGGACAAATTATTACAACGCAAGAAACTTTAAATAATAATAATAAATAAATATATACGGACAAATCACACAGATTGAGCTAGCCCCAAAATAAGTTCGAGACTTGTGTTATGGGATACTAACTCAACGATACTATATTTTATAACAAATACATTTCAAAATTATAATATGGTATACATTGTGGTTAACATCCTAGTTTCAATTTTACTAAAAAACAATTCAACTTAATATTAAACATAATTAATAACAACATAAAAATAAAAAATTATAAATAACTTACAAATAAAAAACTTCTTCCAACGCACCACATCGAGGCAAAGTACCCAAAATGCTGGCAGCATTTCCCCGTTGCACAGCGAGTCCGATACGTTGTGCAAAAAAACTGCCAGCTCTTGGATCACCAGTTGCCTCGATGAGACGTGTTGTCAATTCCTTATAGAATTTTTTGGCTTCAGTGCCCCAGGGACCCAAAGTTTCTACAGCAAAAGGCAAGAATATAAAGCTGTCGGTCAATCCCGCGTATTTTCGCTTTTTGCTAGCTTCAGCAGCACAGGCAGCTGCTCCGCCTTGGCTGGAAGTAGCTGGTATGTGGGATGGAGCTAAAGTATCTACACAAGTGGCATCCCAAACTAGACATTTGCCTTGCCGCCACGGGATTAAAGAAAGACCATCTGGTCGCTTGCCATCGGTGCGGAAGATTCCATTTGGTTCCAAAACTGACGGAACATTGACAGTTGCTAAAGTTCTACGAATTATGTCGTTTAGTGAGGCATGACGTGGAATTCGGCCAGCACTTTTAATGCAAGCAAGACCATGATGACCCAAACCATCCACAGCTGTACCACAGTGACATAAATGTGGTTGATTTAATTTTACACCCAAACAGAGGCCAATGGCGAGTGTAAAAGTGCAATTATCTAGAAGGGAGCCAACATGTGCAGAAGGAAGTGCTTGTAACCAGTGTCCGGATTCCCTCTCAGATAACGCCAAAAGACGCGATCGATCTTCCGCACTGTCACAAAATGCAATGGTTTCTTCTTGAATATCTTTACAAAGAGGATTGTCCCATAGTCGCTGTGAACAGACATTTACTGGGAAATCATCCAAAACACTTGACCTCCAAACGTCTTTCGCTTCGCTCACGCCGCATATGTCAACGGAACCCATTGCTGAGTGTAGAAGTTTACCGCATAATGACAAAGAGGCGTGAACAGAAGAAAGAAACGCAGGAAGAGCCACTGCAGATACCTTGCGTACTCCGATGCCACCAAAACGAACTGGGAGAGAAGCAAATTTCCATGTTTCATTTGTAACTTGACAATTGAAAATTTTCTCTAGTGTCTCCCGAATTACTTCGTCCAGTTTTGTGAGTTGTTCTTGATGCTTCCACATGAGTGAGCATCGCAAGGCATAAGTAAATTTTGGCACAAAAAGACAACTCCTAAGTATGTAGAAAGCCTTTATTTGAAATAAGAGGTCGGATGATTGCTGAAATTTAGATACTTTTTCATCTATGTAATTTGGGATTGATTCTTCTAAAAGTGGCGTGCCTAAAATTTGAAGAGAGCTTTTGGTTAAAAGTTTAATTCCAGGGGTTATCTCCTGAAAAAGAGAGTGAATTTCAAAGCTGTTTAATCCTTGAACTTTATCATTTATAAAGAGTTCGCACTTATTAAAATTTAAATTTAATCCTACTTGTTTGAGGCGTTCAATCAGTCTTATTAGGTCTGATTTCACAGAATTTACACAACCTCCAATCGTAGCATCATCCAAAAACCATGCATTCAGGGGTGAATTTAGGCTAGATATGATTGAATTTATACCTAGACTAAAAATGGCAGGACCTAAAGGGTCTCCCTGCTGACAGCCAATTGAAGAACTAATAACACGGTCTCTATATACAACATCAGAAGGTGAGCAGTAGCATTGCCATAGATACGGATATAGGCCTGGAATCTGATCTTTAACTTCCCTTAAAAAAACTCCCCTGTCTATTGAATTAAAAGCGTTGGATATGTCCAATTTCAAAATTACTTGGCACTCGTTTGAATTGAGAAATGTTCTCGTTGCGTGTACAATAGCTTCGCAACCCCCTCTAATACCAAAACCAAATTGTCTTGGTTGGAAATATGCGGTTAACGTGGGAGCCATTCTTTTACACGCTATCTTAGAGACGAGTCGTCTGAAAGTGCATCCCACTGCAATAGGTCGAATGCCCCCATCCTTTTTAACCAGGGCAACTAGGTTAGCACCATACAAAGTTTTCGTTATCTCTTTTGGCACCTTACCAGAGAGCATCAGGTTAATTAAAGAGACTAAGCTTTGGATGAGAGTCCTCCCAGAATCACCCGTAACCCCGCCTACCAAGTCCTTAAGATGCTGAGCTGATAGACCATCTAGTCCACTAGCCGAGCCACTCTTAAAACTGTTTAAAGAGTTAATTACATCATCTGCTGTGATTTGAAGAGCCGGGTCTGAAAGTAACGGAGGATCAGGTAATGTAATTGGAAAAGTTGACTGTTGAGGCTGAGGATGCTTTTGTTTTAAAGATGAAAAAGTTTCTTCCGTATCAGGAGCAAGAGCATCACTTGAGAAAATAAGCTGAGCGGCTCCCCTTACATCACCATCATTAACTTTGCTTTCGATTTTTTTGATTTTGTACTCCGTATTTTTGCCTCGGGGAGTTCTATTGCTGTTGTGGCCATATGAAATAACATCTGAGGACACGGTATGGAGGGTGCAGTTATTTTTAATAGTCTGAGTAAGTGAAACATCACTACCCTTTTCCTTAGGGGCATGTAAGACTTTAAAAGCAAAAAGTAGCAACTGCTCCCAACTTGCTTTGTCATTAATCAAAACTACTTTATCGATTGCTTTTTTTAGGGCAGTTGCAACAGTTATTCTTGCGCCCCTAGGGATTCTTTTAACAATAGGCATACATTTTTTGCACCTACCCAGCTTTTTCCACAGAGGAAGATCGGTATGGCTAGCAGCATCTTGGGTAGTAGCAGACTGAACAGGATAGGGAATATCCACGTTTTGCCTGCCATTACTATCAGTCAAAGACGAAACAGCAGCTCTGTGTTTTTTTGCAATATGAATATTGAGGCCTCTTCTTCCTCTGAAGAAGCGAGGCTGAACACATTCTTCACATCTCTGGAGGCTATCTAAGGAGAGGGATAAAGGGAGGGGAACCTGTGGATTAAGTGTGGGGTTTGGTAAAGACAACATAAATTAGCAGGTATATGAAGCCAAAAAACTAACTAATTAAAATTAAAATAAAAGTATAATTAAAATTAAAATTAAACAAGTGATAAAATAATAACTATTTAGGTAGAATATTGAAAGAAGCCAAAAAAAAAAACTGCTATCGCCAACCCGCCCGCGAAGCGTAGTGTATATCCATAGAAAGAAGAAGCCTGGGAGAGGCCTGTGTTGAGCAGCGGTTATCTCACGGCTGGGCAAACTGTAATAATCTTCTATTTTTTTTCCATTTTCATCTTCTATGCCAAGACCCAAATCGTATGGCAAAACCCATAAGAAGGAAATCCTTGCGGTAGGCCTGTGTCCAGCCAGTAACAGTCCAAGGACTTGTGGTTCCAGAACTTAAAGAGCTCACTTAAAGATACTCTCTTTCTTAAAATTTGATTCTTCAGTTTAATTCTTGGAGGAAATACAGCATAGCCTTCTCAGGGTACATTTACTTCATGTAGAGATAGCAATTCAAAATTTTTCAACACCAGAGGATTTGGATAGAAGTTCACACTTTCGTAACTATATAATTTCTTGAGAATTCGATAAAGAAAAAACTTGGTCTATTTATAACGACATTCAAATACAAATCACAACCAAAGCTTATTATCTCTGTATTATTAATAAATCAAAAAGTAAATAAATAAATTCAAGTGACAATGTGTTGACATGACAGCTCAATCCTTGTATCAATATGTATACAAATACATATAAAGATAAACATCCAAGACCCAGGCCAATCTGAAAAAGATCATTTTCCATCTTGACCTGGCCGGGGATCGAACCCGGTCACTCCGTGTCGCAGGCAGGCGTGTTGACCGCTGCGCCACGGAGCTAGTCACTATAGAACTAGCTTTGTCGCTATAGAACAGCTCTTATCAAGCCCGACGGTCCAGTGGACTTGAGCATCACCGGGCGCGGTCCCCACTGGGATGGGTCACCGCAAGTGGCATAAAAAATCTTGAGTTCCTCTGTCTTTCGGAAGGCACTTTATGCACGTTGGTCCTGGCTGCCATCGTCGATGGCAGTCGTTAAGATATGTTAGGTGCCTTAAGTGGAAATCCTGCGCTTGAGAGAATTGAAAAATAGGTATTTGTAAAATCTATTGCTGTCGCGCTGTGTGCCCAAACAACCCGCACAGAGTGCGATAGAGACAACTGCAGCTCGGACCGAAAATACCTATGAAAATTACACAAAAATAACGCTTCGTAGTCCCCTGATTTCTTCTCCAAAACTTAACCGATTTAATTTCTTTTTTTATTAACAATTTAAAATAAGCTATGGCTGTGTTTCTAAGTGACATTAAAAAGAAATCTTATTGACATTCAGATAACTAACCTTGCAATAGACCTTAAATTACCACTACTTCTACTAGGTATAAATAACTTAGACTTTCCGAGAAATTATATTAAAAATTTAATAACGATGAAAACAAAGCGAAACACCCTAAACAATTATTAGCCTGTAAGGCTGCGTTTACACCAAACCTGTGAGAGCGAGCGAGATTGCGTGCGAGGAAATTCAACAAAGACTAGTACAACCATTTGGTCTCAACTCATTTTGCCTATGATTTGTTTCTATAAGTGTACATAGATGACGCCACGACATTATGAGCAGGCCATATTTTTATTGCCGTGTGGTATCCGGAAGAGTAGAATAGGACCACTCCAAGTTTTCCATGGATGTCGTAAGAGGCGACTTGAGAAATACAATCTAAACAAAGCTCATAAACATCAATGAGACCTCTCCAACTCGTCTGGCAAGCGAGGAGAGTGTAGGCCAAACACTCTGTCTGCTCTGACCAAGTAGGGCTCCGGTAGTACAGAGTGGGTCATGCTCCTGCAGTGGAGACTAAAAATACCTGATGATGATTTTTATATGAATTTGGAGGTCTATACATTAGCTTATTCTTCACATTCTTAGCCTTGCTTAACATATCTAAGTCTAGCGGGAAGCGTGATTTGTGGCACATAGAAATGAAATGTAAGATTTTTTCTTTATGATATAGGACGCGAGTCAACTTATGGCAAGTGATCACCGCTGCCCTTGGACAACACCAGGGTGTGACAGGAGCGTTGCCGACCTTTCAAGGAGTTGAGGAGAGGATATGTGAGAATGACATAGGGGGAGGAAATGTAGGAGGGGAAGGATGGGCCTCCGAACGAAGCATTATAGCGGTAAAGCATTTCAAAACGTTGTATTTTTTAAGAGTGTAGTACATCCCCGGACGAGCCAGCCCATTCTTGCTACTAGCAACAAAGAATTTTGCCGGTAGCGTGGCTAGAGCCAAGCTACCGGCAAAATTCTTTCTAAAAACTAAACTTTAAAAAAACTTACCCAGCGGGAAAATACTTGCGTCGTGGTAGACCACGACGCAAGTATTTTCCCGCTGGGAATCAAACGCACAACCTCTCTTTAACCAATCTTGCAGTTCACCGCTGTACCAAGGAGGCCTAGAGGAGGTGCTACCCAAAATATATTTGGTGGAAACACAACCTTAAATGTAAATTACAATGAAAACAAAGCGAAATGCCCAAAACTATTAGCGCGTCGCAAAGGACAACAATGTGACTCTAGTGAGCGATGACCACGACATTACGAGGTGTCCTCTCATGAACGTTATTCATTGTGAAACCTTTTTCCCGTGACTTTTGCTAAGTTTTAACCCCCTTCCAAAAAATGGGATGTTACAAGTTTCACGCGTATAAGTCACGGGTGTGACAGACTTTCTCTATCTTCCATGCTGGTCTGGGAGAAAAGAAAAAACGTAGAATTTACCAGCTGCTTCTTTTCCCGCGCAGATCGTAAAAGCTGATCGAGGGAATAAGTAGAATCTGAGAAATCATGTTAATAGGCAATGCAGCTAGCAACCCATCACTATTCCGTTTTCCACCTGATGCCCACCAACATGCTAAACGTGACTTTCAGGTCTTATAGACCTAAGCTCTGTCTACCCCGCAAGGAAAAAAGACGTGATATGTACTTTTCCCACGGCATTTGCAACGTTTTTAACCTCCTACCAAAAAAGGGAAATGTCACATGTAAGTTTCACGCGTTGGTCTGTGAGTGTGACTAACTGACTAGGTGGGCGTAAAGAAGATGATTACACTCCGTGTATGCTCAAAAACTGTATAAGAGAAAAGCTTATGAAAAAACATTAACACAACATGATGAGGACGACCTCTGTGCCTAGAGCCTAAGTGCCTTTGAACCAAAGAGTCCCGGATTCGTTGGAAAAATTATCTTGTTGTGATTGATATCAGTTTTAAATTGACCCTCGACGTTCCTTTCACGGGTGCCTCAGCAAATCAATATGAAAAACTTTTGCTATGGGAACAATGGTGGGAATTAAAAAAAAATCGACGTTCCCATATAAACTGGCCGGGCGTCAGAACTCTTTTGTATGGAAATGCCGAAATTTATTTTGAGTTTTTTCATGTTGATGGTCTGAGTCAACCGTTTAAGGCAACGAGTTGGAGAAAAAACAGGTGAAAATGAAAACAATTAACTGGTCAAATACAAGTCAGGTTCACAAGAACATACTAAGGGTTAATCCTTATCCTTACTAATATTATAAATGCGAAAGTGAGTTTGTTTGTTTGTTTATTTGTTTGTTTGTTTGTTTGTTACGCTTTCACGCCGTAACTTTCTTACTATAATAATGTTATTAATGCAAAAGTGAGTTTGTTTGTTTGTTTGTTACGCTTTCACGCCGTAACTAGCCCATCCTTCCCCCTTTTCCTCCCCCATGTCCTTTCCCCAATTCCTTGAAAGGCCGGCAACGCTCCTGTTACACCCTGGTGTTGCAGTTGTCCATGGGCAGCGCTGGTTGCGTACCATCAGGTAACTCGCTTGCTCGTTTGCCGCCCTATAACATTAAAAAAAAACTACTGAACCGATCATCATGAAATTTTGCATTCAAGTTCTCTGGAGTACGGAGAAGGACAAAGGCTACCTTTTATCCCGGGAAAAAGTACCAATCCCGAGGGATCGACATTGACGCGGGCGGAGCCGCAGGCGAAAGCTAGTGTATAAATAAATATAAAAGGACAAGTCACACATACCCAAAGAAATATCTTCCATGCGACCTTATGTGTGTGATTAACTAAACTGTTTTTTTGCCATGTCAATACATATTGTTCAATTTATATTGCTCATTCGTTTTCGATTGAATTAAACTTCTTTGTTTCCGATAACAGAACATAAAAAAGACCATCCAGTGATGAGAGACTCGAGATTAACCAAATAACAAGTGTAGGCCGTGTGTGAAAATTGCCTACGCTGAATTACACGCAGGGTTTTGATAAATCTAGTGTTGTAAAACACTCGAGTTCGCGCGTCTACCTACATTTATCGAGCGTCTCTTATCAAAAGACCGTCTACACGAATAGTTTCGGACTCATCAGGAGTCCATTTTTCGAACGCGCGTCTACCTACATTTATCGAGCGTCTCTTATCAAAAGACCGTCTATTCTATAGTTTCGGACTCATCAGGAGTCCATTTTTCGAACACAACTTGAAAATTAACTCCTGACGAGTAACTATAGTCTACAATCCTGACGAAATAGCACGTGCGTGATCCGTTTTTAAATTAGTTTCAATGATATAAATGTAAGGTAGGTAATGTAGGGGCACGTAAGAATTTTGTTCGACAGCTATTTATGACAATAGCCTCACAACAAAAGGTAAACTGTAAATTTATTAAGCTATCTTATAATTAATAATAAAAAAAAAAAAACTGTTTCTCATACGTATTTTTATTCGGAAGGGAGTTTCAGCCTAGTTAGGCCATCTGGACAAGTTTCAAGTACATCCCGGCGCGGCTGTCTGATGATCAGTGAGGATGGCCGCCGTTTCTCTAATAGAATATAAAACCGTAGGAAAAGCAGGTGAAAAATGTTAACTGGCCAAATACGAGTCAGGTTTACAGGAACATACTAAGGGTTCATGTAATTCATGTCATATAATAAATATAAAAAAACAAGTAACACATACCCAAAGAAACCCAAAGAAACTCTTTTTTTCAAGGTCAATACTTATTGTTCTTAAAGACACAAAAATATATTGCTCATCCGTTTTCGATTGAATTAAACTCCTTTGTTTCCGATAAAAGAAGATAAAAAAAAACAATTCAGTGATCAGAGACTCGAGATTAACCAAATAATAAGAGTACCTAGGCCGTATGTGAAAATCGTCCACGCTGAATAACACGCAGGGTTTTGATAAATCTAGTATTGTAAAACACTCGAGTTCGCGCGTCTACCTACATTTATCGAGCCTACCTACATTAATCGATCTCTTATCAAAATACCGTCTAGAGTTTCGGACTCATCAGGAGTCCATTTTTCGATCACACCTTGAAAATTAACTCCTGACGAGTCCAAACTATAGTCTGTAATCCTGACGAAACAGCACGTGAGTGATCCGTTTTAAATTAGTTTCAATGATATAAATGTAAGACCGATTTACCCTTGCATCTATAGCTGTAGTGAACCAGAATCCAGGCTTCGATATTATAACAGCATGTTCGTTTAGATATTAGAATTACAATGCAGTGAGTTTGAGCTAAAAGAGAATGATTTAAATATAATGATTCTTATTCATTCATTTCGTGTAGGTGACACGGTCAATGCATAATGTTATTTTTTTTCTAATTTAATGCATAATGCGAACCGTGTCTTGCAAAATGTGTCGAGTTATGTATTTAGCGGCGAGCTCCGTGGCGCAGTGGTTAACACGCCAACCTGCGACACGGGGTGCCCGGGTTTGATCCCCGGTTAGGTCAAGATGGAAAATTATCTTTTTCAGTTTGGCCTGGGTCTTGGATGTTTATCTATATAAGTATTTGTTATAAAATATAGTATCGTTGAGTTAGTACCCCATAACACAAGTCTCGAACTTACTTTGGGGCTAGCTCAATCTGTGTGATTTGTCCATATTTATTTATTATCTAATCTCACTGACTCGAGTTTTAACATCACTATTGTATCAGACTGTTTAAATCAAACGCGTGCAAAAATTGACAAACGAGTGAAATGACAGCACACGCAAATGTGACCTCTCGTGAATGTAGTTAAAGTTCAAATCGCAATGCTACGTATACGATGTGTTGTGTGACATCAAAGGGACATTTTGGGCTTAACTTCTGACCTCAATTAACATCAATTTATAACGCGTTATTTGACGTAATCTGTGGTTGTAAATTTAAAGTTTTGCGTCTGGAAACGCTGAAAGTAGGTTTTCGTTGATGGATGATTCACGCCGCTTTCAAAAGGGTCAAAAGTATACAAATATTTATCTCTCGGGTGAGTATACACTATTTTTACTTAAAGCAACTACTATATATATATATATATATATATATTTATCCCTAGCAGGATCTCTATCTATTATTCAAGAACTTTGTTAATGAATTAAATTGTTTTTATATAAGCATAACAATGCTTGGTATATTATTAAAATTAAAAATATGTGATGAAAAAGGACTCGGCTACAGATAGGCCCCAAATGTGATACCAACTACACCACCGCGACTTCGAATCACCGCGTAGAATTGTCTCATTCCAAGCAGAAGGCGAAGTTCCAGAAATTTGGAAAAGCGCTTTTATTTCCCCTATTCACAAAAAAGGTGCAAAGGACAAGATTGATAACTATCGCCAAATTTCTTAATTGTGTATCATAGTTAAGCTTTTTGAGAGAATAGTCTATGATCAAATATATTCCTCACTAAAGAACTCATTCTCACCAAACCAACATGGATTCTTGGATGGACGATCTACTGTAACTAATCTGGTTCTGTTTGAAGACATTCTCACTTATAATATGGAGAATGGTGTTCAAACAGATGTTATATATACAGACTACTTCAAGGCTTTTGATCGCATAGATCATTCAATTCTGTTACAAAAGCTTTCAATGGCGGGAATTCGAGTCGACTTGTTTAGGTGGCTCACTTCTTACTTGGAAAATAGATCACAAGTAGTAGTCTTGGGAAACTTTAGCTCATCCTGGACACATGTTACTATTGGTGTTCCTCAAGGTTCATTATTGGGTCCCCTGCTCTTTACAATTTTCATTTCGGATATAGACACATGTTTTCACCATTCTTCAATGCTATGCTTCGCCGACGACATGAAAATTTTTAGAGCTATATCTACAATTGAAGACGCTAAAGAGCTTCAGGATGATCTTAATCGACTTGAAGTCTACTGTCAATTGAATAAATTAGACCTAAATGCTTCCAAATGCACTACTGTCACTTTCACTAGAAAATTTTTCCCTATCAGCTTCAGTTATACTCTTAACTATCATTCATTACAAAAAAGCAGCAGCGTTAGGGATCTAGGAGTAGTACTAGACAGTAAGTTGCTTTTTAATAATCATATAGATTCTATTATTAAGAAAGCCTTTAAAGGTCTGGGCTTCATTTTAAGGAACTCTAAAGATTTTAAAGACATAAAAACACTAAAAATATTGTATTGTACCTACGTGAGAGCCCACCTGGAATATGCATCGCAAGTATGGAACCCGTTATATAAGGATTATATAGACCGCATTGAAAATATTCAAATTAAATTTATGAAGCATATTAACTATCGTACGAAGGCTAATTTAGATTGTATTACGTCATGTAAAAAACACCATCTCTTACCTTTAGTAAATCGCCGTGAATTTTTAGACCTTGCTTTTTTATACCGTATTGTAAACTCTTGTTATGACTGTCCTAAGCTTCTTGAACAACTAAGAATATTTGCACTGCCAAGAATGTTCAGAAACATTCCCACATTCTTCATGCCTGTGGCAGCAACGAATTATCGCCAAAATTCATTCTTTTATAGAACTTGCGATACTTACAACAAGCTCTCGTCCGAAATTAATATTGATATTTTCAGCCGTAAGTTGTCAGCTTTTAAAAAAACATTTAATAATAAATTTTTCGATGGTTAGGTTTATGTTGGTCTGTTCTTTTCTCAGCTTTGCTACTCGCTATTTTGTTATTGTATGATATTTGATATAGTTGTAACATAAAGTTATTGCAGTTTTTAGTGTATGCTAAATTTAATTTAAAATAACAAAATTTATTCCATGTAAACGGTTCTATTGATATATATTTTGTAACTATAAGTGGACATTTATAAATGACTTTTATGTTTGTAAATTTGAAACTAATCTGTTAATTTAGTCGATAATCTTCCTAATAAAATAAAATAAAAATAAAATATATCATTACCATTGATATGTGATGAAAAAAGAACTTTGCGGCCTTGTCGGTGGACTAATTTTTTTGCCTGAATTTCATCAGCCATCTGTTTGACATCCTTGTGTGACATGACCTTTGCCTGCTCCTAAAGGAGAAGAAAGGGGAGGGCCCCTTTCTTCTCCTTGCCTCGATGTTACCTTCTATAATGGTTTTGATTAAATGTGCGTCCATCATAACGACGAACATCGGGAAACAGTAGCATAAACTAACGTAAAATATATCTACCATACAAATTCTCTGATCAGCTGGACTCATTCCTAAGAAGTCTATTTTTTCATAGATCCTATTTTTTTTTCTTGTGGATGTATAGTTATGTATATGTGGATCTAAAGTTATCTGAAAAAAACCCTGATATACCTAATTATACTAAAATAAATTATTATTATTAAAATAGTTATTAGGGACTCTGGTTACATTATAAAAGTACTGCAAGGAAGTTTCAGAATCTCCCTGTTTGTTATATCGCTGAAAATTTTTCTAAGAAAGCTTTCAGAATAGATAGGCTGCGCATATCACATCCACGAGTACCTATGTCAGATTTACTTCTCCACTAACGACACGCAGATTCTCGTTAACGTGGTCTTTGTTCGTGAGTGTGACCTAGGAATTCTATCATTTAAATTAAAAAATACAAAAAAAATCCATTCTTCCGTTTTTATGACACAAATCTTTCTTTTTTTTCTTTTTTAAACTTTCGTGATTTAAGCGCATCATAGTTAATATTGTTGGAACTTAGCAGTGGAGATAAATAAATAAAATATTCTCGCTAAGTCCCGTTATAATATTAACGGGAATTAGCACGAACCATTATATTACATGGTTAGTCCAAACCTTTACCCTTTCTAGTCCGGCAATGTTACGAAATCCTTCAACGCCTCGCACAGCGCTGAATTTTTTACATACTCCCACGAGTTTGATAGAAAAAGTTATAATATTTGTGTCCTGCCTTTTTTAAATTTCATAACCTCATTTATCCTTCAGTTTAACCATCTTCAAAAAAAGAGAGGTTATTAATTGGGTTTTTAAATGTTTGTTAACTCAGAAGTACGTCATTTAAAAAAAAATGTTTGTTTGAAAGGATGTATTTTCAATTTGGTTTCATTTAAATTTCATCACAAACGGTTCAGTATTCTGATTGAAGTCGGTTTTTATACATGAAAGATTATGTGACAAAAGTTTTTAATTATTAATTCAAAGGTTTATCTACTGGCAAGTAGCCGGCTGTAAAAGCTTTCGCTAAATAATATCACTATATGAATGCTATCATATAAGTAGTGGACCCTGGGCTCCAACACATCAGAGCTGAGTTTGAAACCGGGAAAACGCTCAAATTATGATGATGACCAGCCTTACAAACGGTATGAGTGAGTTTCTGTTGCAAGTTCCTATATTCTATTCGCTCATAGCGAATTCCACATTATTACTTAAAACATTTTTGCGGATGCAGATACAAGTATTGTGAAATAAATTATCGCCACAAAGATTCAAAAGTACATTTTTGCGTGATAAAAACCAAAATACATCAAAGCACGAGGGTCTCAGCTTATCATATTTCCCGTGAAACATTTCACCCTAATTACCTCGAGGTCGAGATGTTTTGCCTGTCACAATTAAATGTTTTATGAGCAAGGTTCACTTAAATGCTTAATTATGATAACCACGAGGTCATGAGCTACTAAACACCTTGGTTAGGGTAATATTTCTGTTACAATCTTGTGGATTATTGTAAAGTTAGAAAGAAAACACCAATAATTCCAGCCTTAAGAAGTCCTCCGTGGTCCAGTGGTGCGTTTGCCTGTAGACCCGGGGGTCGTGGGTTCTATTCCCACGGGAAGCATACTTTGTTTAGTTGTTTCCAGTTTGGTAAGGACATTGCAGGCTTGAATCTCAAATAAAGAGGATTCCGTGCTTCGGAAGGCACGTTAAGCCATTGGTGCCAGCTGCTATTTGTCCAACCATGTCAGAGGCCAAGAGTGAGTTCCGAAGAACTCTGATACCAGGGTGTGCATGGTCGATTGACCGTGGCACCTACTCGAAATGATAATGATGATCATTTATAACATAATTACTTTGATTGAGACTATATAATCAAAGAATTACACTTAACGTTTCAAAAACTTTACAGTTTTTATGTAGACCAAGTTAATAAATGTCTATTATGACAATATAATTCTTATAAAGAACTATGCAAAACTACCGCCTACAATATTTATTGATAATGTTCTGGATATACGCAGTATTGGCTCACGGATTCCGAAGGTCTTGCATTCTTCTACTGAGGTCCGCGGTAGGATCCATTTATTAGTTTAATAAAATCTTATTAAACTAATAAATGGATCCTAAGCTGGTGGTATCTGTCAGCCGTTCTCTCTCTTGAAATTAAGATCATCATCATCATCATCATTTCGTGTACGTGACACGGTCAATCGACCATGCACAGCCTGACGTGGTTCCTTTAACGACACCAGCAGGCAGCCGGGACCAACGGTTTAACGTACCATCCGAAGCAAGGAATCATCTTAATTATCAGACAAGCCTGTAATATTCTAACCAAACTGGAAACAACTACTCGTAAACAAAGTATGCTTCCCGTGGGAATAGCAGGCAACCGCCTTAACCATTGGACCACGGAGGCAGTTCAGAGAAATTAAGATGGTGTTTAATTTCAATAGTCTCACTCACGAAGCATTCTTAAAATGTACCTATCTGTTTTTATTTTGCAAGGACTGGAGCATTATCGAAACGCATAGAATTGGTTGGGTTTGTCCAAAGCATGTTCACAGACTACAGACTTAGTTGAGAGTTTATTCTTCATGTCAGCAATATGTACGGGTACGGTGATACGGGTACCAATGCTTATCTTTGTTTACCCAATGTATGTTAAACACACACTCAAAGATAATTTTATGAACTCCACCACCTTGTAATGGGAATAGATTAAGTTTAAAATAATTGTATTATATAAAAGAATACACTATCATCATCATATCAGCCGCAAAAAGTCCACTGCTGGACATAGGCCTCCTCCAATGATTTCCAGAATGACCGGTTGTGAGCGGCCTGCATCCAACAATACACTATGGTTATCTGAAATACGGTAAACTGTCCCGAACTGTTCTGTGCATCAGAGGTCATCTTGAAAATCTAACTTACCATCATATCATTACAAAAATCTCCTAAATCTTACTTAAAGTCTAGTAAGCTGCAAATCACTGAAATTCATCAAACTCCAATACAGAAAGGCTTAGTTCCCAAACATAAATAAGAACAAAATAACACCCGAAATCTGCTATTACAAGGAGTAAGTCCGATAAAGGTCGGAATTTGTGAGTCGTCGAACGCGACAGCCCGGATTATCTTAGATAGAGGAATTCCAATAATATTTCACTAGGGTGAAACGGATGCAAGTGACGAGCACGAGCGATTTACTAGGAGGGTCTACTGAAGTGCTGGTTCTTTTTACTGAAACGCCTTCCAAATTCATACATTCATACATATTTCCCTCACTCTTTCATCTGTAATGTGTTCCTGATGCGACTTTTTTTTTGTTTTGGACTTTTCAGATCGGTTTGTTTTACCTGTATGCCTTCCAACGCTCAACATGGCTTTTGGGTCCATGGTCTTTCCCGGTGATAAGGAATAAAAACGTGAAATGTGCCATCACAAGGAGTTGCAGTCCCTTAAAGGTCGGAATTTATCAGGTTATTATAGGTACAGGAATATTTCACTAGGGTGAAACGGGAGCAAGTCACAAGCGAACCTAGTGATTTGTATGGATAAAAATGACGATTCTTTTCTGATTGAATGTATCAGTTTTATTCTAATTATTTCCGCAGATTAGAACTTTCTGTTCTAATTAGAAAACAACAGGATTAACGCAAATGTATTGATTTTTTCTAACTTTCAACCTGGTATTTGTCGCCTGTGTTCACAAGATGACTAGCAACGATACATTATCAGCATTTATATGCCGATGTAGATCATAAATCTATCTCGTTACCTTTCAGAGCCAATTCAAGGCTGCAAATTTAAAACCCTAATGCTTTATCAATAAAATAGAACAACGACTCCACATAAAATTTAAACGAAGCATGTTGCGGATATATATTTATCTATGCACCTTTTGACGAAACGTTCCGTGGATACTTTCTCTATGTTTTAGACGAAGCACATTGCTGATGATTCTTTGTGAACACTTGACGAAGCATTTTGCTGATGACTCTCTGTAACCATTTGACGAAGCATGCTGCTGATGATCCTCTGTGACATTTTGACGAAGTCTGTTGCGGATAACCGTATGTATATTTAACTTTTATGGTGAATGAATAACATACATACATAATATTACGTTTTTGTTCCTTGCGGGGTAGACAAAGCCTAGGTCTATAAGTCCTTATGGCCACATTTAGCATGTTGTAGGGCGTGTAGATGGAAAACGGAATCAAATAGTGATGGGTGCTAGCCGCATCGCCTATTGACACAATTCCGTAAAATTGACATGATTCCGTTGAGTTAGTGACTTAGACCAAACCCAAAAACTAGGGTTGCGCAGACCATCTAACTGTAGATCTTTGCATTCGGAAGTCTGGCTTTGACGTACCATTAATTTGTGTGCAACTACCGCCTACCATTTGGATTTCAAATGTTCGGAGTTCCGGTCTTGATTCCAACTCATTTACTTTGCGGACTGGCTGGTCTGTAAAGCAATGGAATGGTTGTAGTTTGTGTAAGCTAGTGAAGTGTGCGGTAGTTTACTACGAATTTACCCGGCATTAATCAAGTATTAGCAATTCTATCGAAAAGTTATCAAGGTCGACAATTTTATTAAAAAAACTAGCAGTGCTCGCGACTTCGTTCGCGTACATTTTACGTTCTGTTTGTATGGGGGTAAAAAAAATTAAGTAGCCTATCCTGTGTCCTGTACGCCTAAATGTATATCTACTAAGTTTCATAGGATTCAGTTAATTAATTTAAAAGTTATGGAGAACATACATACATACGGTGTATCCGCCGTGTGGTATCCGGCAGAGTAGAATAGGACCACTCCAAGTCTTCCCGTGGATGTCGTAGAAGGCGACTTAGGAAATACAAGCTAAACAAAGCTTATAAACATCTAAGAGACCTCTCCAACCCGTCTGGCCAGCGAGGAGAGTGTAGGCCAAATCCTCTGTCTGCTCTGGCCAAGATGGCTCTGGTAGTACAGAGAGGGTCATGCTCCTGCAGTGGACACTAGAAAGACCTGACGATGATGATGATGAAGGCAAGAGTGAATAGGCATTATTTGAGTTTGCGTGTACCACCCTAGACCACATCGTTGCTTCCCACCAGGCAAGATAGAGGTCAAACGCACTCAAATTATTCATAAAAAAATCAAACGTAAATCTATCTCAAGTTCAACAATTTTATTTTAAAACTAGCGACCCGGACCCCGGCTTCGCACAGGTGCAATGTACATTTAAACTTTCCTATTGAATCACTCTATCTATTAAAAAAACCGCATCAAAATCCGTTGCGTAGTTTTAAAGATTAAGCATACATAGGGACGGACGGACAGCGGGAAGCGACTTTGTTTTATACTATGTAATGATAATGATATACATAAACACGTATTTTAAGACTATCCAATTTGATAGATTCATTAAAAAGATAGCCATCTGTCAGCATTGCCTGGACTCTCCTTTTTCCCATCATCGTCAAAGCCAGTTTGCATTTGCGCGTTTGACTTTGTCTACCCCGTAAGTAATTATTGACAAATTATGAAAAATAGAAAACTTTTTGATTATAATCTGAATATCTATTAGACTCTACGAAATAATTTACATAATTTTGTTTTCGTAAAAAAGCTAATAGCCCCAAATAAATATAGTATAAGGTAATATTTCAAATAAAAAAGCGGCTAAATGCGAGTCAGACTTGCCCTACTCCATAGCAGCAAGTAACATAATATAAAAAAAGTTCTTGTAATTCGTTGTAACTTTGATTGAATGAAAGGTAAATTGCGGTTTATGGTTTATAACTTATTAAAAAAAAAACTACTGACTAGATCTCATTCAAACCAATTTTCAGTGGAAGTTTGCATGGTAATGTACATCATATATATTTTTTTAGTTTTATCAATTTCTTATTTAAGAAGTTAGAGGAGGGGGGGGGGGGGGGGGGGGCACATTTTATCATTTTGGAAGTGTCTCTCGCGCAAAGTATTCACTTTAGAAAAATCTAAGTATGGGGAACCCCTCAAATTTATTGTTTTTTTTTTCTATTTTTGTGTGAAAATATAGGTAAATAAAAATAAAGCAAAGTTTGGAAAATCCTCCTTTTTAACCGACTTCAAAAAAAGGTGAGACGAAAACCACTCCAAATATTTAAACTATAAGGCTTGTCATTAAAATCCAGGATTCATTCCAACTATACGACGCCATGTTCGCATTTCCCCCAATTTTTTATCTTTTATTGGATATAGGTTTTGTGGCAATTTGGGCGATAAAACGGAACTTTTACTGTCGCTGTAATGATTGAGTAGTAAAGGAATCACAAAGAGATATAGACACACGTAGATGGCTGCATAGACTGTATATTATGTTACGATATATTATATATGACAATATATCGTAGCATAATATTATATACTGTATATGATAGCTCCGTGGCGCAGTGGTTAACACGCCAGCCTGCGACACGGAGTACCCGGGTTCGATCCCCGGCCAGGTCAAGATGGAAAATGATCTTTTTCAGATTGGCCTGGGTCTTGGATGTTAATTTATATATGTATTTGTTATAAGATATAGTATCGTTGAGTTAGTATCCCATAACACAAGTCTCGAACTTACCTTGGGGCTAGCTCAATCTGTGTGATTTGTCCGTATATATTTATTTATTTATTATAATTATATTTATATATAGAACAATTTGAAGAAGATATTTTTATGTCACTCCTATATAAACGTATTTTTTTTTAATTTTTAAATATAACTATATTTTCGATCTCGAGCGAGATATTTTAATGCCACTTACTGTCACTCATCACAGTTGAGACTGCACCCAGGATTGCTTAACATTCATAAGCGCTTTTTATGCTCACGACTACTAGGCCATCGGGATCCTCGATTGAAAAATAAAACTATGTAGTAAAACTAAAAAACTATTAAGTATATTTATGTTTTTTAATGCTTTCGCTTAGTTTGTTTTCATGTTCACACGTAGACTAAATTGACTTAGTCTACCTGCAAACTTAAAAACTGTAGCGTTTTTGAAACGTTGCGTGTAATAATAAACAGCCAATTTATACTATCCGTATACTAATATATATACTTATATTATAAATGCAAAAGTAACTCTGTCCGTCTTATTTTTACGCATTAAACATATTTGGATGAAATTTGCTAAGGAGATAGATTGAGGCCCGGGGAAGGACATAGAGTACCCGTCATTCCGGGAAATTATACTGTTCCCGAGGGATCAACACTAACGCCGACGGAGCCGCGGGCAAAAACATGGACCTAAGAATAATATAGACCGGGCGTGAGGAACGTCAAAGTGAAGCAAACTTTGGTTACATGTGTGCAGTATAGGGTGACCATTGTCATCAAAAATTACCCAATAATTAAGAGTAAATAAATTGTGAGTGGTACTGATGCCTAGTAGCACTAATATTATTTATATTTTTTTTTACAAAACGTAACATCTATATCAGAGAAGTATTATGAATTTAGACATAATGATCCAGAAGGGCAACTGTGAATCAATCTCATCTTTGAGCGACCTTAGACGTTTTGGGGAACTTGATAAAAGGAATAAAAGAACGAAATTATAGATAACACTTTTATTTTACTGTGTTTTAAGTTAATAAATAACAATACATATAATTTTACTTACAGAAAAACAAACCCTCGAGGCCTTATATTGGTGGTAAATTTTAAAATTACTTTTTTTATAATTTTGCAGATTTATAGATTCATCCGACTATAGATTATTAGTGTCATCAATAAATCAACAATATTAAATTCAGAAATTGTTCAAAGTTAAAATCTTTTATTCTGACGTCGGCAAATGATAATAAAATACTTTCACATTTACATATAAGTATAAAATATAAACATTGAATATCTCTATCTATAAAAAAAACCGCGTCAAAGTCCTTTGCGTAGTTTTAAAAATCTAAGCATACATAGGGACAGACGGACACAGCGGAAGCGACTTTGTTTTATACTATGATCCCGAAATTGACGCCACTTGTGTGATCTACACGCCAAAATACCTCGAAAATATCACCCCTGTTTTGCATCCCATAGGTGTTGTTTGTGATGCACCCAAAAATAACTCAAAAGCGACACATAAGTCATATTTTCAAAAAAAATAGTGACAGTCATCTTGAATCCCAACACAAAATTGACGTCAGTTTTACCCCGAAATACTCCGAAAATGTCACCCAAGTCGAATTTCCATAAATAATGGTGATGGCCATCTTGAAAACTGAAAATGACTTCATTTTTGTTGATATCCCAAAAAATTCCAAAACGCCAATAAAGTTGACTTTAAATGAAAAGTAATGTCAGCCATCTTGGATTCCAAAATCATCTCACTTCATACATTTATCATCAACACATACATCGATTTTCCAAATTTAGTTCATAAATGATGGAGTTATGACGTAAAAATATGCAAAATGAAATACAACTGGAACTGCTCCTTTTTTTGAAGTCGAGTAAAAGTATTAATAAGAAACATACCTTTTCTGGGCACGCAAACTTAATCAACCGGCGATATGCTCCTTTTGTCATATAAAAATTGCTATTTTTAAAATGTTCGGAACAAATAAATGAATAATTTGATGGTACCCATGATGCATCCTTTCTATTTCTTCTAATAATATCGATCCATTATTTTTTTACATAAGCATCACGAATGGGGAACCTTAAAAAAATAAACAAAATAAAATTTTATATTAAAAATAAAGAACAGGAATCTTGAAATCATATTCTGGCAACACCGACAGTCCGACTTAAGCGTCTATTACACCACACGGTATTCAGTCAGACTAAGTCTAACTAGCGTAGTGTAATAAGAGTTAGACCGTCTTACTCTGAATTCAGTCAGCAAGATCGGGCTCGGCGAGGCTAACTGGCTTAGAGTCTGAATATCGAGTAGTGTAATAAGCGTTAGACCGTTCAGTCTGCGCTCGCGTCCACAGGGAGCGGACGTGCGCGTGCGCCACGTATATTTTATTCATATTAAGTGTGTCTTGTCTTGTTTGCGTTACCTTTACAATAATGGCGCGCAGTAAAGAAAAATAATCTTTCATATGAAACGATTATGAAGAAATTTAATGGGACCAAATTGAAAGCATAGGTACTCTTTAAAAAAAAGAACAAATAACAGTTTTAAAAATTGGTTTAAAAATGACGGAGTTCTGAGGTAACAAAAATTAAAATAAATGCAACCAAATTGATATTCATCGTCATCATCAGGTCTCTTTTAGTCTCCACTACAGGAGCACGACCCTCTCTGTACTACTAGGGCCATACTTGGCCAGAGCAGCCAGAGGACTGATATTAACCTCTCCTTTTTTTTAAGTCGGTAGAAAATAATTATTAAGCATGACTGCATGCTAGAGTTGTATCATGAGATGCCATGTTTATGAAAAAAATAATCATCAAGATTATTTGAATAAAGAAAAACAAAAGAAACATGTTTTTTTGCTACGGCAAATTTTTTGGGCTTATAAATTGCAGGTGCCATTACAACCGCCAACGTCGACGTCTTGCGTGCGAATGAGCAAGCCCGCGTTTTTCAGTCTAGTGTAATAGCGAGCGGTCTAATTAGACTCGAAGACAGACTGAATACCGTGTGCTGAATAACGCGTAGTCTAATAGGCGCTTTAGCGCTGCGCTGTCACCGGGTCATTGACATTTGCGGCGCAAAAAAAATTACAAAATCATATTAGTTTAATTTAAAATTGTAGTTGAAACGTGTGTTTAGGTTACCAACCAATTCGTACATACGAGTAACTGTGGTGTTGTGTGTGTAAATAGTATAATTAAACCAAGAAAATATGCGATTGAGTGAAATACTTACATAGTCTCGAAAACAACAAGAAGTTTGTACTTACCTATGATACGTGATACCGTCGGACTTTTTGTGTAGTTTACTATAATTTTTACACTTTACCACACAGCTCGGCATTATTTTATGTTTTTATGCTTATTTTCAACGAGTTTCAAAAGGCACACCAACTTCGCGGTAAGTACAAGTTTGACATTTCGTGAGTTTGACATTTCGACCGGGGAAAACCTGCATCCATTTAAGTGCCGATGTGTGCGTGAATTTCGTGTCACGACACGTCTGCATACATTGTGATTTGCTTCACTGCCACATTCTCAAGGTCCTATCCTGATTATTCTTAGATCCATGGGCAAAAACTAGTAATAAACAAACGGGATAAAACATTGTTACGTGCTTAAATTTTAACATGTAGCTGTATTTTTCTTTCATAAAATTTTGCAATAGCTGTTTTGATTTGATCCTCTTCGAAAATAAACAATCTTGCCGAAAGCCATATCACAAATCGTGTTTCACTAGCAAAACATAGCCAAGTAGGTAGTTCCTTTTGTGCCTACTACAGCACTCCTTGTACATAAAAAGCCTCAGTTTTACTACGAGCTGCGAAAATCGATGCCGAAATAAAATTTGGGGCATCATGATTGCAAAGTGGCAAGAATCGGATTTGAACCTGTTGCGATACGATCTCGGGTAATAACCGCCGGGCCACGTTTATTTAGGGACCGGCGTAAAGTTCTCGATTTTAAATTGGCTGTTTTGTCCCAACTTGCTCTGAAAGAAATTCAATCAAATGTACGATTTCGGAGTTTTGGTGTGACGTTGTGATTTGTAAAAGTGAAAATGATGTTATTTTTTGGGTATATGAAGTATATTTATATATATTTGAACAAGTTCCTTACTAAATTTAGCGGTAAACTAAATATTAGAATAATGCCAGCAAACAGCCAATTCAACTCAACTTGTTTAGAAAGAAATTCAATCAAATGTACAATTTTCGAGCTATGGTGTGTCTTTGAAGTATTTATAGATTTGAACGAGGTTCTTATTTTAGAAACAGGGTCAACAGTGTCTTAGAATAACGGGCTTGTTTTTAAATTGGTTGTAGTGTCCCAACTTGCTTAGAAAGAAATTCAATCAAATGTACGATTTCGGAATTTTAGTGTGACGTTGTAAATTGTAACATGTACCTAAAAGATGTTAGTTTTCGGTTCTATAAAGAATTTGTGTATTTGAATGAGGTTATTATTTTAGAAACAGGATAAACAGAGTCTTAAAATAACGGGCTTGTTTTTAAATTGGTTGTAGTGTCCCAACTTGCTTAGAAAGAAATTCAATCAAATGTACGATTTCGGAATTTTAGTGTGACGTTGTAAATTGTAACATGTAGGTACCTAAAAGATGTTAGTTTTTGGTTCTATAAAGAATTTGTGTATTTGAATGAGGTTATTATTTTAGAAACAGGATAAACAGAGACTTAGACTAATGGTCTCGTTTTGAAATTGACTTTTTAGTCCCAACTTTCTCTAAAAGAAATTCAATCAAATGTTCGATTTCGGAGTTTTGGTGTGACATTGTGAATTGTAAAAGTGTTAGCTTTTGGGTCTTTGAAGTAGTTACAGATTCGAACGAGGTCCTTACTTTAAGTACAGCGGTAAACTGAATCTAAGAATAATGGTCTTGTTTCCAAATTGGCTGTTGTGTCCCAACTTGTTTTGAAAGAAATTGAATCAAATGTACGATTTTGGAGTTTTCGTGTGACGTTGTGAATTGTAAAAGTGTAAAAGATATTAGTTTTGCATCTTCATAAATAGTTCAATATTTATACATTTGAATGAGGTTCTTATTATAGAAACAGGATCTTAGAAAATAGGTCTGGTTTTTAAAACTGACTGTTTTGTCGTTGAGTAGTAAATTTTAAAATCCTTGTTGTATGTTTTCTGTTCATGATGATGAACGAAGAACTTTGTGTTGATATAAAAATAATTCTAGAAAGCACTCTCTATAAGATATCATTAAAGTATAAAGGTAAATCTTCCCTACATAAATCTCAGGAGTAACATAATATAAAAGTTCACACTTATATTATTTAACGCAAACCCAGATTAGTGGACGGACAGTATTAATTTCCAACAACGCAGACTTGGAAATTGAATCAATCGAGATAAGATCATTTTTTTCCATTACAAAGTGGTGACGACAGACGCGGGGCGATTTTATCTGATAATGCAATTTAATGGCGCTCTTGCATCAATTTTTGGGTGAGGCTAGATTTTGTCTAGCCCGTAATATAAATAGACATGATACTATGCATTAAGTTCCCTCAACGCAGACTTTTAAACTGAATCAATCGAGATGAAATCCGTTTTTTCATAACAAAGTGGTGACAACAGATTCCAGGTGATATAACTGACATTACTCTTTAATAGAGTCCTTGTTTTAATTTTTGGGGATGAGGCGTGGTGACGGAAGACGCGGGGTGATCTGTCTGAGATTACAATCTTGTTTTAATTTTTGGAGTGAGGCTAATTTCTGTTTAGCTCGTAGGAAGAGTAGATATAATGCGATGTATTAAGTTTCATTAACGCAGACTTTGAAATCGAATCAATCTAGATAAAATCGTTTTTAATTTACAAAGTGGTGACGGCAGACGCGGGGCGATTTATCTGAGATTAAAATGTAATGGCGCCCTTGTATTAATGTTTGGGGTGAGGCTAGATTTTGTCTAGCCCGTAATATAAATAGACATGATACTATGCATTAAGTTCCCTTAACGCAGACTTTTAAACTGAATCAATCGAGATGAAATCCGTTTTTTCATAACAAAGTGGTGACAACAAACCCCAGGTGATTAATCTGAGATTACTGTTTAATCGCGCCCTTGTTTTCATTTTTGGGGATGTCTAACTTGGCCTAGGTTTTGTCCAGCTCGTAAGAGAAATAGAATTAATACGAAGTATTAATTATTAATTAAATCAACCAAGTCGTTTTTTCCATTACAAAGTTGTGATGGCAGACCCAGGGCGATTTATCTAAGATAACAATTTAATGGCGTCCTTGTTTTAATTTTTGGAGTGAGGCTAGGTTCTGTCTAGCCCGTAGGAGAAGTAGATATGATACGATGTATTAAGTTCCCTCCACGCAGACTTGAAGATTGAATCAGTCGAGATACGATCATTCTTTATCCATTTAAATGTGGTGACGACAGTCCCAATGTGATTAATCTGCGATTAATATTTAATGGCGTCCTTGTTTTAATTGTTGGACTGAAGCTAAGTTCTGTCTAGCCCGTAGGAGATGTAGATATGATACGATTCAGTTCCCTCAACGCAGACTTAGAAATTGAATCAGTCAAGATACGATCGTCTTTTTTCCATTACAAAGTGGTGACGGCAGACGCGGGGCGATTTATCTGAGATTACAATTTAATGGCGCCCTTGTATTAATGTTTGGGGTGAGGCTAACCTACTTCGCAGAATTTCAACAAATATTTTTAAAGCCCTTTCAATTGTCTTTCTGATTCATTGTCAGCAATTTTTGTTGGGATGAATTTTGTTTCGATATCTCATATTTTTCTCGAAATTGGTATTATCTAATAATTGTGCTTGGGTTACTAGGATTAGATAAATAGTTAATATTGATCGATTAAACCTGAAAAGTCTCATATAGGTTTTTAACGCGAATATGATCTGGCTTTTGCATAAATCACTAACAAAAAATCCAAACTTTCATAGTATTCTGTGTTTATTAGTTTGTCGATTTTAGCGGAAACGGGACACTATTACTAAGCCTTCGCTGTCGGTCCATCCATCCGTCCGTCTCTCCGCCTGTCACAGATTTTAAGGAAATACGTTACCAAGCCTTTGCTGTCCGTCTGTCCATCCATCCGTCCGTCCGTTATTCCGCCTATCACAGGGCTTTATTTATTAAACCGTAATAGATAGATAACATGACATGTTCATTAGAATGTGTATATGCTATGTGTATAGGCGAAGTGCGGATACACCTAGTTCTAGCCGGCTACAACTAGGTGCAGCCGAGCTCATGCGGTTAGACTTTGGTGTATCCTACCTATCTTCGGTTAGAACTAGATATAGCCTTCATCAGAGGGGCTAAATCTAGGTGCAGCCGTACATTAGTGGTTAAACTTAACTTAGAAAACGGAATCAAAATAGTGATGAGTTGCTAGCCGCATCGCGAATCGACATGTTTCCGCAGATTTTAGCCCAACCCTTCAATCGGCTTTTACGATCTGCACGGCAAGAGAAGCAGCTAGCACATTCTATGTTTTTTCTTGTCTCCCAGACCAGCATGGAAGAGGACGAATAATATTCTAATTTACTCATATTCAAATTTACTAATTATTGTTCAAAAGCTACAGACTACTCTTTATCAAAGGTTTATATTCATTATAACGAACGTTTCGGAACCAACCACGGCGGAAAACGCCAAAAGAAACTCTTTTCAACAGTGGTAATGGTAACCAAGCGCTTCAGATGCGTCTTCCACTGGGCTAGCTCCGTGGCGCAGCGGTCAACACGCCAGCCTGCGACACGAGAGTGCCCGGGATCGATCCCCGGCCAGGTCAAGATGGAAAATGATCTTTTTCTGATTGGCCTGGGTCTTAGATGTGTATCTATATATGTATTTGTGATAAAATACAGTATCTTTGAGTTAGTATCCCATAACACAAGTCTCGAACTTCCTTTGGAGCTAGTTCAATATGTGTGATTTATCCGTATATATTGATCTTATTATATAGCTCCATCTATTATAAATATATCCATTATAAATATCACTCGAATCAATAAATATATAACGTTATAATCTGTCAACAACTCATAACGTCAATATTAGCTATCTATAATTCTACATATAGCCATACGCATAAAATTCCTTTCATATGAATATTAAAAAATATCAAACATTGCTTGCTTTCTCAATTTCCCGTCAGTCCCTTCTGGACAGTCCCCTGAAGGGACAGACATGGGGACTGCTAATAGGGTGCCCTTTATAGAAATCTTATACAACGAGACATAAGCGAACCCCGCTGATATCCATTTTACGTCAATATCTTTGTAAAATGACAGATTATTATTATTACACGTCTGCAATAGATGGAGTGTATTATTTTTCTGTTCGTGTATTTTATTTATTTATTTAAACTTTTTTTTTATGTTACTGTGCGGCAAACGAGCAAGCGAGTCACCTGATGGTAAGCAATCAACGCTGCCCATGGACAACTGCAATACCAGAATTTGACAGGAGCATTGCCCATCTTTTAAGGAGTTGGGGGAGGACATTGGGAGTAGGGAACTTTATAGTACACTTAAAAAAAATAAGCACAATCGGCGGACTTAATGCCATAGGGCATTCTCTACAAGTCAACCATAAGACCAATTAGAGAGTAAGTGTCGCTGATATCGTACCAGCGCAATATTAAAGAAAAATGATATAAAATAAAAATACTAACATAGTTAAGTATATACAATCTGTAAAGTTATAATAAAATAGCAACCAATTATGAAATAAATAATTATATACTTTCTAACTAAAAATAATTACATACTAAAAATAATGATATATATTACATACATTTATATTACGAAATAGTTTATATACTGCTCGCTTGAATGCGAGACTAGCGGCTCTTCTAATTGCTTCCGGCAGAGCGTTCCAGAGGCGAATAGACTGGTGCAGTCTATTCGATGCTACGAATTATCCAAAAAATTAAAGTGGTACGAAGGTGTAGCCAGGACTAGACTGTTGGAGGAACGTAAGGATCGAGAGTGAAGGGAACTTAAAGAACGGAATTTAGATTTAAGATAATAGGCTAGTTTCCTGAGTCAAAATTATAACATTACAATTAGTCCGTCAGTTAGATAATCAAAAAATATTGGACACGTATTTTTTCTTTTGTCAATCTATACATATAATAAAACAGTAAAAATATTTTGTCTGTACATTTAGAATTTTTGACTGAAACGGATAGAGGGACACTTAAAAAGAAGAATAAAAAGCAAAAAATTTTTTTTGGAATTTCTTGTCTGTCTGTCTGTCTGTCTGTCTGTATGTATGATCACGATTATCTCCGAAAATACTGAACCGATTTACTTCAAACTTTCACCAATTGCTTTGTTTTAACTCAGCAAAACATCTAACGTTTGTTTCATCAAAATCAGTTCATTAAAAAAAAAGTTATCGTCATTTGAATGAACTCAAGGCATTAATGGCGGCGGGACTCTTTTGTATGGAAATGACGAATTTTTTTTTGAGTTCCCAGCATTGGTCCCATAGAAAAAGTTGTTCATATTGATGACCTGAGTCACCCCTTTAAGGGTCCAAAACGATCAAAATTTCACCGTGTATAGCACTTAAATAGTAAGTGATTAAATAATAATGACATAAGAAAATTTAAATACAAAGTCAATTCATCATCAGCATGCATTATACGTGGAGAGTGTAGGCCAAGTCCTCTGGCTGCTCTGGCTAAGTATGGCCTTGTAGTACAGAGAGGGTCGTGCTCCTGTTGATGGTGGATGGAGGACTCCTGGATGATGATGATGATGATGCATTATACCTATCTATACTAATATTTTAAATGCGAAAGTAACTCAGTCTGTCTGTCTGTCTTCTTTTCACGCTTCAACCATTGAACCCATTTGGATGAAGTTTGAGACCCGGGGAAGGACATAGGGTACCTTTTGTTCCGGGAAATTCTACTGTTCCTGAGGGATGGACACTAACGGCGGCGGCATAGCCGCGGGCAAACGGCAATCAAACCGAAACTGGTGCGCCTAGAAAATTGAAATTGGATACGGACTTAGAAGTATAAATAATATCCATACTTCCATACTAATACTAATATTATAAATGCGAAAGTCGTTTTTTTACGCTTCAACCATTGAACTGATTTGGATGAAATTTGGTATGGAGGTGTGAGGCCCGGGGAAGGACATAGGGTATGTTTGATTCCGGGAAATACTACTGTTCCCGAGGGATCGACACTAACGCGGGAGAGCCGCGGGCAACAGCTAGTTAAACAATAAATGGAAAAGATAAAACGCGTCAATATTCAGGAGTGGGGCTTGTGGCTTGCTATCAAAGTTTGCTAAAAAGTGTAGCAAACCATGACGTCATACGGAATTTCAAAGGGCTATATCTTTATCATTTTTCATTCAATCGACAGAAGAAAAAATACGTATCCAATATTTTTTTTATTACTAACTAACGGACTAATAAAAATTTTTTAGGAAACTAGTTTGTTGGGGTCGTTGGGATCATTAAGAATTGAGTATAAGGTAGAAAGTATTCTCTCGGTACGTCGCAAAGGGATAGGAAGCCAAGCTAGCTGAGAGCGTGTAAAAAAACAATGGCCCTCTGGGAGTGCCTACAGAAGTGAAAACTTAAACATACTGTTACTTACATATGTACAGAGGTGCTTAATGCTTAAGTGCAGCAATTTTAATGGTGTTTTCCAATTTCAACTCACATGCTCAACGCGTAAAGAAGTTTTCACTTCAAAAATATCTTCTTAACTATAATCCTTACTAATATTATAAATGCGAAAGTGAGTTTGTTTGTTTATTTGTTTGTTACGCTTTCACGCCGTAACTACTGAACCGATCCTTATGAAATTTTGTATACAAATTCTCTGGAGTACGGAGAAGGACATAGGCTATCTTTTATCCTGGGAAAAAGGTTAAAGTACTAATCCCGAGGGATCGACATTGACGCGGGCGGAGCCGCGGGCGAAAGCTAGCCGAAAATAAAAGTCAGTGCGAGGCTCTACAGCCACGCTACACTGGATTGGCATGGGATGGTATCAGAAGCGACGCGTCATTTCAAAACAAGCTATTATAGCGCGCGACGGCTCGAGCTAGCTCGAGGTGACGCGCGGCGCCGCGCGGCAGCTCTAGTCTAGTCATCTTACACCACTAGACATAAAGGTTATAATAGCTTGTTTTGAAATGACGCGTCGCTTCCGATGGCATCCCATGCCAGTCTAGTGTAGCGCGGCCCTTACATTTTATCTCAGCTAGATTTTTAGCAGAGATATTTTCCAAATTCTACTACTCGTATTCGTGAAAGTTCCCTTCGTGACAAATTTATTTTCAAATCCAATCGTGTGACTAATAGCAGTAAAAGCCAATCGTCTAAAATAATTCACGTGTCAAATCAAAGCCTATTAGTCTACTTAGCTTCATTAATACGGCTGCGCTTACATTTTATTGTAAGCAGCTGTGATTTTTAAGGTTTAACCTTACTTGACTAAGTAGTTAGTGCACTTTCAAACTATAGACTTCACTTTCCCCAAAACTATGCGGTGCAAAATTTTAGTCGAAGGTATATAGTAAGTTTATAATATGGGAACGAATCCTTCATTACCGTTTTCTAAATCATGTGGCCAGCAATTCAGTATGGATTTACTACTTCAAGATCAACTACGGATGCTATACAACGGTGCGAATACTCATGGTAAAAGGTCATTGCAATCATGAAGATCTACACCTAGTCTTCATAGACTTAGAAAAAGCTTTTGACAGGGTACCGCGAAAACTAGTATGGCAAGCTCTGAGATCGCAAAGAATACCTGAGTGCTACATATCACTGGTACATGATATGTATGACAATGTAAGCACTCGAGTACGAAGCCTAGCTGGTACAAGCAATCCCTTCCAAGTCAAAGTCAGCGTACATCAAGGATCTGCTCTTGGCCCGCTGTTATTTAATATTGTTATAGCCTGCCTTACCAGAGACATTTAGTGTCTCCCACCGTGGTGCCTGATGTATGCAGATGACGTTGTCCTCATTGACAAATGTGCGGAACAAAACAACTGCAACATACCCTAGATCTATGGAAGCATGCCCTAGAATCCAATGGATTAAGGATCCATTGGCAGCCGGGACCATTGCCTTAACATTCCGAAGCAATGTTAATGAGGCAGATGTGAGTAGAAAAGTATGCCAAGGAAGGTAATCACAAGTTCACCGTAACTACATTGTGGAAGTTCTTGCCAAAGGGAAGTCAAGAGTATACGTAACCGGAGAGCATGCAATAAGCCTGACTCATTTCGGACCTTGTAAACAATGGAGAATGGAACGCTTTTCTTGTGTAGTCCTTAAGAAGGTACTCTTGTAATAAAAGTGAACAATACATCGTCGAGAAAAGAATTTATCTTCGTGGTCATTGATTCAAAATATTGAGCACTAGGACCCGCCCCAAATTCGTAATGTAGATAAATAAATATATATGCGGACAAATCACACAGATTGAGCTAGCCCCAAAGTAAGAACGAGAGTTGTATTTTGGGATACTAACTCAACGATACTATATTTTATCACAAATAGAGAGACATATGTACATATTTATTAAAGTCTCACCTTTTATTACAAATACACATATAGATTAACATCCAAGATGCGGGCCAATCAGAAAAAGATCATTTTCCAACTTGACCTGACCGGGGATCGAACCCGGGCACCCTCGTGTCGAAAGCTGGCGTGTTAACCAGTAACCACTGCGCCACGAAGCTCGTGTACTGTATATATTCCAAAACTAATATAATGCAGTAATTTATTAATACTTATTCGTAGTATAAATGTAAAGTTTCTTCTTGAATCACTCTATCTATTGTTGAAAACTGCATTAAAATCCGTTAAGTAGTTTAAAAGATCTAAGCAAACAGACAGTGGAAGCGATTTCATTTTATACAATGTAAAGAATATGAACATTTTCGAACATATTGTTACTTTATAACCTACTACGTATTACACACCAAATCTGAAATACCTAGTATTTAAAAAATAATGACTTATTAATGGGAAATAATAAGTCAAGCCACAAAATTATTTATTGGCCACGTGATCCAACTTCTAATTTTATAACTAAGCAACGGGAACATGAAATAGCCTCTAATAAACTAATTCATCTTTTTTACACTGCCAACTAAATATTCTATAGAAAGCGTCAAATAAAGAGCATTTATTATTATGACTTGTCCTTCTTATTTATACATTGCCACCTAATTTACTAACTCGGCCACGGATTTTACATCTCGTCACCATTTTCCTTTTTACAGCTTCAACACTATGTCCTCAAAAAAATATAATTCAAGCTTTTACAGACACATCCTTACTAATATTATAAATGCGAAAGTGAGTTTGTTTGTTTGATTGTTTGTTACGCTTTCCCGCCGTAACTACTGAACTCATCATGAAATTTTGCATACAAGTTCTCTGGAGTACGGAGAAGGACATCATCACATTTTATCCCGGGAAAAGTACTATTCCTGAGGGATCGACATTGACGCGGGCGGAGCCGCGGGCGAAAGCTAGTTGTGCATAATTTCAAATATTCACCTACTCTTCTGCAGGTTTGCTAACGTACAAAATTCGTATAAACAGGAGTTTAAAAAAGTTAACAGATTAATTTTAAAAATCAGTTTAAAATGTTTCAATTTTACAGTTTAAAAGAAATAGTATGTTGTACAGGAATCTTAAAATCAACTAAACTCTAAGGATGTGGGGACCTCCTACAAATTATTCACCGCCATTGCCCAGAAATTAATTGAGGCATCTCGTGACCAGAGGGCTGGCCTGTATTTTGGTCAAAAGATTAGCATTGCCATACAACGTGACAATACTTCCAGCCTTCTGGGCACGCTACCACGGGATAATGAGCTGCCAGGGCTATTTTTAAGTTTTTATTTATAAGTATTTTTAAGTCATTGTTATATTGTTTAGAATGTGAAAAATAAATCGATCGTACGAACTCGGCTAAATGACAAAAAGCTGTAAGTACTTTTGCATACTAATTCAAAACGATTCGGTAAGTGCTTAGACCAAACCCAAACTTATTACAAGTTTTTTTGCAAAAAATACATTTTTGTGACAAGCTTTTATTAAAAGCGAATCTATACTGTAAAGTGTTTCCAAGACACTTTAAATGAGCCCAAACACGATTGGCGTACCTCGTATGATTTAAGATTTCCTATGGCCACCTTCTGACTCCATCGTCAAACCAGCGCAATGATCCCATAATATTGTATTGTCATCCGATTTACACATGCATGCAAAATTTCAGCTCAATCGGTAACCGGAAATTGGTTAAAATTTAACTTGCAAGATTTACAGAAAAACATCTGGACAGGTGAAACAAAATAAAAGCTTGTAAAAATATATAAGTAATAAAAGTAAAGGCTATAAAGATTAGTAATTTAAATCAAAAGTTATAAAAAGTTATTTCCAATATTTAGCATTTTTACGCACAAACAACGAACATTAATTTTACAGCGCCCTAACATTTAATATCCGAAACGAAACATAAAAAAAAAACGAAATTACCGAACACCAAACTCGGAATTAAATTTCCCCGCTAATTTAAAACTGATTGGTCAATTATAAAGGGTAAAAAATGTACTCACCTAATATTCGCTGGCGCACAGTATAACTTAGATCGCGAGAGACTCGTAGGGCGGGCGGGACGGCCGCGCGCTGCCCACGGACTACCGAGACCGTCTGCCGCCCGCCCAGCCGTTACGCTTCACGGAAATTTCAGAAGGCTTATCACGCACTTTAGTTCAGCAATCACGACTATCCTAACTAATATTATAAATGCGAAAGTGAGTTTGTTCGATTGTTACGCTTTCACGTTGTAACTACTGAACCTATCATCATGAAATTTTGCATACACGTTATCTGGGGTACGGAAAAGGACATAAGCTACCTTTTATCCTGGGAAAAGTACTGTTCCGACATTCACGCAGTTGGAGCCGCGGGCGAAAGCTAGTCATAAATAAAGCTTTAAATTACTTGTACTAAATGTAACACCCTTTTCGAGTTTAGCCTAACAATATTTGGACTACTTATGGATTTGATGCTTTTAAGTAGGTACACTAGATTTTTGTTTGAAATGAAAAAATTAAAACTTATGAAATCTTATTCCCATAACGGTTTGTAGCGGACTTCGCGCGATATTCTCTAATGAAATGAGGTTGAAAGTGGCGAAATTAATAGGGTCCCGTTTTTACCCTTTGGGTACGGAACCCTAAAAACGTTGCTTAATAATGGGTCTTTTTCAGATTTTTCGTACTCACGTTTTAAGTATCATTTCGGGTTTGATACATGATTACGGACAACAGTAAGCCTGATTTACCTTTTCATTTTACCACTACCACACAAATTGAGCTAGCCCCACAGTAAGTTGTGACCTTGTGTCGTAGGATACTAACTGAACGATACTATATTTTATAATAGATACTTATATAGACAAACATCAAAGACCCAGGTCAATCTGAAAAAGATCTTTTTCCATCATTCCCTGGCCGGGGATCGAACCCGGGCATTCTCGTGTCGCAGGCTAGCATGTTAACTACTGCGCCACGGAGCTCGCTAAATAATAACATAGTCCACTTTCAAGATGGAATAAAAAAATAATAATCATAGACATAAGGAACAAAATGGCAGGCGGAATAAACCGCCAATTATAATAGGCCCATTAGTAAACGAAAGCAAAGAAACCACCCTACACTCAGCCCACATAATCCTAACTAATATTATAAATGCGAAAGTGAGTTTGTTCGATTGTTACGCTTTCACGTTGTAACTACTGAACCTATCATCATGAAATTTTGCATACACGTTATCTGGGGTACGGAAAAGGACATAGGCTACCTTTTATCCTGGGAAAAGTACTGTTCCGACATTCACGCAGTTGGAGCCGCGGGCGAAAGCTAGTCATAAATAAAGCTTTAAATTACTTCTACTAAATGTAACACCCTTTTCGAGTTTAGCCTAACAATATTTGGACTACTTATGGATTTGATGCTTTTAAGTAGGTACACTAGATTTTTGTTTGAAATAAAAAAATTAAAACTTATGAAATCTTATTCCCATAACGGTTTGTAGCGGACTTCGCGCGATATTCTCTAATGAAATGAGGTTGAAAGTGGCGATACCGGTTGGCTTGTCACCAGTCTCATTTAAAACCCGTGTCTGCCATTTCCGTGTTAATTTTTACTTTTAATTTAATAATTATAACCAAATATTTTATTTTTATGTATCCTATCCATTGCTCATTTCATTAGCATACATAATTAACAAAGAGACGTTAAAACAAAAACGTAAATATTTCTTTATTTGTAACACTTACATGCTGGTCTGCGAGAAACAAATCGTTCAATGTACCGAACGTTCAATCTTCCCGCGCAGATCGTAAAAGCCGATCGATGGCATGGGCGAAAATCAGGTATCATGTAAGTAGGTGATGCGGCTAGCAATCCATCACACCTATTATTGCTAACATGCTAAACGTGACCTGTGCAAGGGAAAGAAACTGCGCTGGCCAACCCACCTGTCACGGTGATGAGTACGGTAATGTCCTCCCATGGAACGAAAAATACTATACGCCCACCAACACGCTTATATGTTTGTATTATTTTTGTGCGCCATAACATTCATTTATATAAAAAACAGTGATATTCATAACATAAACACTAGAAATAAAATTAAATTATTTACACCAGCATTGCGATTGCTGAAAACTATGGATTCTTTTTAGGTCTTGGAGTACGCTTCTATAATAGAATTCCCGCAGAAATATTAGGTCTGCCATTAATTATGTTTAAAACAGCTGAAAAAAATCATTAGCTTAAAAAGGCTTATTATTGTGTAAAAGATTATTTATTTGATAAAAATGCTTGGAAATAATTATGTAAGTAAAAAATAATGTAAGTAATTTAAATTAATTATTGTAAAATATATTGTTATATCCGAGCCCTTCAGGCACCTAGAGACCAAGACTGGACTGAGTTTCTTTCGGCGTATTCTTCTCAGCAGTGGTCATTCCGAAACGCTAGTAGTTTTTCGATTTTACAAACATAAAAGAAAGAAAAATAACATAACATATGACGTTCAAAAAGCGATACATGTAACCACGGCATGTAACCTATTTTGAATAAAAATTATTTATTTTCATTTTTCATTAATAGTGGTCTTTAGATCTTATGGCCTTAGTCTCTGTTTACCCCGAAAGGGATAAAGACGTGATAATATGTATGAACGAAGAATTCTTGGGAGAGGCCTTTGTTCAGCAGTGAACTTCTAACGATTGAAATGGTGATGATGATGAAAACGACCTATTCGGACATGTTTATTTATATATTTAACAAATTTTTTGAGCCTATAGAGCTACAGTAGGTAGACTTAATGCTAATAACGTTCTCTCTCAGCCAAGCTCTAGAAGGAAAAACAGATAAAAAACCTAGTAAAGTGAGCAGTGAGACGGTGGAGAGAGGTGCTACTCGCCAAAATACAGAGTAAATAAAATCGGATCGACCACACTTTAAATTACATAATACTCTACCCGACTTAAATGCTGGTTCAAACACTCAACTAAAATACGAGCCGTGTGCGAATTAGGCATAATGCGAGTGGAGCCGCGTGCGAAAGCTAGTAAAGCAAAAAAATGTGGAATCAGCCTATGAAAGGAAGGACTTAAACATTCTTTGCATGCACGAAACTCGGCCGTGACTCGGACATCCGTCCAGAGAGATTTTTGGAAAGGTGACTTTTGAATGTTTTTTCCACTAGACAAGTTAAAAAAATAAAAATTTTAAACATCCTCCAATTCTTTCGTCTTGTATAAGGGTGGGCCGATTTTGATAAAACAAGTCTAAGAACTAGAAAACCTACTTGCAGACAAAAAACAGCATCCAAATTTGTTTACCCGTTTAAAGGCGGGACCCGAGAGGCGGTTCCGAAGAACTCTGACACCAGGGTGTGCATGGTCGATTGACTGTGACACCTACTCGAAATGATGATGATGACCCGTTTAAAAGCTGCGGTGCCACTTATACATATAGCGGTGAAACTTATAACACACTTCTTTTTGCGTCGGGGGTTAAAAATCGTAAGTTTGAAAGTTCTCGTTTGGTGTGGTTGCGATTTTACGTCAGCCCAGAGAGCCCACGCTAGGACAAGCAATGTTTAGGGTTCCATGCGAAAAGAGTACCAACGGGACTTTGTTATTAAGCCATATCTGTATTATTGGGCGAAGCATGACGAAGTATGTTGCTGATGATTCATTGTGAACCTTTTAATGAAGCCTGTTGCGGATAGCCGTATTATATTTTAATTTTATGGTGCATGAATAAATTATATTAATGGGCTCTCATTATGAGAAATAGTTAAGACTGAAACGTACATGGAACATTCCACTAATACATCCATTTATTCCTGCTAAAATACGCACAAAGATACGCACACAATTACTAGTGTGCGTATCTTTGTACAAGTTGACACCGACACGAACTTTTGCTCTAATATCACACAGACGAACCACGAACATGATTTCCTTTACAAGTAAGTGGGTAATACCTTGGTGATCGAAGGTAATACCATACAATTTGCACAATCGAAAATCTTAAATAAGGCAAACAAAGTAAAGAAAGGAATCGCTGTGGCCACCACTGGTCAAAAAACGCATAAATGAAAGCTTAAATAACCATTTTGACTCGAAAAGAAGAAGAAGCAGGTATTGTAAAACTATTTATTTTTGTGATTGATACACATATAATTATAATCACTACGACAATACAACACACAGACTGTTTCATCGCTTTTATACTTAAACTAAGTTGACAATTGTCTATTTTCTCACCACAAATCTAACACAGACTAGGTATATTACAGTAAAGTATCCGCAACATGCTTCGTCAAAAAGTAACAGAAGTGCATCCACAACATGCTTCGTCAAGAATTACATAAGTTTATCCACAACAAGCTTCGTCCAAAAATGTCAGTCAAAAAGTCCACCCCGCATCGTACCCGGCCCAAAAGTTCCCATAATGCTGGCTGCATTACCTCGTTGAATCGCTATGGAAATCCTTTGGACTAAATATTGTCTATTCATCATCATCATCAGGTCCTTTTAAGTCTCCACTACAGGAGCACGACCCTCTCTGTACCTACTACTAGGGCCATACTTGGCCAGAGCAGCCAGAGGACTTGGCCTACACTCTCCACGCTGGCCAGACGGTTGGAGAGGTCTCTTAGATGTTTATAAGCTTTGTTTAGCTTGTATTTCCTAAGTCGCCTACTACGACATCCACGGGAAGACTTGGAGTGGTCCTATTCTACTCTGCCGGATACCACACGGCTAATAAAATAATAAATTGTCTATTGTGATAAAAGAAATAAGCAAATCTGACATAAGATGAAAAAAATGATGTAATAAACGCGATAAAACGAAAACACTACAAAACTCTAATATATGCGGGGCTGACTCGCGCTTGGCTGTATTTTTTCCGTCGAGCAATCAGTCTGGAGCAGTAGCGTGCAACTGACGTTCATTGGGATTAATTTATGGCGAAATAAAAATACATTTTTTGCAGTTCCTGAGATGTTAAATGAGTTCTTTTATACAAAACATCTTTTCTCAATTTTTGTTTACTGGTGTACCTACATTTTACATTATAACTAAGTAGATGCTCCCTATAGGTACTCTTTAAATTAAGAAATAAAATATGGTAAAAAATCACGTGGGCTAGGTTTGCCAGCTACCTTAGGTCTATGTACGACCTAGGCTCTGCCATTTGAGCTACCGCGTTTCAATACTGTAAGATTTTTTTATTAAATTTGGCTTAATTGAATAAGAGTATATCAGGTATTTATTTAAAAGTATAATATTACGTATTGGTATAAAATATTTATACAAAACACTGAACTAAATCTGGGGGCACGGCAGTGCCACCGCCAAGTCGAGTAATAAAGCGGAACGGCTGTACCATCCTTTTCTAGAAACAGTTCATGCCATTTTTTAATATAATATGTATAACTTGTGACATACATTGTGTTTTCATGCGATGGCCAAGTCATATATTTATTTAAAACATAAAAGATAAAAGAACTGAGTTGGTTTTCTGAGGGACTTGGTGTTTTTAAGTTATGTTTTTTATGGCATTTTATTTTCCAATCTCTGTAAACTATTAAAATCAAGAGATTATTTTTCTTCAGAAAAAGTGTTTCGATCATGAGCTGAGCTTTTATTATATTTAGGATTCTGTAAACAGTGTTTTAGCTATACTCACAATGTAAAAAAATGAGTTTCAAGTCAAATCCCAACAAAAATATCAAATGTGTCACTGAACGGTGATTTTTCTTTTCACAACAACATTTCCCGCCGTTTTCCGCGTCATCGTAATCAGGACAAACGCTGTCTGCAGGCTGTATCGCAGTTCATTGTCTCGCCTTTCAAAGCGACGTTATTGTGTCAGCTTATTTTTTCCACCTTGCTTGCAGGGCTCTTGAATTTTTTTACGTTTTACGGGAAGGTTTTATATATTTTAAGTAAAAAATATTTTGGTACTTAAAACTGAACAAAACGCTGCTTTTCGTCTTCTCGGGGGCACTACCGAGCAAAGCGAAGCGCAAGGGCTTTCACCCAGGCTAGGCCCTTCTGGCAACGTAGCTTTCGGCCCACAAGGCAAAAGATGAGAGTTGCTGCTCTCCAAAGGCTTTTGCCATTGTTTCTCAGATCAGGCTTGCATGCACGTATACGCGACCCAGCAGGCAATATGAGAGTTTGATGTCTCTCCAAGTCTAGCGCACACAGGCAACGCCAAAAGCCGAGGTCCGTCCCTCCTGGGGTCCTTTGGTGATGTTGTCTATAAAGGTTGAGGGCACTCTGCCCTCGCCTCAAACGCCCGGTGAAGTAGCGAAAGCTCACTTGGAGCTAGCTACTAGCTAGCTAATATAGTCAATTCAAAAAAAAAAGCAAGTTCTTTTTTGTTTCGCTGTATGTTCGGTAGGTGTTGTTTGTGTAAGTGTTGTTTATGTAGGTTTGTTTGTGCGGATGGAAGGTTTGTATAAAAAAAAATACGTAGAATATATCAGCTGCTTCTCTTCTCGCGCAGACCGTTAAAGCCGGTCAAGGGAATGGATGAAAAATAAGAAATCATGTTAATAGGCGATGCGGCTAGCAACCTATCACTATTTTGATTCTGTTTTCTACCTTTACTCCCAGTAACACGCTCAACGTGACCTTTAAGCCTTGTGACCTTAGGCTCAATCTACCCCGTAAGGTTAGACCTTACGAGGTAATGTGTAGACGTGATAATATGTATGTATGTATGTAGGTTTGCATCTATCGATAGAAGGTATATATAAGAGCCATAATTTTTTCCTCTTTCGCACATTTGTTTAATAGGTAAGTAGTTTTTCGTATCTGTAAGTGGTCATCATCATATCGTGTAGGTGACACGGTCAATCGACCATAAACACCCTGGTGTCAGAGTTCTTCGGAACCACCTCTCGGCCTCTGACGTGGTTTCTTTAAGAACTACTAGATGGCAGCCAGGACTTGACTTACTTGACTTAAGTTCCTATGGCCCCCAGGTGGGGCAGAGGGCTTCCACAGTATTTCGCCATTGTGATCTATCTTTGGCTACGCGTTTTACTTCGGGCCAGGTTAGCCCGATTGACTTCATCTCCGCCGCCACAGTGCGCCGCCAGGTCTGCTTGGGACGGCCCACCTTCCGCTTTCCCTGGGGGGTCCACTCCAGAGCCTGCCTCGGGATGTGTTTGGGCTCTCTTCTGAGCGTATGGCCTATCCATGTCCACTTGCGGCGCATGATCTGCTTGTCAACTGGCATTTCCCGGCACGCCTCCCACAGGCGTTCGTTGGAGATCTTTTCAGGCCAGAAAATGCCAAGTATTTGCCGCAAGCAGCGGTTGATGAAGACTTGAATTGTCTGCGTGATCTCTTTGGTTACTTTCCATGTTTCGCACCCATACAGCAAGACAGATTTAACGTTGGATCGGAAGATTTTAAGTTTAACTCTGCGAGTCAACTTCTTGGATCGCCATATGGGTCGAAGTTGTGCGAAGGTTGCCCGCGCTTTGGTTACTCTTGAAGTCGTGAAGACACGACTTCAAGAGTAACCAAAGCGCGGGCTTTGCTCCTCCAGTTTGCGACATGATGCTGCCAAGATATGCGAACTGTTGCACTCGCTGAATGGGCTCTGTACCCAGCACTAGCGGTCGTGGGTTCTTTCCGGTACGCATCTCCTGGGTCTTCTTCGAGTTGATCTTTAGACCAACCTTGGCAGCCTCCAACTGAAGATCGTCCAGCTTGGCCTGCATGTCGGTGACTTTATGGTTAAGCAAGCACAGGTCGTCAGCGTAGTCTAGGTCATCCAGTTGATTGGACAATCCCCACTCTATGCCGCGTCGCTTGCCGTCGTTCACCTTATGCATTACACCATCCAGGACGATAAGAAAAAGCAAGGGCGAGAGAAGACAGCCCTGTCTGACTCCAGCTGATGGCAGCCAGGACCAACGGCTTAAATCGCCTTCCGAAGCACTGAATCATCTTATTTATCAGACAATCAGTGATTCAAGCCTGCAATGTCCTAACCAAACTGGAAACAACTAAACAAAGTATGCTTCCCATGGGAATCGAATCCACGATCCCCGGGTCTATAGTCAACCGCCTTAACTACTGGACCACGGAGGCAGTTGTGAGTGGTCAACACTAGTGTCAGATTTATCAAGCTGCCCAAAAGCATCTGACAGCATAACAACTGCCATCTTGTGTTGACAGCCATGATCAACTGCTTAACATACCTTCCGAAACACTCCTACTTGCTTTGAGCTTAAGATATTTTCATGCCACTTGTGGTCACCCATCTTGGTAGTAAATCCATTAGAATACATTGTTATGGGTAATATTCCAGACGAAAACATAATTATTTACCAATATGAACTTGTTTTAAATAAATTAGTAAATATATATAGGGACATATCATAAATTGTAAGTTAGTAATGTATTCTTTATGTGTCAATAAATATCTTAAACCTATCACACATTGAGCTATCCCCACAGTAAGTTATGAACTTGTGTCGTAGGATACTAACTCAACGAAACTATATTTTATAATAGATACTCATATAACTAAACATCCAAGACCCAGGTCAATCTGAAAAATATCGTTTTCCATCATGACCTGGGATCAAACCTAGGCACCCTTGTGTCGCAGGCTGGCGTGTTAACCACTGCGCCACGAAGCTCGCCCCTATCATCATCATCAGATCTTTTTAGTCTCCACTTGTTTAGCTTTTATTTCCTAAGTCGCCTCTTACGGCCTCCATGGGAAGACTAGGATTGGTCCTATTCTACTCTGCCGGAAACCACACGGCTCGCCCCTAATAAATCATTAAACGAAATAAAATAAATTATTTTTACTTTATAGTATCTTCGTTTCAGCAAACAAATCCAAAGACAGATAAATTCTCCAGCAGGCAGCTAAATGCTGAAGGATTAACAATATTTATTGTGTACTTTCTCGCCTAATCCGGACGTTTTCGGGTGTCCGCCATTCTTACGCCGTTTGTCCGGTAATTTGTGAGGATTACCCGTGTGTAATGATCGATAGTATGAAACTGAGAGAACCTTTTTCTCTAAAGTTACATATGCATTCATAAAATTCTTGAACCACATTCAATTATAGTTTAAAAGACTTTGACATGTAAGGTTTTTTGACCAAGTTGTTTTGGTCAGGGTTGTCATCATAAACTGCCTGTCCGGTAGTTTTAGGTATGACATCGGGTACGCACGCCCGGCCTCCCGAGCTGCTACTTGCATTTCCCCCATTCATCCGAGTGATTATTATCCCAATACTAGCTGTTGCCCGCGACTTCGTCCGCGGCAATTTCTGTTATTATGATTAATTACTTTTTTCTTAGTCAAGATGAATAATTTTCCCCCGTTTTCAAAACATTTTTTATTGATGCTTCGCTCCTATTAGTCGCAGCGTAATGTTTTATAGCCTAAAGCCTTCCTCAATAAATAGGCTATCCAACACAAAAAGAATTTTCCAATTTGATCTAGTAGTTCCTGAGATTAGGGCATTCAAACAAACAAACAAACAATATTATTTCCAGCTTAAAAATGCTTGCGATAGGCAACGTTGGAAGTACAAGACAAAGAAACTGCACTCGCCAACCCGCCTGCCAAGCGTGGTGAGTATGACAATATCCTCCTATGTTACGAGGAATCCTTGGGAGACGCCCTTGTCCAGCAGTGGTTTTTCGGCTGTTATGATGATGATGATCATGATGATAAAATTGTGTAAGTGGGACATTATAACCTCAATAGGGTGTAAGGTCCCTCACACACAATTTTGTTCTATCTCTGACTTTGCTATTGAGACACACTTTATCGATTAACTAGCAGTGCCTGCGACTTCGTTTGGGTACGTTTTATGTTATGTATGTGGGGCCACGTCTTATCATGACACAAGAAAAAAAATAAGCAGCCTGTGTCCTGTACGCTAATGTAATCTACCAAGGAGCATACATACATACAAGCATACAGAAAAAATTCTAAAAATCCTCAATTTAGTTTCAGTATCATGTAACTAAAGAGCTTATAAACACGATTTTCCTGAAAACAAAGTAACTTACTCCATGAACAACCCTCATAGATTTATTATTAGTATTGATGAACACAGAGGCTTGCGTGGGGATATAGATTCAACACATTTATCATTTCTCTAAAAATCTCCATTGGTGTCTAACGTGCTGCGGTGCTTTTTCCTACTGTACAGAGTGTAGTTCTAAAAGAGATAAAGTACCGTAAACATGGAAAAGTTGCTCTTGGCCCACCATACATACATAGGTACATACATCCCTAAGAATTTCTTCATTTTTATATGCCAAAGGTTTCCAAACGAAATCTTCGCGCTAATTTTCCGGTGGCGGTCGTTCGATGGAAATCATTTCCCTAGTACGCTCACTCACAACACAACAAACCATATCTTTATGAAAAGTAATTATGTTTCATATTTATTTTAGATATTAATAATAAATAATTATATATCTTTTAAAGTGTCTCGCTAGTTCTTAAAAGGGAAGGATTTAATAGTCGATTAAAATAATTATCATAAAATATTACTGTCGTGGGATACTAGTACAACGATGCTATACATAGGTATATTTAATTCTTACTAAATAAACGAAATTTTGTGAGTATGTTTTATGGATGTGTAAATGTGAGGATTTATGGATGTTTGTTACTCAATCACACCAAAACGGCTGAAAGGTTTTGATGAAATTTTGCACACACCTGGATTAACACAGGCTACTTTTCATCCCAGAAAAAGTACCTACTGTTCCCGCGAGACCAACATTAACGCAAGCGCAGCCAGGCCACAACTATTAATAAATACACAATATTCACAGTCCTCTGGCTGCTCTGGCCAAGTATGGCCCTAGTAGTACAGAGAGGGTCGTGCTCCTGTAGTGGAGACTAAAAAGGACCTGATGATGATGATGATGATGATTCACATATATGATAATACACAATATTTACATATTAAACATCTGAGTAAGATTGTTTTCCGTCCAAATCCAAGAATCGCAGAGGATTCAAAGGCACTTGGATACCACTGAACCACAGGATCGTCAAGGAGAAGGTAATTTTTAGGGTCCCGTACCTCAAAAAGGCAAAAACGGAACCCTTATAAATAAAAACGGAACTTAATTGTCTGTCTGTCTGTCAGGATCCTTTTCCTTGAGAACGCGTAAGCTGGAATTCATATCAAATACTCAACTCACTGTCCCTTGCAGCTGTAAAAAAATCAAACTTCTAAGCCAACAATCATATGATACAGCTGGCCATGCCGCAAATTTTCGTGTTTTTTCAACATTCGCAAGGGAATCAAAATCTACAGGGTTTCCCATGAACACAGAGTCTTGAAATTTGGTACGAAGCAACGTCTTATAGCACAGATAAAGGAAAAAATTACGAATAGCATTAATTAAACTTATTATATACTAGCTTTCGCCCGCGGCTCCGCCCGTGTCAATGTCGATCCCTCGGGAATAGTACTTTTTCTCGGGATAAAAGGTAGCCTATGTATGGGATAGTGATGATTCCTTCTCCGTACTCCAGAGAACTTGTTTGCAAAATTTCATGATGATCGGTTCAGTAATTACGGCGTGAAAGTGTAACAAACAAACAAACAAACAAACTCACTTTCGCAATTATAATATTAGTAAGGATAATGTACGGAACCCTTGGTGCGCGAGCCCGACTCGACGGCAAAAACGTCAAAATTTTTTTTTTTCTTACAACGACTACGCAGGCTGATACCTTTGTAATCATCTACGAATCATTTACTAAGTTTACTGACGTACGGTGAATACTAAAACATGACGAGGTAACTGCGTACTAATTCCTTCCTGGGACCTTAACGGCTGGGGTCTGTTTTATGTAGGTCCGCGCGTTATGACCAACATTGTCCTAATTTCAGACCCTCTTCCAAGTTCGTTAAACTTAAGTACGTTAGCACGTGTCACGTGGAATGGCCGTCTTGATAAAGGAAGGCTTAGAGTTTAATATATCGAAGAAGAGTGTTCAAAATACACGGTGAAAATTTGAATGTTCTGGACCCTTATAGGGTTGGTTCAGCCCATTGATATGAACAACTTTACCTATGGGACTAAAGCTGGGAACTAAAAGATTTTTTTGACTTTTGATACAAATTGACCGGGCGACTGCAATTTTTTGTATGGAACTGCCCATTTTTTTTTGAGTTCCCAGCATTGGTCCCATAGGAAAAGTTGTTATATCAACGCGTTGAATCATCCCTTTAAGGGTCCTGAACGATCAAAATTTCACCGGGTATAATAGGTTTAAACGACATACGTTTTCAGAGCTATTAAAGCAATTTTAAACCTTGATGCATGCATACATATTATCACGTCTTTATCCCTGGCGGGGTAGACAGAGCCCTGGGCCATAAAACCCAAGTGCCACGTTTAGCGTACCTATGAGTGAGCGTATAGGTGGGAGACGAAATCAAAATAGTGATGGGTTGCTAGCCGTATTTTATAATGATTCCATATTTTCGCCCATTCCCTCAGACGACTTTTACGGCTTGCGCGGGACGAAAAGCAGCTAGTACATTGTACGTTTTTTCTTTTCTCCCAGACCAGCATGGCAGCAACATTAAACTTTGATGGCTATCTTTATTTTTAAAATACCTACTAAATAATATTTTCATGGTACATACATGCATACTATCACATTATTGACATAGCCTATATAAAACCTAAAAGCCATGTTTAGCATGTTCAAGGGCTTGTAGGTGGCAAAAATAATCAAAATAGTGATGGGTTGCTGGCCGCATCACCTACATGATTGCTTATATGATTGCTTACATGATTCCCAATTTATTTATAGTTTTCATGATACCTGCTTATTAAGTTAATCATTCCCATAATCGACTTTTGCGATCTGTGAGCTTGGAAATATTCGTCTTATGTCTGATGTGGTCATCATTACGTAAGTAGGTATAAGTGGCTGAGGTAAGTATTATGCAAATGTATTCAAGAGCGCTATTCAAGATGGAATGTTTGTAAACGAAGGAGAGAATAAACGAATTTAAAAATAGAACACCAGTGTACACACATACAATACTTACAACCGCCTTGGAGCGCTCTACGCCCAGTCGAGAACTGGCAAGTCAAATATATTCAAACTTTTTGAATATAATCCCTCTAAAAAACCTCATGTCAATCTGAAGACAATCACTTCATGTCAAATTATGGCTGGGGAGTTTAATATTCAAAATTATTATTAAGTTATTCAGAAGCTATTTATGCAATGAGTGATTTTGTTAATTCTTGTTATTATTTGTACAAACTTACAAGAAATACTCTTATTCGTTCGTGGGATTGTCCTGAAGGCTGGCTTTATAATCTACGACCAAGTAAGTTGATCATTTTTAATCTGGTATTCTTTTGGCGCCTACTGCAAGATATGGCCTAGATTTTGTCACATTACACTGAATTAAATAAAATTAAAGTAATACGACGCCTAGCGCAACGAAAAACACACCTTAGGTTTCTTGGGCTATTTAACTTTTAATAAGTAAATTCCATGTTGAAACACCACCAACCTACTTAATTATTAAAGTGGTGTTTTTTATATAGATATCTTCATATCAATAAATTATGCGGACAAACCACACAGAATTAGCTAGCCCAAAAATAAGTTCGAGACTTGTGTTATGGGATACTAACTCAATGATACTATATTTCAAAACAAAGATACACATACAAACCTCCAAGACCCAGGCCAATCTGATCAGGTAAAAGTACTGTTCCCGTGGTGGGATCGACATTGTCGCGGGCGGAGCCGCGGGCGAAAGACAATTTTTTTTTTGTACCTAACTGTAATTAAAAACAAAATAATATAAAATAATATATAATAATAATAATAAATTTTTATCAATAAAAAAAAAATAATGGGCAGTTATTTATTTTCTGGTGGTCGGTTTATTACTCCCGGCATTATTAAAACTTCCACCCCTGGAGCAACTACTACTCTCACGACCTCTCTGGATGGCCAACTAAGGCAATCCAGAGCCGAGAGTTCTGCGAGCCCTCTTGGGTATCCTCCCCGACCGATGATGACACATCGGCGGCGAGGGCTCTGACCGGATTTCTGGAGCACTGTGTCTGTGGTGTCGTTACTCACCAACAGCCTGCCCTGCAGCCTAATTAATTATTATCTCTTTATGAGTCACGGGTTACCCCGGTCCTTTAAGAAGCCTGCGTGGAGACATAGATCCAACACGTAGAGGCTCTTTAGAGAAGTTGATGTAATGTTGGTCTCTCGCCAGGACCCGTTCTTGGAAATACCAATAATTTTTACTTGGCACGAGCAGGAACTTTTGCATTTTAAACAGAAATTTTACCGTTGGGTTATAGGATTTAAATGTGGCTGGACTTGTGTTGGTGCAAAGGGTCAGGCACCTGCCATTATCATGATAACTGACTAGAATTGGCAGGCTTGCCGCCTCCTAGCTGGGCCCTTCAAATTAGCCGACAATTATTGCCCGAAATAGGGGCAACACTGGTGCTGGCATTTCAGGGTGTGTAAAAGGTGTGCTGCGCTTTCCCCAAAGTTATCTACCCGCGGCGTTATATCCTTTAAAACTAGAGCAACGGCTCTCACGACTCCTCTCTTGATGGCCAACTAAGGCAAGCCAGAGCCTGTTGCCGCTACGAGTATGACATCAAATACCAGCTTAATAAAATAGCATTAAGCAGAATAAAATAAATATATAAAGGGTTCCCATTACTTCCCATACACCAAATGTAAATTATTGATAACGGCAACAGGTGGACGCTTAAAATAACAGTATATTTAGTTATATATTCATTTGAAAATTAAATAAGTACCTACTAATAGATGAAAGATGAAACAAATATTTAAGGGGAGCTCTCATACAATGAGTGTGATTTCTTTTTGCTCGATATTGATAACAGGCGCATTGAAATCAATATTAAAGAGGGTTCTCATACAACAGACATGATTTTTTGCCGTTTTTAATGTTCCGTAGCCAAATGGCAAAAAACGGAACCCTTATGGATTCATCATGTCTGTCTGTCCGTCCGTGTGTCACAGCCTCTTTTTTCCAAAACTATAATAACTTTGTTGAAACTTGGTAAATAGTTGTATTCTGTAAACCGCATTAAGATTTTCATACAAAACTAGAAAAAAAAAACGAATAAATTTTGGGGGTCCCTATACTTAGAATAGACACTAAAACATTTTTTTATGTAAAGTATTATTTTGATCCGGGATTCAGGTAACTGGCTTAGATATTCTACATTATACAACATCCCTATAAAATTAATGCTTATATAGCACTATTTAAATTACCTAATTTTGCAGAATCAAAGCAAAAACAAGAATAATGGTTGACATCGCGAATCCTATCACAGACATTAATAATCAATCAGGAAGAGGTAGGATATTACAGTTAGTACTTAAATGTATTTGTAAATCTGTTTCATTTTCATATTTTGGAATTTATTCCTACAGGCGAATGAAAGAACAAAGATACTAGCGCCATTGCGGAAACTTATGGCTTTAAACAAAACATTTCAACTTTTTGGACGAATGTTGCAAGCACGCGCTGTCTGTCATTCTGACATTGGCTTGACGTTGACGTATCAGTTGCCAAAATTATTTGATGACAATATTTGTAGAAAAATGGCGGCGATAGGAATGTGTGAAACACCCGGCTGCAAATCAATTGCTCAGTTACAATGCCCGACGTGTATAAAACTTGGTATTCAGGGCTCGTTTTTCTGCAACCAAGACTGCTTCAAGAAATCCTGGAAAACGCACAAAATTATTCATTCTCTTGCCAGTGAGTTGGGATTTTTTAGGTTACGTTGCGGTGCTGGCACAGAGTAAATAACGGTGTTGGGTTACCAATTTTTTGATTGTTTCAGAGGGTGAGAGTAAAGATGGGTCGAACGTGGAGTATAATCCTTGGCCGTCCTTCAATTTTACCGGGAAGTTAAGGCCATTCCCGGCGGGGCCTAAGCGGACTGTTCCGCCGCACATTGGACGCCCTGATTATGCGGATCATCCTACAGGGTTTCCTACTTCGGAGAATGCCGTCAAAGGATCTGGTTTGATCAAAGTCCTGGATGATGAAGAGATCGAAGGAATGCGAGTGGCGTGCCGCTTGGGGCGAGAGGTGCTTGATGAGGCAGCTAAGTAAGTATTTGTAATGTTTACACGTACTTTTTATCATAATTGATATTTATTGATTGTCGTATCATAATTGCAAATGATAAGTATCATATCTTCAAATGCTTATGTTATTTCTGCAGTAATAGACCTAATTTGAAGGCATATAATTTTATTGTTCTTTGTAGCTTCAGAGAATAGAAAAACAATTAGTAGGGTATTGTTTAAATTGTAATTCTAATAAAAAACAAACACAGATTAGTATGATATTTAACTCCTCCACATCATATAACATTATGGAGTTACTTAACCTGTCAATTTTGATAACAATTGTTTAACAATGGATGCATTGCCCAATTACGTTTCAGCCCGGCCAGCCGGCCTATTCGCTATTTTAGTGTAAATCGTTTTGATAGTCACTTCAAAATACATTGTTTTATATATCATTAATAACAATAGTCAATCATACGAAAGCCGCAATGTATTTTGAAGTGATTATCAAAACCTTGTACACTGAGTTAGCAAATAGTCCAGCAGGTCAATATGAAAAGCAATCTTATTCAGATTTACCTGGGTCTTAGATGTTTATCTATATAAGTATCTATTATGAAATATAGTATTGTTGAGTTATTATCCTATGACACAAGTTCACATCTTTTTTTTACTAAATGTTGGATTAGGCATTTGTCTCCCATCTCACCTGTTGGTAAGTGACGATCAAGATGAGGATGTTACATACCTATCCAAGAGATACCCATTACTTACTGTCGGGCTAGCTCAATTTGTGTGATATGTCCCTATATGTATACATATTTATTTATTTATAATAGAAGAAGAAAATGAAGTCCTAAAAACTCAGATACTACTGAAATACATAAAGAACTCCAAATGAAATCAGTCAAGGAGGAAATCAGTATGACTTCAGAAAAATACAAGGGAAATTGGAGGTCCACCGGAATGAGCTGGCTGCTGGCCTGACAACACAATCATATCAAAAAAGGCTAAAAAGGAAAGACATTCTGCCAAGTATAAATGATGAGTAGAGTCACTCGCTGGAGTACTCACTCCAAATGACACACGGCCCTCAACAAATCTGCTTAAAGCGCAGTATCCCTGATTGCAGAAACAAACAAGAACACAAAAAAAAAATACATAGTTGGTGTCATTGACATAACCAGAGTTATTTGCATTTTTTATTTCTAGGGCATGTGATATTGGAGTAACGACAGATGAGATTGATCGTGTAGTGCATGAGGCCTGCATTGAGCGAGAGTGCTATCCTAGTCCACTTAACTACCATCAGTTTCCTAACAGTTGTTGCACATCTGTTAATGAGGTTATATGCCATGGGATACCTGATTTGCGTCCATTAGAGGTATGTATACTGTTAAATTCTTTTTTAAATTTACTATGCGGAGACTTATGCTACTGTTCCATTTTGTTTTTAATAAAGTATATTGAACCTTATGCATAGTTATACATAACTAGCTTTTGCCAGTGGCTTCGCTCGCGTTAAGAAGTATAGAAGTTTCATACAAACTTTCATCCCCTATTTTATCCCCTTGGGGGTAGAATTTTTTTTTTTTTTTCCTTTCATAACGTACCTAACTAGTTATAATTAAATACGCTAATATTATTACAATCTAGCCTATACTCAGGCTAATGAGTAATATTACATTGACCTAGTTTTATAAATTATTGAATAAGAATGTGTCCATCGGCACTTTTCTTACTGTCTCTATTAAGGGGAAGGCACTTTGTTCATGTGTCTTTATATGCACTATCACAATACTTATTTTTATTTATTCATTTTGCACTACACTACACTAATTCAAAAGGTTTCGTTCTTTCGAGACGTCGCACTAAATGTGTGTTGTCTAGGAGCTGGATTGCCTCGACGTTCACATGATGAAGCAATCTATATTCGTGTGCTTCGGCATATTTTTTAATAACTTTATCGACAGACTGTATATTAAGATCCCGATGCAGGTCGTCATTTCTTACATACCAGGTAGATACGGGGGTAGAATTGATTAAAATCCTTTCTTAGGGGATGCCTACGTCATAACATCTTCCCTGCATGCCAAATTTCAGCCCGATCCGTCCAGTGGGTTGGGCTGTGCATTGATAGATCACTATGTCAGTCAGTCAGTCACCTTTGAGTTTAATATATTTAGATTGTTTTTGTTATTTGTTATTTTTTTTATTTATACTTTTATTTATTTTTTTGTATCTTTCTGTTTTTTATTTTTTTTTGTGCTCTATATAAAACACTTAAAAATACTTACTTACATTATAATATACTTCTCTAACTGTGGACAAAACCACCAGCAATTTTTTATAAATACACTATTAACCTGACAAGACCCTGTTTATAACATAGTTTCCAAGAGACCCAGAGAGCATTTTATAATGCCATGTAGTTTTCGAGGGGAAATATTTTGTTTGTCTATAAAGTCGGTTTATAGATAACTTTACGTGATAATGGTGGAAGAGAGATAGATGCGTCACAAGTCCAATGCTAAGTCCGATTGTGCCTCCCTGTCGCTTGTACCGCACTCTCGCTTGCACATAAAAACGTAAGGAGTAGTTGAAAACATTGTCCGATCGCTTTTTGGTGAGCTCCGTAGCGCAGTGGTTAACACGCCAGCATGCGACACAAGGGCCCCGGGTTTGATCCCCGGTCAGGTCAAGATAGAAAATGATCTTATTCAGATTGGCCTGGGTCTTGGATGTTTATCTATTTAAGTATTTGTTATAAAATATAGTATTGTTGAGTTAGTATCCCATAACATAGCAGGGACGCTGCTATACGTTAGGAACGATACGAGATATCTCCGATTGTATCGCACGTATAGTGGTGTCCCTCTCATCGGGCCCTAAATTCAGGATAATTTAATAGGCGCTTTACTTTGGGGCTAGCTCAATCTGTGTGATTCATCGGTATATATATTTATTTATTTATCATTATTTTTTTTTCAGGATGGTGACATTTGCAATGTGGATGTAACAGTATATCATAGAGGCTTTCATGGTGACTTGAACGAGACCTTCTTCGTAGGAAACGTCCCAGAGTCCAGCCGGAAACTTGTTCAAATCACATATGAGTGCTTACAAAAAGCTATACAGATTGTAAAGCCAGGAGAGAAATACCGAGAGATTGGCAATGTTATTCAGAAACATGCTCAAGCAAATGGGCTTAGTGTGGTGCGGTCTTATTGCGGTCATGGGATTCATAGACTGTTCCATACTGCACCAAATGTACCGCATTATGCTAGTGAGTTTTTTTAAATACTTAATGCTAAGAGTTTGTTTTTCAGCTTGAGAAAAAAAATATTTCCCATGTCTGTCCTGTTTCTTATACATTTTGGGAATTTTTTTAAATGGTGGACATTAGCTTAAAAGATCTAAGCCCCGATGGGGCTATGGCTCCTTAGCACTGAGTTTACTGTGATAAGTAAATCTATATATTTGCATACTATACTACTAAAGCAAATACCTATTCTTTGAAATCATATCAGCAGTCAATAAAACATCCTCATGTAACCTGTTTTTTTAGGGACCCTTATAGGATCACTTTGTTGTCTGTCAAGATCCTTCTTCTCAGGAATGTGTGGAGATATCAAGCTAGCAAGAAATTCATAACAAATACTCAGGTCTACTGTCCCTTGGAGTGGTAAAAAAAAAATCTAAGTCAACACAATCAAAAGATACAGCCGTTCATGCTGCAATTTTTTGACATTCGCAAGGGAATCATAATCTATAGGGTACTTCCCGTTTGTTATAAATCAACGTCTTTTATCACAGACAAAGAAAAAAATGCGATAAGCATAAGTTTTTAGTTAAATTATTATAATAAATATATTTTTAATAATTTTTAACTTACTATAGATAATGGTACGGAACCCTTCGTGCGCGAGTCCGACTCGCACTTGGCCGATATTTTTTTGGTGGTATTATTTCACTATATTCATATTCTACAATAAATTTTCAGAGAACAAAGCTGTGGGCGTGATGAAGCCAGGCCACTGTTTCACCATCGAGCCGATGATCAACGAGGGCGGCTGGCGCGACGAGCAGTGGCCCGATCACTGGACCGCCGTCACGGCCGACGGCGCGCGCTCAGCGCAGGTACTACACTAGCCCATATATAATATTTTTTTATTATTATAAGCCTTTTTTTTTTTTTCATATTTGTTTTACGGCATTTGGCTTTCTGTGCCTTTTAGCCCTTCATATTTTCTACGTGTTATCAACGAAATGGTGGTGTAATTCATTTCGGTGATTCAATGGAGCCCCTGGCGACAATTCCCACAAATCCACTGGTTTGATCATAGACGCAGTAGCAGTAAGGCGAGCGACCACCAGCCCGCTATGTAAATCTCACTACAGCCGCACCATGACACTTCATTTCAGTTATTCCACACATTGTTCATAAACATGGACATTTATAACACCAAATTACACCGATATCACATTATAAAGTCCACTAGAAGCAATTTGCAAAACAATCCAAAACAAAAACCGTGCAGTCCGTCGAAATTCCCGCCAAGAACTCCTATTATAAGCCTTGTCAGTTTTTTTTTTTTTTTTTTTTACAATTGGTTGGGTTCTTTAGTTGCTGATCTGTGTGCTTTTTTGTAGCAAAGGCCTCCTCCAACTGGCTCCACTTTTTTCTTTCACGGGCTAGTGATGTCCAGGTACTGCCCACCACTGCCTTAATTTCATCGACCCATCGCCTGAGTGGTCTACCACGTTTCTAATTTTACTTTTTACTAATTTCGACCACTTGTCTGTTCCTTTTATAGTATGACCTGCCCATTTCCATTTGAGCTTTTTGATGGTTATCGTGACATCTTTTGTTCTTTTGCATTTCCTGATGGTCGTAGTTCATATTAATATAAATAAATAAGTTTCCAACAACGACTGTTCACAGTTGCCACCTGCGGAAAAACTGCCACCGGGTCACTCAATAGGCAATAGGTGTTAAAAAGTCCATACAAATCGCGATACTTACGTCAGCTATGTATCATATACTAGCTGTTACCCGCGACTTCGTCCGCGGCAATTTCTTTTATTTTGATTAATTAGTTTTTTAATTAGTATCGATGAATAATTTTCCTCCGTTTTCTAAACATTTTTTATTAATGCTTCGCTCCTATTGGTTGCAGCGTGATGTTTTATAGCCTAAAGCCTTCCTCAATAAATGGACTATCCAACACAAACTGAATTTTTCAATTTAAAGCAGTAGTTCCTAAGATTAGCGCGTTCAAACAAACAAACAATCAAACAAACTCTTCAGCTTTATAATATTTATCATATATGTATTTATTTTTTTAACATATTCAGAAAGTCTATTCAAATCTTTCTGAATATATATTTTCATTTTAATATTATTTTTAGTATAAGAGAAAATTCAAGATGGCGGACTAGCTATTTTTGATGCTCTCCGACAATAAGGATATCAAATTAAAGGGCTCGCTAAACATAACTCTAAACATAGTGATGTACATAAAAGCTTGTATTTTACATACATACATACATAGTATCACGTCTTTATCCCTGACGGGGTAGACAGAGCCTAATGCCATAAGACCGAAGTGCCACGTTTAGCATGTTGATGGGCTTAAAGATGGAATACAGAATCAAAATAGTGGTGGGTTGCTAGCCGCATCGCCTATTTAGATAATTCCTTAGATTTGCGCCCATTCGCTCGGACGGTTTCAACGGCCTGCGCGGAAAGAGAAGCAGCTGGTACATTCTTTTTAGGGTTTCTGTACCCAAACGGTAAAAACGGGACCCTAATTTCGCTCCGCTGTCCATCTGTCTGTCCGTCTGTCACCAGGCTGTATCTCATGAACCGTGATAGTTAGAAAGTTGATATTTTTACCGATGATGTATTTCTGTTGCTGCTATAACAACAAATACTAAAAAATAGAATAAAATAGATACTTAAGGGGGCTCCCATATAACAAGCGTGCTTTTTTTGCTTGTTTTTGCTTGATATTGATATCGGCGACAGGTAGACAGTTGATTGTTCACAGAATATTTAGTTATATATTCACTTTAAAAATAAATTATTAAATAAAACTAAAATTAAAGGGGTCCCATACAACAGACATGATTTATTTGCCGTTTTTATAGATAACGGTACGGTACCCTACATGCGCGAGTCCGACTCGCACTTGGCCGGTTTTTTACTTTTAATTTTTATTTTCAGTTCGAACAAACCCTCCTGGTGACGGAGACGGGGTGTGACATCCTGACGGCGCGCGCCAGTGGCCGGCCGTGGTTCATGGACCAGCTCGAGAAGCTCACCGCCAACTCCTAGTTCTGCCCACCAGTGACGTCAGCGATGACGTCATCTCCGTCCACTGAGGTGATGAGGAACAAACTAATTACACACCTACGTATACGACACTGTTTCAGAAATATATCAAGATAGAACGGCTAAGTGGGCGCAACACACGTATCTCAATCTTGCACGATGGAGCAAGATTTATCAGTTAGCGCGCACGTCCTGACATGAACACATGCTTTATTGTGTAAAATACATACACACATGTACACATTCAAATCTTTTCCTTACCATTTAACAAGTCACATTTTATTTATTGACGAGATTTTTAATTGATTTCATTTTACCCATAAAATTTAAAGGAAAATCTTTATATCTAGGTTTTTCTTGCTCGAAACAGAATGTACAACACATGTACCGTAATTTTCAATTGATTTCATTTCACCCATAATTTTTCCTGCACGAAATAGAGTGTACAACACATGTACCGCACTTTGTAGAACCGACGACCGCAGTATTTACACGCACACAAAAACGTATGTGTGCGTTACTAAAACGTACTCTATATCTGTCTGTCTATAACTGTCGTATATGTAGGTACTGAATTTGTGAACAAACGCACAAGATACGTAGTTAACTCTCAAATTGTACCCAGAAATATAACTGGGAACGTGATACGTGAATCGGTACCCTGTTTTCTGTATGTTGCTACAAGTCAAAATTAAAGTATCAAAAAGTCGGCTGAAATTGCACCGATATACTCATTTGTTCTTTAAAACAATGTCAAGAATTATATGCTATTTGTATTGAGAACTGTCAAAGCCTAATAAGACTATTATTAAGGCTTTATGTGTCAAATACAAACGCCTACCTACAAGATATATACTGATGGCCAACTTTTTTAGTATAAAGTGGCAACACCGCGAAAAAAGAAATATGATGGGAAAGTTTTGTTATACATATAACGACCTATTTGGTCAGTAAGAAATGCCAAAGATACCTCTTTTTTATTACATTTCGACAATATTTTGAAATTTGTAAGGGTACACTGTATTTATAAGAATGTGCTAGCAATAAAAATGTATTGGTTCTCATTTAATAGTGCAATAAGTAATGAAAAAGGCATTTACCTAAAGTAGGTAAATGAACTAATATTGGCAAAAATATATAATTGTTCACCTCAGTGGTTTTATAAATAGTATGTAATATATTTAGATTTTAACCCTAGCTGTTGCTAGATAAAACAAAAAGTTAATATTTTGTAATGAAAGAACAATTCGATTGTATGTGAAATTATTTTTAAAGTAGAGATGAGGATTATGATGTCTTTTGAGAAGGTACGTTAAAATAGTGTGATTTATTATTTTCGTGTCAATATGACTGATGTCTGTTATTGGTGTAATTTAATATTTTCTTTGGGAATGCGGGAGATATCTAATAAGAAAGCACATGATATTAGAATAACTATGCAAACTTTTTGGATTGAGTATTCAAATACAATTTTACTAAATAAAAACATATCGACTTGAAATATTAACTTATCGTTACCTGTAACTTCTATCAATTTTTTTAATCATGACTGACGTGACAATAAAATTCAAGCCTGTGTCCCTCGGGGTACAGGACTCACGGATATTTAGGCATTCAGAAGTTATCGTAAAATAAATTGTTTACACACACACACACACACACATATCTCATCATAGCGTATTCCTGGTCGCATCCTAAGCTGTAATCCTTTGGAATCTGCTTACTTACATACATACAACCTAATTACGTATTTACATACTTACATACATACACACATGTGCTCAGAAAACAATACCCTATTTTTGGCAGTTTTGTAAAAAAGATGTGGATAGCGCGGTGAGCGTTGATGAGCCGCCTATTATCAGCCACGTCACATAGGCTTTCCGCTTTCTTCCGCATTCCTTACAGTCTCCAACCGCATATAAAACGGTTTGAAATGATTTTTGTGCAGTCTGTCCCCGGATCTACGATAATGTCACAAACAATAGTTTTTTTAATAATAAATTTTGTAAAGAGTAATTATAACAATGGAATTAAACTTTATTAAATTTACGTTTTTGTTTTATTTTTAAATTAACATTACACTCCTTGATCCTAATCTATAATAATAATAATACATAAATGCACTAAAAATCGTTAAAATATTCTTTAAGTATAAAATAATTTCTAGAAATATTTACAAGTAACTCGATAAAGTTAAATATTGTTAAATATACATAACTTATGACAATTAAATTAAATATTAACAATTAAATATTTTGTAAATTACTTTGAATAACATTATTAACAACAAAATGTTCACTCGTTTGTTTTTGTTAGTGAATATAAGGCCTTGTCCAAACCAGGTGGTTCAAATAAAAATCATGGAATGTATGAGCTTCCGAAGACTTGTCTGGACACGGACTTACTTTCAGGCTTTTTTGTCATGTTTACGGAGCTCCTAATTACGACCATAAGATTTCTGTTTTCGTAGGTACACTATTAATTATAAATATCTTCATAGGGCGACATTCATATATTACGTCACAGCAACAGTAGGAGTCACGCACTATTAATTATAAATATCTTCATAGGGCGACATCCATATATTACGTCACAGCAACAGTAGGAGTCACGCCAAACGTGACAGTGTGACAATCCGTGTTAAAGATATAGGAAAGAGTGTGACAAAGAGAAGGAAGGATCTGGTGGGGAGGTTTGTTTTAAAAATGATTGTTTATGACGCAATATATGTACGGCCCTGGGTCTAGAAAGTTATCTGTTTAAAATTTGGCGAACCGAACTTGAAAATTAGCGGAGAAAATTACTATGTTTTGTTAATAAATTTGTCGATCTTTATGAGAATCTAGGGTGAAAATGTTTTTTTATATTGTCCATGTTGCCACGAGACGTTTATTAGAAACGCTCAAGAAAATTCATGTTTTATAATTTTTGGCAAATTTAGCTTTTTCTAACCATTTTTTATTAGCTTCTCTCAAAATGGTGGGTGCCATAAACATCCTACGCAGCTTGCCCTTCTTAATTTCTTTGTGGCAATAACCTAAAACGAATCTTCATACTCCTCAAACAGAGGAATGTAGTCATCGCTCCTCGACCGTAGTTTGATGCCGAACTGCGTCACCTGGTTCGCGTCTGGCCCTTGCGTCTTCTCTACTGCTTTCACTGTGGCTGCCTTCCAATTATCGACCGTGTCTTTACGAGCCATTACCTCTTTGACGTGCTTGATGTTCGCCAGTTTTGAGACCATTAGTTCTTTCTAGAAACAATAATGTTTTCTTAAAGAATCAAAACATTTAATTAATATACGTTATTTGTACACTTATTCCAATTCTCGGTTGTAAAATACACCATTTTGCAAACGGAAATTGTTAACGTCAGTAATTTACGTATGGCTAAGTTTATTACCGGTTCCAAAGCGGAGTGCAGAAACTGCACAGCGCATTTTCTCCAATCGACGCCAACTCACAATTTAAGTTTACCTTAAGAACAAGGTATGTGGAATGAGTATACGTTGTCCTAATTTAAACCGTCGTCCCAATGCGGTTTCTGATGTATAAGATAGTGTTAGGGGACTAAAATATATGAATGGGCACTTCATTAGTGAACATAAATATCCAATTTCTTACATGCGGTTCGGAAGCGTATGGTAGGTATTATATCTCACTGATGGTATCGTGTCTCAATTACTTTGGTCGTCGTTTGAATCTTCTTCTTCTTTTTGAGTCGTTGGCAAACCGTAAAATCGTAAATTAAATTATAGCCTGCCAATTCTTAGCCACCTGAATGGCGCTTGCATTAGCAGCCTTCAGGTCGCCCATTGTCATTTGAATAATAATATAATATTCATAACACTACATATTCGTGTGATTTGCTTACCTGCAAGGGACTGTCGATATAACTAGCATAAATCCTCAAAACTGGCTCGCCAGTCTTATCATCAAATGTCAGTTTACTTTTTGGTGGTATTTTAGCTTTCATTACAGTCAATTTAGGAGGGGGGTTGGTTGATGTTGTTGTCGTTGTAGTCGTTACATCTTTTTTCTCTATGGCAAAAAGCCTCAATGGCGCCCGTCTTGAGAGAATATTTTCCTTTTCTTTATTGAAATCGTGGTCCTCACTTATTGTTGCTTGTACTAGTTGTCCGGCATACACTGCGCCTTCTTGAGTTACTTTTTGTTCTTCGTCATCTGCTCTGAGCAATGTATAAGCAATATTTACAGAATCTGAATTCTTCGTAAACGGCACTCCCAATATTGGTTTTAATTCAGTAACATTAGGATTTTGTTGACTTTCCGGATTCTGCATAAAATATGTTTTTAAATCTGGGTTTATTGTGGTTGTGGTTAAATTCTCAACTTGTACGTTTGGTTCTGTAGGCTTTTCAACTTGAGCTATAGCGGCAGCTGCTCTGACGTCATTGATCGCTGAATAAAAACCATTAGCTACAACATTACCCACACTTTGACCAACTTGAGCGTAATACAAAGGTGTTGTACTTTGCTCTTGTTCTTTTCTTTCAATCACATATTTAACAGTAGAAGATCCAGGGTGAGTTTCTTCTGTTAGTAGCTCTAATGTAACATTTTGAGGCATAGAAGCAGAAGTTACTTCCATTAGATTTTCCGTTACGTTATTTAAAACAAATCCTTGAGGCACTAAAGTCACTACAGAATTTTCTGGCGTTTCCCTTTGTACTACGTTCTTTGGTGGTTCAAAAGCTGTTGGTGTTTGTCTGGTTATTTCTTCGTTTTCTAGTAGAAATAGTTGATTGTGTCCCTGAGGTTGGGGCTGTGAGTTCACAGGCGCAGGTATATCAGCGACGTAAGGGACAAACTCAACGGAAGGGTATTTTTGCATTAATTGATTTTGTAGCTTCTGCAAAAAGAGTGGGTCTGGTTGGTATAGTGCCTGTGGTGGGATAACTATGGACTCGGCTCCGGCGTGAATGAGATCATGTTGATTTGGCAAACTGCTAAAACCCTGTAACATATTTTTACAATAAATAAAGTTGGTGTTAGAACCACAGAACAATACTCGAGAGATTTGTTCATATAATGAGTGATAAGTTCGAAGCTATTGTCAAGTCGTGGCATAAATAAGCTTCGAAAAATTGGAGATCTTTGATCTCCAAAACTGGACGAAAATACTTTTAAGGATCCGTTACCTGCATAGTGAACTGTTGAGGTAGTAAATGTTGTGGCAATGCAATGGCGTTCAATCCATACTCTGAGGCAAATTGTAAGGCTGCTCCATTTCTAATCAGAGATTGTATTTCTGGCGATGTCAAGGTCTGGAAAAATATCGTATCATTTAATTATGGAAACACGGTTCTACTCGGAATCACCGACTAGTTACAACAGCTGATAACTCGATATCCACTTCAGCCTTTGTTTCGAGTCGCGCAACGAGGGCAGAGGCGCGTTCAGTGCTTTAGGGGAAGTGAAACCGCTGAGTCTCGCCTCCCCAACACTCACTGATGATGGTCTTCGTAACAAACCGAAACTAGCCGGCTAATCCGATTGATTTGTGAAATTGTGAGTAAAACTGGTTCCATAATTAATTTACCTCGCTTAAGTTTTTTACTATCGTATATCGTTAATACTATCGTATTTTTTAATAGTGTACTAGGTATCATCGTACACTGTGACACTAACTAGTAAGTATGGGTGCGCGAATGGGGTTTAGAGTGGACTGTAAGTTTAGGGAATAATTACGGGATAAAAGAGGACTATTATGTAGGAAAAAATGAAGGAATGTCTCACCTCACAATGCTGCAACAGACGATCAAGTCACAACTCGTGGCTGCCTTTTCCGACGTGCGCAAATCTTCAAAAGGTCTTATTTAACACTTTTAGAGGGGCCCCTTAACCTTCTCAAACACAATAGCACAAATAGTGTTTATGCGAAAAATCACTCGTATTTCGTTCGCGATGTGAATCGAGTTAGCGGTTATGTGCTTACTGCACAATTATGCGTGCGGCGCGCGCGGCTCGGAGCGGAGACTGGATGCGAGCGAGCCTAGCTAGGGATGGGATAAATGGTGCGGGGAATCGATACTATAGTGCGGCGCAACCATTCCCCCCCGGCTTGAAGGGATCTGAGATGCCTTCGAAACAAATAAATTAAAGAAGTAAGACAAAATAACCTAAACCTAAACAAAAGTAATTGAAATGAAAGCTATTGCCTAGGTAGCGGGCACAGACGTACAACTGGGCGTAAATACGAGCCAGTAGCAGTCTTTACTCGAGCAACACGCACTATGCCATCAGTGGCAGGAAAAACTTCCTCTATAACCCCTAGAGGCCAATGAAGAGGAGGCGCGTTATCTGTAATAAGGATTACGACAGTGCCTGTTGTGATCGGGTTAGTAGGTGTATTCCATTTATCGCGAGACTGCAAAGTATGTAAATACTCGGACCTCCAACGTTTCCAAAACGATTGGACTAACTTGTCCAACAAATCATGACGAGAGAGAACATGAAGTCTATCCTCATCGATGTCGCGAGCGGGTAAATATTTTAAAGGAGTTAAACTTAAAAAGTGTGCGGGCGTCAGCGCAAGCGGTTCAGAAGGATCGCTTGAGAGCGTTCTACAAAGAGGTCGAGTATTCATTATAGCTTCGATTTGTGCGAGTACAGTTGTCATTTCTTCAAACGATAAGATTTGTTCACCTATCACGCGAAATAAGTGCATTTTAAGTGTTTTTATATTCGACTCCCAGCTGCCTCCGAAGTGACTTGCAGCGGGAACATTGAGCGACCAGGTTATGCGATTTTCGCTCAACATGTGAGCAAATTCTGAATTAAAGTGTTTAGATTGTAACAATACGTATAGCTCTGATAGCATGCGCTTAGCCCCAACGAAGTTCGTTCCGTTATCGGAGTAAACGCATCCCACAGGCCCACGTCGCGATAGAAAGCGTTTAAAAGCCAACATAAAGCTAGCAGTACTCAAATCACCTGCTAGTTCTATATGGACAGCGCGAGTTGTCATACAGACAAATAAGCAGACGTATGCTTTAACTGCTCGCATGCCACGCCCACGCGCAATGGTTACCCTAAATGGACCGGCGTAATCAATTCCGACATTAATGAAAGGTTTAGCTGATTGTAGGACACGAAATGATTTGTGGTCTGACATTTCAGGGAACGTTGGCTTAGGGCGAAGCCGGAAACAAGGAATACATTTATGTATCCTGTTGCGTATCAAGTTGCGTGCGGATAAAATCCAATACTTATGGCGCAAGATTGACATCAGTAAATCTGGCCCTGCGTGACAATTTACTTTATGATTATAGTCAACTATCAAATTTAGTATATGATGTTTACGCGGTAGAAATATGGGGTGTTTCTGGTCGAAACTCAAATCTGAGTTTGACAAACGACCGCCAACTCTAATAAGATTATCTTTTAGAAACGGCTTCAATCTTTGAAGTGTGCGCCCACAAGGTTTCCCAGCCTGAAGATTAGAAAACTCATTCGAAAAATATAAAATCTGCAACTCGCGAATGACTTTATGTTCAGCGAATTCCAAGTCTGCAGCTGCTACAAACTCACGTCGAGGCAACAATCCTAGAAATCGATAAACATATACTACACAACGCAGTAGTTTAGACCATGAGGAGCAACGATTTGCCAGAGCAATAATAGGAGTTTCCTCCAGCGGGCTGCTGGAAACCAGAGCATGTTTCTTTTCTTCAGGTGGATTAGAAACCCTTGAAGGGTCAAAAGCGATCACTGGCCACTCCGACGGATCCGAAGTGATCCAAAGCGGGCCATGAAACCAAAGCGGATGATCGATGATCTGCGCGGGACTGAGTCCACGTGACAGACAATCGGCAGGGTTCTCTATGCCGGATACATGATAAAACGATTGAGAAGATATTAATGACTGAATCTTCGAGACTCGGTTAGCGACAAAGGTATCCCACCTATGTGGGGATCCATGGATCCAACATAGAGCAACCGTTGAGTCAGAAAACGCGTACACGCTCTTAATAGGTATACGGTTGTTACAAGCGGTTATTATGTTATTTAATAACTTTGCGAGCAAGAGTGCTGCGCAGAGCTCGAGCCTAGCCAAAGAGACTACTTTGCGAGGTGCAACTTTTGATTTAGCACCCATAAGATACACCTTGTGGACGTCATTGACTTTGACTAGGAAGTACACTACGCCTCCATATGCTTTTTCGCTAGCATCAGCGAAGCCGACGATGATTACTTCATTACCTCTGGTAATGCCAACGTGGCGTGAGATTTCAATTCGTTCCAATGATGATAGCTCCTCTCTGAAGCGCTTCCATGAGGAAACAATATTGTCAGGAGGTACGTCATCCCAACCGCAAACGTTTAACCAAAGCTCTTTAATGAGTAGCTTTGCAAATAACACGACTGGGGCTACGAATCCCATTAAATCCCAGATTCTAGCGACGCAGGACAAGATGGCGCGTTTTGTACACTTCTCAGCGGGTTTAAAAATTGTAATACTGAACAAGTCAGATTTGTGTGACCAATTTAAACCAAGTACCTTATGCGAATCAGACTCGTCAAATTCCTTGACGGACGAGAGCCTGTGCGAAGTAGGTATAGAGTCCAAGACAGTTTGCGAATTGCTGGTCTACTTCACGAGGTCGAACTGACCAGCCTTCATGAGCGCGATGACTTCAGCTGCTATAGATATGGCTTTCGCCTCGTCTTCTACAGAATAGACGTAATCGTCCATATATATCCCCGTTTGAAGCGTCTCATTCGCGTTGGGGAAGGTCTCAGCTTCGTCAGAAGCCAACTGTCTTGTTGTGCGGAGAGCGTGAAAGGGACTTGATTTAAGGCCAAAACAAACGCGGTTGAACTGATAAACCTTAAGTCAGGCGAAAAGCGGTAAAGAATGCGCTGGAATCTACGATCGCATTCGCGGATTCCAATGCATAAAAACATTTGCCTAATATCGGCTGAAAGCGCAATAGGAAACAATCGAAAATTAATGATTATATTGAATAAATTTCCTTGTAAATTTTGACCATTATATAAAAGATCATTAAGCGAAACGGATGTGCTAGTTTTAGCACTCGCGTTTAAAACAATACGAAGCTTGGAAGTGAGTTTATCCTCCCGAATGACTCCGTGATGCGGAATTATGTAAGATGGTTCCTCCATTTCGGGGGGTGCGGGTGAGAGGTAGCCCTTCTCTAAATATTCTCGAATTATATCATCGTAAGCTTGTTTCAATTTAGGTGAAGCAAGCATTTTGCGTTCAAGACAGAAAAAACATTTTTCTGCTAAGCGGCGCGAGTCACCGAGAGTCGATGGGTCGCCCTTAAATGGGAGCGCGACAGTATAACGACCATCGACATCGCGTGACGTAGTGCGACGATAAATATCTTCACACTCCTTATCATCTGGGCTCAGAATCGGCGGAACGTCCACCTCCTCGAGTTCCCAGAATTTGCGGATGGCGGCCTCCATGGGCTTGCCGAAACAACAATTTGAAACAGTAGTGGATGCGGGTGCGGTAGCGGGAGCGGTACCCATAATTACGTACCCTAGAACGGTTTGTAATGCGAAAGGTGCGATATTTGCGGACTCACATTGAATCTTTTGAGATAATAAGAGGTGCGGGAAAATTGATGCACCGACTAAAACGTCGATTTCTCCTGGAATGTGATATGTATCATCGGCCAATGGCAACCCCTTAAAGTTTGTGAGCATAGACACATTGACGTTGACGGTAGGCAGACGCTCGGTTACCTTGTCGACGATTAGTGATTCCATATTGAACTTTATGGCTTTATTTAGCCGCGAGTAAAATTCCAGGTGTACGGAACCTTGAATAGTCTTAGTGGTACCTCCTATACCTTTAACAATAGTGTTAGTCGCTCTTTGACGTGAATTTAATCCTAGGCGTTCGCAACATTTTCTTGAAACGAAATTACTCTGCGAAGCGCTATCTAATAAAGCGCGTATGTAATGTTCACGACCCTGAGTGTCAACCATCACAACGCGCGCGGTAGCCAACAAAACTGTGGTAGGTACATGTCGGTTATTTGCCGAAAAAGTACACAACGAGACATCATCCGTGTGGCCACTAGGCGACGTCACAGGTGCCCGTGAGCATGGGCTGTTCACATGCGACGGTGGCGCCGCGGATACTGTACTACCACTAACATCATTGGCATTTATAGTAGGCGTAGCGGGATTATTTTCGAAATGTAACATCGTGTGATGCTTAAGCTGACATTTACGGCAAAGCAAATTAGACTTACAGTCAGATACACGGTGCTTCGCGCTCAAACAGCTAACACAACACGATTGCGACTTAACAAATTTAAAACGCTCGTTAGGAGTTAAATTTTGAAAGCTCGAACATTTATACAAATGTTCATGCGCGGAGTTGCATAATGAACACCGAGGTTGAGAGGGCGCGGTAGACGTATTGATATAACTATGCGTTGATTTATGCGGTTTTGATGTCGTGTCTGTGGGACGATCGACAGTCTTCTTAACTTCCTTGGAAGTGCGTTGCAAAATTTTAAGTTGATCGCGAACAAATGTAACTAGGGTGTCGAAAGACGGAATATTAGATCCCCTATTATCTAATTCAAAGGAGCGAGCGGTTTCGGGATCCAACTTCTTCAAAGCGATATACAAAAATACTAAGTCTGACAGGTCATCAACCTTCAGGTTTTTGAGTGCTGAAACCGAAGTGACCAATTTATCAAGAAATATCTGTAAATTATTTATATGAGCGGAATTAGAAGGCTTTAACTCGAAAATTTGATCTAAATATGAAGCTGCAAGCAACCTTTTATCTTCATATCTATTTATTAAAGTCTCTAAAATAATTTTGTAGTTCTCAGCGCACGGAGTAATACCTGCGAATACCGATTGAGCCTTATTTGTCAATTTGCCTATAAAATAATGTAATTTTTCAGAGTCCGACAGGGTCGGGTTATCATGTACGACAGTTTTAAATGAAGAATAAAATAGCGGCCATGACTTAATGTCTCCATTAAATTCAGGAAGCTGAATTGGTGGCAGTTTTGGTCTGTCACGCTTGATAAAGAGTGAATTATTCTGTAATTCAGGCATAGGCTCAAGCGATTTTGCGGCGCGTTTAATTCGACAATATAAATCCTCAAAAGTAAGAAGCGGCTGGTAGTTAACCATGTATTTAGGATTTAAGCTCGATTCAATGGAATTAATTTTATCCAAAATATTTTATAAATATAAGTCCGTACGCAACCTGTCTACGGTTTCAATATCACATAAAAACGATTCTTTAATGCGTGGATCAGATAAATCTTTCGACCTATTAGCGATAGTTTGTATGCGTGTGAAAATTGTATCTCGCTTCGCGTGAAGAAGTGACAACTTGCTTTCGTCTTTCTCCATGATCAACTATGCGCGAAATAAACAACAAGAAACGAATTAATAATGCACTTTCCGGTTTGTCAGCCTGTATAATTATGCAACTGATCACCCTGTATATTGCATATGGCAACACACTTATAACGGTGACACCCTGTATTGGTGGTGCGGCGCGGTTTTATTTATATAAGTTAGTACTTTGACTTGAGTTTCAGAATTGATGACAAACTGTGCAATATTAATCCGCAATAACACCCTATTAATTAATGAGCGTAATTGCGTAAAGAAAATATATAAGTTTTTTAACCTCGATCACAACGACGAAACAAATACGTGTATCCAAACTCGTTATGTAACTAATAACTTAATTACAAAGTTTTTTATTAGAAAATTAAACTTATGTATTTTGTATTATATATATAACACATAAGTTTTGCGGTGCGGCTCATTTACAAATTGCAGCAGCTATACTTCCTATATAGGTATGTATAGTGCGGCGTGTATATACGTATATATTAACAATAGCTGCAATTATGTAAAATGACATTAGTATGTAACTGACCCATTACCTAGTGAATAGCTTTGAATTAAGCGGAGCGGGGGGTGTATTATAATAAATAGACAAAGTATCACTAGATCAGGTTTGATTACGTAGGATAATCGTATAAAACGATCATGAGACAACGAAATTAATGTTGAAAATTGTGGGAGGTAGATTTGAAATTAATTATCACTCCACTTCGATTTTCAAGTAAAACATGAATTAAGCAATAATAGTATGCTATATGAACACAATATTAATTTACTAATGCGAATATTAATATCCGAATTTGGAATACTGACGTTGATTCGTAAAAATGTTATGGGAAAAGATTGTTCGATATCCCGTTATGGAACCAAATTACTGGATTTATCCGGATCGTAATGGACCAAAAATAATGGGTGCGCGAATGGGGTTTAGAGTGGACTGTAAGTTTAGGGAATAATTACGGGATAAAAGAGGACTATTATGTAGGAAAAAATGAAGGAATGTCTCACCTCACAATGCTGCAACAGACGATCAAGTCACAACTCGTGGCTGCCTTTTCCGACGTGCGCAAATCTTCAAAAGGTCTTATTTAACACTTTTAGAGGGGCCCCTTAACCTTCTCAAACACAATTGCACAAATAATTAGTGTTTATGCGAAAAATCACTCGTATTTCGTTCGCGATGTGAATCGAGTTAGCGGTTATGTGCTTACTGCACAATTATGCGTGCGGCGCGCGCGGCTCGGAGCGGAGACTGGATGCGAGCGAGCCTAGCTAGGGATGGGATAAATGGTGCGGGGAATCGATACTATAGTGCGGCGCAACCAAAGTACATAATCACACATAGGTTGCTTGCTTTATCTTATCAACCCAATTAGAGAAAAGAAAAAAAAATAGTATGTACCAGCTGCTTCTCTTCCCGCGCAGATTCGTAAAAGCCGATCGAGAGAATGGGCGACAATCTGAGGAAACATACGCTGCGGACCTACGGTACCACTGGTCATGCCCCTTATGAAGCCCTGGTGGTATGGTGGGTCTAAAACTATATTACATATACTAATTAGAAAATAGTGTTGTGGAAAATAGTGGAAATTAGTCTATTACTAATAATAACCGTCTCATACAGATGCGGCTAGCAACCCATCACCATTTTGATTCCGTTTCCCACCATGCTAAAAGAGACTTAGGTCTTACAGACGGGGCTCGTCTAACCCGCATGGGAATAAGACGTGATAGTTTGTATGTAGGTACTGTGTCGTACAAACCGAATCAAAACTTCTTGCGAATTCTGTATTTTTTATTGCAATCATAACCAATAACTTACGGTCGCCTTCGAAAACCCGATGGGTAGCTCTATTTTGGGAGTCATCTGGAAAACGGCTGGATCCATATATTTTTCTGTCACTTCGTAAGTTGCTTTGGGCTGAAATGAAACTAACATTACATCGTCTGCTACCGTGGTCATCTACATGTTGTTTGACTTGGGTCTTCTGGGAAGATCCGATCTGACACGATACTGCTATTGCTCCAAGTTGCCAGCTTCTCGATTTACCGAGTTGGTGAAGCACTCCGTGGTGAAAAATATCTTACTTCCTACTAAAAAAAACTATATAGAAGATTAAAAGTAAACTTTGGTAGGTACGTTCTTTCAATGATCTGAAATCATCATTTGCTACATTGTATTTTCCTGTTTATTTATCACATTTCGCCATATTTATTAAGTACTTGTTTCGTTGTTTTATTTGTTACCTCTTTGTAACTTATTTTTTATTTTTTGACGAATCCTTGGCTCACCAGGCTATCTATCACAAGATGGAAAATGATCTTTTTCAGATTGACCTGGCTGGATGTCTATCTATATACTTGTTTAAATATAGTGTCATTGAGTTAGTATTCCATAACGCAGGTCTCGATCTTACTTTGGGGCTAGGTCAATCTGTGTGATTTGTCCGTATATATTTTATTAATTGTTGGACTAAACGAGACACAGAAGTTTTACGTCGTAAACTTTACAGATCATCACTGTCTATCATCATGTGTTAAAAAGGTATTTCTATAAATTGGTCGTCAATATGTTAGGTCCTCATTTGGAGGTCTTTCGAAGGGCAAATATGAATCAAATCCGTACAAGAAGTCGTTCCGATCCGCAACCACAAAATCTGGAATCGGGACTGATAAAGTCGATCGATAATTGTCATACGTATAACTGAATTGTCTTACCTGTTCGGAAACCTGTGGCTTCGAGGTGACGACGGTCTCTGAAGCTTCAATGACCACGATAGGCTTCTCCGACAGGCTGAGGTTAGGCGCTGGAATGGTGTGGATCGCACCTGTCGGTCAAACCTTTCTGAACCAAAATGCGTCCGTCTACAGCGCGACCAAGATGTCATTGTGGTATCATATCCGTGTAGGAAAATCAACTACTTAGCGTATATTTGTTCCTGAGTTTTGCTCAGCGTTCTTCTTTAGATATAGAGATTTGTAAAAGAACTTGGGAAAATGATGGGAGGTCGAGAGATTGTAGCCAAGACGTTGTAGTGAATTATTGGCTACAGCACTCCCATGCTTTTTCGCTAATCGTCACGTTAAGAAAAGACAAGGGATTTGTTTATAATTTATCATGGAAACTGACATCTTGGCTATGGCACTGTAGACGGAAAATTATAATTATGTTCGTGCAAAAGTGCACGGAAAGGAAATCGGTGACTTTGGTACTTTTATTACAGAGTTAATCTGTTTTTATAGTGTAAAAAAATACGTGTTGACAGATCCCTGATCTCCAAAGCCCTACACCAGAAGTTCCTAATGGCTAAATGGAATATTAAATGTCTATCAACCTCTGGTATGCCAAAGCGTAGATCACGTCAAAAACCGTCGTTTCTACTTCTCTAGGAAGGACCCATCACACTTTTCAAGAAAAGTAAAAACGCCAACCACTCCAGATGCTAAGGTAAATTGTTTTTAGAAAATAGAAAAACATATCTACGAAGTCAAATTCAACAGTCGTAAACAGATACCAAGTATCAGTATAGTATAAGAACAGTGTTATGAAACCGCTGGTAAATTAACCTGTTCCACCGTCAGCGTGAAGGTTTGTTGGCGCTGACGCTGCTCGGATGAACTCGTACTCCGGAGTTACCGGGGACATGGGAGGTGGCAGTCGGGCCGTGGTCTTCCAGTTTGTGGGAGGAAACGCGTTGCGCGTCGCTGGCCCGTAGTGTTTGACAGCATATCTGGAGATGAATATTTCAAAATTAATGAGTCTTACTCTCTTTCGAAAAGTGAACACCCAAAACTGACCAAAAATTTAGTGGAGACTAAAAAGGACCTGATGGTGATGATATCTATTGGCTCACATTTAGGACAACCGTAGGTATACCGTCTCTACGATCTAGCCGTGTTTAGATAATTAGGGAGATGATATTTTTTTCGTTGTGCTATATAGGTAAACTTCCAAAATCATGACCTGAAGACGGACGGAACTCGTGATTCGGTTGAAGATGGCTATGCATATTTTATGTACTTATAATTATTTGGTATCATACCTATGAGGTTGATTCCTGTACACGACATATGGTGCCCGATGTGACGCTGCTTGGACAAATCTTGGTGGATACGGCTGCCGTTGCAAGTTCACTCCTGGTCTGAAGACGGACGGCCCTCTGATCCGGTTGACGGTGGCCATTCGACTGTAGTACGCTGCGTGAGCCAGGGAACACAGGGTGAGGTAGATATGCAGCTGTGGAAACAAAAATAAAAATTGAGGTTGGCATAGAAAAATCATAATAACAGGCAAACCTGTTTTTGGTAAGTACCTAGCTACGTACGTACGTAATATGGGGACTCGATTTGCTACCAGAAAAGGTTAGGTTGGGTTAGAACTGCGACCCTGTCAGAAAGGACTTGCTACCAGAAAAGTAGGTTAGGTTAGGTTTGAACTGCGATCCCACCAGAAACGAATCGCTATCAGAACGAGTAAAATTGTATAATAATGTGTTTAACAGGAGTTAACTATGCGACGTATAATATTATGCTTAAATGCTTTAGTAATGTTTTTCCTAAATATGATTATGCTTAAAATATCATGCGTACACTGTTATGCGTGGGAACGTTATACTTAAAAAAATTATATGCCCAAAAACAGTTTGCCATGTTACATTATGGCTTAATAGATAGGGAATTTGTAATATGTACATATTAACCTATTTTCGAATAAACTTACTGAAAACTTCAATAAAATGAAAATTCATGGTCTACTTTTGTCTAAGAATCGTTTTATGTAATGAAGTAACAAGTAGCAGTTATATATTTTTAACAAAGTCACGTAAAAAGTCGGCTTCTGGCCGACATGTTTCGATCGCCTTTATCAGTCCCGATTCCAGATCTCGTGGATTACGGATCGGAACGACTTCGTGTACAGATTCGATTCATAGTTGCCCTTAGGAAAACCTCCAAATGATGTCCTAACATATCGGCGAGTAGGTAGCGGACTTTGTACGCGAGTAACCTGTCGTTGCGTATTTTAACAATGTTTGTAATCTTTTTTTATTTTATTTTAAATAGGCTTACTCATGTTTGTTTTAAAGTTTTAATCATTTAATTTACCTCACTAGAGAAACCTTACCTACACTGCAGCAAGGGACATGCTGAAAAGTAAATTTTTATGTTTACTACGAACGCAGATTACTTAATAACAATGAGTCAAGGCTTATGGCCCTAGTAGTACAGAGAGGGTCGTGCTCCTGTAGTGGAGACTAAAAAGGACCTGATGATGATGATGATGATGAAGACTTATTATGTTAGTAGGTACACTAACTAGTTCTGTACCCCGTAGCAGATCAGTACCTATGTAGAACGCATTTTCCAAATGTAAAAAAAAGGTATTCTAACCAGTAGATTTTGTTTAGAAAAGAACAAACGTAGAATATACCAGCTGCTTATCTTCCTGTGGAGACCGAAAAACTAATCAAAGGAATGAGCAAAATCTGAATGTTATAAGGTGACGCGGCTAGCAACCTACTACCTACCACTATTTTGATTCTCTTTTCCACCTACTCGCCAACATGCTAAACGAGCTTTTAGGTCTTACAAACCTATGTCATGTCTACCGCGCAAGGAAAGATATGATAGTACCTAATGTATATAATAAACTATAATAAAATGTATATAAAAATGTATACTAAATATATTAGCCGTGTGGTATCCGGCAGAGTAGAATAGGACCACTCCAAGTCTTCCCGTGGATGTCGTAGAAGGCGACTTAGGAAATACAAGCTAAACAAAGCTTATAAACATCTAAGACACCTCTCCGATCCGTCTGGCCAGCGTGGAGAGTGTAGGCCAAGTCCTCTGGCTGCTCTGGCCAAGTATGGCCCTAGTAGTACAGAGAGGGTCGTGCTCCTGTAGTGGAGACTAAAAAGGACCTGATGATGATGATGATGAATGTATATAACAAGGTATGTGCTTTTGATAGAGTTGACGTAAGTATTTGGTAAAAATTATAAAATCAATCGTGGATAGATTCGAAAAACATACCCCTATATTAATCTTATCATGGTTACCGCCCTGTGTTTGTAAGTTTGTTCCCACCAGCTCCGAATACTCGACACCGATACCACGACAAAAAATTACCGAGTATCGCCTCGAACTTGTACCAAGACCGGTCCGCCATTTCTCTAAGAAAACAGTTCTCAGTAAGCGCTCCCACAACCGATACTTACGAGTACATTATTTACAGGTTTAGCGAACCTAATTGTACCTATTACAAGTTACGGCGGTAGGTTACATAGGCACAGTTATGTTGATATAAACTATAATTGCTCTCTTTCTTTCTATAACTTAGACGGCAGCAATTATCTTTTTTAGGGTTCCCGTACCCAAAGGGTAAAAACGGGACCCTATTAATATCGCTCCGATGTCCGTCTGTCTGTCTGTCTGTTCGTCTGTCATCAGGCTGTATCTCATAAACCGTGATAGTTGAAATTTTCACAGATGATGTACCTATTTCTGTTGCCGCTTTAACAACAAATTCTAAAAACTAGAATAAAATAAATATTTAAGGGGGCTCCCATACAACAAACGTGATATTTTTGCTCAATATTCATAACGGCAACAGGTAGAAATATTCACAGAACATTTCGTTATATATGCACTTTAAAAATAAATTATTAAATAAAAATAAAATTAATATTAAAGGGGGTCTAATACAACATAACCCTATATACGGTACGGAACCCTTCGTGCGCGAGTCCAACTCGCACTTGGCCGGTTTTTTATGATATAGGACGGCGAAACACTAAGCGTCACCTGATGGTAAGTGATCACCGCTGCGGCATGACAGGAGCGTTGCCGGCCTTCAAGGAGTTGGGGAAAGGAAATGGGAATAATGGGACTCCGTCTCTATCACTCACTCAACGAAGCACAGAATCAGTAAGCTTCTACTTAAACGTTAATTTTCTGTGAGAGTGTCGGACTTCCCCGGACGAGCCGGCCTATTCATGCTAGCAAAAATTAACTTTGCCGTAAGCATGGTAGACCACGACTAAATTTTCACCCAGCAGTAGACGGAAAACTTGAGAAATAGTTATTATATTTGACTATTGTGTCTCATTGTTAACATCCCATCTACTCTTAATAAAATAAGAAATTAAATATGGTGAAAAAATTTCATGCGGGCGGGACTTGCACCGGCTTCTTTCTTAATTTATTACGAGTATATCAAAATAGCATTGTGAATGCAAAATAAAACACTAACAGATGCAGTGCGGCGGAGGCGCGCCACAAGCGGCGCAGATTCAAAACAACAGAATATTAACCTTAATAGTATGTAGCATAAAGTCTATTTTTGTAGTGCGCCCGGCGCCATCATGCGGCGCGACGCAAAGAGTATTACTAGGTTTAATATTCTGTTGTTTTGACTCTGCGCCGCTTGTGGCGCGCCTTCGCCGTATTGCATCTGTTAGTTACTTGCTTTAGGGTGTATCCTGCAGAGATGCCCAGCCTTACTTGAGCTTGACTGCCTTCCTACCAAGTCTATAGTTTGGTCTTGGACTGAATGTTGGTATTTCGATCTTGATTCGTTAATTTAATATCCAGCATATTTGAAATAGTAAGAGTGAATATTATCAACCATAGCTGACAGAAAGCATGCGATGGTATTCTTGAAGGTGAGGTAAATATTGAAATAGACAAGTGATAGGCTCGAGTGTTGCGTGAAGACTATACTTTATTCACCACCCCAACTCCTTGACAGCTCCGTGGCGCAGTGGTTAACACGCCAGCCTGCGACATGGGGTGCCCGGGTTCGATCCCCGGCCAGATCAAGATGGAAAATGATCTTTTTCAGATTGGCCTGGGTCTTGGATGTTTATCTATATATATATATTTGTTATAAAATATAGTATCGTTGAGTTAGTATCTCATAACACAAGTCTCGAACTTACCTTGGGGCTAGCTCAATCTGTGTGATATGTCCGTATATATTTATTTATTATTATTATTATTTATTTTATTGTGCAACCTATAAATATATTACTACCCATCACTATTTTGATTCCATTTTCCACCTACACGCCCTTCCAACATGCTAAATGTGGCCATAAATAAAGTCTTACAGACTTGGGCTCTGTATACCCCGGAAGGAAAAAGACGTGATACTATGTATGTATGTAGATATGTATAAATATCTTAAACTAGTTTAACTACCTACATTACAATAAACTACAGGAGTTCCGAACACTGATCACCCATAAATCTCAAGCGCAGCCTTCCAGGTGACTTTTAATTACTTAAACTCTGCGATGACTATAAGACTCTGATGTTAAGGAAACCCACGGGTACTTTTATCCTCTGTGGTTACAAGAGTGGTCTGCCATTTCTCTGAGAAAACAGTTCCCAGTAAACGTAACCGATACTTACGTTATTACCTGTCTGGCGAACCAAATTATGGCTATTACGACTACGTGACATGCGCGTTATACGGTAAGGTACTTTCTGTTACATTTTCCAAGAATGTTGTATGTTTAATTGATCATGCGAATGTATTGACCCCAGAGTCTCTATATATTTGTACGCGTTGTTTTGTATGTATTTTTACACGACTGTCCCGAAAAAGTAGTATAAGATTTTCAGAACACGTTTTTTGTATGGTTCCTTTAATTTATCATCAGGTCTTTTTAGTCTCCACTGCAGGAGCATGAGACCTTCATGTTCCTTTAATTTTTTATTTTATTTTGTTTTAACAATTGGAATGAACATATGTACACAGTCTGTTAAAATTTCAAATTTATACCTATTACCCTTCAATAGATGTCTATGTCATACGGACAGACGGACATAGGAGGCTTAGTAATAATGTTCGTAGTATCTTTTCGCACCGTTTAAGTACAGAATCCTAAAAGGCATTTTTCGACGTAAAATTAAATACATACAATGTTATTAGTTAAAACATACAATTTAAAATTATTAGTTCAAGAAGTGGCCGTTTTAGTTAGTGTCTAGATACAACGCATAAGCAGGTAATGCGTATTAGTTATTTTCACTTACGTTTTTTTAAATAATAATTAAGACATTTAATGTACTTTAAACATAGTAATAATCAATATCTCTCTTGGAATTCTCAGACACTCGTGCATTCGACTTGATCATGCAAGAAACTGCGGTGAAACACCTCGTCACGGACTATTGCGGTCGAAAACGACAGTTTACTGGCCTTTGCACATGTGAAGTGCAACGTTTGAGTCAATAACATCTATAAGAACATAGTTATGCCTTGCTACCGGCAAAATTAAATTTTTGCTAGTAGCATGAATGGGCCGGCTCGTCCGGGGAAGTGCCACACACAGAAAACCAACGTTTTTAAGTAGTAGCTTTACCGCTTCTATGCTTCGTTCGGTGAGGGAGAGCCGGAGGCCCATCCTCCCTCTCCCCATTTCCTCCTACTCATGTCTTCCCCCATATACTTATTCCAACTCCTTGAAAGGTCGGCAACACTCCTGTCACCCTGGTGTTACAGTTATCCATGGGCGACAGTGATCGCTTCCCAATAGGTGAATCTCTTGCTAGTTTGCCGTCCTATATCATAAAAAAAGGTTCATTTCTGGATAAATTAGTGGTATGGCTTGAAGTATGGCTTCAACATTCCAATGGAAGAAAATAAACAAAATGTGTAGGTACACTTCTTAGCTGTTAGCTAAATGTTCAGGGTCGACCTCGTCGAACGTACGGCAATCAGATTGCAGACGTTCTTAAAAAAGCAGCTGTTCGAAGTACCCGAAACCGTAGAGCATGTATGAGGAGAGTAATGAGTGTAGAAGAAGCTAGTGATATATGTCAGGATCGTAGCAAGTGGAGATCTATAGTCTTTGCCTACCCCCATGGGAAACAGGCGTGATAATATGTATGTATATGTATGTACTTCTTAGCCATATGACTTGGTCAAAATATACTTATTTGGATCACTAGTAGTTACACTTCTGCCAGAAATAGAGTTCTGTATGTATGTCGTAGATTGTACGTTGATGTCATTTGGAGAAAATGCGCTGTGCAGTTTGTTGTCGCTTCTTCTGCACTCCGCCTAGGAAGCGGCGTAAACTTAGCTCTAAGTGAGTTATTGACGTCAACAATAATAATGTTGTAAATAATAAGGAATATGTAATTTAACGTTCACCAAATCTTACGGTGAATAAAATATTTGGCTTTGACTTGACTTTGACTCTGATTTTGGTAGTTCTGGCATTGTAAAGGTCCTGGCCAGATGGCTGGACTCGTTAAGCAAGACCTTGCGAAAGATGCATCTTGTTCTGGAGAGCGTTAACATTTGGACAGCCGATTTCCGAGCCCACCAGTACAAATTGTCCTCGCTTCTCCCCATTCGAGTTCGGAGTTTGTTTAACGACTTCTATACAGCGTGTGTAGCCGTGTGGTGTCCGGCAGAGTAGAATAAGACCACTCCAAGTCTCCCCATGGATGTCGTAAGAGGCGACTTAGGAAATACAAGCTAATCAAAGCTCATAAACATAAATGAGACCTCTCCAACCCGTCTGGCCAGCGAGGAGACTGTAGGCCAAATCCTCTTTCTGCTCTGGCCAAGTATGGCTCCGGTAGTACAGAGAGGGTCATGCTCCTGCAGTGGAGACTAAAAAGACCTGATGATGATGATGATGATACAGCGTGTAACATAATCAATGACGTTCCCGTGGAGACGTGACTCAGCCCGTCAAAATGAACAACTTTTCCTATTCTCATTTCATTCATAGCAAAACACTTATTGCGTTGAACATTTTTCAATAATATACATTCACTTAATTAGGTACATTCAAATATTTATACAAACAAGAAATAAATTTAATTAAAATAAAATAGAATTATAACAAAAGAATCAATCGCAAGTCAAAGTTCAATAAAATTAAAGATATATAAATACGATAATCACAAATTATTCTATATAAAGTAATGTCACAATATTTGTCAAAATTAGTAATTTATAACCTGCAGTCCTTATCCCCGATATATTCGTCAAAAGAGTAATAACATTTTTTTAACAGGAAACGTTTAAGTGTTATTTTTAAGGTAGATAACCTGCTGATGGTCTTTAATTCTAATGGGAGCTTGTTATAAAGACGTATTGCCTGGTAGCGAGCACTATGCTTGAAAACTTCTAATTTAGGCACGTCCTCTGGCTGCTCTGGCCAAGTGTGGCCCTGGTGGTGCAGGGAGGGTCGTGCTCCTGTAGTGGAGACTAAGAAGGACCTGATGATGATGGGGCCAATAATGCGGGGAACTAAAAAAAAATTACATTTAATACAAACGTGTTCGGCTGGCCAGGCAATAAGTATGAAAAGGTCAAAAAAAAGTTCCCAGCATTGGTCCCATTGGAAAAGTTGTTCATTGTAATTGGTTGAGTCAACCCTTCACGGGAACGTCGTTGGTTATGTAACACGCTGCATATGTTAGTATAATGTTATCTTTTTGCTTTCGGCTTTCAGGGAATTTCAGATAATGGACTTTGATGTTGAGAATACGCAAAAAATGTTTGTACTGATGAGCATACTTGACATTTTATATCGTTTGTTAATTAAGGTACCTTAATGATCCTTTAAAGTTGGGTGGGCAAAACCATTTTGCAAAGTATGAAAATACCATAATCTAAATATAAAAAAGCCACCAAACAAAGTTCTCACGCCACCCGTAATAAGAGCTTGGTCACTACCAAGCTCTTATTACGGGTGGCGTTTTTAATTTAAATTCGTGACGTCACTACGTCACGAATTTAAAGGCATTTCAGTAACTTTTACGACTGAAAGAGTTTTTTTTAGAAATGTATTTCTTTTACCAATGTGTTTCTTTTTGCATGATCTTACCATATGTTTATAATTTAGTGTTAAAAAGACTAATCATATCAAAGCAGGGGGCGTCAACCCTATCATATGATAGGCGCCTGTCGCATATTTATTCATTACTAGCTTTCGCCCGCGGCTCCGCCCGCGTCAATGTCGATCCCTCGGGAATAGTACTTTTTCCCGGGATAAAAGGTAGCCTATGTCCTTCTCCATACTCCAGAGACCTTGTATGCAAAATTTCATGATTATCGGTTCAGTAGTTACGCCGTGAAAGCGTAACAAACAAACAAACAAACTCACTTTCGCATTTATAATATTAGTTAGGATCATCAGTTCAGCTTGAAAAGTCCACTACTAGACAAAGCCTCCCATGAAATGAAAAATCCTTGGGAGAGTCCAAGGATTTTTCATCTATTTCGCAAAATTAATTGCAATATCCTCCCATGGACCGAATAATCCTTGGGAGAGCCCAAGCATTTTTCATTTTATGGGAGGATATTGCCATACTCATCACTTTTGGGTTGAGATAGGTAATGGGTTGGCGCAGTTTCTTTGCCTTGTGCTTCCGACGCTGCTGCCCATTAGAAGCATTGTTTAGCTAGGGAAGGATAGGAATTTGTTGAATTTGGGAAGGGAATGAAGGTATTGGGATAATACACGCTGATACATAGAGGAGAAGTAAGTGCCAGCTCGGGAGGCCGGGCGTGCTGATGTAATGTACCTGTAACCACCTGCCAAGTAATGAGGATGATACCCCTGTCGTATTAATATGCGTTGGTGGTACTTTGGTAATCTAAATAGGTTACCAAAATACATAGACATACTGATGGTGACGAGGATATCCCTACTAATATTATAAATGCGAAAGTGAGTTTGTTTGTTTGTTTGTTACGCTTTCACGCCGTAACTACTGAACCAATCATCATGAAATTTTGCATACAAGTTCTCTGGAGTACGGAGAAGGACATAGGCTACCTTATACTACCGTATCCCGGGAAAAAGTACTATTCCAGAGACATTGACGCGGGCGGAGCCGCGGGTGAAAGCTAGTTCACCATATTTTATCCTGACATGTTTATGTTGATGTTGAAATGTGATTGGGCGTCAGCCGTATGCCATCAGAACTTTGGGCTGGATTTCTGTCAGCATGAATCCCAACAAATGGACACCGGCGACCTGGAAGACCTCGGCGGAGATGGCGGGACGACTTGGATGCGTACTGTAAAGACTGGCCAACCAAAGCTCGGAACAGAGAAGAGTGGAAAGCAGAGAGGGAGACCTTTGCCCAGCAGTGGGATTTAAAAGGCTTATAATAACTAGTGGTTCTGTGAGAACAGTAGACCTCGCGAGCCCTTACAACCAAAACCCACATTTGCCCTCCAGTGCTCTAAAATATATCTGCTGCTGTTATGCTAATTGACTAAAGGATGATTACCTTCAGTTACGACGTCACAGTTACTACGCACCATTTTCATACCTTGTCATACCATAGATTTGTATTTACGACATCATACTGAATGCACTAATACAAAAAAATATACAGAAAATCGATTTCAGACAACTTTTGGGCAAATTGCCGACTATAAACACGTTCAAGTTAATCATATAAAAAAGTTGTTCAGACAAAAACGTTGCGTCGTAATAAGAATAACAAAAAATTCTAATGACATTTTTGAATTTTTTTTCAAATAGCTTTGCTATGAGTTTTTTTTAAGTTTCGGACCCCCATTATTCAACCAACGGATATCGTCGATAAACTGTGTTGAAATGAAACCGACGCTAACCGATTACTATATCTATCAAAAAATTTACGGAACTGACCGTTTAGACTAATGGATAGTGTCAGTTTTGCAAAGAGAAACCAGGATAAGTATGCGGCGGGTCATCAGACTTCACTTTAATCTACTGGTTTCTAGTACCATTAGCGGGTATCACTTGTCATGAACATAATTGCTTGCTCTCACGGAGCTGCTACGAATTTATATTGTTTAAATTACTATTATTGATACTGTGATTGAATTTAATTTTACCTTATAGTAACTTCATCCTAATAGTATGTAGATTGTGACACGAGGGTCTAACAGAATACTTTTTGGTAACTGCCTCCGTGGTCCAGTGGATAAGGCGTTTGCCTGTAGACCCGGGGCTCGTGGGTTCGATTCCCACGGGAAGCATACTTTGTTTAGTTGTTTCCAGTTTGGTTAAGACATTGCAGGCTTGAATCACCTGATTGTCGGATAATAAAGATGATTCTGTTCTTCGGAAGGCACGTTAAGCCGTTGGTCCCGGCTGCAATCTGGTAGTCGTCAAAGGAACTACGTCAGAGGCAGAGAGGCGGTTGCGAAGAACTCTGACACCAGGGTGTGCATGGTCGATTGACCGTGTCACCTACACGAAATGATGATGATGATGGTGAGGGCAATATTTTGAATCCAGAGTGGAACGAAGATTCTAAGGTATACTACTGACTGAAGCCAGAGATTCAGTCAGTAGTCCAGAATTTAGTCCCGTCCCGAGGTGACACATTCTGCTTTTCATCTCCCTCTATGAGAAAAACAATATTTCTTTTCATTCCCACGGGACTAAAAAATGTTTGAATTGTGAATTAAAAAACGAAATAAAAAAGTGTTTTAGACCTTGTATGCAGGCCACCGCGCTTTGTTTTTTGAACAGACGAGATGAAAAAATATTATAATCTTAAACGTGAGTTTAAGCTGTAGCCACTGATTATCGTGATTACAGCGTAAAAGTGTTATTATTGTGCATAGACGTTGCCAAAAGTACGGAGAAGGCCTAAGATACTTTTTATACCGGAAATATATTGTGTCCGAGGGAATTACACTTACGAGTGAAGACGCGAGCAAAAACCCTACAGGAAGTTGAGCTCTCATAAAGTAGAAATTCCTAAATGTAGAATTTCCCAGAGTGTTGGGTTTTTATGGTTTTAAAGTGCATTCTTGTTAGTGTTAAATTTTTGACGTGAAAAAGTGCCTTTGACGTGAAAGAGTGCCTGAAAAGGCCTATTTTCTGAATAAATCTTTGAATCTTTGGCCCGGTCTTTACTTGATTTATCAAGTAAAGACCGGGCGATTAGGTACCTACTTACCTACCTACTTTACCAAAATGACCACTTTCCCAAAATGACCACCTTTTCATAATGGCTACTGCTTTTCCCAAAATGGCCACTTTCCCAAATGACCACTTTCCCAAATGACCACTTTTTCATAATGACTACAGCTTTTCCTAAAATCGGGTCACCTATGTGCTTTTTTTGACAGACTTCAAAACAAGTAATTAGGTTATCAATTCGACTCATATGTAGTCTTTATTATTTTAATGAAAAAGTATGTACCTAATAATATCAGAATTGCATAGTTTTTATACATGTTAGTCTATCTATACAAAAATCGAATTGCAAAAGATCTTTCTCAGTTACACTACCTTTAGTCTAAATTAGAGAACAGTACTTTTATCAAAATAGGTACAGTATTGATGCTTCGCTCCTATTGATCGCAGCGTGATGTTTTATAGCCTTAAGCCTTCCTCAATAAATGGACTATTCAACGCAAAAAGATATTTTCAATTTGTACCAGTAGTTCCTGAGATTAACGCGTTCAAACAAACAAACAAACAAACTCTTCAGCTTTATAATATTATATTAGTATAGATAATAATTTTGCCCATCATGCGGCCTCAGAGGCTACCCCGTTATTTGCCATTTACAGTTCATCTTATGTGTGTATTTAGGGTTTTAAACACCCCATCTTCTATGGTCTGGAATCTTGTTGTTTGTGTTGTTTTTTTTTGAGAGTGTAAGTGGCAAACACTGGTGTCAGTGTCATCTTAGCAAAGTACCTATAACTTGTTGCGTATACACCGACTTTACCTAACGTTAGTTTCAATAATTTCCTAGCGAGTAGCACATTGTGTTTTGCTGTGATCAAAATTTTCAAGAACGGTGGGAACAAGTCGAAATTTTTGCGTGTGCGGGAATTATTGAGAAATTCTCGAGAATTATGGAAAATTTCTCGCAAATTTCCAAGAAAAGGAATTAATGAGAACATAGAATTTCTCTCCGGCACATCACTATAGCACACAGCATGTTCCGTGCGATAAATAAAGCAGAACAGTAACGGGGCTCTCAGTCTGATTGCTGAGGAGAAAACAGTATGTTACAGCCATAACCATAACCCATAAATGTTTGAACTAGAATTTTACAAGAGCGCTATGATGCTGATAACGAGGAGCACGATGGCCTAGAGTACTGTTCTATAATCTGGGATCCCTATGAAAGTACCTATGCACTTATGGTGGAAAAAATTCAGCGAAGATTTGCAAGATGGCTCTACAGAAGAAAATACGCGTACTATCCGTACCTCTTTCCATCTATGTTTGTCTCGGGGATGGTAGAGCTCAATACATTAATCTTTCGAAGAAAACTGCAACTCCTTGTCCACTATTACCTATTACTAAATAATAAAATAAGTAACGAGTGTGCACTCGGACAATTGGGGCTTCGAGTTCCCATGCGATGGCACCAGAGAGGTGGCGCAGTAGCGGAGCCACGAAGACGACCCCGCCTTTTTACTCCGGGTATTGTTCGCACGGTGTACGCGAAAAATGCTCCTACGGCCAGAGCCCTGCAGCTACTCGGTGACATGCTCGTTCAGTGCAATGACTTAGATCTGTTTTATGATCCACTACATGTATTTATTTGTAATGTCCTAGCATATTTGAATTTTTGTAATTTTATTATTTAATTATTTGATATGTCTTTTTATATTTTATTGCTCATCTTTGCTTAAAAATTTATTTGATTTCATATTATTATTGTATTTTACTTTGACATCTAATTTCTAATTTTATTACTATATTGACTAGCATGCAGATGTATTGGTGTTATGACTGTAAATCTGTATGTGTTGATAATAAATAAATAAATAAATAAATAGAGGGCGTGAGGATTAGTGCTTACGCATGTTAAGTAACCCTGGGCGTAGTCCCCTCTGGGATGGGTGACTGCAAGTGGCATAAAAATATCCCGAGCTCCTCCGTGTTTCGGAAGGCACGTTAAGCCGTTCGTCTTGGCTGTCATCATTGATAGCAGTCGTCAAGCTATGTGAGATGCCTTTAGGCAGCTTGAAAAATCTGTCACCAGTATAATTCGTCGGTCGGGACATAAGCTCACGCACACATTAAATATGCATGCAATTTTCCTCTGTTCGAAGTACAAACTCTCATCATCATCATTTCGAGTAGGTGTCACGGTCAAACGACATGGACACCCTGGTATCAGATTTTCTTGGGAACCGCCTCTCGGCCTTTAACGACTACCAGATGGTAGCCAGGACCAACGGCTTAACGTGCCTTCCGAAGCACGGAATCATCTATAATTTCAGACAATCAGGTGATTCAAGCCTGCAATGTCCTAACCAAAATGGAAACAACTAAACAAAGTATGCTTCCAGTAGGAATCGAACCCACGACCCCCGGGTTTACAGGCAAACGCCACTGGACCACAGAGGCAGTCAAACTCTTACAACTATTAATTGATTACCTTTTACTAAAAATTCGGCGTCACTTGTTCTTGTTACGCCCTCCGTGCCCAGTCTATATTATTCCTAGGTCCATAGTACAGTTAATATCTTAGTCGTATGTTATAGTATATGTTTAGTCCTATATACATAACCCGTTGATGTACTAGCTTACTGGATGTGAAACCTAGGGCAACCGGTCTGTCTACCGTTTATGCTGTCTTCGAAGGTCTGTGTTAACGATACGACGATGGCGATACATGGTTGATGAGGTTAAGCAGTTCTCTCAACATAGGTAGTAAGAAAAGAAAATCAAGATGAATGGAGTTATAGTTTGATATGTTTGAATAACTTCTATATCTGGATAAACTTAAGGTAGTCTTATCTGTTCATCGAGTGGCATCGAGGGCCAAAAAGATTTGAACGTTAAAATAAAAACGTTTTAAACGTTTTTACACGGAGAAATATGATCGTTCTGGACTCTGACTGGGAACTCATAAATTTTTTTGACGTTCCCATGCTAATTGACCGGGCGGCCGAAATTTTTTGTATAGAACAGCCCATTTTTTTTTGAGTTCCCAGCATTGGTCCCATAGGAAAAGTTGTTCATATCGACGGGCTGAATCACCCCTTTAGTCCAGAACGATCAAAATTTTACCGTGTATTAAGTCAATGTGCCATGCAATACAGTCAACTTTACTACTGGGACCCACCACGAAAACGAAGATATTATTTTTGCATACATTATGTAAACTTTTGTAAAAAAAAAAAAAACTATAACAGAAAATCTGTTGTTCTGTGATAAAATAAGAAAATAGTTCCGAGTTGGTTTCATAGTAAAAGTTGGTGGTATTAATGAGTACATTAACCTTTTAAGTGTTTAATAACGTAGTACATAACGTTAACATATTAATTTAAGAAGATTTTCGGAAGACCTTGTTCCATTATTAATATCACTGCTTATAACATAACTACAACGACATATTTTTTAATATATGAGGAGCCCAGTGCGCGTGACCATTATTTGCGCTTGCGCATGATAAGCAACCCCGGGTGCAGTCCCCGCAGTGATGGGTGACCACAGGTGGCATACGAATATCTCGATCACCTCCGTGCTTCAGAAGGCACGTTATGCCGTTGGTCCCGGCTATTATCATTGAATGTCTGACACCAGTGTTGGCTACCTACACACGAAAAACTAATTATGAATGTCAATAATTTAATTAACAATTAATTACCCTATTGAGCGCCATTGTCCACTTTAGTTGCAAAACGGTCGCGTAACTGTGACGCCGTTGAGAACTAAAGTTATCACAATTTGTACCAGCCTGGCGTCGGGGGTGAAGTAACGTAAACAAGCGCTGGCGTACAAAAGGTTAATAACACGGACTCAGGTTGGCCTTAAGACGGCCTTGCTGATAAACCCGTACTAGTTGTAATGACTTTCTCTCATTTGAATAAGGATTCATTCATAATCCAGATTCCATAAACAAAGTAACTAATCACTGATGGAAGATATGTACTCGACTGAGTTGAATATTCATGGAAAACGAAAGTCCTTGAGCTGGTACTAGGGTTTTGGGTTCGACGTCCGACTTAGTCAAAGCGAAAATGATCTTTTTACCAAAGGATAAAATTAAATAACCCATGTTTTCGCAAGCTAAATGGATACTAAAATGTTTGTCTTAAGTATTTTTTTGTTTGTGATTTACGCGAGTTTTCTATGCCTTACAATTAAATTTTTATTACAAGTACTAGTTTTGCAAACTGTTACATAGATTGAACAAAACTAACTGATTTTCGGCGACTTAGTCCTCGTTAATTATAGCCTATGTTACCTACTGGTAGCTTTTTATTAATGAAAGAAATATGAAAATCGGTTCATTAGTTTATGGATTCCGTGCTCAATTATTTTATGGTTAAAAGTTAAGCAACATATAAAAGAAGGGAATAAATGAATATAACGTAGTATTAAAAAAGCGCACGAAATTTAGTAGATACGTAGTCTAAACTAAACTAACACTTATTGTGTTAGTTTAGTTAAATTTAACTTATCAAATTACCCTTTTTTTATTGTGTTAGTTTAGTTTAGACTGTGTTTTAAAATTGGTGTGCTTTTTTATTTATATCAAACGTAATTATAAATTTACAATATAGCTTTCCTTAAGGACTAAAAATAGTATACGAAGTAGATATTTTACTCTTAAATAATTATTTTAAGTGTCAGCATAGGGATAGGATTTGGAGTCACTGTCAATCACTAATTTAAAAAAAAGGCAATGGCGGCTCTATCATAAGTCTATGTCTTATAATATGACAAAAAAAGATTTATTAATACTAAAATTACCTTTAACATTTTGCTGTTTTTGATGTCTCCAATTAATATCACAAGTCACAAAAGAAACCACCAGTCAATCCTCACATATTTATTCAACACTTATAAAAACACACACTATTTCAAAATATAAAAAATAATTAACAAACTATGTAAATATTAATAAATTAATGTTAAGAATCAAAACTAATCAAATGTTAATTATGGTTAATGCAATTCAAAAATAGAATGTTCGTTTGAAATTGTAACCGTTAAGACAGAACGTCAGTTGGCCGCGTCAACGGCGGCGGTCTACTAGATATGACGCAAAATAGGTCACCTTGGCTCTTATATCAGCCCCCACTGAATAGGCTTTAACGCAGAAGTTACCGATAAAATGTAAGTAAGGGCTGATATATTAAATCCTACGTTGATTATGGTTGAATAATATGTTTATGCCAGAGATTAGACATATTTGCCGCCCTTACTTTTTTATATCAATTGTGTTTTTCGGGTTCCGTATCCAAAGGGTGAAAACGGGACCCTATTAAAATAGCTCCACTGTCCGTCTGTCTGTCTGCCTGTCTGTCCGTCTGTCACCAGGCTGTATCTCATTAAGCGTGATAGTTAGACAGTTGAAATTTTCACAGATGATGTATTTCTGTTGCCGCTATAACAACAAATACTAAAAAATAAATAAAATAAATATTTAAGGGGGCTCCCATACAATTAACGTGATTTTTTGATTGTTTTTGCTCGATATTGATAACGGCAAAGGTAGTAGCTTGAAACATTCACAGAATATTTAGTTACCTATATATTCACTTTAAAAATAAAATTTATATTAAAGGTGTGCTCCCATATAACGGTACGGAACCCTTCGGCGCGAGTCGGGTTTTTTTTATACAAGGACTTTCAGCTAGGGAAACTATTTTAAGGATTTTATTATTATTATTTGTCAGGGGCCTATAAAAAGTATGAAAGTATTTATGTAGGTATGGGTTATACCATATGCGAAACTGCGAAAGGCATCTTATTATTATCACCTAGACGTTGGTTAAACAGAACTAATACTTACTGCCGTTTTTACAAAGCAACCCGATTTGGAAGTCCATCTGATAAAATATTATTTCATGTTGAATTTCTTGAAGTACCGTGTTGTTGAACGGAGTCTACTTACTATTATAGGCATTTCAATCAAAATACTTCCTATCCCACTCCAATACCTCTCCGGCTCCGAATAGCCAAAGATATCCCACTCTCCGCTTACCACTTGCACATCCCCTCGCACTTGCCACCAAAATAGAGAACGAAGAGTAGAATTGGCTCCGATAATACTGATCGCCGGGTGACTCGCATACAGAATAGGCTCTCCTGAGGGTTCCTGCTCTCCAAATTCTTTTGCCAGTGTTTTTTTTATTGGTCCTTCATGATATGCATATAATCGCGGCCCATCAGGCAATATGAGAGTTTTCTGCCTCTCCAAGCCTTGCGCACATAGGCAATGCCCAAAGCTGAACTCTGTCTTTCCTAGGGGCTCTTTGGTGATGTTGCCTGTACAGGTTGAGCCTCAATCGTTCGGTGAAATATAGGAAAAGCATTGTATGACTAGCTTTCGCCTGCGGCTCCGCCCGCGTCACTGTCGATCCCTCGGGAATAGTACTTTTTCCCGGGATAAAAGGTAGCTTATGTCCTTCTCCGTACTCCAGAGAACTTCTATGCAATATTTCATGATGATCGGTTCAGTAGTTACGGCGTGAAAGCTAACAAACAAACTCACTTTTGCATTTATAATATTAGTAAGGATAACACTGGGTACATATTAAAATCCCAAAAAACATAACACCTTTATTTAAAATGCCCGAAATACCCGAACTCAAAATACCTTAAGATTTAAAATACCTGAACCGATTACACCTTACTGTACAATGCCAGAATTCGAAACACTAAAACATTATAATGTCAGATTTTTAAAATACCAAACCTTTAAATATTAAATTTTCAATTAACCTTACATTACAAGTCCAAAATATGGAATGCATAAAATAAATAACCCAACCTAACCTAACACTCGTATTCTGGTAGCAGCTCGATACTGACGGCGATTTGTTTTCTTTCTGGTGGGGTCGCAGTTCTAACCCAACCTAACCTACTATTCTGGTAGCAACGTCACCACCACGTCAGAGGTCGAGAGGCGGTTCCGAAGAACTCTGACACCAGGGTGTGTATGGTTAATTGACCATGTCACCTACACGAAATGATGATGATGGTAGCATCTCGGTTCTGACGACAATCCGTTTTCTGGTGGGTCACAGTTCTAACCTAACCTAACCTAATATTCTGGTAGCAGCTCGTTTCTTCTTCGAACTTATAAAATCAGATAAATTAGGTTAAGTCTTTTTAAAGTCAGGTATTTATAGATAAGGTATTCCGTAATAAGATGTTTTGAGCTTGAGCTATTCAAACATAAGGTAATTTAAATATTTTATTTTTTAAATACTTGGTATTTTGAATATACGGTATTTAGAATTCGGGTATTTTGGGCTCGTACATTTTAAATAAAGGTGTTATAATTTTTAGGATTTTAATATGCACCCATAACACTCCCTGTGTTGATCAGGGATTCCAATCAGAAAAATGTCATTGCATATTTATTCGCTCCAATCGCTGTTGTCTTATTACACAGCTTTCCAAATAATTTAACCGCCAAACAATTTGATCAATTCTGAATAAATTCGGGTGAATTACCGCTAGCCGCAAAGGATAGTAGTGTAAAAAACCACTAATGTCTGCAAATAGGGGTGATTAACCAGTGTTCGCGAATTGGACACTTCACGCAGTGATTGGTTTACTCTTCTTAGTGCTACTAAATATATCCCAATGTGTTTTTTTTTTTAATTACATATGACATGCATAATTATTTTGCACATTGGAATATTTCCTGCGACGAATACTCATTGCTTCTTCATCGAAGGATTAATAATAAAAAGTTATTAAAGAACTAAGCTATTGTCTGTGGAGTGATTAAGCTGTGCATATCTATAGCCAGCTCCTTTTCAGAGATATAATATAGTGTAATTTCCTATGATGATACCATATATCATTTATATGAGATCCACTTGAATTTGTAGTCAAAAGCCTAACACTAATTTGTTAGGAGTAAGAAGTGATCTTCTAGCCATACATTGAACACCAATAAGGTTCATCAATAATTCAAGATCAATTTAGTTTCTTTTTTCATATTCATGAGGAAAGAAGTGAAGAACATTCTGACACTTGGCAAAACATGGAAAGATATATTTTTTAAATAGGTAGACAAACTGAGAAAAATGCGGACATATTTCCTTATATTTGTATGCTTATACTTTTAGATAGAGTACGCTAAAACTAACCTGATAATATATTTGAAGTAACTGCTTCTGTGGGCCAGTAATGAAGGCGTTCAGGCCTGTAGACCTGGGGGTCGTGGGTTCGAATCCCACGGGAAGCATAATTTGTTTAGTTGCTTTCAGTTTGGTTAGGACATTGCAGGCTTGAATCACCTGATTGTTTGATTATAAAGATGATTCCGTGCTTCGGAAGGCACGTTAAGCTGGTGGTCCCGGCTGCCATCTGGTAGTCGTTAAAGGAACCACGTCAGAGGCCGAGAGGCGGTTCCAAAGTACTCTGACACTAGGGTGTGCATGGTCGATTGACCGTGACACCTACTCGATATGATAATGATTTGAAGTATTTTGTAAACCAATAAAATTAAATAGTGGATGTAAGGACACAATGTTAAAGAGAACACACCAATGGTGAGAGTTAGTTTTTCCAGGCAGCACGCACGTTAGAAAAGTGATATTGATGAGCACTGACCACTAGATTATTCACGGCAAAAACTGCCGCCGCCACATCAACTGGCTGAATTGGTAATTGAAGAATTAAGATAGTCAAGTGACTGATAAATAGATACGCTTGCATTTAAATTACGGAGATTAGCTGGGGAGTGGCACGTATTTTTTTTTTGTACTCATTCCTATATAACAACCAAAAACGAATTCTTCTCCTTTTCGAATCAAAATGGTTATAATTTAAGCTTGTTCGTATACAGTTTTTGACCAGTAGGTGGCCACAGCGACTCCTTTGATGATGACAGATGAAAATATTATAAGCTAGTCTGGGAGAATAGAATGTACCAATTGCTTATCTTCCTGCGAAGCTGGTCGAGGGAATAGTCGAAAAACTAAATAGTCATGTCAATAGGTGATGTGGCTATCAATCTATCACTATTTTGACTCCTTTTTATGTTTATACCGGTTAATACGCTGAAAGTAACCTCTGGGTCTTATAGCCTATGCTCTGTCTAACCCGTAAGGGATAAATACGTGATTAATATGATGGAGCAGTTGTCAAATGGATTCCTGAGATCCATTTTACAGCTGCCCCTTCATATATGCACCCTTCATCTCGTTCCACCACTAGGTTCGATCCAGTATCAACAAGTGGAACGAGATGGGAGGCCCTGCGTATCAATAGGACTAAAACCAAGGTAGGTAAAGAAAAAACATCAATGTTATAGCTGCAATCGAAATACACATTCTGAGAAAATTCCAAGTGCCTACTTATTACTATTCAATAGATACAGCCCTGTGGTAGACGGACGGACGGACGGACAGCGGAGGCTTAATAATAATATGGTCTCGTTTTTACATTTTGGTTGGGTACAGAACCTTTATAAGTGAAGGATCATTATTACATTCTTTCATCTGATTTTGATGTTAGTTAACAGGCTTATTCTCGAGCTTATGTTTCCAACCTCAACATCTTATACCTTTAAACGAGCAATTCTTGTATATTTATTTTTACATTTGTATGTATATAAATTGATTTCTATGATTTCGGAAACGGCTCTAACGATTTCGCTGAAATTTGGTATATGGGGGTTTTCAAGGGTAAACAATCGATCTAGATTAGTCTTATGTTGGGGAAAATGCGTGTTTTCGAGATTGATGCGTTTTTCATTTCACGCAGAATATGGTCGCTAATTTCGTGCTACCGGCCACTGTTTGAACCAGACGGATTAAGACGCGGACGGCAAGAAACGAGTTTCTTGGTTCGAATCCCGAACGGTGACTTTTTTTTTATATGTTCAATTTTATGTATTATTTTATTTTTATTGTTTTTAAACAGTTTAAAAAAAAATAGTTTATATTTGAATTAACAATATAGATTTCTCATAAATAAAGATTATCACCTAAACACCACCATATACAACAAATAGTAATAATCGAGCGAAACTCGGTCGCCCAGGTACTATGTACTAGTGATGTAACGAATGTCATATTTTGGACATTCGCGAATGCGAATGCGAATGCGAATATTTGCTACCGACATTCGCGAATGCGAATGCGAATGTGAATATTCAGATTTTGTTTAAATTTGGCGCCTATTCACTATCGCTTGGTGACCTTGATAGCAGTTCCGATAGCGTTTCCGACTTGAAGGAACTAAAAAGGCATCAAAACTTCTATTTTTAAAATTTAATATTCCCCTTTTAAAGTTCAATTACTAACAAAAAAAATGTTATAGAAGATGATTCATTGTTATTTTTTAAGAGAGAAAAGATTTTTGTGCAAGAAGCATTTTCTCTGTGTGTTATGACTGATTAAGGCTATAGTTATGGTCTACTGTAAAAGAATATAATTACTTTTAGTTTGATTATTTAAACATTAAAGATATATCTTAACACTGAGAAAAGTTTAATTGTAAAAAATATTTTTGTTATTAGAAGAACATAATACAATACTTATATATTGGTTATAGTTTATGGCGACAATTTAATTTTAAAGCTATAAAAGAAAATAAATTATTTTGCTTCTTAAAGAGTTTACTTATGATATTCATAATTATAGTTTATTTTTTGTTGACAAATAATGTTTGAGAATTGTTATTATTAGTTTTTTTAAAAAGTAGAAAAGGTAAAAATTCATAGAAGAATTGTTTTTGTTTGTGTACAATGTTTGTAGACATTATAATTTTAGATTTAAGGTTAATTTTTCAAAGTTAATAAATAAATGTTACCAACCAAATGATAAAGAGAAGACTGATTATGTGATGACGAGGTTAAATAATTTTCTTGAATTCAAACATAGTTAATGTATAGATTTTGTTTTATTATATCAACCAACTATAAAACAAAAATTAAAAAAAAAAATTCGCAAAAACATTCGCAGTAAATTCGCGAATGCGAATGCGAATGCGAATGCGAATATGCAAAAATATGCGAATATCCGCGAATGCGAATATTCGTTACATCACTACTATGTACTAATCATTAAAACTACGTACTCCATAAAATTACGTAAGCGAAAGGAATTTTATTTTCGTAGTATAATATACAAGAACTCGACAGGTTCTACAGGATATTATGTAGAACTTCAAGCCCAGTATCTGACAGGAAACGGAACAAAACAAAGAGGCTTAGGTTTACATAAACACTAATCGACGCCGCCATTAGCCTTCCTGGTGCATTATGCCTCATTTCACTCACTTTCTACTCATGATTGAAGCCTTCGATCCATAATTAAGGCACCTAGGTAGCTGACTCGCGTTGGATTCTGACGTATAATTAGAACAAGCTTTTCATATAATACAGGCATTATTATGTAATTTTATCTAAGGCTTTCTGCTTATCCTGTGCGAATGTACGACTCTAATCATACGATTGGCGAATACCAACTCCACACTGGTTAGGAAGTTAGTGTACTTCTGCTCCGTACACATCGTAGAAGTTTATAATGGTACCATAATTTAAAACCGGCCAAGTGCGAGTCGGACTCGCGCACGAAGGGTTCCGTATCCTTCTATAAAAACAAGCAAAAAAAAATACGTTTGTTGCATGGGAGCCCCCTTAAATATTTATTTTATTCAAATTTTTAGTATTTGTTGTTAAAGCAGCAACATAAATACATCATCTGTGAAAATTTCATCTGTCTTACTATCACGGTTCATGAGATACAGCCTAGTGACAGACGGATAGACAGACACGAACAGTGGAGTGATATTAATAGAGTCCCGTTTTTACCCTTTGGGTTCGGAACCCAAAAAACGCAGGATTTATAACGGATGGAAAAGTGTGAAGGAGCTATTTAAAGGTAACTTACCAACAAGCCATAAAAAGCGACTCCTTGACATGCATAAGCAGCTCAAGTTGCGAATTTTCAAAAGAGCGATGGAAAGTAGTTTGTTACGTATTAAAAGGACAAATCGTGTCAGAAATACTACGCTGCGCGCCATCACTAAAGTTGTCGACGTGGGAAAGAAGTCCGCTTAGCTAAAATGGGATGGGGCGGGTCACGTATGCTGTATGAGCGCTGAAAGATGGGCACGTCTGATAACGTCATGGGTACCTACTGATGGAAGGCGTTCAAGAGGGAAGCCAAGAATGAGATGGAGAGTCGAGCTGTTTGCTTGCAATGAGGGATGGCAAAACATAGCAATGGATGTCAGCAGTAAGACCTACATACTATCACGTCTTTTTCGCGAGCGGGGTAGACAGAGCCCAGGTCTATAAGACTAAGGCCACGTTTAGCATGCTAGTGAATGTGTAGATGAAAAACTGAATCGAAATATTAATATAAAACAGTAGAATTATAGGGTTGGTAGCCGTATCGCCTATTGACATGATTGCTCTGGTTTTCGCCCTCGATTAGTATTTACGTTCTGCGCGAGAAGAGAAGCCGCAGGTACATTCTAAGTTTTTCTTTTCTCCCAGACCATGATGAAAGGTTAAAATATAAAGATTATCTTCAATAAAGATGGCAACCTGTTCCTAAACCTATCAGCTGCGGAAGCACAGATCAATACTCGGTAAAAACGCGGCTATTTTTGCATTTTTTTTTATTTTGTTTAAAAAAATCTGGAGCTAATGGATTTAAATAAGGTCTAAAATGCTTTGTATTATTTTTTCCCAAGTTTGAATTTTGCGAATTTTTGTCATCTAGCCGCGTTCAAGGGAAACAGTTTTTGGACCCGTAAAGCAACCCACGGATTTATTATGTTCCATTATATAATAGGCACCGTTGTGGACAACGCGGGGTCCCTATCTCTCTTATTCCCAAAAGCTAATAAGATCAGGAGCGCTGTTTTTGAAATGATGCCGTTCGCAAACGAGCGATTTCTCCATACAATAATCATACAATAAACTAGAAGACGAGTGTCACACTTTAAAAAATGTAGCCCAGGGTTGGTATTTTAGGACAGTGAGTAGTTTACTTTTAGTATGAAAATCAACGTTTTTTTTTCTATTTTGATGGGTTAATCAAACTCTCAGTAATGATACTCCTGTGCTATATTATTGTAGTAGGCCGTTTTCATCAATTACTTGTCTCCGGTGAAGCAAAACATAGTGAGGATTTGACTTCTCAATTGTTGACGTCAATTAATTATATGACTGTTTAATAGTGCAACAAACTGCACAGCACATTTTCTCCAAAAGACATCAACTCACAAGATTAAAAAAAAAAACAAAATTCAAAACGTATATTTAAAATAGGTCATTTGGACACTTATTAATTATCATTTATTTTCAGACCACGTCAGAGGTCGAGAGTAAGAATTATTGACGTCAGTAATTTACTTATGGCTTAGTTTAGTGCCACTTCCGAAGCGGAGTGCGGGAGAAGCGGCAAGAAACGGCACAGCGCATTTTCTCCAATCGACGTCAACTTACAATTTTAGTTTATCTTAAAAACTAGGTACATTTAAATGTCATGCTCAAATTATATTTGTCCATTACACCTGCCAAATTTATTTTTCTGAGGCCAAAATAGTCATTGTCATTAATAAGAATATGTACTCGTCTTAGATAGGTACATAATATAAGGTAATCGTACTGATCATGGTCTGTGTATTATTTCCACAAAATGATACCTCATGTGGGATAAAAATATTAAAAGGAATAATTTGTATTCGTCATAGACTTAAAACATTTAAAATTGAGAATTCTACCTTGTCATATATTGTGAAGATTAAGTGAAACGGTAGACAAATGTAGTTAAACTCAAATAGGATTGGTGAAAGTGTTTTTCTTGATGGTGACTTACCCATTAAGGTCAGGCTAGGGACAGGTTCGAGGTCCAGCTTGAGACACTAACGAAGAACACATCGGTAATTAAATTACAGTTAAATGATAATAAAACCAGCAGGCACTCTTGTTGAGATATTTTTATTTTTGCACTTACTTCTACATTTTTTTTCATCATCACCTGCTCGTAGATAAAGCCTACGGCTTTAAATTTGTGATTTATTTGTTTGTACTTGTATGTTCGAGAGAGCCGGAGGCCCATCCTTCCCCCTTCCTTCCCCAATTCCTTCCCCCAACTCCTTGAAAGGCCGATAACGCACCTGCTACACCCTGGAGTTGCAGTTGTCCATGGGCAGCGGTGATCACTTACCATCAGGTGACCCGCTTGCTCGTTTGCCGCCCTATAAAACATTAAAAAAATCACAACAACAATAAAATCATTATTCACGAGAAATATCTTATTTCAGATGAAAAATATATTTTTGGCTTATATTATAACAATATTTTTCAGTTTTACTAAGTTTAGGCTAACGCCATCTAATGACTGCTGGAAAAGTCTGTAACTATTGCACTACAGCGCCCTCTCCGCCACCCATAGTGGCAGTTAATGCCAATATTTTTGTATGAGGCTGACAGTCTATGCGTATATTATATTGTCTTTGGTAGTAGTTAATGAAAATCAACGTAGGTATGTACTTCATCAGATTGGACTTTAATCGGAGGTTATAGCGATCTATAAAAGGGTTCAAACCGGGGTTTGAACCCGGGACCTTTCGCTAACAGGTCGAGTTCTTAGACCACTGGGTCACTTATGCTTCGCATTTAATTACTAACACGACTAAAATATAAATGTAATCTTAGCAATATCAATTAATACGGCATTTGTACCGTACTTTCCATGAATCTACAATCAACAACAAGTATGGAAAACAGATTAGTATAAAAAGTTGAAGTATAATGTATTTTCTCCATATACAATACACCCTACACACCTACTTTCGGCCGACTTACATGTCTACCCCATATGCCGTCCCACGTGCCATTATTTTGATGTGGAGGTTGCAAAGGTATTTTGGGAATGTCTTATGGTGTTTTTTGTTTTTGTGAAAATTTCCCTTTTTGTAATCATTTTTGGTTTAAAAATGCGTTGAAAATGCTAACCAGGCGTAAACGCTTAGGCACCAAACAATCGAGCAGCAATTTGCTCTCGACCAGTCAACTGCAAGCTGTCGACAGAGACAACTGCAGCTGTCGAAAAAGTCAACGGCAGCTGTCGACAGCTTGTATTTGACTGGTCGAGAGCAAAGAGCTGCTGTCGACACTTTTCGGCAGCAGCAGTTATATCTGACGACTGCATGCAGTTGAACGTCTATTTGGCGCCTTAGTAGCATAAAAATGCAAGTAAAGTCATTCATTCAACGTTTACTTCAAAGTAAGAGCAAGTAACGAAAGAAAATAGCTCCTCTGAACAGATGCGGGCTCGTCGACAAAGCAACCGCAATGGCCAGGCGTGCGTCACAGAATGTGGTAACTTTGCTTGGAAATTTGTCACATTTTGGTATAATTTATATAAAATGGGTATATAAATAAAGGTAAACGAGGTAAGAGAGGAGCCGACTGATGAAGTCTACGCTCCGACCATCTCGGGCCCATATCCAAAACCACGAAATCTTCCGGCTTGAACTCTCCAATCGTTTCGAATGCCTAGACGATTGCGTCTCTGTGGACGAGTTAAACAACGGGTTCGTAGAAGCTGTCCAGGCGATGGGATCTAAGATTTTTAAGTCCCGTCCCAAACAAAAACCTCAAAAAATCTCTTCTCAGACCCTAGAAATGATGGCTGAGCGGCGATCCATGGCGCTACAGACCTCCGAAGATGCTGACGCACATCGGCGGCTCAATAGACGAATCCAGAAGTCTCTGCGGCACGACATTCGCTCCTTTAATACCGAGCGTATAAAGGAGACGATTGAGCAGAACAAAGGCTCCAAAGTGTTCGCAAGAGTGGCGTCTATTGGGCAGAGCCGATTATCTAAGCTAAAGATGGAGGACGGCAAAGTGGCGTCGACGAAGACCGAGGTACTGGGAGAGATCGAGAGGTTTTACGGGCAGCTCTACACCTCAGTTGTCAAACCCAACGAATGCCTGGCTAAAGACCCTAGAGCCAAGCTAACCCGACACTATACCGAAGACATCCCGGACATCAGCCTGTACGAGATTAGGATTGCCCTCAAACAGCTAAAAAACAACAAGGCACCGGGCGAGGATGGAATCACAACGGAGCTTCTGAAAGCGGGCGGAACGCCGGTACTGAAAGTCCTTCAGAGGCTCTTTAATTCCGTCCTGCTCGAGGGCGTGACGCCAGAGGCGTGGAATAGGGGCGTGGTAGTCTTGTTTTTCAAAAAGGGTGACAATACCCTACTGAAGAACTATAGGCCTATCACGCTCCTAAGCCACGTCTATAAGCTGTTTTCGAGGGTGATCACAAATCGTCTCGCGAACAGGCTTGATGCCTTCCAGCCTCCCGAACAAGCCGGTTTCCGAAAAGGCTACAGCACCATAGACCACATCCATACGCTGCGGCAGGTTATACAGAAGACCAAAGAGTATAACCGGCCATTATGCTTAGCGTTTGTGGACTATGAGAAAGCCTTTGATTCGATCGAAACATGGGCCGTGCTTCAGTCTCTCCAGCGGTGCCGCATTGACCACCGGTATATCGAAGTGTTGAAGTGTTTATACAAGAATGCCACTATGTCAGTCCGAGTACAGGAGCAGAGCACGAGGGCTATTCCACTGCAGAGAGGGGTGAGACAGGGAGACGTTATTTCTCCGAAACTGTTCACCACTGCTCTGGAAGATGCCTTCAAACTCCTGGAATGGAAAGGATTTGGCATCAACGTCAATGGGGAGTATATCACTCACCTTCGATTTGCCGATGACATCGTTGTCATGGCGGAATCGCTGGAGGATTTAAGCACCATGCTCAATGACCTCAATGGAGTTTCACAGCAAGTGGGCCTTAAAATGAATATGGACAAAACAAAGGTCTTGTCAAATGTCCATGTTGCGCCGTTACCGGTCTATGTTGGAAACTCCACCCTTGAAGTTGTAGACCAATATGTCTACCTGGGACAGTTGATCCAGGCAGGCAGTTCCAGCTTCAAGGATGAGGTCTTTCGGCGAATCAGACTCGGCTGGGCAGCGTTCGGGAAGCTACGCACTGTCTTTTCGTCTAAGATACCTCAGTGCCTAAAGACAAAAGTCTTCAATCAATGTGTGTTACCAGTGATGACTTACGGTTCAGAAACGTGGTCCCTTACTATGGGTCTCATAAGAAGGCTCAAGGTCGCTCAAAGAGCAATGGAGAGGGCTATGCTCGGTGTTTCTCTGCGAGACCGAATCAGAAATGAGGAGATCCGTAGAAGAACGAAAGTTACCGACATAGCTCAGCGGATTAGCTCTTTGAAGTGGCAGTGGGCGGGGCACATAGCGCGTAGAACCGATGGCCGATGGGGCAGAAAGGTTCTGGAATGGCGACCACGAACCGGCAAGCGAAGCGTCGGACACCCACCTACCAGGTGGTCGGACGACCTGTGCAAGGTCGCAGGGAAACGCTGGATGCAGGCCGCTTCCAACCGGTCATTTTGGAAATCATTGGGAGAGGCCTATGTCCAGCAGTGGACTTCTTGCGGCTGATATGATGATGATGATGATGATGATGATGAAACGAGGTAAAATTACCTCGTTCTGGTAATTTTGTTATAAAGCAAAGGCCCAAAACCTAATAATCTCAGTAACGTGTGTTTTACTCAAATGTATCGTCCATTAAGGTGGCGGGATAAGAAAAATCCACCAATAGAATCGCTTCTGTTTCTCATCTCAACAGTACCTACCCTGGGTAGCTGATCAACTTAGCGAAAAATGTGCTTCTGATATTGCAGTCAAACAAAATAACACACTACCTACTCATCCTAGCAACACACATTCCAACTTCTACACATTCTTGCATTGCGCTGTTTTGGTGGAAACACCTTTGGCGAGCTCCTAGGTGCAGTGATTAATACGCCAGCCTACGACACGAGGGTGCCTGGGTTCGATCCCCGGTCAGGTCAAAATGGAAAATGATCTTTTTCAGATTGACCTGGGCCTTGGATGTTTATCTAAAAATAAATTTGTTATAAAATATAGTATCGTTGAGTTGCCTATGCAGTATCCCATGCATAATACAAGTTTCGAACTTACTTTGGAGCTAGCTCAAACTGGGTGGTTTGTCCGTATATACTTTTTTTATTTATTTCATTTATATTTACCATATTAATGCACGGCATATCTTTGGTAGTAATAGCCTTCACTTCGGTAAACCTTTAAACGAGGGGTCGTCAACGCCTACATAAAAAGAAAAAAAAAAAAAAACATGGTGACGGAAAACTATTGTGACTGCAATAATACCACTAATAAAGTCAGTGGCATAAAATATATTTTATCTCCTCTATGCTTTGAAGGGAGAGACCTATGTCCAGCAGTGGACTAGTATAGGTTGATGATGATGATGATGCTTCGAAGGCACGTTAATCTCTTGATCTTGACTGTCATCTTGTTCAAAATGTCAGTTAGCAAGCTTAAACAAATAAATAAATAAATAAATAAATAAATATATACGGACAAATCACACAGATTGAGCTAGCCCCAAAGTAAGTTCGAGACTTGTGTTATGGGATACTAACTCAACGATACTATATTTTATAACAAATACATATATAGATACACATCCAAGACCCAGGCCAATCTGAAAAAGATCATTTTCCATCTTGGCCTGGCCGGGGATCGAACCCGGTCACTCCGTGTCGCAGGCTGGCGTGTTGACCGCTGCGCCACGGAGCTAGTAAAAAAACATGGTTAAATGCACGCGAGATGGTTGACAAAACAACCGGCGATGGTCAGGCGTGCACGCCAGTATACCGCAACGGGAGAGATGATTCTGGGAATTATTCAAGCACAGCAGATATAAATAATAAAATAAATAACTAGTGGTTCTGCGAGAATAGTAGACCTCGCGAGCCCTTACAACCAACATCCACATTTGCCCTCCAGTGCTCGAAAATATATCGGTTACTGATATGCTAATTGACTAAAGGATGATTTTCTTCAGTTACTATTTCCCGGAAACGGAAATTTAAACCTACATTCCTCTTACCAGAAGACCCGACCAGACCTTTTTTTAAGAGGAAACACTAAGCTCGAGAGAATTGAAAAATAGGTATTTATAATATCTATTGCTGTCGCGCCGCGTGCCCAATCAAACCCCGCAGAGTGCGATAGGCATAATCTACTCAAAAACCCTTTTATTTGATACGGCACATGGTATGTTTATATAAAAAAAAAAAAAATTTCTCTGTATCGCTGACGTCACAGTTACTACGCACCATTTTCATACTTGTTATACCATAGATTTGTATTTACGACATCATACTGAATGCACTAATACAAAAAAATATACAGAAAATCGATTTCAGACAACTTTTGGGCAAATTGCCGACTATAAACACGTTCAAGTTTATCGTATAAAAAAGTTGTTCAGACAAAAAAGTTGCGTCTTAATGAGAATAACAAAAAAGTCTTATGACATTAATTTTGATCTTTTTTTCAAATAGCTGTGCTATGAGTTTTTTTAAGTTTCGGACCCCCATATTTCCGCCATCTTGTAAAATTTCGAAAAACAGGCACGACAAAAAAATTCTATAAAATTACCGAACCTGCTCACAAAATTTCATGAGAATCGATTGAGAAATGCGACCTGTAGGCGAGAACAGACAGACAGACAGACAGACGGACAAAAGAATTTTGGGCCAGTAGAAACTGAGACGCTTCGCTCGGTCAATAAATATATACGGACAAATCACACAAATTGAGCTAGCCCCAAAGTAAGTTCGAGACTTGTGTGGGATACTAACTCAACGATACTATATTTTATAACAAATACATATATAGATATACTACCAAGACCCAGGTCAATCTGAAAAAGATCATTTTCTTTTGATTCGATTTTCGATCGATTGAACCCGGTCACTCTCGTGTCGCAGGCTGGCGTGTTGACCGCTGCGCCACGGAGCTAGTCAATAAAGAGGGGTTACTTGCTTGGTAAAGGTTAGAGGTCTGAACTGCTTGGCCGATAGTTGCAGGTATGGCATCGGAAACGCATGCCCGGTCTCCCGAGCTGCTACTTGCTTTTCCCCCATTCATCCGAGAGAGTTCTATCTTAATACCTTCATTCCCTTCCCAAATGTAATAATATATTTCAATAATAATTTCTGTCCTTCACCAGCTTAAAAATGATTCCGATAGGCAGCAGCGATGCAAGTACAAATAGCTAAATAAACGGCGCTCACCAACCTCTCATGAACGAAAAATTCTTGGCAGACGCCTCTGTCCATCAGTGTACTTCTACAACTGAAATTATTAGGTAACTTTCTCTCAGTGTAAAATAATCTCTTTAAAACTTGATAGAAACATCAATTTAAATTGCGATAGTTTGTTACAACGCCTAGGTATGCCATGGGGAGGAAATGGGGAGGGGGAGGAGGAAAGATGGGCCTCCGGCTCTCTCACTCACCGAACGAAGCATAGAAGCGGTAAAGCTTATACTCAGTCGTCGATTTTCTGTGAGAGTGTGGTACTTCCCCGGACGAGCCGGCCCATTCATGCTACTAACGACTCATTTTACCGCTAGTGTGTCTCTACCACGACCAAAATTATTTATTACATTACCAGCGGCTCCGCTCGCATTAATGTCGTTTACTCGGGAATAGTGCCTTTTTCTGAGATATGACGATGAGACAACGCGCATAAGTTAGAATTTAGAAGTCATTTTCAATTATAAATTGACCAAGTTAGTGAACCTTAATTGCCTTTGTCGCTTGAGTAAAATATTTGAGCTAGAAAATTAGATGTTCGCATGGGTCATGTGTTGAACGCGTTTATGTCTTTTGTTTCGAGGATATATATCACAGACTCAATATAGTTTTTGCGAATTCTCTGTTAAAAAGGCGATTCGATCCTACAAAGTAAACAGTATGTGCTTATCTGAGATCGCTATGGTCACAGAATAAGTACTTACATACAGAAGTGCACTCTGCAAAGGTATTTAAAGAAATATCAACTCAATTCAAATAGCAATACGGTGTAATTTAGCTTGCGCCAGAACTCACCACCTTTTCGTTTAGATACCTAATGAATCCATTGCAAGCCAATTTTATTCTTAAAGCTCTGAATTAACGATTCATAAGTCGAAGAAGTCGGTGAACACTTGTGTCCAAACGCAGGTCGTTCTTACTGGATTGACATTTAACAGCCTCCGTGGTCCAGTGGTTAAGGCGTTTGCCTGTTGACTCGGGGGTCGTGGGTTCGATTCCCACCGGAAGCATACTTTGTTTAGTTGTTTCCAGGTTGGTTAGGACATTGCAGGCTTGAATCACCTGATTGTCTGATAATAAAGACGATTCCGTGCTTTAGAAGGCTCGTTAAGCCGGTGGTCCCGGCTGCCATCTGGTAGTCGTTAAAGGAACCACGTCAGAGGCCGAGAGGCGGTTCCGAAGAACTCTGACACCAGGGTGTGCATGGTTGATTGACCGTGACACCTACTCGAAATGATGATCACTGGATTGACTTGGTTTTAACGCTTCGGAGTGGTCGCCGCACGAAGGTATGTTTTCGATACTGACACGGGGAGTGACACAGGTCTGGCAGTATGTGCTTATCTGCGATCGCTATGGTGCAGTTAGCACAGTAAGCGTCGTCTTCCGTTGTCGTAGGAAATTATAAACACTATAATTTTATACACTGTGGTTAATCGTTATACCGGTTATTACTGGATAACATTTTCTGTAGCTGTAGTTGACGCTAGGTAAATAAATTGAGATAAGGGTTCAGTGGACCTTCATTCAACTATAGAACTATTCATAATATACAAAATGCTAGAGAAAACACCATTGTCCCAAACCACCACATAAGGTGATCAAAATGAACAACTTTTCTAATGAGAAAAATGCTGAAACCTAAAAAAAATCGTCATTTTCTCACAAAAGCGTTCGGCTGGCATGGCCTTTAGGATGAAAATGTCGAATTTTTTGGTCAAGGTCCAACAGTTGTCCAATTATTTGAGGGTATTTAACCTAACGTCTTGTATATTATCACGTCTGTATCCATAATGGGGTAGACAGAACCTAAGAATATAAAACCAAAATACAACATTGAAAACGGAATCTTAAGAGCCCGCCATATGCCAGGCGGCGTGGCGGTACAAACGCGGATGGTCTAAACGCGTTGGCTACTTTGGATATTTTCGTTTTTTAGGAATATTCAAGGGTTATTCGAAAAAGAAAAACATATGATGGCTGCCTTATCTGTAATGCAATAATAATCAAAAGTTTCAAGGTTAATTTTAATGTATTTGGTGAATAATGCTATATACCGAGTAAATTAGACGTGATATGGAGGCAACTTTGCAATTTTTTTCTATCGAGAAAATTTAACGCAATCGTGTTTTTGAGTCATATAGTTACCAGAGTTAGTCCTGAACTTTGCTGCATTTTTATTTCAACTTGAGTATTTAATTATTATTGATATAACAGCCAATCATGCAAAGCAGTGTGAGGTAGTACGGGCTCTTAATAGTAATGAGTTGTTAGCTGCATCGCCTATTGAAATAATTCCTTAATACATACATACACATACTATCACGTCTTTTGCGGGCTATTAATATGTTAATTATATTAATAGCATTGCAATGCTCGGTTTAATATTAAAGTCGAAAATATGTGATGAAAAAATGATTTTCGATTAATATAATATGTTGTATTAGACACGGTGAAATTTTGATCGTTCTGGACCCTTAAAGGGATGATTCAGCCCGTTGATATAAATAACTTTTCCTATGAGACCAATGCTGGAAACTCAATTTTTGTTTTACGTTCCCATACAAATAGACCGGGCGTCCGAATTTTTTTGTATGGAACTGCCTATTTTTTTTTTGGGTTATAGGGAATTGGTCCCATGGGAAAAGTTGTTCATATCGACGGGATGAATAACCCCTCGGTTCCAGAACGATCAAAATTTCACCTCACAAAGATTCAAAGTTTATCATGACTTAGGGCTAACGCCTGATAAACTTGTGTAAATAGTAATTTACTCAGTAAACTGAGTAAATTAATTTTTGCCGGTAGCTCCAATTCATGATAAACTTTCAATCAACTTGTATGCAAGAAAAGTAAAATCTGAGCTCCTTGATGTCGCCTACAGTAAGCAAATCTTTATTTACTTATTGTGCAAAGCCTTTTTGCTACAAAATAACTGTCAGGCGTGTTACAGAATAATTTCATATTAAAGACTATTTAAATTAAATTAAGAGCACATATTACAATACAATGTACACAATAATTAAATTTCTTGGCGTACAACTTTTTCCTGCCTCTTTCAACCATAATTATTGTTATTACGATGAAATAATTAATATCACAGCATGTACCTACTGTACAGGAAATTTATTTATTTATTTAATAAGGCACGCTTACAGCATTACTTATAGTACATTAAGCTCAACATGTTATAAATATAAATTATATACGGACAAAATCACACAGATTAAGCTAGCCCCAAAGTAAGTTCGAGACTTGTGTTATGGGATACTAACTCAACGATACTATATTTTATAACAAATACATATTATTATATAGATAAACATTCAAGACCTAGGCCAATCTGAAAAAGATCATTTTCCATCTTGACTTGGCCGGGGATCGAACCCGGTCACTCCGTGTCGCAGGCTGGCGTGTTGACCGCTGCGCCACGGAGCTAGTTTTAAATAGGCATCGTTTTATAAGTAAGTGCCAATTATTAGCGTACACAGCATTTACAATAAGAATGTACATAGTTCGCTACCGTGATACAAATGTAAGAAATTATAGAAATAAAGAAACAAATACAAACTAAATAAGTAATAATATAATATAATATATAAATATATACGGACAAATCACACAGCTTGAGCTAGCCTCAAAGTAAGTTGGAGACTTGTGTTATGGGATACTAACTCAACGATACTATATTTTATAACAAATACATATTGTTATATAGATAAACATTCAAGACCTAGGCCAATCTGAAAAAGATCATTTTCCATCTTGACTTGGCCGGGGATCGAACCCGGTCACTCCGTGTCGCAGGCTGGCGTGTTGACCGCTGCGCCACGGAGCTAGTTTTAAATAGGCATCGTTTTATAAGTAAGTGCCAATTATTAGCGTACACAGCATTTACAATAAGAATGTACATAGTTCGCTACCGTGATACAAATGTAAGAAATTATAGAAATAAAGAAACAAATACAAACTAAATAAGTAATAATATAATATAATATATAAATATATACGGACAAATCACACAGCTTGAGCTAGCCTCAAAGTAAGTTGGAGACTTGTGTTATGGGATACTAACTCAACGAGATGTCTTGAACATTATTTCTTAAGGCGAGGCCTCGAATGTTTGGTACCTTCGCTCGGCAAAGGACTGATCAAGTGCGCGCAAGGGATAGCGCTTGGCGGTTTAGCCCGTGAATGATGAGATAGGAGATAGTCTCGAGTCGCTCAAAGAAAAAAACGTAAGCGCCAAATTCGTTATTTCTATTTTATATAAAATCAGACCGGTTAATTGTATTTTCATATTTAAATTTTGATGAATTACTAATAACCTATCTTTAAGTCTAAAAATCATTATTTCATTCGTCGCATTTGAGCTACAATAACAAAAACTCTGCGAACGAAGACCATTTTTCAAAAAATATTTCTATCGAGAAAATTTTATCAAAACGTGTTTTCATCTTCAATGTTTGGAGATGAAATGGTCAAAAATCATATTACTTAGACTTGAAACTCCTAATTTAAGTATTTTGCGAGATAAATAAGGTTCAGAACGACCTTATTTACAGTGGTATCACCTTAAACTTTGCTCCTAAAGCAGTTCTTTCACGTATGAGTGCGAGCCATTAAATATTTACTTATTTATCCACGAACTCTATAATCATAACACCTTTTTTGGGCATTTGTGTAAAAAAATATAAAAATAAAGTCCTTATCGTGGAAAATTTTAAAATATTTCTTGGGCCGCAATAGTCTCATGGAAAAAATACTCTTACGTACGGGGTTTCCCCCTTTTAATACACTTGTGTTAAATATTTACTAACTATATTATACCCCTTAGCTGTGTGGTTTCCGGCAGAGTAGAATAGGACCACTCCAAGTCTTCCCATGGAGGTCATAAGAGGCGACTTATGAAATACAAGCTCAACAAAACTTATAAACATCAATGTGACATCTCCAACCCGTCTATCATCTATCTAATTTGGTCATATTTATAATATTACTTAATGTGAAAAATCTACAGACTACTAGCGTTTCGAAACCGACCACTGCAGAGAAGAAACGCCAAAAGAAACTCTTTTCAACAGTATTGGTCGCCTACTCGCCTGAAGGGCTTTTCAATTTTATCATCTATCTTTATCATATATCATCTAATTTCTTAATTTATCATTTATTTCTAATAATGAAATAGTATGGCAATATCCTTCAAGGAACTTTCAAGCGAACATTTATACCCGGTATTTCCTACCGGTAGTTAAATAATGCGATAGGGCAGAAGGGTTCTACATAGAATGGCAACCACGTACTAGCAAGCGCAGCGTTGGACACTTACCGACCAGCCGGCCTATTTGCTAACTCAGTGACCAACGTTTTGGTAGTCACTTCGAAATACATTGCATTGGTTTCGTATGATTGACTATTTTCATTTAAGATATATAAAACGTAATGTATTTGGAAATGACTAGGCCGGCAGGTGGTCGGATGACCTGACTAAGGATGCAGGAAGACGCTGGATGCACGCCGCTTCCAACCGGTTGTATTGGAAATCCTTGGGAGAGGGTTTTATCTAGCAGTGGACTTCTTAAGGCTGATATAACGACGATAATTGGATAATGCTTGTGAATTGGAGAAAAAAACAAATAAAAAACTTAGTTATACAAGTAGTTTTATATTTTTTACAAAACCATAATTTATTTACAAGTAGAAAAATATATTACAATTTGTTATAATAGATTTAAATAATATATTTATTGAGCATTATTTACAACTACACAACTCATTCTTTTCACAATATTTCACTAATTAAATTATTCTAAACTACTATGGATCGATTTCAACACTTTCAGTCAATTAAATTTACATTTCTATGAAAGCGAAATGAAAACAACACTTGGAAATTGAATATTAATTACATGTTTGTCAAAAATATTAGTTTCTCCCTTTTTATTAAAGTAGGATAAAAATAGCTTTACTAGGTTAGATACCTAGAAGAGCTTAGTGACACTTGGAAACAAGAGAGAGAGGCCTTTGCCCATTACTTGGACACAAAAGCAGGCAAAATAAAAAAAAAACAACGGATTGCACTCCAGGAATGCCAGCAGAAGTGAAAGCTCCGCGCGGCAGAAAGAGAGCGGGATATTACTTCCTCTCCTAGGCCGCGCCGGCGATCTTAGGCCACGTGTCCGTCTTACGAATTTTCGATCAGGTTAACATTTTTTCCCATTCCAGAAAGTGCACCACGCCGCTTAAGAAGTTTTTACTTTAAAAAATTTGTTCAACAATCATTTACAAAATGTAAGTAAAACTATCTCGTAGAAAAATGTAGAATCATTTTTATCTTTCCATAGAAATGAAAATTTCTGAATCATGGTTTTATAATACTATCACTAATATCCCATATCTGCTCAATTTGGTAAGATCAGCCAAACATAAATAAAACTTTTTACAATGTTATACAATATTGAAGAATAAAATAAGTATAATGTTGAATTAATAAGTTGTACATTTATATGTAAAGTTGAAGAATTTTCTAAAAAACCTAACCAGATAGATAAACAAGCAAGTATATGGTCCCAGTCTTACTTAAATATTAATTAGGAAATATAAAAATAACAATTCTATTATTTTCATAATTAGTATCGGTAGTCTTACAGAATAGCATTTTTTTATTATTTGACCTATTTCAAAATATTTACAGAGGCAGTGTTAGCGATAGACTGGCATTAAGACTCAATGAAGATAAGTTAAAGATTAAAAAAAGTTTAATGTACTTTCTATATCACCGAGTATTTGATGAGAGATTCTATGCTCTATCTTACACGTAGTAGTGCTGCAAATCTTCTGTACCCAACAATGCGCCTTGGAGAGGGAGCTCTGGAATATTAAAAAATATATATTAATATTATGCACATGGGAGGGGTGGCGTTTGTCCAATAGTGGGACACGAATTAGACAAAAAAGAAATAGGACATTAGCAAACAATGTTGCTCAACAACGAACCATTTCTGGTAACATAAAGAGGGAAAGTAAGAGGTGTTAAGTTGATTATATAAAATAAATAATGTGATATTACTTCTAGTAAATTATAAAAGTATATTATGAAATAGAAAAAGACAAGTGAAATATGAAGGAAAAAATGTTCATGTTGTTATATTGAGTTATAGATAAGGACCTAAATACGAATACATAAACTACAACAACGAAAAATAAATATGTACATACAAATATACATAAAGCTTTTGGTGATGTATAAAATAAAATGTGCATAGTGAGTAAATATAAAAGAAACTATATTACATAAAGTATTAAAACGTCAAGTGCATAGAAGTCTTATTAGTCCAAAGTCATTTTTAAGATGAGTGATGAGATGAGTTTGATCTCCCACGAAATGAATTAGTCATTATGTCTTAAAAAATAACATCAGTCAGTCATCTATCGTAATTATCGTAAACCTACCTCAGTCAGTCAAGTCAGTCTTTTCAAACTTGAACTATCTTGTTCCCACGAAGAATGTACTTCGCGTCTTTTCTTCTATTGCTTTCTGTCGTCGTGACAGGTTTTTCTGTCGTTGTCGTTGTAGTCGTGGTCGTAGTAGTTGTAGTAAGGGTAAAAGGAGGGTCTGAAGGAAGGAATTCGGCTGACAAAACCCCGATTTCATTGTCGGTAACTACCGGAGTAGGATATAGTGGAACTAGCCCTTTTTTCAACATCTCTTTATATTTTTCTATCCCAGTAAACGTTGGAAGGTCTTCAGAAGACCTATGGACATTTTCATTCATATACGCCGCTAATTTGCTCAAATTTCGGCTGATTTTTTGTATTTTATCAGGAGTCAATCCTCTCTTGATAGAATGAGCCGTGGGTGCTACGACGGACTTTTTAGACGCAGCGTAGTCAAATGGAGGATGGGGATTTCTAGGGTCATAATCCGGGTAGGCGTCAGGCATAGCCGGTTCGCCGTAAGAATTGACAGCTTCCCACGTCATAGGCTTGAAGTGAGGGACAGGCTGAGGTGGGGGAGGGGGCTGGTGAGATGCTATTAGGTCTTCTGAGACGTATTCTGGCGTCGCCGGAGAGAAGGCGTTCTTGACGGCGCTGTAGACGGAGTGGATGATGGACGGCGGCGGGTCCAGCGGCGTGTGGCTGTGTGCCGTCGATGATAGCGTTTCGTGGGTCTCGCTTGGCGAAGGCTCGCCGAGCGGTGTCAGTAATATTACTCCAGCGTGCAACCCATTCAGTTTCCCTCGCCCTGTCTCAAAAAGCGTTCCAGTCTTAGTCATTACGTCAGGGTCTATGGTAGGTTAATATAGTGCGTGAATTGCTCGAATTTTGATGATTTGTTTAAAATCGAAATATCACATGGTCATGTGTAAAGGAATATGATTAAAATATGGAAAGAAAATCAATCGAACTCGATCTTCGAGTTTCTTGCTCTATCTGTTTTTTTTTTTTTTTATTCAGATAAGTATGTGTTCTGAAGAAAAGTTATCTAAATATTTTTTTCACTTTTCAGTTACACCCTGCACATAGAACACTTTGTGTAATTGGTCATTCATTAGAAATGACACCTATCTGTTCTGTGCTGAGACTCTTTTTTATTTTACTTAAATCAGGGTTAAACCAAAATTTGAGCAATTTTTGTACTCTCTTATGCTACCTACTTTAATGTTAGTAAAACTCTACACTTGTCTCTGATTTAGTGATAATGTAACAATGTGCATGTATATGCATGTAGATGTAATACCTATATCGCGAAAGTGTATGGGTACATTCTGGTACACGGAGGATCCTAGAATGAAGTTGAAAGTATTAAATTATATGTAAGGTCACATTCATATTATTGTTATAAGTATGTGTGTTGATTACAGTAGTGAATATGGTAAATATGTTTGTATGCTAAAATAAATTTCGTTAAATGACTTCTAAATACTTATTTATTTAAGTAAGATAAATGTACCTTGCAATTCAAATGCTTATATGTAATAAAAAGTTTCAAAAGGAGGAGCTCAATGGGCCAATGCGTAAGCATTATTCGCGCATGTTAAGTAATCCCGGGCGTAGTCCTCAGTGGGATGGGAGAGCACAATTAGCATAAAAATGGGAATCATACTGATTCTTGGTCGCATGGAAAGTGAACTACTAAGTTACTAAATAAATCTTAAGGATGCAACGTCTATTAACACAACTACGTAATATACAGCATGAATTTAAACCTCTGAACTATATTCCTGGAATCAGAATCCCTAATGGAATACAGAATTGTAAGAAAAAAATTTTGACCATCCATAGAAATTCGTCCAGCTGATCGTCGATTTTGTATGGGAAGCCTAATTTTTATTTTCGGTTTTCAGCTTTTTTCTTGCAATTCTATATTTTATTAGAAATTATGATTCCAGGATTTGCTATATAGAAATCCTGGAATCAGAATATAACTATATATAATCAGAATATATATAGTTCAGGGGTTCAAAACACGCGGTATAGCTATGGTCAAACTTTACTTATAGGTAAAGTTTGTTTAACCCTAATAAAGTTTTACATATAGCCGTCTAGCCTTGCCGAGCTTTAGCCAAAAGGGGCCGATTTAGGCAAATATGCTCCGTAAAGCTAAACATTATCGCTTTAAACTTAAAACAGTTCATAAAATAATTTGAAAATAAAAACCACGATATTTTATTCCTTAAAAAATCATTTCAAATGCTGCTTTTTTTTTTTTTTTTTTTTTTTTATTTTCTTTATTGTTTTTATTTGCTATTGTTATAAATTGCTCTTGACCTCAAAAACCTTAATATTTTATCTAAATGTTTGTAACCAACACTGGTTGCAGATATTTTAAGCTACGTTAAGGTGATACCACTGTAAATAAGGTCGTTCTGAACCTTATTTATCTCGCAAAATACTTAAATTAGGAGTTTCAAGTCTAAGTAATATGATTTTTGACCATTTCATCTCCAAACATTGAAGATGAAAACACGTTTTGATAAAATTTTCTCGATAGAAATATTTTTTGAAAAATGGTCTTCGTTCGCAGAGTTTTTGTTATTGTAGCTCAAATGCGACGAATGAAATAATGATTTTTAGACTAAAAGATAGGTTATTAGTAATTCATCAAAATTTAAATATGAAAATACAATTAACCGGTCTGATTTTATATAAAATAGAAATAACGAATTTGGCGCTTACGTTTTTTTCTTTGAGCGACTCGAGACTATCTCCTATCTCATCATTCACGGGCTAAACCGCCAAGCGCTATCCCTTGCGCGCACTTGATCAGTCCTTTGCCGAGCTAAGGTACCAAACATTCGAGGCCTCGCCTTAAGACATCTGGCAAAGCCACCAATGATGACAGCCAGCCCTAGCATGGCACGCGCGACATCGTTTATCGACTATTGCCGTCGTGTTTTCCGTAATATCAAAGAGCGAGATGGGGATAGTTTATCGCGCGATAAAAACGGCGTCGCGGGTGCCATGTTACGGGCGCTGGACCAACGTCTTAACGTGCCTTCGTAATATTTTTTATGTCACTTGCATATTCTATCATAATTATCTTATAAAAAAACCGCATTCCAGAGGTTTATGTCCCTTCGTCGCTTCTTACGACGTCTACCTACGTGTGTACAATTTACTTATAGGTCCGATAGAAAGAAATAGAATGGTCACATTCTGACCCGGAAACTACTTGGCTAGAGTCGATACCACGGGGTCAGTTGTAAACTCCTTTCTCGAACTCGTCTCTCTGATAACAGTTGAGTAAGCATTATGTAATAGACAGATAGACTTCCTGTCTCTATATAAATGACATATTTAATCCATGATACTAAAAAAGATCCTCGAGAATCAGAATAGAAAAAAAAGACTTCCAGCAGAAGCCACAATTACTAATCACCTTATCGACTATGTCTTTAAATACTAACAAAATCACGTCTAACGAAATAAATATCGAATATTGAGCATTCAATCAGTTATCACGTTACGATCGATTTTGAGGACTGTCAATTACATTCTACTATAACACTATCGCTGACACTGCCCGCCTGTAGACGTAATTCTATTGTTATTTCTTTTGTGTCTGGCTCTGTGTCAGCGAACGAGTTAATAATACGAAAAAACTAATTACTAAAGTGATTTTATATTTTTGAACGAATGGAACGTTGATAAAATATTCGTGTCATACATAATCAATAATTTCACGATATATAAATAATATTAATGAAATCAGTTGAAAAACTTGCTGCTTATTTCGACATTTAAATTAGCAAAGAATGCTAATAATAAAATTATAATTTAACCTAATTACTAAAATGAGATATGAAACCGACTATATTTTGAAATTGCGATAGTTTAATGATGATTTTATAGGTGTCTACCACAAATACCTGCAATACTACTAAAATTTAATGCCGTCGCAATTTGCTGAAGTCTAGACCACAACATTAGTACTTTCTTGTTACATACTTATTTTGGTATTTAACCTATAATAGGTTATATATAGAGAATACTTGCGTAAGTGGGGAATTAAATTTAGTTTTATTTGATGTTGCAATAAAGTCTTAAAACAGTTTTGGTGGACTTACAAATTGTGGTGCACTTACAAAAGCGTTGGTTTTGTTATAGCCACATGCGAGCTACTACAATAACTTATGTGCAATGGCATTAAAATTTAATACAGGCTGTTGCAACTCGAAGTTGAAACTATACAACGTTAATAGTTGCTACTTTTTTTTTCATGTCGGTAGCAAACCTTTTTAGTTGATACTAATGATAGTCTAGACATTGACTTGGTATTTTAACTTATTATTAAATAGTTTTATATAAAGTAGGTTTTATTTTCTCTTTCACCCAAGGACAGATTGCTTAGGTGATCAGGCAGCCAATTGTACGAAAATCTTGTTCGCATTTTTTATTTATGTAAACATTCCTGGTACCATAAAATGTTGAGTTACTTTACTTTGTATGAATTTTAAAATTATTATTTTAAAATTCTTATTTTAAAATTCATACAAAGTAAAGTAACAGTAAAATTATTATTATTAACGTTATTTTTTATCTTGAAATATAAATTTCGGTGTTTGACCAATACTACAGGTTTTACACCAAGTAAGTATCAGCATGTGCAGAAATACTACAGGATGGCTGGTTATTACTACTTACTTATATGATCGCAAATTCGTTATTCCATCCTATGGATGTCGTAAGAGGCGACTAAAGGGACAAGCACATACATCCCGTGTAACGAAAGCATTCCCAAGAAGGGTTGACGTTAGGCAGGCGGCCAGTCGTAAAAATAAGCCGAAACTTTTCTGGTCGGAAAGTTATACTTTCCATGCTGTGAAAGACTTCTATACTGTCCCGACTCCGCATAGGGTGGGATGAGGCGTAGAAGAAGATGATCGAAATATCTGGTTTGAATTGTGGTAGATTTGATACCTTTGTGATAATATTATGTAGTTTAGTAACGACTACAAATATATATATAGCCGCACTTAAAGGAAGCCTGTTGTACAAATTACCCATCGTTTTGATCAAAAGAATAATAGTGCCTACATAATGTAATAGCATTTATTGGTTTTTAATATTCTTATAGGCATCTCTTTGCTTAGTCTAGTCTTTTAGTTTAGAGTAAGTAGTTACTACTAATCATTAAACGGGTTTATAATTAAGACAGATTTTTTAAGCAATAAATTATGCAGTGTTAACCACAAACTGTATTTAATTTCAATAAAATTAAATGCGGACTCTAGCATTGCAACTCTCTAAAGTCTGGACCACAATATTAATAGCAATTTTATGATTTAGTTATATCCGTAATTTAAATGTCATTTAGGCACTTACGTAACTGAGACAAGTTTGTGTGTAAGCAGATTTTATTTTTCTTTGAATTTGTCAACGAAACAAAATTAAATGAGTGCGAATGCACTCATTTAAAATCGGTTCTAAATATTTAACGACCGTTTTATAGGTTTACTAGCTTATTTTGTATGCGTGATGATAATGTAAATTTAAAATAACGAATAGTGTGATAAGCCATATATTTTGTAAGTAATTTTAACTAATAAGCCTGGTTCTTATCAGCTCGTACCGTTGAGCTAGGTAATATCCCACAACTCACAACACAAGCTCACAACTTAATGTGGGATTAGCTCAAACTGTGTGTTTTTTTATTTACTTTAATAGTTAAGAAGACGATAAGAGATTTTTAAGTAGTCTAAAGTTATCTCGACATAACTTCACGTCTGTAAGCTAATCATGACAATCCCAACAATACCAACGGCTTTTGCTGTCTTCGAAAGTACAAAAGTTTTCTTAAAATTTGCTACTAAATTATTCCTTTTACCTATAGGTGCCAGCCCTTAAAATATTTGCGCTTAATTTTAAAAGCATCCGACCTTATATATGCAAAAAAAAAACTTTGTCTAGCGGTCTGTCTGTCCACCTGTTTACGCTACAAATACTGAACCGATTTAAACGATATTGGCTGTAATATTGATTTGTGGGCTTGGGAAGGACACAGAGTGCCTTTCATACTGGAACTGTTCCCGAGGGTTCTAAGTTCACACGAGTAGAGGAAAAGTCAAAAGCCAGTAGATTATAAGAACGCCGGACCAAGTGCGGAAAAAGGTAAGTATGATCAGATCATCAATCAATGTGAACTATGGTGCCAGCAAAGACCATTTAGCACCTGACTCTCCTCTCTAATCAAACTTTAGTAGAACGTTTGTAAAGTCCTCTTAAGTCAGGAGTGTTATCCTTAACTACCTGTCCATTGGTTGCAGATCTGGTACGCGCTCTCGACCTCCCGAATTTGCTTTTCCGTTTCACCCGATTGAGTAGTATCCCAATACCTACATTCGCTTACTAAATCCAGCAAATTCCTATCCTTCCCCAGCTTAAAAATGCTTCCAATTGGCAGTACCGTCGGAAGCACAAGAAGCCAAAGAAACTGCGCTCGCCAACCCGCTTGCCAAGCGTGGTGAGTATGGGAGTATTCTCCCATAGAACGAAAAATCCTTGAGAGAGGCCTTTGTCCACGAGCGAACTTCTAACAGCTGGAATGATGATGAATGTCTTTTCAATTCTAGACATTTCAAACCCGTCAGTTAGCCGACTGCTTGCATAAGCCTGATTAAAGACATATAATTTTAGATGCTCTAAACGGGGTATCTGAGTGGAACATTCACGTAACTCCTTTCAAATTTTACTGTGTAGATCTTTATGTAAGCCTTGTCTGTCGTTTATGTACTGAAATTGATTATAGTGCAGTAAAAACTTCAGTTTGGTGTTTGTGTTGACATAAAAACTTTTTCAGAAATCGATAATGAAATGTGTTTTAAAAATCTTGGTTCGGATTACATGTGAAAACTTGTAAATCCATGATAAATCAATTATGTTGATGATAGATTTTTACCAGCCTCCCGTTTTATTGGCGGATTTTTTTTGTTTTGATTATATGTGATTAATTAATTATGTATTATGTTTTTACTAAATTAATACATAATAAAATTTGTTATCTAACTTATACCATCACATTTAGCTACAGTAACAGCTAACAGTTGTTAACTTGCGTCGTGGGATGACTAACCCCCATAAGATCACAAAAACTTTTATATTCATGAATAAATGAACTCAAGGTCTCAAGCATTCTGTTGCAGTGGCCGCACAACTTTCCATTCATACCTACGTAGTACAAAAATGCAGTCCGCAGATTCCCACTTTCACACATCTACTGATGATCTGCGGTTTTTCGAACACTCTGTGGTTTAATGCATAAGTTTGCTTATCTTTAGCTATGGTTGAAAGATATAAACTCTGTTTCCTATTACATTTATATTTCGTCTTTTTCCTCATCTCTTCCATGCTGGTCCAAAAACGTAGAATGTACCTACCAGTTGCTTCTCTTTCCGCGCAGATCCTAAAATCATGCTAAAGGCGATGCGGCACACAATCACTATTTTGATTCCATTTCCCACCTAACGCCCACCAACATGCTAAAAGTGGTTTTCAGGTTTAAAAGACCTGGGCTCTGTCTACACGGCAAGGATAAGACCCGATAGTATATATGTATGTTTTTGCTTGTCTGACACAGCCAAAGATCGCAAGATATGAAAGGTCACGTCTGCATATTCCCACTTTCACAGTCATCTACCAATGCTTTGCTTTTCAACCTGCGTTTTATATAGATACATCCGCGATTGCTTTACTAATACTATAAACGCAAAAGTAAGTTTGTTTGTTACGCTTTCACGTCCTAACTGCTGAATCATCTTGAAATTTCGCATGCATATAGTTGGTACGAAGTAAGATACCTTTCTCAAGGGACGGACATAAACAATAGCGAACGCGCGGGCAAAAGCTTTACAATTTAAGTAGTTTATAAAAATCGACAGTTTATAATTAGTAAATAGTCAATAGTCAAATATTTTATTCATCGTAAGATATTTAAAATACTATTTGGTAAACGTTAGCTTAAATTACACATTAGGTATTATTAACAACATTATTATTGTTGATGTCAATAACTTATTTAGAGCTAAGTTTACACCGCTTTCAAGGCGGAGTGCAGAAGCGAAAACATACATTATCTGTGTACAGTTTATTTATTACAAAATCATCCTCATCAGGTCTTTTTAGTCTCCACTGCAGGAGCATGATCCTCTCTGTACTACTGGAGCCATACTGGGCCAGAGCAGACGGAGGATTTGGCCTACACTCTCCTTGCTGGCCAGGCGGGTTGGAGAGGTCTCATTGATGTTTAAAAGCTTTGTTTAGCTTGTGTTTCCTAAGTCGCCTCTTACGACCTCCATGGGATGACTAGGAGTGGTGCTATTCTACTCTGCCGGAAACCACACGGCTATTACACAATATACACCATATATATGTTTTAGTACAATCACGTTGCTATAAGTAACTGATGATAAAACTTGATAAATTAGTTTGAGAATCATAAATCAATATATGACATTTAACACGAGGACTAGAAAGCAGGCATTATTAAAGATCTCGAGACAACGTGTCATGGTAGATATTTCAACGTTAATCAACATCAAGGAAAATTGAAGACAAGTTAAGGGCCCGTACTACCTCACACTGCTTTGCATGATTGACTGTTATATCAATAATAATTAATATACTCAAGTTGAAATAAAAATGCAGCTAAGTTCAGGACTAACTCTGGTAACTATCTGACTCAAAAACACGATTGCGTAAAATTTTCTCGATATAAAAAAAATAGCAAAGTTGCCTCCAAATCACGTCTAATTTACTCGGTATATAGCATTATTCACCAAATACATTAAAATTAACCTTGAAACTTTTGATTATTATTGCATTACAGATAAGGCAGCTATCATATGTTTTTCTTTTTCGAATAACCCTTGAATATTCCTAAAAAACGAAAATATCCAAAGTAGCCAACGCGTTTAGACCATCCGCCTTTGTACCGCCACGCCGCCTGGCATATGGCGGGCTCTTAAATTATAATCCTAACCAATATTATAAATGCGAAAGTGAGTTTGTTTGTTTGTTTGTTTGTTACGCTTTTATGCCGTAACTACTGAACTGATCATCATAAAATTTTGCATACAAGTACTCTTGAGTACGGAAAAGGACATAGGCTACCTTTTATCCCGGGAAAAAGTACTATTCCCGAGGGATCGACATTGACGCGGGCGGAGCCGCGGGCGAAAGCTAGTATTATTTATTTAACACGCATGCTTGCAATCTTGTTTGAGTACAATTTACAAGTGAGGATAAATTTTTCTTTAATAAAAAAAGTACCAAAATAAAAAAAAAAAACATTGAAATGCTGACAGGTTATGCTGTCACCATATCTAATTTCCATTTTATAGTTTTAGGTCCAAACATATTTTAAAAGGTGGTTGACCTTATGTGTTTTAGTGTGGGATATTTTGGTACCTAGAATAAAAACGTAGATATTGTAATTGTATTATTTTACAAGGTTAATTTCATAGATGAATAATCAGGATAGGACCCTTACATACGAAACAGTGCCAGTAAACAAGCATGCAATTTTCCTCCGTTCGAAATTCAAACTCAAGCAAATGCAAACGTCATGTCAAAATTGGCGTTATTTGTGACGTCATATCTGATATCTATGTCGACGTCCATGGTGACCGGTCTTATATTATATATTTATATTATTTCTATTTGCATTAATTGACATTTGGTCCAAAAGTTCGGCTGGAGCAGAATGCCTTATATCATTAATTTCATGTACAAAGTCAAATCTACGTAGGTACTTTTAGTGTAATGCTTTATATCAAGAACTAGCTTTCGCTCGCGGCTCCGCCCGAGTCAATGTCGATCCCTCGGGAACTTTTTCCCGGGATAAAATGTACCCTATGTCCTTCTCCGTACCCCAGATAACGTGTATGCAAAATTTCATGATGATCTGTTCAGTAGTTACAACGTGAAAGCGTTACAAACAAACAAATAAACAAACTCACTTTCGCATTTATAATATTAGTTAGGATAAGGATTAGTTAGGATTTGGAAAAAATCAAGTTTTTAACATTATATTTATATATAGCTTATGCATAATTATATAAGCTTACTCGTTACTCTTTGAAATTAAATATGAATTGCAAATACATTTAAAAGGGAAATTTTCAAACCTTCGACCTCCAGGTCACTTAACCGGAAGAAAGAAAGATGCTTGTGTAATTTTTACATGGTCATGGATACGCATAGCATTTCTCGTTAAGTATGATTCAATAGTGTTTGTTATGTCTTCGAAACATTGTATAGTCGCAAACGTTCTCATTTTACTATTGCTTCATGAGACATTTTAGAAAGTCTACTTACTTCTATTTATGAGCTGATTTATAGTCAGTATTTATAGCAAGTATTTTATACTATCACGTCTTTTCCTTGCGGGGTAGACAGAGCCGAGTGATAGGTTGCTAGCCGCATCGCCTATTAACATGATTCCCTCAAATGTTTGCTCATTCCCTCGATAGGTGGAAAGTAAAGCCAAAATGGTTTCTAAAAAACTTTGGGTGCTCAATAGAGCGAGGCAGTACTTCAGGAGTGAAAAGTCTATGACCCGGAGGGGTCATAGACTTTTGTTATATAAGGCTCAAGTCCGGCCCCACATGGAGTACTGCTCTCATATCTGGTGCACCTCAATACTAACTCCTTCCTCTTGATTCCATCCAACGCCGGGCACTTCGTATTATCGACGATCCCACACTCACAGACGATTTAGACAACTGAGGATGTCTAAATCGTCTACGGAGAGACGTTGGCTCTCTGTGTGTATTTTGACGTCTATACTATGGGGAGAGTTCTGAAGAACTTTTTGAATCGGTGCCATCGTCACCTTTCTACCACCGCACCACTCGCCACAGGAGTAAAGTCCATCCCCACATCTTTGACACTTGGGTCTCCAAAAATGTCAGAGCGTCACGTGGTTCTTTCCTCGTACAGCCGGATTGTGAAATGGATTCCCTCCCGAGGTTTTCCCTGTGTGCTATAACTTGGAGTCCTTCAAAAGGCGTGTTTACAGGTATCTCAAGAGTCGGCAACGCATCAGCACCTCCCCTGGTGTTGCACATGTCCATGGGCGACGGTGACCACATTCCATCAGGTGGCTCGTCTGCTTGTTTGCCGTCAAATATACATCAAAAAAATCAGCGTTTACAATCTGCGCGGGAAGAAAAGAAGCTGGTGCATATCATTTACTTACTTAGTAATTCTATTTTATTAGGTCAATTTGCAAAAATATTTCGAAGGGTTCCGTACCGTTATCTATAAAAACGGCAAAAAATCATGTCTGTTGTATTGTATGGGAGCCCCCCTTTTAATATTATTTTTTTGTCATTATTTATTTTTAAAGTTAATATATAACTAAATATGCTGTGAATATTTCAAGCGCCTACCTGTTGCCGTTATCAAAATCGATCAAAAACAAGCAAAAAAAAATCACGTTTGTTTTTATAGCTGCAATAGAAATACATTACATGTGAAAATTTCAACTGTATAACTATCACGGTTCATGAGATACAGCCTGATGACAGACAGACAGCGGAGCGATATTAATAGGGTCCCATTTTTACCCTTTGGGTACGGAACCCTAAAAACAGTGTTCAAAACATTCTATTCGGATACCGGTAAAGTCCCTGATTCTGTACAAATTAACCTACTGGTAAAGAAGGAAATTATTATTAACAATCCTCAACAGGTAAAGTTAGTCTTAACCTGCGTAATTATAGATCTTGCTTTTTTTTATGTTATAGGGCGGCAAACGAGCAAGCGAGTCACCTGATGGTAACCGATCAACGCTTCCCATGGATAATTGCAACACCAGAGTGTTACAGGAGCATTGCCGGCTTTTCAAGGAGTTGGGGGAGGACATTGGGATTACGGAAAAATGGGGGACATGAGGGAAGGGGGAGAAGGATGGGCCTCCGGCTTTTTCACTCACCGAACAAAGCATAGAAGCGGTAAAGCTTCTACTCAAACGTCGATTTTCTGTGAGAGTATGGTACTTCCCCGGACGAGCCGGCCCATTCATGCTACTAGCAAAAATTAATTTTGCCGGTAGCGTGGCTCTACCACACCTATACACATTGCTGACGTACATATACATTTTGAACAGTCATACATATTTCATGTTGTAAATGCATTTCCGAGTATAGATGGTATAATTCTTGTGAAATCAAATAAGAGGTAAATTATGAAGTAAACACCTTGCATGTAGGGCATCTGAGTGACTAACGATGCCGGAGCCACTGGCGATAGCTAGGAGAGAATATTTTCTATCTTCACGACTCGATGTTAGAACCGGTTGATTTTTGTCTGACTTGGTATGACGATGTGTAGTCTACGAAAAGATATTAATTTAATTCTTTATTTCTAGCTATCGTCATGTATAATTGAGCTTTTATATAGTACCTGGTTCAAACCATTATCCGACCAAAATAAGTCGACACTTATCACTTTGACGTTTGGTCAACTGTCGTTGTCAATTTGTTTTGGACGGTTAAAATGTTATAAGGACTGTAAAAGTTTTGTAAAAAATGTATTCATCAATACAAAAAAAGGTGACTTTTGGATAACTCCAATATTTTGTAGGTATAGAAGGCTTAGAATAATTTTTTATATTGGGATGTATTATTGTTAAAAAATTGCTCTACTGGAAATATTAAACCGAGGACCGAGAGACCATTTGACCGAGGGATTGGGCGAAGATCTAAGAAATGATACCAATAGGCGATGCGGCTAGCAACTCATCACTATTTTTTTCCATTTTCTATCTATTCGCCCACCAACACGCTAAACGTGGTCTTTGGCTCTTATGACCTTAGGCTCTGTCTACCCCGAAAGGGATAAAGACGTGATAATATGTATTTGGCAAGAAATACCCTTTGAATGAATGAATGATATACTTTATCCCTTTCCAACTAACATCAAATAGAAGGGCAATTACGGCCTCCAGAAATCTAACGCAACCTTTCGCGGAAGGTGATCCTACAATGGAGAATTATCCAACATTTAGAGTTCCTTGTGAAAGTACATTATATCACCGGCCAGTGGAACCGGTTCAGATCCGTACATGTGATCCTGCTAAAATGAGAGCGCTACTCGTCTGTTAAGTAATGTATCCTAAATTACATATTGCTAAGTCTTATCCTCTCGATACTAAAGCACTATTGTAATGACATTTGGCGAGCTCCGTGGCGCAGTTGTTAACACGCCAGCCTGCGACACGAGGGCCCCGGGTTCGATCCCCGGTGAGCTCAAGATGGAAAATGATCTTTTTCAGATTTACCTGGGTCTTGGATGTTTATCTATATATGTATTTGTAATAAAAAGTATCGTTGAGTTGGTATCCCATAACACAAGTCTCGAACTTACTTTGGGGCTAGCTCAATCTGTGTGATTTGTCCGTATATACTTATTTATATTTATTTCTTCACGACACGAGTTTTTCAATTACTATTTTTTCTTATTTTAAAGTAGTAGTAACAAAAACTGTAATGTTATTTAGAGTTCATATATATGTATGTTTGTATGCGAGTTTCTTTATCTCTTAAATACCTGAACAGATTTGTATGTATAGGAAATCCGTGAAATCCGTACATCACCTTGAATGACACTGGCTATAAATTTTGGGCAAGACCGTCACGTCTTTTTTTTATAAAAAGTATCTCTTTTATTTTTTCCGGGATTTTTACTGCCAAAAACTACTCGTATCTCACGAAAAAAATAGAATACGCGTAAGAAAATTATATAAGTAAAAAGCACGCAAAACTTTCCGTCGACCTGTGGAACTGACTTTGTTACTAAGTGACTTTAATTTTCTCACATTTCTGCCATAATATTACATATTTAATATCTTTCGCACAAAAATATAGAAAATCATGGATAGGCTTTTTCCATGAAAATTCATGCTCTCATTTCCCGCAGAGAACATTTTTATTTCTTTCATATTTAGCTAGAATTTTTAAAGTGATTCAATAAGAGCTTTGTCTAAATGAGTAATTTATAAACTAAGTATGACAATTGCATTATCAACTATGTACCTACTATGTGGTACTTAATTTGGTGAACCCGTATAAGAATTATCTTTATAAAACCACTATTGTACGTCATTTGGTTATTTACCTAAATCAGGAAAACATTGCAATTGTTACTATGTCGGTACAACCCATAGTTTGTTTGTTATACTTGCTAGAAATAACTATTATATAACTAGCTTTCGCCCACGGCTCCGCCCGCCTCAATGTCGATCCCTCGGGAATAGTACTTTTTCCGGGGATAAAAGGTAGCCTATGTCCTTCTCCGCACTCCAGAGAACTTGTATGCAAAATTTCATGATGATCGGTTCAGTAGTTACGGCGTGAAAGCGTAACAAACAAACAAACAAACAAACTCACTTTCACATTTATAATATTAGTAAGGATTTAATGAATCATCATCGGCCTTATCCGTCTTTGCAGACGATTTAAACAATGTCACGACGACGACATGCATTTTTTGGGGCTATGTAGTCAGATTCGTGAACGGCAAGATCTTCCGCAGACTGGACATAAGAAACCACCTTCAGCATCATTGGTTTGGTGTCGCTTTTTTCTCCGATCCTCCAAGTTAATGAACCAGGCATTGTCATGCAAAACCCCTCCCTCAACGCTTACGGTATCAGAAATATTTTTCAAAATCTACACATCATGATGTGTTAATATTGAAGAGATTTTGAAAAAATTGGAAAGACAAGGGCATGCTGTTTCCATTGTTTTTTCATTTTTTTTCACCTCATCCGAGGGTTACCTCAAATATATCGCGCATCTTCAATATACCACTTATACTGTATACGTTTTGTAGCTATATACATGGTGAAATTTTTATCGTTTTGGACCCTTAAAGGGTCCATATATATATATATATATATATATATATATATATATATATATATATGACCTATGCCTTAAAGGAAAAAAAAATTCGACATTCCCATACAAACTGGCCGGGCGGCCGAACTCTTTTGTATGGAAATTACGAATTTCTTTTTAGTTCTTTAAGGGTCCAAAACGATAAAAATTTCACCGTGTATATATATCTCAGTTAGCAGCGAACATGTAAAAGTAATAGTATTATGTCCAGCTGTGGACTTCTTGCGGCTGAGATGATGATGATGATTTAAAAGTAGTAACCAATACCCGATTACTTTTAACATTTTCGCTAACGAAGAGTATGCTCGTAGAAAGACAATAAAAATATGCATTGTTACAAAAAATCCTTCTGCAAATGTGTTAAAACTGAAACGCTAATCAATTGTATTAAAGGAAGAATGCAATCATCGTTTAATACTAAACAGTTGAAAAACCTTGGACTCAAAGACAAGCCAAATCGCTGTGCAATAAAACCCAAATTGTGTCCAAATCATGCATCTTTTGCAACCTCCAAATTGTACAGCCAAGAAATTATTGGGTGAAGAAGAAAAATACATGACACACGTTAGTTTCGTCATGACGAAAATATTGGTTTCCGTTTGAAAGCGAAAGTGGACGTTTATGCAAATAGGTTTTTGGATACGGCTTGAAGGCCTAAGTGGAACAAACATACAGAGAAATCATCACCGAGAAAGATGAGAAAACGATTTAGTATAGACACAAATAAAAATCAAGAATGATTTCCACATTGCCCCTGATCATAGACCTATAATTTTGACTAATATACCGCGTGATTTTTTTCTTATGAACTATGTTAAAATCCTGGATTCAGAATTACGAATTAAATACAGAATTAGAAGACAAAAAGGTAAAAAACGAAAAATAAATTTTGCCTTCTCATATATCCAGTTCCCATAGAAATTCGCCCAACTGATCGGCAATTTTGTATGGCAGGTCCAATTTTATTTTTCATGTTTTACCTTTTTTTCTTACAATTCTGTATTCAATTAGGGATTCTGATTCCAGGATTTTATTATAGTTCATAGGTACAAAATCACGCTTTAAATTTTTGACATTGTGCGAAGATCTAAAAACGAAAGACCCGAACATGATTGTCACATTGGCATAGAATCAACCAATCTACATTGTTTGATGTTTGATCTATCGTGCATTATATTCTACGTCAAGGTGACAATAACTTCACCGTTTCGTGAGTCTTACGATACGAGTATACATAGAGATAGAGTTAAGGCGTTTGCCTGTAGACCCAGGGGCCGTGGGTTTGATTCTCACGGGAGGCATACTTTGTTTAGTTGTTTCCAGTTTGGTTAGGACATTGCAAGCTTGAATCATCTGATTGTCTGATAATAAAGATGATTCTGTGCTTCAGAATGCACGTTAAGCCGTTGGTTCCGGCTGCCACCTGATAGTCGTAAAAGGAACCACGTCGGAGGCCGAGAGGCGGTTCCGAAGAACTCTGACACCAGAATGTGCATAGTCGATTGACCGTGTCACCTACACGAAATGATGTAAGAATTTACGTCAGTAACATATGTCTGTAATTAGAAATAAACTGGTAGTACACTTAGAAAGATTTAAGGGAATTTTTAAAGCAAAATAGGTCTGTAATTAGAAATGCGCAAGTAGTACACTTCAAGACAGAATGTAGAGACATTTTTGAAGAAAGATTAATAAAGACTTTATATTCTTTTTTCTTTTCCTTTCGTCCTCATGCATCAACACTCTGAATAGGTAAAATAGCATAGCTTAAGCTAGGCGCTTTATTTACAAAATAGAAGAAATCTTACAAGGAAAGTTTCAAGTGTGTTCATTCACGCCAATTGCACATAAAGTTCGAGAATTTAGTTCTCTAGAAGTAACATTTGAAGAAAGACCGTTAAAGTAGGTCTTCTTACCAAATCTCGTTAACCAGATCGTAATATTTCTCCATGAGGTGTTGGGAGGGGAAAGGCGGAGGTCCAGAATCTACATCGTCGCCTGTCACTGATGACATGACTATAACCTCTGAAAAATAAAATGTTTAACTGGGCTGTGTTTGTGTGTTAATAAAAACCCGGAGCAAATTCTGAAAAAGAAAAACGATATATGCAATATGTAAAGAAAGCCCTGTCTGATCCTTGAAGGGGTGATTCAGCTCGTCGATATGAACAACTTTGCCTATGGGATCAAAGTATGGAGCTAAAAAATGGACTTTGCAAACAAAAATGTTCGGCCACTGGGTATACCAACATTGGTCCAATAGTTGTTCATATCGATGGACTGGATCAGCCCTTTACAGGACAGAGTTTCTTTACATATTGTTTAATAGTTTTCTAAAAATTTTGTAACTGTCTTTTCTCTTAGCACTATGTTACCGTTCCTCAATAAAAGTAATTTTACAAATCAAATAAGAAACGGAAGAAAAGAATACTGAAAGTGACATACAGATAAGAATTTATATTTTTGTTATGTCTACCAACTCAATACATTATTGCTTTTTATAAAAATTAATAAAAAGTCTGAATTCTATTTTAAATTATTTTATTAATGTATAAATATACGAACACTGCACTGTTTATAACTTATTTTGTTTAATTATTTGCGCGTAATGTAACAGAGAAAAATAAATAGAGATAAGAATTATTTTAGTAATATTTCAAAAGTTACGGTGGGGGGATACTTCAAATTTAATTTTGTATTAGATTATCTCAAGACTGGGGGGATTGATCTACATAGTTTCAAAGCAGTTTTTGTTGCGTTTTAAAAGACCTTTTTAACGATTTACACACGTTGGGGTTAGTCCAATTTTTTTTTTAATTCACCTTTCGTTTTAAGGGAGTGGGGCTGAAAATTAAATTTTTTTTTATAATTTTAAAAACCAACTTTTGGAACTTCAATATCTATTTCTCTACCAATTTTCGTGACAATCGGCGCAGTAGCTGCCGAGTACGAGCCCGGGCGGACAGACAGACGGACGGACGGACATGACGAAACTATAAGGGTTCCTTGTGGACTACGGCACCCTAAAAAGCGAGCAAGTGCGAGTCGGACGTGCCCACGAAGGGTTCTGTAGCAGCAAGTAACATAATATAAAAGTTCTTGTTATATTTGAGTTGATTCAATGAAAAGTAAATTGCAATTTACGAGGGCAGACACAGACACTTCCAAAGTGGTAAAACGTGTCCCCATTTTACCACTTTGGAAGTGTCTATCGCGCAAACTATTCAGTTTAGAAAAAAATATATTAGAAACCTCAATCTCATATTTGAAGACATATCCATAGACCTATCATATCCACGTATGGGTTTGATAAAAAGAAGTTCTATTTTGTTAAGTTGTTCTTCAGTTATAAAATATTTCAAACGCTGCAAGTAATGAAGACTAGCGAACTTATCTTAAATTTAGTAGGTACACTGATAAAAATATTTTGAAGCTGGTTGGTATAAAAACAGCGGCACTAAATCTAGAAGACCAGCGGAAGTAGTTGTTACCTAATACTGGTTAGTCTTAATTGAAGTAATTAAGGCGCATTGACTTGTCAATGTGGTGACTTTCTCTCCCTGTATTAACATGAGATGGAAGGTCCTAGAGTTATTTATAGAAAGATTGCATTCACTCGTATCTGTTGGATGTTTATCTATTTAAGTATTTGTTATGAAATATAGTATCGTTTTGAGTTAGTATCCCATAACACAATTCTCAAATTTACTTTGGGGCTAGCTCAATCTGTGTGATTTGTCCGTATATATTTATTTATGTTAATAATTCTTAATTTAATCTAGATTCTAGATTTATTGACAACTAGCGGCCCGCCCCGGCTTCACATAATATCCCTACCTTTCTAAAAATATTCTATAGCCTTGTTCTTCAGGTATAATGTAGAATTATAATTGTATTTTTCAAATCGGTCTAGTAGTTTCAGAGCCTATTCAATGCAGACAAACACAAAACTTTCCTCTTACATAGCCCCTATATTCGGATATATCAAACAACTGCTTCAAATGGGAATTTTAAACGGTTTATGTTCTGCTTTTATCCACAATATAAGTAGAAATTGCAAAGTTATATTGTTAAATTAAAACTCACTGGCTTTGTACATACGTTTTACATAATAGGTCAGTAAAACATTTTTCGTATTTTTTTGTTAAAAAAATGTAGTAAAATATCTTCGGTTATGCTGTTTTTCTGTAGTCTCTGTAGTTCAGCTTATTCAGTGTATACATACAGGGATTTAAATTCTGTTCTATAAAAAAAAGAAACCTAAATTTAAACTCTGTCATAAAAGTTTAAGGGACTTTAGTAAAATCAATTAAAACCATGTAAATAAACAAATGCGTCTTACTAAGCATAAGTGTGCGTATAAATTGATAATTGTTGAGGTATTTGCTAAAAATGGGGTCGTGAAATCCTGAATGTGACTTTTTTCTATTGGAATAAAGTTTTCACTATGTATGTACATACTAACTAATATTGCTTGATCAATTTAGTTCTTACTAGCCACAGCTGTTTGTTTTCATATAAAAAATAGAACCGTAACAATCCTCAATGAACCTTATTTAAATAATAAAAAAAAACTGATATTATATATTTAATTTCCGAATAAGTAATATTATCCAATAGGTAAGTTTTACCAAATGCGCCGCGTAATATCAACTTCAGCTCGTACAATAAAAGTTACGTATGAATGGGCAAATAAACGTTCCGACGTTGACTTTATGATACAAACTAGGCATTAATGTGTTACGTGAATTTTTCCAAGCTCAAGCTCAGAGCAGATGGTATCAGGTCGTCCGGTCTCAGTTTTAAAGAAGCGCACTGACTAAATGCAGTTCTGTTTACATTCGTGAAATAATATTTTTTTCCTAGCATGTCCATATTGGATTGTGATTTCATGAGCTTGTAATAAAATAAATATTATCCATATTATGTTTAACCCACCAAGCGCGAGAAAAACAGACACAATGGATTTTCTATTGTTATGCGGACCGATTGGCCCGCTTGGGGGTTGAGAGGTCAACTGCTGTGAATACGAGTTATAGTATTTAAAATAAAAAAAATATACTTGAAACTTTTTGGTATGAATAAAATCTTATATTTTTTTATATTCTTTCCGATTTAATTTTAATTTCCGTCTACAAGGTATAAAGATTTCCTAAGTTAACTTCATAATGGGTCTTACAGATTTATAAAACGTCTCATTTCATGTATAATAAAAAAAAATGATGACTGTAAAGTCGGTTTAAGGACGATAATATTGCGGGATAATGGTGAGAGATAGATGCGTCATAGTAGGTTTATTTTTATGCCTGATCGCGATTTGATTTGTCATAACACTAGTTCTTGCGTATTAGGTATGCGCGTAAATACAGTGTTAATCGATATATAAGAAGTTATTAAATCAAAAAATATGTACTTATTTAAAATTGAATTGACTACAACTTTCCAAATATGCCTTTGATTACAAACTTCGAGGTGGCTATTCCGAACCGAGCGATGCGCGTATATTTTTAGACACAATGCTTGTCATACTCCATACACCAAACATCATATATATAACATGACTACACAAGCAAATAACTTGAATAAAAGACAAACGCATCACTACTCGCGTGTTTAGACTGACACACAGAAAGTCTGGGTCAAAACGCAGCCTTAAGAATTGTGCAACCGACCAAGTATTACAAAAGTTGTGGAAGTGTTACGCGTACATCACTAGTTCCGGTGAGCAAATGTTTTGGGAACTTTAACCTGACCAGGGGTTATGTCACTTACGAATTTCGCCCCACATTCTCCACCGTGATTGTTTCTTGTTTCTCACGTATATTTTGTACTGGCTGTTGCCCGCAACTTCGTCCGCGGCAATTTCTGTTATTGTGGTTAATTAGTATAGATGAATATTTTTTCCCCGATTTCAATAGATTTTTTATTGATGCTTTGCTCCTATTAGTCGCAGCGTGATATTTTATAGCTTAAAGCCTTCCTCACTAAATGGACTATCCAACACAAAAAGAATTTCCAATTTGAACCAGTAGTTCCTAAGATTAGCGCGTTCAAACAAACAAACAAACAAACTTCTTCTTAATATATATAAATCTCGTGTCACAATGTTTGTCCTCAATGGACTCCTAAACCACTTAACCGATTATAATAAAATTCGCACACCATGTGCAGTTCGATCCAACTTGAGAGATAGGATAGTTTTTAACTTATGGCGAAACGAAGTTCGCCGGGGCAGCTAGTAGCTTTATAATATTAGTATAGATAGTATAGATTAGCTATTTCCCGCGACATCTTCTGTGTTTCTTCCATGCTAGTCTGGGAGAAAGAAAAAATGTAATATGTGCCAGCTGTTTCTCTTCCCGCGTAGATCGTAAAAGCCGATCGAGGGAACGGGTGAAAGTCTGTAGAATCATGTCAATAGGCGATGCGGCTAGCAACCCATCACTATTTTGATTCGGTTATCCATCTTCACGCCCTCCAATATGCTAAATGTGGCGATAAGGTCTTATAGGCCTAGGCTCTGTCTACCCCGCAAGGGAAAAACATGTGATACTATGTATGTATGAATGTATCTTCTGTGTGAGTTTCGATTTTACCATTCAATCTATCCAGGTCCCTGAGCCGACTCCTGGTCCCCATATTCTTGGTTTACAAAGCATCTCAGTTAAGGATGTAACCGGGAACACGCTTAACTGACAGAGACGACAATAGTTTTAGCAGCGCTCGCCCAATAATGACGTTTATAGGCACATTTTTGATGTATGACAGATGTAACAGTACTTAGCACTTTTATAAGTTTCACCGATGTACCTGCGTAGAACTCAATTTTTTGCATGGCGCGAAAATATCCGTCTGCTATTGGCTAATGCGTTCGCGCCATGTCTGTAGTTCGCTGGGGCATCGCATCGTGCGAGTATTATGTTATGAGCAAGACAGCACGAGTCCCGTTGTTTTTAGATTTCAAATCTTATAAAAACAGCTTTTTTTTCGTTATTTTACTGATATTTTCAATCGGTTTGATTCGGCGGCAGGTTGTGTGAAAGTGGTAGTATTGTACCATGGGTTACATAAATGCAATTCTGGTGCGGATCACTAATTTTCTTGATAATAAATATAGCCTATGCTATATATAGCCTAACCCTATGTTATCTATATATAGCTATGCCATGTATATCTCGCTGATAATGCATCTTTCTATTGGTGCAAGAGTTTGAAAATCAGTTCGGTGTTTTTTTATTTATCCAGTATAAACAAACACACAAATATTTCTTTTTGACCTTATATACTATCGATGAACGATGAAGTGGCACGTTCCACGTGCAAGTGAGAGCGCGGAACAAGCGATAGAGCGGCACAATCGGCCTAAGCGTTCGGCTTGTGACGCATCTATCCCTCTTCCACCGTTATCACGTAAAATTATCGTCCATAAACTGACTTTACATACAACTTATATTTTTAACACTCACGTGAGGTATAGACAAAATTGTAATATGTCACACTGGGTTAATCACGTTCGAATTCTTCTTTATAATTTATTCTAGATGGTCTAGATAATTTATGCATTTTTGTTGACTGTGAATGCATTTTTAATTATGACTTTTAGAAAGTGCTTGTGCTATACAGTTAAAGAGTTTTTGAATGGAACATGTTTAAAGATGTAAATACCGCAACAATGCGATGAAATCGTTAAAAAAAAATATATTAAGCTTTTCGAATTGTTAGGTTCAAATAATAAAGGAATTTAGGTAATTTGTCCCTATTGCACGTGAAAAAGGAAATTTAAAAACGATTTTATTTGAATAAATAAAAGAGCAATTCAAAATGTTTTGCGCTTACTTTTAAAATAAGGGACGGTGGTGAATGTTTGAAATAACTACCATTAAAAGTCGGATACCTAGAAAACAACTGGTACTTCCTATTATTACAAATAAACAAACAATAGAACAATATATCGGCGTCGTAACATTACGTCAAACACAAATAAAGAACCTATAACTTAGTTATCCATAACATATTGTGGTCAGTTATGCAATACAATATGTTATATTTTGCGTAGAGCTACAACTACTTACGTAATTTGATAACGGAAGCAAACCCGTTGGTTTGGAGTTATGCGAACCAATTCTGACCGACAATTTGCTATAATTAGGTATTATATTAAAAACTTGTTTATTTATTTGGTAGAATCACGATTTGTTGTATGTTTATTGGTGAGAATAACCGGCTAGTTTTGACCTGTTTCGAATAGTTCCTTTGTAGAGGTGAGTGTTAGGGTTGGAAGCAGAGTCAATCTACCGCTCACTCCGGTAAAAGTCTTTTAAGGACCATATACGACCCCTGCCTCACTCGCCACCGGAATAGAGTGCTTAGCTCCGATTACTGGTAATCGCTCGGCTGTCCCGGGTAACTTTCACCCAGGATAGGCCCTTCTGGCAACGTAGCTTTAGGCCCATAAGGCAAAAGATGAGAGTTGCTGCTCTCCAAAGACTATTTGCCATTGTTACTTAGATTGACCCTTCAGGCTATGCATGCATGCACGTAATAGCTACCCATAGGCAATATGAGAGTTTGCAGTCTCTCTAGGCCTTACACACACAGGCAACGCCCAAAGCCGAGATCCGTCCCTCCTTGGGGCCCTTCGATGATGTTGTCTATATAGGCTGAGGGCACTCTGCTCTCGCCTCAAACGCCCTGTGAAGTAGCGAAAGCTCACTAGGAGCTAGCTATGCAGTAATTAAAAAAATGTTTCTAACGTTTCGTGCTTTGTTTCGATTGGTTTTGACAAAACATGAATCACATTAGGATTCTACTAATTAGTAAATCTATCTTACGTAAATTTAATTTGTTGCATCGTAGAAGACTGTAATTCTTCAAAATATTTTGAGAATTTATGTAGTAAATTCAAATTCTGAAATAGTAAATTGTGGTTTAAAGAATTAGTTTTGTTTGTATTTCTTGGTATTAGGTGTAAGGTTACCTACTTTCGATTTCATTGTTTTTATGTGATTAGTGATCGAACATTAATGACGATTGTCATGAGAAAGCATGAATATTAAAGGCCAATGGAGATATGCCTAATTCTCCCTATAAGTACACTAAGTGACTTGTGAATCGTTTAATTTGTTAAGTTATATATTCTGTATGAAAGATTTAGATAGAAAATGAGAAAATATTTAATGTAACCTAACTGATGTACTGATTTTTCAATAGTTTTTGTCTTAGATAGACTATAGATTGAAGAATCGGCATTATATGTCGATGTAAAATATGAAAATAGAAATAAATATACAGGATTTCTTTTGATTCATTAGCATCCTCTTTTGGAAAGTCTTTAACTCTGTTTTTACCCAAAAAACATAGAAAATATGAGAAAAAAAAAATAGACTTTTAGGTATAATAAAGTGACAGTTAGATCGAGTTAAATTTGGTACGGACATAATAATTTCACTAACAAACCAATTTCAATTGTTCTCAAAAAAGATGTGTATGAATTAAAAGGAACCCCGTTATCCTAGCTTGTGAATGAGTATTTTCCTAACGTCGTACATGGTTAAACAAAACATAAATTCGATCAGCCTATATAGCCTAAGTTCGTTCAGCAATATTGTTGCTGAGAACTGATGCTTTTCATTCAGTTTGTTGAACCATATACTCGTGTGTCATGTGAAGAATGAGTCAGTGTTACGTAGAAAAATAATAATTCTCACCGTCAAAATGTGCGGGATACTTGTGTGAGGCGAATCCTGTGGGAGCGGATGGGCCTGTGTGTGAGAAGTGCGCAGCGGGCGCCGTGGGTGCGCCGTAGCCGCTTGGTGGGTGGTACTCTACATGCGCTGGAGGTGGCGGTGGGCCATATACTGCTGTTGCTGGAATTGTCAAAATTTTGGTGTAAGCTGATGATGTACAGGTCACGGGTGTCATCTCCAACTGCCTTTCCGGTGGTTGGCGTCGGGAATGGCATCGTTTACGCGAGCTCGGCCTCCGGAGTTACTACTTGCTTTTTCCCCATTTATCCGAGTAAGTAGTATCCCAATACCTTAATTCCCTTCCCAAATCCACAAGTTCCTGTCCTTCCCCAGCATTCCAAGTGCTTGCAATGGGAACCGTCACAAGCACAAGAAGCCTGAGAAACCGCGCTGGCCAACCCGCCTGCCAAGCGTGGTGAGTATGGCAATATCATCCCATGGAGCGAAGAATCTTTAGACGAGGCCCTTGTCCAGCAGTGGACTTATTGTGGCTGTAATGATGATGTACAGTGACCTGAGGTATTGAGCCAGTACTAAGATGGTCCTACGTAATCGAGCCCAATGTGTCGTAATGCATCGTTGATCACACTTCACTAGCGGAGGAAGTAGTTGGCTGTATACAGTAGTCTCTGGAATCTTTACACAGATAATGTTACTAAGTAGACGGCTGGTGTTTTTACTGGTATATTAATTATGTATTTGTATGGTCAGGAGTGTCATGCTCAACTGCCTGATAAAATATGTTGACCTTCCGTAAACTGTATAACATCTGATGTACCATATTTTACGCAAATAAAATATTCTGATTCTGATTCCTGTCTGGTGGATGCAGGTATGGCATTGGGTACGCGCGCCTGGCCTCCTGAGCTGCTTTTCCCCCATTCATCCGAGTGAGTCCTGATACCTTCATTCCCTTTCCAAATTCAACAAATTCCTATCCTTCCCCAGCTTTAAAATGTTTCCGATGGGCAGCAGCGTCGGAAGCACAAGAGCCAAAGAAACTGCGCTCGCCAACACGTCTGCCAAGCGTGATGAGTATGGCAATATCCTCCCATAGAACGAAGTATCTTTGGGAGAGGCCTTTGTCCAGTGGTGGACTTTTTGCGGAAGTAATGATGATAATGATGATGGTTCTTCTTCGTATCGTGTCGACTCGGGCGAATTAAATTTGTGTTGACCATGATGATGATTAATTTGTATATTGAGTTTCCAATATCAATTTGGATCTATGTATTTTAGCGTGTAGAAAAGTTTTTCTAAAAATATTTTTTTAAAGAATACGAATGTCCGATGGAGGCATTAGCGCATCGTACTGCTGGTGCTGCAAAGTTTCAGAATTCGGTATAAGTTGATATTCTGCTCTCTATTAGATCAAGCGTTTTGTTTCTAAATGATAAACTATTATGACTAAGGCCTCAACTTTGTGGACGTTTATAGCGCCTGTCAATTTTAATAGCTATATTTTTGAAAAAAAAACTCCAATCTTTTGCATTTTATACTTCTAAACATTTCAATCCTTATTTTTGCTTTTATAATAAATAAGTACCTTGGCAAGGATTTTGTAACTTCACACTTTATGCCGTAGTATTTTAGCACAGCCGTGATGAATAATAATCACCAATCATAAATAACTATATAAACATTTGGGTAATCGACGTCAAACAATAAATCGACATTGGACGTAGTACCTATAACTATGCAAATAGGCTCATTAAATTGGTTGGTACAAGCTATAGCTTATTTAATGTTATCCTAAAATCGTTACGACTGAAGCAACCCGCAAAACTTTATGGACATATTTACTACTGAACTCATTGAAAAGTCTTTTAAGCTATTTTTCAGGACAAGAGAAAAATTTCTTATACCTTCTCTCTTTTTTATCAATTTATTATTATTTACACATACACATCTTTGATAAAATAAAGACTAGTTTATACATAAAAATAAGCTTAAACAGGAATTTGTGCATGTCTAATACCGAAAAATTATAATGAGCGCAAGCGAATCCCAATTTTTATATATTAATTTGGTCGTTATGCGTGTTAGTAACGCATATCGGAACTATTCTATTTCTTTTCTATTTTCAGCCTTTACTGTTCCACTGCGAGCAAAGGCCTTCCTTCTTTCTTTCCAAATCTTGCAATCGAGGGCTTTTGAAGACCAATATTTGCAGAAAGAATCAAGATCATCCCACATACGCGGAATCCAGGACGTACACGCTTTGACCCACAGTTCTTCGGGCATACAGCAGATATTTCTACCCCAGTACCACTATAGCCTAGCATATTTTTCTCCGAAATCTACGACCTGCGTCTTGGAGCGCAGGTCAAGATAAGTCAAAACTACTACCAATAATTGTTTAACGCGTCTCAGATACTTTCTTCAAAAACATTCTACTCACAATGTGGCTTCTTATGACTCAAAGCAGCTGAGCTGACAATCTTCTTCCCGAGATTGCTGACAGCGTCTCCCTTTACTGAGATGACTTTCCCAAACGTCGCCGCCAGCGCCCCTCCGCCCTTTATCAACTGCCCCTTCAGGATCGTCACTCCTCCGGTGATAGCCTTCACAGCTTGGAACAGCGTGTACAGGATCGATTTCTTCAGACCCCAGTAGTCGTATTTTTCGCCATGCTGCAAAAATGGAAGATTTTGAACACACCAAGGTGATGGTTAGTGTCTACCTATGGTTACTATGGTTACGGCGTGTTGAACAAGAAATATTTGTTGCGGCGGTATTTCCGAACCGACACGACATTGGAACCTTTAAAAACGTGTCATGTTTTCTTAAAAGGCCGGCAACGCTCTTATCACACCCCGGGTATTGTAGTTGTCCATGGGCAGCGGTGATCACTTACTATCAGGTAACGCTCTAGCTCTTTTGCTGTCCTATGTCAAAAAAATATGTTAGAGAGCATTAGGAATGCAAAATAAAATACTTTTTTTTTTGGAGAACTATGTAGCTAAGTGAGCTTTCGCTACTTCACCGGGCGTTTGACGCGAGGACAGAGTGCCCTCAACCTTTATAGACAACATCACCAAAGGGCCCCCAGGAGGGACGGACCTCGGCTTTATAGAAATATCGCTTTTATCAGTTTAGTGATTATAACTACCTGGCGAATAATGTGTTGGCTAGAAAGTCAAACCGAGAGGACCAAAAAGCAGCTACATCACGGGGCGAATTTACTTACTGAAATGTATTAGGTATTATATGCTGTTAATTTTTTTATTGTTGATTAAAGTTTATAATATTTAAAATGAAACAAATGCACATATTTAAATTAATGAGTTTCATAAAAGATATAAAAACGTCCTTTAATCTATTTGATCAAATTAAGACAATAATTTTACTCTTACATGTGTAAATTACGATCGTATTAGGACGGGGGATTTTTTTCGTATTTCGTATGGAGACTTTATGCGTCCTTTACCAGAGCTGTAACTTTGATATCTAAATTTAGAAACAAAAATGCTTAAACTGGTTTTTTTCGAGTAACCAAGATGACTCAGATGCATACAGCACATCCGAAGATATTTTACTACAAAATACATAGAAATACGAAAAATGATTTCCCCCGTCCTAATATAAGTCAATTTAAATTAAGCGCAAATATTTTAAAGGCTGACTCTCATAAGCTAGAAAAACGCTTTAGAAGCAAAATAAAAAAAATCGGCACGCTATTTTTTGAGATATCTGTACCTGAACATTTAAAATAAAAAATAAAAAAACACCCTGCGTACAAATAAAAACTTTCTTGGCCAACTACTTTTTACTATTATCTACTATGGATACTAGGTCACTGACCTCGACGATCGAAACAGCTGATTTATTGATCTTAATAAAAAAAAATACATTGTAAGAAAAAATTAAAAAAATATAGCGTGTCGATTTCTTTAAATTTGCTGCTAAAGAATTTATTTGACCTATGGGACCCAGCCCTTAAAATATTTGCGCTTAATTTAAAAGGACCTTGTATATTGGAAAAGGGCAATTATTAGTCCTTTTTTAAACTTTCGCGCTTTAAACACATAATTATGTATATAAACGAGATTTAGCACGAACCTTTTTATTACTTGTTTCCGTTGACGTTTCAATGGAGTTACATCCATCGTCTCGTTGCTACCACGATGGATGTAACTCCATTGAAACGTCAACGGAAACAAATAATAAAAAGGTTGGTGCTAAGTCCCGTTTATATAGACAATTATTAGTTGTTTGTTAAAGACAAAACCCTAAGCACAGAATTAATATAAGTACTAACATACCCTAAGCTAGACATACAACATTACCAGATAAAAATGCACAAAGACGTACCGGCTCATACGAGTACCCATGGTCATCACTATGACCAGATTTGCTGGAAGCGGAGGCGACGAGCGTCGTGATGCCAGCTGATGCCTGGCCTAGCAACCCGATTTTGGACTGCAGGCCTGATGACGCCTTCGATACTACTGATGTTAGGGCTTGGGCTGATGACCTCTTTGTCCTGGACAAAAAATACATGTATTTAGTTCATCATCATCATTTCGAGTAGGTGTCACGTTCAATCGAACATGCACACCCTGGTGTCAGAGTTCTTCGGAACCGCCTCTCGGCCTCTGACGTGGTTCCTTTAACGACTACCAGATGGCAGCCGGGACCACCGGCTTAACGTGCCTTCCGAAGCACGGAATCATCTTTATTATCAGACAATCAGGTGATTCAAGCCTGTTATGTCCTAACCAAACTGGAAAAAACTAAACAAAGTATGCTTCCGGTGGTAATCGAACCCACGACCCGGGGGTCGTGGGTTCGATTCCCACCGTTTGCCTGTTGACCCGGGGGTCAACAGGCAAACGCCTTAACCACTGGACCACGGAGGCTGTTAATGTATATGTATAATAATGTATTTAGTTTAGCGTTGGTGGTATTGATTATGTAAATATTGTAATCAGGGATGTCATCCTTAACTGCCTGTTTAGTGGTTGTAATTATTGCATTCGGTCTGCGCACTCTGCTTCCGGAGCTGCTACTTGTTTTACCCCCAATCATGCAAGCATAAGTATGGAGATCATCATCACTACAACCGTAAATAATCCAATGCTGGAGAGAAGTCTCTCCCATAGATCCGGTAATGGCGAGCTCCGTGGCGCAGTGGTTTACACGCCAGCCTGCAACACGAGGGCCGCGGGTTCGATCCCTGGTCAAGTCAAGATAGAAAATGATCTTTTTCAGATTTGCCTGGGTCTTGGATGTTTATCTATATATGTATTTGTTATAAAATATAGTATCGTTGAATTAGTATCCCATAAAACAAGTCTCGAACTAACTTTGGGGCTTGCTCAATCTGTGTGATTTGTCCGTTTACATTTATATTTATTTTATTATAGATTCTTCGTTCCATGGGAGGGTATTGCCATACTCACCACGCTTAGTATTGGTTGGCGAGCGCAAATTCTTTGGCTTCTAGTGCTTTCGGCGCTGCTGCCCATCGTAAGCAGATTAAGCTGAGATCGACATGTATTTGTTGGATGTGGGAAGGGATTGAAGGTACGGGATACTACTCACTTGGATGAATGGGGGAAAAGCAAGTAGCAGTTCAGGAGGCGCGTGCCCAATGCCGTGTTGTATCCGGCAGAGTAGAATAGGACCACTCCAAGTCTTCCCGTGGATGTCGTAGAAGGCGACTTAGGAAATACAAGCTAAACAAAGCTTATAAACATCTAAGACACCTCTCCAACCCGTCTGGCCAGCGTGGAGAGTGTAGGCCAAGTCCTCTGGCTGCTCTGGCCAAGTATGGCCCTAGTAGTACAGAGAGGGTCGTGCTCCTGTAGTGGAGACTAAAAAGGACCTGATGATGATGATGATGATGTGCCCAATGACATACCTGCAATTACCGGACAAGCGGTTGAGGATGAAACACCTGACTTCACTCGACTTTACTCTTTTGAAAATATTTGGCAGCTATACATGGTGATATTTTTATCGTTTTGGACTCGTTATCGTTGGTGACTTAGACCATCAAAATGAACAACATTTCCTTTAAGAACAATGCTGGAAACTCAAAAAAGAAATCGACATTCCCATACAAATTGGCCGGGCGGAACTCTTTTGTATGGAAATGACGAATTTTTTTTTGAATTCCCAGCATCGGTCCCATAGAAAAAGTTGTTCATATTGATGGTCTGAGTCACCCCTTTAAGAGTCCAAAGGGATCAAAATTTCACCATGTATGCTCCACCTTGACATGCATATTCGACAAATTATTCAACTAAACCTTTGCGTCAAACCTTTTATGGAGTGTCACAAACACAAAGGTGCCAAGCCAAGTCACGTGAAGGGCGAGTCTTGCGTGGTACTTCATACATTGGAATATTGATACAGTCCTACTTAATGTCAGATCTCTTGCCAAGTCGCATAACGTTGTATTTTTAACCGACTGCCTTGAAAAGACTGGATATGTTTTCAGGGTTCAAACTTGTCAATTTATACATAAATAAGCACACAACTTCTTAAAACCCTGAACAGGTTTGGATATACAGGGCTATTGTTAGATACAGCGGAACGGTACGGAACCCTTTCTAGTATGACTCGCGCTTGGCCGGTTTTTTTCTTCCTTCAGAAGTTTTTATTTCGCATCACGAGCAAACCGCTGTCCCGCTTTTCGCAATTCAGTCACTTAGTGGCTTATATTGTTTCTTCCATCAGATCATATATGCGTCATATTTGTGTAATTTAATACCTTCGTTGTGAAGTAAATAAATACATTTATTACTATATCATAGTTAATAGATTCAGGTGTTACTTTGCGAGAATCAAAGCTACATTTACTTTGAGATAATTTACTTTGCGTGCTTCCGCCACCAGTTATTTTATGCAAAACTATTGCTGGCCTAGTAAGCAATAGTTTGCTAAAATGCAGTAAGGACGCAAAGTAACACCTAAATCTATTAACTATAATGTAATAATAAAGAATAATAATAAATGTATTTATTATTTATCATTTGGCTATATACACTATAGAAATAGGCGCAAATATTGCAATAGCCAAAAATAATACGTATACCTACGACATCAAATAATTGTATGGTACTAAATAATCATCACCATCATCAGGTCTTTTTAGTCTCCACTGCAGGTGCACGACCCTCTCTGTACTACTAGAGCCATACTTGGCCAGAGCAGACAGAGTATTTGGCCTACACTTTCCGCGCTGGCCAAACGGATTGGAGAGGTCTCATTGATGTTTATGAGCTTTGTTTAGCTTGTATTTCCTAAGTCGCCTCTTACGACCTCCATGGGAAGACTAGGAGTGGTCCTATTCTACTCTGCCAGAAACGACACGGCTAAATATGGTATTAAAGAAGCGCTTAAAAAGGGTGTATACAGTGGATATTATAGATTGATTACTCAGTAGAGAAAGAATAAATTTACTCGCAATTTAATAAATTGTATTGTAAATGGATGGTTATTTACAATATATGATAATAAAACAGTTGGTAAACCAAAACAAAAGCCTTTGTTACTAACAGTAGGTTACGATATAGCTGTACTTCCTACATAATACAATGTGTAAGTCTACATACTCGTAATAAACAAGAGAGTAGCTACACATCTATGAAGAGGTCTATTGAATAGTCTGTATCTAGAATCCGAACAAAAGGATCATTATCGGTCAAATAATAGTGCAAGTATTATTTTAATATAAAGCATACTATGTACGACATGTGAGGAATCGATGGAGACAATGAGACTCATTTTGTGTACCTGTGACTCGTTAGCTGGTAAGCGTTTGGAACTCTTGGGATCAGTTTATCCTGAACTAGAGGACTACAGGCACTACGCACTGGGCGATGTTCTAAAGCTCATGCAGTCCTTCTTCGGAATATCCGTGCGGGTGAGTAAACAAATAACCCAAAGGTTAGACGTGCTACCGATTCTGAATCGGCCCCATCGAAGATAAGATAAGATTATTTTAATGGAATAGTCCCCAGAAACTAAGTACTAAGTAATTGTTTATTTTGTCTTAAATATTTTACTTAACACAAAATCAAGATATCATCTTCAATTACCAGGAGAAACCCTGATGAGTTACTCATCAGAGTTTCTTCTTGTAATTACATCATTATATTCTGTCATAGTATCTCTTTAAGTGTGTACAGCTCCTATTTGCAACCTTCTTTCTCTCAAATCGGGTTTCATTGTATACCCGCTTCGAGTAACATCACACCAGTTTTTCAGTTGCATTCTGCTGATAGCTGCCTATTGCTTTCATCCAGCTGGAAAGGGTACGGCATCAGCGGCGGCGCAGCAAAGATCGGTAAAAGAACAAGGCTAAAGAAATCCATGTTGACGACGGCTTCTACGGCGAAGTGGATAACACACCAGCCTGCGACATTAGGGGCACTGGGTTCCATTCCCGGTGTGGTCAAATACTTGCACTTCATTTTTACCAGATATTTGTCGCCGATTGCAGCTATAGTGAGCTTTTGCTACTTCAGCGGGCGTTTAGTATACGTGAATGTGACTTGAACCTAGGGTCTCTCGATTCAGAGTTCAACGTATAGACCACCAGGCCAAACATTGCTCTCTGTTCGCTGATGTCGTAGTATATATACATAATATTATTTGCTGATGGTCAGGCGCACCGGAGCCCCCGCGCCCCTCGCCTCCTCTCGTCTTGACAATTGGCATCTGGAAGGCAGCCGGGTATAAAAACTTTCGCCAACTCATATCCCAGTATGAAGGTTGTCATAATATCGGATCCCGGTCTCAGACGCACACAGCTGAGGACGGAACGAGGAAAACGCTCGAATAAGATCAGGGGTGTCATCCTCAACTCCCTGTCCGGTGGTTGCAATTATGACATCGAGTACGCGCATAGCTTAACATGCTTCCGATGGGCAGCAGCGTTAGAAGCATAAGTAGCCAAAGAAACTGCGCTCACTGATCCGCCTGCCAAGCGTAGTGAGTATGGCAATATCCTCCCATGGAACGAAGAATCTTTGGGAGAAGCTCTTGTCCAGTGGACTTTTGCGGCTGTAATGAAGGTAGAAGAAAGGAAAAAAAATAGATGGTGTTACCTCATTATCTCTTCAGCTGCTAGTCCTTCTGCCAGTTGTTCCAGCTGTTGTGGCGTCATTCTGCTGATAGCTGCCATGTCGATGATGTCTAGTTGGAGGGGGTACGGTCTGGGTGCTGGCGCAGCGAACGTGGATGCGAGACAGGCGACGCAGATCCATACCTGATGGGGAAAAATATACTTTAATGAGGATTCGAGAGATAGAATTAGAAGTCCAGGGCGGACAAAAGCTTGGAGTTACCCCAGGATAGGTGGTGACGCCACGGATAGGGGGTGACAATAGGATTTACACTACACGACTTTTGCCACGATATTTCAAAATTTTGTTACAAAAAAAGCTGTTAAAAAAAATTCTGAATGCTAGATTCATAGCGCAAGTGAATGACACGCAAAGTGAAATTTTGATCGTTGCAGACACGCAAAGTGGTGATTTAGCCCGTTGATATGAACAACTTTTCGTCTGGGACCAATGCTGGAAATCACCCCCTGAAGAGTCGCGAACAATCAAAATATCACCCCAAATCATAATTTATAACCCAACCTTTGCTTTCGCCGTAGTACGATTAAAAATTTAAATATTTCCTCCTCTTTTAAAGATTTACGTGACGCATCGTCCCATTTACATGTCCGGCTTGCATAAACACTTGCCTATAAGTATGTCATCAGAAATAAACAAAATGCCGCGCCGATCAAGCCTTGGCAGTGAAAAGCGAAAGTGTCGCGCGTGCGTCGCGCTCGCGTCTCGTGCTGTGACGTCACTACTCGTACCTCCGACAACGACCGGCCTCGCTTCCGTTAACTTACGGGCCGCGAGAACAGCGGTTCATTATGAAAACAATAATAAACAATAAAAAAAATAAGACTAAATTTAAAAAACCGGCCAAGTGCAAGTCGGACTCGCGCACGAATGGTTCCGTACCGTTATCTATAAAAACGGTAAAAAAAGTCATGTCTATTGTATGGGAGCCCTATTTAATATTAATTTTATTTAATATTGAGCAAAGACAAACATAAAAATCACGTTTATTGTATGGGAGCCCCCTTTAATAATTAATTTATTCTACAATTTTTTTAGTATTTGTTGTTATAGCGGCACAGAAATACATCATCTGTGAATCTGTGTTAACTGTCTAACTATTACGGTTCATGAGATACAGCCTGGTGACGGACGGACAGCGGAGCGATATTAATAGGGTCCCGTTTATACCCTTTGAGTATGGAACCCTAAAAAGATCCGATCACTTTAATATAATGTGTATCAACCACCATCTTCAAAAAACTATTTAAAATTAATAATTATTCTTGTTCTTCAAATATTATTTAACACATTTCAGACGTTTTATACATTTTAACTTAAATTCATTGGGTCTTTCTGTAATTAAGTCTTATGAAAGTATTAAATCAAAATATTTTTTTTTTATAATTTGTTTTTGTTTTTTTTTTAATATAGGTTTTTTCATTTTAATAACCGCATGGTTATCATAAGCTAAATAATAATAAGTACTCACACTTATTACTATTTAGCTTGATAACCATGCGGTTATTAAAATGTCTAAACTTAACACGACACAAGAGGGTGTAATGTTTTTGCGATAGTTACACATTTAAATTAAACCACTTAAGGCGATACCACTGTAAATAAGGTCGTCAAAATTCAAATCTAAGTAATATGATTTTTGACTATTTCTTCTCCAAAAGTGTAAGATGAAAACACGTTTTGATACAATTTTATCGATAGAAATATTTTTTGAAAAATGGTCTTCGTTCGCAGAGTTTTTGTTATTGTAGCTCAAATGCGACGAATGAAATAATGATTTTTAGACTAAAAGATAGGTTATTTATTAGTAATTCATCAAAATTTAAATGTGAAAATACAATTAACCGGTCTGATTTTATATAAAATAGAAATAACGAATTTGGCGCTTACGTTTTTTTCTTTGAGCGACTGCAGACTATACCTATCTCAACATTCACGGGCTAAACCGCCAAGCGCTATCCCTTGCGCGCACTTGATCAGTCTGCGTACGCCTTGGCCGAGCGATGGTACCAAACCTTGGAGACCTCGTCTTAAAATGGTTTTATCGCTTATATGTCAATAAATACTGTAGGCGGTAATTTTGCATATTCTCAAAACATAATAGACAAATAGACTTAGTCTACCTGCGATCACGAAAACAGTAAAGTTTTCAAAACTTTAGGAGGCACAATAATTTATGAACGCGAAAACCGTTTTAAGTGAATTAATTCAAAGATGTTATTATTTCAAGACATAAAAATAAATTATGTTTCCTTATTTCTTTCATAACGCGTACTTTGTGGCTCTAATTTATTGACAATGAAGTCAGCGTATCAGCGGTTACGAATACTTCTACGATACAAGAAAGATTCAAGTAGCGGGCGAGTTTGGTCACGATTTCTGACATACCTAATCCCATCAAAAACAATACTTGTCAAAAAAACCAAGTCTCGCAACTCAGTTGTTCTGAGGTAAAAAGTTGTGAGATCCATGTAATACCAAGTCGGTTATTAATTTATTCAGTCTCTACTTAAGCGACTTTCTGTCTTAATACGTCCAGTCTCTAAGACCACGATCGTGGTCCATAACAATTGAAAATCAATTGTGTCTGGAATCTCCGTACTCGAAGCATTAAGTTGTTATGAATAATTAACAGCATCTTAAGTAGAGACTGAATAAATTAATGACCGACTTGGTATTACATGGATCTCACAACTTTTTACCTCAGAACAACTGAGTTGCGAGACTTGGTTTTTTTGACAAGTATTGTTTTTGATGGGATCTCATTTCTTTTTGTATTTTGTAGACAGTTCTACTTTTTTCCTTTTCGGTACCTTCTACTTAATGTATATATGTATATCTACCAGCAACGAATTTTCTTAAAGCCCTCTCTCTGACTTATGAACTTTTCTTATTTTTGTAGGTAGCCTTCCGTTTTCTCTTTTCCGGTACTACTTCTTGAGCTTCAGCTACAGTTTTTCTAAGAGCCTACTCTCTGTCTCTATGCGTTTTTCTGGGAGGCTTTGATGTTACAATTTTTGTCAAATCTGGACGGTAAATGCTTCTTAGTCTGTTGTATTCACAAATTGAGGGAATACGCACGTAGGTACGTTTTTTGCATTAATAAATAATTTAATACACGTGTTTTCATGACGGGAATACCCATTTTTTGCTCGATTTGGCAGAGGCACTACCATGCGCCTATATTTATATGGGACTAGCTTAAACCCGCGGCTTCGCACGCAATAATAATAACTGCCGTATAAAACATCGTTACGAATAAAGCCAATATTGAAAAATTTAACTGAAGACTTGGCTGTATGGGCTTAATTTTCTCTGCGGTCTTTTCTAGATTTTTTAGTTTTTCCTTGATTCATACACCAAACACTACTTATATTCCAAATTTGAAGCTTCTAGGTCTGCTAGAAGTGCCTTAGAATTTTGATGATCGGTGAGTCAGTGAGTGACAAAATTAAGAAATTTGACCCGTTATAATTCTTAAAAATACTGGTTCAAATTGTATGAAATTTGAAATATACGTGTCTTTACAATGCCTGCATGGTTACTGAAAATTTCAGTCTTCTAGATTTATCCACAACGAAGTTACAGGGGGTCGAAAATGGTCTGAATTGCTTCGAGAAAAGGATGGTACGGCCGTGACGCTTTTTTGCTCGACTTGGTGGGGGCACGGCCGTGCCCCCACCAAGTCGAGCAATTATTTAAAATTTGCATTGAGTGATTGAGTGTTTGTTTATAAAGTATAAAAAATAAACGCTGTGTTTGTAAGATCTTCCATACAGGTCAAGGAGAAAAAAAATACAGAATGTGCCAGCTGCTTCTCTTCCCGCGCAGATCGTAAAAGCCGATCAAGGGAATGGGCTAAAATCTGCGGAATTATGTCAATAGGCGATGCGGGCAACCCATTACTATTTGATTCGGTTTTCCACCTACACTCCCTCCAACATGCTAAATGTGGCCATAAGGTCTTATAGACCTAGGCTCTGTCTACCCCGCAAGGGAAAAAGACGTCATACTATGTATATATCAATGTATATAATATGGTGATCATTGGTGACGTCACCGATGTGCCGCCCGCGATCCTTATGTCCCGGTGCTCGAAAGGCTGAAAGGAGAGGGCTACATACAGCCTCTCCCCGTATGGACATATCATTCTGATTATATGTCGAGTATCGTATGTGCCTACGTAATAATAATTTGTAAATCTATCCAAATAGTTTAATGTGAAAACATTATATAGGGCGTCTAGTAGAGTAGTTATGAGAGTTATAAACAAAATTTCCACTGACGTCACTCACAAGAAAACATGGCGTTTTTAGTTACGTGGCATACAGATAATGAATGCCGATTTAAAGGTTTAGATTAAAAATAAATGCAAATAAACTATATGGCCTATCACATAATATATATTTTAAGTTTTACAACAAAGGGACAAACAAATATGCGAAAAGATTGCACGAGTGTAATTTGGTATGCATGCAGTACAACTGCTTCATACCACAAATTATACAAAAGAAAGCAGTTACCTTCTTGCGTAATTTTACAACCAATTTGTTTTTTGTTTAAATTATTCGAAATACAAGAGGTTTTAAAATTATACTTCTCAGCATGACGAATTTTTTTTTTAAATCTATGCTTCTCAGAAACGTTGATTTTGAACGTCCTGGTAATCAAACTTTTGTAATCAGGATCACCACGAAAACACAAAACATCAAAAAATTTACATTGCGTATCAATTCATCGAATTAGTAGCTGGTTGAGGTCTATTTTTTGTTTTAACCTCTTTTATTTTTTTTTCCGGGATAAAAGGTAGGTATATGTGTTAATCTAGGTGATCAGTTATCAAATTTCGTTCAAATTCGTTCAGCGTTTTGGCGTGATTAATTAACAAACATCTAAACACTCAAACTTTTGCATTTATAATATTAGTAGGATGATATATTAATTATTTATTAGTCAGAAGTAAGATACGCGCTTTTGTTCGTTGAATTGTAGTGATCGATTCGGCCCTATGAGATAATCCCAGGTCGGAGCCCAGGTGGATCGGCCACACTCTCCGAAGAAGCGCTGAGCACATATCTAAAAAGGCCATGGAGAGAAATCCCCAAGGAAAGCGTAAAGTAGGCCAACCTATACAGACCTGGTGACGTACCGTTCTCGGCGAAATTAAAAAAATCGGCAAGACCTGGAGTGAAGTTAAGCGCATAGCTCAAGACAGATTGAGATGGAAAGTCTTTGTGGACGCCCTCTGCCCCAGATATAGGACTGTAAGTCAAGATAACCCCAGGGCATCAAACTCTGGAGTAACTCCCATCCGCCTCGGTGGTCCTGCCCCGGTGACGGGACAGTTGGGAAAAATTTATTCTACGACCCCGTCGACCAACGGGGCAGATGGCGTAGATCAAGTATCATCTACCCCATAGTGTGTTTTTTTTTTAAACGGGGCGTATATTTCAAATACATCAATAAGCTCATGAATGTTTTTCAGAGTCGGAGATACCGGCAACTCAGAATGTTTAGTTTAGGTAGGTTGTTTTATACGCCCCGTTGGTCGACGGGGCGGATCTATCGGGATCGGTGAATCAAATTTTCCCAAGCATCCTGCCACCGGGTCAGAACCACCAGCCACCAGGGCGGATGGGAGTTACTCAAACTCTGGGTGCAGCTCTCTCTTCTTACTGATTCGTGAATTCCCTATGCTATGTATGCCCTAACAGGGCCCATGTATTTAAGTGAAATTGTCACCTATCGCTTTGTATGTACGCATGTGCAATGATTTAAATAAATAAAAAGAAATAATGTAATAGAATCTATGATAAATATTTTGCTAATCTTGTCATAATAATTTTTCAGTGTACCTAGTACTTTAAATTAACTTTAAATAAAGAAAATCCCACGGGAAAAAGAAATCACAATATGTGTGAACTTAATATACTCCTACCAGCACATCGCACAAGTACCACAATATAATACTATCCATTGTACTTAGATATTAATTAACAAGAAGATACAATGTAGTTTCGAGATACAATGTAGTTTCGAGATACGAATGTTGTTGACCCGATGCTTTGTGTATGGTAAAATGATTTCGATCGATTTCTTCACTAAAATAATCACTGGACTTTAAATGGATATGATTTTTGTTTCGTGCGATTTTCTTCTTACTTTTAAATTTTTAGTTGTTGTTATTCAAACGTACCTATTTTGTTTTCTCAATATTGGAAATAGGAGTCAATTTTTTTGACGAAAATATATTATTAAAACTCTCATCATCATTTCGAGTAGGTGTCACGGTCAATCGACCATGCACACCCTGGTGTCAGAGTTCTTCGGAACCGCCTCTCGGCCTCTGACGTGGTTCCTTTAACGACTGCCAGATGGCAGCCGGAACCACCGGCTTAACGTGCCTTCCGAAGCACGGAATCATCTTTATTATCAGACAATCAGGTTAATCAGGCAAACGCCTTAACCACTGGACCACGGAGGCTGTCAGTAAAAAATAGAGTAAAACTCTAAACAAGGTCCATTTAAATTAAGCGCAAATATTTTAAGGGCTGGGTCCTATGTCAAAGAAATGCTGTAGTAACAAATTTTAAGAAATCGACACGCTAGTTTTTTTTTTTTTTCATACAAACTATTTTTTTTTAATAAAATCGATAAATCAGCTGTTTTGATGGTCGAGGTCAGTGACTTAGTATCCATAGTAGATAATAGTAAAAAGTTGTTGGCCAAGAAAGTGTTTATTTGTACAGGGTGTTTTTTGATTATGACCTTATATATATTTTTGCCCGTGGTATAACGGATCGAAATGTCACTTAACACAATGTGGTAAAAAATATGTACATTATAAGTTACTAGCTGATGCCCGCGGCTCCGTCCGCGTTCATGTCGATCCCTCAGTAACAGTAGAATTTCCCGGAGAACGCTATGTCCTTTCCCGGGTCTAAAACTACCACAATACGAAATTTGATCCAAATTAGTTCAATAGTTGAAGCGTGAAAAGGACAGAGTTACTTCATAATAGAGTTAATTCATAATATTAGTATGGATATATAATTGATGACTTTATATCTATACTAATATTATAAAGCTGAAGAGTTTGTTTGTTTGATTGTTTGTTTGTTTGTTTGAACGCGCTAATCTCAGGAACTACTGGTTCAAATTGGAAAATTCTTTTTGTGTTGGATAGTCCATTTATTGAGGAAGGCTTTAGGGTATAAAACATCACGCTGCGACCAATAGGAGCAAAGCATCAATAAAAAATGTTTTGAAAACGGGGGAAAATTATTCACCTATACTAATTAATCACAATAACAGAAAGTGCCGCGGTCGAAGTCGGCAACAGCTAGTGTACTTTATACACTGTGAAATTTTAATCGTTCTGGACCCTTGAAGAGATGATTCAGCCCGTTAATATAAACAACTTTTCCTATGGGACCAATGCTGAGAACTCAAAATTTTTTTGACGTTCCAAATCAAATTATCCGGGCGGCCGAAATTTTTTGTATGGAACTGCTGAATCTGACTGAATCACCCCTTTACGGGTATAGAACGATCAAAATTTCACCGTGTATATGACTTTATATTATGGCAAATAAATAAACTTTATAACCGGTTACGCAAGGACGCAAAAAGTGGATTGTGTCATAGTAACAATGCGATGTGATACTTTCTTTTGGCTGGTTTTGGTGCACAGATTGGTGAGGCACACTTATTCGTAGACTAGCTGCTCGCTGATGCGGGACGAGCCGACACTTTGTCCGCCAGTAATTTGTTCAAACCCATTCTTTGATGCTGGTCTAATAGTAACCATTTGAAAACCGAGTTAGTGGGGTTCCTCCAGCAATAGTCTTAGTGAGTGTGGTTCCAGTACCACTCCGTCTATGGCCCACCTTTTATAGTGTCCGAACTGCCCCACTTCTTGTGACCAAAAATTGGTCAAAATACATTTGAAAATAGCAATTTCCGACTCGATAAGTAGAAGAAGCAACCATTGGCATCCCTCTCTCTTATAGAAGCTAGCATGGACTTCCTAACTAATGTTAAAGCTAATTAATTACTAATTAATGTATAGTTAATTTATTTATTTGTATGTTCGTATAGCTAAAACCGACTGCTATTAAGTTTTGGGCACACACCTTGTGTGAATGAGTGATGAGAAGCACTTACAGGAAGGCTGTAGCCGCAGTCCGAAGTTAGTTTAGTTAATGGAAAATTTTCTTTTTCGTTTGCCAAATAATATAAATTCTACATGATACTGGTTAATTAACCTAAAGTTTGCCTTATTTATTAAATAAGCAAGTTTCCCATTGCTATTCTGTAAATTAGGAGCTATTCATAGATGATGTGTGACAGCGAGACAGACAGAGTCTATAATTTTTCGTGCGAATTTCATTTTTGTTTTGACACGTCAGGATGTTGTTAGAAATTATGAGGCTGGCTGCTAGCAACTCGCCTCCGTGGTCCAGTGGTTAAGGCGTCTGCCTGTAGATCCAGGGGTCGTGGGTTCGATTCCCATGGGAAGCATACATTACTTTCCAGTTTGGTTAGGACATGGCAGGCTATCACTTGATTGACTGATAATAAAGTTGATTCCGTGCTTCGAAAGGAACGTTAAACGGTTGGCCCCGACTGCCATCTGGTAGTCGTTAAAGGAACCACGTCAGAGGCCAAGAGGCGGTTCCGAAGAACTCTGACACCAGGGTGTGCTTGGTCCATTGACCGTGACACCTACTCGAAATGATGATGATGAGCAACTCGCCATAAATTTCGGAATGCTTTGCACAAGTTTGTGGTATTTCACTTTAATCCCCGGATGAGGTGGACTGGACCTTGGATCAGAAGCCGATACGGCACAGTTCAGTTATAGTTATTACTACAATATATCCTGCCTTTTCTGACACCCTAAACATTGTTGCGAACCAAACACGTCGTCATGTGAAAATGTTTACGTAAAGTAAATAACCATTGTTGCAAGGTAAATAAGGATTGTCATAGGAAGTCCATAACTCCTCATTACACGGTAGGCCGCCTCGTGGGTAATGCACGGTTGCTGGTGGAGGTAATATACGTTTAACGAAAGCCATAGGACGGATCATGTGGCTTTCCTTAGGCGGATACGAGAACCTTGATACAGATGATGAAACTGTACGTATGGAATATTGATTGATGCATTCCATCGTATATAACCATTGCTATCAATTAAAGCAATTCTTACATACTATTTTCTAATTATTAAATTTAATAATTGAATACAGTTTTGTCGCGTTTTTTACATTATTATTATACTTCTGCTACTATATTTTATGTACTTATTCCTTCTGAGGGGAGGCCTGGAGTCCTGTAAGACAGGTTCCTCTGGATATCTAGTTTAGATCAGGCTCCAGTTCTCCACAACAGATTATATTGTACACTGTTCAATACTAAGTTTTGTTCTAGTTATTATAAGACTATTGTTGTAGAGAGATATAAAAAAGTTTTTTATTTTTATTTTTTACTTAATGTTTAAAAAACTTTACAGCGTTCATGTTCGCAGGTAGACTAAGTTGCTGACTTGGCAGAATGCGAGGGTTTATAACACTGTCTGTGCGGGTGGTTTATCATAAATTGCCCAAACAAAGAGAAATATTGGTACTTGTGTCAAAGAACGTATCGCTGGCATGATGAATATACAGTCAACCAAGTCTGTGAAACATGTTTTGGACAAACCCAATCGATCCTCATCCATCTTCAAGTCTTGCAAAAGAAAACAGATACATTCTAAGGTTGCTTCATGAGGCTATTGAAATTAAAAATAACATCCTTATTTCAATAGAGAGGATGGTTGAAATTTACCACCAGTTTGCGATCCGGTTATAATTTATTAAAATCTCAAGCTCAGTAGAGGACTGCAAGACCTTCTGACACCATGATCCAATCTGCTTACATCCGGAACGTTACCAATAGATATTTGAAGGTAGTAGCTTGCATTATAGTTCTTATGCACAAATGTATATTAAAGACCTAAGCTGTCTATCCCGCAAGGGAAAAATACATTAGTAGTATGCGTATGTACTGGATCTAAAAACAAACCGTAATAATGTTGTGCTAAAACATTATTGATATATTTTGGTTCTTACGTAAAACCTTTGACAATAAACAAATATTATGTAAGTGCTTGTAAATACCCACATTAGACAAATTCGTTCAAGCAGGAAGCGTGGTCGGATATAATCAACGCGAATGCACCAGAGATCTTGCTGCAAACCACTTTCCTTCCTTTAGCGGGTCAATGAACTGATTCTTTTTTAATTCTCACTTTTACCTACAGTCACCGTCTGCAGGTTCATGGTGCAAGAATCAGGTTGTGGCATGATTTGAATGCTCGATTTCTGTTTTGTAAATTAGAGCAAAAACTGCTTCTTAGGCTACATCCCATAATATAGTGTGTCGATTATGGCAATTGTTCGACCCCTCTCATGATAAGGTGTCAAAATTAACATCAGAAAGTAGGAAATTCATTAATATATATTTTTTCATCATTGTCATCAGGTTCTTTGTAGTCTCCACTACTGGAGCACGACCCTCTCTGTACTACTAGAGCTATACTTGGCCAGAGCAGCAGGGAATGTTTTTCATAATTGGCCTATACTCTCCACGCTTGCCAGACGGGTTGGAGAGGTCTCATAGATGTTTATAAGCTTAGTTTAGCTTGTATTTCCTAAGTCCCCTACTACGACATTCACTGGAAGACTTGGAGTGGTCCTATTCTACTCTGCCGGATACCAAACGGGGATATATTTTTTATTGCCAGTATTAAATATCTAGGTCATCGTTATTTCGAAGCCGTGAAAGTGCAGTTAAAATTGACTTAAAGAATGCATTTAATTATTTAATTATCCAATTATGATCCACAATACTGCATGCCCTGAAAAACGCGGTAATAGCTGAGTGGTAAGAGTTTGTCACACCGGATCTAAGATGAGTGTAGATGTAACGATGAGAGGTTATTGGTTACATTGCTTAGAAAAACTTAAGGGAATAGAGTAAAGAACGAGGCCTCTATACGTGAAATTATTTGCTTTAGGTGTTAAATAACTAGAGCTCGGACATTTGCATACATATTTATGTAGCAGCAACTACTAGCAACAGTAGCAGCCAGAGAGACGCATTTTTTTAATCTATGGTAGCAGCTAATCCTGTATTTCAAAGCAAACAAAAACACCGACAGACGTTACCAGGGACCTATGGACGACACCGTGCTGGGACTTTTTCAATCATCCTCCCGGTGATGAACTAGGTTACCAAACTTAAAGGTTGTCCCTCTTTTCGCACTTTAGACAATCCTACTATGTTCCAGCGTAACCTACTTATTTCCTCTTCCACTTCCTCGACTTTGTTGTCAAGCCTCATCGTGCGAATTTTGTGTGTTACAAGGGCCAGTCGTCGTCGGGAATGGTAGTCGGATCGTATCCGAGGATTCTCATTCTGCCTCGCCGTTACCGTGATCGCTATCAGAGCCTGGATTAGCGGAGTTGCCGGAGAATGGGGGCCTAGTCTTTTAGTTTCCTTCCATTGAAGCATTTCTACCATACTTGCCACGCTTGGCAGACAGGTTGGCGAACGCAGTTATTTTGGCTTATCGTGTTTCCGAAGGATGGGAGTTTACTAGATTTAGGATAAGGATAAAGTATTTAGGATATTACTCACACGGATGAGTTGGGGATGAGTGAGGAGCAGCTCGGGGAGCTGGGATATGGCGTACCCATAGCCATTCTTACAACCACCAGGCAGGCAGTTAAGAATGACACTACCTGGCCTATACATACTATCATGTCTTTTTTCCTTACTGGGTACACAAAGCCTAGGTCTAGTCTGAGAAATAAATTGCCCTTGCAATTTCAATAGAACAAATAATGTGGTGTTTGAAACATATGTCAGATTAATCACCCAAATAACACACTCGAATATGTAGTTATCAAAGTCGGAACAACACAGTAAAAAGTTTAATTGGGAAGGCTTGCAATTTTTGAAAAAGAAGTAATAAAAAGACGTTGTACAAAATATAATACCCTTCTCGAATAATGATTGGGGAAAGTAGTTTATCTGCTTGCAATTCACTCATGCAGACACACTGTAGACCCATGTCAATATAAGAGACGGGCGGAAATGCAGATAATATCAGAAGACCAACACAAATTATTACCTAATCAAATCTATCAAAATATGAAAGTGTGTCAAACGCTGAAGACGTTCTACGCCTTGTAGGTCACCGATAGTAAATAAAACCAAGAGTGAGTGATCTAATTACGTAACGCAATAAGTGCAAAGTTGGAGTAGGTTACTGTGTTAAGTGATATATAATATAGTATATTATTTTTATTGTTTGTACCCGGCGCTAGTAGATACGTATGTCGAAATGAATATGCATTTGCCATCTTCGGATGAAGCTATCAAGATATACGAACTCGGCGACTGCGTATATAACCTAACTACTTTGTGGTTATAGTTTAGGTAACGATAAGGCTGGCATGTCTTATAAGCAAAAGCATTAAAAAAAAATTAAAAAACCGGTGAAGTGCGAGTCGGACTCGCGCACTATGGGTTTCGTTATCTATAATAAGTTTAAAATTATTATTAAAAAATATATTTTTATTATATGATGTAACTAAAAATGTATGCTTTTCGCAATTTTTCCTTTATTTGTGCTTTATGACTTTGCTTCGTACAAAACTTCAAGATTCTGAGTACACGGTAAGTACCTGTAGGTTTTAATTCCTTTGCGAATGTCAAAAATTTGCGGCTTATACCGCTGTATCTTTTGCTTGCGTTGGCTTAGAAGTTTGATTTTTTCACAACTCCAAGAGACAGTAGGCTTGAGTATTTGATATCAATTTCAGCTTGATACCTTTTCGCGATCCTGAGAAAAAGCGTCTTGACAGACAGACGGACAACAAAGTGATGCTATAAGGGTTCTGTTTTTTCCTCTTGAGGTACGGAACCCTAAAAAATACGTTTCCAAGAACATGAACAAGCAAAAATCCGACTTATAAATACGAGTACATACATAATAGTCGCATTCGCCGATACCTCTGTGGCTCAGTGTTACCGCAAGTGCCATTGGATCGCAGGTTCCTGGGTTCGGTCCCCGACAGGTCAAGATGGAAAACGTAGCTAACCCTGTTTTTCAAGCAAACAAAAATACCCGAGAAGGTACGAGAGGTGCGTGGCCGTCATGTTGCGGGGGACACTGCGAGTTTCTTTATGTACGGTAGGTCTCACTTACAGAAAATCGATGTTTGAGTTCTTTTTTTTGACTATGTAGCTAGCTCCAAGTGAGCTTTTGCCACTTCACCAGGCGTTTGAGACGAGGGCAGAGTGCCCTCAGCCTTTATTTACAACATCACCAAAGGGAGGACGGACTGTCCTCGGCTTTGGGAGTTGCCTGTGTGCGCAAGGCTTGGCGAGACAGCAAACTCATATTGCCTGATGGGCCGCGATTACATGCCTGAAGGGCCAATCTGAGACTATGGGAAAAGCCTTTTGAGTAGTAACTCTCATTTTTTGCCTTATAGGCCAAAAGCTACGTTGCCAGAAGGGCCTATTCTTGGTGCAAGTCATCCGGGAATGCCAGGCGGTAACCAGTAATCGAAGCTATTTCTTCTGTAGGTGGCGAGTGCGACGTTTGAGTAGAAGTTTTACCGCTTTTATGCTTCGTTCAGTGAGTAAGAGAGCCGGAAATACAGCCTTCCCCCATTTCCTCTCCCCAACTCTTTGACAGGCCGGTAACGCTTGTTACATCCTAGTATTACAGTTGTCCATGGGCAGCGCTGATTACTTACCATCAGGTGACTCGCTTGCTCGTTTTCGCCCAATACCATAAAAAAGTAGGTACCTATATAACTTCTATGGCCATGGTCTAATATACAGCGTGTCATCACTTTTTGAGATTTATACGTTTTCAATCAAAACTATAAGAAATTGAAAGTTATATTGTGTTTTGTTATAAAAATCTGAAAATAATTGACTGCGTCATATAATGGGCGCAAAGTCATAAGTATGTAGTTAACTGTGTTTGATAACTAGTTCGCTGTTACATGAAACTAAATGTTGCGTATAATGTTATAATTATATACGAATAACCGGAACTTTTGGTTTTTGTGTCTTTCTCTAAATCATAGTTTGTATAAAATCAGCACCGCATGTCAAATTGATTCGGTAACGTGATGATGTCTTATAAATCTATTCACGCCGGCTGCACGCACGACAAAGTGTCACGATCCGTGTATAAGCAAGAGCGCGGAACAAGCGATAGAGAGGCACGATCGGCCTAAGCTTTCGGCTTGTGAAGTTGTGACGCATCTATCGGAAGCTTCGACTTGGGACGTATCTATTTCACCGTTATTACGTAAATTATCGACCGTAAATGGACTTTACAAACTACCATTTTTTTCTACTCCTACTGAGCCTTGTGACTTCCAGTTTTATCTACCACGGATGGGATAGAACCTAATAAATATACCTATACGGCGTGACTTTAAACCTCCTAGCTTTATTGAAATCTAGGAATCGGAATGCTTAATGGAATACAGAATTGCAAGAAAAAAATGTAAAAAACAAGAAAAACTTGACATTCCATAGAAATTAGTCCAGCTGATCGGTTACTTTGTATGGGAAACCAATTTTTTTTGCAATCAGTTTTTTCTTGCGATTCCGTATTCCATTAGGGATTCTGATTCCGAGATTCCAATACAGCTAGGAGGTTCAAATTCACGTTGTATTACGTATATACACGATTAAATTTTGATCATTTTGCCCCTAAGGAAACCAGGGGTGATTTAGCCCATCGATATAAACAACTTTTCTTATCAGTCCAATGCTCCCAGCATTGGACTCAATTTTTTTTTTTGACATTTCTATACAAATGAACATTTTTGTATGGAAATGTAATTTTTTTTAGTTTTTATTTATTTATTTATTTATGCTTTATTGTACACACATACAAAATGTAACAAGTACAAAAGGTGGACTTAACGCTAAACAGCATTCTCTACCAGTCAAACCTTTGGGTTGTTCAGAGAGTTTTATGTGGGTGTAGAACCAAAATAAAGAAAGTGTTAGGATAAGACTAATTATAAATATATATATTTATGATAAATAGGTACATACGATACCATACAATATATATATATATAATATACAAAAAATAAATACATACAACACTATAATAATAAGTCATGTTGGCAATCAAGCTTGACTCTTCAGGCGTTCGTGGAAATACCTGAGAACTCTACTTTTAAAGGATTCACGGCTAGGGGCGTCTCTAACGAAAACCGGAGTTCCCAGTATTGGATCTATAGGAAAAGTTGTTCATTTTTCCGGGCTGAGTGACCCCATCACGGGAACGTCATTGTTGGTAAGCTACACGCTGTATAACGTCCTTGTCCTTCTTGCGCAGTCGGTAAAAAATGTGGGGCGTGAACACTCTGCGACTATAATATAGCCACAGAGCAAATACTTATGTTTTGCCGGCGCGGCTCAGAAAGCAAAACGGAGTCACTTTCGATGCGTATTGTATAACGATGTCATTAACCCTTGTTTGTCACGTGTTGAGTAACACATGGAGTTTGAATAACTGGACAGGCAGGAGCGGATTGACCGGAGCTTTCTGTATGATTTCTTTGTAGTAACAGGGTAGAGTTTAGGTAAACAAAACGTTTGTTTGTTTGTTCGTTTGTTTGTTATATCTTTATTGTACATAGAAAGAAGTTATTTAAAATACAGTTGAAAAAGTGCCGTGTGGTATCCGGCAGAGTAGAATAGGACCACTCCAAGTCTTCCCGTGGATGTCGTAGAAGGCGACTTAGGAAATACAAGCTAAACAAAGCTTATAAACATCTCAGATACCTCTCCAACCCGTCTGGCCAGCGTGGAGAGTGTAGGCCAAGTCCTCTGGCTGCTCTGGCCAAGTATGGCCCTAGTAGTACAGAGAGGATCCTGCTCCTGTAGTGGAGACTAAAAAGGACCTGATGATGATGATGATGAAAAAGAACAAGCTACATGAGCGGACTTAACCCAAGATGGGATCTCGTATAGTCAACCGGAGAATAAGAGGAAATCAACTCAAATATGGGGCAGAATCGTGTTCAAAACGTTACACAACGTATCAAAACGTTTGTTTTTTTTTTGTGATGTCTGTATAGGTACACAAACGTGCCGTGTGGTTTCCGGCAGAGTAGAATAGGACCACTCCTAGTCTTCCCACGGAGGTCGTAAGGACGACATAGGAAATACAAGCTAAACAAAGCTCATAAACATCAATGAGACCTCTCCAACCCGTCTGGCCAGCAAGAAGAGTGTAGGCCAAATTCTCTGTCTGCTCTGGCCAAGTGTGGTATATCCGGTAGTACAGAGAGGGTCATGCTCCTTTCATAAGTCTATAAAATTTGACATTATGTTCCGGAACAATTGTAAACAACGCCACTCTTGACAGTTAACATTCATATTGGCTTCGATGCCTTTGAAATAATAAAATGAAATGAAATGAAATAGAATTTTATTCAAATTTGGATATCATGTATCTCTTTCTGAACGTCATATTATTATTTTTAATATTTGCAAAATCGATAAGCTACTAGCGTTTGTAAAACGACCACTGCTGAGAAGAATACGCCGAAAGAAACTCAGTCCAGTATTGATCCCTACGTGCCTGAAGGGCTAAAATTTGTTGTTAATGTGTCATAATTTGATTGATTGATTTAAAAGAAATGGTTTTACGGATGATAATTTTAAGTAATAACGGTAGAAGAGACATAGAGGCGTCATAATCCGAACGCTTACGCCGAATGTGCCTCTCTATCGCTTGTTCCACGCTCATGCTTGTATCGCTTGTTCCACGCTCATGCTTGTATCGCTTGTTCCACGCTCATGCTTGTATCGCTTGTTCCACGCTCATGCTTGTATCGCTTGTTCCACGCTCTCGCTTGCACACGGAACGTAACACTTTTTCGTACGTGCAGCTGGCGTTCATCGATTATAAGACATCAAAAATCACGAGGTCAGATTTTTTTATGTTTATTCGTAGTTCAAAAGTCCCTACAATTTGACGGTATGTTCCGGAACAATTGTAAACAACTGCACTCTTGACAGTTGCCACCTATCGTTGTTTTCGGTGCCTATAAACAATTATAGATGTCTTAACAAATTGTGTATTAATTGATTGATTAAATAAAATGGTAAGAATAATTTTCAATAAAACTAGGTACTTATATGGTTGTTTGGGTTCGTGCTTAGGCATATTTTGTTTGGTTCTAAAATATTTATATGCGAAGTGAGTAGGTGCAAAAATATTAATTGCAACACAGCAAAGTTTATGAGCAAACGTGACAGAGAATAATTTATTTTATTTAGTCAATTATATTTTAAAACATACCTAATTTGCTAAAAAAATATTTATAACAAGATCTGCAAAAAAACATGATTCTATTTATTTTATGATTTACTTTCAAGCATAATGGGTTTCAAATAAAATATGGTGAAAAAATTCCAAGCGGGTGGGATTTGAACCTGCGACCTTAAGTCTATGTAGTCGCAGGTTCAAATCCCGCCCGCTTGGAATTTTTTTACCATATTTTATTTTTTTAATGTAATAAGAGTATATCAAAAATAACATTGTGAATGCAAAATATGTATAAACACTTAAAAAAATGGGTTTGGCCTGGGGTGCCATTCGCAACTGCTTGACCGGTGGTTGCAGGTAATGACTACGGGTACGCGCGCCCGGCTCCCCGAGCTGCTGCTTACTCATCCCTGATTCATCCGAGTTAGTAGTATCCCAAAGACCTTTATCCCGTTTTCCCAAATCCAACAAACTCCTTACCGTCCCTCGCTTGAAAACGTCTTCGATGGGCAGCAGCGTCGAAGGCGATATAAGCCAAATAAACTGGGCTCACCAACCCGTCTGCCAAGCGTGGTGAGTATGGCATAACCCCCAAATACTATGGGCCTCATAAGAAAGCTCAAGGTCGCTCAAAGAGCTATGGAGTGGGCTATGCTCGGTGTTTCTCGGCGAGATCGAATCAGAAACGAGGAGATCCGTAGAAGAACAAAGGTCACCGACATAGCTCACCGGATTAGCTCTTTGAAGTGGCAGTGGGCGGGGCACATAGCGAAGAACCGATGACCGATGGGGCAGAAAGGTGCTCGAATGGCGACCACGTACCGGCAAGCGCAGCGTTGGACACCCACCGACCAGGTGGTAATCGGTAAGCGTTCAACTTGTGACGCATCACTCTTCTACCGTTATCACCCTAAAATATCGTCTGAAAACCGCCTTTACAGACATCAAATTTTATTATTATCGGTCGTTTTTATTGCGCCTTAACTTACTTTGGGGCTAGCTCAATCTGTGTGATTTGTCCGTATATATTTATTTATAAAAAAAAACATTGCAGACCAGCGTGGGAGAATAAAAAGACGATGCAATCGATATTAACCCACCTGGGTGAATATCGATTGCAAAAAATGCTGAGATGATGCTATCTTACTCAATGTCATAAGCATTGACGCTGTGAAAGTCAACGGGATTGTATAATTTCATGATTTTCTCACCGTAGTGCAAACTACAGACGTCATTATCACGTCGTGGTTATGAGATGAAACTGTGAATTAAAATCCTATGGCTTAACAGGTGATAGGCTAATATTAGGAAATCCACCCCAATATTATAAATGCGAAAGTAACTCTGTCTATCTGTCGGTCTGTATGTCTGTTATGTTTATGGCATCTTTTACACTGGAAAAAGGTACTGTTCGGCTGCCCTACGCAGACTGAGAGACTTTTAAAATAATATTATATTTTATTAGCTTAAATGAAAGAATGAAATGAGGTAGTGCGGGAGCGATGTGGATTGAAATATGATGTTGTGACCAAGATTGAGAAAGGAATGTTAAGATGGTTTGGCCACATTGAAAGGATGAATGAAATAAGAACAACAAAGAAAATATATAAAGCCAGTGTGAATGGGAATAATGTTCAGGGTCGACCTCGTCGAACGTACTGCGATCAGATTGCAGACGTTCTTAAAAAAGGAGCTGTTCGAAGTACCCGAAACCGTAGAGCATGTATGAGGAGAGTAATAAGTGTAGAAGAAGCTAGAGATATATGTCAGGATCGTAGCAAGTGGAGATCCATAGTCTCTGCCTACCCCCATGGGAAACAGGCGTGATAATATATGTATTAGCTTAAACAAATCAATACGCATCTGCCAATATTGTTATTTTATTTTTATTACTATTAATTTGGAAATAAAGGCAATTTTTTTTTCTTCATTTATCTTTTCCTGGTTGGATAATCTACGCTAAAACAAAGTATATTTACCGTTTCTACGTTAAAAACAAGTAAGTCTAACTAAGATACTTGTAACTCATATAGAACACCTGATATTTACCATTGATGACTGATAGTTGAAAGCTAAAAGCAAGTATCATTTGGAGATACTTCAAACTCCAGGTGAGTTTGCGACAGATCACTTGGAGCTAGCTAAAAGTTATTTCAAATTTTAATTACACCCGTAAGTTGGATGCTACTGAATATATTCTGACCACCCAATAAATGCTCAAAACAGAAGCTTATAGTTTACAATAACAATTGCGCCACTCTTATGTATGACTCAGACAAGGAGTTAAATATATTACAATATATTTTTCTAGTATACCATGACGTCATGCAGCGTTTTTAAAATTTAAAGGGAATTTATCGATTCCTAAAAATAAAACATTAAAAAAAGAATAAAGTCAAAAGTTTTATTCAAAATGGGATGCATGTATCTCTTTTTGTACTTTTCGTTATCCTTATCCTTAATAATATTATAAATGCGAAAGTGAGTTTGTTTGTTTGTTACGCTTTCACGCCGTATCTACTTAACCGATCATTATGAAATTTTGCATTTAAGTTCTCTGGAGTACGGAGAAGGACATAGGTTACCTTTTATCCCGAGAAAAAGTACTATTCCCGAGGGATCGACATTGACGCGGGCGGAGCCGCGGGCGAAAGCTAGATTCATATATATTTTTTAATATAATGCAAAATCAAAATACTAATTGCATTTGGAACGACTATTGGTGAGAAATATACACCGAAAAAAGGGTGAAATACCATAACATTCGCCTTTTTCAAAGATCTTGTATAAACTGTGTTACTATCTATACTAACGCAGTTTGTGCTCTAGCTTTATGTTTTACTTGATGAAGGGTGTAGAAGTATATGTATACTACATACGCCCTTCATCAAGTATTTATTTATTTTAACATTTCAATATTTTGTCATTTTTTTATTTCAATATTTTTTTTTCTAAAACACCATTACAAAAATTTAATTTATAATTACTTTAATAAGGACAATGTATACTTAGTCCAAGTCCACATACCTAGTTTTTAAGATAAACTAAAATTGTAAGGTGACGTCGATTGGAGAAAATGCGCTGTGCAGTTTGTTGCCGCTTCTTCTGCACTCTGCTTTGGAAGCGGCATTAACTTAGCCATAAGTAATTTACTGACGCCAACAATTCTCAGTTGAAAATGTATGACAATTAATAAGTGTCTAAATGACCTATATTAAATTAAAAGTTTAGATTTTTTTTTATTTTGAATAAATAAGAATTTGTAACAGTATTGTTCCAAAATCACGTAAAGTAATGTAACAAGATGCGTCCGTTACTAAAACGAATATAACGGAACGAATGCGTAACAACACTATTTCTACATGGCTGATTCTGTCGGATTTGTCACGGTTAGTAAAGAGAATACAATCTTTAAAATATATTTTGTAACATAAAAGTTTACTTCAAGTTCTACAGACTTATTTTTGACGGAATGAATTTTTATCTTCCATCGACAATATCTGAAGAGTTACCTCCGGAATCTCAACTCCCATGGGCTACATGGAAAAGTCTCTACCGCCTATGAACTGTGGAAGGCCGATGTAAGCATAACCTAGCCAAGTGGGGCATGTCGACTAGGAAAACGTTCAGTGTGAATGTAGCCATTGAGATCAGACAATGTCACACCTTTGCTCGTGTCCCTTGTGCTCACTACCTGCACAAAGTGCCTACGACCCCAACGTTCTGCGTCAATGGCGTGGCTATCGCAACTTACTGGTGGGACAAAATATAATATTTTTCAGATGTTTTGAGCCACCTACACGATAAGAAGAAGTGTTAATATTTTTATCTCATTTCTTGAATGACCTTCTATTTTAAAATTGTATGTATAAAATATTGAGCGTATTACATTCATATTTTTACCTAGAGGCATCTGTCACAGCTTATAGATTGCCATTTAATAACTTAATCTAGGCCGAAGCACGGAGGAAATACCCCGAAATTAAAGACGGAACATATTCGTAATTCCAAATAGACATGTCTCAACCGATGAAGAAAGAGTTGTTTGCCATGCCGTTGAACACATGCGAATTATAGAGCTGTCACTTGTCGCCAGTTAGCACTGTGTGGCTTTCATAATCAAATTAAACGGGCAATATGCTGTTTATTGCCAAAGACAATGTATATTGCAGAAATAAAATATTATTTCCTTTTTGTTGTCGTGTTTGTTATTGATCATACATATCTTGTTTTGGAAGGCATTCGTGCGGTTCCGCCGAGTTGCGCGTGAAATAAAATAAATCTCTGGCATTGTCTATGAACCCTGGCTGGATTTGATGTCAATTAAAAATATACTATTTATTGTAATAAAACACAACATTCCAAATTCGAATTTCCTTCTACGCTTTTTTACGGGCAAAATTACAAATATTGTCTCATTTAAAAAAAATCTGCAGCGGGACCATTTTTGGGCGTTGTTTTTTTACGATTTTAAATATGTCCTAAAATCGGTGGAGTCTTAATCAAGTTCGAATGACATTTATGGAGATAGGACCTTCAAAAGCAACCAAATATTGTTGTCATAATGAATTCAAGCGTCATCTGACTTTGGGGGATGAACAAAGATGTGGTCGTCCTTCGAGACGGCTGTTACCGAAGATAAGAAAAATTTAATTCTAGAAAACAAAAATAAAAAAGAAGGTTCATAAATAACGGAATTATGAGGTAACGAACATTCTAAAAGAACCATAACCTCGACCTAAATATATACGAACAAACCACACAGATTGAGCTAGCCCCAAAGTAAGTTCGAGACTTGTGTTATGGGATACTAATTCAACGATACTATATTTTATAACAAATACATATATAGATACACACCCAAGACCCAGGCCAAGCTGAAAAATATAATTTTCCATCTTGGCCTGGCCGGGATCGAACCCGGGCACTCTCGTGTCTTACTTAACGCAGGCTGGCGTGTTGACTACTGCGCCACGGAGCTAGCCAGCTAGGCAAAAGCTACTTTTGTTAAGTCTAGTTACAAGAAAATTAGTTTCTCCTTAAGTGCTTTCCAGATAAACTTATATATTGTATTGTCTTGTACAATATCAACGTAATAAACGCACACTTGCCTGAGTAAATACTACAGTACTTACTCACTTTTATCGCCAATTCACACATTTTTATATGCAGTAATTCTATTCAAGCAAGAAAGTGAAACTATGTACGTTTTGTCCGCCATTATTCCATGAGTATGATATCCAATGACGTGTAATTTTTTTTGGAAGGACTATTTAGCTAGCTCCAAGTGAGCTTTCGCTACTTCACCGGGAGTTTAAGGCGAGGGCAGAGTGCCCTCAACCTTTTAAGACAACACCAAAGGGCCCCCAGGAGGGACGGACCTCGGCTTTGGGCGTTGCCTGTGTGCGCATCAAGGCTTAGAGAGACAGCAAACTCTCATATTGTCTGATGGGCCGCGTATACATGCATGCAAGCCTGAAGGGTCAATAGTCAATCTGAGAATCAATAGCAAAAGCCTTTGGAGAGCAGCAACTCTCATCTTTTGCTTTATGGGCTGAAAGCTACGTTGCCAGAATGGCCTATCCTGGGTGCAATTACGTGTAAGTAATTCTATATTTCTCAAAGCCACAGCAGGAGGCACATGGCAAAGAGTGGCTAATGATAGAGAGAAATGGCGAAAATTGGAGGAGGCCTTTGTCAAGTGACATACAGACATGAAGTCGATGCATACACAGTGTAAAATATATATATATATATTATGAGTCATTGTAAAAAAATTGTCTGAATAAAAGCTATTATTATTATTATTATTTAATTCTATATTTCTATTTATAGACTTTGATAGACTGTGCGGATTTACAAAAACTTATCGTTTCCAAAAAAAATATAGATTTTGACCACTTTTAGCTATTTTTCGACGAATTTAAATCAAACGAATTGATCAGTCTGCTGATTGTCTATCATGTCACCATAAGGGTATCTTTTTTTGTATTTGGCTATTTATTTTACAGATAAAGCTCTCACATATATAACAAAGACGTCGCAGTTAAAAAAATACATATATAATCGTTAAAAATAAAAGCCTTTCTTCATTGAGCGATCGAGCACGAAGCGCAAATGAAGCGTTTCTGTTTCAGCTTATACAAAAATATATTTTGTTTATCCATCTGTCCCACTGTCCGGTTATTCTCATGTATATGGCGCATAACTGATCCAATTCTTATGAAACTTTGTGAGCAGGTTCGATAATTACATCGATTTTTTTTATGTTATTGGACGGCAAATGAGCCATACACAACTGCAACACTACGCCGTAGGTGTAACAGGAGCGTTGCCGGCCTTTTAAGGAGTTGGGAGAAGGACATGGGGGGAGGAAATGGGGGAAGGATGGGCCTCCGGCTCTCTCATTCACCGAACGAAGCATAAAAGCGGTAAAGTCGATTTTCTGTGAGAGTGTGGCACTTCCCCGGACGAGCCACTCGTCCGGGGAAGTGCCACACACTTCTCCGGACGATTCATGCTACTAGCAAAAATTACTTTTGCCGGTAGTTAGGCTCTACTACAACAATGTTTTTGGCGACTATGTTTTTTTTTAATTTAAAAAAGCATAATATCTGAGCTAAGACTCGCGAATGCTGCAGCTTATAGGGCCACTAGTGTTTTATTATGTGTAACTACACTAATCCTTATCCTTGCTAATATTATAAATGCGAAAGTGAGTTTGTTTATTTGTTACGCTTTCACGCCGTAATTACTGAACCGATCATCATAAAATTTTGCATACAAGTTCTCTGGAGTACGGAGTAGTACCTTTTATCCCGGAAAAAAATGCTATTCCCGAGGGATCGACATTGACGCGGGCAGAGCCGCGGGCGAAAGCTAGTAATATTATAAAGAGAAAAGATTTAATAGTTTTGTTATTATTTGTTTACCGATTTAAAAAATTCTTTCACGATTAGAATTCTACATTATCTCTGATGTAGATACATAGGAATTAAACACCGGCGCGACCCGGTTTAGTAGTAGTATATCCAACTGTGCGAAGCCGGGGCAAGCCTTTAGTGTTTTTAAATATAACTAGCGACTCGCTCCGGCTTCGCACGGGTGCAATAAATTAAACATATACCTTCCTCTTGAATCAGTCTATATATTTAAAAAAAACGCATCAAAATCCGTTGCGTAGTTTTAAAGATCTAAGCATACATAGAGACAGACAGAGCGCGAAGCGACTTTGTTTTATGCTATTTGGTGATAGATAAAAGTATCCCTGAGTTAATATCCCGCAACACAAGTTCATAAGTTAGTGTGGAACTTGTTCCTGTTCTATCCTGTCCTAATCCAAACTATATAATTTTTATTTATTTTTAGTTGTAGCGTCAGTAAACTGATTTTAAATTTCATATGTTTATGCTTTAAAAGATACTATTAGTCACTTGAAAAAAAAATCCAAACTAATATTTAAAATGCGAAAGTGAATTTGTTTGTTTGTTTATTTATTTGCTTGTTACGAGTTCACGCCGTAACTACTGAACCGATTATCGTAAAATTTAGAATACCCGTTCTCTGGAGTGCGGAGAAGGAAAAAGGCTTCCTTTAATTCTGGTAAAAAGTAGTCAAGACTAGTTTCCAAGAGATAAACCAAGACCACGGGCAAAAGCTTGTTTTTTTGTGTCCCATTGCTGCGCATAGGCCTCCCCTTTACACCCTTATATTTATGATTTATTAACATATCTCAAATTACATGTATAAATAATTTCGCCGTCGTCGTCGCAATCGCACCAGTCGGATTCAAACCCATAAAGTTTGCTGCTAAATTGTTCAACCGTTCAACAACACATACCTACACCACAACTACATAGTAACCAACCACCATAGTACATAACGCACCTTCATATTACGTATATTCATCCTGAAGCGAAAGTCACACAACACAACACTAGCGTCACTTTCAATTCCACCGTATCGATAAACACTATCAAGCAGTCCCAACCTAAAACAGGCTTATTACGTATCGTCGTCGCCGAATTTTCGTACGACACTCGCTTTCTCGGGCGACGTGCGGTCGTCTTGCAATGCGCAGTCACTCTCACCGCGGCGCGACGACTTTTTCTTTTTATTTGAACTTAGAATCCCCGCTCTTTCGATTGTGTATTATCGCATAATCGATATAGAATTTAAATTTGGAATTGGGACTATCTAGTGATTGCGGCTGAAGGAATAGGGTCATGTGTTTATCCCTTGCGTGGTAGTGATAGTAAAATAATTTAGACTTCAAACTACAGGATCAGTTGGTTTGTTCGTTTTGAAAAGTTGGTCACCTTAATGGAATTTAACCTTAAATAGTTTGTCAATATATATTAACAGACCAAGTAATTTCACCTTTATTGTAAGTAATTTTATTTAACGAGTTTGACATAGAATATACTTTCTGCATAGAATAGCATAAAATAAAAGGTATTTGAATTAAATCACTTATAACGGTTTTATCGCATTTATTACATAACTAGCTGTGCCTGCAACTCCGTTCGCGTACATTACGATTTCTAAACTAAGAAAAAAATATTTAGCCTATCCTGTGTCCTGTACATTTAAATGTTTACCTACCATGTCATAAAATCAGTTAACTCGTTTTTTATTGAGACATACTTAAATACAAAAATGAAAATCGACAATTTAGTTTCAGTATAATGTATATATGTAGAGCTTATAAACACGATATCTCTGAAAACAAAATAACTTAGTCCATGACACCCTTACTGACTTAATATTAGTATTACTCCATGACACCCTTACCGATTTAATATTAGTATTGATGATTTTTATACGTAATGTTTCAAAAGACTACATTTTTAACAGTTTTCATGTTCGCAGGTAGACTAGGTTGACATTTGTCTATTGTGTGATAAGAACTATAAGATAAAACCGTATTAAGTGATTTAATTTAAATGTGTATCAATCGCGAAACTATTAGAAATCAGTAAGTAAAAGGTATCATCATCAAGTCTTTTTAGTCTCCACTACAGGAGCATGACCCTCTCTGTACTACCGGAGCCATACTTGGTAGACAGACAGGTCGTAGAAGTCTCATTGATGTTTATGCGCATTGTTTAGCTTGTATTTCCTAAGTCGCCTCTTACCACATCCAAGTCTTCCCATGGATGTCGTCAATAAAAGGTATACTTATTGAAGTAAAGCGAAAACGCAGAAAGCATGCCGTAATCAGCGCGGTACCGCTCCAACGGGACCGAACCATCTGTTGCGTCCAGAGATTTGACTAGCTCCGTGGCGCAGCGGTCAACACGCCTGCCTGCGACACGGAGTGACCGGGTTCGATCCCCGGCCAGGTCAAGATGGAGAATGATCTTTTTCAGATTGGCCTGGGTCTTGGATGTGTATCTATATATGTATTTGTTATAAAATATAGTATCGTTGAGTTAGTATCCCATAACACAAGTTTCGAACTTACTTTGGGGCTAGCTCAATCTGTGTGATTTGTCCGTATATATTTATTTATTTCAACGCAGCTCTACGTGTCTCGTCTGTTTCACTCCACCAAAGTCGAGGATGTTGATGCGCAAAAAGGCTAACATTGAGTTGAGAGAGCCGTTCTCGGCTCTCAACTCAATGTTAGCCTTCTTGCGCTTCTGCTGGAGGTAAATCGTTTGTGGTGCAGGTCCCTACAGAGCGATTGGCGATCTTCACGAAGTCAGACTTCTGGCCGAAAGGTGTGTAACGTCGATTCCGTGGAAGGTTATGTGGCACCCTGTCATCGAAGAGTGCAACGGACTAAGTTGTGTTCGATAGTTTAGTTTTAAGTCGATTCTTAGTATTTTTCTATGGGCCTTCGTTGCCTGATTCAAATAGATAAATAAAATAATAATAATTTTATATAGTCATTTGGAGTATTATTTTTGTCCCATAGTCATCATCATTATCCTTCAACCATTTTTACTTTTGCATTCTAAGCTAAGATGCGTTGAATCCCCAGGTTCACCGTTTCATCTATATCCGTCTATTAATATAAATTGGCGTAACTTTTTACGGCCGCTCGCCTGCCCGACGCCAACCCTCCTTTGGTTTACTCGTATTAAATAAAGAAATTGAAAAATATGGTGAAAAAATTTCAAGCAGGCGAGATTTGAACCCGTCTTAAGGGGATACCACTGTAAATAAGGTCGTTCTGAACCTTATTTATCTCGCAAAATACTTAAATTAGGAGTTTCAAATCTAAGTAATATGATTTTTGACTATTTCATCTCCAAAAATTGAAGATGAAAACTCGTTTTGATAAAATTTTCTCGATAGAAATATTTTTTGAAAAATGGTTTTCGTTCGCAGAGTTTTTGTTATTGTAGCTCAAATGCGACGAATGAAATAATGATTTTTAGACTAAAAGATAGGTTATTAGTAATTCATCAAAATGTAAATATGAAAATACAATTAACCGGTCTGATTTTATATAAAATAGAAATAACGAATTTGGCGCTTACGTTTTTTTCTTTGAGCGACTCGAGACTATCTCCTATCTCATCATTCACGGGCTAAACCGCCAAGCGCTATCCCTTGCGCGCACTTGATCAGTCCTTTGCCGAGCGAAGGTACCAAACATTTGAGTCCTCGTCTTAAGGACTTAAGTCGTCATAGACTTAAGGCGTGTTTACAGGTATCTTAAGAGTCGGCAACGCATCAGCAGCTCCTCTGGTGTTGCAGATGTCCATGGGCGACGGTGACCACTTTCCATCAGGTGGCTCGTCTGCTCGTTTGCCGTCGGATATAAATAAAAAATAAAAAAAAAAGGTCGCAGGTTCAAATCCCGCCCGCTTGAATTTTTTTTCACAATGCTATTTTGATATACTCTTATTAAGGCGATACCACTGTAAATAAGGTCGTTCTGAACCTAAGGCGATACCATTGTAAATAAGGTCGTTCTGAACCTTATTTAACTCGCAAAATACTTAAATTAGGAGTTTCAAATCTAAGTAATATGATTTTTGACTATTTTATCTCCAAAAATTGAAGATGAAAACACGTTTTGATAAAATCTTCTCGATAGAAATATTTTTTGAAAAATGGTCTTCGTTCGCAGAGTTTTTGTTATTGTAGCTCAAATGCGACGAATGAAATAATGATTTTTAGACTAAAAGATAGGTTATTAGTAATTCATCAAAATGTAAATATGAAAATACAATTAACCGGTCTGATTTTATATAAAATAGAAATAACGGATTTGGCGCTTACGTTTTTTTCTTTGAGCGACTCGAGACTATCTCCTTTCATCATTCACGGGCTAAACCGCCAAGCGCTATCCCTTGCGCGCACTTGATCAGTCCTTTGCCGAAGGTGGTACCAAACATTTGAGGCCTCGTCTTAAATTAGTAATGCAATATATAAACACTTAAAATAACTCCTTTGGTTGTTCCAAACAGACAAATACCCGTTTGTTTGTTTTTCGTGACTCTAAGAGGCCAACACTGTTGTCAGATTTGTCAAGCTACCTAAAGGCATCTGACATAGCTTATGGACTGCAATTAATGATGACAGCACGACCAACGGCTTATCGTGTCTTCGAAACTACGGAGGAGCGCAAGATATTTCTATGCCACTTGCGGTCACCCATCCAAGTGGGGACCGCCCCCGGGGTTGCTTAACATACGTAAGCGTTAATAATGCTAAGACCCAATGGACTATCGGGCTTCTCGCGCAGATCGTAAAAGCCGATCGGGGGAATGGGCGAAATCTGGGAAGACATGTCAATAGGCGATGCGGCTGGCTACCCATCAGTATTTTGATTCCATTTTTCGTCTACACGCCCTCCGACAAGCTAAATGTGACCAAGTCTAGTCAAGCTAATCCAAGCAGTCTTTTAGACCTAGGCTCTGTCTACCCTGCAAGGGATAAAGACGTGATACTATGTATGTTTGGTATCATCATTATCAGGTATTTTTAGTCTCCACTGCAGGAGCATGACCCTCTCTGTACTACCGGTGCCATACTTAGCCGGAGCAGACGGAGGATATCCTCCGTCTGCTCCGGCTATCCGTCTGGCCTGCATTCACCTCACTAGCCAGGCGGGTTGGAGAGGTCTCGTTGATGTTCATGACCTTCGTTTAGCTTGTATTTCGTAAGTCGTCTCTTTACGACATCCATGGGAAGACTAGGAGTGGTCCTATTCTACTCTGCCGGAAACCACACGGCTAATGTTAAATATATTATGTATGTTAAGTGTTAAATAAGGGAGGACAGTAAGATTTTTTTGTGAAAAACCGTTACTTGTTCGCTCTGGATGTGTTTATTTTCGACTGTTAAGGTGGTTAGGTACCTACCGTTAGGCAGCAAAGTTAGTAATGTAATAAAAAAAAATGCGATATGTGCTAACTATACTAACCTTAGTACAGTTAGCACATGCACATAATTAAAGTAGCATAAAGGGCTATAGAGCGCGCCATAATCGGCATCACACTGTTGAATCGTATACCGATCGTAGAAATTTGCCGTAGAACGAAGGTTGAATACGTAGGTAGACGAATCACACAGTTGAAGTGGGAATTGGCGGGACACTTGGCCAGAAGAAGAGACAGTCGTTGGACCAACACAGTGACGGAGTGGTGGCCGAGAGCGGGGAGAAGACTAGTCGGTAAACCGCCAGCCCGCTGGTCAGATGGCTAACTGGAAAACAGTGGATGAGACTAGCGCAGGACCGTAGAGAATGGCGTAAAAAAGGGAGGCCTATGCCCAGCAGTGGGCTTCCAGGTTCTTCTCAAAAACTTAAGTGGTCCTAATGTTAAAAAAGGGGTATACTCTCTGTCTTTTCCTATCCCTCTAGACTGAGTGATTTCCTAATTGCATCCTCACCCGTATTGCTTCACACATTGGCCTCATTTGGCTTTAGCAAAATTACAAAAATAGTTGATGTTACCGCCTTGCAAACAAGAGAAAAAAATCGGCCAATTGCGACTCCGACTCGCGCACGAAAGTTCCGTTCCTTTTTCTATACAACATTAGACAATATGTACATATTATCACGTCTTTTTCCCTTGCGGGGTAGACATAGCTTGACCTAGTCGACGTATCAGACCCGAGGCCACGTTTAGCACCTTGGTGAGCATTAAGTGTAAAACGGAATTAAAATTCTAATATTCCAATATAATTGACTAGCTCCGTGGCACAGCGGTCAACACGCCAGCCTGCGACATGGAGTGACCGGGTTCGATCCCCGGTCAGGTCAAGATGGAAAATGATCTTTTTCAGATTGGCCTGGGTCTTGGATGTTTATCTATATATGTATTTGTTATAAAATATAGTATCGTTGAGTTAGTATCCCATAACACAAGTCTCGAACTTACTTTGAGGCTAGCTCAATCTGTGTGATTTGTCCGTATATATATATATATATAAATAGTGATGGGTTGCTAGCCGCATCGCCTATTAACACGATTCCTCAGATTGCCTATTCCCTCGATCGGTTTTTACGATTTGCGTGGCAAGAGAAGCAGCTGGTACATTCTACGTTTTTTCTTTCCATCCCAGACCACTGTAGAAGAAAGTTTCACGTTTGTTGTATTTAATTTCAAGTATTTTAATTTCATCATCATCATCAGGTCTTTTTAGTCTCCACTGCAGGAGCATGACCCTCTCTGTACTACCGGAGCCATACTTGGCTAGAGCAGACAGAGGATTTGGCCTACACTCTGCTCGTTGGCCAGACGGGTTGAAGAGGTCTCATTGGTGTATATGAGGTTTGTTTAGCTTGCATTTCCTAAGAATTTTCTAAAATTTTAATTTAATTTAGTTTTAGAAGTGAATATGTAACTAATATTTTAACAATATTTCGAGCGTCTTTAGTTTGCCATTATTAATATTGACCAAAAAATAGCAAAAAATCACGCTTGTATTATGGGAGACCCTCTTAAATATTTTTTTTTTTAGTATTTGTTGTTAAAGCGGCAACAGAAATACATCATCTGTGAATTTAAAGTGTGACAGTGGAGCCTTATTAATATAAAGATAGATAGATAATCATTTACTGAACACGTAGCACACATAAAATTTACATAAGAGAGATAATTCTTAAAACTAACATAGATTATAAAATGTAGTACTACATTATTTCAAAGGGGTGTAGCTCAGTGTGGGTGATTGCCCAATGAGGAAAACACTGATTTAATCCCGTTTTTACCCTATGGATACGGAACTCTAAAAAACAGCATCTGCATTAGCATTATTATGATATACTGAGGTAAAAAAAAGCAATACTTAGAAAGTGAATGCAAGCTAAGTTGTGTTGCGATTGCGCAAAATGTATATTTTAGGAATAACGTAAGCAGACAGAACGTAACATGATTTAAAATTAACATTTGCATACCTACTTCTAGCTATAGCTTCTTATCCCCATTTTCATTACCTTCCCTGCTGGTCTGCGAGAAATAAAAACCGGCCAAGTGCGAGTCGGACTCGCGCACGAAGGGTTCCGTACCATTATCTATAAAAATGGCGAAAAAACATGTCTGTTGTATGGGAGCCCCTCTTTAATTTTTTTTTATTTTTTAACTATTTATTTTAAGTGATTATATAACTAAATATTCTGTGAATATTTCAAACGTCTACCTGTTGCCGTTATCAATACTAAGCAAAAAATATCACATTTGTTGTATGGGAGCCCCCTTAAATATTTATTTAATTCTATTTTTTTGTATTTATTGTTATAGCGGCAACAGAAATACATCATCTGTGAAAATCTCAACTGTTTAACTATCACGGTTCATGAGATACAGCTGGTGACAGACGGACGGACAGACAGACAGACGGACAGCGGAGCGATATTAGTAGGGTCCCGTTTTTACCCTTTGGGTACGGACGGAACTCTAAAAGCGCAGAATGTACCAGCTGCTTCTCTTCCCTTTCAGCCGGTGGGTTGCAGATATGGCAGCAACCACGCCCGGCTTTGCGAGCTGCTACTTGATTTTTTTCCATTCATTCCATTATTTCTATTAATTCCCTTCCCAAATCTGAAAAATTCCTATTCTTCTCCATCTAAAAACTGCTTCCGTTAGGCAGCAGCGGCGGGAGCACAAGAAGCTAAAAAATCCGCAGTCGCCACCATGCCAAGCTTGGTGAGTACAGCAATATCCTGTCATGGAACGAAGAATCCTTTGTATAAAAACCGGCCAAGTGCGAGTCGGACTCGCGCACGAAGGGTTCCGTACCGTTATATATAAAAACGACAAAAAAGTCGAATGTTGTATACAGCTTGATTTTGAACTCCCTAGCTATATTGAAATTTGGGAATCAGAATCCCTAATGGAATACAGAATTGCAAGAAAAAAAGGTAAAAACCGAAAAAAGAAAATTGACTTTCCATAGAAATTCGTCCAGCTGATCGGCGGCTTTGTATGGGAAACCCTAATTTTTTTTTCGATCTACAGCTTTTTTTCTTGCAGTTCTATATTTTATTAGGGATTCTGATTCTGAGATTTCAATAAAGCTAGGAGGTTCAAAATCACGTTGTATACAAATTTATTTTGCGGTTGGCTCGATACATTTTATTCGGCCGACTGTAACTACATAAGTTGGTCGAGTTGTATAAAAATAACTATCTGTGATACCGAGACTGCTATCGTTTTAATTGAAAGTACATACTTTGAGGTATATACCACATCTTTTTCTTTATTTTAGTAATATTTCAAGTTACACTTTAAATTTGTATTAGATTACCTCAAGACTGGGGGGTTTGATCTACATAGTTTCAAAGCAGTTTTTGTTGCATTTTAAAAGACCTTTTCAACGATACCCCACACGTTGGAGTTAGTTCAATTTAATTATTTAAATTCACTTTTCGTTGTATGGAAGGCTGAAAAAACACATTTTTTCATAATTTTAAAAACCAACTTTTGGAACTTCGATATCTATCTCAACAACAATCGGTGCAGTAGCGGGTAGTACGAGCATGGACGGACAGACAGACAGACGGACGGACGGACGGACGGACATGACGAAAATATAAGGGCGTGGACTACGGAACCCTAAAAATGGCCTTCATATGGGTGAAATGAGTACTAAGTATGCTGAAAGGAGTAAAGCAAATTGAAAATTGATAATTTTTCTGGAGTAAGCGCAATATGCTATTAATCCTCAAAGTTCTACAAGTTCTTCAAGTCCAGCATTTACTACCTTTTATTACCACCACCTTCACATCTCTTTTCGTTATCAATTATTTTTAGCTTAACCCCGAATACTCAAAAAAAAATGTTAACTAATGACATCCTAAAGTCATTTGAGAACGATTTTAGTTATGATGCTCATAAGGTAATTTTGAGTATTCGGGCGTTAGTTAACCTTTAAAACCGGTAAAGTGCGAGTCGGACTCGCGCACGAAGGGTTCCGTACAGTTATCTAAAATTAGTAAAAAATATTTTTATTAAATGATGTAACTAAAAATTTATACTTTTTGCAATTTTTCCTTAATCTGTGCTATACGACGTTGCTTCGCACTAAATCTCAAGATTCTGAGTTCACGGGAAATACCCTGTAGGTTTTGATTCCATTGCGAATGTCGAAAGTTTGTAATATAAAAATTAAAAATATTTTTATTACATGATGTAGCTAAAATGTATGCTTTTCGCAATTTTGCCTTTATCTATACATATAATAAAACAGTAAAATTATTTTGTCTGTACATTTCGAATTTTTGACTGAAATGGATAGAGGGACATTTAAAAAGAATAATAGAAAGCAAAAAAAAATTTTTGGAATTTCTTGTCTGTCTGTCTGTCTGTCTGTCTGTCTGTATGTATGATCACGATTATCTCCGAAAATACTGAACCGATTTACTTCAAACTTTCAGCAATTGCTTTGTTTTGACTCAGTTTAACATTTAAAGTTTGTTTCATCAAAATCGGTTCATTAAAAAAAAAGTTATCGTCATTTGAATGAACTCAAGGCATGAGTTTGCCTGCAAACATATAGCAAAAATAAAATAAAATTATAAGTGACATAAGAAAATTAAAATCCAAAGTCAATTCATCATCATTATACGACAGCATTATACCTATCCATACTATCCATAGTAATCCATACTAAAAAAAAAAGGAGAAGCTGACTGACTGACTGACATATCAACGCAGGGCCTAAACTATAAGGGTTAGGAACTTGAAATTTTGCACAGGGGTTCCTTTTATAACGTAGGGGAGCACTAAGAAAGGATTTTTGGAAATTCATCTCCTTAGGGGGAAAAACGGGTTGCAAAGTTAGTACGAAACTTTGTAGTTTTTGAAGTTATTCGAATGAAATTCAGCATGAAGGTTCTTTACTGAAAGGTATGAAACACGAGTAAAATATTTTACTCAAAAATCAGCCCTAAAGGGGGTAAAATAGGGGTGCAAAGTAAGCATGAATGTTTGCCATTTTTGAAGTTAGTCGAATGAAATTCAGCATGAAGATTGTTTACTAAAAGGCATGAAACACGAGTAAAATATTTTTCTCAAAAATCATTCCTTAAGGGGATATAACGGGGATGCAAAGTTAGTATGAAAATTTCCGTTTTTGAAGTTATTCAATTGAAATTCAATATTAAGGTGTTTAATTGAAAGTCATAAACTAATGTATTCCGGGTAATTCTACTGTTCCTGAGAAATCGACACTTACGCGGGCGGAGCCGCGGGCCAAAGGCAAACCTGACTTATATATTAACGCACAGCAGAAACTACTGTGCGCAGAAACTTGAAATTTGGCACAGGGATTCTTTTTATGATGTAAATGAGCACTAAGAAAGGATTTTTAGAAAATCAAAGGGGTTGAAGTTTTATGGAATTTTCTCATTTCTGGACTTAGAAGTTTGAAAGTAGGTACGGGAGTTCTCAATTAAAATTAAAAAAAATCTGTTTAGGTGAACCAGACAACATTCTCCCTTGAAGGGGTAAATAGGGGGTAAAGTTTGTATGAAATTTTTCCATTTCTAGACTTAGAGGTATAAAAATAAGTATATACGTTCTAGGTTACAATTAAAAAAGATCTGTGTAGGTGAAATGTACAAAATTCCCCCCTTAAGGGATAAAGGGGGGGGGGGGGGGATTGTATGGAAATTTTCTTATTTCTGGACATAGAAGTATAAAAAAAAGTATATATGTTTACATTACAATTAAAAAGATCTGTTTAGTTAAAATGGTCGAAATTTCCCCTTGAAGGGGTAGAATAGGTGGGGTAACTTTGTATGGATTTTTTTTATTTACTTAGAAATATGACAATAAGAAGTTCTCCATTACAATAAAAAAATATCTGTGTAGGTAAAATGGGCAAAATCCCCTCCTTAAGGGCTAAAGATCTATGCAGGTGAAATGTATTAAATTCCCCCTTAAGGGGAAAAAGCAAAGGGACAGGGGTTTGTATGGAATTTTTATCATTTCTACTGTTCCCAAGGGAACGACATTAACGCGGGCGGAGCCGCGGGCAACAGCTAGTCCTTACTATAAGACGTTGCTTCATACCAAACCAGATTCTGGGTTCACGGGAAGTACCTTGTAGGTTTTGATTTAATAGACCTGAGTATTTGATATGAATTTTGGCTTGGTACCTCAACCCGTTTCTGAGAAAAAGGATCTTGACAGACCGACAGACAGACAGACGGACAACCGAGTGATCCTTTAAGGGTTCCTTTTACCTTTTGAGGTACGGAACCCTAAAACCTTTAAATATTAAGAAGATATACCTTCTTCATAATATTTCCCTTTATATTTGTAAAATTTAACTTTGAAGTTTGGTGATAGTGGTAAGTGTCGGCCTCAGAACAAGGACTAAGTTTGGTGACAGTGGAAGTGTCGGCAAGGTGTCGGCAGACTGCACGGTTTTTGTTTTGGCTTGTTTTGCAAATTGCTTCTAGTGGACTTTATAATATGAAGTCGGTGTAAATTGTTATAAATGCCAAGTTTATACACAATGTGTGGAATAATTAAAATAAAGTGTCATGGTGCGACTGTAGTGATATTTACATCGCGGGCTGCTGGTCGCTCGCCTTACTACGTTGTCTATGATCAAACCAGTGAATTCTTGGGAATTGTCGCCAGGGGCTCCGTCGAATCAACGAAAATTAGAATGAATTAAACCATCATTTCGTTGATAATACGTTAAAAAACATATAGGGCTAAAAGGCGTAGAAAGCCAAATGCCGTAAAACATATATAAAAAAAAACATACAACGCCTGTCATTTTATAAACAAGGCGCGACACTTGCAACCATAGATTTAAAAAAAATTAGTCTCATACTTCTATGATTGCCACTGTCACCATACTGACTCTGTGGTCCAGTGGTTAAGGAGTTTGCCTGTAGACCTGGGGGTCGTAGATTCGATTCTCATGGAAAGCATACTTTGTTTAGTTGTTTCCAGTTTGCTTAGGACATTGCAGGCTTGAATCACCTGATCTGATTGTCTGATAATTAAGATGATTCCATGCTTCGGAAGGCACCTTAAAACCGTTGGTTCCAGCTGCCATTTGGTAGTCATTAAAGGAACCACGTCAGAAGCCAAGAGGCGGTCCCGGACAACTCTGAAACCAGAGTGTGCCTGGTCGATTGACCGTCTCATCTACTCGAAATGATGATGACCATACTTCAAACTGATATAATAATGAGTATTTGGCAAAGTATATTTTCTAATTCAAACTCTTCTTGGGATATCTCAACTTAAGATATCCCGCCGTAAAAACATTGCCAAACCGATCCTCCTTCATTTGATTTGGGTTAAGGCTGAATACTAAGAGAAGTGCCGAAACTTCGTGTATTTCTGTTAACGAGAACTTTGACCTGAAGTAATTCTAAGCGTTAAAACATTTTTGGTAAGTTTGTTTGGATAATCGAAAAGGTCGTCGTCTTCTTAAAATTTTGATAAATTACAATATACCTTTTTATTTTTAATGTTACGAAATGATATCTAAAAATTATTTTTATTCCAAAGCTCTGTAAATGTAAATTGACGAAAAAATATTTTTACTTGAAAATATTAGTATTGTGATTCCGAAATTGCCCGCCTTCTTCATTTTCGATACAAAACTTTAGTAATCAAAATAATTATTTTTTATTACAAACGCCTAATAATATTGCATATTGCCAGATATAAAGTTTGGCGTCATACCCCAAACCCCAAAAAACCCAGAAAGCGACACCCATGTAGATTTTTCATGAAAAGTCGCATCCGCCATCTTGGATTCTAAAACTTACGTCATTTTCCAGATCTAAACCCATAGATTTAAAAAAAGGCGTCCACACCCCTTTTCTTGGAAGTAGTGTAAAAGATAATCAAACAACTGAACCGATTGTGATGAAATTTAAATGGAACCAATTTTAAAGCATACCCATTCAAACAAAAAAGATTTTAAAATCGGTTCATAAATGACGGAGTTCTGATGTAGGTAACAAACATTAAAAAATAACAACCGTATTGATAACCTCCCTTTTTTTTAGTCGGTTGAAATCTATTTAAAACTCAAATTTCAAGTACCGTACCTACCTACATCAGAAAATAAATATATTTTTTTCGTTTTGCTTTTGAAATTTGAAACTATTGCATTTCCTATCCCTGTACTTTACAAAACTTTTAATCTACACGGTGAAATTTTTATCGTTTAGAACCCTTAAAAGGGTGACTCAGACCATCAAAATGAACAACTTTTCCTATAAGAACAATGCTGGGAACTAAAAAAACATCGACATTCCCATACAAACTGAAAAAGTAGAAAAAGTTGTTCATATTGACGGTCTGAGTCATCCCTTTAAGACGATCAAAATTTCACCATTTATACTTTTAAATAAATTAATTTTGAAGTAAGCACTGCTCTCTCTGCTTTTCAATACTCTGCATACCGAGCTAGCGCACTCGTACCAGCTAACGCATGTGATGGATGTTCGATACGTCAAATCACTTAGTATTGGGCCTTAAAGAAAGTATGTATAATTTAATTAAAAAATCTTAACCCTAGTGTGGCTCAAAACATTGGAAATAACGTAGTTGCCCAACACCACATTCAGATTATCCAACCGACTGCATCCGTCTTTATGTCCGTATCGAGTATGTTAACCGGAATATAATATTAAGAAAGATATCGGATGAGGAAAACTATTAAATTATACGCAAACAAGTTAACTGAAACTGTAGTTTGAGTTTATATGTTATTTTCCTTATGAATTGCAACCAATGCTTCTTGAAATTAACTGGATGACCGCGTGGATGACGGTGGATATATTATTGGGTAATTGCTGTTTTACCTGCATCAAACTGGGGCGTTACGCGAGCGAGCGAGATGAGACGACGATTTTACCTATAGGATATAAGGAATTTTGAGAAAACTATTTCATAAAGTTACGGAAAAATATGTTATTAGAACTTGTGAATAACCAAACTACGTACCCAAATGAATAATATTGGTATCTTTATGTTCATAATGGTATTTATTTACCTCCAAAGATGGGTCAAAAATTGCGCTAAAATACCGATGTTTACAGGTTTATATTTTTTTTAACCATTCATTTTTTAATCAAATTTGTTTATTTAATGCTTAAATTTTAAATATTCAAAGATTTATTCAGAAAATATGCCTTTTCTGGCACTTTTTCACGTCAATTCACATTTAAAATAATATTTGTTACATTATATTCAAATTATGAATTATTGTTCAAAAGCTACAAACTACCAGCGTTTCGGAACCGACCACTGCAGAGAAGAAGACGCCGAAAGAAACTCTTGTCAACAGTATTTGTATGTGTTGTTATATTTTTATCTTTTCTTTTTTATCTGATTTCATGTTACATACAATTTTAGGTTACAGAATGCTGTGGAACACGTTTTGTAAGCGATCAAGCGTAAAACAACAAGTTAAAAGATAGAAGTCTCAAAGAGGTCGAGCAGACTAGTCCCCCCCGACAGCACCCGTCCACGAGTTGACGCATGGATCAGCCAAAATTGTATCAATATTATCAAATATCGCCGCAAGTCCCTTTCGCCGTTTGTTTGGATATTTTCGCCTCCAGCGGAGCCTTAAACCAAAGCGGTAACAGCGTCAGTTTATTATAATAATAAATATACATAGAGAAAATAACACAGATTGAGCTGATATATAAAACAAATATTCAAGGCTTATATTATTATTTTTTTAAAATTTAATTACTTCTTTTTAAAGTGAATATACAATTAAATATTCTGTTAATATTTTAAGTGTCTACCTATATTTATTTTATACTATCTTTTAGTATTTGTTGTTAAAGCGGTAATATAAATACATTGTGTGAAAATCTTAACTGTCTAACTATTACGATTCATGAGATACAGCCTGGTGACAGATGGACGGATGGACAGCGGAACCATATTAATATAGTCCCGTTTTTACCCTTTAGGTACGGAACCCTAAAAATGACAGATAGATAATCTTGGACCGCTTAACTTTCGCAGAAACGTGGGGTCATGGTGAGGTCCCTACGCTGTTCCTGCCGCCTTTTTAATGCGCACTTCCCATATATATGTGGGATTGGAAGGAGTAACAGCGTTTCGAATTAATAATCATTTACTTAAATCGTCGTCTTCAATAATTATTGCATCTTACAAACTGACATCTTCTTTGACAATCTCACCATAGACCAAAACTAAATATTAAAACCTCTTCCCACACCGCCGTCCTGAGCATTCATCTGCCCCAGATGAATAGTTGTCTTCTTCAATTACTTTCTTTCTGCAACGGTTATAATTCCTAATACTCTCTTCTGCGATATTTCTTATTGATCCTTTTGCCTTTACTCTTAACTCATCTCTTTTCTCATTGTCGTTCTTGACTTCTTTTATCATTCTCGCAACTACTTCGTTTTGAGCCTTCATCTTAGCCTTCATTCTTTCATCTTGTATCTTCATTAATCTTGTACCATCTTTATCTTTACATAGTATCCTTCTATTCTTAGTTTTGTCTTCATAGGGTCTTTTTGCTAATGTTTGCTGCGACTGGTCAATATTTGTATCATCGTTTCGTTCTTTCTGCAAAAATGCGGCAGGTTTGGTATGTATTTTCATTTCAATATCAATCTTTTTTTTCTCAACATCAGGTTTAAAATCTTCTGTCATCTTTGTCATCGTCTTTACTACTTCTTTCTTTTCAGAGCAATCTTCATGTTTATCAAATTTCTTCTCTTCAGCCGGTATTGTATGATATGTAATCTTTTCTAGAAAAATGCCATCTGCTGTAAAATGAACATCGAAGTCTTTTAAAATAGGATTTCCGAGTATGACGGTGGTGGGTATAAAATGGTCTTGCATAACATGGAACTTCATCTTGGTTTCGCAATCGTCAATCTTTACTTCATCGTTCAGGATCCCTTTGGTACTCACTTCGTGTTAGTAACATTCTTGTTTCTTCGTCGTTATTATACTTTTCCTTCAGAACATCTTTTACTTCCGATAACCTTATCAAATTCATGTCACTTCCGGTATCAATCATTGCAGTCATGTCAACATCATTTATCATTATTTTCTTGCATGGAGTCTTTACTTCGTTATCTTCTTCATCAGTCTTCATCTTTGTACTCTTCACTTGAATATTTAGCGACTTCTTTATTTTGTAACTGTCAATACATTCCGTTGCTTTATGGCCAAAGTGATTGCACTTGAAGCACTTAATGCCCTTCGTACAATTAGCAGTTTCGTGATCTTGCTCTCCACATTTGAAACATCTATTAACCGATTTCTTCTTTGCAGATTGATATGACGATGGAATAGGCCGATATTGACATTTCTTTTTTATACTTTTGTAAATATCCAACTTCTTTCTAAACTCTTTAAGATCTGACGCTCCGTACAAAATAGACTTATTCGATTCACTGTCTTGGATGCCGTCAATAACATATTCCATCAACGCTTCATCTTCAATATTCCCATAGAGTGCACATTCTTTCATTTGAAGGAAATACTGTTGGTATGTTTCATCTTTTTTCATTTTACGTGAACTGAGTTTCTTGTGTAAGGCGGCACTATTCAATTTACAACCAAATTCTTCCTTAAGCTCTTGTTTCAACTTTTCATAATCTTTAATACCTCCAAGCGATCGTAAGAAAAGCTTCGCAGTACCCGTTAGCAGTCTTTTTGCGTAAATGAGCTTCTCAATGTCAGTCCAGTTCATCAACAACGCAGTATCCTCAAACTCATCCAACCATATCGAAAGTGGGTAAGAGTCGTCTCCACTAAACGATGTCATAGACTTCTCTACGTCTGTAAACGAGGGAACATCTTTCTTCGGCGGCATCTTTACAGTCAAGTCCGGTAAAAGTAAGTATTCTTCTTCAAATCACTGAATCTTCTTTTGTCATAAATTGTATGAAATCGTTTAACAAATCTTCTTAAAAAATAATCTTTATCCGCATAATCCGGTAATCATAATCATAATATCTTACTTCAATCTTTTCTTTGAAAATCACAATCAACGTCCCGCAGCTTTCGTTGTCGAAAATGTTGCACGTTGTCGAACCGCGCACGTCGTTAATTCGTAGTCAATTCTTTCGCAACAAAACTTCTCTCCATCCCGGACGAACCCCCAAAATTGTTGTGGGATTGGAAGAAGTAACAGCGTTTCGAATTAATAATCATTTACTTAAATCGTCGTCTTCAATAATTATTGCATCTTACAAACTGACATCTTCTTTGACAATCTCACCATAGACCAAAACTAAATATTAAAACCTCTTCCCACATATATATTTAATTTTTTGCAACCCCGACACGAATATACCTTCTTCTTTTCGAATCAAAATGATTATTTAATACAGTTTTTGACCAGCATACGGCCACAGCGAGTCGTTTGCCTTATTAAAATCATCGATTGTGCAGGTGGAGGGACAATTGGGGCACACACGCCATGAGGTGGGTCGTCGATTGAGTGACGCCGCAATCGCAATAGTCACAGTTGTCACGAAAATATAAGTCTTGTAAACGGTTGGACCGATTTAGATAAAATATATCTATGAACCGGTAAAATCTACTTAAAAAAACTCATCCAATTTAGTTTAAGAGCTACGGTACCACAGACACACACATAGCGGTTAAACTTATAACACCCCTTTTTGCGTTGTGGATAGAAAAATAGGTTTAATAGCAAATAAAAAACACAAAAACAAACATACAGTGCGATCCGGAAAACAAACGCGGAAGGCGGTGGAGACGGGCTAATTAGAGAGCCGGTGATGATAGATGTTAGGTGACCCAGTCTGTCGCTGTTACGAGTTTTTTTCTTTACATAAGCTTTTTTTAAAATTAAATCACTTAATACGTTTTAATCGCGTTTATTACATAATTTTTATATCAAATTTTTCCAAACCTACAGTTTTCACGTTTGCAGGTGCACTAAGTTAAGTTGACATTTGTCTATTGTGTTATAAGAACTGTAACATCATCATCATTTCGAGTAGATGTCACGATCAATCGACCTTGCAAACCCTGGTGTCAGAGTTCTTCGGAACCGCCTCTCGGCCTCTGACGTGGTTCCTTTAACGACTACCAGATGGCAGCCGGGACCACCGGCTTAACGGGCCTTCCGAAGCACGGAATCATCTTTATTATCAGACAATCAGGTGATTCAAGCCTGCAATGTCCTAACCAAACTGGAAACAACTAAACAAAGTATGCTTCCGGTGGGAATCGAACCCACGTCCCCCGGGTCAACAGGCAAACGCCTTAACCACTGGACCACGGAGGCTGTCAAATGATGAGAACTGTAACACAACAGACAATAGAAGAATGCAAAAAACCTGAGTTCCATACTACCGCCTACAATTTTTATTGATAACGTTCCGGACGTATGCAGTACATGCTTACGGTGTTTGAAGGTATTGCAGTCTTGTGTGTGACGAGCTTAAAATTATTTTTTCATGACCTAGCGCGGCAAAGCGGATCACCTGATGGTAAGCGATCACCGCTGCCTATAGACAACTGCAACACCTGGGATGTGACAAGAGCGTTGCCGGCCTTTTAAGAAAACATAGACTCGTTTTTTTGAAGGTTCCAATTGGTGACAGGATCCCAAGCCATGGAGTGAGTCAGTGACTATCAAAACGTTGTACACTAAGTTAGCAAATAAGTCGGCTGGACGGGACACTTAGCTAGAAGGAACATTGGCAGGTAGAGTAAGGGTGTTAGCGAGTGTAATCCCAGAAATGGGAAATATAGCTTTCGCTAACAGTTTTTACGAACTAATTGTTTCATATACCTAACTTGAATTTTCCATCAGGCATAAAATAGTCTGGATGACTGCTGCGGCCCACAGAAATAATAATATAATTATAAAATAAAATACATCCGGCTCGAAGGACCAAACTCTTTATTACATATTTAAAAAAAACGTAATTATTAACTTTCTGTTTTTTATATTGTAAATTCGCAGTGACACACTATTTAAAATGAAATAAATTTAAGGAGCATTTTGGAGATTTCGTGGCTGTTGAGTTGACAACGAGGAGAAGAGAGAGGGGTGAGGGGCGCGGGTTGACAACTGCGTTTTGATGCTACTTATCACAAATCATACAAAGCGTTTTGTTATTATAAAATACTTTTTAACACCATATGACATTAAACTATGAGAATAACTTGAGTACTGTAATTTCTTTTATCTTCCTAACAGCATATGCCGCGGTACTAAGCCTTATGGAAAGTATAAGAAATTGAATTTTGTTTGAGTCGATTGTGATTGCCTAGGAGAGTAGTATCATTAAGGAAACCTAGTTATTGACTCTATATTAAAATTTCAACATCGGAGTGTCTCACGTATGGCTAGTATTGTAAAACAACTCGAGTCCGGGAGTCTAAACATTCTGACTCGACTGTAAATCACAAGACTCGACTCATAAATAGAGACTCCACTGTTCGATGTGTTAATTAAAGCTCCCGTAATAGATTTGAGTACGGTATAAGTGCTCGATTCTATTGTTTGCTCGAGTCTGATTATGGACTGAGCGGCGCTCGAGTCTGGTAAGTAGCTATTAAGGGGTGGTGTGAAGTATATTAAATTAATAACAATTATTGTTATTTGTAGTGTACCTATCATTAACATTCCTAAATAGAGCTTCCATGCTGAACATGGAATCAAGGAGAAAACTTCACTTGGCTGGTTTAATGTTTGGGGTTATAAAGTTTCATAAGCCTGATTACTTATACTCCAAACTTAGATTCTTCAAATTTTCCTACAGGTCTAGGTCCACCCGCCCTATCTTGTCAATACAGGCTCACAGAACTGTAGCGTTTGAGGGAAGTTTCCACTACCAGGATACGAAGTGCTGGAATGATATACCACCTCCGATTAGGCTACTAAGTTCGGTTTATACATTTAAAAAGCACTACAAAACTTTTCTTCTACAAAAGCAAGTTGAAGGTATTCCAAATCGTTGCCGGTAGGTGATTTTCTCTACGACGTGTCTGGCTCACTGGGGGAACATTGTATATCATTTTTATCTATCTCCTAATTTATAATTATTTTCTATCTTAGATATATTGGGTTCTTACGTATTGGTCATAATTATTTCTATACATGCATTTCATTATTTATTTATTTGTGTCAATTCCCACACGTATATCGTATATATTATTATATAATCTCCTTGCACCCGCACCTACTTGACGGCGATAACTGAAAATCAGTGTTTTTGTACGTAAGTGCAAAATAATCGCTGAGTTATGGCCTTTTTGTCTTGCTGCAGCACACAAATGTCTGTTCTTGTGTTTATGTACTTAGATTTAAGATCGCCTGTATTACTAATTTGTGTGTTTGTGGCAATCAAATAAACGTATTATCTATCTATCTATCTAACATCAAATAAAGTGCGAATTATTGAAATGCTTTAACTCGTTGTACTGGAGAGTTTATTGAGTAGAAGTTGTTTTGAGTTTGGTATTCGAATTCGAGTTGGTTCTGTGACTGAAGTTCTTGACAGCACCGTGGCGCAGTGGTTAATACGCCAGCCTGCGACACGGAGTGCCCGGGTTTGATCCCCGGCCAGGTCAAGATGGAAAATAATCTTTTTCAGATTGGCCTGGGTCTTGGATGTTTATCTATATATGTATTTGTTATTAAATATATATCGTTGAGTTAGTATCCCATGACACTCGAACTTACCTTGGGGCTAGCTCAATCTGTGTCATATGTCGGTATATATTTATTTATTTATTTAGTCGACTTGAGTCCGTGCTCTGACAACTCGTGCTCGACTCGACTCTGACTTATGAATGTCTACCAAGTATGCAAAATTAGTCAAGTTTGCAAATGTCGACTCTAGAACTTTTTTACAACACTACTGTTGGCGAGCCCAAGCATGGTGATAAGCATAAAACCTATTTCCACTGCGCGAGGAATGATATGATATTGCGCTGCTGTTACCAAAACGAAAAGTTCTTAAGAACATACTCCCCATATAATTTAAGAAATAATATTTATTCATTAAAGGTCGGAAGTAATTAATAAATATTGATTAATTTTTTTTAATAAAATAAAAATAAAGAACTGAAAAAATCAGACGCCAAACCAAAAGGATATATTGATGAACAATGCGCGGTCCAATAATGTTTATTGGAAAAAAAATCGAAAGAAAGTTTTGATATTATTTCTTTGCTTAAATTTTCTCAAAAAATATCTACATGCCATTTTGAATTGAATGACAGTATCGAACCTTAGACATAATATTCGGAGAGTAGGAAAAAGTACCTATAAAAGCACTTGTTGACAAGACTAATAGATCAAAAACAAAATTGCAAATATTTTGGTTTTTGAAAGCACTTAATGAATAATTCATAATAAAAAAACATGTCGCAAAATTAAATGTTTTGAATAAAGTTACATTTCTTCTTGTTTTTCTGCTTATTCGGTGATTGCATAGATACCGTTAGATAAGACTAAAAAGATAATTAATTTCTTCCAAAACATCGTCATGTTTCGCTAATTTTATTTAATGATGTTACAAGCCGTTGCACAAAATTCTGGCGTAAGTATGTGTCAAACTAACTTAACTATACTACACATTTTAATGGTGACAATTTGCTGCGGAAACAGTGCATGTATGTCGCATACCTTCCTTCAACACCTTATTTTTAACCTTAAGAAGAAGATTATAAAGTAAAAATTGGGGTAAAACTATTTTTTATTGTTGCAATACGTGTTATTATTTAGTTCACTGTGGTTTTATCTGCATTGTAATGATATAATGTGACAATAAGTATGCAATCTGAGTGAATAGCCGACAATTAGCTGAGATTTAACACATTTGTGTTCCTTGTGTGTAAGGTAGATCTGTGATTAATCTTTATTATATCACAATAACTTAGATTCTTTTCACTATGGCGAAGCCAATGTAATACTGACATTTTTGAAAAGACTACAAACGTCGTACAATGATTCTGTTTAAGTGTATTTTACTTATCAAGATCCGATGACAATACAATAATTTGATAAAAACGTGTTTTTTTTTTAAACTATATTAATTTTTAAATATTTGTTACCTCGTAACGGTTACCTACCATAAACAAGAATAGGTTATGTAGGTACGAATTTTAAAACACCAAAAACGTTTCGTAATTTTTTTATTTTCTATAGTTTCATTTGACCGAAAATTCAATTGCCATATTGTTGAAATTCAGAGTTTTGATTGTTATTTTTTTAAAAACTATATGCTTTGTATTGTAACCCAACGTTTATCTGCAGATACTATTGCTATCAGTTTTATTTAACAAAAAAAATGATTTCCATATTATTAAAAGACAGCATTTCAAATTTCTAATGTAATCATTAAATAAAAAGGTAGGTAGGTTTTATTTTCAAAAGGAAACCTAACAAACCTAACTATTTTCCACGACAAAGTTGTTTTTGGGTCTTTATTATTTTTGCCCTATGCTTGAAAGATGTTTGGTCACAAGATAACCTAACGAACCTTACCAACCCATCGTGGACAAGTTGTTTTGTTGTGGCCCCCCGTACCCCCCTTGTACTTTTTTATTTGGTACCAATTCTTTTTATTTCCTTTTAATTTTTTTCAATTTGTCGTCAGTTAGTAGTTATAGAAAATCTGTGTAAATTATAATGGAAAAAATTACTTCTATCGTTAATACTTCTAGAAAATGAAATTATTCTTACCAAAACATTTATCAAAATAAAGTTATATGTTATGATTTTCGGTAGACAGTTGTTCTAGAAGAAGAATATGTTATATCAAGTTTATAGAAGCAGAAAATATGGTAAAGAAGCCATTTGGCATTTAAAACTTCGTCGTACCGTTTTCGAACAAATGAAATTCGAAAAGAAGAAAATCGTGTGTATGATTTGATAGGTTACCCTCGTAACTCCGTAATTTATATTTATTTCATCGAAATCAATTCAGTAGTTAATTTGCAGTTTGTATTTTTATATGAAAGACAATGTCTTATATAGGCATAAACACAATAGTCTTTAAATAATCTTTCACATTAAACAAGTTTTTTACAAATTATAGATACATTTTTGTGACAAGCTTTTATTATTAACGAATCTACACTGTAAAGTGTTTTACAAGACAAATCAAATGAGCCCAGACACGATTGGGTTACCTTGTTTAGTTAAGTTCCTATGGTCACCTTCCTACTCCATCATCAGACTAGCGTAACGATTGCATCATATTATACTGTCATCCAATTTACACATGCATGCTAAATTTCAGCTCAATCGGTATCACAGGTATTACAGCCAGCATATGCTGAGTTGGATCCATTTTGACAACACAACACAGCACAAAATTAATTAATTGATTTGTTTATTTCATGTAAGTATTTACGTTTCGATTTTATGTATATATGTAATATTGTTGTTTCGTTTTTTTTTTTTTTGTTAATTGCGTGATTGTGTTTCTTTCTGTACTTATTTGTGTATGTGCTTTTTGTCAAATAAACATTATCTTATCTTATCCAGGAAGTGGATCTTGTAAAGGAACGTGTGCGCCATAACGAACGGTCACTATGCCCAAACATTGCTTCCCTATTGCGAGCTGCTTCCAATTAGTAGAAAATAAAAGATTTATTGGTGACCGTTCCCTTTGACATAAGGAAAGAAAACATTTTTTTTTGGCTTCACGCGTTACCTATTAAGCCAGTATCAAGTATAAAAGAGTTGTCCCGCGCTTTTTCTAAGTCGTGTTATTCAATGAATTTTTTTTTTTTTTTATGTATATCCGACGGCAAACGAGCAGACGAGCCACCTGATGGAAAGTGGTCACCGGTTGTGGTTGAAATGATGGTGTAATTCATTTCGTTGATTCTACGGAGCCCCTGGCGACAATTCCCACGAATCTGGCTTGAACACACACGACGCAACGAGGCGAATCGGACAACCACCAGTCCGCTAAGTAAATCTCACTACAGCCGCACTGTGACAGTTTATTTCAGTTATTACACACATTGTTCATAAACATGGGCATTTATAACACCAAATTACACTTATTTCACATTATAAAGTTCACTAGAAACAATTTACAAAACAATCCAAAACACAAGCCATGTAGAGAATTGCTTCCAGCGTAATTGAGAAGAAACAAAAGAAGTATCGGTGACCGTTCATTCTGACTCCAACTTACAGACAAACATCGAGACAGGTGAAACTAATCTATACTAATATTATAAAGCTGAAGAGTTTGTTTGTTTGTTTGAACTGGAAGAGTTTGTTTGTTTGTTTGGTTCAAATTGGAAAATTCTTTTTGTGTTGTGAAAGTCCATTTATTGAGGAAGGCTTTAGGCTATAAAACATCACGCTGCGACCTATAGGAGCAAAGCATCAATAAAAATGTTTTGAAAATGGAGAAAAAATATTCATCTATACTAATAAAAAACTAATTAATACAACAGCTAGTTAAAGCTAATGTGCTAATGTGAGAAATACAACCGGATTGATAATCACCTATTTTCGACGTCGGTTAATAAAATTAAATGTAAAATATAAAGCCACACTGCAATGATCTGCCAATGAAGCGTTTATTTCATAAGTCGGCCTATGAGACTATTTTACAAGTACAAATGGCTTTTCAACGTGTAATGGCATCGTTTAAGCTGAAATATCATGACACTCATAAATGCGTTTCGTCATGTTCATTTCTGGTTGCAATAGGACCTCCTCCGAGGTGTCTTTATTATTTTTATGTCCAAGAATGACATTAATACCTACTTAGAAAGAAAGATAAATTGTGTATTTGGTATAAAACAGATAAATAAATATATTTTTGTGTTTTATTTTACATTCACAATGCTATTTTGATTATACTCTTATCAAATTAGGAATTAAAATATGGTGAAAAAATTTAAAGCATATGGGGAATGGGATATGGTGGGGAATTTCGGTGACGAGGTACAATCAGGCGGTGGCTCAGTTGGTAGCGTAAGTCGTACAAAGACTTAAGAGGATTGTGTAGTCCCCGTGCGTGTCGCCATTAGGTATTTGCAAAAAATCTATCTATTTAAGCCTCTTTCCTGGCGTCCTGGCGTCAGTAACACAACCGCAAATTCTCACGCACACTAGGAAGGCAGCAGCACTAGGAAGGGAGCGGCACCGCCTGGCCGGCCGCGACTATTCACTCATTCATAGTATTTCGTAGCATATACAGTTTGCTTGCGTATAATTGACCCACGAGGTCCAAGAAATATGGCAGTAAGAGACAGAGTGTAAAATAAAACAATTTCTTTGAGTATTAACTTTTTAATATCATAAATATTCTAACCTTCCCTTCGCAAAGTATTTATATGACTACTTTATTGGTGCGTCATATTCAAAATTTACATATGTATAAGAAATTTTGTTCTAAAATTATATGCAACATTCTCAATGTTAGTTCGAAATTGTATTTTACGAGTAATCTGTGGTAAGCGGTGTTGAAGACACAATTATTTCACAACTTACTAATATTGATTAATTGTATTTATTGTGTTTTTGTTCGTTTATCTCAATAAAAAAAGAGAAAAAGAAAGAAACAATGTGATAAATACTACACAAAAACAAGCCAATAAAAAGAAATAAGTGCATTTAAGTTCTCGATTACAGAAAATATTGAAATAATTTTTGGGTCTACGTTTCTATAGTAAAATTATAACAGAAATCGTGGGTTTATCAGTACTTATGTAAGACTAGCTGTTGCGGCTTCGCCCGCGTTTATATCGATCCCTCGAGAACAGTAGAATTTCCCGGAATGAAAGGTACCCTATGTCCTTCCCCAGGCTTCAAACTATCTTAAACTCACTCTATACCAAATTTCATCCAAATTGGTTCAATGGTCAAAAATGGAAAGTTTCATACTAACTTTACATCTCCGTTTTACCCCTTAAGGGATGGTTTTTGAGAAAAATATTTTACTCATCATGCCTTTCGAATAACTTCAAAAACGGCAAAGTTTCATACCAACTTTACACCCCCGTTTAAACCCCTAAGAGATGAATATTGAAAAAAATATTTTACTCATGTTTCATGCCTTTCAGTTAAGAAACCTCATGCTTAATTTCATTCGAATAACTTAAAAAACAAACGGATTCCCATTCTTTTACCAGCTCTAACAATTTTCACGGGAAGGAAAGCTGTTACATTCTACTTTTTTCTTTACTCCCAGATCAGCATGGAAGGTTGACGTACAAAGTTAAACAATTAAAGAAAAAGATTGTTTGAATAAATGACGTACATACATAACAAAACATATTATGTATAAACAAGTTTCATATTGTTGGTTCGCTGATAACAATTCAGATTCTATGAAATTTCTTCGGACAACCCCGCGTATTTGTACCATTTGCTTTTTATCATTTGGGTTTTTCTGTTAAGGCGAGGCCTCAAATGTTTGGTACCTTCGCTCGGCAAAGGACTGATCAAGTGCGCGCAAGGGATAGCTCTTGGCGGTTTAGCCCGTGAATGATGAGATAGGAGATAGTCTCGAGTCGCTCAAAGAAAAAAACGTAAGCGCCAAATTCGTTATTTCTATTTTATATAAAATCAGACCGGTTAATTGTATTTTCATATTTACATTTTGATGAATTACTAATAACCTATCTTTTAGTCTAAAAATCATTATTTCATTCGTCGCATTTGAGCTACAATAACAAAAACTCTGCGAACGAAGACCATTTTTCAAAAAATATTTCTGTCGAGAAAATTTTATCTAAACGTGTTTTCATCTTCAATTTTTGGAGATGAAATAGTCAAAAATCATATTACTTAGATTTGAAACTCCTAATTTAAGTATTTTGCGAGATAAATAAGGTTCAGGACGACCTTATTTACAGTGGTATCACCTTAAATAATTAATTTAGGAAAGTAACCAAATATGGAAAATGTTTGGTCTCCAGAAGGTGAAAAGCTATGTCCTTCTGCTGCTTGTAACTTCACACGCTGTGAAGTTTGCTTACCCGCTCAAAATCCGCAAGGCAACAAAGTATACAAAGTTCATGGGTTATTTATCACGAGCGCGGTCTTACACCCTGGCCAAATTTAGTCAAAATTTAGCCAGGGTAAAAGACCCCTCGCTCGTGATAAATAACCCATGAACTTTATATACGTGTGGACGGTGAAAGTTGAGAGTGTGCCGACTGTCGCTGTCGTGAGCTGATGCTGGTCCTGGTCTCCTAAGAGGCTGGTCTGCGAACTGATAAGTCACTTTAGGGTCGGGATATCCTGAACAGATACGAAAATTTAAGGGATTTGCTTGACTTCGAAGAGAATTTTAGGGTCGATTAGAATCCGCACCAACTAAGGCGCAGCACGCTGCTGGTACCTCCAGTATCCCTAATTTGGAATACCGGCAATTCTCGTAAATAAAGACTCCTAGATGCAATTAGTAGTGATCGTCTATCTTTTTCAATCTCTATCCTTACGTACAGGTTTTGATTGACCAGTCTGTCGAGCGAGCGCAGTGGATTTATTTCGGTTTGTCGCCGTCAGAAACCTTCAAAAGGAATGTAATTTTTTTTTCCTAGTATTTTTGTTATTGTTTCTACACACGAAATAAATGTTTGTTTGAAATTTTAGAGGCAATGTGTTGTGTTAGTGTATCAAGTTTAAAAATATTTAAGTATTTTGTTCTCAATACATTGAAGAACCAAATGATGAAAGGTCTCCCTTTCATCATTTGCCCTGTGGGACCACAGAAGTTCACAGAACAACAAAGACATTAGAAATAGCAAGGGGGCGTGGCACGCGCGCCGACAATGCGCTCGATCAGCTCACTTGAATCACCTACCTAAGTAGTTTGTCCCGCGATTGTCAAAGGAACATAAGTGAGATTTACGTGAAAAAAAAAACGAAAAATTCCGACCTGTGCTATTCTAACGAGTAAAGTATGAAGTCCTAGTGAAACTTTGACCAAAGGAGGAGTTTTTAGTAATATTGCTTGAAATGAGGCGAACGCTGGTTTTCGTGAAAAATCACGCGTTAACACTTCTAGTGAGTGGGACAGTAGGTATCCTTACTTCCTTACTAATATTATAAATGCGATAGTGAGTTTGTTTGTTTGTTTATTTGTTTGTTTGTTACGCTTTCACGTTGTAACTACTGAACCGATCATAATGAAATTTTGCATACACGTTATCTAGAGTACGGAGAAGGACATAGGGTACATTTCATCCCGGGAAAAAGTACTGTTCCCTAGGGATCGACATAAACGCGGGCGGAGCCGCGGGCGAAAGCTAGTAATATAATATTTGTAAAAAATATAATTTTTGTATAATAGTTACTGAATCACGTAAAATTCAAGTATTGCGTAAATGGTAATATTGCGTCAAACAAGCGGTGAGCTGAACTGAAGCAACATTGACAAATCACTTTACATTTATATACGACTTACGTTAATGGCCACAGGGAAGATATTTTTGAAAACTACATTTTTAATTATACAAATTTATTAAAATTATCAGCAATCACAGTGATGAGGACATACAATATTAATTAAGACAAATTGTGATCGCTTCCGCGATTGAAGCAATACAGCCATGCGTTGGGGCCCATTACAGAAATATATCGAGATAGAAGGAAAAAGTGTAGGTACCTCTCTATTGAAGTTATTAATTGGTTAATGATATTTTAATGACATATCTATAAGATAAACTCATATGCAATTTGTCCTCATTTTTTTTTTATAAAAAAAAACTGAATATAAGTATGCCAACTTTTTGGTTATCATCGCTGAGTTTTGGCCTTTTTTGCACTGCTGTAGCTCATACATCATTCAAATATGTTTAGTTTTAAGAATACAATACCTCGCGTGGCGAAAAGTCGTCTCGTCGGCTCCATTGCTCGCCGCTGTGCTCGCCGCTGTGCTCGCCCGACCGTGGTCGGTGGTATACGCGGAACGTGACACATTTTCATGCGCACAGTTTGTGTTCAGTTGTTATTGTTAACTTAGCTTTCGTCAGCAGCTTCGCAGATTTATGTCAATAATTAACTAAACAAAACTATTTCTATAACAATGGTTTTAATATGCTCTTTGATGTGTTACAAGGAAAATAGTCAATACATATAGGTACACCATTATTGCTATAAATACCGTCACAAAAGTGATATTAATTCATTTGAGCTATATGCTCAGTTATTGAAGTAAATATTTCAATGAAACTAAACTTAGATTACTTATTTCCTTAAATAGTAAATAAAAAGATATTAAACACAAAATGTCTGAGAAGATTTCTGCCTGTCTTTTGGTATGTATAATTTAAACCTATATTTTACTTAATATAATCAATATTATTAAGCCCACTATAACGTTAATACCATTGCTTTTAGAATATTTTTTTCTTATAGCTCGCAAGCATAATTCTACAATCTGCTGTAATATTTGGTAAGTTTTTCTTGCATAAGAATCCCGTAAATAATTCTTACAGTTTTAGGTAGGTAAATATCTAGTAGAACCAATACTGGGAACTCAAGAGAAAATTCGAAATTCCCATACACATCGACCGAGCGGTTGCACTTAACTGAAATTTAAAAAAATATTTTTATACGTTGGTCCCATAAATTTTGTTAATTTCATCAAATCAACTCAAAAAATATAATCATAAAAATATTGGACGAAACAAGGTATATTTTGAAACTAATTTTTCGTCCCAATGAAAAAAAAAGACGAAACGCTCAATTATAATATTCTACATAGATTTTTTTAATCTGCTATGTAGGTTTTACGTTTAATCCAGTACAAACTAGCAATTATATATTTTCCTCCTTATAAGTATTATTCGTATAGAGTCTCTATATAGACGAAAACCATAGACGCAATTTTTTTTTTAATCAATGACGAAAACTAACTCACTGCGATAATTTTGTAGTTGTCATATACGTACTTTAATATAACCGCAAGTATACAGCGAGGGATTTTATCCTCCACATAGGGGTGACTTAGACCGTCATTTTGAATCTTTTCCTATGTGACCAATGCTGGGAACTTAAAAATATTCAACATTCCCATACTATTTTCACGGGCAGCTCAACAATTTTGTATCGATACATTTACATTGTTTGTATATAGGTATATAATTTATATAATTCATCATCATCATCAGGTCCTTTTAGTCTCCACTGCAGGAGCATGAACGTCTCTGTACTACCGGAGCCATACTTGGCCAGAGCAGACAGAGTATTGGCCTACACTCTCCTCGCTAGCAAGACGGGTTGGAGAGGTCATTGATGTTTATGAGCTTTGTTTAGCTTGTATTTCCTAAGTCGCCCCTTACGGTCTCCATGTGAAGAATAGGAGTGGTCCTATTCTACTTTGCCGGAAACCAGACGGCTAATTAGCCGTGTGGTTTCCGGCACATAAATATATTTATTATTTCTTAATTTCAGGTCAGCAAGAATGCGGCGACGACCTGTTTTGCTTTCAAAAACCTTACGACTATCCAAGTGAAGAAAAGATCGATGAATTATTGAGAAAATATGTAAGTTCTATTATCTTATTCTGTAGCTCATAATAGGTATATAGGCTTATAGTAGAGATAGGATATTTCAGTGCATATTTACCTAAAGCAATGAATATACACTACGTGAAAAGAAACGACACTTAAGCATGTGTTCACGTAAAATCGCTTGCGACTATGTGTGGGTGTCCGGATGTGCGCGGGCTGGGGCATCGAGAGGCGCGTGGGGCGTGGAACGAGCCAACAACTTCCTTGGACGAGGGCTGTGTGTTGTGTTTGCATCTCTCGTATGGCTCGCACCGGGGCGGCAGGCACGAAGGGATTAGATAATGGTATCAACCCTAGCGCTTACACGCCGGTGCCCGAACCCATCCCAAAATATGCCGCTAAATAAGATTTTACTTCAAGAACCTGACCTGGCTATGCCACTAGGTACTAGAGAGGACTGTTAACAAACTTTTTGTTCCAGAAAATGCCAAATAAACCTGATTACGATGATGAAGAAATAGAAAAGTTGACTTATGAAGTAGATGATGACATGAACTGCAGTACTGAAGTTCGGGTAAGAAGATAGTTGTTGTATGAATACCATCTGGCTCTGACAGCTTCCGTGACGTAGTTGACAACACGCCAGCCTACGTTGGCACCGGGTCATGCCTGTCTCACTCCTCGTGTCGGCACCGAAAGCATACTTACGCGCGGCGACCACTTCGAAGCGGTTATATCCTAGCCGTGTGGTATCCGGCAGAGTAGAATAGGACCACTCCAAGTCTTCCCGTGGATGTCGTAGAAGGCGACTTAGGAAATACAAGCTAAACAAAGCTTTTAAACATCTAAGACACCTCTCCAACCCGTCTGGCCAGCGTGGAGAGTGTAGGCCAAGTCCTCTGGCTGCTCTGGCCAAGTATCGCCCTAGTAGTACAGAGAGGGTCGTGCTCCTGTAGTGGAGACTAAAAAGGACCTGATGATGATGATGACTATAGGTATCTAAACGAAAAGGTGCTGCGTTCTGACACGAGCTAAATTACATCGTGTCGCTAGTTAGCGACATTAATAAATAAATGATAATAAATAAATATATACGGACAAATCACACAGATTGAGCTAGCCCCAAAGTAAGTTCGAGACTTGTGTTATGGGATACTAACTCAACGATACTATACCAAGACCCAGGCCAATCTGAAAAAGATCATTTTCCATCTTGACCTGGCCGGGGATCGAACCCGGTCACTCCGTGTCGCAGGCTGGCGTGTTGACCGCTGCGCCACGGAGCTAGTCTATTATACATTGAGTTGATATTAGTTTATATTGGTAGTCTATACATTGAGTTGATATTTCTTTGAATACCTTTGCAGAGCGCGACTTCTGTACGTAACTACTAGTACTTATTCTGTGACCGGGTATGATTCCTGGCGCGGGCAAATACTTGTACTTTATTTTCACAGATATTTGTTTTGGAGTGAATCAAGTAGGGTTGGTGTCAGGCTGGCAGCCGACCGTAAGAACTTTCGCTTAATCGTATTACAGCATTGAATGCTGTCATAATATAGTTTATATCTGAATGATTAAATTATATTTTTACTACAAATTGTATTTAGATTTTAAATACTAATATGTACATATTTTTTACAGATGAGAGAGCCATTTCAAATCAGAAACGAGAATCGTTCTTACCCTGTAATTCAGTCAACATATTTTACCCAAAGGATTCGAGATGTGTCTTGCAAGTAAGTGATGTAATTCTTAAGTTCTCCACAATTTACTCGAAATTCTCTATAGAAAACCCCAATAAGATAAGATATATTGTAATCAGAGGAATGTACTCGAAAATAAAAATAGGTGCTGATACTTCATTTTTAAACTAAAGATGGTTTGGCGTTCGGTTGTAAAAGCTTACGCCAAATCAACAGTATGCATGCTCTCATAACAGCGGAACCCGGGGTCCGCTATTATGCATTGATACTGAAATTTTAAAGAATACGGAGAAAAACGCCAATAAAAGTTTTTTGCATGGGAACCTCGTTTATTTATATTCTAGTACCACAAGAATCCAAAGAATCTGTGCTCGCCTACACGCCCGCTAAGCGTGGAGAGTAGAATCCTTGGGAGAGGCCTATGTTCAGCAGTAGATTTCTTGTGGCTGAAATAATGATGATGTACATAATCTTCTACACCTTCAGACTCTGAAGCTCCTTCTGTCTGCTCATCATCATCATTTCAAGTAGGTGACACGGTCAATCGACCATGCACACCCTGGTGCCAGAGTTTTTCGGAACCGCCTCTCGGCCTCTGACGTGGTTCCTTTAACGACTACCAGATGGCAGTCGAGACCAACGGATAAACATGCCTTCCGAAGCACAGAATAAAATTTTTATTAGACAATCAGGTGATTCAAGCCTGCAATGTCCTAACCAAACTGGAAACAACTAAACAAAGTATGCTTCCCGTAGGAATCGAACCCACGACCCGGGGGTCTACAGGCGTTTGCCTGTAGACCCCCGGCAGGCAAACGCCTTATCCACTGGACCACGGAGGCTAAATATTGTTTGGATTGTGTGGCCATGAGCTCTCACCATAAGTATAAGTATGTATTTTCCAGGAATCGATATCAGTCGTGTTTCAAAGACATATCGCTCGTAGAACCCTACAAGGCGACGTGTGAGACCGAGCAAGGAAGCATCCAGCTCTACGTTCTTGATGGAGACGAAGTGAAAATAATGCCTGCAACCTTCAACTGCTGCTGCAAATGTACCATTAGGAACACAATGGGTTGAAGAACATTAACTTGTGTCAATAAAGACTATTTTGTATAAAATAAATCGTGATGAAAGATAATATCTTTTTAATATTATCTTTCATCACAATTATAAAAAAATATCTTTTGCCTGCAAGAAAAAGGCAAAAGATACAAAAAATTGGAGCTCCCATACAAATTCATCGATCTGGTCAAATTTCTATAGAAAGACAGAGTTACATTCGTTTATAATATTAGTATGGATTGGGTATTATTAATCTGATATTAACATATTGTCAGAGTTTTGATGTATATAATATTTACTGATTAATCTTTTTTTTATGTTATACGACGGCAAACGAGCAAACGAGTCACCTGATGGTAAGCGATCAGCGGTGCCCATAGACAACTGCAACACCAAGGTGTAACAGGAGCGTTGCCGGCCTTCAATGGAGTTGGGGGAAGGACGGGCCTCCGGCTCTCTCACTCACCAAACGAAGCATAGAAGCGGTAAAGCTTCAACTCATACGTTGATTTTCTGTGAGAGTGTGGTACTTCTCCAGACGAGCTGGCCCATTCATGCTACTAGCAAAAATTACTTTTTTCGGTAGCATGGCTCTACCAAAACTAAATCTAAAGCTCCGTGGAATGGAAGAAATCCCTTATTGGGGACAGCCTTGGCACATTTTTCTAGTTTTTTAAGAATTGCCTTCAATTGTACCTAAGTTTTTTTTTATGTGCATTAAAGATTTTACAAACAAACTAATTGGTTTTTTCTGAGTTATGAAATCATAATTCAGCTTATTTAATCCTTTCCTCCACCAGAAGCAGGTAGCTTAAGTTATGCTTTCCTTCACCAGAAGCAGGTAGTGTAGAGGTCGGTTAAAACGACCGTACTTGAGTGAGGCAGATTAAGCTACCGATATAATATTTTTTTTTTAATAATAATAATAATAATAAAAAAAAAAAAATAAAAATAAAAAAAAAGGACCTGATGATGATGAATAATAAAAAAAAACCGCTGTCACATTGAATCTTGTTTTCCTTTTCAATTTTATTATTTAAGTTTTTGAATACATAATCGTTTTTATAAAAATAATAAACAGTGAACAGACACAATTATACATTAAAATATATATATTTACGCTCCAAAATGTCAGATATCTTAATATTTTTTCAACAACGAAAACTGGAAATACAATTCATCTGTCATGACATGATTGTCATACAGTTGACACAAGAATACACACAGAAATTGTAAAATGATTACAAGATCACAGAAGAATAGAGCGGAACAAGTCGCACGCCCTCCACCTCCACCCGCGTCGTCGTCCAGCTCCTCGCCAACATCGTCGGGTGACGAGTTCGCCACGGCGCCCGGCACCAGCGAGTCGAGCGACGACGAGCGCGGACCGTCGGCTGTGCCGCCGCCGCCACCTGCGCGACGTGGACGACCCCCGCTGCCGGCACGCTTGGGGCCTGCGAGGCAACCTGCCCCGCGCCCGGCTCCCGCTACCGGTGGTGTAGTGCGTCGCATGCAATGGACTCAACAAAATAATGAGAACTGCATGCGCGCCTTTTATGAGGCTACAGAGGGGGAAACCAACATGACGGCGTATTGTGACCGGATGCTGACTTTGTTTCAGGTCCTTGAACCGGCCATCACCGTTTCTGCACAGCGACTGTCGGATCAAGTGCGGGTCATTCAACGTTGCAAACGTTTGGATGATTCCGTACTTGATCGGCTACGATTGGAGGCGCTACCTGCTCGCACGGCTGCCACCATGACACGAGACCCGCCGACGACATTGGTGGGTCCAGCTATTCGGACACCAGAGGCTTATGTCCACAGTGTTGATGATGGGAGCGGTGTGACCATAGACGTAAGTACCCAGGCTCATGAGCAATTGAGGAGGGCTTTGTAGGAAGCGATTGGACAGTATAGATCCACACCCGAGTCTAGGCCGCGATTACCTCGTCTGCCTACGAATAGACGTAATTTAGCATTAATGGGAGCCCTAAATGATTTGCTAGCCCCGTACTTTGAGGCTAGCGAAGGTCTGGTCGATACGCATTCAATCATGTACTGTGGGGCCATAGCGGCGTGTCGTGTTGCTCGTGTCAAGTTTCCGGACTCTGATCGTGCACCACGACCCGCTGGTGATGCCCCCGTGTGGCAAGTACGGATTGAACGGCGTATTGACACGTTTAGGACTCTCATTGCAAAGCTCATCTGCTTCAGAGGGGGCAACAATCGCCCCCGAGTCATGCGTTTTGTGAATCAGGCCTTCGCGGGTACTGGTATAAGGCCCCGCGATTACATGGCCTCAGTCACGGAACGTATTGACTTCCTGAAGCAGAAAGTCTATGCGTGGGCAGGGCGTATTCGTCGCTACAGAGTGCGTGTGGATCGATTCCGGCAAAATCGTCTCTTTCAAAGCGACCAAAGGAAGGTGTATAGAAAGTGGGAGGGAGCTGACCAGCGTGTGATCGACGGGCAACTACCAGATTCTACTGCTATGATCAATTTCTGGCGTAGTATTTGGTCCGTGCCAGTCGTGCACACCGAGGGTGGTTGGATGAGTGTAATTGAGCGCGAGTGTGTGGCTATCGAATCCATGGGGGCTGTAACTATCAGCTCCGATGACATAAGCTGTGCGATCCGTACGGCACAGAACTGGAAAAGTCCTGGGCCGGATGGATTGCACAACTTTTGGATAAAGTGGATTCGAAGCTCACACGAGCGCTTAGCGACACAATTTCAACGAGCCCTCGATCTTGGTTCCCTTCCAGCTTTCCTAACTACAGGACACACCTTCCTACTCTACAAGTCCGGTAGAACCACGGATCCTAAAAACTTCAGACCCATAACATGCTTACCAACATTGTACAAGCTACTTACATCCATTTTGAGAGCGAAGATCAATACGCACATCGATGTGAACAAGATCATGGCTCCCTCTCAAAATGGATGTAGGATTGGGTCCCGTGGTACTAAAGAGCTTCTCCTCATGGACATGACCATTTGCAAGCAAGTCCAACGGAACAAGGCAGCTCTCTCTACTGCATGGATTGATTATAAAAAGGCCTATGATTCGGTGCCTCATTCATGGTTGGAGAGGATCTTAGAGTTGTACAAAGTTAATACAACTTTAAGATCTTTTCTCGGCATGTGTATGAGGCAGTGGACCACAGTCCTTCGTCAACCAGGTGGTGGAGATGGTCCCTTGGATCCGATGGACTTTATAAGGATAGAGCGAGGCATTTTCCAGGGTGACAGTTTGAGTCCCTTGTGGTTTTGCCTAGCTTTGAATCCTCTCAGCACCCTGCTGAGCGATTCGGGGCTGGGCTGCCGCCTTCAAAGAGACGGGGAGATAATTTCCCATCTGTTATACATGGATGACTTGAAATTGTTTGCACCGAAACGCCCTGACCTGGTGAAGTTACTAAAAATCACACAAGATTTCAGTAATTCCATCAGGATGGAGTTCGGTGTAGATAAGTGTGCGGTTATGCATGTTCAACGGGGGAAAGTTGTAAATTCAACTATTTTGCAACTTTCTGAGATAATGTCTCTCAGGTCTCTTTCGGAGTCAGAAACTTACAAGTATCTTGGTATGTCACAGTCTCTGAGTATTGAGAATGGGGACATCAAACAGGCGGTAAAGGAGCGTTTTTTTTGGCGTCTGACAAAAGTGCTTAAAAGCCTTTTGTCAGGGGGCAATAAGGTGCGCGCATTCAACGCTTGGGTGATGCCCAAGCGTTGAATCCTCACATACTCCTTTGGCATACTAAGATGGACACAAACTGAGTTAGACGCTCTGGATAGGAGAGTCCGTCAACAGCTCACAATGCATCGCATGCTTCACCCACGCTCATCCGTTATGAGACTGTACATTCCACGTAAGTGTGGAGGTCGTGGCTTTTTAAACGCCAAGACTCTTCATAACCGTGAGGTGTGCAGTCTTAGGGATTACTTCCTTAACAATGAGTGTGGGTTGCACCGCGACATTGTAGTTGTAGATAGGAGTCTCACGCCGCTCTCCTTGGCAAACGAGAACTGGCGTAGACCATCCGTGCTGAGCACCGAAGACCGCAAGAACATATGGAAGAGTAAGGAGCTCCACGGGCGGTTCTACCGGGCCTTAACAGGGCCTGATGTAGATCTGCTCGCGTCGGTAAACTGGCTACGGTTCGGCGACCTCTTCGGGGAAACCGAGGGTTTTGTTTGTGCAATTGCAGACGAAGTCATGATGATGAACAATTACCGGAGATATATCCTGAAGGACGGTACGGTCGACATATGTCGGGCATGCCGCCGTCCCGGTGAGTCACTCAGGCATATTATTTCCGGTTGTTCTCATCTGGCCAACGGTGAGTACTTGCACAGACATAACCTTGTAGCCAGAATTATCCATCAGCAACTCGCTCTTCGATATGGTCTTGTGGAATCCGAGGTACCGTACTATAAGTACACGCCGGCGCCAGTTCTCGAAAATGGTCATGCCACGCTCTACTGGGATCGATCTGTTATTACGGACAGGACTATTGTTGCCAATAAGCCTGATATCGTGTCGACAGATCGATCGACGCGCCAGGCAATGCTCATCGATATCACCATCCCGCATGACGAGAACCTCGTGAAAGCCGAGAAGGACAAGCTCAGCAAGTACCTTGATTTGGCCCACGAGGTGACTGCTATGTGGGATGTGGATTCGACGATCATTGTCCCGATAGTTGTATCTGCAAACGGCCTTATAGCGAAGAGTCTCGACCAACACCTCAAGAGACTCTCGCTGGATGGCTGGATCAAGGGCCAGATACAGAAGGCAGCACTCCTGGACACGTCACGCATAGTCAGGAGGTTTCTTTCTCTGCAGCCTTAACCGCCGGTAGCTTGAGCCTTGCCCCGCTGCTGGCGGCGAGCTAGGTTTAGGTTTTATAATGTTTTTATGTTTTGTATTATATTTTTATATTTTACTTTTTATACAAAAATTTTAAAACCTAGGCTTAAGATTAATTTTAAATAAAGAGAATAATATAAATAAATATATACGGACAAATCACACAGATTGAGCTAGCCCCAAAGTAAGTTCGAGACTTGTGTTATGGGATACTAACTCAACGATACTATATTTTATAACAAATACATATATAGATACACATCCAAGACCCAGGCCAATCTGAAAAAGATCATTTTCCATCTTGACCTGGCCGGGGATCGAACCCGGTCACTCCGTGTCGCAGGCAGGCGTGTTGACCGCTGCGCCACGGAGCTAGTCAATATATAGTCAAATAATAATAAAAATATATTTATTTTCTCCAAAATTTCATATAACTAAGACACAATCAATGCATAACTTATTTATTACAAACGTAAGAGTCAAGTGTGGAGAACTGGTGCCCATGCTAGGTTTCTAAAAAAACCTGTATTACGGGTCACCAGGACTCGTCTTTGTTTTAATGACTAATTAAAATACTTAACAATTAAAGCAAAAACATATGAATCGGGGCTGATGGGGTTCAAAGGTTCAAAACCGCGGGGGCCTTTCGCATAAGCGACGCATAAACGACGAACGCTTATGCGTTGTCCACTTACAACTCTTATAATCCTATCCACCCTTTACTGGGTGTAAATGTATGTTTCGACCTAGTTTCATTCGCCCTAACCAGTGGCATAACTACAAGCATGCTGGCAAAATGCGTCGGGCCGCCGGTCATAGAAGGCCCCGGCCAGGAGCACAAGAGCAGGGGTGCTACAAAGCCACTCGCTGAACTCAAACTCTCATGGTCCCATTAAGTTTGCCACGGCCCTAAACACAATGGAGTGAACTGGGAGTGACACTCCCTGTACGTGAGAGTTCGGGCACCAGTGACCTTGAGCCGGGGTGTGTAAGCGTTGACCCAACTCACTACTCACTTCGTGTCTCCCGTTGCGAGATGTGCGAGAAACGTAAACACAACACACACAGCCTTCGACCAAGGCATTAGACGACGGCCCGGCAGGCGCCAGCGCCAAGGTGTTCACGAGAACGGGCGGTGCGCTCGGGTGGCATGGAAAGTGGAATTATTTAGATCAAAGATCAGGGGTGGAAAAAAAACAGTCTTTTTTTTAAATTTATAAAACAAACAGGTCAATTTGTTTTAAATAAGTGTTTTATTTGTATTTTATGTTTTTTTTTTTCTTCAGTTTAGCCCTTAATTTTATCATGTATTAATTCATTTCTAGACTAAATACTTTCAAATGTGTTAAATATCATTATTTACAAAAATCTATCAATGGATAAAAGTTTATTTTATGTTGTCATGCGTTTCATGCGTATCTCTAATAAGTACATTCACTCTGTATGTTTTAAATATTGTTAATCAGGGAAGCCCTTTTATATTAGGGGAATAACCGCAGAAGCGCTTTGTATTTCAGAAAATACACACAGTGGAATTACTTTCTTACGATGGCCGACTTAGGGACTTTCCTTGCGGGACTTTACTGGCGCATATACAATAAATAAATATAAACGGACAAATATTTTAAACACTACACTACACTTAAACATGTGTTTAAAAGTCACTTGTTTGATTAAAACAAGTGAATTTTAAACTCATGTTTCACATGTCATGCCAACCCTGTCAAAGATTTATACATTTTTTTTTTATATAATTATGTACTTATTGTTTTAAACTTGTTCCGAAGGATTCCATTACAACGATGCGTGCTTTTTAACCGACTTAAACGTTAGTAGGTTAACCGATTTCTCAGCGGACCGATTATCAAAATTCTTTTTTTACTATTTATTTACGTCAGAACATACGTTTTATTATAAGTATAGTATTGTGTATACCCAAACCGGCCAATCCTATTTCTGAAAACTTAAAGATAAACTAGTTTGGCCTAAAACGAATTGACTGAATATTTATTCAAATATTTTTGGTAGCTTTTAGGTAGTAGTTTTTAAGTAGGCCAAATTCCCTACTTAAAAACTACTACCTAAAAGGATGTCTAAAATGACGTCAGTTTTGGAATCCAAGACGGCGGACGCGACTTGTCATAAAAAAATTACATGAGTGTGGTTATTAAAATTATATAAAATTTATAAAAATTATAAAAATAAAAATTATAAAAATAAAGTTTTAAAAATTACATTACTAGGTTCTTTGAGGTGTAGATTTCTAAAATGACGTCAGTTTTGGATTCCAAGATGGCGGACGGGACATTATCTCGTAAAATTTTCGTCCGTAAACCGACTTTACAGACAATATTATTTTTTGTATAAAATTATGTATGAATAGCCTTTATTATATTATTAGCCATTTAACTGGTTGATAAGTAGCTACAGATCGGGAAGTGTGGAAGCATTGGAGAGACTTTGCCCAGCAGTGGGAAATGACAGGATATTTTTTTATTTAATAGTAACATATCCGTATACAAAATGTCATCCAAATCCATTCAGTCGTTTAAACATGATTGAGTAACGATCATTTAAATATACAAATTTTGCATTAAAAATGCGTATATTATTAGTAGGAAGTAGGATTGCCTTCTAGGTAGTGGCTAAATGACAAATTTTTCGATGCTGTACATTAATACAAGCTTTTATTATATATATTTGCAATGTACTCATATATATATCTATATAACTACTAGCTTTCGCGCGCGGCTCTGCCCGCGTATCCCTCGGGAATAGTACTTCCCGGTAAAAGGTAGCCTATGTCCTTCTCCGCACTCCAGAGAACTTGTATGCAAAATTTCATGATGATCGGTTCAGTAGTTACGGCGTGAAAGCGTAATAAACAAACAAATAAACAAACTCACTTTCGCATTTATAATATTAGTAAGAATAACGATGTTTGTTCGGGTGAAATCTTACAACTCAATATTGAAGCAGATATCTACACCGATTCAAGTGAAATTTTGTAAAATCGTTTCGTTTGGATGACATTGCATAGTTAGCTGTGTGACGTCATTCTAAATTCAACATGGCGGAACACCCAAGATGGCGGACTAGCTATTTTTGACATTATGGATGGGCATTTCTCTGTAAGCTTGTACACGTCCCATACAAATGCTGTCCTGGCAATTTTTTTTGCCATTAGCCAAAAAACTGTGTCCTATTTCAAAGAAAATGATCTATTATTTTAGTTAGATAAGGAGGCCCACTGAATTTTTACGTATTTTCAGAGTTCGTAGCGTTTTTTCAAAAAATCATGACAGGGTACTGTTTGAGGCATCAGGGGACTGTTTTGAACGTGACAGGAGGCTGTTAAGTGAGACACAGGACTGTTGTACTTTAAAAAAACATTTAACATTTATGGTTTTTGACATATTTTCGCATCGATAGTCAAAAAAGATTTTTTTATTAAAAGGTCTATACAAAATATAACTTTCTTTAAACATTATTATCAAAAATTTTACCCTAAGTGCTAGAAACATTTTGTACTCACTGAGATTAACGTAAAGTCTTATTATTATAATATTAATCATTAAATGAAATCATCATAAAAGTGACAAGAATGGATAAAATACGGAATGAGTATATAAGGGGAAGTATGAAAGTCGCGCCAGTAATTGAAAAGCTCCATAGTCATAGACTGAGCTGGTATGGGCATGTGATGAGGAGAGAAGAAGGTCATATCGCAAGGAAGGCTTTGGAACTGAAGGTGAATGGAACTCGAAACAGAGGACGACCTAAGAAAAGATGGATGGATTGTGTCAAGGAGAGTATGAACAAGAAAGGAGCGAAAAAGGATATGGTAGGTGACAGATCAAAATGGAGGGAACTGACATACTGTGCCGACCCCACATAAAAAGTGGGATAAGGTAAGGGAAGAAGAAGAAGAAAATGAAATCATCATCATCATCATTAGTAGCCTGTGGCAGTCCACTGTTAGACGTAAACCTCTCCCAAGATGAGCCTTTTAGCTCGATCACCAGCTATGCTCATCCAATTGCTGCCAGCCGCCGTACACAGATCGTCGCTGCATCTAGCCGGGGGGCGTCCCACATTTAGCTTACATGTTCTCCACTGTAGAATTCTCTTACTCCAGCGATTGTTAGTTCAGCAACAGATGTGGCCAACCCACTGCCACTTCAGCTTACCTTTTCGAGTAACTATGTCAGTTACTTTGGTTCTCCGACGGATTACTTGCTGACGGATTTTATCCCTCTGAGTCTTCAAGCATAGCCCTCTCCACATCTTCCTGAGCAACTTTTAGCTTGTGGACCATTCCCATCCCACCTTAAGTGTCCACATCTCAGCACAATAGATCATCACATGCAAGACGCAATTTTTAAAGACCTTTGTCTTTAAGCTTTGTGGTATGGGTGACGAAAAGATATGACGCAGTTTCGCAAATGCCACCCAGCCCAACTGAATCCTCCTATCGGTTTCCTTCACGAAATTGTTTCTAACTAGTTGTAGGATCTGTCCAAGGTAGACATATGTATCGAAAAGTTTGAGAGGTATTCCATCGACGACCCATTTACGCTACTCAGCATCACTTGAAGCTTCTGCAGTGATTTTGCCTGTGTGATGTATTCACCGTTCATGTTAATGCCTTGTCCTGTCCAGTCAAGTGTCTTGAAAACGTCCTCCAGAGCATTGGTAAACAATTTCAGGGATATAACATCCCCATGTCTCACGCCTCTTTGGAGCTGGATTGGCTTTGTTTGACTGCCTTGTATTTGGATGAACATTGTGGCGGCATTGTAAAGACATCTCAGCACCATGATATACCGTGTATCGACTTGGGATCTCTGCAGGGACTCCATAACAGCCCCTGCTTCAATAGAGTCGAATGCCTTCTCGTAGTCCACAAATGCTAGACAGAGGGGCTGATTATATTGCTCGTCTTCTGAATAATTTGCCTGTGTGAATGTGATCTACGGTACTGAATCCTCCCCGAAACCCGGCCTGCTCTGGTGGTTGGAACTCGTCAAGTCTTCACGCAAGTCTATTCGTTATGACCTTCGAAAACAACTTGTATATGTGACTCAGCAGCAAAATGGGTCTGTAGTTTTTCAGAAGGGTCTTATCGTCCTTCTTGAAGAACAGTACCATAATGCTCCTGTGCCGCGCCCCAGGGGTTCTGCCGGATGACATTACCGAGTTGAAAATTTGCTGAAGATCCATCAGAATAGGTCGTCCACCTGCCCTTAGGAGCTTTGTCGTAATTCCATCCTCGCCCGAGGCTTGACCTATACAAATTTTTTGAAACCTTTTTCCTTCTTTTGATACTTCAACTTCTAATTTTCTCTCATTTCTTCTCTCTTTTCAGGGCCATTTTATTTCTTTTGTATCCTTGTCGCTCTGCTTCTCTTTATTTTGTAGTGATTCCTCTCGGGATAACTTTTTCTTTTTAGGAGCTATATCATATGTGTTCGATCAGCCTGTGTCAAATTTTATAATTTTATAAAAGAAAATTATGCAAAGCAGTGATACTTTTATGATTCTTACATTAATAAAACAGAGTAGCGGATAAATTTACACAAACAATACATAAAAACGCTAACCAATACGTAAAATACACAGTCCCCTGCTATGTAAAACAGTCCCCTGCCGCATTTTTAGGCAGAGGACTGTTGCCAGGGGACTGTGTATTTAGGTTAAATTTCACAATATTTACAAAACTGACACAAAATAGTTTTTTAAGTACCTACCGATCAATTTAGACATAAATAATAAAACAATAAACTTTATAGCGATAATCAAAGTAATTAACATTTAAATATCATTACTTGCCAGAGAACTGTGTGGTAGCGGACCAAACGCGTGTTCACCTCACAAATTACGCTCTGACACTAAATAAAATGGCGTTTCGTTGCCGCATTCGGCAAGGTTGCAAATTTCACAATGATTGCGTATTGTTTCGCTATAAAAAACGTTTGTAAATATTACAGTTTTTCTTTATTATGGATTAAAATATTTTGGCAGGGGACTGTATAGAAATTTTGGGGACAAAGTTTACAGGTGTTTACAATTATAATAAAATTCGTAATGAGACATTGTTTTACGAAAATAATATTAATTATATTGTTTTCCTTGTTATATTAACTGCCAAATGTATGTAGTTTCAATAACATCTTCGTAAATCTCATTTCTTGGCGGGAATACAGTGATGGGGACAGCCAGGGGACTGTTTTTATTGAGCTTCACGTCTAATAAAAAAATTAAAATAGTTATGGTTCTAAAAACAATGGGCCTGTAAAGCTTCAGGGTTAAGGTTTTAGTAGTAGTGATTTATTTTTAAATGAGTAGATTACTTTTTGAGAAAAACGGTCGGGACAGCCGTTTACGAGTTTACAGAGAAATGCCCGGATATCAAAGTAAAGGGCTCGCTGAAAATAACTCGAAAAATAAAGTGATGTACATAAAAGATTTTTACTTTTACCTTATTATTCATAGGAACCGCAAAAGTTGACCTCTTAACCACCAAGTGGTCCGCATAACATAAATAGATCATAATAATTATAAGATTAAACGAACTTACCTAAGTGAAGTTCTATCTTAATTATACGAAGCTGCTCGTCCGAGATAAATACATATAACGTGTAGTACGTCTCACGTACTGTGCCAATTCACTCGTCTTTTATAGCTGAAACAAAAAAAAAAACAAAAGACCACAGACGTCTGTCGTTTGACTCGTACCTGTCATCTTGTCATATCGTTGGAAGTTATGTTTGTATAGTAGTAATAAATGGACCTGAAGTGGTATATCCCAATACTTCATGTCCATACATGAACAACCCTATGACTGGGTTAATACCTCAGTATTGATGGGAGGGATATGGGTGTATTTATCTCGGACGAGCAGCTTCGTATAATTAAGATAGAACTTCACTTAGGTAAGTTCGTTTAATCTTAAAATACTAGCTGCTCGTCTTTCGATAAATACATATAACGTGTAGATGTTTAAAGTTAGGGTTGTGAATGAAAAGTAATGGAAATCATTGAATAATATGTCATATCACAATAATAACAAAAAACTTTATTGAAAATATTTACTTAGTAGATTTAGTTAATAAATCAAAACGTGGTTTGCAGTCATTACTGGAATGTTTTATAACTTATTCAGCACTTGCACCCCTAAGTATATAAATAAAAAATTCATTCACCAAGTATGGTGTCATATACATATCACTTCACTAAAGTAAGTAATGTTTTGGGTAATAACTAGGTCTGTTAAGTTATAATAATATAATGTGCTGCAACAGTTTTACTGTGGTATGCTGAAACCCGCTATAATAGCTTTTTATATGTTAAAATCAACCTTTGAAATTGTTGCTCAAGGGTTCAGTTACTTGTATGTATTTGAGCATTTTATACTATGCAAATTTACGCATTGTTATTATATTTTTCAGATGAAACGATGGGTGAGGTTTATTAATACATTAAAAAAATATATATAATTTCAAGTTAATAAGGAGATTATTTTTTCCCTCGGACCCATAACTAATGCCAGAATAATGACTTTCCTTGTAAGTAATTGTAACAAGATGTTTGTTGTGAGTTGTGGGGCTAAATAATCCACAACCACTGCGAGGCCGAAGGCTTAGAACTCTTTTATAAACCTTTTTATTCTATCATCCCCTCCTACTGGTCCTATGATCGTAGGTCCTATGATCAAAGGTAAGTCAGATCTTATTAAAATAAGTGATCTATGTGACATGACCTTCTTAAAATCTCTCACGAGAGGTGTAGATGCTTCAAATAAATCCATTTTAAACCTTTTACAGAAATTCCACAAAGGTTTTAAAGCAGTATTATATTGTTTGGTCGAGTTAGCTGACAGCAAATGTAATAAAGCTGGTGTTGCTTAGTCTGAAGTTGCTTCTGTGTATGCTATCCTGATAGCATCCCTGCGGTTATGGTAAGTTGTTGATAGAACGGCTGAATCTCGATAAAAGGTGATGATAGTGAATTAGGACTCGGTTCAAATATAATTAGGTCTCCCATTAACAGGGACATCAAAAGAAGTAATGCTTGAGATGGCCAGTACGGAAAAACTAAAATATCAGCAGCTTTATCTGAAGAAGCAGAACATTTTGTCGCATTAATAGCTATGTAAGCTATGTGTATATAAGGGTAAGGGGACACTTAACATTAACATTTGTAATTTATTCTGGAAACAACCAAGTCCATATCAGGATAGCCAAAGTTGGATACAAACCGAGAGAAAGCCATGTGACAGTTCCCATTCTATGTTGACTTGTCTAGATTCCATATATGCTTGGACATTATTTTTGATATTAATGTAGAGCACATATCCAAATATTGCTATCTTCACACCATTCTCAATTTATCTTGTAATACTAGAAATTGAGTGCCTCCCGTTTTATTGATATACACTACAGCTGCTATCATGTTTTCTTCTCTAAACAATACTTCACAATCCTGTAGGTGTTGAGCGAAATAGTAAAGTCCAATGAATGCAGCTTTGAGTTGCAAATAATTAATTTGGTATTGAGATTCAGAGTACGACCACAACCCGGGTGTTCTTTGTTGACCACTAACAGCTCTCCAACCTGTGTGTGATGCATCAGTGTAAGTTTTTACCACTGGACTTTAATAATGCCAAATATTTACATTTCTTAAGTAATTTAGTATAGGCTCTGTCTACCCCGCAAGGGAAAAAGGTGTGATACTATGTTTGTATGTATTTAGTGTATACCCAGATAAAAAGGAATATCAGGACATTTTTCACAAAGTGATTCTGTCAGTTAACTAATTTTCTATTATACTGCTGTACTTTTTCTACTTAAGTTTATTCATTTTATCAAACAGTAATAGTTGTTTCTGTTTTAGTTCATCAACACAAAGACAGGTTTCTAAAATTTAAAATACATAATCCTTGATATTTACAAGTTTTGTCTTAATGAAAACACTCTTTTAATATAATCTTTCTTTTGTGAATTTAACATTTTCCTGACATTTCCCTCTTGTTTTTGTAAACATCAAGTTATGCTCTAAATAACATGATAATTAAACATTATTCCCTCTTATGTAAGTACACACTGGTTTGAGTCTCATTGTGAAAATAAATGGGGCTGTACAAAGTCCCTCTGGGCTGCAATAATTTGAAATAATTTTCCTCGATAAGTATTTCTTTAAGTTTTCTGTTCCTGGTACTGACAAGCAAGCCTCGTTCAAATCAATTGTGGCCATGTAACAATTTTGCACATCTATTTACATGTAATGATTATCCAATCCTGTGGTGTTCCCAGGCGTTCACCCATCCAAGTACTGACCACGCCCAACATTGCTTAACTTCGGTGATCGAACGAGAACACGAGAACCATTGTTTTCAACATGGTATGGACGTTGACTCTGATTAAAAGTGTACTGTTTCAATAAATTTATTATGATGATGTTAGATTTCAGATTAATCTATAGCTGTCATTACTTTTGGGAGCTAAGAATGTGGGTGAAGGGTCAGAGGAACACATAGGTCCCTAATTTAGTTAGATTTTCTATTTCTACACTAACCAACCTTTCTTTTCTGACCAGTGTAGTAACTGTGTTTGAACCACTGGAGGTGAGATTTTTAATAGCCTTGAACCCAGTTTTGGGATTACAGGGTTCTGGATGATTGTCTTTCAATCATTAAGACAAAATTGTATTCTACCTGCGTGTATCTTAGTATCAGCTAGCAACGGTGTCTCAGTTGGAGTCTGTGACTCTGGTGTTTCCTGTAGCGATGGCTGCTACTCTGTTTTCTGTTAGTCACTGGATGGTGTTCACTGCGATCTCGGTTTGGTCAACTTCGGTTTTACTTCTCTTATATGGAAGTTTGTCCCAGACAATGCTAAGAATCTTCGTGATGTTGAGACCTGATGGAAATTTTCAGTTGCCAGTTTAGCTGCATTGCTTATTTCTTCAGTTATTCTTTTTCTGTTATGTTTTGGTTCTTTGCATTGTCAGGTCCGACATAGCTGCCTTGATCTCGGGATTCATCATTGGTGCTATACCTTTGGAGAAGTTTTGTGGAGTTGGATATTTTTAGATACCTAATTAGATCTTTGGCCTCCATGCCTTAACCCTCAGTCATGATTTTCGTCCAACAGTTTGCTAAACTGTTACCTCCTCTTCTTACTGTCCTAGGGCTTCTAGGAAGACTTCAGGTATGATGTCATCATCTTCAATGTTTTTATCATTGTATCGGAATGTACGACTCGACCTAGTCTATCCGCAGTGTGATAGCGCTGTTTAGGGAGTCTTGCTACTCAGTCAGGGGGAGATTGAGTTGCATGAAAGGTAAATTTTGTCTATCCGCTAAGTGATAGCTCTAAAAATTTACAAAAAAATAAATTCATTACTATTGTATTGCCAAACTATGTCTATCCGCTTAGTGATAGTTATTCAATATTCAGTTTTGAAAAAAAAATATCATCTATCCGTCCTGTTGAGGTGATGTGTGTCTCAACCTAGTCTATCCGCAGTGTGATAGCGCTGATAAGGGAGTCTTGATACTCAGTCATGGAAGGAATTATTAGGCTTATCAGGATGGGTTGCATAAAAAGTAAATTTTGTCTACCCACTGAGTGATAGCGCAGAAAAATTTACAAAAACAAAACAATTGCTATTTGTATTGGCAAACTATGTCTATCCACTTAGTGATAGCTCTTCAATATTCCGTTTTGAAAAGGAGTTTCATAAATCCATCCTGTGATGGTGATGTGTGACTCAACCTAGTATATCGGCAGTGTGATTAGGGAGTCTTGGTACTCAGATCATGGGAGGAATTTTAATATTAATCAGGATGTTTTGCATATGAAGTTCCTAAGTTTTGTTTATCTACTGAGTAATAGCACTAAAATATTACAAAACAATTAAATCAATTGCTATTGTATAGGTAATCCATGACTATTTGCTTAGAGATAGCGCTTCAATATTCAGTTGTAAAAAGAAGTTTGATCTATCTGCCAAATGATAGTACTAACTTTGGCTGATTACCCCATTGTGAGTACCCAACCGTTTAAAGTTGATAAAATTTTGTAGATCATATACCTTTATTCTTAATCTGCAGTCTCATTCTCCGTAGTCACCATTGACTGTGCAGATGATGGTGATTTTTGTGAGTTCCTCGAGTTCTCTTTTGACTTTTCCTTTAAATGTATTCTTCATATTTTTCGTTAATCTTCTTTTTTCTCTATGCACGCTAGTTTAACTCCTATCGTATAATCATGTACTCGTTACGCATCTTGAAGTTAACTTGAACTCAAGCAGGAAAAACAAAAGAACATTCGAATTTGTCGTTCCTTGTAATTTAAAATCGTTTCATTTTGACATTTTTGGCGCGAAATACCTACCGGCCCGTTGTATAGGTTATGAAGTTATTTATCATTGCTTGTACAAACTTTTTCAATCATAAATCATAAAGACCAGTAAGAACATAATCATAACGTATCTTACCTTACGTTTGATGACCTTCTGTAGTGGACAAACTAACCAAACAAACTTACTTGAAAAAAGTAAGAACACAAGCCGGTCTTCATACATAGGTATTTACTTCCTTCTGACTTAATTATTATGCACTTGCGTTTGCGTATGTACCTAAAAAGCTCACAATTATTCAAAACAACCATTTTTAATTAGAATTATGAAAAATAAATAATTTTTTAACGACGGTTATAGTGAATGACACAAGCACTCGAAACATAATGACAAGTTGACAGGTACGAGTCAAACGACAGACGTCTGTGGTCTTTTGTTTTTTTTTTTTTGTTTCAGCTATAAAAGACGAGTGAATTGGCACAGTACGGGAGACGTACTACACGTTATATGTATTTATCGAAAGACGAGCAGCTAGTATAATCCATTGTGTCTGTGTTTCTCGTGCTTGATAACGCGCATCACCGACAAGTCATAGCACGTTTTTCCTCACAATGTCCTAGTTAAAACAGGATATATACATACACAAAAGACATACTGAACATAGCATATTTACTATCTGAAACATAAATGCACGTCAATTCGTTCTGAACGGAATTACCACCGACGTAAGTTCACGTTGTGTGTCTATGCTGTAGTCTTCCAGGAAACCATGGAATAGTTGCTATACCATGGTTTTCCTGCCGGCCTATTTGCTAACTCAGTGTACAACGTTTTGATAGTCATTTCAAAGTTCATTACGTTTTGTATATCTTTAATAAAAATAGTCAATCATAGGAAACCCGCAATGTATTTTGAAGTTACTATCAAAACTTAAGTCACTGAGTTAGCAAATAGGCCGGCTGGAAGACGAGCTCTGTGGTTTAGTGATACCACAAGTGCCTCTGAATCGCAAGATCCAGGTACGATTCTCGGCCAGGTCATGATTGGAAACGATAGCTATTGTTAGACGAGTTAGTTTCCTACGACACAAGTGATCAAATTGTGGGGCTCGCTCAATTTTTGTGATATGTCTTTATATATTAAAAAAATATATATCTTTCAGATAGGCCTGGGTATTGAATGTTTGTCTATATCTAATTAAAGATAGTATCGTTGAGTTTGTATCCTACAAGATAATTAAAGCTTACTGTGAGGTTAGCTCAATCTGTGTAATTTTTCGCTATACATTTATTTACTTATTACCCGACCACGGCCAAAAGCAGGGTGTCGGTTTGATTTTGGTCGCTGAGGATGTATGTATGTTCGTTTGTACCCTCGTAACTTTCAAACTACCAGACGAAACTTAACATATGGCTTATCGTTAAATGTGCTTTATTTATTATTTGTTTTGGCTTGGGTCTTGGATGTATATCTATATATGTATTTGTTATAAAATATAATATCGTTGAGTTAGTATCCCATAACACAAGTCTCGAACTTACTTTGGGGCTAGCTCAATCTGTGTGATATGTCCGTATATGTTTATTTATTGTTTAACTTCTTTACAAATGTAAAAGGCGGACTTAAAGCCAGAGATTTGACCTTTGGCAATAGGACATGTTACATACACCAAATCCAAAATCACGTCTTCTATAGTAGCGAACGTAAAAAAAAATGTTATGAAATATAATGTGTTTGATATCAAATGAAAGGTAGATTACAAATTCAAATTCGTATATTTTGCTAAAAATGTGGTACACAGACAGATGTTATATAAATTATTGAGATATCACACATTTCACCAGGCTCTGGCATGCAAAAATTAATGAAACGTTTAATCGTACTAATATTTTTAAAAAATCTTTCTTTTTATATATTAACTAGCTTTTGCCCGCGGCTCCGCCCGCGTCAATGTCGATCCCTCGGGAATAGTACTTTTTCCAGGGATAAAAGGTAGCCTATGTCCTTCTCCGTACTCTAGAGAACTTATATGCAGAATTTCATGATGATCAGTTCAGTAGTTACGGCGTGAAAGCGTAACAAACAAACAAACAAACTCACTTTCGCAATTATAATATTAGTACGGATTATTTGCCAAGCTACTCGTATGTTGTTTTTATATTGTTATGTGTCATTATTGTATGCCCTCACGGGTAGTGTGCATTGATACTATCGAATTAGTAACATCCTTATACATGCACTAGCTTTCGCCCACAGCTCCGCCCGCGTCAATGTCGATCCCTCGGGAATAGTACTTTTTCCCGGGATAAAAGGTAGCCTATGTCCTTCTCCATACTCCAGAGAACTTGTATGTAAAATTTAATAATGATCGGTTCAGCAGTTACGCCGTGAAAGCGTAACAAACAAACAAACACTCTCGCATTTATAATATTAGTAAGGATAAGGATAGTAAGGATTACGAACAATAAAGAAACTTTGACTTTGACTTTTACGTGCAGTTACTACTCGTAATGTTTGATAAGTAACTATAATTAGTTATTAGTTTACCATACATAGTATCACGTCTTTTTCCCTTGCGGGGTAGACAGAACCTAGTGGTGTAACAGCCTAACAGCCTCCGTGGTCCAGTGGTTAAGGCGTTTGCCTGTTGACCCGGGGGTCGTGGGTTCGATTCCCACCGGAAGCATACTTTGTTTAGTTGTTTCCAGTTTGGTTAGGACATTGCAGGCGTGAATCACCTGATTGTCTAATAATAAAGATGATTCCGTGCTTCGGAAGGCACGTTAAGCCGGTGGTCCCGGCTGCCATCTGGTAGTCGTTAAAGGAACCTCGTCGGAGGCCGCGAGGCGGTTCCGAAGAACTCTGACACCAGGGTGTGCATGGTCGATTGGTCGGTTGACCGTGACACCTACTCGAAATAATGATGATGAGTGGTGTAACACCTTATGGCCACATTTATCATGTTGGAGGGCGTGTAGATGGAACACGGAATCAATATAGTAATGGGTTGCTAGCCGCATCGCCTATTGATATGATTCCGGAGATTTTAGCCCAATCCCTCGATTGGCTTTTACGATCTGCGCGGGTAGAGAAGCAGCTGGCACATTCTACGTTTTTTCTTTTCTCCCAGACCAGCATTTAAGTTATTAGTTATATCTCTTATAATATTACTAATATAATACTAATGTCAAAATAATAAATTCCACACAATTATATGTAAAATTAAGATGAGGATAGGAACATTATTAATAAGAAACAGTTACCCATACCACAGTGTTCTATAAGTCATTACATTCTATTAAAAAAGTCAAATAGCTCATACAACACATTAAAAACATTGGTAGTATTGAAGAAGTACGCGTGCTTGAAATGCGTATACCCTACGGGGTAATATGTGATGAGAGAATTCGACGCGGTGATTCGAAGTCACGGTGGTGTAATGGTCTCACACTTAGGGCGTTAACCTAAGGGACGTGGTTCGAATCCTACCTGTGGACGAGTTCTTTTTCATCACATATTTTCAATTTTAATAATATACCGTGCATTGTAATGCTATTTAAAACAATTTAAGTACAGTAAAAACAATTACTTAGTTTGATTCAAGAAGACTCTTGATATCTTCAAGAGTCCTTCAAGCCAGAAATCGCAGACACAATGGAGGGAAATACCCGAATTTACAAGAGAACAATGTAAGTAGGTATGTGTTTTTTCCAATGACTTATTTTTGTTAATATCATAGAAATATAATGCTTTCAAATAAATTATTGTTGTAACAGAAATAGTATGTGGTTTAGGTTGAACAAAACCGCATACTATTTCGATTACTTCAGATACCTTTTTTTTTAATCTATAATCCTAACTAATATTATAAATGCGAAAGTGAGTTTGTTTGTTTGTTTGTTACGCTTTCACGCCGTAACTACTGAACCGATCATCATGAAATTTTGCATGCAAGTTCTCTGGAGTATGGAGAAGGACATAGGCTACCTTTTATCCCGGGAAAAAGTACTATTCCCGAGGGATCGACATTAACGCGGGCGGAGCCGCGGGCGAAAGCTAGTAAATAAATAAAGTGAAGTTTCCCGACGATTTTTTTTTATTAATTTCTTTGATTGGACGTAGTCCCTGGCGACATCCCGTTGCCACTGCTTTGACCATAAACGACACAGCAAGGCGAGCAACCACGAGCCCTAAATAAATCTCACTACAGGCTCACCGTGACAGTTTAGTTTTTCCACACATTGTTCATATACACGCGCATTTATACCACAAAATTACATATTTGAGTGCCTCCGTGGTCCAGTGGTCAAGGCGTTTGCCTGTAGACCCGGGGGTCGTGGGTTCTATTGCCACGGGAAGCATACTTTGTTTAGTTATTTCCAGTTTGGTTAGGACATTGCAGGCTTGAATCACCTGATTGTCTGAAAATATAGATGATTCCGTGCTTCGGAAGGCACGTTAAGCCGTTGGTCCCGGCTGCCATCTGGTAGTCGTTAAAGGAACCACGTCAGAGGCCGAGAACCGGTTCCGAAGAACTCTGACACCAGGGTGTGCATGGTCGATTGGTCGTGACACCTACTCGAAATGATGACACTGATTTTAATAATAAAGTCCAGTAGAAGCAATTTTTAAAACAATCCAATGCTATTTTGTCCGCCGAAATTCCCGTCAAGAACTCTAGATGCGAAGTTATACAGTGGAATGTATCCGGAAATAATTTTTATTACAGCCATTTTTTTTGATATTGCAATTTAAGCGAAATGGTAACCATATTTGGCTCGAATTTCAGTAGATACGCAATTATAAAGTTTAAACGTAATCGCCTGCACAAAGATATATTACTCATAGTTCTAAACAGAAAATAAGGACACAAGCCAAGCGTATTAACTCATATTAAGGATATAATATACTAATGACGTATTTTACGTAGTCACTGAAAACGCACTATTAGGTCAGTATATAACCACAAGCGCTAACTTCGCATATACAGTCATATAGCGGGGATCCCGCTTCATACATCTGTAATTAAATTATATATTACTATTTTAGTAATTAATTTAATTATAATCCAAATTTCAATTCGAAGTGACAAATATTTTCGTAAAAGGAAACAATGTCGTCGAACAATCTCTTGTTATTCGTAAGTAATGTTTAAGTAATTAAATTTTTTTTTGTATTTACAATTTCTGATTATGCTCTTATTCAATTAAAAAATAAAATTTTGTATGCAAATTCCACGCGTCAAACCTGGTTCCAAAATCTAGTTATTTTCATAACTGTTTTATTTTGCCTTCACCATGCTATTTTAATATCCTTCCTTACTAATTACTTTTTTACTAATATTATAAATGCGAAAGTGAGTTTGTTTGTTTATTTGTTTGTTTGTTTGTTACGCTTTCACGTCGTAACTACTGAACCGATCATCATGAAATTTTGCATACAAGTTCTCTGGAGTGCGGAGAAGGACATAGGCTACCTTTTATCCCGGGAAAAAGTACTATTCCCGAGGGATCGACATTGACGTGGGCGGAGCCGCGGGCGAAAGCTAGTACTCTTAATAAATAAAATATCGTGAAAAATTTTAATGCGAGCGGGACTTGAACCAGCAACCTAGGTCTATGTACGACCTAGGCTTTGCCATCTGAGATACCGATGTTAAAATTCAATTCTTTCACCTTTTTTTTTCTTAATTTATTAAGATAGAGTTATTTTTCGTGCCCTATCATATTTTACTTACAAGTAAAATTCTATTCCTTTTCGTATATTTATTTCAGGGTTCGAACCAGCGACCTTAGGGCTATGTACGACCTAAGGTCGGTGGTTTAAACCCTGCCCACGTGCTATCGTTCCACCAAATTTTATTTCTTAATTTAATAAGAGTATTTAATATTTGTTTAATTTAGTAGTATAGGTACAGTCTGACATACCTACATAGTATCACGTCTTTTTTCTTTGCGGCGTAGACAGAGCTCAGATCTTCTACATCTCAAAGTCACATCCATGTTGGTCGCTGTTAGATGGAAAACCAAATCAAAATAGTCATGGGTTGCTAGCTGCATCGGTTACTTATATGATTCGTGAGATATGCACCCATTCCTTCGATCGGTTAGGATTTGTGCGGAAAGAGATGCAGCTGGTAGGTACATTCATCTTTTATTGTGTACCGTGCTTCGAAAGGTACGTTAAGCCGTTGGTCCCGGCTGTCATCATTAATGGGCGTCGTTAAGCTGTGCATGGTCGATTGACCGTGACACCTACTCGAAATGATGATGTCGTTAAGCTATGTCAGATGCTTTTATGCAGCTCGAAAAATCTGACGCCTCAGATATTTTTTAGATAATTAGTTTAATAATTATAATTGTGTTAATTTATTTTCAGATATTACCAATAGTGGCAGCAATCACATATTGCAATGGCAAGTATGTACAAAACCTTCACGAGCTGATGTTTGGAAACGGTGAGCAATAATTTCATAGATTCAAGATCATTATTCCTTTAGAATATGGTAGTTATAAAGTAAATAAATAAATATATATGGACAAATCACACATTTTGAGCTAGCCCCAAAGTAAGTTCGAGACTTGTGTTATGGGATACTTACTCAACGATACTATATTTTATAACAAATACATATATAGATACACATCCAAGACCCAGGCCAATCTGCAAAAGATCATTTTCCATCTTGATCGAACCTGGTCACTCCGTGTCGCAGGCTGGCGTGTTGACCGCTGCGCCACGGAGCTAGTCAATAAAATGTTACAATAGCAAGTGTGTCAAACATATTTTGCCAGAGTTGGCGTAGGAATTTTTTATTGTATTACATTGAACATAATAAATAATAAAATATGAAAATAAATTAAATGTTATATAATAAATTGGCACAAAATAAGGTATCTGAAGTAATGTCAATAATTCAATTCATAAATTTAAGTTAAGAAATTCATTAACTTTTTAGATTTTCGAAAGCAATAACCTGATATCTATATATAGCATGTAACAACTAAAGACGTTCCCGTGAAGGGGTGACTCAGCCCGTTAAAATGAACAACTTTTCCTATGGGACCAATGCTGGGAGCTCAATTTTTAGGGTTCAGTACCCAAAGGGTAAAAACGGGACCCTATTAATATCGCTCCGCTGTCCGTCTATCTGTCTGTCTATCCGTCTTTCACAAGGCTGCATCTCATGAACCGTGATAGTTAGACAGCTGAAATTTTCACAGATGTTGTATTTCTTTTGCCGCTATAACAACAAAGACTAAAAAATAGAATAAAATATATATTTATGGGGGCTCCCATACAACAAACTAAGTTTTTTTGCTTGTTTTTGTTCGATATTGATAACGGCAACAGATAGACACTTGATATATTCACAGAAGTTTTTATTTATAGGTATATTCATTTTAAAAATAAATAATAAAATAAAAATAAAATTAATATTAAAGGGCCTCCCATACAACAGACATGATTTTTTGCCGCTTTTATAGATAACTGTACGGAACCCTTTTTTTGACATTTTCATACTAATTTTTAGCCGGTTTTTTATATACAGGGTGATTTATAATTTCCTGGCTATATTATAAACGAAAGAAACGGACCCCGGGCTTCAAGGTATTCCAGCTGAGGATGCAACCTGGAACCAGTTCGGTTTAGAGATAGAAGGTTGCGAAAGAACACAAAGGCCTGAAATCAGGATGAAAATGAAAATTAAATCACTTAATACGATTTTATCGCCTTTATTAAATTTTTATTGCACCTAACGTTCCGAAAACTATACTTTTTATAATAACCCATTCCCACTGCTGGGATCAGGTCTCTCTTATCTATATCCACTTGTCCCTGTCAGATTTTTGCGAAAACATTAAAAAAATTAACCATTTCTTTTTCAGTTCAAATGCACCCTTCTTGTAAAGACCAAGACTATTGTTTGGAAGTTGATGATAGTGTATATCCGCATGACCTGCTTGAAAAGCTGGTAGCCAACAAGGTAAGACTTTAGTTAACTTTTAGGTATATACCTCGTCCTTGTCATTTAGCCTATGTTCTATCCTGATATACAGACTGACTGGTATATCACGTTTCATGCGTAACTATTTTTTATAACTACTACCAAAATGGAAGTTTTACCTTGTTTACCTAAATTTCAATTTACCGACCTTAAAAATGTTTAAAAAATTTGTACTTATATCTTGACAAGAAATAAGTATCGCGCTCTGGTTGCACATACACGTGAGAAAACATAAAGTATTAATTATAATAATTTTGTTTATTTAACCAACTAATTTATATTTTGGTCATGTTAAAATACTTCAACATTAGAGGAACATTAGAGAATATAAGAATTTGTCATAGAGGGAAATGAAAAGCAGAATGTGTCTTCTCGGAACTAACATAATAAGTACTTTTACTTCGGGTAACATACTTTGAATTCCTCGCTCCACTCAGGAGTATACTTTAGAATTCCCCACTACGCTAAGGATTCTATTCTAGACTCCTTCGTTCCACTCTGGATTCAAAATAATGCTGACACCAAAAATTATTATGTTAGCACCTTGCGTCACAATCTACTACTTATACTACGATTTAAGATACGAGTGTCTATGGTTTATTTTTAGAAACTTGAAAATCTGGAGATTGGCAGTACCGGAAGGACCGAGTATCGATTCAGCGATCACTCCATTGTGAACCCTTGCGAAATGAACTATACTGATGTGAGTACTCTCCTTACATATCTCTTTCATTTGAGAGTCCTCCGGATGCGTCCTCAGCTGTGACGCCTAGGAGGCAATTAGTATAAAAATGTAAAAAAAATTAGTTCCCAGCATTGGTCCCATAGGAAAAGTTGTTCATTTTGATGGGCTGAGTCACCCCTTCACGGGAACGTCGTTGGTTATGTTACACACTGTATATTCAAATTAAAAATATGTGATGATGATTGACGCGGTGATTCAAAGTTACGGTGGTGTAGTTAGTAGCACGCTTAGGGCGTATACCTAAGGGACTCTTTTTGAATTCTTCCAGTGGCGAGTTGTATTTTTACACACCTTTTTTTTTTATTTCAGAATAAACCTATTTATCAAATAAAGGATAGAAATCAAAAAGTTAGGTTCGTCGTCCAAACCGACAGGTTCAAACAAATAATCAGATTGGAATGGTGCAAGTAAGTAAAATGTTCAATATCTATAACTTCAATACTAACTTAAAAATGCCGGCCAAGTGCGAGTCGGACTCGCGCAGTAGGGGTCCCGTACCGTTATCTATAAAAACGGCAAAAAATCATGTCTGTTGTATGGGAGCCCCCTTTAAAATAAATTAAATTTACTATTTATTTTTGAAGTGAATATTTATCTAAATATTTCAAGCGTCTACCTGTTACCGATATCAATATCGAGCAAAAACAAGCAAAAAAAGTAATGTTTGTTGTATGAGATTTTATTATACATTCATGTAACGAAAAAAACCATAGTTAGGTAGGTTTTTAGGGTTTCGTAAAGGGTAAAAACGGGACCCTATTAATTTCGCTCCGCTGTCCTAATAATATTTAGTTATATATTCACTTTAAAAATAAATAATTAAATAAAAATTTAATTGCCGTTTTTATGGATAACGGTACGGAACCCTTCGTGCGCGAGTTCGACTCGCACTTGGCTGGTTTTTTTAGTTACTCCATATTCTGTGGTTACTCTTAATATTTATTCCAACAACCAATTTAAAAACTTTAATGACAGTGTTTTTTTTTTTTGTAGAACTAAAGGCTACATTACAAAGGAGAACAAGATGTATGATTTACCATTTGACCTTGATCTGCTTAGTAGTGACAGCCTAGTGGCGTCTTGTGAAGAATCGTACACTAACTACAAGTTCTTAGTGCTGAGTTTAGACGGGCAGTACTTGGAAAGTGTCATGGTTGGAGAAAAAAGCATCCCTGTGTGTTGTCGATGCAACATAAAAGACGTGTTCATGGATTAATGCACAAAATAAAACATTTTATTGTTATTTCTAAAGATCGGATATTGCAGTGCATATTTACCTAAAGTTCAGAAGTTTAATGAATGAATACCTATACACTTTATTGCAACATTATAACAAAACTTATCAAGAAACAAAGGGCTTATACGGGTACATATTAGAATCCCAAAAAATATAACACCTTTATTTAAAACTAGCTGTTGCCCGCGGCTCCGCCCGCGTTAATGTCGTTCCCTTGGGAACAGTAGAAATGATAAAAATTCCATACAAACCCCTCACCCTCTGCTTTTTCCCCTTAAGGGGGAATTTAATACATTTCACCTGCATAGATGTTTAGCCCTTAAGGAGGGGATTTTGTCCATTTCACCTACACAGATATTTTTTTATTGTAATGGAAAACTTCTTATTGTCATATTTCTAAGTAAATAAAAAAAATCTATACAAACTTTACCCCGCCTATTTTACCCCTTCAAGGGGAAATTTCGTCCATTTTAACTACACAGATCTTTTTAAATGTAATGTAAACATATATACTTATTTTTATACTTCTATGTCCAGAAATGAGAAAATTTCCATACAATCCCCCCTCCCCTTTATCCCTTAAGGGGGGAATTTTGTACATTTCACCTACACAGATCTTTTTTAATTGTAATCTAAAACGTATATACTTATTTTCATACTTCTAAGTCTAGAAATGAAAAAAAAATCCATACTAACTTTACTCCCCTATTTTATCCCTTCAGGCGAAAATTTCGTCGGTTTTACCTACATACATCTTTTTATTTGTAATCCAGAACGTCCAGAAATGAAAAAATGTCCATACAAACTTAATGACTTTCAATGAAACACCTTAATATTGAATTTCAATTGAATAACTTCAAAAACGGAAAGTTTCATACTAACTTTGCATCCCCGTTATATCCCCTAAAGGGATGATTTTGAGAAATTATTTTACTCGTGTTTCATGCTTTTCAGTAAAGAACCATCATGCTGAATTTCATTCGACTAACTTCAAAAATGGCAAAGTTTCATGCTTACTTTGCACCCCTATTTTACCCCCTTAAGGGATGATTTTTGAGCAAAATATTTCACTCGTGTTCATACCTTTCAGTAAAGAACCTTCATGCGGAATTTCATTCGAATAACTTCAAAAACGACAAAGTTTCATACTAACTTTGCAACCCGTTTTACCCCCTTAGGAGATGAATTTCCAAAAAACCTTTATTAGTGCTCCCCTACGTTATAAAAGGAACCCCTGTGCAAAATTTCAAGTTCCTAACCCTTAAAGTTTAGACCCTGCATTGATATGTCAGTCAGTCAGTCAGCTTCTCATTTTTTATTAGTATGGATTACTATGGATAGATGGATAGGTATAATGCTGTCGTATAATGATGATGAATTGACTTTGTATTTTAATTTTCTTAAGTAACTTATTTTATTTTATTTTTGCTATATGTTTGCAGGCAAACTCATGCCTTGAGTTTATTTAAATGACGATAACTTTTTTTTAATAAACCAATTTTGATGAAACAAACTTTAAATGTTTTGCTGAGTTAAAACAAAGCAATTGGTGAAAGTTTGAAGTAAATCGGTTCAGTATTTTCGGAGATAATCGTGATCATACATACAGACAGACAGACAGACAGACAAGAAATTCGAAAAAAAATTTTTTCCTTCTATTATTCTTTTTAAGTGTCCCTCGATCCATTTCAGTCTAAATTCTAATTGTACAGACAAAATATTTTTACTGTTTTATTATATGTATTTATTATATGTATAGATAGAAAACGAGCCCATAATACCCGAATTCTAAATACCGTATATTTAAAATACCAAGTATTTGAAAAATAAAATATTTAAATTACCTTATGACTGAATAGCTCAACCTCAAAACATCTTATTACGGAATACCTTATCCATAAATACCTGACTTTAAAAAAACTTACCTAATTTACCTAACTGATTTTTAAAAGTTCGAAGAACAAATGAGCTGCTACCAGAATATTAGGTTAGGTTGGGTTAGTACTGCGGTCCCAACAGAAAACGAATCGCCGTCAGAAACGAGCTGCTACCAGAATATTAGTTAGGTTAGGTTAGAACTGTGACTCACCAGAAAACGGATTGTCGTCAGAAATTAGTTGCTACCAGAGTATTAGGTTAGGTTGGGTTAGTACTGCGATTCCAACAGAAAGCGAATCGCCGTCAGAAACGAGTTGCTACCATCATCATCATTTCGTGTAGGTGACATGGTCAATCAACCATACACACCCTGGTGTCAGAGTTCTTCGAAACCGCCTCTCGACCTCTGACGTGATGGTGACGAGTTGCTACCAGAATAGTAGGTTAGGTTGGGTTATCTATTTTACGCATTTTATATTTTGGAATTATAATGAAAGGTTAATTGTAAATTTAAAAATTTTGTATATTAAAAATCTGACATAATAATGTTTTAGTGTTTCGAATTCTGGCATTTTACAGTAAGGTGTAATCGGTTCAGGTATTTTAAATCTTAAGGTATTTTGAGTTTGGGTATTTTGGGCTCATACATTTTAAATAAAGGTGTTATGTTTCTTGGGATTTTAATATGTACCCGCTTATAACTGAATACTGGGATTTTATTTATGATGTTTGTTTGTTTATATTTATGATAAAAATATTTAAAGAAGCAGCTGCCATAATATGTGAGCCAAAAATGAACTTTAGGTATATGCACTGCAATATCCGATCTTTAGTTATTTCCCAACATTTTTATGGAGATAATTAATTGCAAGTGTGTATTTTTTTAAACCGTTTGTTGTATTCAAAAGCGGCAAGTTGTTAAGGTTTTTCGTAGAAACATCTTTAAATAATTTGTCCTAAATGAAAATAAAAGACGTAGAATGCTGCATTTCTTCCCGCGCAGATCGTAAAAGCCGATCATGGGCGAAAATCTAAGGAATCATTTTAGTAGGCGATGCGGCTAGTAATCTATCACTAATATGATTCCGTTTTCGAACTTACATGCGCTTTAGGTAGCGCAATGTAGGCATGTAATTTAGGCATTACATCTTACCTAGGCTTCGTCTAACCCGCAAGGGCAAAAAAAAGTTTGAAATGAAATGACATTCATGGAGCCCCTCGTACCGAAACTTTGGAGCCCTGGGAATTTACCAATTTATTTGTAGTATATGTGAATCTAACCTATATGAAGTCTAAAAGATGGTATATTGTCTCATACATTAAATTTACGTACGTACAAATTATGGTAAATAAAATATTGCGAGGAAAAACATCAAACTATAAAGAATAGAAATTTGGTAATAGATATTTGAATACATTATTTATTTTATTACTTACTAAAAGTTATAAAAAAGTACTAACGGCTAATAAATATTGTAAAAATATAAATTTTCTATCATTTTTATCAAATGTAACTCGCTGTAGTATGGTGATTTGCATTGTCTTAAACTTTTAGGTTCATTGGTAATGTAAATCCTAATAGGTTAGTTTCGTGTATCAGAATAATAATATTAAAATGAGCCCATCAATTAAATAATAAAAATAAACAACGGGTTGCAACTCCGGGAGTGCCCGGCAGAAGTGAAAACTCGCCTTTGCAGTGGTCTCAGGTCACGTGTCCGCCTTACGAATTTTCGATCAGGTCACATGTCCTGACGCGAATTTATAATTTTTACCCATCCCAAGAAGTGCACGACGCCGTAAAATCATTTTTTACTTCAAAAATATTGGAAACGTATTTTTTTGTTTGTCAGCCAAATTGAAAATAAAGCGTGTACAATTCAAGGGAGCTTGTGACGTCAAAGTTTGCAGAAAAGTGTAGACTATGACGTCATAAGGATTTTTTACGGGCTATATCTATACAGCGTGATTTTGAACCCCCTAGCTATATTGAAATCTGGGAATCAGAATCCCCAATGGAATACAGAATTGTAAGAAAAAAGGTAAAAAACGAAAAAATCAATTTAACCTTTCATAGAAATTCGCCCAACTGATCGACGACTTTGTATGGGAAATCTAATTTTCGTTTTCGTTTTTTACCTTTTTTCTTGAAATTCTGTGTTCCATTAGAGATTCTGATTCTCAGATTTTAATATAGCTAGGGTTTAAAATCTCGTTGTATATATACGATGAAATTTTGATCGTTCTGGACTAAAGGGGTGATTCAGCCCGTCGATATGAACAACTTTTCCTATGGGACCAATGCTGGGAACTCAAAAAAAAAAAATGGGCAGTTCCATACAAAAAATTTCGGCCGCCCGGTCAATTTGTATGGGAACGTCAAAAATTTTTTGATATCCCAGCAAGGGGATCATAGGAAAAGTTGTTTATATCAACGGGCTGAATCATACCTTTAAGGATCCTAAACGATTAAAATTTCACCATGTATATTGGCGAGCTCCATGGCGCAGTGGTCAACACGCTACGAGGGTGTTGTACGAGGGTTTGGTCCCCGGTCAGGTCAAGATGGAAAATTATCTTTTTCAGATAGACCTGGGTCTTGGATGTTTATCTATATACCTATATATTTGTTATAAAATATAGTATCGTTGAGTTAATATCCCATAACACAAGTCTCGAACTTACTTTGGGGCTAGCTCAGTGTGATTTGTCCAAATATTTATATTTATTTATAAAATTACCATTTTTTGTTTAATATACAAAAGACAAAATACGTATCCAATATTTTTTGATTATCTAACTGACAGACTAATTCGTTTTTTTAGGAATTTGTAAAATGCCCTTGGCAAAAATGTATAAAGCAAATTTAATTTGATGAATGAGCTGAGTGTACCAAATTAATATTTGGGTATTCGTTCGGATATAAAATTAAATAATATAAAGAGTGGTATTCGTTCGGAATAGAAAATAATAACCAAAGTAATACCAGTGGTATTCGTTTGTGGAATTGGATTTGAATAAATTGCTTGTTTTGTATTTATTATAACTGCTAAAATTTACACCTGGCATTGTTATTTTTTCATTGTATTTGATAGGTAGAAATAAATCTCTTTGTAAGTAATTAGCACAAAACAGTCATTGTGTATGTACATAAATGAAAAAAAGATGTAATGAGTACTTTTGTACTCAAATAACAAATATATTTAAAAAAATGTTATGTTTTGAACAACATTGTTTTATTCCCCTTGGAGAAAAATAAGATTCCTTGTACAGACTGCAGGTCTATTTACCTCGCAATTTTTTTTAAATCTATGGTTAAAACAAACAGAAATAATAAACAAATAAAAACAATTTATGATAATAAAACTAGTGGAGAGTATAATATACTGTGGCGCGACACATATAACCTAATATTAATAACTAATTTACAAATATATGCAATTATATAAGAGGGTGTATAAAAAATTCTGTGTTATTCATATCTATGTTATTAATAATCAAGAGCTAAAAGATACTTAAGTATTAGAAATTTACAAGAACGTTTTGGTAGACGTAGAATATTTAATATGGAGTGCAGTTTATTATAGATAAAAGGCCCTGCAAAACAAAAAAAAACGATGGTTAAATTCAGTATTACGAAGACTGGAGGTAGCTACGAGACGGTTGCGTTCAACTGAATTGGGGTTCTATGGGGTAATTACGTGCTGTTGAAGTGCAGTGTTTAAAATATAAAGTTAGCGGACAGAGAGGAGTTCACAATATTGATGCAGGTCACGTGTGGGGAAGAGAAAGGGCTTAAATTGTGCACATTTAAGCCCTTTCTCTTCCCCTTAAGTTTAAGTATTAAATAAGTTTTTTACCTTATTATCAGCAATAAAATATTTGTGGAATACAATGTGTTTCTTTTTAAGACATAGCATTTTAGTCTTATTAAATTTACCTTAAACCCCTTTATTATCTATTGTATATCTTAGCAGATATTTGATTTTCAAATTCATGAGTACCTTTTTAGGGTTCCGTACCCAAAGGGTAAAAACGGGACCCTATTAATATCGCTCGGCTGTCCGTCTGTCTGTCTGTCTGTCCGTCTGTCTCATGAATTGTAATAGTTAGATAGTTCAAATTTTCACACATGATGTATTTCTGTTGCCGCTTTATCAACAAATACGAAAAAATAGAATAAAATAGATATTTAAGGCGTCTTTTGTTTGATTGCAAAAAAGAAAAAATACGTATTTGATATTTTTAGATAATCTTTAAGACAGACTAATTATTTTAAATGATATATTTTTTAGAAACAAGCCTGTTTAAAATTGACGTGATAATAAAAAAGAAGAAAAGAATTAGCCGTGTGGTATCCGGCAGAGTAGAATAGGACCACTCCAAGTCTTCCCGTGGATGTCGTAGGAGGCGACTTAGGAAATACAAGCTAAACAAAGCTTATAAACATCTAAGAGACCTCTCCAACCCGTCTGGCCAGCGTGGAGAGTGTAGGCCAAGTCCTCTGGCTGCTCTGGAGTGTAGGCCAAGTCCTCTGGCTATGGCCCTAGTAGTACAGAGAGGGTCGTGCTCCTGTAGTGGAGACTTAAAAGGACCTGATGATGATGATGATGATGAATAAAAAAGAAGACATAGGTTAGTTAACACCAGCCTTTTATTTATTGTCAATTTTGTACATGCACGCGCAGCAGATGGGCAGCTCCGTGATCACCCGCTCGGTACCACCTTTGTCGTCATCCACCAGGAATTCCCAAGCCACAGTCTTCTGTCTGCATGCGGTGGTTATACCCGGCACTGATGGGTATTCCATGAAGCATCTTGGCACATCTTTACTGCGAATGAAAATAATTCAAACTTACATAAGTATCCTTAATTAATATTAATTAATTAATCCTTACTAATATTATAAATGCGAAAGTGAGTTTGTTTGTTGTTTGTTTGTTTGTTTATTTGTTTGTTTGTTTGTTTGTTACGCTTTCACGCCGTAACTACTGATCTGATCATCATGAAATTTTGCATACAAGTTCTCTGGAGTGCGGAGAAGGACATAGGCTACCTTTTATCCCGGGAAAAAGTACCGTTCCCGAGGGATCGACATTGACGCGGGCGGAGCCGCGGGCGAAAGCTAGTAATATTATAAATGCGAAAGTGAGTTTGTTTGTTTGTTTATTCGTTTGTTTGTTTGTTTGATTGTTACGCTTTCACGCCGTAACTACTGAACCGATCATCATGAAATTTTGCATACAAGTTCTCTGGAATATGGAGAAGGACATAGGCTACCTTTTATCCCGGGAAAAAATACTATTCCCGAGGGATCGACATTGACGCGGGCGGAGCCGTGGGCGAAAGCTAGTATACCAATAAACATTATTTTTTTGACGTGATAACTTACTATAAATCTGTGAATGCCGTCGCACGCACGATAAAGTGTCACGTTCCGTGTGTAAGCGAGAGCGCGGAACAAGTGATAGAGAGGCACGATCGGCCTAAGCGTGAGCAATTTTTCTTTCTTTTCCTTATTATAATAAACACATTGGTGAAAAAAATGCATTTCTAAGGAAAAATCTTTCAAATATTCTAACAAATGTTATGAATGCGAATGTGAATTTGTTTGTTTGTTATGATAGCTAGTAAAAGTATTTATAAAATAGCATTTTTATAGATATCAGTAACATTTGAAACTTAATTTGCATATCATTAAAACTAACGTGAGATAAATACATTATTGGATGTTTATCTATATATGTATTTGTTATAAAATATAGTATCGTTGAGTTAGTATCCCATATCACAAGTCTCGAACTTATTTTGGGGCTAGCTCAACCTGTGTGATTTGTCCGTATATATTTATTTATATTTATATATTTATATTATATTTTGAAAACGGGTCACTTGCTATATTGTCGGGATTGCCGACTATAGTTTGTTGAAAATGGACTCCTGACGAGTCCGAAACTATAGTCGGCAATCCCGACAATATAGCACGTGAGTGACCCGTTTTCAAAATATAACTTAATTTACATATTCTCAACATTAGCTAAATACCCTATTATTGCGCGTGTTTCTTTGGGGATGAGAAAATAACTATTTTTCTCATAAGATGCCGTTGTATTATTATCCTATTATATATACCCTAGCTAAAAAAGCTCGATAAAATTTTATAATCTGTGATCCCAGAGATTCCCTGATTGAAAAGTCAAAATAGGTTTAGAATAACTTTGTTTCTCATAAGAATTACATAAATTAATTCACTTACTGAGAAAAACAATGTGACTTATAATAAATACAATGTGCATGCTTTTATACACTATGCAAACTATTAGCTTCGATGTTCGATACAATATAAGTGCAAGTCGGTAGCAATAAAACCAAGTAAGATGTCTAAACTTATTTGCGTGGTGGCAAAAAAGGGTGGCAGAAGGAAGCATATAGCCTAAGAAGAATAAAATAAAAAAAAAAAATAAAAATATATATACGGACAAATCCCACAGATTGAGCTAGCCCCAAGGTAAGTTCGAGACTTGTGTTATGGGATACTAACTCAACGATACTATATTTTATAACAAATACATAGATAGATAAACATCCAAGACCCAGGCCAATCTGAAAAAGATCATTTTTCATCTTGACCTGGCCGTGGATCGAACCCGGGCACTCCGTGTCGCAGGCTGGCGTGTTAACCACTGCACCAGGGAGCTGTCGTATAGTTAAACGAAACAAGCGTCACACGTCCAAAGCCAGAAAGTAGTTTTGTCGAACTTGCTATTATTGAAGTGAAACTTTCTTTAGCGGCGTTGTGCCCTTTTTGGGATGAATAAAAATGTTAAACTGACACCTGATCGAAAATTCGTAAGACGGACACGTGACCTTAGACCGCGCGGCGTAGGAGAGGAAGTAATATCCCCCTCTCATTCTACTGCGCGGTGTTTTCACTTGTCCCGGAGTGCAACCCGTTGTTTTTTTTTTTGGGTCAAAGAGTCTGATAGACATTTTTGCCTAGTTGTTGTATTCAGGCGTGCTTAGACAATGGTCCAGTGGCTCTGAGCATAGTATTAGAGCGTATTTGCTTAATAATGCGCTTACTTATGTTAAGCAAATACGGGGGCGGTCCCCACTGAGATGAGTGACATCAAATGGTATAAAAATATCTCGAGCTCCACCGTGCTTTAGAAGGCACGGTAAACCGTTGGTCCTGCCTGTCATTGATGGCAGTCGATAAGTTATGTCAGCCTTTAGGCAGCTTGAAAATCTGACACCAGTGTTGGCCATTTACACACACGAACAACAATAATCGTTGTACCTGTGCATATAGCACCGCATTACAACTTTTCATTGACAATAACTTAGAAATTTAGCTAGTGCCTAATTTAAAAAGAAAATTCTCATGATTATTGCATGATGGCCACTGCGCCCGAGAGAATTGAAAAATTAGTATTTCTAAAATCTATTGCTGTCGCGCTGTGCCCAAACAACCCCCGCAGAGTGCGATAGAGACAACTGCAGCTCGGACCGAAAATACACCTATGAAAATTACACAAAATTAACGCTTCGTTGTCCCCTGATTTCTTTTCCAAAACTTAAGCGATTTAATTCTTTATTTCATTAAAAACTTAAAATAAGCTATGGTTGTGTTTCTATGTTCTTTTTTTCTAATATAATCGCTTTTAATATGTTTTCTTGATGTTTGAACACAACGGAAATTCTTACCAATTTTTTAGGTTTTTGAAGGTTCATATCTCTTTAAATATTTCAATTATGAAAAAAAATTAAACAAAGACATGCTAATATATCAATCCATTTTTTTTTTTTGTAAATAGGTAATCATTGCTGTACTGGTACTATCCGGCGAGGAATCAGAAGACTACGCTGGTATGGAAATACGGCTCTCTCAGACCGCTCAATGAACAAATTTATCAAGAGAAGATAATCTTCTCTTGATAAATTTGTTCATTGAGCGGTGGGTCTCTTTTAAAAGAGGTGTTTTAACTTACTTGCATTTCTCCAACCGGACTTGTTGGAGGTAGTTCACAGCCGGCGCTTGTACCACCTGCCGCCAGCGACCTTTCGCATCTTGCACCGTAAACAGTGGCTCGTACTGAAATAAATGGGATAACAGTCATCATCATCATTTCGTGTAGGTGACACAGACTACTATATGGCAGCCGGGACCAACAGCTAAACATGCCTTCCGAAGCAAGGAATCATCTTTATTATCAGACTAGCTTTCTCCCGCGGCTCCGCGCGCGTCAATGTCGATCCCTCGGGAATAGTACTTTTCCCGGGATAAAAGGTAGCCTATGTCCTTCTCCGTACTCCAGAGAACTTGTATGCAAAATTTCATGATGATCGGTTTAGTAGTTACGGCGTGAAAGAGTAACAAACAAACAAACAAACAAACTCACTTTTATAATATTAGTTAGGATTAGGATAATCAGGTGATTCAAGCCTGCAATATCCTAACCAAACTGGAAACAACTAAACAAAATATGCTTTCTGTGGGAATTGAACCCACGAACCCCGGGTCTACAGGCGAACGCTTGACCACGGAGGCAGTTAAATAGCGAGTATTTTAAACTTTTAAGCTTTAAACATACATACCGCATGATTTTGAACCTCTAAACTATATTGAAATCCTGAAATCACAATCCCTAACGAAATATAGAATTGCAAGAAAAAACTGAAAACCCAAAAAAAGTGACTTCCCATACAAGGTTGCCGATCAGCTGGACAAATTTCTATGGACGGTATTTTTTTTGTTTCTTTTTTCTTGCAATTCTGTATTCCATTAGGGATTCTGATTCCAGGATTTCAATATAGTTCAGAGGTTCAAAATCACGTTGTATAAAGGGAAAGTTGCATAAATTTTTTTTTCTTCCATGTTGGTCTAGGAGTAAAGAAAAAGCTTCTCGGCGCCCGTAAATCAAGCGAAAGCATTTTTTTACCTATATATTAGAAGTTGTGTGGATCTATTAGCTCAGTCATCGATCTAGGAAACCGAATGCTGCACACATTGCGTTACCATAAATATCAGGGAGGAATGCCTGTTGAAGATGCACAAAACGCCAGATTTTTTAGAAAAATGCCTGTCTTTGATAACAGAAAGCTGTCCTGACACACAGCTATTAAGTATATTGTCGCCTTAGTAATTTAGCTGAAAGCTTCCTTCCGGAGACCCAGTGCGGGTTCAGACCTAAAAGAGGTACGGTTGATGCCATCTATGTAGTCAAGCAACTTCAAGAAAAAAGTTTTGAACAACACCGCGACCTCTATTTATTTTTTGTGGACCTGGAAAAGGCCTTTGACCCTGTTTCTAGGACCGCCCTCTGGATTGTTCTAGAAAAATGTGGCTGGCCTGCAAAGTTCGTCAATTTAGTGTGCCAGTTCCACGAAGGCATAACAGCCCGTGTGCGTCACGAAAACAACTTTACAGACCAGTTCCCGGTCACTAGCGGTGTCAAGCAAGGCTGTGTAATGGCTCCGACCCTTTTCGCTATCTACTTCGCTGCAGTAATGAATGACGCTATTAAAAGTTGTAATGACAAGATTACCATAAATGTCCGCATGGACAAAAGCGTTTTCGACCTCGCACGTCTCAGAGCAAAACGCAAAATAGACTCTGTTTCAGTAATAGATGTTCTGTATGCCGACGATGTCTGCCTTATGGCTGACAGTTTGGACGACCTACAGAGTTTTTTGGACAAATTAGATGAGTCCTGTCGTAAATTCGGCTTAGTAATCAGTGCTTCTAAGACCCAGATTCTAAAACAACCTGCGAAAGGTAAATCTAAGGACGATGGTGATGTTTACCTACGAGAAAAACCACTGCCAGAAGTAGGTACCTTCCGGTACCTTGGAACTATTTTGCGCAGTGATAATCGTCTCGAGTTTGAGATCTCTGCGCGAGTCGCCAAAGCAGCTGCAGCTTTCGGTGGTCTTAACCGACGAGTTTAGAAATCACATGACCTGATACTCCACACAAAACTCGCTGTCTACAGGGCCATAATCTTACCATTGTTGCTCTATGCCTCGAAGACCTGGTGTCTTTACAAGGGAGATATCAGACGCATTGATACCTTCCACATGAAGTGTCTTCGGGCGATTCTTCGGGTGAGATGGCAGGATCGTGTGCCAAACTCGGAGGTTCTACGTCGAGCTAAGCTCGCTGGAATGGAGTGTATGCTAATGAAAGGCCAACTATGCTGGTGTGGACACCTTGTGCGCATGGAGTCTTCCAGATTACCAAAAAAGGTATTTTACTCTGAGCTTAGCTCAGGTAAACGAAAGCCTGGAGGACAGTTTCTGCGTTACAGGGATGTCTTAAAACGCCACTTGACTGCAATCGGCATGTCTAGTGAGTCATGGGAAGAGCTTGCAACGCAGAGGTCGGAGTGGCGAACTGCTGTCAACACGGGTCTCTTGACGCCAAACGCCTGATCCGAAAAACTCGACCCAAGCCCTCCTACAACTATACTCGCAATTCAAGTGGGTCTCTTTACGCTTCTTGCAATAGGACCTTTAAAACAAAATTTGGTTTGCGTTAAAAATTGCGTTTGCGAGTCATGCTCGCGCTCATGCAAGAGCCCAGGCAAAGACGAGCTAAGGGTGTCGCCGTCGACGGATACGTCTGGGAGGACATCATCATCATCATCAAGTAATGATTTTATTTTCTTTCACTTATTATAATGTAGTTACAATAAATTATATCTAAGGATATTGCTTCGAATTCGATTTGGTTCTGAAGAAAAATAATAAAAATCTTGTTGCAGACTAGGGTTGGACAATAAATAAAGAAAGAATATAAGATAACTTACCGTTGTAATAGAACTGCAGCCATCTTTTTCGTTGGGGTCGGTTGTTCTGTCGTCGAGGTCAGAAACAAGCACTGATGGTTGTGGCACATCTTTCTGGAAGATATATAATTATACAAGTTAAGTGATATAGTGATACAGTGACTGACTGAGAGTGAGATACTTCAATTTATTTATTTATTCATTTTTTAGTCTCCAGTTCTCCACTACAGGAGCACGACCCTCTCTGTACTACTAGAGCCATAATTGGCCAGAGCATCCAGAGGACTTGGCCTACACTCTCCACGCTGGCCAGAAGTCGCCTTCTACGACATCCACGGGAAGACTTGGAGTGGTCCTGTTCTACTCTGCCGGATATCACACGGCTACCTGCGCCTGTCCATATGTAATAAACACGGTTAAATTTTAATCACGATAAAATTTTGATTGAGCTCAGAATTGCATAATATTATTGTTTTAATATTTTTTATACCCACACGTAATTTGAATAGACCTGCCGGCCGATTTGCTAACTCAGTGACCAACGTTTTAATAGTCACTTCAAAATACATTGCGAGTTTCCTATGATTGACTATTTTTATTAAAGATATATAAAACGCAATGTACTTTGAAATGACTATTTAAACGTTGTACACTGAGTTAGCAAATAAGCTGGCAGGTCGTGCCATTCTTAACTTTCTTAACAAGCTTGACCCGTGGTTGCAGATATGGCTACGGGTACGCGCGCCCGCATCCCCGAGCTGCTGCTTCCTCATCCCTAATTCATCCGAGTGAGTAGTATACAAAATACTTTTATCCTATGTCCCTAACCCAATAAACTCCTACCCTTCTCTCGCTTAAAAAAGTTTTCGATAGGCAGCAGCGTCGAAACCGATATAAGCCAAATAAACTGCGATCAGCAACCCGTTTGCCAAGCGTGGTGAGTATGGTAATATCCTCCCATGAAACGAAGTATCCTTGAGAGAGGCCTATGCGCGGCAGTAAATTTCTTGTAATAAGATGTTCTTTATCCTTAACGGGGTAGACAGAGCCTCGGGCTATAAGACCCATAGGCCACGTTTCGATTGTTGTTGGGGATACACGTTATAAATCAAAAACAATTGTTTGTCTGTTAAGTCGGTTTACGGATACGGATGATAATTTAACGTGATAACGGTGGAAGATAGATGCGTCACAAGCGGAACGCTTAGGTCGAGCTCTATCGCTTGTTCCGTGCTCTCGCTTGCACACGGAACGCTACACTTTTTCGTACGTGCAGCCGGCGTTCATCGATTTATAAAACGTTATCACGTCAAACATATTTACAATATCATCATCATCATCAGGTCTTTTTATTCTCCACTGCAGGAGCATGATTCTCTGTACTACCAGAGCCATACTTGGCTAGACCAGACAGAGGATTTGGCCTACACTCTCCTTGCTGGCCAGACGGGTTGTAGAGGTCTCACTGATGTTTATGAGCTTTGTTTAGCTTGTATTTACCATATGTGCAAACATTCTGTTGTACTTCTCCTCCGGGTAGTTCTTAGGCTTCACCGTGCAGTAGGTCTGGCCCCGGCACTCCTCCGGGATGTCATCGTCGGTGCCGTATCGTGTCTCCAAAACCTCGTTTATAGGCCCCGGGAATATTATCGCATCAGGAGCTGGGAATTTTAGTAAGACGAATTTTATTCAGAGTAATTTTTTGGAATATTCTATGCTTAATAGATAGTATATATTTAAGTTCTAATAGCCCCCATACATATAACGGTAAACTCCCGCTTAAGGTCTCAGGGAAAGAGGGTGCCCATTGAATTAGGGTTTTTTTTTAATGTATATCCGACGGCAAACGAGCAGACGAGCCACCTGATGGAAAGTGGTCACCGTCGCCCATGGACATATGCAACACCAGAGGAGCTGCTGATGCGTTGCCGACTCTTAAGATACCTGTAAACACGCCTTTTGAAGGACCTCAAGTCATAGCACACAGGGAAAACCTCGGGAGGAGTCCATTCCACGATCTTGCTGTACGAGGAAAAAAACCACGTGACGCTCTGACATTTTTGGAGACCCAAGTGTCAAGGATGTGGGGATGGACTTTACTCCTGTGGCGAGCGGTGCGGTGGTAGAAAGGTGACGGTGGCACCAATTCAAAAAGTTCTTCAGAACACTCCCCATAGTATAGACGGTAAAATACACACAGAGAGCCAACGTCTCTCCGTAAACTGAGGGTGTCTAAATCATCTGTGAGTGTGGGATCGTCGATAATACGAACTGCCCGGCGACCGGCCCGGGGTGCCTAAACTTAGGTACGTGGTAACACAAAGTGTGGCATTCCTTCGCCATTTTTAGGGTACCGTAAGTCAAAAGGAAAAATAACGGAACCCTTATAGGATTCCTTTGTTGTCCGTCATTCTGTCTGTCTGTCAAGACCCTTTTTTTAGGACCGCGTACAGGTACAAATGCTCAGGTCTACTCTCCCTTGGAGCTGTGAAACAATCAAACTTCTAAGTCAACGCAATCAAAATATACAGCTGTTTATGCCGCAAATTTTCGTGTCTTTTTCGACATTCGCTAAGGAATCAAAACCTACAGAATACTTCCCATGAACTCAGAATCTTGAAATTTGGTACGAAGCTACGTCTAATAGCACATATAAAGGAAAAAGTTACATCGTATAATAAAAATTTGTTTAATAATTTCAAACTTATTATATATAATATACGGAACCCTTCGTGCGCGAGTCGAACTCGTACTTGGCCGGTTTTTTTGGATGCATGTAGTTTTTAAACGTAGTTTAAAAGTTAAACGAATTCGTATTCGTACATACTCTATTTTTGGCAATAAATTGCGTTTTAATTTAATTTTAATTTATTTACACAAGTTTATTTTATTTATTTACGCATTTTGAGATGGCTATCGCACGCGTAATGGACATTAAAAATAAGGAAAAATCAAACATACTAACAATTTAAATTAAACATATTCTATAGGTATTACTGTAACCGGTTTCTTTATAGATAACGATCACTTGAAGTCATACCACATGACAATACACACGTAATTTGAGGAAAATTGTTATTTAAATTACAACCCTGGTGAATAAATTTACTAATATTATAAACGCCAAAGTTTGTGAGTATCTATGGATGTAAGGATGTTTGTTACTCTTTCCGGCCAAAATGGCTGAACGGATTTTGACGAAATGTTATACCCAGATAGGTTATTACCTGGGTTAACACATAGGGTATCTTTCATCCCAGAAAAAAGTACACTTCCCGCGGGATCGACACTAACGTGAGCGGAGCTGCAGGCGACAGCCAGTTTATAAATATTTATGTTTTTAAAGAGTTTCAATAAGTATTACCAAAGAAAACACAATAAGTAAAGGTGTTAGGATCACATTTTTAATTAGAATGGAAGAATGGCACAGAACCGCAGAAAATGGCGTATAAAGGGAGGCCTATGCCCAGCAGTGGGCTAATATAGGCTGAAAATGATGGTAATTATGGTTTTAATTAGTATTTATTATTGTTTGTATGCAAAATCCAAACTCTAAGCTAAATAAATAAAACTAAATACTTAGGTATTATTTGAACAATATAAAACAGATAGATAACTATCTGCCTTCTTTTCCGTCAGAAAAGTGATATTTATATTGAGTCTTTACCTATGAAATTGGCGAAATTTCGACTAAATTGAATTTTTTATACTCACGTTTTTAGTATCATTTCGGGGTTGATAAATTAAAGTAAAATTAAGCATGGATTTGCCGACAGTAAGCTCACTTTACGCATAATAAAATTTACAAATCTTTAGAAACAGAATAGAAAAATGACGACATATTTATCAAAACGGACAAGATCAAAAACGAGTTTTTGTCATGAGCATTTTTCAATAATGAAATTCAGAAAAACAAAAAAGAAATATGCATGCTAAATTAATAATACAGCGTGATTTTGAACCCCCTAGCCTAGCTATATTGAAATGTGGGAATCAGAATCCCTAATGGAATACAGAATTGTAAGAAAAAAAGGTAAAAAACGAATAAATAAATTTAATCTTTCATAGAATTTCGTCCAGCTGATCGGCAACTTTGTATGGGAAACCTAATTTTCTTTTTCGTTTTTTACCTTTTTTTTTCTTGCAATTCTGTGTTCCATTAGGGATCAAAATCCCTAGCTATATTGATATATGAGAATCAGAATTCCCAGATATCAATATAGCTAGGGGGTTCAAAATCACGTTGTATAGTCCACTCTCAAGTTTAAATAAAAATCATAATCATTAGGAACAAATTGGCAAGCGGAAAAAAGCGCCAATTTCATAAGTAAATACAAATAAAGACCCATGAATATTGTTTGGCTTGAACATTAATCAATAATGTAGTTGGTTGAGTTGCAATAAAGAAACGGGGGTCGAAACGGGTATGGTGGTATGCAACAAAAACAAAAAGGACCGTGCTTACTTACATATATACAGTTGTTTATGAAAACTTCATACTCGTGCATTCCAAGTAGGTAATTAATATACACTATGTCTGACTATGACTAGCTCCGTGGCGCAGCGGTCAACACGCCAGCCTGCGACACGGAGTGACCGGGGTCGATCCCCGGCCAGGTCACGATGGAAAATGATCTTTTTCAGATTGACCTGGGTCTCGGATGTGTATCTATATATGTATTTGTTATAAAATATAGTATCGTTGAGTTAGTATCCCATAAAACAAGTCTCGAACTTACTTTGGGGCTAGCTATTTATTTATTTATATATGTATACATATTTACAAAACGCACTTAACACCCAAGTGCGAAACGTTTCTTAGAAAGATACTTTCGGAATATCAGACCTTACCAAGGTCAGGGGTGTCATCCTTAACAGCTATGACATCGGGTAAGCGCGCCCGGCCTCCCGAGCTGCTATACTTGCTTTTCCCTCATACATCCGAGTGAGAAATATCCCAATACCTTTATTCTCTCCCCAAATATAACAAATTCGCCAACTTTAAAATGCTTTCGATGGGCAGCAGGGTTGGAAGCACAAGAAGCCAAAGACACTGCACTTGCCAACCCGCCTGCCAAGCGTTGTGAGTATGGAAATATTCTCTCATCTCTCATGAACCGAAGACTCCTTGCGAGAGGTCCTTGTCCAGCAGTGGACTTTTTGTGGCTGTATTTATAATAATGATGAGTCGTTACCATAGATATTATATTAGGTATATAAGTATTATACAACGTGTTAATGAAAAAGCGCAAACCCTGAAAAGTTCAGAACCGAGAGTAGAATCGATTCCACTAATAAAAATAGGGGTCAAATTTTAATCAAAAAATATTTTAAAACAGGAATAAATCTTATCCGGTCACGCTCTGGCATAGGCTCTCACAAACTTAGTTCCAAAAGGCATCGTTAGATGGCAGTAACTTTAGTCCACTGATATTTATCTGGATTTAACATATACAGCATAAACATATGTACGGATAGGCGCATTCATAAGTATTCCATTTTATTCAATTTTAGACGTTATCACATTGACTTAACAACGGATGTTATTACGTAGAAATGCTCGTGTCTGTACACATAAATTATATATGTTATCACAGTTAACGGTTGTCAGACAATTTGGTGCCATAAGGTCATGTAATTGATACCTACTTCTAATAATCTATGAGTGAATATTTTATCTATGTATCAGTACAAGATAATAATTATTATAAGTATTATGACTCTTCCATGCTGGTCTGGGAGAAAAGAAGAAACGTAGAATGCGCCAGCTACTTTTCTTTCCGCGCAAGCCGTAGAAGCCGGTCAAGGGAATGAGCGAAAATCTAAAGAATCATGACAAAAGGCGATGCGGTTTATCACTACTATGATTCTGTTTTCCATCTATACGCTCTCCATCATGCTAAATGTGGCCATAAGGCCTTATAGGGCTAGGCTCGCTATTTACTCCGCAAGGGAAAAAGACGTGATTAATATTTATTTTATTACAACATGTTTGGTCATGTTAGGTTTTAGTATAGTGCTTCCCCTAATTTTTAATTTAATATAAATTTATTATTTCATGTTTTAGCGGCAACATTTTATATATACACAAAGTCTGTAAAAAATTAAAATTTCTACCTACGTATTTTGGCGATGTGAAAAACCTGACATCAGAGCTGGCCACTTACACACGCGAAAACAAACGGTTCAAGAGATATAACCCCGTAACTTATAACGAGCAGCGGAGGCTTAGTATTAAGCTACCATTTTCACTCTTTGATCATCATCATCATCATATCAGCCGCAAGAATTCCACTGCAGGACATAGGCCTCCCTCGAGGATTTCCAATACGACCGGTTGGAAGCGACCTGCATCCAGCGTCTTCCTGCGACCTTAGTCAGGTCATGCGACCATCTGGTCGTTGGGTGTCCGACGCTGCGCTTGCCGGTACGTGGTCGCCATTCGAAAACCCTTCTGCCCCATGGGCTATCGGTTCTGCGCGCTATACTCTTTGGGTCTACAATCCTAAAAAGAAACAAATTAACATGATTTTACTTACATTTTGTCGGAATTCCACCATTTGCAGACTTAATATTATAGACAGTTACCTGAAATTAAGATTACAGAAAAATTTATTAAAGAGCCACCCATCACTAGTTTGATACTGTTTTCCATTTTTACGGCCATCAACATACTAAACGTGGCCTTTCGGTCTTTGCTCTATCTACCCTGTAAGAGATAAAGACGTGATATTGTGAATGTGTGTTATAAAAAGTACACCTAGGAATACTATAAGGAACAAAATCATCTGCACAATTATTTGATATATTTTAATATTTTTTCTAATTATTAGAATATTTATTACTACTCCACATGTCAGTAGCATTAATTTGAAATTCCCGTTCATCAAGTTTAAATATAGATTTTAGTGATCATATCTGGAACCAAGCCTCCTTTCCTCATCAGGTAAAGAGGTCGGGAATCAGAAAGCAATCCAGTGTATTTATTATTGAGCGAAATTAGCGTTACACAGATGCCCTATTTTCTAATTTTGTGATGACATGTTTAACTAACTACCAGATCTAGTATAATAAGTATAACGACAAAAAAACACTTTATATTACCAAAAATAGTAAAAAATATCACCAAACTTAAATCCTCATTTTAATGTAAAAGACGAGGTTGACTGTGCGAATTCTGTCACAGTTTATACAGCCTATATATAGCATCAAGTCCACCTACTGTAGCCCTATCTATAGGCTCAAAAAGCCTAAGCCTTTTTTTAAGTAAATAAAGAATTTATGTTCTAACTGACTAGCTGCTATTATATACATAAGTATTAAACGAAGCACAGTTACTTATTGAAACAAAAATCTCTGGGCTCCACACTAGGATTCCCTGTGTCGTGGATACCCAGTCACGTCCGTGATTTTTTTCGAGAATTTGGAAGACAAAACAAAAACACTATCATCATCATTTCGAGTAGGTGTCACAGTCGATCGATTGACCGTGACACCTACTCGGAATGATGATGTGCTCTGGCCGAGTATGGCCCTAGTAGTACAGAGAGGGTCGTGCTCCTGTAGTGGAGACTAAAAAGGACCTGATGATGATGATGATGATGAATCTGGTGTCAGACTTGTTCGGACGGCTTAACGTGCCTTCCGAAGCACGGAATCATCTTAATTAACAGACAATCAGGTGATTCAAGTCTGCAATGTCCTTACCAAACTGGAAACAACTAAACAAAGTATGCTTCGCGTGGGAATCGAACCTAAGACCCCCGAGTCTACGGGCAAACGCCTTCTCCACTGGACCACGGAGATAGTTACAAAAACACCTTTAATTACTAAGCGGAAACGAGTTAGCTAACAATAACTACATTGCAACGGCTCAGGGAATTACCTACAGCATATCCTTGCAGCCTTATCAAATTATATACTGGCTTTATGTACGAGACGTGATCTTCAAACGTGGGGCAACGTGGGCTGAATACGATTAGAAAGCTGGTGTCTTACGGTTTTTCCCCAAAACAATTCTTTTTCCTAGGAGTTTTAGACTTTAACTTCTTTTAGTACTAATATTTTTAAATAATTTTTTTTACTTTGTGCATAGACAAGGTCGCAGGTTCAAATCCCGTTTTTTCACCATATTTTATTTCTTAATTAGAGAATTTGATTAATTTTTGTGTGTGTTATTAATGTGACTTACATTAGTTAGGTATTATATTTCTGAATATAATTAGGTAATTGGTAATTACGGCATTTTTTGCTGTATTTTCCCAGAACCACGAGTTGTATTACACATGTAATTGCTCTTAGTCATCACATTAAACTTCCTCCGTGGTCCAGGGGTTAAGACGTTTGCCTGTAGACCCGGGGTCGTGGTTCGATTCCCACGGGAAGCATTCTTTATTTAGTTGTTTCCAGTTTGTTTAGGACATTGCGGGCTTGTATCACCTGATTGTTTGATAATTTTCCAATTTGAACTAGTAGTTCCTGAGATTAGCGCGTTCAAACAAACAAACTCTTAGCTTTATAATATTAGTATAGAAGTATAGATATATGTTTACCACAGGGTGTGATCGCGCGCGACGCTTAATTCCATCTAAACTTCACATTTTATGACTTTTTATATGCTAGAAATGTACCAGCAGGAGTTTACCGAAAATAGGAAAATTTCGAAAGTGGTCTACGAGAAAGAATAGTTTGAGAACCTGTAATTTAGATCCTTGTAGAACTGCAGTTAAAAACTACAATATTGTTTACATGGTATGGAATTCTTGGCGGGAATTTCGGCGGACTGCATAAATGCCCATGTTTATGAACAATGTATAGAATAACTGAAATAAACTGTCACAGTGCGGATGTAGTGAGATTTACATAGCGGGTGGTAACTGGTGGTTATCCGCCTTGCCTCGTTGGGTCGTCTGTGATCAAGCCATTGGATTAGTTCATCGCCAGGGGCTCCGTAGAATCAATGAAATGAACTACATCTTCGTTTCATTGATAACAAGACTTAGAAAAGGCGCGGGAAAACTCATTTATACTTGACACTGGCAAGATAAGTATCGCGTGAAAGCCATAAATAAAAGAAAAAAAGTTAAGGCATTTGCCGAAATCCGCTGGTAATATGGCCTTAATATAATAAACATATATGATGAACAAGAAGCAAGAAAACATTAAAAACTTACAAACAAGACTAGAATCCTCGTAAACATTATAAACACTGTAACAACAACACGTGTGTCTTCTTCGCGGTTTTCTGCAAAACTGGTCTGAAGGCAGCCTCATCGCCTGTTGTAGAGTTTAACTTTTGCGTCTGTAAGCATGCGCGTCCACTGGGCAAATAAAACGCTGCGGTTGGAATGCGCTTAGTACTAACTATATTGACAAAGCTATTAAGTAGGACAACATCCGAGGAGGGTTCCGATTTAATAGTTCGTGATTGTCAATATTTTGGTTAGCAACTGATGCTGCTGGGCTAATTGCTAACTTTTGACAAATACGGTGTACAACGTTTTGATCGTCACTTCAAAATACATTACGTTGCATATGTAATGTATGATCGTCTGTTTTTATTTAAGATATATATACTAGGGCAACCGGCAGATTTATTATTTTAGGATGTATTTTAATCATACCCAATTATAAGATTTTCAACAATCAAGTGTTACAATAACTTACATGAATGCCAGCCGGCATCTTGTAAAATGTATAATTAGTCATCCTACTGACTTTTGTCTGCCCGTTTTCAAGTTACCTAAATCCTAATCCTAACTAATATTATAAATTCGAATGTAAGTTTGTTTGTTTGTTACAACTTCACGCCTTTACTACGGAACCGATCATCATGAAATTTTTATGCATTACTCTTTTTCTGGGGTACGGAGAAGGACATAGGGTACTATTACCACGGGATCGACAATGACACGGGCGGAGCCACAGGCGAAAGCTAGTTTTCTAATTAAAGCACGAAAACATGCCAGGTAGAAATATTAATGGTGATGGATTTTATCTAAGGAAGAAAAAAATATCCACGTTCATAAACATCCTTTTTGGACTTTAGGTAAGTCAGGCAATAAAATAAACTGGCCAAGTGCGTTTCAAGTCACGCGCAGTGTAGCCTACACTGCGCGTCATTTTATTATTTGCTCGTCTATAACTCTTTGAAATCTGAAGCCTACGTAACTGTGAGAGTTTTTCTTTTCACTTCATTACATTTGCTATAGCCCAACTTCCACATATCTATAAACAACCATTTAGCTTGCCCATAGGGTCACTAACTCCAACAAAAAATATCACTTTGAGACTTATTGTATTACAAAGGGATCCCTAAATCAAAAAATGTTCAAACACCGACAATTTTTTAAAAGACCTATCCAATGTTCACCCACAGCAGGAAATTGATGGAAAAAATATCAAACATAACTCAAAAAAATTCGACATTCCCATACAAACAGGCCGGGCGGCGCGGGCGGGACACTTTTGTATGGAAATGACGAAATTTTTTTTGAGTTTCCAACATTAGTCCCATAGAAAAAGTTGTTCATATTGATGGTCTCAGTCACCCCTTTAAGGGTCCAAAACGATCAAAATTTCACCATGTATATTCACTTTAAAAATAGATATATAAATAAAAATAAAATTAATATTAAAGGGGGGCTCCCATACAAAAGACATTTTTTTTTGCCGTTTTCATATATAACGTTACGGAACCCTTCGTGCACAAGTCCGACTTGCACTTGGCCGGTTTGTTTTTATTAGTATTTGACTTGTTTGTCAGTATATATAAAGAAAGAAAGGTGAAACTAAAAGGGTTTATTGTAAATTATGGAACCCTTAATATGGGAATGTCTGCTTATCTCACTAACCTACATCTGTTGTGATGCAAATAGAACTCGTTCGAGGCGTCGTTTAAATTTATTCACCTATATACCTATGTCAAATTATATAAAGTTATTCCATTCCATAATAAAATTAGTAGCACATGTAAAAAATATCTTACCTATTACTTTAAAACTTTCCAGCATATCTTGAAAATCTTAATCAACCATATTACTTACGGACAATCAAATTGTCGGCTCATGTCATAAAGATATGATAGAAAAAATAATGGAGAGAAACCCAGAGGTGAAGTCGGGAAACTTATAATCAAGCTTTCTGATCTGCCGAGCAGGTTTCGCAGTCACTTTCTGTTTAAGTGTTCAATTCATAAGCGCAATAAAAGCAGACGATACAATTTCTACTTACAACGTCCTCAGAAGATATCATAGATTATGTGGATAACCTTGATGAAGCGTAAGCTTCTAGACAAAGTATATATGTTACACTAATTTGATTAAACATACCTATATTACGTGCACTATAAGTTTGCGGAATGAATATGAAAAAATACTATTAAAGGTACAAAATTAATTTATTGTTTTTCAAAATAATCTCCCTTGGCGTCTATGCACTTTTTCATTCGATGTAACCAGTTTTGAAAAACTTTTGTGCCACTCCTCTGTGGTAACCTCTGAAACGTGTTTTTCATACTCCTCGACAGCCTCTTCTGGTGATGAAAATCGTTGACCGCGTAATTGGTTCTTAATTTTTGGGAACAGAAAAAAGTCACAAGGTGCCAGGTCGGGACTGTATGCAGGATGACTCATGAGTTCTGCATTTTTCGCCTTCAAAAAGTCGTTTGTTTGTCTGGCCGTGTGAGAACTAGCATTGTCGTGGTTCAGGATGATACGGCGTTTACGGTTATTTTTACGGAGTTCGTCAATAACTTCCGGCAAACAAATGGTCGTGTACCAGTCACTATTCACTGTACGACGATTATCTAAAGCAACAGTAGCCACGTGTCCAGTTTTATTAAAAAAAGAAGCAATCATCCGCTTAAATGCACTTTTCACGCGCGCCACTTTGGTTGGTTTCGGCTCATCTTGAAAGACCCAAACGCTCGATTGCTGCTTTGTTTTAGGATCGTAGCAATAAATCCATGTTTCGTCACCTGTTACTATGTCCCACACCAAATTTGACGCACCTTCGTTGAAACTGGTAAGCATAGCACTGCACCAAGTGACGCGGTCCGTTTTTTGAGCCTCGGTCAAGTTGTGTGGGATCCACCGCGAGCACAGCTTTCTCACACCCAAATGTTTGTGTAGGATTAATTGTATTTGACTCATGCCTATTTCTAAGGATGCGCGAATTTCATGGTAGGTCACATGCCTGTCTGTTTCAATCATACGGCGCACTATATATCAAGTATCAACTTAGATCATAATGGTCTTTCAGACGGACATGCTGGCTTGAATAGTTCTCTATCTTTATGCAATCATTATATGGCAAATAAACGAAACACATTTATATTAAAAGAATGTAGACAATTTACCCAAAAAAATAATATAGCATTTAGGGAAAAAATTAATAATGTAGTATGGAAAAAAGAAGGTACCACTAGTTTCATTACAAAATTCAATAATATTTTTCAGAATTCATTTAAAAAAAGAAAAATAAAGGTAAACATAGAAGGAGGTAGTAAAACAAGATGGATAACGAAAGGTATTAAAATATCCAGTCATATGAAACGTTTTCTTAATTCAGCGCATAGATCATGCACAGAGGAATCTATTGTTCAATACAAAGAAAATTATATTCGTATATATAGAAAAGTAATAAGATATGCAAAAAAATTAAGTATACAGAATGAAATTAAAAATTCCAAGAACTCCTCCAAATGCATATGGAATTTAGTAAATAGGCATAGGAATAAAAATAACGGACAAGTGAAAAAGAGACTTTCACTAAAGGAAAATAATATTACAATTGATGATCCAACAAAGGTAGCTGAAGTATTTTCTAAAACTTTCACAACACAAAGTGAGTTAACTATGGGTAAATTGGAACATGCTTTAAACTACATGCGATCAAGTATCAAGCCAATAGACGTAATCTTGACGTGGGAAAAAGTTACAGCATCTACAATAATAAATATTGTCAAAGAAATGGACTCAAAAAAATCGTGTAGGCATGATGATATAACTATTATAATTATTAAAGATAATATAGATTTAATTGCAGAACCTTTGGCTTATCTATTCAACCAGTGTTTTGATGAAGGTGTCTTTCCCGACCTTTTGAAAGTTGCAAAAATTATGCCTATTTTTAAAAAAGGGTCTAGGTTGGAAGCCCATAACTATAGGCCAATCTCATTACTACCCATTATTTCAAAAATTTTCGAGAAACTCATCAAATCGTTGTTGGTGAGATATATAAATAAACTACACATCTTAAATAAAAGACAATTTGGTTATCAAAAAGGTGTAAGTACCAAAAATGCTATCCATACGTTTATTGATGATGTGGTCAAGGAACTAAATAAAAGAAAGAGAGTAGCGGGAGTTTTCCTTGATCTGAGTTCTGCTTTTGATAAAGTAGATCACAAAATACTCCTAGAAAAATTAAATTATTATGGTATAGTAGGAAAACCTTACAAACTATTTCATTCTTATCTTACTAACAGAACACAATACGTTGAAATAAAGAGTAACGAAGGAAACTGTGAACAAGTCTATAAGTCTAAATTAAAAATCAATAATGTTGGAGTGCCACAAGGATCAATCCTAGGGCCGATCCTGTTTGTCCTATTTACAAATGATTTGATTAATTACATAAACATGAAATTACCTGACGTTAAGATAGTAAGCTATGCTGATGATACTAGTATTGTTGTAACGGGAAATGACACAGAAAACTTGACATGTAACATTAATCTGACTACTAAATTATGTTTGGAATGGTTCAATAATAATAATCTTAATGTAAATTTAACTAAAACGGGAATCATCTATTTCAAAACCACAGCAAGGAACAAAGAAACACTTGACATTACCCTAAATGGAGAAAAAATTGCTGTAGTTGATGCTGTAAAATTTTTGGGAATTCACATAGACTCATTGCTGAACTGGAAAAAAGAACTTAATGTAATTGAGCAGTCGGTTAGTTCATCGTGTTATGCCTTAAGGAGCTTACGTGACGAACTCAATACCGAACAACTTAAATCAGTGTACTATGCTTTAGTAGAAAGCAAATTCAGGTATAGCATCAACTTCTGGGGTGGCAGCTATCAATATAATATACGTAAAGCGTTTATCTTACAAAAACGTGCAATACGAACAATTGTACGAATTCCCCCTTGGGAATCTTGTAGGGGACATTTTCAAAAACTAGGTATACTCACCATACCGTCTCTTTATATAATGGTGTTGCTTAGTGACTTGTTTAAAGATTTGACTGTAACGGAGACGTCTGAGGAAAGGAAGATTAGAGAAAACACTAGACGTAAGGACCTTAAATTTGATATCATTCCTAGACTTAACGTAACTCAACACTCGGCTAAATACCAAGCTGTGAGAATTTTCAATAACTTACCTGTTGCTTTTAAATGTATCTCGAGGTTTAACCAATTTAAAAACACACTGAAACGCTTCTTACTGGAAAAATGTTTCTATAGCATTAATGACTTCTTTGAGATGACCACCTAGTTATATATAGTTGACATATCTTATTATTATAAATTATTGAACTTATGACATGCCGTATTGGGTACAAATGCTGACATATAAATTAATATAGATAATGCTTTTATATAGATTATTATTGTTATTTCTGGTTTGAATTGTATCGGAACTATTATTGTATTAATCTTTATAGTTATATAATATATTAATAAAATGGAATAGCATGTAACGACAAAGAATAATGTAAGTTAAATATATTGTCAAGATTAAAATGAGAAAGATATTAAATATGTTAAAACAGTTATTTAGTATTAGACTAGGATAGATAGGATTATATTATAATTATGTTAAACTTATTTTATTTCAAACACAATGTATATTGTTATTGAATAAATGAACTATGAACTATGAACAGCATCGATGTTTTTGTTGGTCACAGCGGTGGACGGCCGACCATCGCGAGATTCGTCACTGAGATTGATACGACCACGCTTGAATTCTGCAAACCAGCTATAAACAGTTGTCTTGCATTGTGCTTCATTGCCAAAAGCTGTTTCAAGCCGAGCGATGCTCTGTTGAGCTGTCAAATTACACTTAAAATCGTAGAAAATCATACTACGAAAATTTACCCGAGTTAAATCCATGTTGATGCAGACACACAATTTTTTAAATGGCGCCACAAGGTAAAAACAAAAGACAGTCAAATGAAACAAACTGCATTCTACAGCCAAAGAGTTCTATTTTCAAATGTTGCAATAAATTTTAAAATATTGTTTATGTAAGTGGCCAGTTCCGGAAACTTACAGTGCGCCCTATGTATTTATGAGGAAATATTGTGACATATAATTTCATTTTTCACTTCCACATCGATACCCATTTTCGGTGAATAATGGGAAAACAGTATCAATGCTCAAGTGACGCAACCAGACACCTTAGCCCTGACTCAAATTTGCGGTAATTCCACACATCTGCCTCGTGTGTCGTAGTAGTATTTATTTTTCCGTTTTACATGACACTAGAACAAAAATATTACTCATTGGGGTCGCAACATGAGACGTGCTTGAAATTAAGATTTATCATGTAAAACTTCAATCTACTTACTCATTGTATTTTTTCTAGAGGATGTAGTGAGTACGTAGATGATCCATCATGTACATCACAAATACCTATCTCAAATTATGTAATTATTCAAATTATTTTAGTGAACACCTAAGATTTGAAAAAAGTAGGGAGTGTTTGCGATTCAAAATAAAACCTATGATTACTATTATTGAAATATCCTTCTTTGAAGAGGACGTGAGGAGGCAAATAAATCTAATGGAATTTAAAAAACACATCTAAAAGCAAGAGGAAAATATAAAGTAACTAGCTATCACCCACAGCCTGCGTCGATGTAAATCCCTCGGGAACAGTATTTTCCCCGGGATAGATATAATGTACATTATGTCCTTCTCCATACTCCAAACAACTGGTATGTAAAATCTCATGACGATCAGTTCAGTAGATAGAACGTGAAGGCGTAACAGATAAACTCACTTTCGCATTTTTAATCATCATCATCATCAGGTCGTTTTTAGTCTCCACTACAGGAGCACGACCCTCTCTGTACTACTAGGGCCATACTTGGCCAGAGCAGCCAGAGGACTATGCATTTTTAATATTAGTTAATAAATAAATAATATAAGAAAACAGTCTATATACAGCTAATACGTAGATAAAAATTGCTTATGTAATGTATGTTTGTATAATTTGTTTTTATGCTCTTAATTGCTTGAAAAGGATTTTGAATGATGATTTTTTTTTATTATTTAAATGACCCCACTGTCCTTAAAAACGCTTTCAATATGCTGAACGACATTTCTACCCTAGCTCTTTAAAAACATTATTTACGATCAAAGGTTTTTTAGGAACCTAATCTTCTTCTTCCTCTTTATCCTTCTCCTACTATTACGTGGGGTCGGCACAGCACGTCAATCTCTTCCATTTTGCTCTGTCCCTTGTCAAGTTTTCTGTTATGCCCTTCCTATCTTTATTCTGTTTGACGCACTCAATACAGCGTTTCTTTGGTCTTCCACTACGTCGACATCCCTAGAACCTAGAACCCTCTTAGTAACGAGTCACTTTCTTCCCTCCGCATAACGTATCCAAACCAGTTCAACCTGTTGCTCTTTAATTTTTCTGTCACAGGTGCTACTTTCATACTTCCTCTTACATACTCATTCCTTATTTTATCCTTTCGCGTCACTCCACACATCCATCTAAACATTTTAGGAACCTACTAATTAAAAAAAATATTAAATGTTTCAATATATTTATTCAATACTTACCAAAACAACAGTTTATTAGATCACTTACATTTAAAAATATCAGTCGTTTAACAGAATTTATACTTACAAAATATTTAAAATTATATTGCCTTATTTTTATTATATCTCTAAGTAAGGACTAAGAAATAAAAGACGTAACAGCCTGTTACATAATCATATTAAAAATAATATTAAATTGTCTGTAATCTGTAATCAATCATGCAACTCAATTACAGATGGTGGTGTTCATCTGTAATTGAAATGCATGATTGATTACAGACAATTTAATATTATTTCAATAAAATACAACGTGGAAGGGACATACCCACAAAACAGTGAGATTGCAGTAGTGGGTTCCGGCGCATATTGGTATATGGTGTAACAAGGAGGCTGATAAGTTGGCAAACGCGGCGTTCTCAACTGCCATAGAGTGCGATATCAGACCGTGTTTCTCAGAAGCTATATCTGTATTCAAGGAGGCTTGTCAAGGCATATGGTACAAAACTTTACAAAGTGAGCCTACTTGTATACCATGGTTTGTATATAATAACTTAGGTAGAAAAAAAATTAAAAGTATATTTCTAATCAGATCCGGTCACATTCCATCAGGAAAGTTTGCGTTTATTATAAAAAAGTAAGTTCACCGAATTGTGATGTATGTGGACAGATGGATGATTTGATATACGTACTGACGGAATGTGAGCGAAATCGAACGCAAAGAGAAATTTTCATACAAAATTTTGGTATAAATAGGCTAGATATAGGGTATGTGCAGAGTGTTCTGTGCAACCCTAACTCCGACGCCGCCTTATACTTGTCTTGTTTAGTGGAGTACGGCCAGTAAACTGTAAAAGTACTGAATAAGCTTAATAATAGAATAAACAGTTGTCATAGAATATTTTTAAGATTTATATTATATCAAATTTGTATCGATGGTGCTGCCATGTCAAAGAGACAAAAGCTCCTAAATAAATAAAGATAATAATTTAAAAAAAGGGACATACCCGTAATAAATCTAACCATGGTCTATACTAGATCATTATAGTTTAACGAAATTAAAATAACAACCGAAAAACAAAAAAGAAATTCGGCATATCCATACAAAAGTGTGCAGCCGCCCGGGCAATTTGTATGGGAATGTCAAATTTTATTTTGGTTTTATGACTGTTATTTTAATTTCATTATAATTGAGTGATCTAGTATAGCCCGTGGTTCTATTTATTACGGGCATGTGCCTTCCGTGTTGTATAAAGGAAATAAAAAAGTGTCATAAAAATAGTGCATAAGTCAAAACAAATTTTGTGAAGATTTAAAGAAAATAAATTAGTTACATTTTTATTAAACTCAAATTATTTAAGTACTTATTAAATGAAATCTACTGTAAAAAATTAACTGCTACTTAAAATTAAATTAACTGCCACAGTCACACATTATGAAAAGAGACATCTCATATACAATGAATCGTATAATTAATTACATGATAAAAATGTTTATTACCTATTTATCTGTAAATAAGTAATAATTTCTGATCGTTCTTAGTGTATATACTTAATAAACAAATAACGATTGTATCGTTTGTATAAAATTACGTAATACAACAAGTATGTAAATGAACGAAGCCTTTATTCATATATAACGATCTAAACAGACAAACTTGTTTATGTCCCGTATTATTTGACATTTTAACTGATTTTCCTCTTTATATTATAAGTAGTTACTATGTGCCAGCACATTAGACGATACATGGTTCAATTGATATCAAAGACCACATCAATCCTTATGAACGTAGAAATCAATATAAAAATAGGCATCGTATATTTAGAAATAGATACATTTTTTGCAAGAATTAGGAAAGTCATATTTTTACATTGTCTTTTGAAAGTATAGGCGGATTTTTTAAACAGTCATAACTGCAATTTAAAATCTTCTATTCGCGATACTATTGCAAACCTATCGCTTCTGTTGTTTAGGTTCTATTTGAATATGTGTATAATTTAGAATTTAATAAAGCATCGCTTGTTTTCAATGAAGAAGTAAAAAACTATTGAATTATTAGGGGAGATCCATTCTTTAGTATACATTCTTAGTGAAACTGATTAACTTCTCATTTTAGTAGCATCTAAATTAAGTAAAGTATATATAGAAAAGTTGAGACATAAATACCACTTGGGTAGTATATATAATATCGAGATTCATAAACTGAAAGGGTATGGATATTTTCTTCATTATATAATAGGTATGATACCTCCGTTTCCCTTCAAATAATTTATTTGAAATGGGGGCAGCAATTTCCATCTGAAAGGCACTTTTTAAGCAAGAATCAAATCTGCATCCCATCTTTCAATAAAATGGCAATGTTCTACAAATATCTGCTTTCATATTGAGCAAAAACACTTTAATCCAAACATTCCTTTTTATATCGGAGACTTATAATGACACACGCAGCACGAAGGCAGCTCGGTCTCAAGTTTCTGGGAGCCACCTTTTCCATCGTCCACTACGAACTCATATTTGGCTTTCTTTTGTCTGCAGCTGGTGGTGATGCCTCCGAAGTTGGGGTACTCTTTGAAGCAAGATGAAGAACTTAGTGATCTGTAAGTAAAAATATAAGTTGATTACAAAAATATAGATATAGGGAGATGCACCTGAGAAGATACTGCCCGAAGTTTCTCTTACTATGGCAAACTAAGAAAACCTAGAAAAACCTAGAAAGACATAGTATACATACAGCATGTAAATTGACCCTCAACGTTCCTTTGATGGGGTGACCCAGCTTATCAATACGAACAACTTTTCCTATGGGAACAATGCTGAGAACTCAAAAATAATTTCGACATTCCCATACAAACTGTCCGAGCGGCAGAACTCTTTAGTATGGAAATAACGAATATTTTTTTAATTCTCCGCATTAGTCCCATAGGAAAAGTTGTTCATATTGATAGTCTGAGGGAACGTCGAGGGTACATTCACACGCTGCATAAATTGACTTTTATTAGGACAATTAAAAAAAAGCACTGTTTATCGTCTCTATCTTGGTCAGAAATATATCAATCAACTAATTGAAAGGGGAAATTCTATGCTTAGAATAATTACTTAATATTCTACGGATGCAATGTTTAAGAGCAATTTGTGACGTACCACAGATAACATTTTGCAAACCCCTTTTTAGAAAATTCAACATAATAACTGTTCTATATACGACTTAATTTAATAATATCTATATGTTGTTTTCTACTTCATTAATAATATAATTTAATTTAGTAATGTATTTATAAATGTTGTTTGCATTTTAATTCTACATTAATTTGTTATATTGTAATCAAAAACTAATTTAAAAAAAAATTGTATGTTGGAAACACGTGTGTGATTTAAATTATTTTGTTATATCTTTAATATGCCACACTTACACGAAATAAATGATTTATGATTTATGTTCCATCTACATACGAGTATATACAAACAAGGTCCATTTAAATTAAGTGCTAATATTTTAAGGGCTGGGTCTCATAGGTCAAATAAATGCTCTAGTAGAAAATTTTAAGAAATCGTTAATCAGCTGTTTTGATTCTCGACGTCAGTGACCTAGGATATCAATCCTACTTCTTTCTACTAGTATCTGCTATGGAGCAGATACTAGTAAAAAGATGTTGGGCTAAAAAATGTTTTTTTTTTAACACACGCTGTTTTCTTCGTCTGTTTTTCTAAATGTTCAGGTCCAGATATATCGAAAACTAAAGAGTCGACTGTTTATTATTTTGCGTCAAATGCATTTTCTAACTTATGGGTGTCATGCGCTTGATTTAAATTGACCTTTTGAATGTTACATGTTTCCCAAGGCACATCCGGATTTATTTCAAGGAAAAGGCAATTCTACAGGTACGCGGCGAGACACGCCGGAAAATAAAGTGTTGCCTGTATAAAGGTCCCATTTATACAGCAGAAATTGCTACTCAATGACAATTAAATATATAATAAGCTGCCTACCTCGTTTTTGCAGTGAATGTAAAGCAATTTAAAGCTAGATTACTGAAATGGCTAGCTGAAAAGTGTTTTTATCAATCCGAAAATATTTGAATTGTAAAATTGAAAAGTCTGACTATGCTTTTATTTTTAATAACATGCTCTTTTGTTAATTTTATACGCAATCCCATTTAATGTCGCTTAAATATTACTTTTTATTCTAAAATTGGCTAAATGTATGTGACATTTTATAAAACTCCACCTTTCATGACTACATTTAATGCAAATATCATTTCATTATATTTAATTTCAGGGTAGGATGAAGTTATTATGTACCTCTCCGTGATGTACCTCTGTTTAAAAGTATCTAAGACGTAAATGAAATAGAAGAAGAGTGCTATTTTTGAACCAACGTAAAGATCGTTTTGAAGTATATAAACTGTTTACACCGTAGAACACTGGCCACTAAATAACACAGTAAAGAGAGCGTTATTTTTTAAATTCTTTTTTTAAATATTTTTCACTCTACGTCATTTTCCTGTTGTGATTGTAAGTATTTTTTTTATCAAGACTATATTTTTATCAGTTTTGCCCTTTTGCCACTATACTTATTTTTTTTTAAGATTACGAAACAGTTATTCGTTCAAACAACGACCTCGCCAAGATGTACGATTGTTATTTTAAAAGTAAGAATTTGCTTGTAATGACAAATATCACTAAACAATAATTTTGTACAATAATTTTCGGGCGAAAGCTAGTTTAGTTATATATTTTCTTTGAAAAAAAAAATAAAAATAAAATTATTATTAAAGGGGGGCCCCCATACAACAGACATGATTTTTTTGCCGTTTTAATAGATAACGGTACGGAACCCTTCGTGCGCGAGTCCGACTCTCACTTGACCGGTTTTTTTCTTTCGGTACAAAACCCTAAAAAGGTACTCACGAGCATACTTCAGTCCGGACTTTTTGCTGGAAGTTCTGCGTTGGAGCTTGAATGACGTTCCGCCACTCGCCCTTCGACGTTCTCACGCTGAACAATGGATCATACTGTCAAAAGCAAAACATATTAAATTAAAAAAACAAACATACCTACACTTGTTCAGTAAAAAAAACTCAATGGTTGAAAATACCAAGTATTATATTAGAAGTGGTTGAGTTAAAGCAAAAGAAAACGCGTTTGTAAATAATATGGTGCTCATGTTCCTGTTATTGCATCGAACCCACAGACAAAAATATTAGTTTCAGTACTCTGGCTGAGTGGATAGTCGTAGGAGATATAGTAGATAGATAGGATAATAAGTAGGAAATATCTTGCTCGAGTAGACGAAATCATCCCTATTCCCGGGCGGCCCTATAGGCAAGCACCGGCACCGTGGCGATGGCGCAGTGGTTAACACGCCAGCCTGCGACACGAGGATTCCTGGGTTCGATCCCCGGTCAGTTCAACAGTTTAAATTTAAAAGAAAGACACAGTTTGTCGTGATAGAGCTAGGCTATCGGCAATATTCATTAATTTTTCTAGTAGCATGAATGGGCCGGCTCAACGTTTGAGTAGCTTTTCCAATTCTATGCTTCATTCACTGAGTGAGAGAGCCGGAGGGCCATCCTTCCCCTATTTCTCTCCCCAACTCTTTGAAGGGCCGGAAACGCTCCTGATGTTGCATTGTCCATGGGCAGGGGTGATCACTTACCATCCCCCCAGGTGACCCGCTTGCTCGTCATCCTATGTAAGAAAAGAAGTTTCTTTCGCTTTGAAATATAAGAATGGATATCATTCTCCATTTATCCTATCGACGCCAGTTCTTACCCTAACTTCAGCATCGCAATCATCTTCATATTCATCATCCCCCAAACGATTACCAATCAAAGACTCTACAATGGTAGGAAGCGGCGCTAAGTTCTGAAACAATATAGCATCGATCACGAATTAAATTTAAAACATTCGCGAATCATATTGGAGCGAGGGCACTCTGCCCTCACTTCAAACGCCCGGTGAAGTAGCGACAGCTCAATTGGAGCTAGCTACACAGTCATTTAAAAAAAAAAGGCGTCATTTTCTTTGGTACTGTAAGCAAGCAGTTCGATGAAAATGGCCGTACACGAGACAGTTCGCAGTACAAACTCTGAGGAGTTGAGATAGGTAAGAGTCGACACGTAGGCGTAGGGTTACCATCTGAAAGGCGCACTTTTGGCAGGCATTTTAGGCATATAGCACAGAGATTGAAGAGGCGCGGCGGCGTCGAGGCGCTCTTCGGCGCAAAGCACATTGGTCTGGCGTCTGGAACGGACGTGGCAAGGGCATTTACTTTTCTATTTAAATACCGTACTAAATGTTTGGAAATAAAGTCGCAATTTGAACACACTTCAACGGGCATCATCGGTCGCGCTAAAGCGCGCCATTTCGGCGCCCGCGCCAGTTGGCCCTCAGTATGGCGTCAGTTCGCAGTCAGCGCGCACGTATGGCATATGTCTTCTAGAGAAGCGATTTTAGAAAATAAAAATGCGTGATGACATCGAGTTTAACATAGCATTCTGTGAATTATTAGAGAAACATCCAGTCATTTATGATCATACTCGCCATGATTATTGTAATAGAAACGTGCCATGCCTGCGCCCGATCAGAGCCATGTCCTTGCCCGATCTAAGCTATGTCCGTGCCTGACGCCAGATCAATGTGCTTTACGCCTTACTTTTCTATACAATTATTATCGAACAACGCACACTGCCGCGCCGGTGTCACGGTGCGGTCGCGGCGGCGCCGGCGTAGGGGCAATATAATTATATAGAAAAGTTAGAAAAGGGACGCCTGCGCCTCGACGCCGCCGCAACTCTTCATTCTGTATGCTATATGCCTTACAGTTTAGACAGGCATGCGGACGGCGCTAAGCTGAGACAGACATTCCTGAATTTCGCGGCGCGGATCTCAATAGCTCTAAATGCTCTAATACATACTCGTATTCCAATCATGCAAGCGGCAGTGCCTGACAAAAGAGCCAGTAATAGGGCTATCAGTAACCAAAGATAACTTTAAAAATGTTTCTAGCGTAGTTTTCTATATTTTTATTTTAGGATAAGAAACAATATGTTAATACCTACAAGTTATGACTTCGGAAAAATATCACCTAGTGTAGCAAGTTCGTTTATCCTAAATTAGTAACCAAACAAAACTTTAAAAATGTTTCTAGCGTAGTTTTCTATATTTTTATTTTAGGATAAGAAACAATATGTTAATACCTACAAGTTATGACTTCGGAAAAATATCACCTGGTGTAGCAAGTTCGTTTATCCTAAATTAATTTAGAGTTAGTAAATTGTTCATTCTTTTCATTTTCAAAAAATTAAATTATCTTAATATTCTGTATTACTTATTTTAAAACATAGCTATTTTTTTTTAAATCTATGTTTTAAAACATACATTTATTTAACTGTACACAGGCATTTTTCTGAAAAATCTGTCATTTTGTGAATCCTCAGTAAGCATCCTCCTCGACATGTATGGTAACCCTTCACAAGCGTATTCTTACCTTTCCTTCAAACATCTTATTGTACCTCTCTTGAGGGTAGTTGACTGGCTTCTCGAAGCAGTACGTTAGATTCCGGCAGCTCTCTGGAACCATGACAGGAGCGTTGTGGTCATCGCCATATCTGTTCTCCACCGTAGGCCCCGGGTAGATTATGCGGTCAGCTACAGAAAAAGATCATACATATTTAAGATTAAAGAATATTTTCAAAAGATTTTTTAGTTTCAGTTTTACCAAGATTAGGCTATATGTATAAATATAAGTAAGAAAACAAAGAAGAATGTAACTAGATATAAGAAAAGAAATGTAAAAATTCCTTAGACATATTAATAAAAACAGTGTCAAGTTATTGAACCTCTAGCAAATAAGATAAATAAAAGAAATAGGCGAAGGTCCCACTCGCAAAAGAGCACGAAAGATAGAGGGCATGAAAGGAAAGTATGCGGTATGAATGTACGAGAGGCAAAAAAGTGAGAACTGGTATGCAAGAGTAACAAGACAGGAAAAGACTCCGTATTGGTTGGAGTTGCAAAGAAATAAAAAAAAAAAAAACCACTGGACCACGGACGGAGGCTGTTACCATCTAGTGACGGGTGGAAAAGTCACAAAATTGTTGTCAGATATTTTGAATTTGGAAAATTGACTTTTTCAGATTGGCCTGGGTCTTGGATGTTTATCTTTATATGTATCTATATCTATACTATCTATACTAATATTATAAAGAGGAAATATTTGTTTGTTTGTTTGACGCGAATATAGGCTCCGAAACTACTAGACGGATTTGAAAAAATCTTTCACAGTTGGGAAGCTACACTATCTGCGCTGAACATAGGCTATGTTTTACGCGGACGAAGTCGCGGGAGAACAGCTATCACATCAGCCTCCGTGGTCCAGTGGTTAAGGCGTTTGCCTGTTGACCCGGGGGTCGTGGGTTCGATTCCCACCGGAAGCATACTTTGTTTAGTTGTTTCCAGTTTGGTTGCAGGCTTGAATCACCTGATTGTCTGATAATAAAGATGATTCCGTGCTTCGGAAGGAACGTTAAGCCGGTGGTCCCGGCTGCCATCTGGTAGTAGTTAAAGGAACCACGTCAGAGGCCGAGAGGCGGTTCAAACGACCATCGGACAACCGTTTCTCGTCTCCATCGGACAAGCTGCTATAAGGCATCTGACATAACTTAACGACTATTTAAATAACGACAACCGGTACCAGCGACTTAGCCTTTCCGAAGCATGGAGACGCTCAGAATATTTATATGTATGCCACAAGTAATGACCAGTTTAAACGGCGTCCGTGGTTCGTGGTATGCCGTGTCAACACTAGAGATGTGAATAACGGCTTAAAATTGCCAACGACTTATAACGTTATGCTTATTTAAAAAAGCAGCTTTTCTTAATAGCTTAATTGCTTAATAGCTTATGGACAATTTTTCGTTTAAATAATCGAATCACTATTTATTGTTGCGATTATTAATTTACTGATTAAACGTTTTCAATGAACTTCTCTTCGTACTTTATATATGACTGTCTGAATATGGTTTTATTGGGTTTCCTTAATTTTTTCTTAAAGTAATAAGTAAATTATTTTCTACATTTATTTACATTTACTTTATTTTTTATACTACATACATACATACTATCACGTCTTTTTCTCTTGCGGGGTAGACAGAGCCCAGATCTTAAAGACCTAAAAGCCGCGCTTAGCATGTTGGTGGGCCGAGGGCGTTAGGTGGAAAACCACGAAATTTAAAAAACAAGAGGAAGTGGCATAGCATATATTTTTCTTGAAAACCACTGTCGCCAAACTCACACAATAACATTTTACGCACACTGAAATTTAACGAATTAGAAAGCTTATAATTTCTTGGAACCAAAAAGAAATAACAATCAGTTTGCATTACAAAAAGAAAAACCTTATTTCTTGCGCCATAAAGTAGAATTAAGCTATAACACTTTGTGGTTTTTATGACAGCGTGCATATGCTACGTCGGCTTCTTTCAATGTGCTTTTAACGATCTCAGACTACTTAGTTCAGCTATTCGCCAAAAGATGTCGTACTTAAAAGTTGTACACAATTTTACACCCTATCTACTAAGATTTAAGGTTTCAATTTGAACTCCATTATTTATTCTTCTAGAATGTTTTATCAATAATGTCATTGCTACTCAAATAGGGATTGGGTTCATATCTTTTTGCTAATGACGCTAGGAAATCGATCGATTCTAAAATTGGTGTTAATTCATTGTAATTCAATAATTATTGTTGAAAAGTAGCATTCGCCATCTTGGTTTCTAAAAATGACCTCACTGTTGTGATCTATACTGACCGACTTCAGTCGAACTCTGTGGGGCAGTAGTTAACATGCCAGCCTGCGACACGAGTGGTCCCGGGTTCGAACCCCGGTCAGGTCAAGATGGAAAATGATATTTTTCAGATTTGACGTGGGACTTGGATGTTTATCTATATTATCTATCCTTACTAATATTATAAACTGATATTATAAATGCGAAAGTGAGTTTATTTGTTACGTAAAAAGTACTATTCCAGATATTGACGCGGGCGAAGCCGCGGGCGAAAGCTAGTTTATTATAAAATATAGGATCGTTGAGTTAGTATCCCATTACACAAGTCTTGAACTTACTTTGGCTCAATCTGTTTGATTTGTTCATTATTTCTTATATTTTATTATTTTACCACTTAAACTACCATACATAATTAAACAATATTTAAAATAATATAAAAAATAAAATATAAAAATAATTAACAGCCCCCGTGGTCTAGTGGTTAAGGCTTTGCCTGTTGACCCGGGGGTCGTGGGTTCAATTCCCACCGGAAGCATACTTTGTTTAGTTGTTTCCAGTTTGGTTAGGACATTGCATGCTTGAATCACCTGATTGTCTGATAATAAAGATGATTCCGTGCTTCGGAAGGCACGTTAAGCCGGTGGTCCCGGCTGCCATCTGGTAGTCGTTAAAGGAACCACTTCAGAGGCCGAGAGGCGGTTCCGAAGAACTCTGACACTAGGGTGTGCATGGTCGATTGATCGTGACACCTACTCGAAATGATGATGAATATTTAAAATCTGTTCATCCTAGGCCAAATTAGTTTATTCTATAGAATTCAAGACAAACTAGTTTCAATAGCGGTTTCTCGGGAACATAATTATATTATAATTTTTTATCTGTATTTTATATTATAAATGAACAAATATTTATAGGTAGATTATATTTATAGGTAGGTTTTTATTTAAGATTTAATTAATTTTTAGTTTTATTTATTAAAATAATATATAACAGGAAACATCAAATGACTTTCGCCTGAAATTCAGTAGATGTTTTCTTTGACCAGGACTAGCCTTGCACAAAAATCAGCATTACCATCTATCGTGGCAATGCTGCCAGCCTTCTGAGCATTGTAGGGCAACGAACTGCCGGGCCTTTTTGCTTGTATATGTTGTGTAGGTTTAGTCTTAAATTTTAAGTATTATCCTTACTAATATTATAAATGCGAAAGTGAGTTTGTTTGTTTGCTTATTTGTTTGTTAGTTACGCTTTCACACCGTAACTACTGAACCGATCATCATGAAACTTTGCATACAAGTTCTCTGGAGTCGGAGAAGGACATATGCTACCTTTTATCCCGGGAAAAACGTACTATACCCGAGGGATCGACATTGACGCAGGTGGAGCCGCGGGCGAAAGCTAGTACGTTAATAACGTCAACTATATTAAAGTTAAATTATCCAGTACACAGTGACAATAAAAAGCGTGTGCATATATAATTCAAAAATTAATACTTTTACAAATCGATATTCGATGATATCACAACCCTATTAAATAGAATGGCTTACTTCGCCTTGTGTCGTAATTTCTGATTCTACCACTCGCCACTAGATGGCGTACATGATCGAGGGATCATACAATTTTAGACTTTATCTCAATAGGCATACGTGTAAATTTTTATTTACTCTAATATTTATTTTCAATTAAATAGACAGAGGTTAATGCTAAAACAAATTTATGAAATACAGAGTAAATAGCGACTTATTGATGATAAGAAACACCTGATCGTAGTAAGTTCTTAGTACTACTATTGTTTTTGCACTCGAGGATAGAGCATCGAGTCATTTATAAGAGTTTTTTTAAGAAACACGCAAAGTAATACACCGGCAGCCACACGTCGCGTCACACCAGCAACAACAGAGTAATTGAGCCTGGTTAAGACTCGCTGTGCTTAACTGCGGCACGCGGGCCACGCCTACACGTCCCTTCCATGAGGTTTATTATTCCGTGTGGAAAACGAAATCAAAATAGTGCTAGCCGCATTGCCTACTAGCATGATTCGTCTGTTTTTCGCCCATTCCCTCGATCGACGTTTACGATCTGGGCGCGTAGAGAAGCAGCTGGTACATTCTACGTTTTTTCTTTTCGTCCAGACCAGCAAGGAAGATTCATATTACAAGGCACACTAAAGTTATTTACACCACCCACAATAATGCCCTTCTCTTTTAACACTAAGTAACTATATGCAGTTTACCTGAAAACTAAAGGTTAAAACATAAGCAGTATTAAAAACGCGCGAAACGACGAACTCCCTAGTGTGCCAATATCTTACGCCAACAAGAAAGCGTATCGAACTCAACGAAAAATAATAAAAAATAAGCATTAAACGAAAAATAGTCCAAATAAATCAAGAAGACAAATATTTAAAGTGTTTTTTTCACAGTTAGACACTATGCAATTTGGCAGGGTAATAAAATCGTTGTATACTCCGATTGAATGAAAAAGTTATAATACGTAAATTGTTTGCTATCAAAATAGTGCGCTTTACATTTTAGCAAGGTTACCGTACCATTGAAATAACTTTCGATTGTACTTTACCTGTGTCGCCATCTAACGGAACTGATAGATACTTAATTTTAAACGACGTACCTAACGTAACGACTATAAGTTCAACGGGAAAAAAAATGTCGCCCTAGTAATTTGAATTAAGCTAACAACGTTGTTAGCTTATAAAATTAAACGTGCTTATATGCTTAATATTATAAGCAGACTTATTTATGCGCTTAGCGTTTAAACGCCCACCTCTAGTCAACACAATAGCGTGCGCAAACAGGGGGCAACTGGGTTTAGTTCCCGGTAAAAAAACTATTCTTTATTAATCAAATAATTATATACTGCGACTGTAAATTAGAATATACAACGTGTAAAAAAACGGCGGTAACAATACTTATGGGGCATGATCAGATCAACCCATGATATTGTACAACTTTCCCTAGGGGACATAATCGAAATACGAAAGAATAACATCATCCTCCATACAAAATAAGCTATCAGCTGATCGTCTTTCTATAGGAAGTATTGTTTTTCTTCTTTTTTATCTTCTTTTTTAAATCCCCTAGGGAAAGTTGTTCAATATCATGGGCTGACCATGCCCCTTAGTACATTGGGGGTAACAATGCATCTATACTTATATTATAAAAAAGATAAACTTGATTGTTTGTTTGTTGTTTGCATTGAATGGGCTCCGAAACTATTAGATCAAAAATAGAAAAGAAAAAAAAATGGTTTCCCATACAAAATTGCCGCTCTGCTGAACGAATTTCTATGGCAGCAGCTCAAATGTTTTTTTTTTTCGATTTTTACTTTTTTTCTTGCAATTCTGTATTCCATTAGGGATTCTGATTCCCAGATTTCAATATAGCTAGGAGGTTCAAAATCACGTTGTATGTGACCAAGGAGAATTCTCTTAATATGTGACATTCTGATGTCTACATATGTATGTGACGCATCGCAACGGTACCAGTGTCAGAGATCACATTGCTCGACTCGTGTTCCATATTTATGTAAGACTAGCTTTTAGCCCGCGGCTCCGCCCGCGGCTCCGCCCGCGTCAATGTCGATCCCTCGGGAATAGTAGTTTTTCCCGGGATAAAAGGTAGGCTATGTTCTTCTGCGTATTCCAGAGAACTTGTATGCAAAATTTCATGATGATCGGTTCAGTAGTTACGGCGTGAAAGCGTAACAAACAAACAAACAAACTCACTTTCGCATTTATAATATTGTAAGTAAGGATAAGGATAAGGAAGTAAGGATGCACAAATAATTTCGCACCACTCATACAAGTTCCCTGATTATCTAGTCGAATTTCTATGAGAAGTCTTTTTATTTCTTTTCTTCTATTTGGCCCTCAAACTACATTCAGAAGCTTATATTAGCCCGTGTCTATTTATTCTTCGAGTTATTCTTGTGTATCAATGAAATGATGGTGTAATTTATTTCACTGATTCGACGGAGTGACAACAATTCCCACGAATCCACTGGTTTGATCATATACGACGCAGCAAGGCAAGCAAACACCAGCCCGCTAAGTAAATCTCACTACAGCCGCGCCATGACACTCTATTTTAGTTAATCCACACATTGTTCATTAACATGGGTATTTAAACACCAAATTACACCGATTTTACATTATAAAGTCCACACTCTTCCAACTGAGCCACCGCCTGTTCTAATCTCGGCGCCGAAATTCTCCACCATATCCCATTCCCCTTATACGTATTAAGGCTTACGTCACCTACACAACTACCCGACTTTTACAAGTGAGGTATTTGATTCAACAAATTTTACAAAGAATTTGAAATCAACTAAAATGTAGGAAGCCATGCAAGTTGTGTAGGTGACGTAAGCCTTAATACGTATAAGGGGTATGGGATGTGGTCCACCACATCCCATTCCCCCTCATACGTATTAAGGCACCGCCTGTTCCAACCTCGGCGCCAAAATTCTCCAGAATTTCGGTGCCGAGGTTGGAACAGGCGGTGGCTCAGTTGGAAGAGCGTAAGTCGTACATAGGCTTAAGGTCGCAGGTTCAAATCCTGCCTGCTTGGAATTTTTTCACCATATTTTATTTCTTAATTTAATATGAGTAAATTTTAATTTAATTTTCCTGTTGAATGTTAACAAATCTACGCGCATCATAAAAAGTCAACCTTTCGTTAACATAGACTTACAAATGTCACGGCGGGACATTAAAAACTTGATAAATTAAACATTTTTATTTAATTTATCAAGTTATGTCAGAACTTAAACATTATAAATTATAAATAAAACATTAAACGTTTTTCTGAACATAAATTAAAATGAATATATAAACTAACAATATAATGTAATTTGACGAAATAATCTAATTTGATGAACCAATCTTCATCATCATCATCATCAGGTCCTTTTTAGTCTCCACTACAGGAGCACGACCAATCTTATTTGACGAAAATATTTGACTAGCGTTATTAATTTAAAATGTATGTTAGCTCTTCAGTCCTCCTAAATTGTTAGTGTTTTGCAAATAATCCTGTATATAAAGCATCATCATCATCATCAGGTCCTTCCAGTCTCCACTACAGGAGCACGACCCTCTCTGTATATAAATAATATACTTAAATTGTTTCCTATTTTACAAGCATTTATTTAACTTGCAATGTATGTATGTATGCAACTATGATCGGGTGGAATCTTGCAACTCAATTTTGAAGCAGATATCTTCCACCAATTGAGTTGAAATTTTGTATACTCGTTTAGTTTGGATGACAATGCATGGTTAGCTGTGTGACATCATTCTAAATCCAACATGGCGGAACACCCAAGATGGCGGACTAGCTATTTTTGATGCACTCTAACAATATGGATATATTAAAGGGTTCGCTGAAAATAACTCGAAAAATATAGTGATGTGCATATAAGCTTGTTTTTAAAAAGTTTTTATTTATTAATTGTTCATAAAGCCTTAGAGAAGATGACTTACATTTTGCTTTTGCGTAAGCACCATCTGCCGAGGCGATCCTATAAATAGTTACCTGTAAAAAAAAACATACACACATTATCACATCTTTATCTCTTACGGGGTGGACAGAGCTTGACGCCATAAAAACCAAAGGCCTCGTTTAGCGGCGAATTGATGGATCTATAGGTAAAAAACGGAATCAATATAGTAATGGGTTTCTATCCGCATGGCCTATTGACGTGATTTCTAAAATATTCACCCATTCCCTTGGCCGGCTTCTACGTCTTTTGAGATATAGCCTCGCTACCGGCAACATCTACTAAGTAACATAAAAAAATTGCTACTAGGGAAGTACCACACTCTCGCAGAAAATCGACGTTTCGAGTAGAAGCTTTACCGCTTCTATGCTTTGTTCGGTAAGTGAGAGAGCCGGAGGCCTATCCTTCCAACCCTTAAAACGTCGGCAACGCTCTTGTCACACCTTGGTGTCGCCGTTGTCCACGTGACTCGCCTGCTCGTTTGCCGTCCTATATCATAAAAATGTATACTTTTCGCAATTTTTCCTATATCTGCGCTTTAAGACGTTGCTTCGTACCAAATTTTAAGATACTAAGTTCACAGGAAGTACCCTGTAGGTTTTGATACCATCGCGAATGTCGAAAAAGCACGAAAATTTGCAGCATAACCAGCTGTATCTTTTGATTGCGTTAGTTTAGAAGTTTGATTCTTTCACAACTCCAAGGAACAGAAGACTTGAGTATCTATTATGAATTTCAGCTTGATACATCTACGCATTCTTGAGAAAAGGGTCTTGACAGACAGACAGACATGCGGACAACCGAGTGATCATATAAAAGGTCAGGTTTTTCCATTGGACGTACGGAACTCTAAAAATAAAAGGAGTGACTGATACATTCCACTTTTTTTTCCAGTCTAGCATGGAAGACATAATAAATCAGAATAAATCAAAACATGGAAGATATCACGCACGTCGAATGGATAATTAAAAGATAAAAGACAAGGTCACTGACTGCTATGAATCATGCCAGACCTCATTATATTTAATAACCTGTATCCTGTCGTATTATTGTCCGCGCTTCTACATCTACACTAATATTAAAAAGAAGAAACATAGATATATCTATCTTCTTCTTCTTCATCAGGTCCTTTTTAGTCTCCACTACAAGAGCACGACCCTCTCTGTACTACCGGAGCCATACTTGGCCAGAGCAGCCAGAAGACTTGGCCTACACTCTCCACGCTGGCCAGACGGGTTGGAGAGGTCTCACAGTTTATAAGCTTTGTTTAGCTTGTATTTCCTAAGTCGCCATCTACGTAATCCACGAGAAGACTTGGAGTGGTCCTATTCTACTCAGCTGGATACCACACGGCTTTCGGATACCACACGGCTTATATACATACTTCCACATTAATATTATGAATGCGAAAGTAACTATGTCTGTCTGTCACCTTTTCACGCTTCAACCATTGAGCCAATTTGGATGAAATTTGGTATGGAGATAGTAGTTTCGAGTAGAAAGTAGTTTGAGGTCCGGGGAAGGACATAGGGAACCTTTTATTCCGGGAAAAGTCATGAACAGGAGAGTTATGATATATATATATATTAATAGACTGGTAACAGACGTACTATAATCCTACATACCCACTACCAGCGATGCTGATAAGTATCAGTTTTATATTAGAGACGTGATCTTACCCAGTAAGTGATACTTGCGTGTTTGGAATTCTAATATAGTACGTAAAAAAAGGTATTCCCGCAAGTTACTTGTTATTTTGTTTTTAACAAAATAATGTTAAAAAACTAAAACCCAACTACTGTTTTTGGGCAAAGTTTTGAAGTGTTATGGAAAAATGGTATTGTATAATTTGTAGGTATAAAATATATATTTTGGTAATCTACATACAGCGTGTAACCATAACCAGCTACGTTTCTTTGAGGGTGACACAGCCTGTTAAAATAAACAACTTTTTTTTGTGTTCTCAGCATTGGTCCTGTAGGAAAAGTTGTTCATTGTAACGGGCTGAGTCACCCCTTCACGGGGACGTCGGTTATGTTACACGCTCTATGTAGATTACCAAAATATATATTGTATTCAAATTACATAATACCATATTTTTAAAATTCCGACCACCTTTAATGTTATTAAATAAATAAATATATACGGACAAATCACACAGATTGAGCTAGCCCCAAAGTAAGTTCGAGACTTGTGTTATGGGATACTAACTCAACGATACTATATTTTATAACAAATACATATATAGATACACATCCAAGACCCAGGCCAATCTGAAAAAGATCATTTTCCATCTTAACCTGGCCGGGGATCGAACCCGGTCACTCCGTGTCGCAGGCAGGCGTGTTGACCGCTGCGCCACGGAGCTAGTCCTAACACAATAACTTTAACTTCTGCAAAGTGGTGTTACTTTGCTGAATCATGTTAATTTGCTGTTAATGTTTTTGGAAACATTTGCTCTTTATACAAAATCTACGGCTACACTATCTACATTTAGAAAGAGAAAAAAGATTTTTATTTTATTTTGCTTGGAAGATTATCGACTTGTAACAACATGGTAATGTTAAATCTATAAAACCGAAAGTCATTTACAAATCTTCACTGATAGAAATATAACATGTAACAATAGAACCGACAAATTAGAATTAAAATAAGACAAACTTAAGGTGATACCACTGTAAATAAGGTCGTTCAGAACCTTATTTATCTCGCAAAATACTTTAATTAGGAGTTTCAAATCTAAGTAATATGATTTTTGACTATTTCATCTCCAAAAATTAAAGATGGAAACACGTTTTGATAAAATTTTCTTGATAGAAATATTTTTTGAAAAATGGTCTTCGTTCGCAGAGTTTTTGTTATTGTAGCTCAAATGCGACGAATGAAATAATGATTTTTAGACTAAAAGATAGGTTATTAGTAATTCATCAAAATGTAAATATGAAAATACAATTAACCGGTCTGATTTTATATAAAATAGAAATAACGAATTTGGCGCTTACATTTTTTTCTTTGAGCGACTCGAGATTATCTCTTATCTCATTATTCACGGGCTAAACCGCCAAGCGCTATCCCTTGCGCGCACTTGATCAGTCCTTTGCCGAGCGAAGGTACCAAACATTTGAGGCCTCGCCTTAATGTAAGTAAACAATTAAATAAATTAGAAGCTGAAGTTCTAATATAATGAACCTGACTATGCAGTGGTACCGAGAGAATGCCGCACTAAGCCTGATCTGTAAAGAATTTACTCGCAATTGCTTTCTTCAAAACCGCTAATTTGATGATTTGGTTTGCATTGAACAGACTTCGAAACTACTGATCCGATTTGTATCCTTGTGTTTCAATGGCGTAACATACCTCGTGGTTGCAATGAGACGGAAAAAATAATAAAACATTGCAAAGTCCCGTTTGTATTACATAGAAATGAGACAAGCAGATAACATACATAACATACTATCACGACTTTTTCCCTTGCGGGTTTTATGACTCCTTCAATGAATAAGGTATGAATATGAAGTATCAACTAAAGACTATAATTAATTAAGTACTTTTCCTAGACTGATTAAAATAATGAACTATGTGATAATGACATACCTACTTCAATTATCACATTTAGTAGTTAATATTAGTAATTTTTTTTTTAAATTGAGGTATCTGGCCAGCGTAGAGAGAGTATGCCACGTCCTCTGGTTTGGCAAGTATGGCTGTAGTAGTATAGAGAGGGTCGTGCTCCTGTAGTGGAGACTTAAAAGGCCTGATGATGATGATGAGGTATATAGGTATTTATATTTTCCTCGTATGACTTGCTTGTCAATATAAAACTGAAAGGACGAGCTATATTACTAAAGAGATGTACTAAGAAGTTAGCTAACTATATACAAGGTGATTTTGAACCTCCTAGCTATATTGGAATCTGGGAATCAGAACCCCTAATGGAAAACAGAATTGCAAGAAAAAAAGCTGATTGCAAAAAAAAATGGAAAATGGAATTTTTCGGCCCGTGGATATGAACAACTTTTCTAATTCGACCAATGCTGGGGACCAATGCAAAACTCAATTTATTTGACATTTCCTTACAAATTAACCTCGTGGCAGAACATGAATGGAAATGTCTATTTTTTAGGGCCCAGCATTGGTCCCATAGGAAAAGTTGTTCATATAGACGAGCTGAAGGTCCAAATCGATCAAAATTTCACCGTATATGCATAGCTTTGTCTCGGTCCTGTGCTGATCTCATCCAGGCGGATGGCGGAAGCGAAGAGAGGCCTATGCTCAGCAAAAGGTGGAAGATGAGCTAAGATGACGATGATGATGTGTAGCTTAGAAGACACAATCTCCTACTAAACTTCGTTGACAATAAAGGGCTTTTTTGTACACAGGCTGTTTTTTGCGGCTGTTTTTCTAATAGTTCAAGTCAAGATATCTCGACAATTAACGGGTCGATGAATTTTCTAAAGCATTTTTCTAGATTATGGGAGCCAGCTCCTAAAATATTTGTGCTCAATTTAAATGGGCCTATTATGGGTCAGTCCTACTCGGATGGACTTCAAGTACGGCACCGCAATAGAGGAAACCAAGGCATTAACGGGGTGCAATCAGGCAGGTGCAATAATGTTTCTGTCATTGTCGACAAATATTGATGAAGGCGACTCATGCTTGTAAGGTTTATTATTGTTTACACTCTATTTTAATGTATATAAAGCAACCATGCTAGCCATGCGAGGAATTAATTTATATATTTTTATCGTCATAACGTCTTATAAATCGATGAACGCCGGCTGCACGCACGAAAAAGTGTCACGTTTCGTGTGCAAGCGAGAGCGCGGAACAAGCGATAGAGAGGCACGATCGGCCTAAGCGTTCGGCTTGTCACCACAAGCCGAACGCATCTTTCTCTCGTTCACCGTTATCACGTAAAATTATCGTCCGTATACCGACTTTACAGATAACATTTTTTTTTAAATTTTATGATCGATTTATTTAGCTTAATACATATTTGCTATATTAGAGTTCATAAATTACAATTATTTACTTTTGGTCCATCCTAAACATATACATTAAATCTAAAGTGAATAAATATAATAAACCTAAAGAACATTTAAAAATACGCAAAAAAATCTATATACTATATTAAGAAAAACCATACTGCCAAATTAAAGACGTACAGCGTACGGAAGGCCCAAAAACGTTTGGAAACAACCATTTACATTTAATTCACCAACTAAAAGCATATATGTCACAAAAGGCTATCTTTTGTTATCATCCTTCTTTGCACATACATGTTTCATACTTTCACCACTGTACCACTTTCTACCACTTCAACCATATAAACTTTCTTTGTTTCAAATACAAAAAGAATCAACTTACAATGTAAATAACAATCCGCGTAAACATTTTGTAGTTGTCACGACAAAAACGACACACACGTTCACTTCACAGGTTTTAGAGAGACTGGTCTGAAATGAGACGCACTTGGTATTTACCGAGGTTTGCGTCTGCGCCTTAACCTCGACGTCCACTGGGCGGAGTAAACGCTGCGGTGAAAACGCTCCGTTGAGCCTCCGGTACACAAGTAAAGATTTATCGGCAGAACTCGGTCGCATTATGCCTTGGTTTCCTCGTTTGAAAAGGACAGAATATACGTAAAAGAGAAATCCTTGAATTTTTTCTTTTTTTTTTATTTAATATTCGACGGCAAACGTGCAGACGTGCAACCTGATGGAAAGTGGTATCCGTCGCCCATGGACATCTGCAACACTACAGGAGGTGCTGATGCGTTGCCGACTCTTAAGATACCTGTAAACACGCGTTTAGAAGGACCCCAAGTCTTAACACACAGGGAAAACCTTGGGAGCCCATTCAACAATCCTGCTACGAGGGAAAAAACCACGTGACGCTCTGACATTTTTTGAGACCCAAGTGTCAAGGATGTGGGGATGGACGTTACTCCTGTGGCGAGCGGTGGGGCGGTAGAAAGGTGACGGTGGCACCAATCCAAAAAGTTCTTCAGAACACTTCCCACAGTATAGACGGTAAAGTAAAAGTTAGGTAACTCTTCAAAATACCAGCTACTTGTATTTGTATATGAAAGTCAGTCTTAATAATAGACTTGTGGAAATACCATTATCTAGTAAAAAGCCTCACTGTCATAAATATATTTCTGAACCGGTAAGCACGCCAAGCAGCTAAGAAAACCCGTTTTGACTCAGACCTACACAAAAATTACGCATGATGCTTACCTTCCTATATTAAAAGTAGGTCAGAGTATGTTTTCCCTAAGCTCGTCTTGAAAAACTACTTATTGCCAACAAACGTCATGACGTTATGCTTAGCATACAATAGTAAATCGTGGGATTCGTCAGAAGACATTTCATGCCATGTGACCGAAATGAGGCGTTAAAGTTTCACGCGTGAAATTCTATGTTCGTGTTATTCTTAGAATACCTTCCTCAATGACACGCAAAAAAAAAGAAATTTACCGAATTCTACATTAAATACAATTTGACTCGTTTCATTATCACTACCACTACGTGTAACTGGAACGAGCTACCGTTTTGTGATAGATAACCTAGGCCTAAGACAAAGATATGGTCTAGGATCGAGCGAGCCCACCCATAGAAGAAGTCTATTCACTCTAACTTTAAAAAGATTCAGGTTATATGCGCTCGGAAATACAGACGCAAGCAATGAATTCCAATCCTTAGCTGTGCGCATAATAAAAGAAGAGGAAAAGCGCTTGGTACGAATGTTAGAAATTTTAACCAGGAAAGGATGGTACCCAGCGGTGCGCCTGAACGTCCGATAGAAGAAAGGAGAAGGTGGTATGAATTCGTGCAGTTCTTGAGCACTCTCTCCGAAGAATATTCTGTAAAAGACACAGAGGCTGGCGACTTTGCGTCTATGGCTTCCAAATATTAGATTTTATTAATCAGACGTAAGATTTTTCGAAGAATGAATTAACTTGTATCTTGTAGGTATATTGATTAAAACATTGTGGCACAAGGACTAACAAATACTTTTAAGGTGAGAGCATTAATTTTGAATCCAGAATGCAACTACGGAGACAAGCATAAGATCCTAAGTGTAGTGAGAGATTCTAAAGACGAGCCTGACCTGAGCGAAGGATTCGGTACTCTAAATCCCTCGCGTCACTAGGTCACAATGTATGTTACGCAAAGAATAAAAGTGGTCCCGAGAAAAATGCGTCTTTTTGGGACCTTACTTAACATAATACCTCAATTTACATTACTTAACAAGCTGTACCAACCTCGAAACATTTTGTAGGTTAGTACATTGAAATGTAGGTAAACCACGATGAACAAATAAATATTATGAACAGAGAGCTCGCAGAACTCTCGGCTCTGGCTTGCCTTAGTTAGCCATCCAGAGTCGTGACGTGAGAGCTGTTGCTCCACCGCGAGTAACTTCGGAATAAGCGCAGCACACCTCTCGATACCCCTGAGTAGATAGATAATCGTCCATTAGTTTGAGGGGCCCATATAGTGGCGACAAGCCACCACCTGCCAATTATTGTCAGTTATCATCATAGATATCTAAATTGGTTATTATGCTTATTGCAGGTGTCCTTTACAATAACCCAGCACAAGTCTAGTCCCATTTCAATTCCATAACCCACGAGTTGATCTTTTATAATACAATAGTCCCTCCTCCGGCCAAGATCTGTTCAAGGGCAATACCAATGTATGATAAATAAATAAATATATACGGACAAAATCACACAGATTGAGCTAGCCCCAAGGTAAGTTCGAGACTTGTGTTATGGGATACTAACTCAACGATACTATATTTTATAACAAATACATATATAGATAAACATTCAAGACCCAGGCCAATCTGAAAAAGATCATTTTCCATCTTGACCTGGCCGGGGATCGAACCCGGGCAGTCCGTGTCGCAGACTGGCGTGTTAACCACTGCGCTCATAATGTATAATATACCTACTTACATTGGTATTTCCAGGAATAGGTCCTGGTTCCTGGTAGAAGCCTACATCATCAACTTCCCCAAAGGGACTGTACGTGTCAGATCTATATCTCCACGCAAGCCTTCCAAAAGACCGGGGTAACACCCGTGATTAAAAAGAAGTTTATGATAAGAATATACTTCCAGTTCTTGGGTTATTTTTACCCGACTACGGCAAAGCAAAAAGGAGGGTTAAGATTTTGATCGTTATTCTGTTAAATATGATTTTCGGAATAATATTCGTGTTCATATATTATATACTAGCGGCCTGCCCAGGCTTCGAACAGGTGGTTAATAGGTATTTAAATAGCCTATGTTCATCAGGGATAAGTACAATTCTAAGTGTGAAAAGAATTTTTAAACCGATCTAGTAGTTCCAGAGCATATTCAATGCAAACAATCAATCAAATATTTCCTCTTTATAATATTAGTGTATGTATCAATAAAGTAGACTTAATATTTTCATAGCCGTGTGGTATCCGGCAGAGTAGAATAGGACCAATCCAAGTCTTCCCGTGGATGTCGTAGAAGGCGACTTAGGAAATACAAGCTTCTTCTTCTTTTCGTGTGAACTCGGGCGAATTAAATTTGTGTTGACCAAAACTCTGCCACTGAGACAGCGTTATCAGTGGCATAATTTATAAGCTAAACAAAGCTTTTAAACATCTGTGAGACCTCTCCAACTCCAGCCAGCGTGGAGAGTGTAGGCTAAGTCCTCTGTCTGCTCTGGCCAAGTATGGCACTAGTAGTACAGAGAGGGTCATGCTCCTGCAGTGGAGACTAAGAAGGACCTGATGATGATGATGAATATTTTCATCAGGTACAAAATTTTGAGATCATCAAGCTTTTTGATTAGACGTTGTTCATATCTATGATACATAGACTTATATTTACTATACATATCATACTTAAAATAAAACTGATAATAGTATGTGATTAATGAATAGTTAGCGCCTTTCTAAGTGCTCGCAATAAACATTTAAAATAAAAATAAAATAAAACTATTTATTGCTATATTTTAGGTACCTACCTACAAATTTCACAATTTATAAAATTAGAGAAAGATTTTACAGCGAAATACATTTATTTCAAAGCGTGTCATACAAGGAAAAGTGTGGTTTTCAGAGACAATTGGCGGTCAAGTGGTATGACGTATTAACAGTACATATATACGTTGTATGATTCGTAATTAGTCCTTTTTTCTCTGTTGTTGAAATTGGAGTAAGGCAAAATAGGTAAATATATGTACATACATATTATCTAAAAGTAATGTTTGCCGTAAGTCCTCTCCCGAGGACTTTTTGGTCCATGGGAGAAAATTGCCATACTCAACCCGCTTGGCACGCGGGTTTGTGAATGCAGTTTCTTTGGCTAATTGTTCTTCCGACGCTAGTGCTCATCGGAAGCATTTTTGCGAAGGGAAATGATAGGACTCAGGCAGGGGTATCGAGAGGTGTGCAGAGTGAGCAGCGCTTCTTCCGAACACAACAGTAGAATGTTGCACCAAGCAGAAAGCACTCGAGCTTTTTAAAGCCCTCGCTAACACTCGAGCTCCAAATAAGCACTCGGTGCAATATAAATTACTTAATGCGAGGTGTATAATCTGCTTTTCTTTCAACTACTAGAAAAGTAGGTATGTGAAGTGAAAATTTGTTTTTTAAATTTCCGTATTTTTTTTCTTTATAGCCAGTATTTTTTTAAGCTCATTCAATGTCACTTCACTGGCTACTCTATTCCGTAGGTTCGCCAACCTTTTTTGTGACAAGTGACTCTTATGGTCACGCAATTAAAAAAAAACTAAACAGTGCAGTAAAGGATTTCCATAATATTTTTCTGCTCTAAAGCAGCAAAACTCAGCTTTGTGCTGGATATGTAGTGCAGTTATGATATAATTGCAGCGTAGTTGGAAGAAAAGTACATTTCTCTGTTCTGTGCTCATAACAAAAACTTTTCACAATATTAAACTTTAAAGAGGCACTTATTCCCGTAATCCTAAGTAAGCAACAGGTAAGTAATGCCTTTGTATGAAGCATGGCAAATAAGGAAAATTGTGTACCTACTGAAACATATTGCAGTCAGGTGTCATACATATGATATGACGTCGATGCCGCCCGTGTAGTATGTACGAGTATTGTTCCCGTTATATTTTTTCGTCTATGCCGTCATCGATTCACTATAGGTATAAGCATATGAAGAAGACGTCATTACTAGGTCTATAGAGAATAAGTAGGTAAATAAGAATTCTAGGCAGATTTCTATAAAATGGCTGCTTTCCGACGCGAGCTAAATTACACCGTATCGCTAACTAAATAGAGTTAATATTTTTTTAAATACCTTTGCAGAGTGCATATTCTGTACGTAAGTACTAGTTCTTATAATTTGTCTAGTTTACTGGCAGTGAACCTACTGCCTTATCGATTACTTTTGGAACTATACGCTTGCCAAAGTCTTTACTAGAGCGCGTGCTGCCAGTTGAGACCCGCCCCGACCTTTCTTCGGCTCCAAATAGCCAGAGAAATCCTACCTCGTCGCCACCGGAATAGAGTGCGTAGAGTAGTATAAGCTCCGACTACTGGTGACCGCCCGGCGGTCCCAGGTGACTTGCACCCGGGATAGGCCCTTCTGGCATAAGGCAAAAGATGAGGGTTGTTACTCTCCAAAGGCTTTTGCCATTGATTCTCAGATCGGCCCATCAGGCTTGCATGCACGCATACGCGGCCCATCAGGCAATATGAGAGTTTGCTGTCTCTGCAAGCCTTGCGCACACAAGCAAAGCCCAAAGCCGAGGTCCGTCCCTTCTGTGGGCCCTTTGGTGATGTCTATAAAGGTTGAGGGCACTCTGCCCTCCTCTTAAACTCCCGGTGAAGTAGCTCACTGGGAGCTAGCTACTTAGTCCTTCCAAAAAAAAAGCCCGTTGAGATGTCCATTCATATAAGTAGGTACAATTATAGTATATATATGCTAATCATGACTGATTTAAATTTATACATTCCATAAATATGAATAGGTAAATCAATGCTACTATGGACATATTATGTAATGATGAGGTAAAACAGGTGTTTATGCTGTTACATCACTGTTATTAAGTATATACAAAATAGGTGTTTCTAACTGGGTAGTTAAAAACACCTATTTTGTAAACACTTACTCATCATCATCATTTCGAGTAGGTGCCACGGTCAATCGAATCTTCAGGCTAAGACTCAAAGGCCACTGTTAGACAATTCATCACTTACCAGAGCTTTAGAAGGCATTTAATCATAAAAAAAATATGTACAGTCGGGGACAGATAAATCTGACCTCCCTAAAATTTAAAATCTGTTTCTAGAGAGGTCAGTTTTATATGCTCCTGACTGTACAACTGTAAGTAATGACACAGTTGGAATATTTTTATAATCACTTAATACATAAGCACTTAATATAATTCAGGAAAAATTTATATCTAGACACACATATAAAGTTTCACCTCAAAAATATTAGGTAAGTACATATTCTCGACAAATAGTGCCTTCACAAGAAAACACAAGCAAAACCTAACGTCGGTATTTACCTATGTTGGTGTCTGAAAATTTATAAATTAAAAATATATTGTTATACGTCGATAGTACCCACCCATAGATATAAGAATACTGTAATAATACCTATCTATACTTAATATTATAAAGCTGAAGAGTTGTTGTATGTGTTTGTTTGTTTGTTTGAACGCGCTAATCTCAGGAACTACTGGTTCAAATTGGAAAATTCTTTTTGTGTTGGATAGTCCATTTATTGAGGAAGGCTTTAGGCTATAAAACATCACGCTGCGACTAATAGGAGCGAAGCATCAATAAAAAATGTTTTTTAAACGGGGAAAAATTATTCATCTACGCTAATTAATCATAATAACAGAAATTGCCGCGGACGAAGTCGCGGGCAACAGCTAGTACATATATTAAGGAAACTTGTATGATCCATGCAGATAATAGCAACAGATAAACATCTTTTGCATGGGATCAAATACTTTCTGAACTAAATGTCTGCTGAACAGAGAGTTTGCTGCAGCTTTTGTACAGGAAATCTGAATTTCGAGTTCCCAACGTTGATCCCATTGGAAAAGTTGTTCATATTGATGGGCCGACTAGCCCCTAGGCACGTAGGGACCAATATTGGACTAAGTTTCTTTTGACGTATTCTTCTCAGCAGTGGTCGTTCCGAAACGCTAGTAGTTTATCGATTTTGCAAATATTAAAAATAATAATATGACGTTCAAAAAGAGATACATAATATCCAGATTTTAATAAAATTTTATTTCATTTTATTTCATTCCCTTCAAGCATCCAGAGATGTATTTGAACTTAGTATGTAAACGGTCTAGGTCAGGGGTGTCATCCATAAGGCCGGTGGTAGCAGGCAAGTCATCAGATACGCGCGCCCGGCCTCCCGAGCTCCTACTTGCTTTTCCCCCATTCATCCGAGTGACTAGTATTCGAATACCTTCATTCCCCTCCTAGATCCAACAAATTTCTATCCTTGACCAACTTAAGAATGCTTCTGACGGGCAGCAACGTCGGAAGCACAAGAAACTAAAGAAACTACGCTGACCAACCCGCCTGCCAAAAGTGGTGTGAGGGCTCGACCGTCCCGACGCTCTAGCCGAGTTCCCACATATAAGGATGTTAGGGAGAGCACAAGACGACACACAGAAACAGAGAATAACTTTATTCAAACTTCGCTTTACAACTTCGATAAATTAATAACAGAGACTTATGCTCTAAGATATGGTAGTAGACTCAAAGATGTTAACAGATTGAAAGGTGGTAGCAGACTGAAGAATGAGTGATGAGAGAGAGAGAAAGTAATCTAAAAATGAAATGGAATGGAATGAAATATGGATTAAAAATGAAATTTGAATTAAAATAAGGAATGAAAAATGGACAGGATGAGAGAAATGAGGTTGGATGAGATGCAGCATGCAGGTGGCATGCTGCAACGTTACAGTGGTGAATATGGCACTATCCTCCTTTATAACGAAGAATCCTTGGGAGAGGCCATTGTGGGCAATTGACAAAATTATGGCTGAAATGATGATGATGATGATGTAAGGAGTCAATACAAGCCAAACATCATACAATAACCTTTAATAGTACTTACCTAATTCGATTTACAAGAACAAAAACACATACACATGCGAGAAAACGATTTAAAAGGTAATGACACACTTTTAACATTTGCCTCAGAAAAATAAAAAATGTGTGGAAATTGTTATTACGTGATGGTCTTGGCCTTCGGCTGGTCAACAGGCTATGCTCAAAGAACATTAAACTATAATACTGGGTTAAGTACAGACAGCAACAAAAAAATAGAAGTCTTCATTTAATTTACCTGATGATATAAGGACACGTTGCGGAATGAGCGAATATCGGCAATTGTTAAAAACTAGATTTATTAATCAAATATAATATTAATATTGCACTAAATATTCACAATCAGATTTTTGTCTTTTAAAAAACAAAACCGTTTTTTATAAAAGTACCAGCGCTGAATTTTTTCACAAATTGGCATGTTAATAATTGAAAAAATTAAATTTCTTTCTAATATTTACCCTTGACAGACGTCAGAACTAGGGCCGAGGTTAAGGCATAGGATCAAGCAATCTGCTGTTTCTATAGTCTTAATACTTCTATGGATTTCCCAGATTCTTGACATTTAAAATTTGAATTAAATTTAAAAACTGAAATGTCAAATATCTGGGAAACCATCACTGTTTGGATGAGGTAAGACGGGGTAAAATATTTGTTGTGATCACACAGATATATGATAATCTAAGCAGATACAACATATGAGATTATTGGCGTACCAAAATCTCATTTTAACATACATTACAAGGTTTTTTAGGGTTTCGTACCTAAAGGGTAAAAATGGGACTCTATTCATATATGGCTCCGCTATCCATCTGTCTGTCTGTCCGTTTGTCACTAGGCTGTATCTCCTGAACCGTGATAGTTAGGCAGTTGAAATATTCACAGATGATGTATTTCTGTTGCCGCTATAATAACAAATACTATAAACAGAATAAAATAAATATTTGAAGGGGGCTCCCATACAACAGTCATGACATTTTTGCCGTTTTTATAGATAATGGTACGGAAACCTTTGTGTGCGAGTCCGGCTCGCACTTGTCCGGTTTTTTTGTATTTTTAACACGTAACAAATGTATTAAATAATGCCAATACCTATTATATTTGCGCTTATTTTTAACACAATCGCAAAATTTATTTTCTTCATGCATATATATATGTATTTTACTTACCGATAAAATGATTTTTGATAGTTGAGAGCCGGAGCACAATATTTCCCACGTTTTTATAGTTTGTCTCGTGATTAGACACCACAACTCAAATAACACTATTAAAATATTTATTTGTACGGCTGAGCTATGCGCTATGCATCATAAAATAAAAAAATACATTGTATTGTAAAATATTTACTTTTTAAGTTTAAATTTTAAAAAAATAGTTTAAAATAACTTTGAAAGTATGTAGGTCCATCTTCACTACATTACATAGTATAAAACAAAGTCGCTGTCGCTGTCTGTCCGTCTCTATGTATGCTTAAATCTTTAAAACCACGCGACGGATTTTGAAGCGATTTTTTTAAATAGATAAAGTGATTCAAGAGGAAGCTTTATGTGTATAATACATGCATAATATTGTAGAGAGTTAACCTTCCTTTATATGCTAGCTGTACAAATACATTACTTGCAAATTGTCGCCATACTATATTGGCATTGAACCAATATGAACAACTTTTTTTAACACGCATAGGATCAGGCTTAACCTGAATTCCTCCTTTTTACGCAGGTATCTATGTTCCTCAGTAGTTAAAAATAATAAGTACAGTTAAAAAATAAACTGACTACAAATTTGCTATTAGACTAAACCCATTTTGATGAAACTTGCACTGTACCCTAAATTGTACTAGCACCACAACACACCACACCACACAACACCATACCAACCCATACTGCCCTACACTCACTGTTCATTTTCATGTTTAGTTGAGTTTAGTATTTAAAATCATCTTCACTAGACTTCAACAGACTGGGTATCCACGACACAGGTAATCCTAGTGTGGAGCCCAGAGATTTCCTGTAACCAATATTTGTAAAAATGAATATTTCAATAAAGATATTATATTAGGTTTACCTAGTGAACCTAAAAAAAATATCCGACTTATTGAAAGACAAACATACATATATATATTTATTTTATTTAACTAGACTTTTAGATTAATATTATTAAGAGGAAAGTTTTTTTTTTCTAAACTACTGGACCGAATGATTTTTTTTAACCAATAAAAGCACCATTATTAGCAAGAAACATGTACGAACATGAAAATCTGTATAAAATTGGGGATACATGTTTAAAATTTAAAAGCTAGATAGGTAGAGTAACATATACAAAAACTATGCAATAGGCTAGTTTCCTGGGTCGTAATAATAACATAACAATTAGTCCGTTAATTAGATAATCAAAAAATATTGGACACGTATTTTTTCTTTTGTCAAATAAACAAAATAATAAAGATCGGATCGAACGGAGCGCGTCAAAGTTCAGGAGAGGGGGCTCGTGACGTCAAAGTTTGCTAAAAATTGTAGCAAACTATGACGTCACACGGAACTTCAAAGGGCTATATCTTTATCATTTTTTGTTTAATCGACAAAAGAAAAATACGTGTCCAATATTTTTTGAACATCTAACTGACGGACTAATTATATTTTTTTAGGAAACTAGCCTATTCTGACAATATGACATGATGTGATGATTTTGATGACGGGATCGGAATCCCTTTGATTTCCGCAAGAAAAAAGGGAATATATAAAAAAATCATTTAAATTTCGCATAAAAATCTGACCAGCTGATCAGTGAATTTGTTTGTTTATTATGATAGCATTATGTAATACCTCTCCAACCCGTCTGGCCAGCGTGGTGAGTGTAGGCCAAGTCCTCTGGCTGCTCTGGCCAAGTATGGCCCTAGTAGTACAGAGAGGGTCGTGCTCCTGTAGTGGAGACTAAAAAGGACCTGATGATGATGATGATGATGTAATATGATTTGGCGAAATTTTTTACGGCCGGCGGCCTACCTAACTTCAACCTCCTTGAATAGCTCCAGAATATGTGAAAATGAGACACAAGTACCTAGACATTTGCCCGCACCATGAATCGAACCTAGTACCACTCGTGTCGGAAGCTGACATGTTATTTACTATGCCACGAAGGCCATACAATTATATATAGAGGTAAACAAAAATAATCGCGCCCGTATAACTGGTCTGGGAAAAAATATAAAAACATAGAATGTTCCAGCTACTTCTCTTCCCGCGGATCATAAAAGCCGATCGAGGGAATGGGCGTAAATCTGAAAAATCATGTAAGTAGGCGATGCGGCCAGCATTCCATCACTATTTTTTTTTTTTTTCTGTTTTCCACCTACACGACTAACATGCTAAACGTGGCGTTTAAGGCATATAGAGACCTAGGGTCTGTCTACCTCGCAAGGGATAAAGACATAATAGTATGTATATAAAAATCCGACTTCAACCAGACTACTAAACCGATTTTGATGAAATTTTAATAGGACCAATAGGAGGACTCTTTCAAATCGGTTCTTTTATAAACATTAAAAAATAAGAACCTCCTCCTTTTTTGAAGTCGGTTAAACAGATCGACAATAATGTTGTTACTTTAAACGTACCTATAGGTAGATAAACTTTAGGTAAATTACGACGTAAATAGTAACTTTTCCGGTAGAGAAGCGACATTCATTATAATCATTATCGATGGAAAAATTGACATAATTTGAACTTCGAACTTGGAAAGTGAATGGGTGCAAGCAAGTGACACGAAAAATCGAACAGCTGTCCTTTTAAAGCTAGCCAGATAACTAAGGCCCTCCCCTCTACAGAGGCTGAGGAGATATTCGACGAGACAATAAAAGACGCAGAGTTCTGATTACATTGGTTCTGTGACGCATCCACTACTGCGTCGGTATCGCCGGTCAGTTGTCACAGAGCCGCTTAAACAGGTGGTCGTTCTATCGATATCGAAGTATCGATAAAATCGCGGCTACGTCATAGGAAAAAGCAAATAAATCGTGTGAATTCGACATGTAAGTTATTAAATGCGTTGTGGTCGAAAGTGAAACATGTGTAAAATTTATTCAAGAAAATAAGTTATGGCCTGGATATTTCAATGTCTCGTGTGGGTCTCTTTGGTGAGTATTTACATTTTTTTTATTGATTGTATTCTGTTGAAAGTAAAAGTGGTGTTCGCTTTCTATGACTGTCGTGATTTTTAGAGTTACGTGGCTAATTAAATGCGGTTTAGAGATCATTACTACTTGGGTACTGTATACATAAAGTGTACGGCAATTCAAAATACACAAAATTTATCGATACAATATTTTTTTGTTATGGCAACAAACTCATCGCATCCTTTACAAAAATATATCGCCTTTTTATATACTTTGCTTCACTACGTTTTATTTGGAACATATATTTTTATATGACTGTCCGAGAAAGGGTAAATTAATTTATTTATTTAAACTTTATTGCACAATTAATTTAACAATATTCAAGTACTTGGAATTAGGAGCAATTAGGAAATAAAAAAGCATTTCGAATACAAAATAAAAAACTTATAAAAATAGGGATTTTTAACTAAAAAAGGGGAAAATAGACTACGATTCAGTTCAAACTCACGCAACCGAAGTGAACAGCTAGAATGCAATATGCATAGACTTAAAATTAACATGGTATAATCATTACTACATTTCATAAACATATTTATTAACAAATGTAAACATTTACTTATAGGTGTATACACATATATATTATATAAATAATGTGATGTTCCTAGACTTTACATGATGTATCAATGCTAAAACGGATTAATATACATGGCGTATCATTAGGTCACATGGGGTATCGTTATGTTCTTATATCATTCCGAGTAACACGGGCGAAACCCATTTTGCAAGGCAGTATCTTTTAGTACTCAATTGAAAAAAACTTGTTTTTCAATCAGGTTTGGTACTACTGTGAAAGTTATTCAAATTAATGAGTACATTGCCCCTGACTGCTTTGTATACGAGTAACCTTGCTAATTAACACAATATAAATCGATATCACTCTCGAGTACTTTTAAACTGATCTACCTACCTACTCGATCGATAATACCAGTAATAAACAACCAGTCAACCGGCTTTTATGTCCCACAAATGGACCTTTAGTTTGTTTTGATGGCTTATTAACCTTCGGAGCAAAGGCATTTGTACTATGTATTCTGCCGCGTGTGGTTAGAGCTATTTTTAACTTATCGAGGACAAATATTACTAAATTATTAAAGTGGTAAGATAACTGATGACAGAACGACTTGACTGAACGAAATGTAACTAATGTTATAATCAGGGTTCCGTACCTCAAAACAAAAAAACGGAACCCTTATAGGATTTCTTTATTGTCCGTCTGTCTGTTAAGACCCTTTTTCTCAGTAACGCGTATCAAGCTGTAAGTCATATAAAATACTCAGGTCTACTGTCCCTTGGAGCTGTGACCATTTCAAACTTATAAGCCAACGCAATCAAAAGATTTATAAAACATGAATTTATTCCGCAAATTTTCGACATTCGCAAGGGTATCAAAATCTACAGGGTACTTCCCGTGAACTTAAAATCTTGAAATTTGGTACGAAGCAACGTCTTATAAAGAAAAAATTGCGAAAAGCATAAATTTTTTCCATCCCATCATCCTATAATAAAAATATTTTTAATAATTTTAAGCTTGTTACAGTTAATAGTACGGAACCCTTCTTGCGCGAGTCCGACTCGCACTTGGCCGGTTTTTTTGTGTTCCTACACTGCAGGGCCAATATATACAAAAGTATACTATAAAGTTTTATCGTTGTCTTCAGTTATATTTATACTTATAAATAAGTATATAGTGAAGTGACATATCACACAAATTGAACTATCCCCACAGTAAGTTGTGAACTTGTGTTGTAGGATACCAACACAACGATACTATATTTTATAACAGATACTTGCATAAATAAACACATCCAAGAGCCAGGTCAATCTGAAAAAGATCGTTTTCCATCATGACCTGACCGGGGTTGAACCCGGGCACCCTCGTGTCGCAGGCTGGCGTGTTTAACACTGCGCCACGGAGCACGCCTAATGTATACTTGTTGTCCTTTACTTGTCATATGAACAGCCAGCGATATAAACACTTATAAGTTAAGGTGTAACTATATAGGTATAGGTGTAGGTCTATAAGTTATTTACTGTGTTGGGTATTCAAGTCTTTTAAACAATAACATATTAATTTAAGTCTTTACGAAAGTATCGTAATGCAGTTATCATAATTACTTAAAAAATAAAAATGGTTGTAACTGTAAAGTCTGTTTTCGGACCATGCTTGTACGTATATACATATACATAACGGTGGAAGAGAGATAGATGCGGCACATGCCGAACGCTTAGGGCGATCATGCCTCTATATCGCTGGTTCCGCGCTCTCGCTTGCACATAAAACGTGACACTTTTTCGTGCGTACAGCCGGCGTTCATCGATTTATAAAACGTTATCACATCAAAATCATACCTGTATATAAAATCAAATCTGTTCTAATATATAATATAATATATATACAGACAAATCACACAGATTGAGCTAGCCCCAAAGTAAGTTCGAGACTTGTGTTATGGGATACTAACTCAACGATACTATATTTTATAACAAATACATATATAGATACACATCCAAGACCCAGGCCAATCTGAAAAAGATTCTTTTCCATCTTGACCTGGCCGGGGATCGAACCCGGTCACTCCGTGTCGCAGGCTGGCATGTTGACCGCTGCGCCACGGAGCTAGTCAAAAATCAATCTCAAGAAAAATCAAGTTCATCGATTTATAAAATGTTATCACATCAAAATCATACCTGTATATGAAATCAAATCTGTTCTATCATCAAACTATTGTTTTACTTTAGATACTTATCACTATAATAACGCACTTCTAATGAATAATTAATGAATGAATAAATTATTTATTAATAACTGCATGATATCGGAACCACAATAAATCGCACTTTGTTCATTGAATACTAAGACCGATCGCACTACCTCCGTGGTCCAGTGGTTAATGCATTTGCCTGTAGACCCCTGGTCGTGTATATTATATACTTTGTTAAGTTGTGGTTCCAGTTTGGTTAGGACATTGCAGGCTTGGATCACCTGATTGTCTGATAATAAAGATGATTCCGTGCTTCGAAAGGCACGTTAAGCCGTTGGTCCCGGCTGCCATCTAGTAGTCGTTAAAGGAACCACGTCAGAGGCCGAGAGGCGGTTCTGAAGACCTCTCACATCAGGGTGTGATTGGTCGATTGACCATGACACCTACACGAAATGATGATGATGATGACCGATCGCAGCGACTGTTTTGATTATGTACCAGCATTGCATCTACTGAAATCTCCCAGACCATTTTTCCTTATCATAGAGAGCCCTCTACAGCCTATCAGGGTGACTGGACGACAAGTCTCCGACGAAAAAGTGGTCCGAGATATGGGTCAACCTTCAAAGGGTGAACAAATACCTCGAATTTGAATCAAATTTGCCACAGAACACAGAAAGCGAGGCCGCGAAGAGGCCTCGAGCATAACGTAGACGGGACGGGGTATCCATAGGGATAGCATTTTTTTTTTTACATGTGGAAAATGCATTATGCATACTGATCTGCTACGGGGAACAGTTATTTTTTTTTTTTATTTTTATTTTATTTTATTTATAAAGAAGACCAACAGCAATCTATTTAACAATAGGCAATAATCTTAGAATCTAGGAAGCCAATTACAGGTCCTCACATATAGAAACTGAGTAAGTTAAAAATAAGGTTGAACATAACATACACGCTACTTTCGGATGGAATGAAATGATAACAAGAATAGAACAGATAGAATCAGTAGATGATAGTAACTACTAGTAGATTATAAGTGATTTATAACTATAAATAAGCCTAAGTAAAAAATTAAAAAAAGTTATGCGGGACTCACACCCACTAAAAACCACATGATTGCTCTCTTCACGCCATATTACCGGAATGGCACGGTGGAGCTACCACCACTCCATCCACCAATCCATAGGGATAGCCTACGATTTACGAAAAAGAGCCACAATTCCTCGCGATAGGCATTGTGGCTCTTTTGACAGCCAGGGGTGTCATGCTTAATTGCCAGTCCCGTGATTGCACGTATGGCATCGGGTACACGCGCCCGGCCTCCCCGAGCTGTTACTTTCTTATCCCCAATCCTTCCTAAATCCCAAATACCTATTCCCGTTCCCTTAGCTCAATAAATTCCTTCCCTTCCTACGCTTAAAAGTGGTTTCGATGGGCAGCAGCGTCGGAACCGATATAAGCCAAATTAACTGCGCTCACCAACCCGTTTGCCAAGCGTGGTGAGTATGGCAACCCCCCATGAATAGAAACAATACACCAAGGCCCCCAGTCCCCGGCGGCCCCGCTATTCCTGACTCCGGTAGCGGTCACGGTAACGGCGGGGCAGGGGGTGCGAAAAATCTCCGGAAGAGATCTGGCTACCCTAACAGAGACTGGCCCTGATGAGACACAATATTCGCACAATGAGGCTTGACGAGAAGGTCGAGGAAGTGGAAGAGGAGATGAGTAGGTTGAATGGATTGGCAGCCTTCACTTCTTCACCTTTTGATCCTTAATGGCTTTTAATGCATTAAAAGCCATTCGCAAATAATAATAATTGCAACTACTGAAGTTTTTAGGTTTCTGTACGACCAAGTGACGAAACGGAACCCTTACCCCCACGTTGGACACCAATGTGGGACCTCGACCGTCCTGGCGCTCTAGTCGAGTTCCCACATATAAGAAATTAGTGGAGAACAAAGACGCGACACAACAAACAAGAAGATTAATTTTATTTGTCACAACTTATATAAATATATTAACTTTTACTTATCAGATCAGAGACCGATCAAGTAAACAGTCCAAGAGGTGGAATGAGCGATGACCGAGAGAGAAAAAAATCAAAAAATGGAATGGAATGAAATTTGAAATAAAATGAGGAATGAAAAGTGGACAGGTTGAGAAAGAAATGAGGTTGGAATAGATGCAGCATGCAGGTGGCATGCAGCAACGTTACACATGATCACTTATTTGTTAAGAGGATTTAAAATTTTAGAATTTATTATACCGTACCGAAACCAAAGATCCTGAAAATTTTAGACAAATATATAAAATATGTTTTATCTTATATGTCATCATCATCATCAGGTCTTTTTACTACCGGACTCTCTGTACTACCGGAGCCAAACTTGGCCAGAGCAGACAGAGGATTTGGCCTCTATGATAGGAAAACCTAAACGAAAACTTTTTCATCCTTTTAGAATATGCAGTTTTAAACTTATCCAGCAAAATAGACGAAAATGTACTATTCCCTCAGCGTGTCTCCAAAACCATTGTCCTGAAAATTTTATACAAATATTTAAAATAGACTTTTACTTCTATATAAAAGAAATGTATAGTTTAATTATTGTGGGTATAATTGTAGAAATTTACATTCATCATACAGAACCCTCAACCGCGAGTTCGACTCGCCGTAAAAACCGTCCAAATGGTTTTTAACCTACTTAAAAAAGAGGAGGTTACCAATTGGCTATATTTTTCTGCTACCCCATAACTCCGTCACTTATTAACGGATTATTTTTAATCGGTTTGAAAAGTTACGCTTTCAAAATGGTTCTAGTAGAATTTCATCGAAATCGGCTCAGTAGTTTAATTACAGTCAGTTTTTTTTATATGAAAGATGATTTAGGGGACGGCTTAGCGAGGACACGCATCATTATGACAATGTACCTACATTCGATGATAGTTTCATTCTGCATGTAAATTACAGTTACAAATATATTAACTTCTTGACCTGTTTTGTTATATTTTACGATAGCCGATAACATGAACAGAATTCTTTTAACATTATAAATACTTAGGTAGATATAAAAATAGTTATTCATAAACTTAGCGATAACATAACTTGCAATCATTTGTTATGAGTAGTTTATACTCGCAAATTTAATAATTTACATATTCGTAAATATTTTTTTGTAAATTTTATATTTTATATACAAAGTGAAAATAATCAAAATCTCCTATTTTTAACCGACTTAAAAAAAGGAGGTTATCAATTAGGTTGTAATTTTTATATATTTTTTTTGTTTGCTATTTCAGAACTCCGTCTCGTTTATGACAGAACGGATTTTAAAAAATCTTCTTTTGGGCATTAATGAAATGAAAAAAAAAATATTCTAGATTTTTTTAATGTCTTAATATTATTATTTTTTCTATATTTCTTTGTTTGGGTTTGCTTTCAAGTTGATCCAATTTAAATTTCTTCACAATCGGTGCAGTAGTTTGAAATCGGTTTTGTATATAAAAGATTAAGAGCCCGACATATGCCAGGCGGCGGCGTGGCGATACAAACGCGGATGGTCTCTAAACGCGTTGTCTACTTTGGATATTTTTGTTTTTTCGGAATATTCAAGGGTTATTCGAAAAAGAAAAACATATGATGGCTGCCTTATCTGTAATGCAATAATAATCAAAAGTTTCAAGGTTAATTTTAATGTATTTGGTGAATAATGCTATATACCGAGTAAATTAGACGTGATTTGGAGGCAACTTTACAATTTTTTTCTATCGAGAAAATTTAACGCAATCGTGTTTTTGAGTCATATAGTTACCAGAGTTAGTCCTGAACTTTGCTGCATTTTTATTTCAACTTGAGTATTTAATTATTATTGATATAACAGTCAATCATGCAAAGCAGTGTGAGGTAGTACGGGCCCTTAAGCTGAGCTGATTAGAATCCCGAATTATGCCAGTATTAGGCAGTCTTTTGTCTGGCTGACTGCTTGGCGTCAATCCTCCTTGCTTAGGTAGTACCAGAAAACAGCAGGTCTACTCCCAATTTATTTTCTTTTAGTTACTTCATTAATCAATACGGTTTACAAATCTTACGTAACAGTCAGTGATACGAAAACCCCAATGGTTTTTTTAAAGTGACGACATTATCTAACATAATCTTTAATATAAAAAAAACAACTTCATTCAAACTACTGAACCGATTGTGATGAAATTTAAATGGAACCAAAATTAAAGCATACCCTTTCAAAAAAAAAGAATTTTCAAAATCGGTTCTAATATAAAGGAGTTCTAAAGTAACAAACATTAAAAAAAAAGCAACCGACTGGATAACCAAAAAATAATAATTATTCCGGGTTCTACCCACTTCGACATTAAATTCCACTTTCAACCCATTACTAGTAGCAAAAAAGTAAAACTAATTTTAGTCTGTTAAAAAGTGAGTAGGCCGGCAGAAGCTGTTAATTAAGTACTAATTAAGTACTCTCGCACAGGTAATTGTCAGGCCAGGATACAAAAATGACATACGCTCTCATCAAGTTAAGTCGCGAACTAAAACCAGTTTTAAGTAGAAGTAGATATAAATAAACCCTGAGACTACGAAAAAACCAAACACATTGTTTTTAATTTGACACTCTTGGGAAAGTGAAAAAAAGTAAAAAAAAGTTTAGTTTCCAAGTGACACTCTGGGGGAAGTGTTATTAGCACAGACTTATAAAAATGGCTTTAAACAGATCTAACGTACATACACAGTATCACGTCTTTTCCCATTGTTGGGTAGACAGAGTCCAGATCTTTAAGACCTAAAAGCGACGTTTAGCATGGTGGTGGTGGGCGTTAGTTGTAAATTGAATTAAAATAGTGATGGGTTGCTAGCCGCATCGCCTACATATATATTTCGTCAGATTTGCCCATTCAGAGAACATAGAATCATCTGGTACATTCTACGTTTTTTTCTTTTCTCCCAAACCAGCATGGAAGATCTAACATATTTTTTTATTTTTATTTAAACTAATATACCATTTACAATACCGATGTCAATTTTCAGAAATAAATAGGTATGTTATCATAGTGTCATTTTAGTAAACCACTAACCAAGAAACAAATGGTTTTAAAAACATTGAAATATTGTGCCTCCGGTTGGCATCATACCAAAGAGAATAAGTATAATTTGAATTGTATTTTTGACACGTACCAATTAATCCTTTTGATCATCATCATTTCGAGTAGGTGTCACGGTCAATCGACCATGCACACCCTGGTGTCAGAGTTCTTCGGAACCGCCTCTCGGCCTCTGACGTGGTTCCTTTAACGACTACCAGATGGCAGCCGGGACCACCGGCTTAACGTGCCTTCCGAAGCACGGAATCATCTTTATTATCATACAATCAGGTGATTCAAATCCTTTTGATGTAAATGATGAATGACATGAAGATTCTGATACGCCTTAAATCTCATGTATTGTATGTATTTGCTTACTTATCATACTGCCGTGCAGACCCTAAAATGCAGTAATAGGATTTTTAAGAGATTTTAGTTGAATACTGAACCTTATAGAGTACGTTATAAGGAGCATTGTGATTGAACCGATTTTTTAATACGATGATTTTTAAGACATAAAAATCAAGTTTAAGATTGCAGTAACTCAAAATCGCATGCCTGAATACACTATTAAACTAACTAACATACAGTAAGAGCATTTACGTATACGGGTCTCCATGACTTTACCAAGTTAAACGCAGTAAATATCGTTACTGCCTTTAATTTCTACCTTATTAAATATGATTGCATGTATATTAAAATGCAGTAATATTTTTTTGTATGATAAACATTATTACTGCATTAATGTTTATTATAATAATTACTAATTAAAGTGCAGCAAAGCACTTGAATACGGTATCTTATTTAGTATTCATAAAGGGGTTTCTGAAATTAAAACTAACTAACTTGCAGCATAATCAAAATACTGCTTTTTAGTTCTATTGTGCAATATTTTTGAACGCGAGTGTTAATGTTTAAAATGCAGTATATTTATTATTTACTGCAGTAAAGTAAATTAAATAGTAGACTAATCCAAATTTCCAAAATAGCTTAAAGATAATTTAAACGCAGTAATAATCACTATTACTGCATTTCAATTGGTAACGTAAGCAATAAGACTGTTTTTACTCTAAACTAAACCTTATTTACTGCGTCTTGTCCTCAGAAGAATAATATACATAGAAGCCGCATAAAAATAGAAACTGAAAACAGAAAGTTGACACTGTATTTTTCTTATGAGCTTTCGCTTATGACAGAATGAGACAAAAACTTCAGTCAGTTTCTATTATTTTCATGGTTGTCCCGACTTGAAATGTCAATGGACTCCATTGGACTCCAATTAAATCCGACTAAATTCAAAATAACTTATTACAGTTCAACGTCTGTAATATTAGCATCTTGCCGATTTGATCGGGTTATATATCGACAAAAACATTGCGGCGGAATTGTGATGTCTGCAAATTAAATATAGGATTGTGCTAAAATTCTCACGGAAAAAAGTATTAACCGGTGTTGGGTTGGTGCGTTATCAAATGACCATTATACTAAACAATGTCTTGTGCAATGGAGCGATGTAAATCCCATTCAGGACGAACAGAAATAAATTCTGTAAAACATAATTTTCTTCGGTAAGTTTTTCAGTTAAAAGTGCATAATTAAAACCCAAAATACCTCAAAATACAACAATAATATTGTCAATTATATAACGTATTGTATAAATGACAACTTTTATAGGTATTTTGCTTAAAATTATCGTTTTTTCCTTATTTCAAATTAGGTTAGTTTTTTTTGCTAGTGATGTGGTAAAATCACGTATCTACGAGTATATCGATATTTTTTATGACGGTCTTGCTATCAGGGATATTTTTGTTAGTGTTGAGCCATGCAATAGTAATGTAACAAATTGAACCATCATGGTAATTAAACAACCTGCAAAGTGTGAGTCGGACTCTCGCACGAAGGGTTCCGTACCATCCTTACATATAATATTATAAATGTGAAAGTGAGTTTGTTTGTTACGCTTCCACGCCGTAACTTCTGAACCGATCATCATGAAATTTTGCATCATCATCATCACCATTGCACGATCTCTGGAGTACGGAAAAGAACATAGATATAAATTACATCTCAGAATAAGGTACTGTTATCGGGGATAGACATTAACGCGAGCGGAGCCGTGGGCGTAAGCTATAAAAACGCCCGAAATTTTTGTTTGTAATATTTCAACTGTCTCACTATCACGGTTCATGAGATACAGCCTGGTGACAGACAGATGGATATCGGAGTCATATTAGTAGGGTCCTGTTTTTATCCTTTGGGTACGGAACCCTAAAAAGAATCGATTTTTACTAATATGAAGAAAATTATTGTTGAAATTTTATTGCAGCTCCCTGAAGTAAAAGGATAAAAAGGTGTGGATCCGAGGAACTTTCAAGCGACATATTGGACATAAAATGTCATACATACTCGAATTTGTTCAAAATATTTTACTGCCGTGCCGATACATTAATTTCGAATATAAAATTAAATGGAAGCGATTGAAACACGATGCTTTACCTACATTTATATTTGCCGAATTATAAATCAATGGTAATAAGAAAGTTTACGGAAACGGTTTTATTATTTATATTTAAAATTATGAAAAACATTTTATTTTGGACAGTAATGAAAGTGGGTAAAGTAATCTCTTGTTTTTCTTCACCTCTTGTTTTTCTATTACCAACACTGTGAATTTTTCACAAATAACACACTGGCACTTTTTTACCCTAGTGTAAAAGTTTTATAAAATAAAAAATATCACTTCGAATTATGTGTTTCTCTTTACCTACCTGATTATGTTTCCTTTACTGACTGTTCCTCAAAGCTAGCTGGGAAAAGCTTTAGATGGTTTTGGAATATGCTGAATGGCCCATTGATCAAGTGAAAAATATATCTGACCTTATATTACCTTTTGATACATGAGCGCCCCATTGCAATTTAGAGTCTATTGTGATTCCTAAGAAGGTGGTATCATTTACAAAGTCTATTTTACCTTCAACTAGTATGTCAACGTTGGACTGCCTCACATTGGGGACTGTAAATCGAATGCATTGGGTTTTTTGCGCATTCATAGGTAAGGTAGGTAAGTAGGCACTGTTTGAATTTCGAAATAATCGAAAATATGATTGACATCATATTAGGTATTCTGCCGTTCGACCAATACTGGGTAAGGCCTAATGACCAGCAGTAGACAGTAGACGCGCGGTGGGTAATGTATGGATTTTTTTTTTACCTATTTATCAGATGAAGCCAAGCGACGCCATGCGATTAGGAGTTATTTAGGTGTATCTTGACGTAACTTTTAAAGTAAAAGCCTCTTTAGCGGCTTTGTGCACTTTTTGGGATGGGTAAAATAGAAAACTCGCGTCAGGACACGTGAATTGATCGAAAATTCGTAAGAAGGACACGGACCTGAGTATGCCGCAAAGGCGAGTTTTCACTTCTGCCGGCACTCCTGGAGTGCAACTAGTTGTTTTTTTTTATGAATCGTACTCATTTAACGAATCGATACAATCAGAGTAGAGTACATTTATGACTTTCTTAGGACGAAACATTTAGTCGATAAATATATTTCATCGATATAGTACAACCCTGATCACATCAGTACCCCAGGACAACCTGCACATTTACGCAAATGGCATTGTATATGCATCTCTTTCTGATGCTTTAACAATGCCATAAGTAAAAACAGTGTAGAATATTGTATTTTGTTGTTATTTTAACACGGTTTCTATGCTTTAGTTATTGTTCTGAGGTCTTGTCGGCTCGGGATACGTCGCTCTTTCTCGCTCTAGCCACGGTAATGATATCTTTACCGTGCTCTAGCAGTCGCCTACCGACCCTACCGTACGCAGTGGAAGAAAGTCGTCTGCGCTGGTGCGGAAAAACGTGATTTTTTGATCCTTAACAAAAAAGAAAAAAGTCTACGAATTTGAAGACTTTTGCGCTGCTGTTGGAACTGCAACTTTCGGAAAAATATTTGTCAAACACATAGAAATATCTGATTTCTTCCTTTTTAAATTGTATATTGCTCTACGGAAAAACTTAAAGATGAAGATGGCAATACCTAAGTACCTAAAAATATAGTTAAAATAAAAGTTGACAGAGGCAACTACTGCATCTATTACAAAAAATATAGCGAATTGGATTGCCTAAAATAAAAATAAAATCCCAAACCTGATATTTAAACTACACCTAAGGGCTTCCACCATAAAACAAAATATTATAAGAACCTATTAAAGAATGGTCCTACCATTGATGCCGGAAAACAGGTTGGCACTGGCCTGGAAAAGTTTACCTTTTTCAGCTGAGGAAACCAATGGTTCATTGGTTATTGCAAATTTATTTCTATTGGTTAATGGAAATTATTTTTGTTGAGGATAGCGAAAAATGATGATGATTCCTAAGAGGTGTTTTTCCCTCAGCAGATTTTGTTGTCTAAAACTCGTATTAAAACTTTAAAAAAAAATGTAATTAACATTTTATGCGAAGTTCGTTTTCGTTTAGTTATTTTATTAAGTTTATGTTTTTGTTGTCTCTTTATAGTTTTTGATAATGATGATACCGAGTATAGAATACTCATATCATTGCCATATATTTTATTTGATTGTCTATCGTGTTTTTTTCATTTCATGTGCTTTGCTAAAAGCCCAAAGCTATTTGACTGATATAGTTGTAGGTTTATACATAAATATAGTTTTATTAAGTTATTATGTTCAAACAAAATACTATTTAATAATTTGATATACGAATAGTACATATTATTTTCAATTTGTCAAATTGTTTTTTTATAAAGATTTATTTATGTAAAAATTTTATATTTCCTTACTACTTGCTGATTTACACGAATATTCACTATACAAATTAAAATGAAGTAAAGAAAGCGTTTTGCTGCAAATTAGTCTGCAAGGCTGCAAACGAATCAAAAATAGTCGCAGTATTAGGTTTTTTTGTCGCATTTTAATCTGCATAAGTTTACAATTTTGTATGCAGTAACAGTCATGATTTTGAAAAAAAACTATTTATTTAGAAACAAACAATTATTTTAAAATATTTTTTACGTCAGTTCAATCTTTTTGTTCAGTTATTCATCGTAGTAAAAAAACAACTTACCAAACACATGAAATAATATAAAAAATAAAGCATCAAAAAGATTTTCGCGCTTTTCTCGAAACCGCTTTTTTTCTCTTACTGCACTTTAGGTGCTGCAGGGCAGCATATATCTATGGATATTAGTTATTTCTAGAACTCTATATCTCTGTATTTACTGTTACTAACTCAAAGAATATTCTTTTTTTATGAAAAAGTTAAGTTTAAAAAGTTTTCTTTGTCATGTCAATTGCAGTTGTATTTCGTCTTCTAACAAAATCTCTCGTGGTGTACGAAAGTGTCTGTGTGTTACAAATAAAATTTCTTCAGCAGTTCAAGCCTTTTATGTCATCCATCTATAAACCTACAATCCACGTAAGGTCGTCTGCAAAAGAGTTGCATAAAAAGTCGTGTAGTAGCTACGGATACTATTTTAAAATAACAGTAATTTCAACCTTATACATATCCTATATATCATCATCATCATCATCAGGTCCGTTTTAGTCTCCTATATATCAATTTAATCTCAATTTAAATTAAGCGCAAATATTTCAGAGGCTGACTCCCATAAGCTAGAAAAATGTTTAGAAGCAAAATAAAAAAAATCGGCACGCTAGTTTTTGAGATATCTGGACCTGAACATTTAAAATAAAAAATGAAAAAAACATCCTGTGTGCAAATAAACACTTTCTTGGCCAAACACCTTTTTACTATTATCTACTATGGATAGTAGGACGACCTCGACTATCAAAACAGCTGATTCATCGATTTTAATAAAAAAAAAAAATATTTTGTATGAAAAAATCTAGCGTGTCGATTTCTTAAAATTTGCTACTAAAGAATTTCTTTGACCTATGGAAACCAGCCCTTAAAATATTTGCGCTTAATTTAAATGGACCTTGTTTATGGCATAAAGTTCATGATATTGGTAAATATGCCTTACTACTCACTATGTATGGACTTTTACATGTGAAATGTACATTTACATACATCAAAATTAAATGCAGCTAAACAGACAGAGATGTCACTCTGAAGTTATGCCGCGCGAACGAAAAACCTCGCGACTGCGCAAGCCATTAGGCTGCCTGCGCAGAACCTTTACGCGATTATGTTTATAAAAAAAAAATAAAAGCGGGCGACCTCCGAGATGTAAATATAAATATTGTCATGTGAGAATTATTGTTCTAGACGTAAAATTTACAAACTTTTCGAAGAAAAATGTTTTTAGATATCATGACAAATATATATTGTTTTTAAATTTCATATGTATATGTTTCAAATCCCAACAAGGAGGCGATCTTGTGCAAGGTTCGACCTAAATTATATAAATACTTCTAATGTACTTAATTAATTCAGCGCATAGTACTAGTGATTTGAAAACACGTCAATTTTCACAATTTCGTGCAGTATCGTCTTAAGTGGACAGACAAAGAACTTACTTTTGTTGACTACCGATAAAAGATGAATTTGTCGGCTTGTGTGACATTGCCAGGTTATTGCCCTATATCAATAAAAGTTTAAGAATCGCTCGTGTTTATTCAATACAGCAGGGATTGATAACTAGTTTACGTTCTGTTCCAAACAAACAAACCTCAATTTAAACTCTTTTCATAAAATTTTATTGGTCAAATTCAATGAACCAATTAAAAATTAAAATCTAATTAAAAATGTGCGTATTGTTAAATAAGAAGTGCGCGAAAGAATAGATACCTAATTGTCGAGTTATTTGCTAGAAAAGGGTGTTGAGAAGTTTTGAAAGTGATATTTTTTTATTGGAACTAAGTTTATATTTGTTCATAGAAGACTCTCGAAATACCGAAGGGGTTACGAATATATCAAAACCATTATATCGAACTTGGGCCCTTCTTAATTCCATCGGTAACGTGGTTATATTATCATATTTGCGCAAAAACATGCAGTGCGGTGGTGCAAATATCAGTATTTATAGAGATTTCAATTTATTTGGCTAATCAAACAAAAAGAACCGATCTTGTTAACTGATGTGCTTTATTAGATATCAGTAACCCTAACCTAATATCAGTTAGGCGGTATATTCGAGACCGCCATTATCGATATCGAACCCTTATATAACACCTCTACTAAATGCATTAGTGAACTAATAAATGGATTTCTATAAATATAAATAATCCTCTCGTTTATAAAACTAGAACCTGTTAGACATTTTACTTAGAATTTCATTGATAACTTACTCGAATATGACACATACTAAATATACTCCTAACTGCGCACTGATTTACTAAGATCAATAACTCTGGCCTTGCAGAAATTATGTAAAATGGATTATATATTTGGTTTATATTTCCTCCTTTAATAGGAATGCTTGCTTTCGCCCGCAACTCCGCTCGCGTTTGTGTCTATTTCTCGGGAACAGTATTTTTATGCGGAATGAATAGTACTATATATCCTCCTCCACATCTCAGATAATGTGTATACAAAATTTCATGATGATGATTGAGTAGTTTAGGCGTGAAAGCGTAACAAACACACTTTCACATTTAAAATATTAGTTAGGATTATTAGGTATTCCCTTTTTTTTACTGACGATTTTATATTGAACGGGGAGATAGAGGTTTTAAATTCTATAGCCTGCGTTCATCAGGGATAATGTAGGATTCTAATGGTGAAAGGATTATTCAAATCGGTCCAATAGTTTTTAGCATCAATGCAAACAAAGAACAATCAAATCTTTATAATATTAAAGTAGATAACTCTTTATAATAATATCTATTAAAGTGAAGTGTAGATAGTGATTCTGAATCTTAGCTTTAAATATTGCCAGGGCCTGTAAAGACAAGAATAAAACCTGTTCCGATATTGCCTAACCCAATATTTAAAAAAAGATAAGCCAGCGTACTCAATGAACAATGAAATAACGCATTAATACCAAAATTTATATTTTGCTAAAGTATAACAAGACATTTTGCTAAAGAATAAAAAAATCGTAATGACGTCAAGAGACGCGTACGTGCCGCAACAAAAATAAGTCGTCATGTCAAGCACGATCGTATAATTTATATATGTCTGTGCGTCTATGCCGATCAGAAAAACCCTGCCAAGTGCGAGTTGAGTTGAAAGTTAGTCCCACTGCTGGGCAAAAGCATCCCCTCTTGATTAAACCATCTATCAACGAATTTGTATTGAATTCAAAAACTATAATCGTTAGTAGTTCCTGACGTATAACAGACAAATAGACGCATTATTTATTAGTCACGGATCCCTATATTGACATCATTATAACGTAACACTAGAAGGCTGCCCGCCCACGTCAGATTTTTTTGTAGGGCCGATAGTCGGGCCGATTTTTTCTTTTGATACTAATTCTGACCTACTCTTTTATAGGACGTGTGCGTTGCACTATTTCAATCAGAGCGTTCTTTTTGGGAAACTTTTAACTGCACCTCTATTTACAATTTATGCAAACTAAGTGGCTCCACTAATTATCTTACTGCTTACCAGAAAACTGAATAAAAATACTTATTGTCTAACAAAAATACTGATTTGCACACTAACTTATCAAATCTTCCCACTGAATTCTAAAATTGGTTTCTAAATATGCATTACAATAATACATCTCTCCATTAACAAATTCCATCCCACAAATGTACTAGTCATTCAACGAATCGCCATCAAAAATGGGCTGCTGCCGGAAAAGTATGTTAGGTTGGGTTAGAACTGCGACCCCACCAGAAAACGAATCGCCATCAGAAATAAGTTACTGCCGGGAAAGTAGGTTAGGTTTGGTTAGATAGAACTGCGATCCCACCAGAAAACCAATCGCCATCAGAAAAGTAGGTTAGGTTAGGTTAGAACTGCAACCTGATCGAAAAACGAATCGCCATCAGAAACGAGCTGACTTTTGAATATTTAGTTGGGAAAAGGGCGATTTATAGTTATAGTATTAAATACTACCCATTCTTTTTTGTTCCTACAAAAAATCTGTCACCGATTATCGGATGTAGGCGGGCAGCCTAAGAGGTATTCCCCCATGTAAATTAACATAATGTGACGACGTCGACTGGTATTTCTAAACGACATTTTAAAACTTTAATCGATGCATGGGAATAGAATCGTGATTTTGAATCCCTAATATTTTGAAATGTCAAAATCATACATAAAAATATTGAAAATAGAATGAATAGGTTTAAGAATTACACTAAATATTTAAATTGACACATTTCCTCAATTTCTATTTGAAATCAACCTGTCTAAAGGCATTTAAGGCCGTTGGTACCGGAAAAGTGCAAAAAAGGTTAACTTTAAAATGCAACTTCTCCTAAACGACAAGTTCGAAAAATTTGAAAAAAATATTTATTTTGTATCAACTCACTTACAATATTTTTAACGTTTATCTTATTTATATGTGTATTACTTTTGTTGTAAACAAATAAAGAAAACGTTATAATTTTCAGGTATCAATGCTATCTCCTGCTAAACTGCTGAGAGCTTTTAAAATATTTTTACACTAAAACAATTGTCTCAACATGTACTATAACATCAACGTAGCATATGTAAATCAAGCAAAATGTTATTATATAAAAACAGTCTTTTCCGGGATTCCGCAAGTAATAGGTTCGGAGGGTGTCTGCGCGGGCGCGCACAGCAGTCGCAAGGCAGTACTCGGACGGGAGGGTTGTGTCGCTCGTTGCTCTGCACTTGTTGGCGATCGATTATGCGAGTGTATATTTGGTAGAGCACGTACTTACAATAAGTCTTATCTGTGTGCGGCTTGCGCCGTCAAAGATTAGATACAGTGCAGAGGTTTTCAGTCGATTGAGTTGAGATTAGTAGACGCTTTCGTGATTATAAACTATTTTTGTTATATCTAATTAATTTGTGCGCATGGACGTTGTGACTATTGATTTTAGTCTTTTTAGGGTTCCGTACCTCAAAAAGTGAAAGGGAACCCTTATAGGATCACTCGGTTGTCTATCTGTCTGTCTGTCTATCTATCTGTCAAGACCCTTTTTCTCAAGAACGCGTAGAGGTATCAAGCAAATACTCAGGTCTGCTGTCCCTTATGTCAGGCGATGCGGCTAGCAACCCATCACTATTTGATTCCGTTTTCTATCTACACGCCCTCCAATTTGCTAAATGTGGCCATAAGGTCTTATAGACCTAGGCTCTGTCTATCCCGCAAGGGAAAAAGACGTGATACTATCTGTCCCTTGGAGTTGTGAAAAAATCAAACTTCTTAGCCAACGCAATCAAAAGATACAGCTGGTTATAGCGCAAATTTACGTGGTTTTTCGACATTTGAAGGGAATCATAATCTACTGGGTACTTCCCAGGATCGCAGAATCTTGAAGTTTTGTACGAAGCTACATCTTATAGCACAGATAAAGGAAAAATTGCGAAAAGCATAATTATTTTGGTAACATTATATAATCATAAAAATATTTTAATAATTTTTCGACACTTGCAAGGGAATCAACACCTACAGGGTATTTCCCGTGAACTCAGAATATTGAAATTTAGTACGAAGCAACGTCTTATATTATAACACAGACAAAGGAAAAATTGCGAAAAGTTTAGTTACATCATGTATATCAATGTACGACTCGCACTAGGCCGGCTTTTTTTTATATAGATTGTATAAGATCCATTTTATTTTTTTCATACCGATTTTTAGCAACAGCTGTGGATAGTTTTGGCTACGATTTGGCTATTATAAACCGAATTTCAACCAACTTCATATAATTCATTTAAACTATCTAAACCGATTTTGATGCAACTTCCTTAACAATAAAAATATATGGTCTCAATTTGATCAATGGTTTCCATTGGTGATTCAAAAATTAACCTTGCATTTGTTTGGAACCAATCCAGTTCGAAAAATTCTACAAACATACATAATGAATTGTTAACCGCCATTCATTTTTACTTACTAGATAACCTTAGAAGTCAGAAAAAAAATAACAGCTAAAATAGTTCCCATGTGATGTTTGCTTTATAATTTTTGCAGTTTTTGTTAAACAATATGTTATTGAGAGCATTCCCTAAATGAAATACCTATTTCTTTATTTTCACGTCTGTCTATGTCGCTGCATATTCTTTGAACGCCCGATGTGACGGCGCGGCGGCGACGTACGTACGATCATTATGTTGCGGGGATGCGGGGCTTAGAACACTTAGCTCCGCCCACATGGACAAGGTCATCGGCAACTCCAAGCCCCTTAACTTGACTTTACATTACGACTGCCACCAAAATTGCCAGCGGAGATCAGCCAGTAGCTAAGTGCGCTGTCCGAAGCATGCGGCCGCCCATCCAAGTGCAGACCACGCCCGGGGTCGCTTAACATGCGTAAGCGTTAAAAATGTTAACGCCCACATCATCCTTCTCCTGTTTAATTGGTCAGTAGTAAAGGAGAGTTGACTTCCTAAACAAATCGATTAAAACCATAACCTGTAAAATCCCAATAACTCTTACTGTCCAAGAAAATCCATTCGTGATTAATTAAGTGCAATTAAAAGTAGGTGATAAGCAATTGCATCGGAGGTGAGTCCACTCGTATTATATGATCCATTACAAGTGGAAAACGTTAGCTCACGAAACAATTGCTATCCCGATTAGTCCATTAAACTGGTTTTGTTTTAGAAAAATTAAGTTATACGAATTAGACAAATTTAAATGGTTAGGGGTGTCATCCTCAACTGTCTGTCCAGTGAATGCAGGTATGACCTCGGGCACGTACGCACGGCCTCCCGAGCTGATACTTGCTTTTTCCCGTTTTTCCCAGTGAGTAGTATCCCATTACCATTATTCCCTTCCCAGCTCCAACAAATTCCTATCCTTCCCCAGCTTAAAAATGCTTTCGATGGGCTACTGCCCAAAATGCCAAAGGGAAATTTTAGTTAAGTAGCGGCCACTGAAATATATCGAGAGCGGCGGAAGCACAATATGCCTTAGAAACTGCGCTCACCGACCAGCCTGAAAAGCGTGGCGAGTATGGCGATATCCTCCCATGGCGTTCCATGGGAGGATATCGCCATACTCGCTTTTCAACGTAGTATCCTTGGAAGACGCCCGACGTCCTGCCGTGGATTTTATACGGCTGTAATTATGATAATGATGAAATGTTTACTTCTGCAAAAGCTTTGGGTCATATTCATATTGTTTAATCAATTATTCCTAAAGCTTTACTTATATTTCAATCAACTTTATTTAGGAATTTTAAGTCAACTTTTTGTGCAAAGGGGCGTGATCATCTTTCCCTTCTACTCATGAACATTGAATTTTAAACGACTTTTAAAAGGAGGAGGTTCTTTGTCCCACTATATGTATGTTTTTTTTTGTATGTTCAGCGATCACAAATTATATTACTAATCTAAGTATTTGAAATCGGTTCCAAGCTAAATACGATATGTTGTTCCGATTTTGAAAATATTTATTTTGTTTGAAAGGGTATGCTATCACGTTGGTCCTATTTAAATTCCGTAGTTTGATTGAAGTCAGTTTTTTTTTTTTTTTATATGAAAGATTATCATACAAAAGCTTGTTTGACACACAAAAGATAATATTATGATTCGAGTAAACAGACTCATACATGAGTAGTATGAGATTATTTTTTAAACAACGTCTTATCCAATAAGTATTATGAAACTTATATAAAACAAAAGAAAGTAAAGGTAAAAAGTAAATATTGAACATTTTGTACAATTGATAAAAATGGATCATAATTAACATAACACTTGCGAGTGAGTGAAAACAAACACGATACAAAACATCACACGATCCGAGCGGAAAGACCCATGAACGCAAGATCAAGTGATTCATTTTGTAATGACTTCTCATCGGCTGTTATGAAACGTGCAGGCGTAATGTTTGAAAACACATTACGACGGCTCATTATTTTGAGCCATATGCCATAACTATGCATGTTACTCTGAAAGCAATAGCGACATCGGAGACAAGATAAACATAGTCTTATTGAAGGTTGCAAACTATTGTACATACTTAATTTCTGCGTTGTTACAATCTACTGCTAGTTCAGACTTTCTGTTATTCTTGTATTAGTGGCTAAAATTGGTCATCATAATTTCGTGTAGGTGTCACGGTCAATCGACCATGCACACCCTGGTGTCAGAGTTCTTCGGAACCGCCTCTCGGCCTCTGACGTGGTTCCTTTAACGACTACCAGGTGGCAGCCGGGACCAACGGCTTAACGTGCCTTCCAAAGCAAGGAATCATCTTAATTATCAGACAATAAGGTGATTCAAGCCTGCAATGTCCTAACCAAACTGGAAACAAATAAACAAAGTTGCTTCCCGTAGGAATCGAAGCCACGATCCCCGGGTCTACAAACAAACACCTTGACCAGTGGACCACAGAGGCAGTTAGCAGCTAAAATTGGTGTGATGTCATCACAGAACAACAAACACATTTAAAAGTGTTATCGTGTGTTTTCTATGAAACCAGCGTCGCCTCATTTCAAGCATACTACTAACGCAACACAATTGACTAGAAACTCCTCCTTTGATCAAAGTTTTACTAAAACTTCTCACTTTACAAGTTAGAATAGCACACTTCGGCATTATTATTTTTTTCACGTCAATCTAACTTTTTGTCTCTGATGATCGCGGGACAAACTACATAAGTATGATTCAAGTGAGCTGATCAAGCGTATTGTCGGCGCGCGTGCCACACCCCTTGCCATTTCTAATGTCTTTGTTGTTCTGTGGTTGTCATCACAGTATTATGATAAATACGCATTTTCTGTAAATTTTATCACACTCATATCATAGAAATAACTTATTATTAAATTAGTACATACTTGCTTCTTTAATATTTACATGATAAAATTTATTTTAGATAAAAATGTGCTCTTCCATGACGGTCTGGGAGAAAATTCAACACGTGGGATGAGAATATGTAGGATGAATACGGAATAACCCAAGAAAAAACGTAGAATATGCCAGCTGCTTCTCTTCCCGCGCAAACCGTAGACGCCGGTCAAGGAAATGGGCGAAAATCTAAAGAATCATGACAATAGGCGATGCGGCTAGCAACCCATCACTATTCCGTTATCAACCTTTACGCCCAAAACGCTAAAAGTGGCCTTTCGGTCTTATGAGTTTAGGCTCTGTCTACTCCGTAAGGGATAAAGACGTGATAGTATGTATATAACTGTGCTAATACGATTGCCATACCCGAAGACAATATAGAACGATGACGTTGGCTATATAGTTACTTCTACTCGAATATTATAAAGAGAAAGATTTAATCGTATCTTGTTTGATGCCGTGGCTATAGAATAAATATCATATTTACCCACGCGAAGCGAGGGCGGTCCGCTTTTTTTTAATACATATATTTAAAAAAATGTATGATTATTTATAACTAGCTTTCGCCCGCGGCTCTGCCCGCGTCAATGTCGATCCCTCGGGATTAGTACTTTTTGCCGGGATAAAAGGTAGCCTATGTCCTTCTCCGTACTCCAGAGAACTTGTATGCAAAATTTCATGATGATCGGTGCAGTAGTTACGGCGTGAAAGCGTAACAAACAAACATACAAACAAACTCACTTTCGCATTTTGTAATATTAAAGTAAGGATGCATAGGCATGTGTCATGTTCGTGTTCCATACTCTGCAGGCGCCTCAATTTACCTAAAAAGTAGCAATCAAAATATTGAGTTGTGATTCAAGGGACCAAGCTGATTCAAATTTGATGATCTAACTAAGTACTGTTCTGTGTTTTATTTTTATTGGTTAGAGTGCGTTAGACCCGTATATTGCCTAATAAAAAGCAACGATGGGGTCTCAAGTGATACATGCAAACTCAAATAATACCTATTGTCTTTTGCTTTGAAAATCCCTAAATTATACATGTCTTGTGTACATTATGATATCTTAGCAATAGTCAATAGTCAAATATTTTATTCATCGTAAGATATTGGAATATCATTTGGTGAACGTTAACTTAAATTGCACAGTATTATTTACAACATTATTATTGTTGACATCAATAACTTAGAGCTAAGTTTACACCGCTTCCAAGGCGGAGTGCAGAAGAATCGGCAACAAACTGCACGCAATTTCTCCAAATGACATCAACTTACAATATACGATATATTTTTTTTAAAGCATAAATATTAAAATAATTTAACTTAAATAAAATAAACCATCCAACTCGTCGCATCGAGGCAACGTGCGCAATATACTGGCAGCATTTCCGCGCTGTATAGCAATACTAATTCGCTTAGCGAAATAGCTGCCAGCTCTAGGGTCTCCTGTTGACTCAATGAGATGAGTTGTGATGTCCTTATAAAAATTCTTCTGGGCCCCAAGGGCCCATGTCACTACCCCATCGTCTCTACTGCGAAGGGAGGGAAAATAAGATTGTCTCCCAGACCCACATATTTTCGCCATATACGATATCATCATCATCAGGTCCTTTTTAGTCTCCACTACAGGAGCACGACCCTCTCTGTACTACTAGGGCCATACTTGGCCAGAGCAGCCAGAGGACTTGGCCTACACTCTCCACGCTGGCCAGACGGGTTGGAGAGGTGTCTTAGATGTTTATAAGCTTTGTTTAGCTTGTATTTCCTAAGTCGCCTTCTACGACATCCACGGGAAGACTTGGAGTGGTCCTATTCTACTCTGCCGGATACCACACGGCACTCTTTTTGCACAGATATACGATATACTTAGAACTAAATGTGTGTAAAGCGGTTCCCATAATGAAGTAACTATATCTTAAACAGTCATAATAAATGATACAACGGTCTATACCATGAGACTTACCAAATCAAAATGATTTTCCGCGTAAAAACATCAATTATTTATCTTTATTGATGTTATAATTATAGGTCTGTCGATATGCTAATGGACCTGAGCATGACTAGACTTGCCAAGGTACCCAGGTATCTGCACTACCGCAGTTTCAACACTTGTTCTTTTTATTATAAAATAAGGATTAACTTTATTGTTTATACATATGGTTTAAACTATTATCCGCCCAAAATAAATTGAAATAACAGCTGAGAAAAAGTAAAGGTGATAAGTGTTGACTTATTTTGGTCGGATAATGGTTTAAACCAGGTATTAAGGTTAGTCCTCGTATTATAATAAGACGGTATGGCACTATATTAAAATACATATTTTCAAAACTTTTTCCTTACTTCTAAGAGATAAATAGACAGAGCCAAGTCATAGGAAACCAAAGGCCACATTGAACTGTGATGTGAAAATTGGTGGACGTGTAGAAGTACTAACTTATTCTGTTGTGTAGGTTTTTTTTTATGTATATCCGACGGCAAACGAGCAGACGAGCCACCTGATGGAAAGTGGTCACCGTCGCCCATGGACATCTGCAACACCAGAGGAGCTGCTGATGCGTTGCCGACTCTTAAGATACCTGTAAACACGCCTTTTGAAGGACCTCAAGAAGTCATAGCACACAGGGAAAACCTCGGGAGGGAGAAACGAGGTTGTGTAGGTGGGAAACGAAATTTAAATAGTGATGGCTTGCCAGCCATATCGGCTATTAAAATTATTCCTTGGACTTTTGCCCATTCCGGCCGACTTCTCCGGTCCGCCCGGGAAGAGAGCTCTTTCATACTCCCTCGACCAGTATGGAAGAGCTCTCGAGTAACAAAAAAAAAGTGGCCAAGTGCCAGACGGATTCGTCCATAAAAGGTTCCGTAGTAGCAAGCATAGACTAGGGAAATTTATAAAACTAAATTAGGTAGGTACACTTAAGAGCGCACCAATGCGACCCGGCTGAAGCCATTTCGCACCCCGCGCCCCGCGCGAAAGCAGGATAGATCTAATGACCGTAACGCGTAAAAAATGAGAAGAAGATAGTGGGTAGGCACAAGCGGGTGTCCTAGAATTAACGGGCGTAAGCGCCAAATCACTTAATTGTTATTTAAAATAAAAGTACGAGGTTAATGAGTAAAAAAACTTTGCCAGATTTTAGAACTAGTTATTGCTAAGCTAGGAAACTAAAAATCATTTCTAAAGACCTTAGGGTTTCGCCGTTCTGACCACAAACATCAAATAAAGGGGCTATGTTTGCAAAATAAAAGTATCGAGGCTTTTGTTATTAATCGTGTTTTCAGGTTGGACAGTTTTAAGAAAATATGTTGAAGTTTTATATATAATAAGTTACTTATTATAAGGCATGTAGTCGTTATAGATATAGACATCTAGACGAATGTTCATTGACACGCTTCGCATTCGTGCCCTCTTAACGAAATCCCAATACTTCATTCCGCCCAGATCCAACAAATTCTTATCCATAACTAGCTTAAAAATGCTACCAATGAGCAACAGCGTCGGGAAGAACAAGAAGCAAATTACCAAAATCACACCTACATATTTTGGTAGATATTACTATACGCTTCCTAACCGGATGTCAGAAACAGGATATTTATGTTCACTTATAAAGTGCCGTCCATATATAATAGTCTTCAAACACTATCTTTTACATCGGAAAATTGCGTTGGTACTACGGTGTACTATGATAGGTACCTTGAAGATCACCAACATAGGTACTTACAAAATAATAAATAGTGTGTAGGTACCTACGCAAAAATATAGTTTTTTTTTTGTTTATAAAACATTTGCTTTAAGTTTATAAATATATTAAATGTAGTAAGTACATATCACTGAAAGACCTACTCATGTTATAGTTCCACCAAAGATAGCCGAGCGGTGTGAAGATGGCAAAAGTTCAACTTAACTCCGTGAAACTCCTCTTTGGAGTTAGACATAGATATCAGAATCAGAAAAATCTGTGGAGTCAGAGTATGTTGTTTGACCTGCGTGAAACAGTGGCGCTAAACGAGAGAGTGTTATGACATGAGATGATGTTTTTACCAAAATCCGGGGCCTAGAAATCCTTTAAGAAATAAGAAATTTTAAAAAATCTCTTTCATTTACTTATAAATAAAAATAATAATAATAAAAAAATAATAAATATATACGGACATATCACACAGATTAAGCTAGCCCCAAATTAATTCGAGACTTGTGTTATGGGATACTAACTCAATGATACTATATTTTATAACAAATACATATATAGATACACATCCAAGACCCAGGCCAATCTGAAAAAGATCATTTTCCATCTTGACCTGGCCGGGGATCGAACCCGGTCATTCCGTATCGCAGGCTGGCGTGTTGACCGCTGCGCCACGGAGCTAGTCATATACAAAATAAGGTTATTTGAACTAATGAATAACCAAATAACTATGTACGCAAGTTAAAGTAAAAGTTATGTTAAGATATTGATGTTACTTAAGTTTATCTTAACAAAGTCACTTATGTTAAACCTCAATAGTTAAACAATGCACTTTTTGCACAGATCTGCGCATCGGCATACGAACGGTTAATTACTCGAATATAACACTGGTTAAATCTTTGTTTTTGGTCACTTAACGCCGGGTTAAAACAGGTTTAAAATCGTCGAGATAAAAATAAAATAATAAGTATTGTAATACCGATTTGCAATTACAGTAAACAGGATTGTCACGATACATGGTAGTTGGCAACTTTTTCTTGTAATTAAAACAATATTGTAGTTAAACTTTGCTTACTATAAATATATTATAATGGGGACAAATAATACAAACTTTCGGCCCAAAAGGCAAAAGATAGAGTTGCTACTCTCCAAAGGCTTTTGCCATTGTTTCTTAGATTGGCCCTTCAGGCTTGCATGCACGTATACGCGGCCCATCAGGCAATATGAGAGTTTGCCGTCTCTCCAAGCCTTGCGCACACAGGCAACGCCCAAAGCCGACCTCCGTCCCTCCTGGGGGCCCTTTGGTGATGTTGTCTATAAAGGTTGAGGGCACTCTGCCCTCGCCTCAAACGCCCGGTGAAGTAGCGAAAGCTCACTTGGAGCTAGCTACATAGTCAGTTAAAAAAAAACATACAGATAGGGCTAGTTCCACATTAAGTTGTGAAGGTGTGCTAGCCTGGGATATTAACACATGCAGACCTATTTGTTAACTTTTGACATCTATGGTGTACAACATTTTGATCATTTCAAAATGCATTGTGGCTTTCGTATGATTGTCAATTTTTTACTAAAATATATAAACCGTGATGGAGGTTGAAGTGACCATCAAAACATTGTACACTGCAGTTGTCAAGAGTTAGCAAATAAGCCTGCTTATCTCAATGAAGACCTACTTTATAAAAATTTGCTTTGTTTTCTAGTTCTCATTTATCTTCGTCTATCGCATAATCACGTCGCATGGACAAGAATGACACGACTGTTTAGCTGCGCGCTTTGTGACAACCCCAGGCAGTAACTGAAAACCAGTGCATTGCTCTTCGAGTAATATACTACCTATTGTACCACTGCGACACATGAACTATCACGTACTTACTGGTTTTTTTGTTAAGAGTTTTCTTCATTTTGTTTGCTTATGATTGTATATGTGTTTCTGATGGTACAATAAATTATTTATCTAATACTAAGTATATTTATCTTATACTATAAATAAGCTGGCCACTGGCCATCGTGGAGAGTGTAGGCCAAGTCCTCTGACTGCTCTGGCCAAGTATGGCTCTAGTAGTACAGAGAGGGTCGTGCTCCTGTAGTGGAGACTAAAAAGGACCTGATGATGATGATGATGATGACTATAAATAACTATATAACTTGGTCATCTTTTCTCTATGTTCGTAAACACGATTACGTAACTTCCTTTCGGTTTCTTATTTGTCAACGTCAACAGCAAAGAATAATTTGTACTCTCTTTTCTATTCTGAATAATCCCTTGCCACGCGTACCTACTTGACCGTGTTCTACGATGTAGTAATTCACTTCGACTTGATATTCCTTTATTCAGCTGTGAATTTGTGTCCAAATTCTTCACACTTCAAGCTTCGCTATTCTGGAATACCCGGCCAGAAGACGAAACTAATACGAATATTTCCGCTAGAAGAGAGGTATTTGATAGCTGGATCTCTTCGCTGAAATCTAAATCGCAGAATGCAAAAATCTAAGGAATCATAGGCGATACGGCTAGCAATCCATCACTATTCTGATTCAGTTTTCCACCTATACGACCACCAACACGCATTACGTGGCTTTTTGGTCTTAAGGCCGCAGGCTCTGCCTACTCTGTAAGGGATAAAGATGTGACAATATGTTTGTATGAATCAAAAGTACAATTCTGACATAGGTATCGTGTTTCCGGAACAACTTAATTGGGTATGGGTGGACACATAAATCCTTAGATTAAACCAATCAGTAGGTGCTTATATTTTTTGTTTCGTATTTTTTATCATAAAACTTCTTGTTTATACCTATTACGATCTCATACGTACAGTCACGACCATTATTAAATAAACATACTTAAGTCAATGTAATAAAGTCTAAAATGGAATACAATACAATAGTGCAGACTGTACTCGTATGTGTTCAATTAGCCATCGCGTGCTAGTGTAAGTAATTATGTATGTTCACCTTGGAAATGTCAGAATATACTTGTGTTTTAATTTGGCGACAGAGTCAAATACTCAGATACAGAGCTTAAACATTATCATCAACAAGTCCATTGCTGAACATAGGATTCTTCGTTCCATGGGAGGATATTGCCATACTTACCACGCTTGGCAGGCGAGCGCATTTTAACGCCAGAAGCATAAGAAGCCAATGCTTTTTGTGCTTCTGACGCTGTCCATAAGATGCATTTTTAAGCTGGGGGAGGATAGGAATTTGTTGGATTTGGAAAGGGAATGTGAGTATGAATGAATGGGGGTAAAGCAAGCAGCATAAGTAATTTCGGTTACATTATTTTTTTATGTCTGATACTTGATCTGTGCCATCGACCAATGGGGCCGATGAATAATTTTTTCCCAACCGTCCCGTCATCGGGGCAGAACCACCGGTGCATTACTCAACTAGACGTCATCGGTCTGTCTCTCGAAGGCAGTTTGCCGCGAGAGTGGCCAAAGTGAAGAGAAATTAGTGTATTATATATAAATTGAGAGATGATATGTAAATGACTATTATTATTTACTTATATTTAATTATTATTTCATAAAAACAAGTAAAACTATAAATAAAATCTTCCAACGCGCCACACGGGGCAACGTGCCCAAAACACTGGCAGCATTTTCTCGCTGTATCGCGAGACTAATACATTCAGCAAAAAAGCTGCCAGTTCTCAAGTCTCCTGTTGCCTCCACGAGGCGAATATTAATCCATAGAGATGATATTAATCCAGAAACATTTTATTTCCAGGTGCTAAGTCCATCGTTGGGCTACGGGGAACTGTACGACTACCAGGAAGACTACAATGTGCCTCAGCAAAGGGAAATCCCGAACAGACGTTCAGATCTCAACACCGAAGACCGACAAGGTTACCAAAGGCAAAATACCGAAAGAACAATAGTTTACGAAAGACAAACTCCGACGGAAAGACCGGTGGTCAGTGAGAGATCTATACCATTCAGTACTCAAAGGGTTCAAAATAGTAATAAGAGAAGACCAAATGACGATGGAGTTAGGAGAAATGGCAATTCTACCTTAAAGATTATTAATAATAATTTTGCTAAGCCTATTCCTATTATTACAAATAGGAGAGGAGCGACTGGTAAGTCTGTAGTAGAAAAAAACAAATTAGATAGTTTTGTTCATCGTAGATTTTCCCTGTCATAGATGACGCAAAGAAGCTGGGTTACACCTGGAGTGAAACTAAGAACGCTGCGTCGGATAGAACCAGATGGCGCCAACTTGTATCTGCCCTTTGCCCCGACGGGGGGACATAGAAAGCCAAGAGAGAGATTTTCCATATATATGTAATTATTTATGGCTATGGACCTTCCATCTATCTTTTGGGAATCCTTTCCCTCGGCTGTCGCCAGAAGCCACTCCTTCAACAGAATGTCGTTGGTTAATTTACACGCTAAATATTATTCATGTATTTGACTGACTGCGACAAACATGTCGGTACAATCCCAGATACACTTGCTATTAAGCGCCGCTTGCAGCACTGCCAGTGCATCCAAATATCTCGAGCTTCTCCGTGCTTTTTGGAAGGCATGTTAAGCCGTTGGCCACGGCAGTCGTAAAGCTTTGTCAGATGCCTTAGGCAGCTTAAAAATCTGACACCAGTGTTGGCCACTTACACACAGGCACAAGGTAGAAAGGTAGCACATGCTAGCATACTTTCATGCTCAAAAGCCGGACGCGACACAATTTTGGATCATGCTAGTTGAAGTGAGGGTTGGAGGAGAATTCATGGAAACCGCTAAAGCTATCTTATACTGAGCAAATGTGTACGTAAAGGCATGATCAATGCGACTTATAAGCATGTGACCTTCTATCTATATCGAAACATGCGACTAACTAGCAAGATTTTTTACATACATACATACACAATATCACGTCTTATCCATTACTGGGTAGCAGAGCCTAAGGCCATAAGACGTTCAGCATGTTGATGGGCTTAAAGATAGTACGGAATCAAAATATTGATGTGTGCTAGCCGCACCGCCTATTTACATGATACGTTTGATTTGCGCTCACTCCCTACCGGCCGGGTTCTATCTACGGCCTACGCAGGAAGAGAAGCAGCTGGTACATTCTACGTTTTTTCTTTTCTTCCAGACCAGCATAGAAGAGAAGAGTAAAGGAAGATATTTTGTATCTTTTAATCTCTTTAATCTGAAATCATTCCTCCCTCAAAAGAAAAGTTTATAAGACCGTAAGTTTTGTATGGTTCGGAATGTTGGCTCTCTAAGGTGATGGATGAAAGGAGCAGTCCTTTCATTGCATACAGATGCAGCGGAGATGAGAATGTTGAGATGGATGAGTGGAGTGACTAGAAAGGATAGGATAAGAAACGAGTATGTAAGAGAAAGCACGAAAGTTGCTTCAGTAATGGAGAAGTAATAGATTGAGATAGTATGGACATATTTTGCGAAGGGAAGAGAGTCATAACGAGAAGGGAGATGGATGTGAAAGTTCCTGGGAATCAGAATAAAGGTAGATAAAAGAAAAGGATGAATGAGAATATGGAAAAAAAGGTAAATATAGAGATGGATCGAGAAAGGGACAAATGGAAAAGACTCACATGCTGTCCCAACCCCACATAAAGTGGGATGAGGTGAGAAAAGGAACTTCTTCCTTTTCTCACCTCATCCCACTTTATTACTTTTTAGTAAACTTTTCATCACTATTTTTCAGGACACCAAGATATCACCACGAAGTCATCCATAAGGGACAACGTGGTGTTCCCAGGGCCGACGTCGAGGACGTCGCCGTCGTACATACCCGTGGTCACAGACGAGGAGTGTCTGAAGACCGGGATATGCGAAAATGTTCCTAATTACCCTCAAGACAAAGTCAACGAGGTTGTGAAGCAGGTACTTATCACATATTTTATAGTGCGTTGAAGTCCGGGTTCCGCTCTTATGACAGATAAAAAATATAATCATACAAAATCCTTTAATAATTTTATTTGTAATTGTAATTTATATCAGCTTTTGAAATGTAATTAATTAATTCACTTCAATGACCATAACCATAATATTTACACGCTGTCTTAATTGCGGTAGAATATGTGTGACCACTATTTTAATACAGTATTTAAGACCATTTAATAACCATTCGTAAATAAAGATATTCTATTCTATTCAGGCGAGTAGGTAAGATACTAATACTGTTGAAATGAGTTTCTTTCGGCGTTTCTTCTCTGCAGTGATCGGTTCCGATCCGACACACTAGCAGTCTGTATCTCAGTAAATAAGATCTTTTTAATGTGTATTTGGCAAGAAAAGCCATATTTTCTGAATAAGCGTTTTGATTATGATTTGATTTTACTTTAGATTCATGCTGTTATATAATTTGGCAACGTTTTTACGGCTGGCCGCCTGTCTGACGTCGAATAAATCACCGTTGAAAGGAACAAGTATTTGCCCACGCTTAAATTCAATGGAAAAATAATTATAAATAGTGATGTTTTGCTAGATACATCGCTTAGGATATGATTGAATATATAATATAATTTATACCAGAATATTATTAATTATTAATATTCTGGTAGGTATAAATTATTTAGGAATAGACATAGGAAACCGGGTAGACCTCGGAAGCGTTGGAGTGATGACAGCACATATTTCGAAAGAAAATGGTTCCGACCATTTTCTTGGTATAGACTAGAGAGCCATGGAAACTAATGGGGGAAACCTTTGCCCAGAAGTGGGACAGTATAGGTTAAATATAAAATAGATACCTATTAAGATATGACATTCAAATAAACCAATGTTTACTCAGTCCACATACCTAGGTTCTTAGGTTTTCAAAAATTGTGAGTTGACGTCTTTTGCACTCCGCTTTGGAAGCGGCATTAAACTTAGCCATAAGTAAATTTTTGACGTACAATTGTTAAGAAGTGAAATATGACAATTAATAAGTGTTCAAAGAAACCAAAATTAGATAAACGTTTTGATTTTAAATTGAATTAGAATTTGAAGGTCATCATCATCTTAACCACAATAAGTCCACTGCTAGACATACGCCTCCCCAACGCGTTGACCATCAGGTGACCCGATTGCTCGTTTGCCGACCTATGACATTAAAAAATCACTGTAATTTATTGTTGATTTTTGTTTTGCATATTTCAGTTGACAGCTGCGAGTTACAAATTTAACGTGGACAGACTGGACACACCAGAAATCACACAGAGAATAGGACCCCACGAAGAAATGTTAGAGTTGTGTAAATCGAGGGAAACGGTAAGAAAACTTTGATATAAAAATAATATTAGGGGGTATAAATTACGTGAGGTGTTTAAAGGAGGGAGGGGGCGACCCGAAGGGGCGAGCGATTTCACGCTTGGGAGAGGGGGCAGAGTAGTTTACGTATTTTTTTTCTATTCAATCTTTCCACCTAAATATCCAGTCGTGGTCACGTGAATTCCAATAGCCACACAGGTCCTTGTAGTCTATTTCATCTGAATTCATTAAAATTAGCGGCGTTGTGCATTTCTGGAAAGGGTAAAAAATGTTAAACTCGCGTCAGGACACGTGACCTGATCGAAAATTTGTAAAACGGACACGTAACCTGAGACCGCCGGCGCGGCGTAGGAGAGGGAGTAATTATCCCCCTTTCTTTCTACCGCATGGAGTTTTTACTCCCGACACTCCTGGAGTGCAACCCGTTATATTTTTTTTATTACCCTCCGTAGTAATGCATAAAAAATTATATATATCACACTAAATTTAGCACAGAGATTAAGAGGGTATGGATAGGGATTAAGTTAAAATCTTACAAAATCTCACCATGATGTGAGGGGTTCGAAAAATTACTAAAATCACCTCACGTAATGAATGGACGCCATTTCATGATTAAAAGTCGTGATTGCCTATTAAATCAAAGATAAACTATGTACCAATTTATACTATACCAATTTTTCATACGAATCTCAAATAAATTGTTATAAGTATTGTTCAAGTACTCCATTTTTTTGCAAAATCTTCATGACGAATTCTTTACATTTTTGAGTTAATAACGTCTTATAAATCGATAAACGCTGGCTGCACGTACGAAAAAGTATCACGTTCCGTGTTCAAGCGAGAGTGCGGAACAAGCGATAGAGAGGCATGATCGGCATAAGCGTTCGGCTTGTGATGCATCTATCTTTCTCCACTGTTATCCCGTAAAATTTTACAGACAACCAATTTTTTTATACCTGCATGATACATACATAGTATCGCGTCTTTTTCCCTTGCAGGGTAGACAGAACCTTATCTCTATAATACCTTAAGGCCACATTTAGCATGTTAGAGGGCGTGTAGATGGAAAACGGAATCAAAATTCATCTACATGATAATTAATGTTATTTCCCATGATGTTTCCCAGGTGGTCACACCAAGAGCTGTCCGGGACAACAACGATAAATGGCACGTTGTTCTAAACCAGGACAAGAACGCACTCCAAAGTTTCAGAGTTGAAATTTGCCAGTAAGTAAACATATTAGTACATATTTAAAGTACATACTAGTACATTTTTAGGGTTCCGTACCCAAAGGGTAAAAACTGGACCCTATTAATATCTCTCCGCTGTCCGTCTGTCACCAGGCTGTATCACATGAACCGTGATAGTTAGACAGTTAAAGTTTTCACAGTATTTCTTTTGCCGCTAAACGATAAATAAGCTAAGCGCTTACGCTAAAGCAACCCTGGGCGTGGTCTCCACTGGGATGGGTGGCCACAAGTGGTACACAAATTTCTCGAGCTCCTCAGTGATTAGTAAGCCACGTTAAGCCGTTGGTCCCAGCTGTCATCACTAGATGGCGGTTGTAAAGTTATGTCAGATGCCTTTAGGCAGCTTGAAAAATCTGACACTAGTGTCGGCCACTTACATACACACACGAAAAGCAAGCAAAGTTATGAAAATTAGTAGAAAGGTACTACCTTTTTTTAAAATTTCTTCCTATATCAAAATAAAGATTAGGTATTTTATTTCGAACACGTTGATAGGCATACGGATGTTTGTAAAATATAAAAAAAAATATAATTGAAAAAAAAAATTAAATATTTAATAAATCATATCCTTGACAGGATTTTTAGGCAGCCCACTCGCAATATATTTTTTAACGTATTTATTTTGTAATAAAATAATTTTTATGTGGTAAATCTACTTTATTGTTTCTTTGTTATTTTTACTCAAAATCATGTCTAAAAGGGTTAAACTTATACCGCCTTATTATAAAACGAAGACTTTAGTACGTAGTTTAAAGCAGTTTAAACCATAATCCGACCAAAATAAGTCATCACTTGTCACTTTGGAATTTTGTCAAATGCCAGAGTCTCTTTGTTTTAGACGGCCAATGGTTTAAATCTAATACTAACTTTAATCCTTGTTTTATAGAAGACTAGCTTTCGCCTGCGGCTCCGCCCGCGTCAATGTCGATCCCTCGGGAATAGTATTTTTTCCCGGAATAAAAGGTAGCCTATGTCCTTCTCCGTACTCCAGAGAACTTGTATGCGAAATTTCATGATGATCGGTTCAGAAGTTACGGCGTGAAAGCGAAACAAACAAACAAACTCACTTTAGCATTTATAATATTAGTTAGGATAAGGACAACAGCAGCGCCCAGAATCCAACTCCTTCCCCCTTTTTGCACAGAGTCTATGTCATCACGAACGATCAAACTTACCTAGCCTTGTTTTTATTTACAGATCTGAATCTTCGCCTTGCTCCGATCTCATCTACGTAGTGTCCAGCGCTTACAACAAGACCTGCGTGCAGAAGTATCAGTACAGAAGGATGGCAGTCCTTGACGAAACTGGAAAGGGCGTGGAAAGGGAATTCAGAGTGCCATCGTGTTGCTCGTGCGCAATTTTTGTTGTCAACCAGTTTGGAAGCCCGTGATAACGGGCAATTTTGTGAAAGACAATGACTCGGTTTTGTGAATGAACAAATTATATACTTCTGATTGATTGTTATACCCAAAAGTATTGGTACTAAGCTGTGGGAGCGATCAAATTGTCTCTACTGTTAATTTCAAAACAGGTTTGAAAAGCCTTGTATCAATTAAGAGGAAACACTGCGCTCGAGAGAATTGAAAAATCGGTATTTGTAAAATCTATTGCTATCGCGCTGTGTGCCCAAACAATTCCCGCAGAGTGTGATAGAGACAACTGCAGCTCGGACCGAAAATATCTATGAAAATTACACAAAATTAACGCTTAGTAGCCCCCTGATTTCTTCTCCACAACTTTACCTATTTTATTTCTTTTTCATTAAAAATTAAAAATTAGCTATGGCTGTGTTTCTATGTTTTCTTTTTCTAATATAATCGCGTCAAATTTGTTTTCTTTATGTTTGAACACAACGGAAATCTTACCAATTTTTCAGGTTTTTGAAGGTTCATATCCTTTAAATAATTCAATTACGAAAAAAACAAAAACATAGAGACATGCTAATATCCGGCGAAGAATCAGGGGACTACGCTTGTATAGAAATACGGCCCTATGATTTGCTCTTAGGGCCTATGCAACCTATAGGCATTTTCTTTTATTTCACCTGAAATTTAAAACCAAATGAATACCAAAAAGAACAGCTCCCGTACCACTGGTACGCGCGACAACGTTTATCGGCTATCGCTATCTTGTTTTCCGTTATATGAAAGAGCGAGATAGGTATACTTTATCGCGCTCTATAAACTATGACTATCTTGGTAAAACAGGATACGGCGTCAAAGAAGCATAGGTTAGCAACTTGTTTCGTGATTTAAAAATTCAAGCACACTTTATTGATTTAAATAAAATCACCGGGATATTGGATTTTACAGGTCTTAAAAGTTGGTTTATTTTCTTGTGCGGCTTGTAATAGGTCTTGATTAAAGCTCGCTTCCGAATATTACCAATTTTGTCTGTGACTCCCTTTATGTATGGTAAGATAAAAAAACGATCGACGGTGTGAGGCTTTGGCCGGCTTCTACGATAAAAATAATGTAATATACGTGATTATACCGTATTAAAGTGATTTTATTTAATTGGGTAAAGAGAGTTTTTTTTTTTTTTGAAGAACTGTTAAACAATATGTAAGAAGCCCCCTGTCCGATAAGCTTGCAGGCGTGATTCAGCCTGTCGATATGAACAACTTTTTCTATGAGATTAAATCTGGGAACTCAGAAAAAAATTACATTTTCAAACAAAAATGTACGGCGCCCGGTCAATTTCAATGGGGAAAAAAATTGAGTTCTCAGCTTCCATAGGAAAAGTTGTTCATCACACACACAGGTCCCATAGGAAAATTTGTTCATCACATACACTGGATCGCCCCTTCAAGGATCGGAGAGGGTTTTCTTTACATATTGTATAACGTCATGTTACTTGTTAGGTACTCATATGAATAAATAAATAAATTCAAATACGAATATAATAGCAATGGCATGACGTACATTTATATTATTTTACCTTTTTTATTGTTGTTACGGAATTGGTCACAGATCAATGGACAGTGATCTCTGTATGCGTAATCTCTTTGGTCAATTCGGTCTTCGAAGGCTAACTTAAGTGGCGGCCTTATGACTTAGGGCTAGCACCTCCCCGACATCCAACACCAAGTCAAAAGGTTGCTTGTTTTATATTTTAATTAAAATTAACTATTTACTAGCTCCAAGTGAGCTTTCGTTACTTCACGTGGCGTTTGAGGCGACGGCAAAACCCTCAACATGTATACGCAACATCGCCAAATCCTCAGTAGTGACGGAAATCGTCCAAAAGCTACGTTGTCAGAAGGGCCTATCTTGGATGCAAGTCACCCGGGACCGCCAGGCGGTTATCAATAATCGGAGCTAAAAGGGAGGCGGTAATAATGAAATAGCCCATCTAGCCTATTTGCTAACTAAGTGTACCTACAACGTTTTGATATTCACTTCTAAATACTTACATTACGTTTTATATATCTTACATAAAAATAGTGAATCATACGAAAGCCGCAATGTATTTTGAAGTGACTATCAAAACGTTGTAGACTGAGTTAGCAAATAGGCCGACAGGTGCCGCAAATATATTGTTACGAGAATGGGTTGGGGACAGGCAAGGAAACAACAATCCTATGGAATATTGCCTTTATTCACAGACAGACAATATGAATCCGCCACTTTTGTCAAGTGTGGCTATAAAAACAAGTTGTTTAAAACTCTATTTATGAAATAAGTTGGTACTTATTTTATTAATTTGCTAGTCTACTAAGAAAGGTGTTTCTCATTATTAATCCCACGCCAATCTTGTAAAATTGTTTTTATTTTAAAAAGCTACATGTTTCTATAAGTACTTACATTTGTACTTACCTTTGAGATACACAGTAGGGCCGTTTGGTTGTTTGTGTTACATGATCTGTAATAGTGTAATTAAATAAATAAGTAGGTATCCAACTACCAACTATGGGAAACAGCTAAGGCTGCCTACACAACATAAACATGTTGTCTAGACAACCTAAGTTTTTTAGTTTTTATATATAAACACATTAAAAAAAAATAAAAGATACTTACAATACATATTATAAGGTGTCTTACTGAGCGCGATCCCGGTTGTGATAATCACTTCGGAGCCCGAGGTCCGCGTTTATTCTCCCTTACCCATCCCTCCTCATCCACGTGTCAGGCCATTGCATCATGCTGCTAGCTGTCAGGCCATTGCATCATGCTGCATGCATGCAGGCCATTGCATCATGCTGCTAGCTGTCAGGCTATTGCATCATGCTGCATGCATGCAGTCCATTGCATCATGCTGCATGCATTCAAAATGATTTGATAAAGGTTTTATCGTCAGCTCGTCTACCTGACAACTACATACCTGTGATAATACTATGAGTCGAGAAAAAATGTGTATGTAGGTACCTACCTAAGCTTTTTATTTTCTTATACAAATTTGTGAATCAGCCCATTGCATGGCTCGCGCGACAAAGATTTTTATTATTTTATTTTCTTTATTAAGAAGACCAACAACAATCCTTATCCTTACTAATATTATAAATGCGAAAGTGAGTTTGTTTGTTTGTTTATTTGTTTGTTTGTTACGCTTTCACGTCGTAACTACTGAACCGATCATTATGAAATTTTGCATACAAGTTTTCTGGAGTACGGAGAAGGACATAGGCTACCTTTTATCCCGGGAAAAAGTACTATTCCCGAGGGATCAACATTGACGCGGGTGAATCCGCGGGCGAAAGCTATTCTATAATAAAAATAGATAATAATATTAGATACTTAGAAAGCCAATTACATGTCCTCGTATTAAGTATATAAAAAAACAGAGTAGGTAAGTAATTAAAAAAAATATGTAGGTAGGCGGTTTACGGACCATAATTTTACGTGGTGAAGAGATAGATGCGTGAGGATGACGATGATGATGATAATAATAACGGAACGTGAAATTTTTTCGTGCATGCAGCCGGTGTCCATCCATTTATAAGACGTTATCATGTCAATAAAGGTTGAACATGTCATAACTTAACGTAACATGACGTAAGCGTAACGTAACGTAAAATGTAAAAACCATAGAGATAAGATAATCCTGACGTAAAAACAGTTTTATAACAGGAGTACTATTTTAGAAAGTGTGACTGTCGTCTTCGAGCGATTATTGTATGGAAAAATCATTCGTTTATATTATCGCTCTCGGTGTGCTTCAGCATCATAATGATTTGTTCGTGTTTAGATAGGTATATAAATATCAACAGGTCTTACACATAAGTACTTTCCGATTTTATTCTGCAGGGTTGAACACAAATTATAACAATGAGGGCCCCGATATTCTGTTTTTTATTATAGCAACTCTGCGTGTACTGACATTCACTCACTTGTCAAAGTCAAGTACCTACGGGAAAATAGAACACAAAAACATTACTGTCGAATTTTATAAAATGTTGATGAAATTGAACAGGCAATCTGTTTTAACACTATATCTAACTATTATTAAACCATTTTTCGTCGTCTCACAAGCAACCATGTCTTCTGGAGCTGCTGACGCCGGTAAACTTTTGTTATTTATGTTACTTTAGGGGGTATTATACCATCCTAAATTCAGGATCAAATTGGAAAAGAAGACAGAAAAAGATGCCTAAAAAAAACAAAAAGTAGTGTGAATCTTTAACATTAAGGAACTTAAATGTTTTCTTAAGGGAACCCAGACACTGTAGATGATGATTAGACAGATGAATATATGAATGGGAATAGTTCCAGAGGAAAAGATTCAGCCATCATCCAAATTGATTATGAAAGCTGACATGCTGATAAACAATTTAAAATAGTTTATACATACTGCTGGCCCCCTGCATGATGCTGATCCTTCTTGGGTAGAGTCAGAAACACAGACAAATAACTTCATATGAAAATGAAGTATAAGTAATTTCCCGAGCTGGGAATCAAGCCCAGAGCCCTTGTGTAATCTGCTGGTGTGTAACACTGCATCACATAGGCCATCATGACTTGTGTCATATTCATTGTCATCATCGTCATAGCAGCTGTAAGAAGTCCACTGCTGTACGAAGGCCTCTCCCTAGGATTCTTCGACCCATGCCGTACTCATCACCATTATTCTAACTGTTAGAAGTCCTCTGAAGAAGGCCCCTCTGAAGGATGTTTCAATCCATAGGAGGACATTGCCATATTCATCACGCTTGGCAGGCGGGTTGGAGAGCGCAGTTTCTTTAGCTTCTTGTGGGTCTGACGCTGCTGCCCATCGGAAGGATTTTAAGTTGAGGAAGGACAGGAATTTGTTGGATTTGGGAAGGAAATTAAGGCATTGGGACAATTGATACAAACAAGGTTAAATTTGCCAATTCTAACCAAGCTACCATTATTATTTCTTCAAATGTTTAAATACTTTATTATTAGGTACAATGTAAATCAGCGCTTTATTTACTAATTTTCAGACAAGTACTCTGTAGCATATGTAACAGTGCCAAGCATGGAAGTTGGCAAGACAATCGGACATGGACTTGTGAAGAATAAGTTGGCCGCCTGTGTAAACATCATACCACAAGTCACATCTATTTATGAGTGGAAGAATGAAATCAATGAAGATAGTGAGGTGGGTATATGATGTCAATTTGATTTGTGTAGATCATTATAATTGGTCACCATTTGAGAACCTTTTTGCGCCATCAGCCATCAGTTCTATGCACTAAATGCCTCACGCACTGCCAGTGTACCACTGTGTAGATATTTATTTCAAGGTTAGGGCTGAGTTACAATACTGTTAGATAACATTACCCTAGTACAGGTTAACAATTTTGTGAAGACTTTCTCTTTGAAAAAGACAATTATTATATTGTGCCTGCCTTTTTTTCTAAAGTACAAAAGTAAATAATAACCTTCATACAAACATTATGTTATAACAAAGGCCAACATTTTTGGAGTGGTTGCCTATGCAGATTGGAGGAGGCTGGAGCCTGTTTTGATGGTAGAAACCTCTTACAGTACTCAGGGCTGTCCCTCTGTAGTAGCTTGATATCAATAATCTGAGGCGGCGTAAGGTGTGGGCATAGTGGGCCACTGCCCACAGCCTCTCGCCCAAAGGAGCCTAACGCATAACATAGCAAGTTTTGTTGGGAAGTCTACGATTTGCAAACAATAGCCACAAGGCCTCGTGGTACGTGTTTTGCCAAGCCTAACTTAGGTCTTGCACCACCACCACACCGCCACTGCCACAACATACAGATTTTATTAAAATATACCTTTCACATTTTTACAGTTGCTGTTGATGATCAAAACCCGCACATCTCAAGTAGACAAGCTCACGGAGTTTGTCAAATCCAACCACCCATACGAGGTGTGTGAAGTTATATCCCTCCCCATCAAGAACGGCAACCCACCATACTTGAAGTGGATCGGGGAGACAGTACCAGAAAGTGATGAAAAGAATTGATTCTTTTAGTTATAACTAAGAGTTAAGTGTTATTTTGTTTTGTAAGAATTAAAATATGAAAATTTTTAAAATTGTTGAGATTAGGTGTGCCAGATCTTAAAAGCCAGACAGAGCAGTCAGTCCGTCTGGATTTTGGCAGGAGAACCTTATTTTCTTTACCAATTTCATAAAACTCCCGCGCGTTCTGTCGCTAGCGCGTGGTGTAGCTAACTAATCGAAACATCCTGCGAATATGACAAGTCGGAATCCAACTCTGACGGACACGCAAATAAAAAGGTTGAGTCCTGTTTTATCCCAACGCCTGGCTACCTATCTGGGATGCTATTTAGCTCAATTAAATCTCATAGTGATAAATCGTCAACCATATAACCTCTTTATTTGAAATCATCTAAACATGGATATTTGATGGTATCAAAGAATAAGATTGACTCAGTCAAATGGCGTTGTGCATCGTGCAACGCCATATTCTTTTCAATTAAAAGGTTTCTTGTAAAAAAAATCTTGGCGAAATATTTAGGCCCACCCAAGTTCAAGTCAAAAATATTCGAGTATATTATTTTTCTGTGTTGATATAAACAAAGAATACTCTTGCATTTAAACATTATTTAAATAAAACTAAATTAAAGTTAAATGTATTTAAATTTCGTGTTATGACACTTTGCACACAAAGCTTTTATAAAAACAGAAACAGCTAGGCAACTACTGGATTGTATTAATAACAAAAAAAAAATATTTCGTAACAGATGGTACAAGACAGAGATTATTCTCCATAATTCAAATTACAGTGGTTATGTTAACAGTCATGGCACTATGGCTAGCTATAGGCATGTATTTTTCGGTCTTTGAATGTCACTTTTTGGATAAAACATTTTTATTATTTGTGGAATATGTGGATATATATTTTCTACTGAACGATCATTTACCGCAAAATTATTATTCGCCTATGCCCCGTGTCGGTATCGAAAACATACCTTTGCGCGGCGACCACTTTGAAGCGGTAAAACCTGGGAAATCCGGTAGGATCGACGCGCGTTTGATCACGTGTTCATCGACTTCAACGAATTATGAATTGTTTTTTCAGAGCTATAAGAATAAAATTGGCTTACAAAGGATTCTGTAGGTTTCTAAAAAAGTGCTGCGTTCTTACGCGAGCTAAATTACACCGTATCGCTTACTTCATTGAGTTGATATTTCTTTGGGTACCTTTGCAGAGTGGGACTTCTGTACGTAGTACTGCTTAGTACTTATTATATACCTATGTGTTAACAACATTATATTTCAAGCAACGGCGGCCTAAACAGGAGGCTATCGAAGGAAAAAAATACGGCAATAGCGAATGTTTGAGAAGAGTTACCAGGAAGTTGAAACAAAAATCTGAGTCACTCTATAAGATCATTCACAGAATGCAAGTAGCAGCTCAGGAAGTCTGGAGTACGTACCCGATGCTATATAGCTGCAAACACCCGAAAAGCAGTTGAGGATGATACACTAACCTTCAAAACAGATTAGTGACGTAGGTATATTGTTTAATAATTGAAACTAACGTAATGTAAGACTATGACTCATTATCATTTCGTGTAGGTGACACGGTTAATCGACCATGCATACCCTGGTGTCAGACTTCTTCGGAAACTTCGGCCTCTGACGTGGTTCCTTTAACGACTACCAGATGGCAGCTGGGATCACCGGCTTAACGTGCCTTCCAAAGCACGGAATCATCTTTATTAGACAATCAGGTGATTCAAGCCTGCAATGTCTTAACCAAACTGGAAACAACTAAACAAAGTGCTTCCCTTGGGAATCGAACCCACGACCCCCGGGTCTACAGGCAGACGCCTTAACCACTGGACCACGGAGGCAAGACTATGACTAACAACGGGTCACTCATGAGCTATTTCGTCGGGATTGCCGATATCGGAGCCCATTTTCACGGCGAGTGGGGGCGCGCGTCTGAATATATTTTTTTCCCGATGACATAGCACGTGAGTGACCCGTTTTTATTAGTCATAATAGGTAAGTATATTGTGTTATCTTCCGCCATACATAGCCAAGTATACGCCATAGCTCAATCGGTTGTGGACTGTTTTCAATTTCAGTTGCAGAACTAAACCAATAAAAAACTCAAACAAGTTACTATGTACGTGTGCTCTGAGGTCCTTCGCTCGGAATCTTCTTAGAATTTTTGAAAACATGCTCAGGATTTGCATTCCAAAAAAGTTGTGAATGTTGGAACCATATTAAGTGAAAATCAAATTAGCGACCCGTTATAGAATTAAAAAAATATACTAATGATTTTTTTTATAAAAATGTTTATAATAATATATTAACCTAAATATATTTAAATTGAATTACCCACAAAAGAAAAATAGATTAAATTAATAAGACCAAAAATTACCTGTTTTCAATTGTTTTTCTGACCACAGAAATATATGATATACTTAGTTATTGTGAGTTTCCACTTTGCCCACCCGTTTCATTATGCCCCCTCTTACCCTACATACATTTTTAAACGAATAAAGCTTAGTAAAATATCGATATGAGAGACGCCTTTTTTTTTAAATCTATGTCGATATGCCTTTTTGGACTCCTCGGGCAAAGACGTGTCCCGTGGACGGGTCCATCTGTTGGAGAAATTTGGAACCAGGTATGAAAAATTAAAATGGAAATTTTATCGAATTCATATTCATAGTCATCATCACCTCGGCCACAAGAAGTTGCGATCATAGATTTCCTCATGAAATTTCCAATAAGACAGGAAATTGACCTTTATTTAGGGTTACCATTTAGGAATTTGAAAGATCCTGGCAAAAAGCCAGACATTTCGATAAAAGTCAGGACTTTTTGGAAACATTAGCCACTTAGTTCAGTGCTATGGTAAGCATGGTAGGAAGGCAGACGCTCGCATTGCGAGGGGGGGTAGGATGCGGGATGCAGGCGGGGATTCTTCGCTTTGTAAAAAATAAATAAAAAAAGTTTTATTACTCATACATATTTCATAAATCCGGACAAAATAAAGGGCCGGACATAGTCCGGAAAAATGCGGAGGGATGGTAACCCTACCTGTATTCGCCAAATCCTTCCTTTCTTCCTATCCTTCTTGAAACCGCGCTATGGGCCCTGCCTACTGCCACTTCAAATGGTTAACCCGCTGAGCTATGTCGCCGGTGACCACTGTTCTTCTACGTATCTCCTCGTTTTTGGAAGTAGATTTACTGTGTCCGTTACTCCAGCCAGATTTAGTTGAAAATTGTCGAAAATCCACATTGAAGTGCAATAGATAATTAGAAATAGAGCATCTGTAAATGGTAAGCTAATTTTAAATTTGGTAAGCGTATACTTTCTTAATTATTTGATAAAAACAGTTCCGGCTAGAGTAACGTTACCGTAGCCAGATCTTTTTTTGTTTAACGGGAATTTTGAAATAAAAGTTATCTAAATAATTAGATATCAATTTGGTATAAATGGTACAACTTAAATTGTATTTGTATTTGCTATGGTTGCGAAGATATTTGAAATCCTGCTGGGGTAACGGTTTGCTCAATTGCTGTATCTCGGTTATAGTTTATAGCGCAATATAGGAATTCACAGTAATTAACCGTTTAGAAGTTATTTTTATTAAATAGAAATATGCTTTAATAGGTCCTAGCACTTCCAATAAGCGCTCCAAAGACTAACTTGAAACGTTATTATATAGTGAAATACTAAATAAATGGTACCAAAGTTTCATTAGTATCCTATACGTAATTAAAAAGTTATGATGAATCTTCAATTTGATCCGGCCATGGCGCGCGGTGGAGTTATTTAACGACCGATTAACCGAGTTTCCTGTACGAGTGGTCACTGAATCTTTTATCAATAATTAGATATACATGTCAATTTAATACCTGATAAATTTCAGACCTGTAGATTAATTAATTAACGAAATAATTGAAAAAATTATGTTCGCGTGGCTATCCGACCAAATCTAGAATGATATAAAAAAGCGGCCGCGCCATACATTATACCAACCTTCTCAAACTTACAGGATAATACACGGTTTGTACAGACAAGCTATTTATAAAAAGTAGGTACATTTATTTTAAAATAGCTACTAGCTACCAGTTACAGCTTAGCAGTTAGTAGTGGAAGCATCTTGATAATTTACTTGTAGTTAATCTGCGTTATCCTTACTAATATTATAAATGCGAAAGTGAGTTTGTTTGTTACGCTTTCACGCCGTAACTACTGAACCGATCATCATGAAATTTTGCATACAGGTTCTCTGGAGTACAGAGAAGGACATAGGCTACCTTTTATCCCGGGAAAAAGTACTATTCCCGAGGGATTGAGTGGGCGGAGCCGTGGGCAAACCGTACTCCAGCAGGATTTCAAATATCTTCGCAACCATAGCAAATACAAATACAATTTAAGTTGTACCATTTATACCAAATTGATATCTAATTATTTAGGTAACTTTTATTTCAAAATTCCCGCTAAACAAAAAAAGATCTGGCTACGGTAACGTTACTCCAGCCGAAACTGTTTTTATCAAATAATTAAAAAAGTATACGCTTACCAAATTTAAAAATTAGCTTACCATTTACAGAAGCTCTATATCTAATTATCTATTGCACTTCAATGTCGATTATCGACAATTTTCAACAAAATCTGGCTGGAGTAACGGACACAGATTTACTTATAATTTAGTAGACTCGCTCGATCTCGTAGAGAAACAACGAGCATAGCCCTCTTCATAGCTCTCTAGGCGACCTTGACCTTTTTTGTGGGGCCCGTAGTAAGGAACCATGTTTCAGACCCGTAAGTAATCACTGGAACGTAAGTAGGTAAGCACACTCATTGTTTTAGACACGCAACCTTTCGTCCCAGAAAATAAATCCTGTTCCCGAGGGGATGCCAATAACGTGAACGGGACCGCGGGGGAATGCTAGCTATAAATAAGAGAAGAAATGCGTAAAATAAAAATAGACAAAGAAAATTCATTCGAATCTTTGAAGAATAAATATTATGTTTAATCTTTCGCGCTTTAAACACAGGTAATTTTGTGTAGTTAAAGGGAAACAAATAATAAAAAGGTTTGTGCTAATTCAGCTTATGCATACTATCACGTCTTTTTCCCTTGCGTGGTAAATAGAGAGGACTATGTCGCCGAATAGCCACGTTAAGCATGTTGCTAAGCATGCTGGGGCTTGTAGATGGAAAACGGAATGAAAATAGTGATGCTAGCCGCATCGCCTACTAACATAATTCCTCAGATTTTCGCCCATTCCCTCGATCGGCGGCTTTAACGGACTGCGCGGAAAGAAAAGCAGCTGGTACATTCTACTTACATTTTATCTTTTCTCTCAGATCAGCATGGAAGAGACCGTTTATTTATAGGTAGGTATATAAAAAACCGGCCAAGTGCGAGTCGGACTCGCGCACGAAGTGTTCCGTACCGTTATCTATAAAAACGGCAAAAACAATCATGCCTGTTTTATGGGAGCCCCTTTTATTATTAATTTTAATTTAGGTATATTCATATATTTATTTTTAAAGTGACTCTTTAAAGTGAATATTCTGTGAATATTTTAAGCGTCTACCTGTTGCCGTCTTCAATATCGAGCAAAAAAAAGCAAAAAAAAAATCACCTTTGTTGTATGGGAGCCCCCTTAAATATTTATTTTATTCTATTTATTAGTATTAACAGAAATACATCATCTGTGAAAATTTCAACTGTCTATCACGGTTCATGAGATACAGCCTGGTGACAGGCGGACAGACAGACGGACAGCGGAGCGATATTAATAGGGTCCCGTTTTAACCCTTTGGGTACGGAACCCTAAAAACTGTTGACATGGCTTGAACTCTGAACTTCCTGGTAGAGTATCTCCCGTACTCCGACTACTCCCGTACCGAACCATCCATTCGGTTACAGCATTGGTGAAATTACTGGTCTAATTCGTATTCATCATTTTTGACTTTTTTATTTAATTAACTGCCTCCGTGGTCCAGTGGCTAAGCGATAAGCGATTGCCTGTAGACCCAGGGGTTGTGGGTTTGATTCCCACGGGAAGCATGCTTTGTTTAGTTTGTTCCAGTTTGGTTAGGATATTGCAGGCTTGAATCACCTGATTGTCTGATAATAAAGATGATTCTGTGCTTCGGAAGGCACGTTAAGCCGTTGGTCCCGGCTACCATCTGGTAGTCGTTAAAGGAACCACGTCAGACGCCGAGAGGCGGTTCCAAAAAACTCTGACACCAGGGTGTGCATGTTCGATAGACCGAGTCACCTACACGAAATCATGATTTTGATGATGTGTATTTTTACGCATAAAAACGCAAAACGTGGTTCAACGAAATACTGCTACCTAGCGGCGGCTGCGATAGGTAATCTTCGCAGTTCACTTGCCCGAGTAAAAGAAATAAAAGTAATATCGGCGCCATCTTGTGGCATATTTATTTCAAGTTATTTTGCATTTATTTTAACGAGAGGTCCGAATTCGACCATAATTTAAAAATATTAGCCTCCTGCACTCTCTCCCTCTCTATATCCTAATCCTAACTGCCTAACTTCCTTATCCTTACTATCCTTATACTAATATTATAAATGCGAAAGTGAGTTTGTTTATTTGTTTGTTTGTTTGATACGCTTTCACGCCGTAACTACTGAACCGATCATCATGACATTTTGCATACAAGTTCTCGGAGTACGGAGAAGGACATAGGGTACATTTTATCCCGGGAAAAGGTACTGTTCCCTAGGGATTGACACTGACGCGGGTGGAGCCGCGGGCAAAAGCTAGTAAGCTATAAATAGAAAATCGACGTCTGAGTAGAAGCCTTACCGCTACTATGCTTCGTTCGGTGAGTGAGAGAGCCGGAGGCCCATCCTTCCCTCTCCCCTCCCCATTTCCTTTACCCAACTCCTTGAAAGGCCGAGAACGCTTCTGCCACACCCTGGTGTTGCAGATGTCCATGGGCAGCGGTAATCACTTACCAAATAATCAACCCATCACTATTTTGATTCCATTACCTTAAGCCCATTAACACGCCAGACAGGCCTTCAGGTCTTATGGTCTTAGGCTCTTCTACCCCGTATGTTAGTTTATGAATGTATGTGACTAAAATAATTGCGAGGTAAAGTTTTTTTTTTTTTATTAATAAATAAGTATATACGGACAAATCACACAGATTGAGCTAGCCCTAAAGTAAGTTCGAGACTTGTATTATGGGATACTAACTCAACAATACTTTATTTTATAACAAATACATATATAGATACACATCCAAGACCCAGGCCAATCTGAAAAAGATCATTTTCCATCTTGAGCTGGCCGGGGATTGAACCCGGGCACTCTCGTGTTGCAGGCTGGCGTGTTGACCGCTGCCCCACGGAGCTAGCCAATTGCATGCATCATAACTTAAAAATGAAAAAAAAAAAATTTTTATTAAAAATATGATACATGTATGAGGAGGAGGATCGCTTTTTGAACGTCATATGTTTCAGTTATTTATTTTTCTTTCTTTTATGTTTGCAAAATCGAAAAACTAGGTACTAGCGTTTCGGAATGTCCACTGCTGAGAAGAATACGCCGAAAGAAACTCAGTCCAGTCTTGGTCTCCATGTGCCTGAAGACATTATTTTAGGCATTTGTCGGTAAACAACGCAAGCCTTAAAATAATTTCCCTTTTTAGTAACTTCCCAAGTTTCGGGCTTCATCCAAGAAAAACAAGACTATCAATATATGCAATTTTAACTCGTTCGCTGACACTGAACCAGACACAAAAGAAATAACAATTGAAATACGTCTACAGGCGGGCAGTGTCAGTGAAAGTATTAACAATCCGCGATGCAAAGAACACTCTTTATGAAAATTAATAATTTTAATTCAAAGTAGGATACATGTATCGCTTTTTGAACGTCATATGTTTCTTTTGTTTATTTTTCTTTTTATTATCTTTGTACAATCGAAAAACTACTAGTGTTTCGGAATGACCACTGCTGAGAAGAATACGCCGAAAGAAACTCAGTCCAGTCTTGGTCTCTATGTGCCTGAAGGGCTTGGACATAACAACATATCTATATATATAAAAGGAGAAGCTGACTGACTGACTGACTGACTGACTGACATATCAACGCAGGGCCTAAACTATACGGGTTAGAAACTTGAAATTTTGCACAGGGGTTCCTTTTATAACGTAGGGGAGCACTAAGGAAGGATTTTTGGAAATTCATCTCCTAAGGGGGTAAAACGGGGTTGCAAAGTTAGAATGAAACTTTGCTGTTTTTGAAGTAATTCGAATGAAATTCAGCATGAAGGTACTTTATTAAAGGCATGAAACACGGGTAGAATATTATTTTCAAAAATCATCCCTTAAGGGGGTAAAACGGGGATGCAAATATAGTATAAAACTTCCCGTTTATTAAGTTATTCGATTGAAATTCACTGAACGTCATGAACCAAATCTATACCAATATTAAAATGCGAAAGTAACTCTGTCTGTCTGCCTTCTTTTCACGCTTCAACCATTGAACCAATTTAGATGAAATTTGGTATGGAGGTAGGTTGAGGCCCGGAAAAGGACATAGAGTACCTTAAATTCCGGGAAATTCTACTGTTCCCGAGGGATTTACACTAATGCGGGCGGAGCTGCAAGCAAAAGGCAAACCTGGGTTATATATCAACGCACAGCCGAAAATACTGTGCCTAGAAAATTAAAATTTGGTACAGGGTTTTTTTTATGATGTGAATGAACAATAAGAAAGTATTTTTAGAAATTCAACCACTAAAAGGGTGAAATTGGGGGGTGAAGTTTATATGGAATTTTCTCATTTCCAGACTTAGAAGTATAAAAATAGATATATAAGTTCTCGATTACAATTAAAAAGATCTGTGTAGACGAAATGTACAAAATTCCCTGAAGGGGTAAAATAGGGGGTAAAATTAGTATGGAATTTTTCTCATTTCTAAACTTAGAAGTATAAAAATAGGTATATAAGTTCTCGATTACAATCACAAAAGATCTGTGTTGGTAAAATGGACAAAATTGCGCCCTTAAGGGGTAAAATTTGTATGGGATTTTTCTCATTTCTAGACTTAGATGTATAAAAAAAGGTATGTAAGTTTTCGATCACAATTAAAGATATCTGTGTAGGTGAAATGTACAAAATTCCCACCTGAAGGAGTAAAATAGAGGGGTAAAGTTTGTATGGAATTTTGTTCATTTCTAGACTTAGAAGGATAAAAACAGGCCAAGTGCGAGTCGGACTAGCACACCAAGGGTTCCGTACTATTATCTAACGTCTAAAAACGAGCCCACATAAGACGGTGGTAACTGAAGAAAGATTTATAAAGTCCTACTTCACAAGAGAAATTAGAAAAAATATTATCCATTTGAGTACCACCACGAGTAGAGGCAAGTTGGGTCACTGGACTCCTCTAACAAAAATTTGGACTATAAAACCAAATATTTCCGAAACGGATAAGTAAATCGAAAAATGATGTTCACAAGCTCACAATATTTTTGAAAGACCTATTCAACAACACGCTACACGTTGGGGTAGCCGCGAAAAATAAAATTACTTGTATGAAACTACCTTAAAAAAAATTTTTTTCAAGATTTTATTTTACTGTTTTTCGGCATGTTTAAATATACATATCCATATCAAAATATAGTCTCTGAGTAAAACCGCGGACGGACAGACGGGCGACATGGCGAAACTATAAGGGTTCCTTGTTCGGAACCCTAAAAAAGGGTAATAAGTTCACGATTACAATTAAAAAAGATCTGTGTAGGTGAACTCTGTCTTTCTGTCGTCTTTTCATGTTTCAACCATTGAACAGATATACTCTTAATAAATTAAGAAATAAAATATGGTGAAAAAATTTCATGCGGTTGTGACTTGAACCGGCAACCTAGGTCTATGTAACGTGTAACGACCTATGCCAGAGCATACCATCGATCATCTACGGAAGACCATCTGAGTTACCGCACAATTCAATCTCGGCGCCAAAATTCTCCACCATATCCCATTTCCCCTTACGTATTAAGGCTTACGTCACCTACACAACTACCCGACTTTTACAAGTGATGTATTTGATTCAACTCATTTTACAATGAATTTGAAAATCAACTAATGAAATATGGCTTTCTACATATAAGTTGACTAGCTGTTACCCGCGACTTCGTCCGCGGAAATTTCTGTTATTATAATTAATTAGTTCTTCTCTTAGTATAAATGAACAATTTTCCCCCGTTTTCAAAACATTTTTTGTTAGTGCTTCGCTCCTATTAGTCGCAGCGTAATGTTTTATAGCCTAAAGCCTTCCTCAATAAATGGACTATCTAATTCAAAAAGAATTTTCCAATTTGAACCAGTAGTTCCTGAGATTAGCGCGTTCAAACAAACAAACAAACTCTTCGGCTTTATAATATTAGTATAGAAGTATAGATTAAACAATTATATTAAAACATTGAACAGATATTTGGTATGGAGGTAGTTTGAGGCCCGGGGAAGGACATACTACACATACTATATAGGTTACTTTTCATTCGGGGAAATTCTGGGGAAATACTGTTCTCGAGGGATCGACATAAACGCGGGCGAAGCCGCGGGTAACAGCTAGTTTTACAATAATTAAATTAAAGTACTTATATTAAAATATACATTTAAATTATTTCCAAGCATTTTTATCGAATAAATAAACTTTGATACAATAATAAGCCCTTTTAAGTAAATGATTTTTTAAACCTTTACTAACTTTATCTCTATCCGTGTTGGGAAACTGTCAGTACAGTAAATAATTAATTCCAACTATTTACCCTTCACACGAAACTCACTGTATCAAGATTATTTTATTTCGATGCAGTTTGGTTTTCACAAATTTATTCTAAAAAGGCATTGTCGTAGATAGCCTCGTAGACATCGTAGCCAGTGCTACGCGCTACGTCCGCTGTGAACCGATTACTTATCTGTACGTAAGAGATTAACTTTTTTTGCGTTTATATATTATTTACGTAAAACTGAAATTGATAAAGAAACTCATACTTAGAAATTTTGCAGACAAAACGTGTGTGAATATATTATTTTAGACATATGTCGGTAAACAACGCAAGCCTTAAAATAATTTCCCTATTAATAAATCCCAAGTTTCGATTCCGGCCTTCATCCAAGAAAAACGAGACTAACAAAGAAAATAGAAATGAGCACTTTACAAGGAACTGTCGTAACTCCGCTCGCAATTTGGGCCGACCAATCGTAGCGGACCGTAGACGTCTACGAGCGTAGCAGTGACGCAGTCGGGCCGCGCGCTCATCGGCACATGCCCGATTCATTGACCTCAGCCGAAACCTCCGCATACCACAGCCATTATCAAGTTCAATCACCATAAATCTAAAAAAAATTTTTTCGAGATCAAACTATTATTGTGTGTAGTGATCATGTGTTGTTATGGCTGCGACAAAGCTCTCATCACCATCTGCTGATGACTACAAAAATATCGTTAAATCGTGATTAAAAACACGAAATCTCCATAAGCTGAAGATAAAGAAGAGAAGAGAAGGTCGTGGCAGCATGAGCGTAACGGGTCGGTAGTGCAGAGACGGGCCTAGCGCTAAGCGCGTGCGCGGATCGATCGGGCGTCATCGACCACGCGTAGCGGGGCGCGGCGGCCGGGGCGATCGCCGCTCAGTCGCGCGCGGAAGCGGCGTGCGAGCGCGCGTTCCTTGCACGTGCATGGCGCGCTTGACTGGATGCCTCGCGCCTTCGGGGAATGGCTTCGTCCGAGGAAGAGGCGACTTCGACGTCGATCCCTGAAGATGACTGCCTCAGTGTCCGAAAATGGTGGTGCTTTCTCCTGTCGTCGATCTTCACCTTCCTCGCGGGGCTGCTCGTGATGGTGGTATGGCGCGCTTGCGCGTTTGTGTGCTGCCGCAAGGAGCCGGAGCTGGCCCCCAACGACCCCAAGCAGAAAGAGCAAAAGGCGGCGAGGCAGGGCAAACAGGAGTTCGAGGGGACGTTCATGACAGAGGCCAAGGACTGGGCCGGCGAACTCATCTCCGGTCAGACCACCACCGGACGAATACTGGTAAGTGACACCTTTGTTTTTCTGCGATCTGCTATGTAAATAAGTTATCCATCGAGAGGTTTTAGCATTTGATAGTTACTGGTCTTGCGTAAGGCGATGTTCTAGCCATATTAAAACACCATCTGGAATGAATGTGATTTACCATAAAACAAATCAATTATAAATCTAACCACTACAGTACAATAATTTCTACATATTATTCAATACGATGTAAATGAGTACAATTACTTTGAAAAATAAAAATATGACATTCAAAAGGATACATGTATCCAATTTGAATAAAAATCTTTGACTTTTGTGTCACCATTGCAGCCTTCTGGCGTGGTACTTGACTCTGTCAACAATAGTATACGACATATCCATTACATTGTCAACGATAGATACATAAATATTAGGAACACCTAATATTTTCTTCTAAGTGTAAAAGCCTTTTCTTTCATCAGATTTTCGAAGATTGCAATATTTTTCAAATAACCAAGGTAAATTTCCAAAGGCTTACGTACATAACTACATATTACGAAGACTAAGAAAACTCCCATATGGAACCCGTACTTGCTTAAGCGGTTTCGTGTGACGTCAAGCCCTAAACCAACAGCACATACCCTTTATAATACATTACCATGCTTGTGACGTCACCAACGGAAAGTCTGGTAAAGATATGTTTGAATTAAATGAAATAAAATTAAATAATTCTCAAGTTTTCGAAACCTACCCTACTTCAACGCAGCATGTAATTTGACTTTTGTTTTGGTTGGGTTTCATAGCAATTTACTCATGGGTGTGTTCATCAAGCATGCGTAGCAATAGCAACGCAAGTTTATCTAAGACACTAGCTGTTGCCCGCGACTTCGTCCGCGCCATTTTCTGCTATTATGATTAATTAGTATAGTTGAATAATTTTCCCCCGTTTTCAAAACATTTTTTAATTGATGCTTCGCTCTTATTGGTCGCAACGTGATGTTTTGTAGTCTAAAGGCTTCCTCAATAAATAGACTATCCAACACAAAAAGAATTTTCCAATTTGAACCAGTAGTTCCTGAGATTAGCACGTTCAAACAAACAAACTAAACAAACTCTTCAGCTTTATAATATAAGTATAGATTAACAAATACGTATTATAACTAGTGCCTATGTGAATTGTAGACCTCATGAGTCTTATGAGTTATCAGTTTAAAATGGCGGCATTTTGAAGAAAACACCGTAAACTGAATTGACAATATATATATAGGTATGTGATTATCAAACCTGCTTACAATATTTTCGGTTAGAAAAGTGACCTGTAGAGGATAACAGCCGGACAGCAGGACAGACGGACAGAGGGACATACGAAAGAATTTTGGTCCAAGCTGAAACAAAAACATATTATTTCGCTCGTGCTTCGCATTCGCTCGATCAAAAGAGTTTAATCGGAAACTTGTACTAATTGCAAAAAATATTTAATCTTACAACAATTTGATAGCTGTTGCTGTTGTGGAATCTTATCCAATGACAACAGGTCATCCGACCTGAAGTTTCATTATTAGAACAACTTGCCGACCTACTCACAAACTTTTTACAACAGTGATGTATAAGGTTTTAATCGTTTCTTCAACTGCGGCTTTTACATGATTGACTATTTTTATTTATGTACATAAACCGTAATGGATATGACTATCAACACGTACATGACTATCAACACGTTGTACACCGTTAATAATTGTCAAAAGACTAGTAGTAGTAGGAAATAGGCCTGCAGACCTGATGTTTCATTATCTGGTGTCAAGTTTTTCAGACACATCAGATCTTATACAAATATGAAGTAGGTATTATAGACACCTCGCTTAATATTGCTATGGAAACTATAGCCTCTCCTTTGAACTGAACTATCTGTGTATCTGTGGACCGTAGCCGTGTGGTATCCGGCAGAGTAGAATAGGACCACTCCAAATCTTCCCGTGGATGTCGTAAGAGGCGACTTAGGAAATACAAGCTAAACAATGCTTATAAACTTCTAAGAGACCTCTCCAACCCATCTGGCCAGCGTGGAGAGTGTAGGCCAAGTCCTCTGGCTGCTCTGGCCAGGTATGGCCCTAGTAGTACAGAGAGGGTCGTGCTCCTGTAGTGGAGACTTAAAAGGACCTGATGATGGTCTGTGGACCAAAAAGTTCCTATAATGCCATTTTGGTTCTTAAGTGATGATATTTTGAGTTACTTTGTATTTGTTCGTATATTTAATAGGGTACATATAATTCAAAAACTACATTACTTACTGTAATATAATATCAAAGGAAATCTAGGAACATTTATACTCGTATTGGAATCGAAGTTCTGAAATCATGTTTTGGTTTTCAAAAACGCTTCCACGGCGGCCAGGGAGAATATCAGAAAAACAGAAAATGTCAGTTGCTTCTCCTCTCACGCAGATCGTAAATTCGAACAAGGGTATGGGCACATACTTGGGGATTAGTAATAAACGTAAATAGGCTAGCCATCTGTCACTATTTCCGGTTTCCGTTCTCACTTCCAAGCCCGCCATTTTCACGTAGCTTTTTGGCTTCTCTATCTTGTGATATTCGGCTCTGACTACCCCGTTAGTAATAAAGACAGCATCTGCAACGTAACAACTTTAAGAATGATCATCATCATTTCGAGTAGGTGTCACGGTCAATCAACCCTGGTGTCAGAGTTCTTCAGAACCGCACCTCGACCTCTGACGTGGTTCCTTTACCGACTACCAGATGGCAGCCCGGGCCAACGGTTTAAAGTGCCTTCCGAAGCATGCAATCATCTTTGTTAACAGACAATGAGGTGATTTAAGCCTGCAATGCCCTAACCAAACTGGAAACAACTAAACAAAGTATGTTCCCGTGGTAATCGAACCCACGACCCCCGGGTCAGGAAAACGCCTTAACCACTGGACCACGGACGCAGTTAAGAATGATGGCATCTAAGTTAGGAGACATAAAGTGGTCAGACGGGACAGATCTGGATTGGATGCGTTTATCTGGGTGGGTCTGCGTTCGGTCTACTTTAGATTTTGTTCGATGTTGACCTGGTTTATTTAGAACAAAGCTTCCTATATCCTAAAATATGTTATAAACGTGAAATGTTGTATGTATGGATGGGTGGATGTATGGATGTTTGTTGTAATCACGCCATAACGATTGAACGGATTGTCGAAATTTTACTCGCAAATAGGTTACCTGGATTAACACAAGGCTACCTTACATCCCGGAAAAAACACTGTTTCCACAGGATCGACATTAACGTGAGTGGTGCCGGAGCGAAAGCTAATGTAGAAATGTAAGAAAGATAAAAAATCACGTCTGTATCCCTAACGGGTAGCCTTGCACCACGGAATCTGCCACACCAGAGGCCCGGATAGATACACGATCAAGTCAAGATGGAAAATGATAATTTCCAGATTGGCCTGGGTTATGGATGTTTTCTATACGAGAATATGTTTTTGTATTTCTCATAACGCAAGTCTCAATATATGTTGCTCAGGCTTGATAGCTATACAATGAAAAAAGTTTCATTCGAATCCGTCCAGTATTTCCGGAGATAAACGTGTATAAACAGAAAAACCAACAGACAGGAATTTTTTAAATTCGTACTCTATTAGTATGTCTCTTCGCCTTATATATATATTTTTAATATATTCAATGTACAGACACATTTTTTTACTCTTTTATTATATGTATAGTATATTGATTTCAATACACATATTATGTAGTCAAGTTTTTTAGGGTCATAGCCACAGATCTGTATATAATCTGTGGTCATTACATTGTTCGAGTTTATGATTAACGTGGGAAGATGTTTTTATTATCTTGTTTATTTTTTTCTCCTAGGTATCTCTTAGGCCAGCATAACATTAACCCAAATATAAAACTTTTGGTAATATATGTGTAGTTAATGCAAATTATTATTATTTAAAAAGGATTGTTTTTTTTACGAAAAACAACAATTGTTATTCGATTGTAACTATGTAGTATACAACACCTACTCGACTGGTCATTATAATAATATTACAACCATATTTTGTGCTATTTAGCTTAGCTTAGCTATTTAACTTAGCTATTTATATTTATCAATACATAGGTAGTTTAAAACAAAGTCGCTTCACGTCCACTGTCCGTACCAAAAGGGTAAAAACGGGACGCTATTAATTTCGCTCCGCTGTCTGTCTGTCCGTCTGTCACCAGGCTGTATCTCATGAACCGTGATAGTTAGACAATTGAAATTTTCACAGATGATATTTTTCTGTTGCCGCTATAACAACAAATACTAAAAAATAGAATAAAATAAATATTTAAGGGGGCTCCCATACAACAAACGTGATTTTGCTTGTTTTTGCTCGATATTGATAACGGCAATAGGTAGACGCTTGAAATATTTACATAATATTTAGTTATATATTCACTTTAATAAATAAAAATTAAATTAATATTAAAGGGGGGCTCCCATACAACAGGCATGTTTTTTTTGCCGTTTTTATAGATAACGGTACGGAACCCTTCGTTCGCGAGTCCGACTCGCACTTGGCCGGTTTTAAAACTGCGCAACGGATTTTGATACGGTTTTCTTAACAGATAGAGTGATGTTTATATGTATAATTTATCGCACCCGTGCAAAGCCGAGCGGGTCACTAGCGAGGTAATAAACGATAGTAACAATGCGTCTAAACCAGGGCTTGTTACCGGTACCAAATTCCCATTATAAGTACCGGTAAGTACCGGTATTACTATTCTGTTAAAATTTTAACAGTAATATGAGGTACCGGTAATCTAGTATTTAACGGTAATAATATTGTTAACAGTTAACGGTAATTTTACCGCTACTTGTTACCGGTACCAAATTCACATTATAAGTACCGGTAAGTACCGGTACCTCTATTCTGTCAAATTTTAACGGTATTAAAATTGCGTTAATTTTACCGGTACCTACGCATTGTTGCCGTCTACCGCATGGGACTCACTCGACTGTAAAAGTGCCGCCCTATTGTGGGCCCCCGCCTCACGCCGCACATGCACAACACGGCAACGACACACATTAACGAAATGATAATTCCCAATACGAGTACCGGTACTAAGTACCGGTACTGTTTACCGGTATTTGGTACAGGTACTTCTTTCAATTACCGGTACCGTCGTTTTATTGAGGTACCGGTACCAATCCAATTACCGGTACCGTTGTATTATAGAGGTACCGGTACTTGATTTTTACCGTTACCAAATGTACCGGTACCAAACCAATTACCGGTACTGTCGTTTCATAGAGGTACCGGTAATGGATTTTTACCGGTATTCCAACCCCTGGTCTAAACCTAATATAACAATCAAAAGGGCGCCATAGTTTATAAAATTATCATATTAAAGTATGACAAGACTTGTGTCTCTTTTGCCCATTCCCAAAGGAATTCCAAAACTGTATTCCTTGTACTTATCAGTTAGTACATACATTCTGAAATGTATTATTTTTAAGCGACCTACCATGACCTTTCCAGACACATGATCTTAAATAAGAATGTATTTAAACTTTGCTATAGAATAATAAATGAGACAATATTTACGTAACGCATTAATCCACTATGGACCCACAAATATTTGTTCAGGTATCATCGCTAAGCCAACAAAGATACTGCATATGAATTAAAATAGACGCTTTAAATAGACACTCAAGATAATTATAGATCACGCAAGTGATCGCAATAATTCTCCAGAACTACACGCCACTTCAAAAAGATATATCTCTACGCCATCAATTTCTCCTAAATCCAAACGGTCCATAAAATTCTCATAAAGAGTTTAAACTATTCCATTTTCAAACCAGCCAGTCATGGTTGGTTTGAAAATGGAATAGTCTAAATTGTCACTATGGTTTATGTCGTGACGTGCGTGACTTCTATTTCTCGATTAAAAACTATTTTTATTCGTTTTTGAACAGGCCAGTAAGAATAGATGTAATTTTTTTTACTAATATAAATAATGTCACAGTAGATGCTAAGAATTTTAAAAACAAATGCTGATAAGTATTTTACAACCAGTCAGTCATCATCATTTTCGAGTAGGTGTCACGGTCAATCGACCATGCACACCCTGGTGTCAGAGTTCTTCGGAACCGCCTCTCGGCCTCTGACGTGGTTCCTTTAACGACTACCAGATGGCAGCCGGGACCACCGGCTTAACGTGCCGTCCGAAGCACGGAATCATTTTTATTATCAGACAATCAGGTGATTCAAGCCTGCAATGTCCTAACCAAACTGGAAACAACTAATCACAGTAGGCTTCCGGTGGGAATCGAACCCACGACCTCCGGGTCAACAGGCAAACGCCTTAACCACTGGACCACGGAGGCTGTTACCAGTCAGTAATAAACTAAATCCTAATCCTAATCCTAACTAATATTATAAATGCGAAAGTGAGTTTGTTTGTTTGTTTGTTACGCTTTCACGCCGTAACTACTGAACCGATCATCATGAAATTTTGCATACAAGTTCTCTGGAGTGTGGCGAAGGACATAGGCTACCTTTTATCCCGGGAAAAAGTACTTATCCCGAGGGATCGACATTGACGCGGGCGGAGCCGCGGGCGAAAGCTAGTTAATTAATAAATAATCTTCTTCTTCGGCTTCATAACCAAAAATTTAAACTTCACAAAAAAACTAAATTTTTTATGGGATAATCTATATTATATATTATTATTTTATATATTACTAGCTTTCGCCGGCTCCGCCCGCGGGTCAATGTCGATTCCTCGGGAATAGTACTTTTTCCCGGGATAAAAGGTAGCCTATGTTCTTCTCCGTACTCCAGAGAACTTGTATGCAAAATTTCATGATGATCTGTTCAGTAGTTACGGCGTGAAAGCGTAACAAACAAACAAACTCACTTTCGCATTTATAATATTAGTTAGTAAGGATAAAGCTGGAGAGTTTGTTTTTTTGTTTGAACGCGCTAATATCAGGAACTACTGGTTCAAATTGGAAAATTCTTTTTGTGTTGGATAGTCCATTTATTGAGGACGGCTTTAGGCTATAAAACATCACGCTGTGACCAATAGGAGAGAAGCATCAATAAAAAATGTTTTGAAAACGGGGGAAAATTATTAATCTATACTAATTCATAATAATAAGAACAGAAATTGCCGCGGACTAAGTCGCGGGCAACAGCTAGTTATATATACTTAGCCAAAATATCAGTTTAAGAATAAGTACATCTTTATCACAGAATCTCAAATAGATACGATGTAGCATAACTACCAGTATAGGTGCGGGTAAACTTTGTGAACCATTAAAATTTGATGATCACGCTTTCATACGTCAGATGTTGAATTACGTTTAGAATCTATATTTGATATGGCATTGCAATTTCATATCTGATGTTCCAGTCCTATCACCGATGACTCACTACCTTCGATGGATGGGACTAAAGAAACTCCTTCGCCAAAGCGGTGACTGAAAAAAAAAATCATTCCATTTTCAAACACCAAAACCAAGAAGACCGTCACGTAAACGAGATTAACGTCATTTCTCCATCCAATACCGTTCAGCTACCGCCTCTTCGCCCGCGCGCCGCACGTGCCGCGCAATGGTGGACCATGACCTAATTCTGCTATCGATGCGATCGCCTCCCCCGCCTAGTTCAAGTACATTGCTTCTCCCTTTCGTTTACCATTGATTTGGTTTAAGCGCTAATAAGTCACGGTTAGTAAGGTTGGTTCGGTGAATAAGGGATCGCTTTACCCTTCGCTAGATCTTAGTACGAGTATATGACACGGCTTTTGCGGTTTTACTTGATTAAGTTGTTTTTACCCGCTGCCCTAGATTTTGGGGAAACTTGAGGCATATAAATATATAGATATATGTCGGTTTCTATGAAATACTTTTGTAGTGTAAACGGTAGACGGATAATAAAAGGAGTCGTTAGAATTGCACTATTTTCAGGAGTAGGTATATTAGGTACAACAATCGTTGCTTAAAAATAAAGATCTTGTTTGGGAATATTTGCAATGTTTTTAATTTTTAATTTAATCATTTTTAATGAACTTTAATGGCACGTATTTGAAATATGTATATAATATATATAAAAGAGAAACAGACGCGATACTATCTTTCGCTTTAAGTCGATGCCCTGAGAACAGTACTTTCTCTCGGGATGATTGGTAGCCTATATCATCCTCTGTTACCCATCAGACAACGCATATGCAAATTTTCACGATGATCTGTTCAGTAGTTACGGCGTGAAAGCGTAACAAACAAAGTCACTTGCGCATTTATCATATTAGATAGAATAAAATAAAAATGCATAAGAATAGTAGTCACCTAGCTTAGTGTCACAGTCTACTAGCCCAAGTCGAATTAGGTCAAACGTGTTCTAAATTTTAAGTCTGATTTCACTCCATTACAGTTTCATATAATTTACTCAAAGGATGCGCGTAGCCTAAGTTGCATAATAGACAAGAGTGCCTTCTATTATTTTTGGCATCGATATATAAGGAAACATACTCATAGTACGTGACCCTGTTTCGAGAACGGAGGGGGTCTTCAGAATATAAGGATATATCACAGTGTGTATCTCTTTTGTTTCACTCTTTAATATGGACAAATGATAGTCTGAAATAAAGATATTTTATTTTATTTATTTATTCAAGCTTTACTCGTATGCGAATAATAGCACTTACCGTCTTTGAATTATTTTACTCTATCTGTTCTGGTGAACTTGGTTTCGCTTTTATTTTTTGTCGAAAATCCTTACTAATATTATAAACGCGAAAGTGAGTTTGTTTGTTTGTTACGCTTTCACGCCGTAACTACTGAACCGATCATCATGAAATTTTGCATACAAGTTCTCTGGACTACGGAGAAGGACATAGGCTACCTTTTCTCGGGAAAAACTACAACTCCTAACTACTACTATTCCCGAGGGATCAACATTGACGCGGGCGGAGTCGTGGGCGAAAGCTAATATTTCACATATATTAATAGTTAAATATTCTTCTATTCAGGGTGATAGATAACGAAGCCAATAAATTAAATATTATAAAAATCGATTCGCCCGTTCTAAAGCTATATGTTCGAACAAACTTGTGGCTAGCTCCGTGGCGCAGCGGTCAACACGACAGCCTGCGACACGAGAGTGCCCGGGTTCGATCCCCGGCCAGGTCAAGATGGAAAATGATCTTTTTCAGATTGGCCTGGGTCTTGGATGTGTATCTATATATGTATTTGTTATAAAATATAGTATGGTTGAGTTAGTATCCCATAACACAAGTCTCGAACTTACTTTGGGGCTAGCTCAATCTGTGTGATTTGTCCGTATATATTTATTTATTATTTATTTATTTATATTAAACTCGACTTCGTTTAACAGTGTGTAACAAAATGAAGAAATAATATTTAAGGGACATAATCAGTTCACGACTTTAACCAACTATCCCTATGGAACACACATCGAACGACAAAACATTTTTTGGCACTTCCATAGAAAATCGCTCAGCTGATTGCTTATTTTGTATCGGAGATCGAATTTTTCTTTTCATGTTTCGAAGTTTGTTTTATAGTGAATTTGTTTAATATGATGGACTGATCACGCACCTTAAATATTATTACGTAGTTTTGTTACACCCAGTATATTAAGATTTGCAAAAAATATATAAATTTACAAATTAAATATTATTTTATTCCTAAACTCGATGAAAAGAAAAACGTCTAACTCTACACTTCGGTAGTAAATAATTTGCAGTAATTTTGGTACTTTTATTCCTTTGCATTTGATAAATTACAAGAACTACTGATTAACGCCAAAAGTGGCCCCTTTTAGCGATAATTACTATGTAATATATTAATTCAATTCAAATTCATTTCAAAACATTTATTTAAAATAGATCATTTGGACACTTATTAAAACTGAGAATTATTGACTTCACTAATTTTGGTTAAGTTCAATGCCGCTTCCAAAGCGGAGTGTATAAGAAGCGGCAACAAACTGCACAGTGCATTTTCTCCAATCGACGTCAACTCTCAATTTTAGTATATCTTAAAAACTAGGTATGTTGACTGAGTATACATTGCCCTTATTAATTTTAGATTGCATGAAAATTGTAAGGCTTTGTTTACGGAGTGCTGCAACGGTTTTCGTTATCACCAAGACGATGAGTGATATCCGCCATAAAGCTGGAATAGGCTAATCTATCTGTCATCTAGTGAAAAACAGTTTTTATTGGCCTATTTTATTACTTGTTTATGTTGTGTGTGTAGTGGATGTTTTTCTTAAAGACTATCAATGATTTGATTGGCTTAACAAGACGTGAAGATGTTATGTGTGTATGCATATCTATGCATAAATAAGCAATTTGTTTAGTTAATGTCATCATCATCAATATCAGCAGTAAGAAGACCACTGCTGGAAAAGGCCCCCCTAAGTATTGTTGCCAGGCTCCCGGATGAAGCTGGACACAGATGGGCTTTTTGGTTACGAGTCCAGCAAAATTCGTTGGAGTCCTGCCTGTCCGGATTTTTGTTGGTCTATTTATTTATTTTTAGCCGTGTGGTATCCGGCAGAGTAGAATAGGACCACTCCAAGTCTTCCCGTGGATGTCGTAGAAGGCGACTTAGGAAATACAAGCTAAACAAAGCTTATAAACATCTGTGAGACCTCTCCAACCCATCTGGCCAGCGTGGAGAGTGTAGGCCAAGTCCTCTGTCTGCTCTGGCCAAGTATGGCTCTAGTAGTACAGAGAGGGTCATGCTCCTGCAGTGGAGACTAAGAAGGACCTGATGATGGTGATGATGATGATGATTTATTTATTTTTAGCGTTGTAGCAATCGCGTCCCATAACTGGTTGCCTACACCCAGCTATATTATACGTGTATACGTAAATATTCGTATTCAAGTGAGAAATTTCTAGTTTTAACATATGAATATTTGGTCGATAGAGATAAGCGAGCAAGGCTTCAAGTCAAGCTGGAACGAAAACACATTTTTGTATATATATATATATATATATATGTGTGTGTGTGTGTGTGTGTGTGTGTGTGTGTGTGTGTGTGTGTGTGTGTGTGTGTGTGTGTGTGTGTGTGTGTGTGTGTGTGTGTGTGTGTGTGTGTGTGTGTGTGTGTGTGTGTGTGCGTGTGTGTGTGTGTGTGTGTGTATTTACATTTATTTCGCGATATCTCTCGAACCAGTGCACCAAATATATGATGAAACTTGGAACGTATGACGGTAATATAAGTAAAATTTTGAATTTGTTGCTCATCAAAATCGGGCTAGTAGTTAAATAGATATCTAATGTAATTAAATATTCGAGATATATAACACGGATTACCCCTCCTTTTATTTCGTGGACTAATTATATTTACGCAAAGTACTTAGTATTTTCCATATCCTAATTTGATTCCTCCCCTGCATTCAGTGAGCACTCTACTATTAATCCCTAATAACTATATGTATGTGTAGTAGCATGAGTAAGGCGCCAATCCATGACTCATCAAACGCATAACTTCTCCAATAAACGAGAAATAGGCAATAAAGAAGTCTAGTCTCCCTGATGGCTAGATTAAGACATTCCTCTTTTATGAGCTAGTGCCATTAGATCATTACTATATCCTATGTTAGATATATAAGGTTCATTTTTTGGGGCTAGATCAATCTGTGTCATTTGTCCGTATATATTTATTTATATTTAAATTAAGCGCATCAGTCATCAGAATATTTTAAGGGCTGGGTCCCATAGGTCAAATAAACGCTTTAGTAACAAATTTTAAGAAGTCGATATGCTAAATTAAAAAAAAAAATCATACTATACTACACGCCGTAACTACTGAACCGATCATCATGAAATTTTGCATACAAGTTCTCTGGAGTGTGGAGAAGGACATAGGCTACCTTTTATCCCGGGAAAAAGAACTATTCCCGAGGGATCGACATTTACGCAGGCGGAGCCGCGGGCGAAAGCAAGTTTATAATAAGTTTAAAATTATTAAAATATTTTTATTATATGATGTAACTAAAAAATTATGCATTTCGTAATTTTTCCTTTATGTGCTATAAGACGTTGATCCGTACCAAATTTCAAGATTCTGAGTTTACGGGAAGTACCCTGTAGGTTTCGATTCCCGTGCGTATGTCGAAAATTTGCGGCATAAACGGCTGTATGTTTTGATTGCGTTAGCTTAGAAGTTTGATTCTTTCACAGCTCTTGATATCCCCACGCGTTGCTGACAAAAAGGGCTTGACAGACAGACAGACAGACAGACAAAAAAGTGATCCTACAAGAGTTCCGTTTTTTCCTTTCGAAGTACGGAACCCTAAAAATGATTTAAATAATAGGCTGTAACATATCTCCTACGCGTGCTGGTACTTGTATAGGTATATAATATCCATAAGTTTTACCTGATTACGAAAGAATGGTTCTCTGCTTATTCAAAATAAGTTTTGTCCTTGCCTAGTCAGTAGATAGCAACAACTGGGCCCGATTACATAATTAAGCATTAATCATCTTCGTGTACGCATGCGCAGAACTTTTTGTTGATGGTTTTTGTTGACCTATTTTGTTTAAATCCTTGAACGTCTCATGAGCAGACCGACACCAAATAATCTTGTCTTGAAATGGTACTTATAGCCCGTTTTCTATTGGGAAACAGTATGACATTTTGGAGTACAGCCATGCCATTTGGTACGGGTATTATACACGTACACCTAAGTCCAAAACGCCCGGTACCCAGTTTGAACTCCGCGACATAAAGGGGGGAGGGGGAGTCCAAATTAATCCGTCAGAATTTTTTTCTGAGCGCCGGTCTCAGAAAAAAAATCTGACGGATTAATTTGGACCATTGAGTCAAATTTGGTGTCGTTATCAGATAATTAGATGATGCCCAATGCATTCCCCATACCAGTTCTTTAGGATTCCGTAGTAAAATATGACATGATAGTTAAATAAAAGTTAAATAATAAACTTTAAGTAGTAACGAAATGCAAACAAACCCTCATATTTAAATATTTTTGTATTAAACTTGGTTTATAAAAAATACTGCCCGAAAGCCCATTTAATGCAGATTCTGAAAACATTAACAATAAATGTAAATTTGACTTTTTTCAATGTAAAATAAAATATGAAAGTACGACGTTCGTCAGCGCAGCGTAGGGGACGGAATACATACAAGAACTCTAGAACTCGTGTAATCTATATCTATACATATAATAAAACAGTAAAAATATTTTGTCTGTACATTTTGAATTTTTGACTGAAATGGATAGAGGGACACTTAAAAAGAATAATAGAAAGCAAAAAATTTTTATTCGAATTTCTTGTCTGTCTGTCTGTCTGTCTGTCTGTCTGACTGTATGTATGATCACGATTATCTCCGAAAATACTGAACCGATTTACTTCAAACTTTCACCAATTGGTTTGTTTTAACTCAGCAAAACATTTAAAGTTTGTTTCATCAAAATCGGTTCATTAAAAAAAAGTTATCGTCATTTGAATGAGCTCAAGGCATGAGTTTGCCTGCAGACATTTATTAACAAAAATAAAATAAAAAAATAAGTGACATAAGAAAATTAAAATCCAAAGTCAATTCATCATCATTATACGCTAGCATTGTACCTATCCATACTATCCATAGTAATCCATACTAAAAAAAAGGAGAAGCTGACTGACTGACATATCAACGCAGGGCCTAAACTATAAGGGTTAGGAACTTGAAATTTTGGTTCCCTTTATAACGTAGGGGAGCACTAAGAAAGGATTTTTGGAAATTCATCTCCTAAGGGGGTAATACGGGTTGCAATATGAAACTTTGCCATTTTTGAAGTTAGTCGAATGAAATTCAGCATGGAGGTTCTTTACTGGAAGGCATGAAACACGAGTAAAATATTTTTCTCAAAAATCATCCCTTTGGGGGTATAACGGGGATGCAAAGTTAGTATGAAACTTTCCGTTTTTGAAGTTATTCAATTGAAATTCAATATTAAGGTGTTTCATTGAAAGTCATGAACTAATGTGTTCCGGGTAATTCTACTGTTCCTGAGAAATCGACACTTACGCGGGTGAAGCCGCGGGCCAAAGGCAAACCTGACTTATATATCAACGCACAGCCGAAACTACATAAGTTTGTATGGAAATTTTCTCATTTCTGGACGTTCTGGACTGGATTACAATTAAAAAGATGTATGTAGGTAAAACCGACGAAATTTTCGTCTGAAGGGATAAAATAGCGGAGTAAAGTTAGTATGGATTTTTTTTTTCATATCTAGACTTAGAAGTATGAAAATAAGTATATACCTTCTAGATTACAATTAAAAAAGTTCTGTGTAGGTGAAATGTACAAAATTCCCCCCTTAAGGGATAAAGGGGAGGGGGGGGGGGGGGATTGTATGGAAATTTTCTCATTTCTGGACATAGAAGTATAAAAATAAGTATATATGTTTACATTACAATTAAAAAGCTCTGTGTAGTTAAAATGGACGAAATTTCCCCTTGAAGGGGTAAAATAGTTGGGGTAAAGTTTGTATGGATTTTTTTTATTTACTTAGATATATGACAATAAGAAGTTCTCCATTTCAATAAAAAAATTAAGGGCTAAAGATGTATGCAGATGAAATGTATTAAATTCCCCCTTAAGGGGAAAATGCAGAGGGGGAGGGGTTTGTATGGAATTTTTATCATTTCTACTGTTCCCAAGGGAACGACATTAACGCGGGCGGAGCCGCGGGCAACAGCTAGTAATATAATAAATAAATAAATATATACGGACAAATCACACAGATTGAGCTAGCCCCAAGGTAAGTTCGAGACTTGTGGGGATACTAACTCAACGATTCTATATTTTATAACAAATACAATAAACATCCAAGGCCCAGGCCAATCTGAAAAAGTTAATTTTCCATCGTGACCTGACCGGGGATCGAACCCGGGCACTCCGTTTCGCAGGCTGGCGTGTTAACCACTGCGCCACGGAGCTGTCAATAATGATCAACTCATTAAGTACACAGCATTTACAATTATTTGTTGTTATAGCGGCAAAATATATACACATTCTGTGAATTTAAAGTGGCAATTTGAAGTGGCAGTGTGCGGGGCATATATCGCGTAGAACCTATGGCAGATGGGGCAGAAAGGTTCTGGAATGGCGACAAGGTACCGACAAGCGCAGCATCGGATACCTAGCGACTAGGTGGAGGGACGACCTGACCAAGGCCGCAGGGAAACGCTGGATGCAGTCAACCGGTCATTCTGGAAATCCTTGGGGAAGGCCTACGAGTATGTCCAGCAGTGGACTTCTTGCGGCTGATATGATAATAATGATGATTCCGTGAATATTTCGAATCTATTATGATTCAATAGGTACAGAACCGTAACTGGAACAGGAGGCTTAGTAATAGGAATCCGTATGTTTCCCGTTGCGGAACCCTAAAAACATAAGTCCACTGGGACTAAGTAGGTTATTACCAGGTCAATACTTCAGCAAACAGCTGTAAGTGTCATACCACCCCATTGCGTGACCGCTTCGCCCATGTAGACCCTTCGTGTATTTGATGCAGACATTCTTAGTAGTTAAACGAGTATAAGTGTTTGTACAATACATATACAGGCAGACTAAAACCGTTTGCGATTCAAAATACAATTAATTAATCATTGTATGGTTGTATATTAGCAATTTAACTTAAGCTTAATACCTATTGAAGATTCTAAGGACCGACCCACACAAAAGCCTTTTGACTAAACACTATTTCAAATCCTAGACCGGCCCATAAGGTAAAAGATGAGTTTTGCTGCCCTCCAAAGGCTTTTGCCATTGTTTCTCAGATTGGCCCTTCAGGCTTTGCATGCATGAAATCTCGGCCCATCAGACAATGAGAGCTTGCTGTCTATCCAAGCCTTGGCACAGGCAACCCTCCCGGGGGCCCTTTGGTAATGTTGTCTATGCAGTTTGAGGACACTGCCCTCGCCTCAAATGCCCGGTTAAGTAGCAAAAGCACACTTGGACCTAGTTAAACATACATAGTATAGTATAGTATTTTTCCCTTTTTCTTTTAATGATGATAATAAATTGTATACCGACACTAAATATAATGACATAATAGAATTGTGTAATGTAATTAGATTTATAATATTTAATTGACATTTATATGGTCTGTTGCATGTCAGAAATGACTAATGTGTGAGACTTTCTTTTTAATTCATCACTCGTACAACATTTAACGCAATAAAGTTCATTCATTCATCCATTCATTCATTCATGCATTCATTCATACATTTATCCCTTGCGGGGTACAGAGTCTAGGCCTTTTAGACCTAAAAGCCACGTTTAGCATTATGGTGGGCGTTAGATGGAAAAGGGAATCAAAATAGTTAAAGTTTGTTAGCTGCATCGCCTACTAATGTGATTCGTCAGATTTGCCCTTTCCCTCGATCGGCGTATACGATCTGCGCGGGAAGAGAAGCAGCTGGTATATTCTACGTTTTTAGGGTTCCGTACCCAAGGGGTAAAAACGGGACCCTAGTAACTTCGCTCCGCTGTCCGTCTGTCTGTCTATCCGTCTGTCACCAGGCTGTATCTCATGGATCGAAAGATAGACCGCGGATCTGCACGCGCCAGTGTTAATCCAGCGAGAATAATACTTTTTTCCATGAAGAAAGGTAGCCTATGCGTTAATCCAGAAAATAACCGTTCTGCGTGCAATATTTTGTAAACATCCAATAAGCCGTTTTGGCATGATTGAGTAACAAACACAAACTCAAAAAGAAATTGTCATTTTCATACAAAAGTGTTCGGCCGCGGCAATTAGTATTAAAACGCAAAACAATTGAGTTCCCAGGATTGGTCCCATAGGACAAGTTGTACATTTTGACGGGCTGAGTCACCCCATCACGGGAACGTCGTTGGTTTAGTAACACGCTATATAAAATAACTATTGCCGTTGTATCTAGTTTGACAGAAATGTTTATTTCGATAACCCTTGAAAACCAATTACGTCCACAAAGAGACTATGCATCGACCAATCCAACCCATTAAACTTTCAGACCACTCTGACATGTGGGTCGGAAGAGGTCTACATTTGGCTGCCCGCTGACCTTTCCGCGGCGGCTTTTCTATTTCTGCATGTCGCGATCTCGCTACAAGGTTGGATGGACAGACATTGGGAGCCCTCGAACTAGGTCGGGATCTGTTATGAAATTAATTACTTGTATTATCGGTCCTTACGTAATGAAATAAGCGTTTACTATAGAGCATTTCGTGTAAATTGCATTTTTCATGCTTTTTAGTATTATTTTGGGTTTGCATATATTTAAGTTAGAAAAAGAATATAAAAATGACGATATTTTTGATCGAAACGGACAACATCTGATACGAGTGCTTTTTTTCATGAGCATTTTTCAATAATTAAATTCAGAAAATCAAAAATTTGTTCAGAAAATAGGCATTTTCACGTCAATTAACATTTAAAACAATGCATATTAAATTATATTCAAATTATTTATTAGTTCAAAAAGAAACTCTTTTAAACATTATTGATCGCCCTACTACAAAAAAATAATACATGCAGAATGTTATTTTTTAGTATAGTCCACACAAAAAAATTTTTTAACTGAAAATCTTCATTAGGAACAAAATGGCAAGCGAAAAAAACGCCAATTTCATAAGTAAAGTTACATTATTATTCCTTATACGAGTATATGAAAATCTGACGAATCACAATAGTAGGCGATGCGCTTATAGGCCTGGGCTCTGTCTACCGCGCAAGGGGAAAAGACGTGATACTATAATGTATGAATACTCCTCATAATTACTTTCAAACGTATCGTTAAAAGTATCAATTAGCCTGAGAGTTTATTACACTGTCTAACTGTGATCTACACGATAAAGAAGGAGACATTTTTATGTATGCAAAGATTAGGCATCTTAGGGTTATCTACAGTCTACCATGGCACAGATTACTAAATAGTTACTACATACCATGGACATAACATACTAAAGACCATTCTTTCCATTTATTTTCATTATTTGAGACCTTAATTTGCCCTTTGAAGGGCGAAAAACAAATTGTTGACTTTATCCTCTCGTCTAGAAAATATCAGAGTCAGTATTACTATATGGGTAAAAATTGTGGTAGTTATTACATTTAATTAGTAGTTATATTAGTAACGATTTAAATCGTTATAAGCGCTGTTACATATATATAGAAAGCAGATGAGGTATATATGTATATGCTTCCCAACGAACGGCCTTTCTGGGCACCACCTGTAGGTTGACTGATAGATAAAGCTTTTGACTTTTAGTCCGCCTTTTACACAAGAAAAAGATTTTGTAAAGAAGATTAATAAATAAAAATAAAACAACATGTGCGGTATATAGAGAGGGGGTATTACTCGTACTTCCTCTCCTACGCCGCGGTCTCAGGTCACGTGTCTGTCTTACGAATTTTCGATCAGGTCACGTGTCCTTACGCGAGTTTAACATTTTTTACCCATCCCAAAAAGTGCAAAACGCTAAAGAAGTTTTCGATTTAAAAATACGGCAAGCATATCCATAGACCATAGGTACCGGCTCCTAATTAAATGGTTCCAAGTAATAAACCTAACTGGAAAGTACTAATAAATTGAGTCGTAATAAGTAATTAGCTTTTCCATTTAAGCTGAGTGTAGTTTTCTAGCTTTCGTGTTTTCTTGGGGCTTCGAAAACGAGCTTTGGGAAAGTTATGACTAGTGCTTTTATTTTGATTCGACCTCGTGGCCTCGTTGGAAATGGCTAAGAAAATTGTTTACTGCTTCCTGATATTTTCTATTTTCGCAAACAACGCAACGAGCGATAACACTTAGCGGAATTTCATCAAGTACATACAGGGTTCCTAGTCTCGTTTACTGGAAATTTTAATAAAAAAATATATCATAATAAATTGTATCTGCCGGAAACCACACGGCTACCTATATATTTATTAACTACGCCCGCGTCAATGTCGATCCTTGGGAATGGTACTTTTTCCCGTGATATTTATAAGCCTATGTCCTTCTCCGTACTCCGGAGAACTTGTATGCAAAATTTCATGATGATCGATTCAGTAGTTACGGCGTGAAAGCGTAACATACAAACAAACTTACTTTCCCATTTATAATATTAAGTAATATTATAATATTAGTAAGGATGATTTCCGGCAAAGTATAATAGGACCACTCATAGTCTTCCCTTGGAGGTCGTAAGAGGCAACTTAGGAAATACAAGCTAAACAAAGCTCATAAACATCAATGAGATCTCTCCAACCCGTCTGGCCAACGAGGAGAGTGTAGGCCAAATTCTCTGTCTGCTCTGGCCAAGGTAGTACAGAGAGGGTCATACTCCTGCAGTGGAGACTAAAAAGACCTGATGATAAGGAAATATATAGGGACAAATCACACAGTTTGAGCTAGCAACACTAAGTTGTGAACTTGAATCGTAAGATACTAATTCAATATGTCAATGTATTTTATAACATACTAGCTTTCACTCACGGCTCCATCCGCGTCAATGGCGATTCCCATGGGAACAGTACTTGTTCCCGGGATAAAATGTACCCTGTGTCCTTCTCCGTAGTAGAAGACAACGCGTATGCAAAAATTCATGACGATCGGTTTAGTAGATAGGATGTGAAGGCGTCATAAACAAACAATCTCACTTAAAACCCTAAAGGCCACGTATAGGAACTGTGTCAATTTATCATCTACCCATCTAATTATGGGACCAATGCTAGGAACTCAAAAAATCTAAATTTCCTTACAAAAATGTTCAGCCCGGGCAATTTGTATGGGAATGTAAATATTTTGAGTTTCGGGCTGAATCACCCCTTTCAGAGAATGTCGAGGGTAAATAAAAGCCAAGAATTTTATAATGTTCATAGCAATAGGATCCAATTTCCATATTGTTATTGTAATGTAATGGTTTTACAGTTATTCGGTAGTAAGTATATCCTACAATACAAAGCTCTGTCTATTTTATTTATCTCTATTCTCTATTTCATAAAAATCGCACGCACGAGAAAGTGACACGTTCCATATGCAAGCGAGAGCGCGGTACAAGCGATAGAGAGGCACAATCAACCTAAGCATTCATCTATCTCTCTTTCACGTAAAATTTTCGTCCATACACCGACATTACAGACAACCAATTTTTTGAATTGGTTTTCAATTGTAAATCAATGGTTTTACAGTTGGATTTTTATTGTACTGTAATAGTTTTATGTATTTTTTTTTTATTAGCCTTGTGGTATTCGGCAGAGTAGAATAGGACCACTCCAAGTCTTCCCGTGGATGTCGTAGAAGGCGACTTAGGAAATACAAGCTAAACAAAGCTGATAAACATCTAAGAGACCTCTCCAACCCGTCTGGCCAGCGTGGAGAGTGTAGGCCAAGTCATCTGGCTGCTCTGGCCAAGTATGGCCCTAGTAGTACAGAGAGTGTCGTGCTCCTGTAGTGGAGACTAAAAAGGACCTGATGATGAATAGTTTTATAGTTATTTGGTAGTAAGTATAAATATCCTAAAGAGTAAAGCCTAAAGAGTTTCGTTTGATGATGATGAAGTTAAATGAGGACCTTAACGGTATTGCGAGCTGGGCTGATGATAATGGTCTACTGCTTAATCCTAATAAATCAAAATATTTGGTCCTTGGTTCAAGGCAGCAGGTGTCTAAAGTTCTGAGTCGTAATCTCATAGTAAGCATACGGGGTCAATATATAGAACGTGTACATGAAGCTAAAAGCTTGGGCTTAGTTTTTGATGACACGCTACGTTTTGAGAGTCATGTGGCGGGCTTGGTAAAGTCTTGTTTTTACCGCTTGAAGGTGTTATACAGTATTAGAAGTCTATTAAGTGAGCCAGTTCGTATAACATTATGTGAGTCCTTAATCTTATCTAGACTCAACTACGGTGACGTAATATATGGTCCAAGGCTACAGTCCAGGACTCGCCGCATGATTCAAAGAATTCAAAATGCTTGTTGTCGTTTTTCTTTCAATATTCCACACAGAGCTCACATCACACCATACCTGCAAAAGACATGCACATTAAATATGTCCACGTAGACATTTGCACCTGGCCAGCTTGTTGTTCGATGTGATTCATTTTAGGAAGCCTGAGTACCTATCAGACAAAATAAAGACTTCACCTTTTCACAAAAGATACGGCACTAGATCAACTCGATGTACTCTAATGACTCAACGTCACCGCACGGCTGCCTTTGCCGGTAGTTTTCGATATCTAGCCACTAAGTGCTGGAACAATCTCCCACCACCCATTACACATATAAAGTCGAAATTAAATTTTAAAAAACAACTTAAGAAGTATCTGTTAGAAAAACAAAATTTAGGAATTCCATCCGGCTACTTGGTGGCTGATTTTATCATATAGGTAGGTGATATGATATAGGTACTCACGGTTCTCATTTTCAGCCTTTCTTTTTTATTTTCTTCTTTTTATATCTATAAATTTCTCCGAACTGTAATGGCACAATCCACTCTTCTTCATTTATTTTAACTATTCTTTTATACTTTATATGTGTACAAATTTCAACGGACCCACCTTTTGGAGTGGCAGAATATCAGCGTTTTACTCATATTATGTATGAGTAATATACACGCTGAGCCACATCCTTTTTGATTACTGCAACGCACACATGTTTAATTAATGTGTATGCCTAATGAGTATATTAACTGTGTTTTATATGCTTAAGCTTGTATATTTTCTTACTTATTGTTTTTTTGTAATATATGTGTGTTGCTGTGTCAAATAAACGTATGTCTATGTCTATGTCTATCCTACAATACAAAGCTCTTTCTAACAAGCTTTCCTAGATGCTGGGCGTGCTTAAAATACTCGTATTCGAGTATTTACGAGTCATATAATTTGATAGCTCAGCCATTGGCAGTCCAAACAATAAATGCTTTTTCACGACTGCCCCAAAAAAGGGGTGTAATGTTGTCAGGATTCATTCAGGTTTATGAATTTCGTGGTATATGATATATCGTCAAAATCCTTAAAAATCCTGAGTGTCACCGGCTATATTATTTACAGCGTGGCAGTCGTGTTTTTAATATTAATAAAAAATATTTCTACAACTTTCTTAAAAAAAGAGGATCCGGATTATACTGTATTTTTTTGTATTTTTTTTTATTTAATCATTTTACTTTTTAGTTACAGTACTGATTTATATTTAATAAAACTAGTATAAAATTAAAAAGTATGCATGCCTTTGTCCATAATTTATGATAACTCTCAAATATATGATGAATCGCCGAAAAATAATTGCTTATGAATAATTTTATGAGTTGTGAAAAAGACCCATTTAACCGCGCGTGAGGCAATTCACATTTGAATTATAATTTTATGATTCGAGCGAAGTGGCCATTTTAGAACTACTATAGTACACCTATAGACAATAAACAAAGACGCAAATTAATAATTTTATGAGTAAATAGCCCAAGGTCATAAGACCTAAAGACCACATTTAGCGAGGTGGTAGATTTGTCACCAAGTGAATCATCTTGTTAGCAGCCGTGTGGTTTCCGGCAGAGTAGAGTAGAACTACTCCAAGTCTTCCCATGGAGATCGTAAGAGGCGACTTAGGACCCCTCCAACCCGTCTGGCCAGCTGTGTAGGCCAAATCCTCTGTCTGCTCTGGCCAAGTATGGCACCGGTAGTACAGAGAGGGAGATGCTCCTGCAGTGGAGACTAAAAAGACCTGCTGATGATGATGATGAATTATATTGTAACGTTGCTGCATGCCACCTGCATGCTGCATCTCTTCCAACCTCATTTCTTTCTCATCTGTTCACTTTAATTCCTCATTTTATTTCAAATTTCATTTTATTCCATTTTCATATCATTTCTCTCGGTCATGATTCATTCTACCAACATCTCTTGGACTGTTTGCTTCTGTTCAACGTTCAATGTTCTATCTGATCTGAACACATTATAATATTTAGTAAAGTTATAAATAAATATTTAATCTACTGTTGTGTGTCGAGTCTTCTGTTCCACTACTTCCTTAAATGTGGGAACTCGACTAGAGCGCCGCGCCGGGACGGTCAAGGTCCCACATTGGCGCCCAACGTAGGATCTTAAATCTGGCATCTAGTATATTTATCTATGTATGATGCTTAGACGTTCACTATAATCTGAATTCAGAAGCACACAGTGCGCAAATTCACCACCGACTTTTCCTTGAACTCAGAGCGTCAAAATGTACAACTTTTCCTATTGGACTATTGTTAGGATACAATAGTGTTAGGTCGATACGGTAATCTATTTAGTAATACGTGAACCAAAAACTTTGTACCCCTTTTTACGAAAATTGCGCGAATACGCAACGAGGAATATGAAATTTCGCACATTCATAAGTAGTCTCCGGTCAACTACCGAACGCCCCAATCGGGAACATAACAATAGATAATCCATCGTGTCTGCATTCTTCGCGATTGATGAGTTATAAAGAAGGAGTGCACAATGCTAATATCTTTTTAATATACATAAAAATACATTAAATCAATAAAAAATAAACCTTACATGTGGTACTTATTAATTTAAATTAATTATAGTCGAATTTCGACAACTGCTGGGCGGTTGCTATGATTTTTTGCGTTTTCAGCATTGCTCCCATGGGAAAAGTTGTTCATTCTGACAGCTGAGTCACTCCTATAAGGAAATGTCGGTGGTTTTAATGTACACGCTGTAGAAGTGAATCATCTGATACATGTTTACTCGGCTATATTAGCTCGTCCATTACCGGCTCTCACTCGTCAATGAATACATCCACTATTCTATCTACATCGTCGGCGGAAACCAGAGACAAACAAATCTGTTGGCGCCGAAGGCTGATTCTGAATCGAAATACGATTTATCTTGTCACTATTTCACGGATTTATTTAACTACTTTTTTCAAAGAAAAATAAAAACTCGAATGCACTGCCTAAAAATCATAGCCTATGTATGAGGGTATAGGTACAGATTCTAACGATAACCCATACGTCCACATCGATCTCTAATAAAAACAACACACTCCTTTTTTGTGCAGTTTTGGGTAGTGAAGTAAATAACCGTATTCATTCCTACTGTATGGAATTATTGTATTTGCAATATTTTGGCTAATTGGAATGATATAGAATAGAATAATTTATTTGCATGATGATAGTGATGTCGTACGTAACAAGGTTGGTATATAATTTGTTGCCACCCATGTAGATATAGAAACATCATCTTTACCCATTGCATCAGTGTATTTTTTTGAATAGTATATTTTTCAAGTGCTTATGTAGCGTTTCTCTGTTCTACAATTTTCAGGTACATTTACAGCTGATATGAGCAGCGTGATATTTCGAAGCTAGGTATCTGCTTTTCGACTTTTTCTTCCACTGCACACCATCTTGGCATCTTGACATTCTTGGATATGTGTGAAAATTCAAAAAAATTCGGCCTTATTTATTGTCATTTTTTCAACTGAGAATTGTTGATGTCAGTTATTTACTTATGGCTAAGTTAAGTGCCGGTTCCAGGTGGAGACCATCTTTGGATTCATTGACAATAATAAGCCAACATTTTAAGGGTAAAGTTGGAGGAGCCCGATGGAAATGGCATGTGCGAACAATAGACAGACAGGCTTCATATACAATATAATATAAAAAGCCTCTCGCTTCGCAAATTGCTTCACCGAAGTGTCCCATACGTTTTAAGGCTCCATTAGGCATCTTAACTGGGGTAATGTGTCGTTATCTAGGTTACTTTCTGGATAACTTCGCCGGCAAGTTACCTACTTGGAACGAGGTTCTGATATGTGTTATTTTGAAAATTTGTTCTGTTCTTGGAAATAAATTAAAAATTATCTGTAGCAAGGTACTTATTTCATCCCTATCTGGTTAAGAAGTTGCATTGATGCCCTAAACTTAAGATTTTTTTCACTCATTCTTTTTTATACAACTAAGTATCTTAGCAAACAGGCATACGGGCCACCTGATGGAAAGTTGCTAATCTCTCCTTGGACTCAGTGGCGAGATACTGCTTGTAATATTGGGATCGTCGTCAATTATAACAGTTCGTCTTACGGTCGAGTTAAATGGATCCAGCACATTTGCTGCTACAAAACCCAATGATGAACGCACAAATTTGCATCTTTAAGGGTTTGAAATTGAACAGATTTTTTTGGCCCTAATCAGCAACTTTGGGTCAAGATTCTTATTATCATCTAGGTATATGGGTTGTATTAACATTTCCTCTAAATCGTTAATCTTATGTGAAAAATTATATCGACACTTAGTTAATATATTACTTTGTGAGACTTTTTTCCCTGACTAGCTAGGACGAGTAAGAACTTAAAGCTCCATGTCTGTCAACAAAGTTATTAAGCGTACCATTTTCCTGATTCTTGTCTAAACAATGATTACTATCTAAAAGAAAGCGCTTTTCCCAGCCAACCCAAGATGTTCATAGTTTCCTTATCTATGGCTGCAATCTGTGCGTTTCTAGTGTCAGATATGAATCGAGGATATGAGGAGCACGTAATCTTTTTTTCGTCATAAAACGTATCTGTAGAATCTCTGCCGATTACAGCCAAAATTTGTGTTGAGCTAATCCAAATATCTAATACTTATAAATGTTTGTCGTTATTATCGTCCGTCACACACAGACACACGTAGATGCCACTGCTACGTGACCATTCTGGACAAATTATACTAGTCGTAGGTAACCCACCTAAAGGAACTTAGTTCTAATAACATACTTACATACTTTACAATTTCTTATCTGTTCTGTTACAGTAAAAATGTGCATGTTGATGATTTATGCCCATAATCTTCAACGTGTATGCATGAATTGTCCTCTACTATACTGACCATCATTGCTGCCTACCCCGTAAGAAATGAGGCGTAATACTGTAGGCTTAGATTATGACTGTAGGTATCATGACCACAATAAATATGTAAACGCTTTGACGTATTAGCAAATTTGCCTTGGGACACAGAAGTAGAGTATACTGGCTTGAATATTTCATGTTTCTTCAGAAATATTGCTGCACTGCACCTGTTGGAAAAATACGAGCTCGTTTCGCGGTCTGTTTGTTCTGTGTTGGATCTCCTAAAGTGCTTTTAGTAAAGGGCTTTTGAATTACTAAAAGGAGCAAGGAGCTATGTTTCGAGAAAACTTGGAAAATTTTACATTACCCCCAATGTTTTGAAGAAATTAAATAGAGCTTGTAGTAAGTAGGTAATTATATTATTCACACCTTAATTTCATTCTCATCCTCGCTAAAGAAAAAACAATGTCGGAAAAGAAAATTCATAAAACATAAATCATCAAATAATATTTATGTAAAAGAATATTCAACTTTTAAAAATATTACTAGAATTTTGAATTGATAAATCAAATAACGTAAGCTATTTTTCATAAGCCCACAAAATCTTGCCTTGTAATCTCAGCTCAATGAAGGCTGTTGTTTTCGTGGCACTAATCAATTTTACTGAAGCCACCCCATTTGCCGATGATTCCACCCCAGTTGGCAGGTTACAGGCATTTACAGCTCAAATATAAAAGAAGCAAATTTCGCCAGTAACTAAACCATTTTTTGTTGTTTAATACGTCTAAAAGTTTAGACACATTGAAGACGTATTAAACAACAAAATCACTAAAAAGTATACTTAGGAGCGTAAATTACTTCTTTTATATTTGACCTGCCAGAATAGTTACTATTCTTATGAGTTATTATATCTGCAGGATTCATTAAAACGAAACCTGTACTGGTACAGCCATTCTATACTTGATTAGCCATAGACACACACAGATCGAGATGTTGCCATAAACAATATATAGTTTTGCAAGTTTTACTGATCGATTTCATACCACTATTTCATTTGGTTTATGTTGTTTAGTGAATATTTTTATATGATTTATCCATTCTATCTTTAAACAATCATTTACAACGAGACTATTCTGTGCATCCTTGTGATAAATACACTTACCTATTCCTATAGTATATCATATTTTAACTTCTGCAACGTGTTAATGAATATTTGTTTCCTATTGTGGCTTACGCAGGGTGATCATAAACTACTTACTATAGGTATTTCGCGTAGTTTACTAATGATTTTATGATAAACTGGTAATCCTTTGAAGAATTTGTTAACAAATTTTACCTGCAGGTACAATACAAGATATCAAAATGTTGGCATGGCCGGGTATCGTCCTTTTTGTATTAATTTAACCATAGATAAGAAAAAAATACTAGACTGTCAAAAAATGTAAATTGAAATATGTAATAAAAATATTGTTTTGTCTTATTGTTGTTTATTTTTAAATTCTTGTGTTTGAATGTTCCCAAGAACAATCTCTCAAACTGACACTGTTCTTAAAATGAGTTTAATTAAAAATCTATTAGTGAAACGTATGTATTGACTTCGTACATATTTAATATTATAATTTTGCACTCACGGTTCTTACTTCTTTTATAATTGACAACATAGATCAGAATATTTCTATGTCGATTAACACATAAAAAATGGCGGCTACTATGGCATTGTCAAATCCAAAGAAAAAGTATAAAAATATAAACTATTCGCAACGCCCCTTTTTTTATTTCGCATATACCTCTGTCGAAAACATATATTTCATAAAGTTTTCTATAAGATGAGATGATGGTTGTTATAACAGATTTTTAGTAGGTAGTTTGTTTAATTCTAGTTGTTAAAATATTTGTTTAGTGTTTAATGTACTTCTCAATTTAACAATTTATTATTGATTGCTGCCATTACAAAACTGTGAAAGATAAAAAATATTCATAAATAGCGTATAGTTTTTACGTAATTATTTAATTTAACCACTAAACAGAGTTAGCCAAAATTAAATTTCAAAGTTAAAACCTACACCTTATTTCAGAGACAACTGCACGAACAAGATGGAAAAACTTACGAAACTACGTCTTTGGGGAACTTAAAAAAATTGATAGTCCTAGAAATAAAAGCTCTTCTGGTTCCTGGCAGTACTATAAGCAATTAATGAAAGGTAGACGTGCTGTTCCAGAGCGCTTGAATAATTGGAAAGGTGACTCCGATTTTAGTGTTCGTGTCGGGGAAAGCTACGAACAAGTTATGCAAGACGATTCACTTAAATCCAGTTCTCGCTCAAGTTTAAAAGAAGATAAAGTAATTACACCAACAAAAAGGACAAGAACAGAATATACACAACTTCATGAAGCGATGTTTGAACCAGAAAAGTCAGATCAAAAGATAATAAATGTAATTGCAGAAAAAGAGAGCGACGATGATGTATTATTCTTCCAAAGTTTATTGCCATTCATGAAACATTTTCCTCCGAAACACAAATTAAAACTCAGATCAAAAATTCTGAATTTGATAGTTGAAGAATTGGAAGCTACTGAAGAATATTCTTATGATAGTACCGTACAAATAATGACGCAAAACTTTTAAAACAAATTTGATACTAATCCAGAAACTCGTAAATAATATTCAAAACAGGACCAGTGATAATAAATAAAAAAACTTAGAAGTATAATGCATAAAATTGTTTTATTTCAATAATTAAAAAGAATATTAATACATATAATCTTAAAACATTAAAATATCAGCGAATAATATAAACTAACATAAATTATACTACTTATAAACAAACCAGTATTTATTCGAGAACATAATATGAAAAAATATATGACTTTTAAAAAATAAATGATTTACTAGATAGACCCTTGATTAGAATGAAGATTACGTGAATAGATTACCTCAATTACAAGAATATTTTGCTTGAGCTTGAGAAGGCGTCTTATAGTTTTAATGTTTACTAACATAATACATGGTACACTATGTTCTTAAATATATTTCAAATCCTCATATTCTGCGGTTTCATTTTACTAAAATAACTAGCTGTTTCCCGCGACTTCGTCCGCGGCAATGTCTGTTATTATGATTAATTAGTTTTTTTATTAGTATAGATTAATAATTTTCCCCCTGTTTTCAAAACATTTTTTATTGATGCTTCGCTCCTATTAGTACAGCGTGATGTTTTACAGCCTAAAGCCTTCCTCAATAAATGGACTATCCAACACAAAAATAATTTTCCAATTTGAACCAGTTGTTACTGAGATTAGCACGAACAATCAAACAAACAAACTCTTCAGCTTTATAATATTAGTATAAATACAAATAAAAATAATTAAAACTACTTAAAAGAATAAAAACCTAACTATATTCATACATAATGTAAATCAAAAAGACAAAATTGTTTTGATTTATAAATATATACGGACAATTCACACAAATGATGAGCCAGCCCCAAAGTAAATTCGAGACGTATGTTATGGGATACTTATACTTACTCAAAGATAGTATATATTTTATAACAAATACATATAGATAAACATCCAAGACCCAGGTTAATATGAAAAAGATCATTTGCCATTTTGACCTGACCGGAGATCGCACCCAGGACTGTGGCAGCTGGTATAATGGACACTAGGCCACAGAGGTCGTTGTACTTATCATTATTTCTCTCTATAAAAGAAATGTTTATATTGTATACAGTTAGTTTTAATCAGTGTAGTTTTATAAAGATATTATTTGTTCTTCAATAGTAAGTAATATAGGAATTAATTAATATCGCTGCTCAAAGTGATTTAATCAAAATCAAAACGTTTATTCAGAAAATAGGCATTTAGAGCCATAAAGAGCCTTATTTTGCCCCTTAGAAAACATGAGTAAACGCAATGCAAGTAGTCTCCTCACCTTACCCTAAGGATGAAGAGTCACAAGGGGGTTATAAAATATTAAAAGCAACCTCGACATGTCCTGAATAGAAACAAAAAAAGGGACTCAAAGCGCTCCCAGGCTAGACGGAAATGGGTTCCGTACCTGTTGTGACTGCTGTGAATAGTGCTGCATGATGAAATTTCCACTGCGACGTTTTGTTGTGTACGCATAATGAGATTTTCCCTAATGGAACTGAAAGTAATCTTTTTTCGCTTTAATATATGAAATGTGAAAGCTTAAACGTTTTAAATAAAAGTTGCCAACCTCGCACAGGTAAAAAATAAGTATTTAAATAGCCTTTAAATACCTAAAATTTTACAAGTTACAAACAAATCTTTCCTCTTTATAATATTATTATTAATAATATTAGTGTAGAAGTGTAGATCACAGATATAAGTGTCACAATCACAGAATTTCAAAATTCATTTTTAAATATATTTTAACGTTATTTTGTACATTGATATTATTAGTACGTGTTAAAAATACAATTCCATGAATACATTTGACGATACCTATTATATTCACGATTATTTTTAGCGCAATCCCAAAATCCAATATTTCTTCATGCCCTACTATATACTTACCGATGAAATATTCCCTTTCGTGTGTTGAGAACCGAAGGCACATAATTTTACATATTTTAAAAATGGTTTGTCTCGTGGTTTGACAAAATTAAAATAACACTAATAAAATATTTATTTATATGGAAGGGTTTGCGCTATGCAACAAAAGAAAAAAGAAACACACAGTAACAATTATTGTAAAAGAAACTTTGAAAATAAATATTTATGCTGTCTTTTTAAACCAAAATAAAATTTCGCAAAGAAAACCTTTGGACCAACTCAAATTTTTAAGTTCAATACTATACAATTAATATATTTTGTAATAGAATTTCACGTAGATATATACCTATTTCACTACAACAAAAAAGAACAAACCAACAATTGTTCAAAAAAGGACACATTTTGGTAGCAAAATATTATTTAAAATGAAGTCACTGATCGAACGATTTTCTCCAATCCAAATAAACCCTCGTTTTGAGGAATTCTGTATTCCATCAAAAGAGCTTTTCTTAATAAGCCTAAAAGCTCTCCTATTGTAATACAGAATATAATTAATTAAATAACTGATTCTATAAATTTCATTGACGCAGGCAAAACGGCAGTAAAATCGTAGTCTAATCCAAAACAAAACATTGTGAGCATCATATTTCATCCAGAACACGTGTCACCTGTCAACGTCATCTTTCCCTCACCATGAAATTATAATCCCTGGAATATACGCGCCAAATAAGATGGAGGTTTACAGGGAAGGCTGGTTATCATTATATAATATTATATTTTGAATTATTCATTCTGGCATTCCTCTATTTCAAAACCGACTTCAAAGAAGGAAGTGGTTGATAGTTCGTCAACAAATAATTATTTTTTTATAATCTTTTTTTTTAATGTAAGTACTTAACATAACGCCATAACTTTTTTGGTTAGGATTAAACAGATTTGTTTTTTTTTTATTTATAACCATAAACTTATTTATTTATTTATAAAGGAGAACTAACAGCTATAATACAATAATATATAAACTTAAGTACAAAAGATAAAGCCAATAAAAAGTTCCCGCCAATAGTTAGTTTACCACTTAGTTACTTTTAAATTTCATTTAAATCAGTTGAGTAGTTTGGTTTAAGGGTTTAAGTCAGTTTTTTATCTTAAGTATTATAAAATTATTAGTTTAACTAGCGGCCCGCCCTGGCTTCGTACGGGTAAAGGTAAAATGATGTAAGATTTTTTCAAATCGGTCCAGTAGTTTCGGAGCCTATTCAACACAAACAAACAAGCAATCAAATCTTTCCTCTTTATAATATTAGGAAAAATATATGTTTTTGGGATTCTCTGCTTCAATTTTTTTTAAAAGAGTATCTTTTTATAAAAATGCAAAATAAAATTAAATAGTGAAACATTTACTAGATTCAGTGAAAAACGAGCTGAAAGCTTCGCATTCACAAAAATTTCATTTGATAGTGGATGCCGAATGAAATAGGGAACGCGTTCTTTTTTATAAAATAAAATCATGAATTTCGGCAGTATGGCTATACATAAAATGGGGAGTACCTATGCTTTTTCAAAATAAATTATGTTTTACGAACTTATAAACTTTTACATTTCATACCATTTCTAAATAATTATATTTCCCCAATAAACAAATGTCGAAGAACGGGTGAACTGATTTTTATAATCTATGATTGTTGGTTTTCTTATCAACCCAGATAGTAGAATATATATTTACGATAAAAAAATAACAAGGGCTAATAAATTCTACGATAAAAACAAGACCGACAAAAAACTCCTAACCTGCCCCACGTAATTATCCGTTGGTTTTGAATATTGCCTCGAAACACGGTGTGCTCAACGAATGTATTTTGAAAATTGCAAAAATTATAAAATTTTAATCCAAAAAAGTCTAAATATTCTTCAATATAGAAATTCAGAGATAAAACCAAATAGTGGAACATTTGCCAGCCCAGTAAAATCTACGATAAAAACAAGACACGCAGAGGCTCCTAACCTGCCCCACGTTAGTTTTGAATATTGCCTCGAAGTTACGGTTTGCTGCACCACTGTATTTTAAAAATTAATAAATTAAAGTAATCATAAAACTATGCTCCAAAAAGGTATAAACGATTCTCCAATATAGACATTCAGAGATAAAACCAAATAGTGGAACATTTGCCAGCCCAGTAAAATCTACGATAAAAACAAGACACGCAGAGGCTCCTAACCTGCCCCACGTTAGTTTTGAATATTGCCTTGAATTTACGGTTTGCTGCACCACTGTATTTTAAAAATTAATAAATTAAAGAAATCATAAAACTATGCTCCAAAAAGGTATAAACGATTCTCCAATAAAGACATTCAGAGATAAAACCAAATAGTGGAACATTTGCCAGCCCAGTAAAATCTACGATAAAAACAAGACACGCAGAGGCTCCTAACCTGCCCCACGTTAGTTTTGAATATTGCCTCGAAGTTACGGTTTGCTGCTCCACTGTATTTTAAAAATTAATAAATTAAAGAAATCATAAAACTATGCTCCAAAAAGGTATAAACGATTCTCCAATATAGACATTCAGAGATAAAACCAAATAGTGGAACATTTGCCAGTCCAGTAAAATCTACGATAAAAACAAGACAGGCAGAAGCTCCTAATCCGCGAAAATAGGTCATTGGGTGGGGCGTATCGATTGCTCGCCAGGCGTTTCGCAGCCGCTCACCTTCGTAGTAATACCGCCATTATCATTCTCCTTGTAAGGTTAACTTACATGGCCCGTTCCGTTTCAATGAAAATTTTGTTTACGTTTGGAAAAATACTGCAAGTTTTTTTTCATAATATCGGGTTTTATTGCGTTGATACTATATGTTAAGAAAACCCTGTCCGATCCTCGAAGGGGTGATTCAGCCCGGGCGGCGATATGAACAACTTTTCCTTTGGGATCAAAGCCAAAAAAAATAAACGGACATTTCCAAATAAAACGGCCACCCGGTCAATTTGTATGGAAACGTCAAAAACAATTTGAGTTCTCAGCATTGATCCCTAGGATAGGAATCCATAGGAAAAGTTGTTCATAGCGACGGGCTGAATCACCCCTTCAAGGGTCAAATAGGGTTTTCTTTACATATTGTATACAGGTATTGATTACGGATTTGTCATTGGTTTTCTACTTGAAAGGTTAACTTTCATAGTCCGTTTCAATGAAAATTTTGGTTATGTTTGGAAAAATACTGCAAGTAGTTTTTTCATTTGTTATCTCCTTGAAAGTTCAACTTGCATGGCATGTTTCGATGAAATGTTTATTTACATCTGGAAAAAATATTGCAAACTTTTTGCAATACTTTTCGTTTTATAATATCAGACTTCTTTCATAGAAAAGTTTATACAGGCATTGATTACGGTTTTTTCATTAATTTTCTCCTTGATGGGTTAACTTACATGGCCCGTTTCGATGAAATCTTTGTTTACATTTGGAAAAATATTGCACATCGTCTTTCATAATATTAGACTTCAATGCGTTGATAAACTATATTCAGGCTACTATTATTGATATTTACCAGTTCGTTTTTTTTTTCCTACGACTTCCGTCAGAGCTCATGTATGTAAGTTAGAATTGTGCCTTATCCCGAATGATATAGACTTAATTTTTTTAAAGCGAAAACTTCTTTAGCGGTGTTGTGCACTTTTTGGGATGGGTAAATAATTTAAACTCTCCTCAGAACTTATTTTAAACAGCCAGTCTTGTTGGAACAATAACAAAGGACAAAGGGACCTTGTTTTACTTAAGTGTTCGTAATTAATTATGGGTGACTTCATCGACATATTGCTTGAAGATAATTATTACTTAAAAAATATCTTATTCACTGCTTGGGCTTTTTAATCATGGATATTTTCGAAACAATATTGTATTAACAATTCAAAATCGTTTTAGTCCCTTGGGAACAAAAACGTCCCTATTTTCGGGCAACCGTTGTTTGTTTTTTTATAATAGTGGTATACAAAAAGGTTATATTTTCACGCCTAATGGAGAATAACGCCGATAAGCCACATAACTGGTAGTTAATTACCCTCTTATCATTTATGTTTTTAACGAGGATTTTATAGGCACCATTAATAGGTCGTTACGCCCCTCCTTCGAGCCTCATTCAGAGGTTATCCGTAATAGCTTAGTATATTAACAAAGATTATATGGCAACATAATGATGTTAAAAAAAAAGAGGTACATGATTCAATGAATTCCTCCATGTTGGTTTGTTAGAAAAGAAAAGAATAGAAAGTTTACTAACTGCTACTCTTACCACGTAGACTGTAGAAGCCGACCGAAGAATGATCGAAAATCTATGGAATTATATCAAAGGGCGATGCGGCCAGCAATTTAACACTATTTTGACGATTCTGTCTTCGAACGCACTGGTAAATGTGAACTTTGGGTCTTATAGCCTTAGGCTCTGTCTACTCCGTAAGGGATGAATAATATGTATGAGTGAATGTATAAATTTAGCGTGATAAGCTGGAAGTCCTTACTCAACATTAGAGCGTCTTACAAGACTTACCTACATCCTATGTCATGGCGCTTCGAAGCCCGTAGCCCACTATAATATTCGAAATATAACAGCAAGGCTCTTGCTAGTCAGTGTCATTGTAAATAAATAAATAAATATAAATGGACAAATCACATAGATTGAGCTAGCCCCAAGGTAAGTTCGAGACTTGTGTAATGGGATACTAACTCAACGATACTATATTTTATAACAAATACATATATAGATAAACATCCAAGACCCAGGCCAATCTGAAAAAGATCATTTCCCTCTTGACGTGACCGGGGATCGAACTCGGGCACCCTCGTGTCGCAGGCTGGCGTATTAACCGCTGCGCCACGGAGCTGTCAAAGTAAAGAAACGCACACAATAACTATTTTTAGTAGGAATAATGGAGTGGTAGCCGTGGTAGAGCCACGCTACCGGCAAAATGAATTGCTAGTAGCATGAATGGGCCGGCTCGTCCGGGGAAGTACCACACTCTCACAGAAAATCGACGTCTGAGTAGAAGCTTTACCGCTTCTATGCTTCGTTCGGTGAGTAAGAGAGCCGGAGGCCCATCCTTCCCCCTACCCTCCCCATTTCCTTCCCCCAAATCCTTGAAAGGTCGTCAACGCACCTGTTACACCCTGGTGTTGCAGTTGTCCATGGGCAGCGAGGATCACTTACCATCAGGTGACCCGCTTGCTCCTTTGCCGTCCTATAACATAAAAAAAAGTGGTTGCCATTGCTTACTTCATTTCACACACTAGTGAAACAACTTCAAGTGTGCAGGTTGGCCCACGCTGTATTCCTTCACCGGAAGCAGGTATCCGTCAATGAAAAGACCATACTTGAGTACAAACTCAGAGGCATACCATACTCCTTGTGCCTTTGGGTTGCGCAAAGCGTGAAGGCTGAGCTACTACAGCATCTATTAAGTCATCATTTCGTGTAGGTGACACGGTCAACCATACACACCCTGATGTCAGAGTTCTTTGGAACCACCTCTCGGCCTCTGACGTGTTTAACGACTACTAGATGTCAGCCGGGACCAATGGCTTAACGTGCCTTCCGAAGCACGGAATCATCTGTATTATCAGATAATCAGGTGATTCAAGCCTGCAATGTCCTTACCAAACTGGAAGCTAAACAAAGTATGCTTCCCGTGGGAATCGAACCCACGACCCCCGGATCTACAGGCAAACGCCTTAACCACTGGACCACGGAGGAAGTTTATTGAATCGTAATATGACGAGACTTCAAATTTCCTGGAATTGCCGCTATAATAACAAATAATAAAAACAAAAATTAAAGGCGGTTGAGACCACATGGTCTTACCAATTTACGCCACAGATTACGTCTCTTTGATGTTTATGTTTGCCACTTCGCCTTGCACTGTGGATGTTTAAAGTTTTAAAGAAAGTTTGCAAAAACATTGAGCAAAATTGCTTTTGTGTCATTGACTCAAGATATTGGATCTAAGCTATCACACACGAGCCTAATCATTATCCGCTTCAGCCGGCGCGACAACTGGCGCCCTGGCGCCTGGATGAATACACGAGCGAGACGCCTGTTTGTTAGGGCGCGTTTACAGAGGCGCGTGGCGTAGCGCGGCGCGTCGTGCGTCTCGTGTTGATCGGTGACTCGGGAAAGGCCTCATTCAAGCAGATACGGTGCGCAGGGCAGCCTACGGCACGTCAAGTGTTTTCTTCGTTTATGGAAAGGCGATGAGTGTTATTGCCCGCTGCATTTGACGCGCAAAGACAAAATATGCATGACAAGGCATGCGGAATAACGGTTCACGGAGCTGCGCCCGCCGCCTTGTCTGCATCGGCGCACAGGGCGGCATTCACCGTCAGTCTTGTTGAAACAGTAATAAAGGACAAACCTTTGTTTACATAAGTGTTCGTAATTAATGAAATGACATATTGCTTGCAGATAATTATTACTTAAAAAATATCTTATTCACTGTTAGAGCGGCAGTGCTATTTTTGAAATGACGCCGTTCGTTAACGAGCAATTTAGACAAATGTCATACTTTCAAAAATAGTACCCCACCAGAACCTTCTTAACCGTACATCGCTTCATACCCCGCGTCCCCCGTTGCGTCACCCGCCGCATCCTTCATAGCGCTGCCCGTCGCTTCAATCCCCGTGTCTTTAGCTGCGTGTCGCCAGTCGCTTGCGACGTTAAAAATCGTATGTGACAACGTGTGTGGCGTGGCTTAGAAATTTTCTCTCATATTGTACGCAACGTAGAGAAAAATAAATTGTATTCCCTTTTTGTCACACTGAAACGCCAGATCTCAAGCAAAAGCTCGAAAATACGCATCTGCAAACCGCCTCATATTTCTCCATATTTTTGAGTTTTGACAACACGCGGAAGCGTGGACGCACCGCGTGTTTTCCGTAAACGGGGCCTTAGTCCTCGCGTCACAATTACACATTCATGTTTGTCACGTCAAATTGCCATAGCACGCATCATCTGAGCGTAGGCCTTAACTTTCTGTCCCTTGACAATGGACATCGCGATCTACCTGTTTTCAGCAATGTACTAAATGTCATCGACCCACCTAGCTGTTGGTCATCCTACGTTACGTTTCCAATCTACACTGTGCTTTTTCATTCATTTAAGAAAAGGTAATGTTTTTTAGTTCCAAGCATTGGTCTCATAGAAAAAGTTGTTCATATCGACGGGCTGAATTATCCGTTTAAGGATCCAAAACGAACGAAAATTCAGGGTGTATAACCTCTTGCTTATGCCACCTGCCATCGTTAAAAATTGGAGCTCAATATCGTCACTGTTACTAACTGTAGATTACTGCCTATGGTAAATACCCCAGTATTAGACACCAGCCCGGTCATTATCCGCTTCAGCCAACGCAAAAACTGGCGGCGCCTGCCGCCCTAAGTACCCTAAGTGCGAGCGAGACACTCGATTGTTGCTCCTCTAGTGTCACGCTCATACATTCGTAAATTGGCATAGTACACACACTTGGCGAACTGCCACCTCAGCTGTCCCAGTATGTCCACTCAGGATTATTATTACGCGAATTATTTATAAAATTTTGTGTTTTGTTTTGAATCATAATCGTGGTTGCCAACGCACGTGATTTCTGATCCAACACAAATATTCGCCGGCAGCGCCCACTTAGAAACTTAGATATATAAATGTAATTGATTAGGTCATTATCGCTGTCGCATATTTTTTGGACTTAATATTGTTGTATGAGTTCAGAGGAGTCACTTATCAGGCAGGAAACCGAATTACTGGGCATTAACTTAGAACCACATACCTTTTATAACACTAGCTGTCGTTAATGTCGATCTCGCGGAAACAATTTCGAGATGAAAGGGTATAGGTAATTCAGGTAATAACCTATCTGTGTGCAAAAAAATCGTCTAAATTGGTGCAGTTGATAAAGATTTCACTGAATTATTAAAGTTTTAAAGTCGGTCTTTTTTAGGGTTCTATACCTCAGAAGGAAAAAACGGAACCCTTATAGGATCACTTAGTTGTCTGTCTGTCGGTCTGTCCCTTTTTCTCCATGTAACTAAAATTTATGCTTTTCGCAATTTTTTTTATAAGACGTAGTTCGTACCTCGTTTGTGCCAAATTTCAAGATTCTGAGTTCACGGAAAGTACCCTGTAGGTTTTGATTCCCTTGCAAATGTCGAAAAAACACGAAAATTTGCGGCATAACCTATCTAAACTAAAACTATCTAAACTAAAAGCCAACGCAGGCTTAGAAGTTTGATTTTTTCACAGCTCCAAGGCACAGTAGACTTGAGTATTTGATATCAATTGTTTATTATATTGACAGTTAGACAGACGGACAAAGTGATTCTATAAGGGTACCGTTTTCCGTTTTGAGGTACGGAACCTTAAAAATGGTCTTGCCCACCTAACTTTAAAGGATCAATAAGATAACTAAACGAACCGATATCAAATTGAAGATAGTTATATTTGAAACATGTTTATAATGTCAACATCATTTCAATACCGCAGTTTATCGGTCATCGTTGTTCAAAAATATCTTTCAATTATAATGAGTTGCGTCGCCCAGAGACGATGACGTACAAACACGTGTCTTTAGCACTGCGACGGGGACCGCCTCCAAATAATGTGTTAAATATATCTAGACACACCTACGGGATGACAGGGACGAAAGTTGCCCGGAGTTACCTACCTCTGTGGTCCAGTGGTTAAGGCGTTTGCCTGTAGACCCGGGGGTCGATTCCGACGGGAAGCATACTTTGTTTAGTTGTTTCTAGTTTGGTTAGGACATTGCAGGCTTGAATCACCTAATTGTCTGATAATAAAGATGATTCCGTGCTTCGGAAGGCACGTTAAGCCTTTGGTCCCGGCTGCCATCTGGTAGTCGTTAAAGGAACCACGTCAGAGATTTTTCAAGCTGTCTAAAGGCATCTGAGATAGCTTAACGACCGCCATCAATGATGATTAACGTGCCTTAGGAAGCACGTGGTAGCTCATTTGGAAATTGTCTCATATGTCCCTGGGGTCTGAAGCCAAAGAAGACAACGCTGTATCATCGAGGTATCTGGTGATCCAAGAGTTGGCAGTTTTTTTGCACAACGTATCAGTCTCGCTGAGCAACGGAACAATGCTGCCAGCATTTTGGGTACTTTGCCTCGATGTGGTGCTTTTGAAGAAGTTATTTATTTATAAGTTATTTATATTTTTTTTTTTTATGTTGTTCCTTTATTTAAGAAGTGTAAATAAAATATTAACCTATTATTTAGGTTCTTGAAAATCCAGTTAAATTGACGGATTCTATATACTAGACATCTATTTGAATCATCTGATTATCTGACAATAAAGATGCATCCGTGCTTCGGAAGACACGTTAAGCCGTTGGTCCCGGCTGCCATCTGTGGAAGTCGTTAAAGGAACCACATCAGAGGCGGTTCCGAAGAACTCTGACACCAGGGTGTGAATGGTCGATTGACTGTGTCATCTACACGAAATGATGATGATGATCGTGTACCGATATCAATTTGGGGATACCAGGACAGTCGGTCATCCACCACTACACCAAAACATTTGGTGATTTTGACATTAGATATTGAGGACAATTGATGTTAATTACAAGAGCATTTAACATCAAAGTAACTCGTAGTCGGGTATTGTTGTAAATACTAAAGCAGATGTAGTTTTGATAGTGTTTAGTGTAAGAAGAATATAGTTAAGCCATTTAGCTACCTGAGACATACCCTGTTTGAGTTTTTACGAGCATCCTACCAGTTTGAGCCAGAAAATACAATGGCAGTGTCATCTGCGTACGAGATTTTTTTTCCGACTAAGTGACATGTTACATTACTCATTACAGAAGTCGTTCATGTACGTACACAAGGAAAAGGGTTCGGGCCAGCACGCTATTGACTCGTCTAATTTTTGAGAATGTATCCAATTAGAATATTTCCTATTTATTTACATTGTATATTATAAATGAATAAATATATACCTACGGACAAATCACACAAATTGAGCTTGCTCCAAAGTGTGTTATGGAATACTAACTCAATGATAGTATATTTTATAACAAATACATATATAGATAAATAGCCAAGACCCAGGCCAATCTGAAAAGGTCACTTACCATATTGACCTTACCGGGGATCGAACCCCTCGTGTCAAATAGGATGTGTCTTTAATTTTGCTACTAAACAATATCTCATGCAATCATACAAGCGTCGCGTCGCGCTTAAAATGAATTCTAATCTTCTAATATCGAAACAACTATTAAAAGAACAAATATTATTTTTTGTATAACTACACGCAAATTCGAGAATATTCAAATAATGTCTAGTGCTGACTGACGCTGACTGATTTTCTGCCACTTACCCGAAACCTTGGCATATTAAATATATTCAGGCACGAGGAATGTTGCAGAAAAATATTAAATATTGTGCTTCCTTAGCTTTGCGTGCGTCCCAGTAATGTTAACGGAGTTTTTATTCGCATTCACGCACGTAACGGGTGGCGCAAAAGTACTGGCACTAAAGAAAATACTTTTATTTTTTTTATATGACATTTTCTGTCATTCTGTTTTTGAAAATTGTGTAGTGAACAAATGTAAAATACACTGAAAATAAACATGGACCGTTTTACTCCCCAAGAACGTGGAATAATTGTGTGAGGGACGCTTTTCCAGGCCGAGTTATCTCTCGTTTTGGCGATTTGCCTTGGCCTGCAAGATCACCCGATCTGACCAGTCCAGACTTCTTTCTTTGGGGTTTTTTGAAATCTCGGGTGTATGTGAACAAGCCACAGACTCTCGCAGCTCTAAAAGAAAACATTCGTCAAGAAATAACGAACATATCGCAGGAAGTGTTACGGCAAGTTATGCAAAATGTCATAAATAGGGCTCAAATGTGTATCAACTCTGGAGGTCACCATTTAAAAGACATCATCTTTAAATCCTAATGGTACGAAATTTAATGGCACAAATATACATTTAAAAAAACCTAAATCTAGTTTTCTAATTTAGAAAAAATGTTATAGCTGAACCAAATAGGGTCTTTACTTTTGCGCCACCCTGTATAATAAGTCTTTACTTATTATGTAGCTTTGTAAAATATCATGAAACTTTCACGGGTAGACGAATTTCCAGAATTTTGATTCTGTTTTCCACCTTTACACCCAGTAACACGCTAAATGTACCCTTTCGGTCTTATGGCCACAGGCTCTGTCTACCCCGTAAGGGATATAGACGTAATAATATGTATGTATTAATTTCCAGATGGATTTTCACCGGTTTCTTTTCCACTTACAATGTCGCAATACTATTTTTACATTTTCTTAAGAATCAACCAGGTTCAAAGTGGGTCTGTCTCGAATACCACCTAGATTTTGGCGAGCTCCGTGGCGCAGTGGTCAACACGCCAGCCTGCGACACAAGGGTGCCAGGGTTCGATCCCCGATCAGGTCATGATGGAAAAACGATCTTTTTCAGATTGACCTGAGTCTTGGATTTTTATCTAAATAAGTATCTATTATAAAATATAGTATCGTGAGTATATCCTACGACACAAGTTCACAACTTACTGTGGGTCACTATTTATTTATATTTATTTTTAGATTCTAAGAAGTCAATGGAACCGGTTTAGACAAAGGAATTTATTTTTATCCATCTTTCTTTACCTTATCCCATCCAAGTAAGAATTTTCCATACTGAGAGAAAATGTTATGGCATATTTTTAGAACTGGCGGCCTAAACCGCCGCCTAACAAACGATTTTCTTCTGTGCTGTTTTATTTGGAACTAGTATATCTAAGAGGTTTTTTTTCAGAGGTAGGTAATCGTCCCTACGGTAACCGCCAAAAATCGTATATTACATGAAATCAGAAAAAAATAAAAACAGGCTTCTATGCTGGTCTAAGAGAAAATAAAAACACGTAGAATGTACCAGCGGCTTCTCTTCCCTTCAGATCGTAAAAGCCGATCGAGGGAATGGGTAAAGTCTGAGGAATCATGTTAATAGGCGATGCGACTAGTAACCCATCACTATTTTGATTCCGTTTTCCACCTAATGCCCACGAACATGGTAAACGTGGCCTTCAGGTCTTATAGACCTAGGCTCTGTCTACCTCGCAAGGAAAAAAGACGTGACACTATGTATGTATGTAATAAAAACAGGAGAATAAAAAAAAAACAATAAAAGGCCCTTCAGGCGAGTAGTAGACCTTCCGGCGTTTCTTCTCTGTAGTGATCGATTCTGTAACGCTAGTAAAACGCGATGACGCATAAACCTGTCCACAACCGGTGATCGCTGATGTGATGCCGCAGACAGCCGCCCACATCACCACGACATCGACCAGTCGTCGCGGGCTGGCTAAGTGTATTATAATCATTCTGTAGCATTTATTTTTAAAACTGCCTCCGTGGTCCAGTGGTTAAGACGTTTGTCTGTAGACCCGGAGGTCGTGGGTTCGATTCCCTCGGGAAGCTTACTGTGTTAAGTTGTTTCCAGTTTTTAGGTTAGGATATTGCAGGCTTGAATCATCTGATTGTCTGATAATAAAGATAATTCTGTGCTTAAGAAGGCACGTTAAGCCGTTGGTCCCGGCTGCTATCTGGTAGTCGTCCACCGTCAAGGAATCACGTCAGAGGCTGAGAGGCGGTTCCGAAGAACTCTGACACCAGGGTGTGCGCATGGTCTATTGACCGTGTCGTCGCCTACACGAAATGATGATTTATTTTTAGATCCGCGAATTTTAGGCAGTATTGTACAGGAAAACTTTAGGCAATGTCACCACCAATAAACGACATAGGTATTTGCTATACAAAAATATTGAGGTCATGAATTGGCATAAAAACTATCCTATCCACAGATATAGTACATAGATGAGGCTTGCAAATATCACGATTTGTATGGAAACCAAACTTGCTGACTTTTTAACACCTACTATGACGTCACAGGTAAAATTAAGAGGTGGGAAATCCAAACCGATTAAATTTTTGGGCTATTGCAGTTTATTATCGCGCAGCGTTTGTCCGACCAGCCGGTCTATTTGCTAACTTAATGTAAAACTTTTTTATAGTGACTTCAAAATACATTGCCCCTTTCGTATGATTGACTATTTTTATTTAAGATATACAAAACGCAATGTATTTTGAAGTGCCTAAAAAAGCGTTGTACACTGAGTTAGCAAATAGGCTGGCGGTCGGGTCGGACAACCTGACTAAGGTCGCACAGAAGACGCTGCATGCAGGCCGCTTCCAACCGGTGGTATTCGAAATCCTTGGAGGAGTCTAGTAGTTGACATCTTGTGGTTGAGATAATGATGATTACGCGATAAGTCATTTTTTTATCGCATCCTTCCGGCTACAATCACAGACGCGCGCGGGACTGTCAATAGCCTCGGCCAACCTAGACGAGTGGTCGGGGTTCAGACATCCGAAGTAGGTGTATTTACGTCATCTATTATTTAAGTTATGATCTAACTTTAATGATAGGATAGTTTTTATAACTCTCATTGTGCAAAATAATATCAATACAAGATCGATATTTGTGGATAAATCATGACACGTTAAAACGCGTACCGTCGTGTATGTCAGAGAACTTCGCTCTCAATCTTCTTCTCCATACGCCTCAACATCGGAGTGGGTTTTTCGAACACTCATTCGAAGTGTAAGCCGTGCAATCCGTGCAGCTTTGGAACTCGCTCCCAGTTAGCATTCCCAGGGTCCGTAGTCGACGGGCATTTAAGAATTCTTTCACCAAGTTCAATGAGTATGAATTTTTTATGTAGTATATGTATAATATGTATCAGTATATTTTTATGTATGTATTGTAGGGTGTATATTTATAATTAATATACTATTTTTCATATAACTATGATACAACATTTGTTTTTTTGTATGGCTTTTATATTCATATAAGATAATTTTGTACTTACTCCTACTTTAATTATTTATCGGCATCCACCTATTGGTTGACAGATAGATAAAGCCTTCGGCTTTCAGTCCAATTACATGATTATTATATTTTTTTTTTATTAGGTTCGCAAACTAACTGTTACAAAGTTTAAAAACAAAAATAACACAAAGTTTGACAACAAACAATTGCAACAACTTACTATGAGCGAACACAGCATGCACATAATGCTTTCCACTCCCACAATATAGATTGTAATGAATACATTTACATTACTTCATAATGTTCATAAATAAATAAAATCAACAACAAATATTTAGATGAAATATACAATATGGGTGTTTTAAACACGAAAAATCGGTCTAAGAGAGTCTCCAGTACTCAACACCACTTGGCACGAAAAACTTTCGGTGTTTCCGGGAATGCCCAGCTGCTGAGCTTACGGAAGATTAGAGTAATGAGACGTGCGCTATTTGTCTGTGTCGATTTTTTGGACGCCAGTTGTCCAAGGACATTTGACACTTATTTAGGTCTTCGTTGTGTTGTTTACTTTAGGCCTTCTTGCTTATGTTGGAAGTGTCGTGGTAAGTCTTTTTAACCCACTTACTGCCTCTGTGATCCAGTGGTTAAGGTGTTTACTTGCTGACCCGGAGGTCGTGGATTCGTTTCCCACGGGAAGCATACTTTGTTTAATTGTTTCCAGTGGTTAGGACATTGCAGGCTTGAATCTCCTGACTGTCTGATAATAAAGATGATTCCGTACTTCGGAAAGCACGTTAAGCCGTTGGTCCCGGCTGCGTTCTGGTAGCCGTTGAAAGAACTACGTCAAAGGCCGAGAGGCGGTTCCGAATAACTGTGACATCAGGGTGTGCATGGTGTGTATAGAAAGCTAGGAAATAAAAAAAAAAATCTACCCAAAGTGTTAGCCGTCCGGGCAATTTGTATGGGAAAGTGGTTTTTTTTTGGGTTCCGTACTTCAAAAAGAAAAAGGAACCCTTATAGGATCACTCGGTTGTCCGTCTGTCTGTCTGTCGATCTTTCAAGACCCCTTTCCTCAGGAACGAGTCGAATTATCAAGCTAAAATTTATATAAAAAACTCAGGTCTACTGTCCCTTGGAGCTGCGAAAAAAATCAAACTTCTAAGCCAACGCAATCAAAAGATACAGCCGTTTATGCCTCAAATATTCGTGTTTTTTCGACATACGCAAGGGAATCAAAACCTACATGGTAGTTCCCGTGAACTCAGAATCTTGAAATTTGGTACGAAGCAACGTCTTATAGCACAGGTATAGGAAAAATTACGAAAAGCATACATTTTTAGTTACATCATATAATAAAAATATTTTTAATAGTTTTTCGACACTCGCAAGGGAATCAAAACCTACAGGGTACTTCCCGTGAACTCAGAATCTTGAAATTTGGTACGAAGCAACGCCTTATAGCACAGGTATAGGAAAAATTACGGAAAAAAATAAATTTTTAGTTACATCATATAATAAAAATATTTTCAAACAGTTATTACATTAATGTACGGAACCCTTGGTGCGCGAGTCCGACTCGCACTTGACCGGTTTTTTTCCCATAGGAAAACTTGCATATCGACGGGCTGAGTCACCCCTTTAAAGGAATGTCGAGGGTACATTCGCACGCTGTATAGTTATTTTAATATTTATAATATTATATATTTCGACTAGCTCCGTGGCGCAGCGGTCAACACGCCAGCCTGCGACACGGAATGACCGGGTTCGATCCCCAGCCAGGTCAAGATGGAAAATGATCTTTTTCAGATTGGCCTGGGTCTTGGATATGTATCTATATATGTATTTGTTATAAAATATAGTATCGTTGAGTTAGTATCCCATAACACAAGTCTCGAACTTACTTTGGGGCTAGCTCAATCTGTGTGATTTGTCCGTATATATTTATTTATTATTTATAATAATATACTGATGTTCAGAAAAGATACTTGCAAAATCTGATCTATCGCTGCGTCCACCGTGCCCGGCGTTGGCACGAAAAGCGTTTCGATGTTTCCGGCAAGGCCCACCTGCTGAGCTTACGGAAGATTATAGTAATGAGACGTCCACTGTGTCTGTCAAAATTTATTGGACGCCAGTTGTGGTCCGAGGACGCTGACATATTTTTCGCAGTTCTGCGCTGTTTATATAGGCCTGTTTATTTTCAACTGTCTATCTGTTATGTACAAAAACGGGTCACTCACGTGCTATTTCGTCAGTAAAGCCGACTATAGTTTCAGACTCGTCAGTTTTTAGTACATAATGTCTTTATCTCACGTTAGTTTCAATGATATAAGTCTATCGCTATCTCGAAATTCTGTTTCAGTATTAGGCTTAGGAAGGCACGTTATCTGGTACTGGTAGTCGTTAAAGGAACCACGTCAGGGGCCGAGAGGCGGTTCCGAAGAACTCTGACACTAGGGTGTGCAATTGTGCATGGTCGATTGACCGTGACACCTACTCGAAATGATGATGAGTATTAGGCTCAAAGAGAATTCCATGTAATATTATATTCACGTTACGCACAGTAGTCTGTCCAATAGAGCAATACATCAATAAAAAAATTGATAACGATAGAATCATCATCATCATTTCAGTCGTAAGGTCCACTGCTGGACAAAGGCCTCTCTCTAGGATCTTCGTTCCATGAGAGCATATATATACATGGTGAAATTTTGATCCTTTTGGACCCTTAAAGGGGTGACTCAGACCATCAATATGAACAACTTTTTCTATGGGACCAATGCTGGGAACGCAAAAAAATTTCGTCATTTCCATACAAAAGAGTCGAAAGCTCACTTGGAGATAGCTAAATAGTCCTTTAAAAAAAAAAGGCCAGTTTGTATGGGAATGTCGATTTTTTTTTGAGTTCCCAACATTGTTCCCATATGATAAGTTGTTCATTTTGATGGTCTGAGTCACCCATTTAAGGTTCCAAAACGATAAAAATTTCACCATGAAAAATAAATGACTATAGACTACTCTTACATACATACATATTATCACGTCTTTATCCCTGACGGGGTAGACAGACCCTAGGGTCTGTCTACCCCGTCAGGGATAAAGTGGCCCTAGGGCCATAAGACCCAAATTTACCGTACTTATTAGTGGGGGTATAGGTGGAAGATGAAATCAAATCAAAATAAAATAAAGCAAATAATAATAATAAGGTACTCATTTATTTTTTAATACTTACGTACTTACTTGTTAATTACTTGTAAAAGTGGATTTTAGTTTCGGCAATAAATGTGGTTTTTTATTTTAATTATTTTAAAATTCTCAAACTCCTTGATGGGGCGGGAGATCTAAAGGATTACCTCGGGACGAAGGCGTGTTCCAGGTTCCCTTGGCGCTGGTCTTCTCCACGCTCGATCACTGGATTTTTGGGGTTGAAGCACTAACACTTTCACCACCGAGAGAATGTCCACTATTAGTTATCGTTTTCCCCAGGTTAGGATTTTTTTTTATATTCGCGAGCGCGTGCGCGTTGTTTTACTCCATCTTGAGGTAAGTGGGGTGAGTAGGTAGGTGAGAAAGAGAGGGAATGAGCGTGTGAGGGAGAGTGTGCGTGATAAGCGGGAAATTACAATATATATAAAAAAAATGTAATAATTTTAATTTGGCGTAGACACTCCTTATTAGGTTCAAATTCAAAGACGTAACCCTTAACAACACTTCATTTACTTTTATCATTTTACTTACTATACCTACTCGTATTAAATTAAAATCGGATTCAAGTCTGGATTCAGAGAATCGACCAGAAGGTATACCTAAGTAAATTTATCATTCATGCGTATCTCCATTTCTGTGAATCACTACAAGTGATATAATATTTGATTATAGCACCGCTAAATAGTGATTCACACATTAGCATCTGGGATTGGTATCTAATATACCTATCCTACGCACATTGCGAGAGCCAGATCGTTAATCACAACAGAATTGTAATTCTGTAGATATGTAATTTTCCATATCTGTACATATTTATTCCTTATCCTTAAATTCTATGGCCATGTGACCCGCAGAGAAAACTCTATAGAGCGTTTGGTGATGCAGAGCGGTATTAAAGACAAGCGTTCACGCGGTCGGTCTCCAACGAGGTGGCTAGATGTTGTCAAAGCTGTAACACAGAGTCCAGCAACAAAATGCTCCAAAAAAGCCGCAGACAGAGATACGTGGAGAAGGATCGCATCAGCAGCGGCCATAGACGAGCAACCCAATCCGTAATCACGACCACTCTGTCAAGAGTGTACGACTAAGAAGAGAGATATTTTTACTGATTTTATACCCCATGGCCCACGGTACGAGTTCACAACTTACTGTGGAGCTAGCTCAATCTATATAATTTGTCGCTTTATTTACATTATTATTTACTAGTATAAATGCCTTTAATACTGTATACCTTTAAAAGATCTGCCTCTATCTCCGGTTCATGTTCCCACATTTAAACTCAACTCTGGCTTTCTGAGATTAAGCAGAATATCGTATTTTTGTGGTAGATTTGGTTTCAGTCACAGTGGCTTGATAGTGAGATGGCATCGTCAAGGCAGCCGGTCCATCATAGAAATAGAAAGCGCAAAACCGAAGTGACTGGCGTGCATTAGAAGAGGCCTATGACCAGCAATGGATTAAAACTGCTAAAGAAGAATAATAATAATCTTTAATTGCATAAACATGGTAAAATACATTTAGGTATTAGCTTTTTCAGCATACAAAATTACTGTTTTTTTTTAATTTCTTAATAAACTTTGATTAAAAAATATATGTCAATAGAATAAAATAAATTATCCTCTCAAAATGAATGATATAAAATAAAGTAACAACACTAAAAATAAAATACTTTATGTGAAGTTTGGGTAAATTGCTCGTAAATGTCAAATTGAATAATGTTGTTCAAATTAAAAAATGTCAAAAAATTTAAATTAACGGAGAAGATTTAGTCGCGAATTAACAATGTCATAATTAACAAACTTGTAAACACTGTAGATCTGTCTAGCATAACCTGGCCACGAAAGCATCTTCACCAGACCACGACAGCTAACCCGTTAAACGTGAGTGGGCTAAATTTACCAAACTATATATAAAACGACCGTGTCACACTGCGCGACATCTCGTTCACAAGTTTTTCAATCTAATTTCGACTTTAATACCGTGTACTAATGGCTAATTTATAGACTTATTCAGCGCTGAACTTTGAATGCGTGTTTTGAATTGGAGCGACAACGGCTCGAGATTCGTCTGATTATGCGAAAATGTGAAAATTCACTGATGTTAAAAGAATAACACTTTAGGTAGTATGTCTTTTATATGAACTGCCAAAAATTATCTTAATTTTATTATCTTAAAGTGATGGTTTAACATAATTAAATTGACAAAAAATGACGTGTGTTCATTGAATGTCCATTAAAATTAATAATATTGATATTTAAATATTTAGGTAGTTCAATGGAAAAACAGAGGACGTACGAGTAGTAACAAGAGCACAAAGAGGCATTTCACCAAAAGAAAAACTTCTCACAGCCAAAATATCTAAAATATACAAGAAAAATACTTCAATAAGTTTATATTTGGGCTTGGGCATTGCACTATATAATAAAGGAACGAACTATCTGTAATTAATGATAACTATAAGGTCTAATTTAAAAGATATGAGAGCTTTTATATTATAGCGAAACGAAGTTCGCCGAGACAGCTAGGATGCATATACAGCGTGTAACAACGTTCCCATGAAGGGGTGACTCAGCCCGTCGTAATAAAAAACCTTTCCAATGGGAACAATGCTGGGAACTCACAAAAAAGTCACTTTCATACAAAAGTGTTTGGGTGGCCCGGCAATTAGTACCTAGGAAAATGTCAAAAATTGGTCCCATAGAAAAAGTTGTTCACTTCGACGGGCAGAATCACCCCTTTAAGACTCCATAACGATTAAAATTTCACCATATAAGTATCATTGTGCACGATGGCCGCTAATGGTTTGCATGAAATTAACTGGTGGTGGCGAAATCACACAAAGTAATTTTACTCAAAGCATATGTAGATTTATTTGTTGAAATATTCTGTTGGTGTTGCCAACACCTCTATATATTGGAATATGAAGAAAATGATATCTAGGCCATAGTTACTAACTACAAAATTAAAAATTAACTAATCCTATCTAAAATAAAAACCTACCTATAAATAAAAAAATGTCACACAGGTCATTGCCCTGCGGTAATGTGCCCAGAAGACTGGCAGCATAGCCACGTTGAATGGCAATGCTTATTAGTTGAGCAAGATAGTTACCAGCCCTCTGGTCATTCGACACCTCGACCAGCCTTTTGAGCTGAGCTGATGGACTCCACGGACCAAGTGTCTCGACCCCTAATGGCTCAAAAATATATGCGTCGCCAAGGCATATACATCACAACCCTGGAAAAAAAATGACATTCCCGTACAAACTGGCCGGGCGGCCGAACTCTTATGTATGGAATTGACGAAATATTTTTGAGTTCCCAGCATTGGTCCCATAGAAAAAGTTGTTCATATTGATGGTCTGAGTCACTCTTTTAAGGGTCCAAAACAATAAAAATTTCAGCATGTATATTTGCGCCGTTTGAGAGACTCAGTGGTAGCTGCGGCCACACCAGCCTTACAACTTGTGCCATGGAGATGGGAAAATAAATAAATTTGACAAATTGAATACAGTGTTTAGTTTAGACGATATCTCCAGTGTCAACTGTCAACTCACAACTTTTAATGGCACTCGTAAATATGTTAGCTCGTAATGGTAATGGGCGAGAAATAACGAGTGGAACTGAAAAGCACTTTGGAAAATACGATATCTTCAGAAGATATCTTTATCTACTCTGGAAGAGTGAATAAAGATATATTTGCTGATCTAGGAAAAAATGTACAATGCTCGGGGCATTGATATATAGACAATTGTATTTCTATTAGACTTTATCCCATTGACTTATGAACCAATTTGTATGCATATCAATGCTCGTGACTGTAGCTGCTTTTCTTCCCGCATAGATCATAAAAGACGATCAAAAAAGTGATAATTATGACATTTTATTAACAGAAACAATGGACTTATTCACAAATTGGCTAAATGAAAATAATCTAACAGTAAATATAACGAAAACGAATGTCCCGCATCGTTGTTTATGCGGCGATACCGTAGACCAGTTTGGGCGTCACGGGCTTTCGTGTCTCAGGAGTGCATATCATTCACCGGGCTCTTGTCACCATTCACATGCCAGCCGTTTTAGAACCTAATGGCCTGGCGCGTGAGGATGGCAAGAGACCGGATGGAATGACTCTTGTTCCGTGGAGTATGGGGAGGCCACTGGTGTGGGACGCCACCTGCGTCGATACACTTGCGTCTTCCCATATCCCCGGCACTGGGTCTAAAGCGGGCATGGCTGCAGCCAATGCTGAGTCCCTCAAACGGCGAAAATATGCTTGTATCGGTAACGGTTTCATATTTGAGCCGTTTGGGGTGGAGACACTAGGTCCGTGGGGCCCGTCAGCGCATAAACTTTTTAAGGTATTGAGCCAAAAGCTGGTTGAGGTATCGGGTGACCAGAGGGCTGGCCATTACCTTGGACAGAGAATAAGCATTGCCATCCAACGTGACTTTGCCACCAGCCTTCTGGGTACCCTTCCGTGTGATAACGACCTGCGGGACATTTTTTATTTATAGTTTTGGTGTTATTTGGGTAGGTATTTGTTTCATAGTTTAAATTAATTATTTTTTTTAGGTTTAATTATTAATTAATATTCTTGGTTATAATTTGGTAATAAATAGATCTTTACGAAAACTAAAATAGTACAATTTGCAAATTTACTACAAAATTACAGTAGAAGACATTGACGAAATTAAATTTTTAGGTTTAATATTAGATAAAAATTGCAACTGGAATGCGCATATAAATAATGTGTGCAAAAAAATTAATAAATTTGTCTTTGCCCTTCGAAAATTACGCGAAACCGCAGGTGTTAAAACGAGTTTGACTGCCTACCACGGATACGTTAGCTCAATCCTACGATATGGAGTATTGCTATGGGGAAACTCAACATCAATCAATAAAGCCTTCGTTGCACTGAAAAAATGCGTACGTGCTATATGCAAGGCGTATCCATTAGAATCATGCAGACCTTTATTCAGAAAACTTTAACTTTTGACACTGCCATCTTTGTGCGTTTTAGAAGCAGGTATATTTGCGAAAAAGCATCCAGAACTTTTTAAGAAAGCCAATGAATTTAAAAAATACTTGTCCAGAGATCCTTCTAAGCTATATTTAACTTTATCGCGTACGGCAATGTATCAAAAAAAATTTTATGTTATGGTAGTTAAATTATTTAATAAAATACCAAAATCCATTCGTGAACTGACATATACCTAACAATTTTAAAAGACAATTAAATAATTGGCTCTTGGACAAATGTTTTTACTCAATAAAAGAATTTTTAAAATGACAGACAATTACTAATAATATGACATTGGAACAAATAATTGTAAATTTAATTAAGTTAACAATTCTAATTTGACAATTTTAATTTAACTAACTATTTTTGACTATGTACTTCTATGTACTTAAATTTGCATGCTATTACAAGATAGCAAAATAGGCTGTTCTCTTCTTCCTTTTGTAAAGAACATCTCATATACCCTGTTTGTGCAAAAAAATTATTTTGAATTTGAATTTTGAAGGAATGTGCGAAAATTTGAAGTAATTCCTCAGATATTCGCCATTTCCTTCGATATAAGTAGGCGATGCGGCTAGCAACCGATCTCCGTTTTCCACCAAAGGCCCACCACTATGCTAAACGTGGCTTTTAGGTCTTAAAGACCTGGACTCTGTTTACCCCGCAAGGTAAAAAGACGTGAAAGTATGTATATATTTATCTACTAACCATACTTGCAGAATTTTTTGTCTGAAAGCTTTTCTTTGGATTGTCGTTAGTGGTAAGAATATAACATAGGTACCAATGTACCTATGTCACGTCATATAATACCTGATTGCTGAAACAAAGTGACTGGTCCAACCAAATGATAGTCACCCTACTATAACTATCAATGTTGACATTCTAACAATTGAACGAGTCGTCGTTTTGCCTTCGGCATATACCTAGAGAATGAGCGTTTGTAAAACGCGGAAATTGTAACAAATTATAAATTTGTTTGCTACCATTTTGATTATATATCGCGTGATTTGAACCTCTGAACTATACTGAAATACTTACTGGAATCAGAGTCTTAGCTGAGTGAATTTCTATGGAAGATCAAATATTTATTGTCGTTTAAGGCGTTTTCAATTAGGGCTGTCCCAAGTAAAGCAACCCTAGAGCCATCTTCAACCGTGGCCCAATGTTTTCTCCAATGTCGGTATAAATCGCACAGTTGTATAAAACCAGTCTTCCCATGCTGGTCTGGGAGGAAAGAGAAAACGTAGAATGTACCAGCTGCTTCTCTTCCCGCACAAGCCGTAAAAGCCGGCTGAGGGAATGGGCGAAAATAAGGAATCATACGACTAGCATCCCATCACTATTTTGATTTCGTCTTTCACCCTACACGTCCACTAATAGGTACGCTAAATGTGGCCCTTGGATCTTATGGCCTTAGGCCCTGTCTTCCCCGTCAGGGACAAAGACGTGATAATATGTATGTAAGTATATGTATAAAACCGGTCGGGTCGCTGGCAAACAATGTAATGAAAACATGTTTGTTTTGCTTTGTCAGAACAGACAATTATCACAATTTGGTTAATTAAACTGTTGTAGTGCATTTGACGTGTATTCGGGAGCAATCGACTGCTAATTAGAAAACCGTATTGCATACAAAGCATAGTTCGTCGCTGTTTCGCTCATCAAATACTAACGTAGTGTGTGATTTTGCATCAGCTTGAAATTTAGCCAGATAGTAATAGAGACTAAGTCATTAATAACTTTTCTTCTTTCTCTTTTCACGATGACTTCATTTAGGTTTCCCAACAGATAAGCTTAAAAATTAATAAGGATACCTACAACGAAGATTATGTCAAATGTACATGTTGCGTCGTCGCCGATTTATATTTGGAACTCCATCTCCGAAATTGTACCTGAATATCTACCTGGGTCAATTGATCCAGATTGGAAATTCTAGTTTCAAGGATGAGGTCTTTCGACAAATCGGACTGGGCAGCGTTTGGGACGCTCCTCAGTGTTTCCTCAATACCTCAGTTGTGTTACCAGCGATGACTTACGGATTCGAAACGTTCCCTTACTATGGGCCTCATAAAGAAGCTCTGTGCTATGCTCATTGTTTTTCTACGAGACCGAACCAGAAATGAGGAGAATAACAAAAGCCAACGACATAGTTTAAATGCAGCTCCTTAAAGTTGCAATGGACAAGGCACATTCCGCGCAAAGCTGATGGCCAATGGGGTAGAAAGATTCTTAAGTAGCGACCACGTACCGGCAATCGCAGCGTCGGACATACCTTCGCAGGGAAACGCAGGATGCAGACCTCTTCCAGCAGTGGACTTCTCGAGGCTGTAATGATGATGAATAATGAAGATGATTCTTTCGCTTTTACTCGTATCTTATCCAGGTGTTACCACATTCAAGGTGTTATTTATATCACAACAACAATAAATTAAGTATATAGATACAAGCACTTACTGCCTTGGAATCATTTCCAGAGCCACAAGTTGGCGAAGTAGCGAACTCTCACTCTCACATCTTACTCTCTCTCACCTCAAAACTAAGTACCTATAATAATAATCTCAAAATATTACCAACCATCGTAAAGAGCATCGAATCCGGAAAATATACCGTTTTCAACACAAAACAACGCAAAGTAGCCGCAGTCTATTTCGGTGTGGTGTGACACAAAAATGCACGGTCCGCGCCCGAATGACAAATGATAGGTTATAAATATCCGGATTCTCTGAATTTGTCTAACCCACAAGCTAGACGATTTCCACTTACGCCATATGAATATTGAAAAGATACGTTATAGTTAATTCATAACAGTTATAATGTCTATGTATCACAGCGTGTTACTAATGGGTTTCGGGCGTAAAAGTAAACTCCAGGTTTATAGCCTGGAGGTATATTGGTGAAGATATATATCAGGTATGAACAAAGGAGTTAATTTGTCACACCACACGCACCGATACAACCTCAAGCTACATAGCTAGCAGAGATAGAAGGAAAAAGAATAATGAACCTATTTTTTAAATTTTAATTGCGTTTCAATCGCGTTTACGAAGTACAGAATACGAATAACTTGTGTATTGTGTTTACGAAGGTACTTATATATTAAACAGTTCCCGCTTCTCTGGAGCTTTACCAACTCTTTCTTTTACTACTTCCATCTTGTGTGTTCAATTTATCAGCATCCTTATCCTTACTAATATTATATATGCGAAAGTGAGTTTGTTTGTTTGTTTGTTTGTTACGCTTTAACGCCGTAACAACTGAACCGGTCATCATGAAATTTTGCATACAAGTTCTCTGGAGTACGGAGAAGGACATAGGCTACCTTTCATCCCGGGAAAAAGTACTATTCCCGAGGGATCGACATTGACGCGGGCAGAGCCGCGGGCGAAAGCTAGTTTCTAATAAATTGAGCCAATATTACTATACATACAATAATACACAGGGTCGAACTTATCCAGAAGGGCCCTGATGGCTCTCCCAAAGATTCTTTGTTCCATAAGAAGATATTACAATGCTCACCACGCTTGGCAGGCGGGTACTGGTCGCAGTTCCTTTGGCTTCTTGTGCTTCTGACACTGCTACCCATCGGAAGCATTTTTAAGTAGAGGAAGGACAGGAATTTGTTGGATTTGGAAAGGACATTAGGGTATAGTACTACTTACTCGTTTGACAGGGGAAAAAGCAAGTAGCAGCTCGGAAGGTCGGGTGCGTGTATCCGATGCCATACCTGCAACCACCGAATAGATAGTTGAGGATGATACCACTAATTTAAGTCTACAAAATAATAATTGTCAGTAATAAATATTTAAAAAAAAATTATTTAATTTCCTCTAATTGTATCTACTATCCGATCTAGTTTACATTTAGTTGTGCTCAAGTTTATAACTAGACCCTAGTCTGGTCTAGTCTAGCTTAGGCAAACCCCACCAGCCAGGCCAGTACGTGTCCCAGGCTAGGACCCGGCTGGCAAATTCCACCTCGACTATAGGGCCAGTTATATGCTGGTGAGAGGACACATGATTTTTTCAGTCAAATCGCGAAAAACTTTAAATCTTTACAAAAAAAATATCTTGTATTTCTCTGACAAGATTTCTCGATTTACGTTTTGTAACGCGAATACTCAATGAGCTAATCTATCACTCCCTGAGATGTTTATCGATATATCTCTCGGAAATGACGCCAATTACATAACAAACTAATTTGTTCTTGTTGATCTCCTCCTTTTGTTCAAGGGTTTGTGGACTGTATATGTATAATCGTGTTTTTGAGGTATTTTCTACTCGTCCTCTATATCAGGTTCTCTCACGCTTTTAATTCTGTAAAAAGTTTGTAAAAAGTGCTTTTACCCTATAAACCTTTTTGACATAGGCCACGACCTTATTATTTTAACGAGCTATGAGGCCTAGTGGTGGCTCGAATCCCGGTCAGATCAAGATGGAAAATGATCTTTTTCAGATTGGCCTGAATGTTTATCTATATATGTATTTGTTATTAAATATAGTATCGTTGAGTAAGTATCCCATAACACAAGTCTCCAACGTCTTTTGGGGTAGCGCTGTAAGTGTGATATATCTATATATCATCATCATCATCAGGTCTTTTTAGTGTCCATTGCAGGAACATGACCCTCTCTGTACTACCGGAGCCATACTTGGCCAGAGCAGACAAAGGATTTGGCCTACACTCTCCTCGCTGGCCAGACGGGTTGGAGACGGAGAGTATATTTAGCAATAATTATGTAGTCCATAATAATATATATTTATCGTAAATTGTGTCGCTTTGGAACTCAGGAATCGGTTATATTATCAATTGTAAGTAGAGGTACAATAACATCAAAATATTTTCTAAAAATATCCGAATGTCAGGGCCGCATAAAAATATAACGACTTTCAGTCACCATAAACTTTTATTCAGGTATTGAAGAAGCCGTAAAATGCTGATGATAACGGGCTATTTATATCATTATTGTGTTCGAGGTTTAATGTTTATATAGCATGATGATAGCCGCGCTCGACATGTTTCTCATGGTTTTTCGATTTTTTTACTTCAGAGAATAAAGATTTTCATATAAAGTTTAAAGGTAAAGGTAGGAAAGAGAAAGGCTCTTTCCTACCCACCCTACTGTTCGTTAAGATTCCCGAAAATTCTTGGAAATTCGAATCGTGTTTAATTTTTATTAGCTCGTTTGTAATTTTAGGGAACGAACATCGACGACCTGGATGCGACCTCTACATAAGAAGGCTTCACTCTGAATATGGCGACATAACTATAAAATTTATAACAACTACTTTATGAAAATCGATAAATCAGCCATTTTGATTGTCTAAGTCAGTTAGTATCCATAGTAGGCAATGGTAAAAAGTTGTACGCCAAGAAAGTACTTTTTAAAACTAGCGTGCCGATTTTTTTTTTGTTTTTAAGCATTTTTCTAGCTTATAGGTGCCAGCCTTCGAAATATTTGCGCTTAATTAAACCCATCAAGCGCGAAAAACGTAGACACAATGGATTTTCTATTTTTACGTGGCCCGATCGGCCCACATGATGGTTGAGAGGTCAAATTGACCTTATATACATCTCGTTTTTATCATTACAGACATTATTATTGAATCCATCCGTTATGCATTTTTCGAACTTATTTTTGTTAACTATTTAACTAAAGATATAACCAAGGCTATTAAATACTGCAGTGCAATTAAATTTTAAGAGCATTTAGCACGACAATCAAACTGCACGGTCCGAATCCGAACAAAAAGTATCTGCATAGTAATTACTAGAATTCTTTCGTACAAGTAGGTCGCTAATAAATCTTCGTACTCTGTCTAAGTGAAATTCCCTTTATAGAAAAAAAGAAGAGAAATAATTTATTTGGAGTCAAATAAAACAACCGGTGCACTCTGGGCGTGCCGGCAGAAGTGAAAACTCCATGCGGTAGAAAGAGAGGGGGATATTACTTCCTCTCCTAAGCCACGCCGGCGGTCTCAGGTCACGTGTCCGTCTTACGAATTTTCGATCAGGTCACGTGTCCTGACGCGGGTTTAACATTTTTTACCCATCCCAAAAATGCACAAAGCCACTAAAAAAGTTTTTATTTCAAATATGCATTGATACAACACTAACAACGGTCCTCACTAAACACTAAAGCTTTTTAAGTTTAATGGCACAAATATACTTTGTGTAAGTTTATTTATGCCATTCATCATCATCATCAGGTCTTTTTAGTCTCCACTGCAGGAGCATGACCCTCTCTGTACTACTGGAGCCATACTTGGCCAGAGCAGACAGGATTTGGCCTACACTCTCCTCGCTGGCGAGACGGGTTGGAGAGGTGTCATTGATGTTTATGAGCTTTGTTTAGCTTGTATTTCCTAAGTCGCCTCTTACGACATCCACGGGAAGACTTGGAGTGGTCCTATTCTACTCTGCCGGAAACCACACGGCTATTTATGCCATTGAACTCATGGTTTAAGCTGGTATAAGTCAAACTTACGCAATAGGCTAGTTTTCTAAAAAAATTAAATTAGTCCGTCAGTTAGATATTCAAAAAATATTGGACACGTATTTTTTCTTTTGTCGAGTAAACAAAAAATGATAAAGATATAGCTCTTTGAAGTTCCGTGTGACGTCATAGTTTGCTACAATTTTTAGCAAACTTTGACGTGGAAGTGAGAGCGAACTTTGACGCGCTTTATCTTCATTATTCATTGTTTATTTGACAAAAGAAAAAATACGTGTCCAATATTTTTTGATTATCTAACCGACGGACTAATTGTTATGTTATTATTACAACCCAGGAAACTAGCCTATTAATAGAATCTCTCTCCAACCCAGGTAGGTCGCCGATACATCTTCGCCACTTGCCATCTGAAACAGGTGAATGCCTGTACGGAAGCTCCGTCTTTTCCCGCTTGCCAGAGCTTCGAAAGTTTCTTCACGATACAGCCTGACGGCAATACTAATTAAGAGGAACGCCGCTTTACGGTCAGTTTGAAGTTTAGTTTCTCACGCCTTACGATAAGGCAAAGTAGACAAAGTAGGGTGCAATTAGTGATTCACACCAACTACACCCTACTTATATTCTAACTGTAATATTAGTCGTGGTAGAGCTACGCTACTGGCAAATTAAGTTTTGCTAGTAGCATGAATAGGCCGGCTCGTCCGGGAAAATACCACACTCTCACAGAAAATCGACGTATGAGTAGAAGCTTTACCGTTTTTATGCTTCGTTCGGTGAGTGAAAGGAGGGCTATCCAAAACCCCCCCCCCCCCCCCCCCCCCCCCGACTCTATGAATGGCTAAGGCTGGATACTAGAGAAGACAGAGTACTAAGAAGCTGATTCGAAATGACGATCTCCTTACCGCTAAACAGACTAGCTATTGCTGTGCTAGCCACGAAATCTTACTGTTTGAAAACGCCCATGTTAAAAGCTTTACAAAAATACATTTTCGATTATTTATTTTAGTTGCAATTAACTTATTCAGATTTAAATTTTTGGAACACCAGAAATCAATTAGTTACGAGAAGCGGTGCTCCTCTTAATTAGCATCGGCGTCAGACTGTATCGTGAAAAAGCTCTTGAAGCTCTGACAAGCGGGAAAAGACGGAGCTTCCGTAGAGGAATTTAACTTGCTACAGAAGGCAAGTGGCGGCGAAGATTTATCAGCGACCTACTTGTGTCAGGGAGAAATTCTAATTATTGTGATGGAGATACTTTTTGCCCGAGTGCGGAAGAAGAAAGTTATATTTTACAGATACATACAGTCGAAACGTGTAAACCACTGGTTTTGACCCACAGCTGCGTGTACATTAATACAAACCCCTCGGGTATAGAGATGGGCAATTCACGAAATTAGTATCGCCGTCAGTAGTATTGAGGCCAAGTAAAAGGCTACTGCTGAAGCTTCATAGTTTTTTGGAGAGCTTCGTGGTGCAGTGGTCATAAAACTCGCTTGCCGTTCCATTTCTGTTTTGCGATACCCGACAGGGTTCATAGTGTACCTATTTATATGTAAGACAGTGACTTTTATTAGTTAGAACTGATATACATAATAAAATACAATAAATACATTGAATTGAATTGAATTGAATTGAGAGGTTAACAGTCCAGCCAGCGAAACGAGAGTGCCCGCGTTCGATCCCCGGTCAGGTCATGATGAAAACGATATTTTTCAGATTGACCTAGTTCTTGGATGTTTATCTATATAAGTATCTATTATAAAATATAGTATCGTTGAGTTAGTATCCTACGACACAAGTTCACAACTTACTGTGGGGCTAGCAAAATTTTTGTGATATGTCCTACCTATATTTTTATATTTTTACTCCAGTGCTTCTCAAAACAGGAGTAGCAGTTTGGATTCTACATACATATTATCACGTCTTTATCCCCTACGGGGTAGACAGAGCCTAAGGTCATAAGACTAAAAGGCAACGTTTAGTGTGTTGGTGGGCGTAAAGATGGAAAGCAGAATCAGAATAGTGATGGGTTGCTAGCCGCATCACCTATTGTCATGATTCTTTAGAATTTCGCCCATTCCCTTGACCGGCTAATACGGTATTTTTCTCCTTTCTCCCAGTCCAGCATGGATTCTATATCCAGAGCTATGAAGCTATCTTTACGGTTGTTACTGAAATTCCTGTCTTACTGCCTGACACAAGGAGGTTGCCATAAATCTCTCCACCTACCCGTGGAAACAAGTAAAATAGCCGACTACGGGAAATCTTTAATACACTGGGTTTCCTTTACGGACTAAATTACTCTCATTTTCCTTGAGAAGCTGAAAAGTATAAGTTCTACCGAAAGTAATAAATCCAGATATTATACAGGCTGTCTAAATCTTGACGTAATTTACGTGTCATACTTAGGGTATGTTTGGAAACCGCGCTCTCGCTACGCGCATCCAGCTAGACGGTCCGCGGCCGACACGAAAACAGGTACGCGCGCTTTGATTAGCGCGAGTGTTTACACATCTTGTTTTTATAGGATAATTAGGTCAACTTGTAAGCCCCTATTTTATTTATTTATTTCGAACAAGAATCAAGTTCTGAGTGCCCCCTTTCAATATGTAACGTGATTTACCAGTCACCCTGTATAGGTACAAAATCAATCATCGCTATACAGAAAATAGTAGGTAAATGCCAATCGATTTTAAAGTAAGGATTCAGCTACAATCAGAAACGTGTCAGTGGAATAGGAGCCCTGAGCCCTTATTAGATTACGCGAATGCACGCGGCTAAACGGATTACGTGGTACTGGTGGCATCCAATTATGGTGGCGCTGGCATGCCTCTGGGCTGCAAGGCCTTAACCTCGAATGGTCAAGGAAATGCAAGATGCCTTGAAAATAATCAGTGACTTTACTTGTGGTAGAACCACGCTACCGGCTAAATTCAATAATTAAAATTAAAATATAATAATCTAACTTTCGCCCGCGGCTTCGTCCGCGTCAATGTCGATCCCTGGAATAGTACTTTTTCCCGGGATATAAGGTAGCCTATGTCCTTCTCCGTACTTCAGAGAACTTTTATGCAAAATTTCATGATGATCGGTTCAGTAGTTACGGCGTGAAAGCGTAACAAACAAACTCACTTTCTGCAAAGTCTCGGAATGTTTGGAAACCGCGTTTCCAAACATTCCGAGACTTTGCGGACTAATTTGATTAAATTTTTCTTTATAATTAACTAGATTTCGCCCGCTGCTCCGCCCGCGTCAATGTCGATCCCTCGGGAACAGTACTTTTTCCCGGGATAAAATGTACCCTATGTCCTTCTTCGTACCCCAGACAACGTGTATGCAAAATTTCATGATGATCGGTTCAGTAGTTACAACGTGAAAGCGTAACAAACAAACAAACTCACTTTCGCATTTATAATATTAGTTAGGATCAGTATTTTGTTGGTTTTATATTTTTTAACGTTACGTGTGATCATTATTTATTATGTCGTTAAGTATGTAATGCGTGTAAATAATTTTCAATTCATTTCATGAACACCACGCCACTAACAGCATGTTTGCATCGACGTTCCCAGGGGCTGAGCGTGCCGGCACCCCGTATTTTGCTGTTCAAGGAAATTGGGGCGTCACGTGACTCTTCCATTTAGGTGAAAAACATTACGAAACAAATAGCTTTTGTTAAAGAGTTCAAAACTGACTCGGTCACGCTTATTTCGTGTAAGGAAACGTTAAAAGTAATGTCGTAAATCGAAATTTTCTTTAATAATAAGCCTTTACGTAACGACACCGGAGGTTCCGGGTTTGGTCCCCCTCCGGTCCGGACAAGCCGGAAAATTATATTTTCAGATTGACCTTACTTTTAGATGTTTACATAGTATCACGTCTATATCCCTTGCGGGGTAGACAGAGCCTTGGTCTATAAGAACTTATGGCCACATTTAGCATGTTGGAGGGCGGGTAGATGGAAAAAGTAATCAAAATAGTGATGGGTTGCTAGCCGCATCGCCTATTGACATGATTCTGCAGATTTTAGCCCTATCCCTCGATCGGTTTTTACGATCTGCGCGGGAAGAGAAGCAGCTGGCACATTCTACGTTTTTTCTTTTCTCCCAGACCAGAATGCAGATTTAAATATATATTTATCTATGTATATTCCAATGTAACCTATTGTATGTATCATACTAATATTATAGATGCAAAAGTGAGTTAGTTTGTTTGTGTGTTTGTTTGTGTGTTTGTTTGTAACGTTGTAACTACTGAACCGATCATCATGAAATTTTGCATACATTTTATCTTGGGTACGGAGAAGGACATAGGATACATTTTATCCCGAGAAACTGTTCCCGAGGACGCGGGCGGAGCCGCGGGCGAAAGCTAGTTTACTATAAAATATAGTATCGTTGATTTAGTATCCCATAACACAAGTCTTGAACTTACTTCGGAGCTAGCTCAATCTGTGTGATTTATACCTATACAATATGTAAAGAAAACCCTGTCCCATTCTTGAAGGGGTGATTCACCTCGTCGATATGAACAACTTTTGCTGGGAACTCAAACGCAAGGCTGGAAGAATAGAAATTTGTTGCAGCTGGGAAGGGAATGAAGATATTGTGATTCTACTTACTTGGATGTATCCAATGTCATGCCTGCAACCAAAACGGACAGAATGTTGAAGATGACAGCCCTGCCCAAAAACAAAAGTAAAATATTGCTTGTAATAAAAGTAAAATATTTTTGGTAGGGGTGATAAAAACCTAAAGCTATCGTCTCTTATGTAATTTCTCCATTAAGCACCGACCTAAAGTCAATAGGAAAATAAAATAACAATTCTGTACTTATGTTAACAATGGCGAAGTTTCCCTGGACAGATGCCAAGCGGAAGTTACAGTTTACGTTTTGGCATCGGAACCATTGATGCAATAAGTATGATTAAGGGCCCGTACTACCTCACACTGCTTTGCATGAGTGACTGTTATATCAATAATAATTAAATACTCAAGTTGAAATAAAAATGCAGCAAAGTTCAGGACTAACTCTGGTAACTATATGACTCAAAAACACGATTGCGTTAAATTTTCTCGATAGAAAAAAAATGCAAAGTTGCCTCCAAATCACGTCTAATTTACTCGGTATATAGCATTATTCACCAAATACATTAAAATTAACCTTGAAACTTTTGATTATTATTGCATTACAGATAAGGCAGCCATCATATGTTTTTCTTTTTCGAATAACCCTTGAATATTTCTAAAAATCGAAAATATCCAAAGTAGCCAACGCGTTTAGACCATCCGCGTTTGTATCGCCACGCCGCCTGGCATATGGCGGGCTCTTAAGTAGACTTCTATACACTTCCCTTGTTATTATAATACGCGGAATAGAATAAGTAAGTACTTGAATGCATAACAAATTGAGGATGACAGATGAGAAAACGATTAATTGCTTTTTAGGGTTCCGTACCCAAAGGGTAAAAACGGGACCCTAATAATTTCGCTCCGCTGTCTATCTGTCTGTCTGTCTGTCCGTCTGTAACCAGCTTTTATCTCATGAACCGTGATAGTTAGACAGTTGAAATTTTCACAGATGATGTATTCCTGTTGCCGCTATAACAACAAATACTAAAAAATAGAATAAAATAAATATTTAAGGGGGCTCCCATACAACAGACATGATTTTTTTGCCGTTTTTATAGATAACGGTACGGAACCCTTCGTGCGCGAGACCGGCTCGCACTTGGCCGGTTTTATGTTTTTCTCACTATCATAAAATCACTCTGTTCATCGTGCCTGGCTGTCACAACGTAGGTCCTGGATTCGATGCACGTATACTTCTATTGCTTTTCTCCCATTCACCCGAGTGAGAGTATCGTAATATCTTCATTCTCTTCCCAAATCCAAGAAATTCCTACCCTGCCCCAGGTTAAAAATTCTTCATGGATAGCAGCGACAAAAGCACAAGAAGCCAAAGAAACTGCGCTCGCCAACCCGCCTGCCATGGAACGAATAATGCTTGTGAGATAGGCCTTTGTCCAGCAGTGGACTTACACTGCTCGACAAAGGCTGAAATGATAATGATGGTGACGCCGTGCTTATTCCCTTGATACTTATCTACTTGACTTTAACGATCGTCCATGGGAGAAAACGCAATAATCAGTTCAAGCTGTTCACATAATACAAAACTATAGGAGTTTTGTCTTCAACCGGAGTTGTACCAAAGTCACTGAAACAAAGTTTTAAAACTACGTGCCAGCTCATACACTTCCTTTGATTCAAAAAGCCGTAATTTTAAATACTTGCCGTATTACGCGCAAGTTTCTACTTACTCTATCTTGGCGAGCTGCGTGACGCAGTGGTTAACACGCCAGCCTGCGACACGGGGTGCCCGGGTTTGATCCCCGGTCAGGTCAAGATGGGAAATGATCTTTTTGTGATTGGCCTGGGCCTGGCCATGTTTATCTATATATGTATTTGTTATAAAATATTGTATCGTTGAATTAGTATCCCATAACACAAGTCTCGACTTTACTTTGGGGCTAGCTCAATCTGTGTAAAATGTCCGTATATATTTCTTTATATATCTTATCTCATAAACGCTTAGCTTTAGCCCGCGTATCTGGCGTATTCCGGTGTGTTTTTTCTCTTTTCCTCTGCAAGAAGAGAAAACAAGTCTCGACTTTACTTTGGAGCTAGCTCAATCTGTGTGAAATGTCCGTATATATTTCTTTATATATCTTATATCATAAACGCTTAGCTTTAGCCCGCGTATCTGGCGTATTCCGGTGTGTTTTCTCTTCTCCTCTGCGAGAAGAGAAAAAACACACCGGAATAATAATAATAAATTTTTATTTTATGTATATAAAAGGTCAAGCGCAGATATTTTTTAACGGCTATCTCTAAGGTCTAAGAAATGCTTTGGTAGCAAATTTCGAGAAATCAGTAGTTTAAGTCTATAAATTAGTTTTTTTTATTATCGACGTCAGTAACTTAGTATCTATAGTAGATAATAGTAAAAAGTTCTACGCCAAGAAACTGTTTTTGTACACAGAGTGTTGTTTTCGTCTGTTTTTCTAAATGTTCAGGTCCAGATCTAGAAAATTAGCGTGTCGATTATTTTTATTTTGCTTCTAAAGCATTTTTCTAGCTTTAAATCATCATCATCATCAGGTCCTTTTTAGTCTCCACTACAGGAGCACGACCCTCTCTGTACTACTAGGGCCATACTTGGCCAGAGCAGCCAGAGGACTTGGCCTACACTCTCCACGCTAGCCAGACGGGTTGGAGAGGTGTCTTAGATGTTTATAAGCTTTAAATATTTTCGCTTAATCTAAAATGACCTTGTATACGCAGATGGCACATTTTAGTCAAGTCAAAGTCAAAATATTTTATTCATCGTAAGATATTTTAAATATCATTTGGTGAACGTTAAATTACATATTATTATTTAAAACATTAATATTGTTAAAGCTAAGTTTACACCGCTTCCAAGGTCGTAGTGGCGCAGGTATCGTGTAAGGCAATAAAATTATATTCTTCCTACATAAAACGTGGAGCTAAACTTCAATGGGAAAATAAAATGACAAATTGGAGGTGCAATTTACGAGTGGTTCGTAAGTTTTTCTTGGATGGTTGCCAAGTCGCGCTCTTAAGTGTGAAGTTGCAGTTTAGCGTTGATGTTGGAACCCTTGATACTTTTCGAATACATCTAATCACTTACAACTTTGCGTCTTTTGTTACTGCATCTTTACTAGATTTCTTAATTAATTTGAAGTTTCTCATCATCATCATTTCGAGTAGGTGTCACGGTCAATCGACCATGCACGCACACCCTGGTGTCAGAATTCTTCGGAACCGCCTCTCGGCCTCTGACGTGGTTCCTTTAACGACTACCAGATGGCAGCCGGGACCACCGGCTTAACGTGCCTTCCGAAGCACGGAATCATCTTTATTATCAGACAATCAGGTGATTCACGCCTGCAATGTCCTAACCAAACTGGAAACAACTAAACAAAGTATGCTTCCGGTGGGAATCGAACCCACGACCCGGGGGTACAGGACAACAGGCAAACGCCTTAACCACTGGACCACGGAGGTTATTGAAGTTTCTCATTAAATTCGTACATTCTCTTACTCCTAATTTAAATTTGGTATATAAACGAAACTTAGAACGAACTTGTTTCCGTTATGTAACTCCATTGAAACGTCAACGGAAACAAATGGAAGTCCCGTTTAAACCTTTAAACGGGACTTTCATTTCATTTTATATACCTTTAAACGAGCAACTCTTGTATATTTATTTATATGTATATAAATTTATTTCTATGATCTCGGAAACGGCTCTAACGATTTCGCTGAAATTTGGTATATGCAGGGGTATTCGGGGGTAAACAATCGAACTAGATTAGTCTTATGTTTGGGAAAACGTGTTTTCGAGTTTTCATGCGTTTTAATTTTCACGCAGAATATGGTCGCTAATTTCGTCTTGCTGTCCACTGTCCGTCTGGTCCAACAGCTTAAGACGCGGACGGCAAGAAACGAGTTACCGGTTCGAATCCCGCTCGATGGCTTACCTTTTTTTTTATATGTTCAATCTAATATATAAAATTCTCGTGTCACAGTTTTCGTTGCCATACTCCTCCGAAACGGCTTGACCGATTTTGATGAAATTTTTTGTGCTTATCCGGTATCTATGAGAATCGGCCAACATCTAATTATTTATATGGCAAAACAACGTTTGCCGGGTCAGCTAGTTTTATATATATTTTCTTTATTTTTATTGTTTTTAGACTATATTTCTCATAAATATAGATTATCACCTTCTACTTCTTCTTCTTCCTCACCTTATCCCACTTTAAGTGGGGTCGGGACAGCATGTGAGTATTTTCCATTTCACTCTATGTTGAGCAATTTATTTCAATATTCCAGCTTGCCAATCTTAACTTCTCTTCTCTTCTTCTTCTCTTCTAGATTATCACCTAACACCACCATATAACAAGAAATAGCAATACCAGGTACCCAGTACTACATAATTATGTGTTAAAAGCGCAAAAGTTAAAAAAGAATATTAATAAGATGTTGAGAATTTAGAATACCTTCGTTAATCAATTTGCTAATATTAGTCAAATATCTACAAGGGCACGGGGCGCTATATGAAGGTCGTTAAAGACAGATCTATACAGCTTGTGTATTCATCCTCAACAACCACTTAAAGGGGTGACTCAGTCCATCATTTTGAACAACTTCTTAGGAATCAATGCTGGGAACTTAAACATTTTTCGACCTACCCACACTAATTGACGGGGCAGCTGAACAATTTTGTGTAGAAATGTCGAACGTTTTTTTTAAGTTACCAACTTTTGCCCCATCGGAAAATGTTTTTTATTTAAAACTAGCCTTTGCCCGCGGCTTCGCTCGCGTTATGAAGTATAGGTTTCATACAAACTTTCATCCCCTATTTATCCCCTTAGGGGTAGAATTGATCAAAATAATTTCTTAGCGGATGCCTACGTCATAACATCTACCTGCATGCCAAATTTCAGCCCATCCGTCCAGTGGTTTGGGCTATGCGTTGATAGATCACTATGTCAGTCGGTCACCTTTGACTTATATATATTTAGATTTAGATTGAAAGTGGACTATATTATTAACATTCTGCATGCATAATTTTTTTAGTTTTTCTGAATTTAATTATTGAACAATGCTCATGTAAAGAACTCGTTTCATATGTTGTCCTTTTTGATCAAAAATGTCGTCAATTTTCTATTCTTTTTTCTAAGATTTTGTAAATTTCATAATGCGTAAATAAATCTTAGTGTTGTCCGTTAATACGTGCAAAACCTCACTTTAGTTGAATATCAAACTGGAAATTATACAAAATATGTGAGTATAAAAAATTCAATTTATTCGAAATTCTCTAAGAAAACTCCTATTTCATAGGTAAAGTACCTACCTAATTGTATGAAATCCAAGTGTTTCACATTTTCGAAATTACTCAGCAATTAAAGGTATCTTTACCCTTTCACCCAATGTCTTATTTGAGTAATTTGCAAATCGAATCAACCCAATTTATCCTGTCTATTAAGTCTGTCTCTTATACGATTTTGTGCTAATATATCTTATATATAGGGATCTTAATGTAACCAGATAGGTAATTTATTATAATAATATAATAGACCTGACCCCGTGAGCCAATACTGCGTACATCCTGAACGTGACACTTTTTCGTGCGTGCAGCCTTCGTTAATCGAGTTATGAGACGTTATCACGTCAAAACAATAATTGTAACGTTTTTGAAACGTTAGGTCTAATCTATACATATAATAAAACAGTAAAAATATTTTGTCTGTACATTTAGAATTTTTGACTGAAATGGATAGAGGGACACTTAAAAAGAATAATAGAAAGCAAAAAAAAATTTTTCGAAATTTTTGTCTGTCTGTCTGTCTGTATGTATGATCACGATTATACTGAACCGATTAACTTCTTTAAACTGATTTGGATGAAATTTGGTATGGAGGTAGTTTGAGGCCCGGGGAAGGACATAGGGTATGGTATGTTTAATTCCGAGAAATTCTACTGTTCCCGAAGGATCGACACTAACGCGGGCGGAGCCGCGGACAACAGCTAGTAATAATATAAAAAAATGCGGTATGTCCGTATTAAGTGATTTAATTTAAAATTTATTAATAGTCACGACTGAACCAGACACTATATAGAAATCTATGTGTACAGGCAACTACCACAACATGTCTCGGAAAGTTTTAATAACTTTATATACCTATTTTATTCCATCCATCTATACGCCCTCCAACATGCCATAAGGTCTTATAGAACTAAGCTCTATGTACCCCGCAAGGGAAAAAGACGTGATACTATGTTTGTATGTATATTTTATACCAAATAAAGCGTACCTACCAACCTTATTATTATACTGTATATACTGAAGATAAAACAAAGTACCCAACAGATATTATGATAATATAGAGCGTATACGAACCTTTTCTGTTTTATCGTAAACACTGAGCTATTCTTATGTTAATCCGACGTCGTTCATCTTTTACTAAAAGGTCTAAGTGTCGGAATATGCTTATGTAACAATATATTTTATAGACAACACCGTTTTACGACATGGGCATGTGCACCCGAGCTGACGGCCTGTAATGAAAATTTTTCTTCGAGACTGTTCGCGTTCATATCTCAGGGACCTAAAATTGGGTTATCCCACGTGTTTAAAAATTCTTCACTCATCCTAAATTTTATTTCTGTACTTACCTTTTCTTTACTCATTATGTTATTCAAGTGCTGTTATGTTACTCTGAATGCTGGGTCCTGGGTTGGGATCGAACCCAAGCTGCTATTCAAAGGTCAGGTTAATATTGAAAACGATCTTTTTCAGATAGACCTGGGTCTTGGATGTTTATCTATATATGTATCTATTTTATCCCATGACATAACACAACACAAGGTCACAACTTGCTGTGAGGCTGGCAAATCAATCAATCAATGTTATTTCCCCTATTAGTATTATAGTATCACGTCTTTTCCCTTGCGGGGTCGACAGAGCCTAGGTCTATAAGACCTTAAGGCTAAGTTTAGCATGTTGGTGGACATTAGGTGGAAAACGGAATCAATATAGTGATGGGTTGCTAGCCACATTCCCTATTAACATGATTCCTCGGATACCCATTCCCTCGATCGACTTTTACGATCTGCGCAGGAAGAGAAGCAGTTTTTTCTTTTCTCCCAGACCAGCATGGAAGAGTCCCCTATATATGTATATATGTCAGAACAAAAAGATAGAAGAGCGTTATTACTTGGAGCCATAGGCTCTATTAAGGATGAGGTTAATCAAAGGTGTCAAGTCATTAAAAGGGGTTGTCTCTGATGGTAAGGTACGGCCCTCGCACGCTACCTATGAGAATACAGCCTTCACTCTTTATTATCTCTAGCCCACCTCGGCTTACTAGCCGATGGGGCAAAAAGGTTCTCGAATGGCGACCACGTACCGACAAGCGCAGCGTCAGACACACCCACCGACCAAGTGGTCGAACGACCTGCCGGCCTATTTGCTAACTCAGTGACCAACGTTTTGATAGTCACTTCAAAATACATTGCGGGTTTCCTATGATTGACTATTCTTATTAAAGAGATATAAAACGTAATGTACATTGAAATGACTATCAAAACGTTGTACACTGAGTTAGCAAATAGGCCGGCTGATCAAACCAAGACCTGTCGCAGGGAAACGCTGGATGCTAAGCGCTCCCGAGCGGTCATTTTGTGACTACCTTGTGGCTGAGATGATGATGATGAAGTAGCTTGGGAGGCAATGCGCGCGTCTTGCAATAAGTATGCATAAAATGATTTAGCATACCTTAATTTCGAAACACTATTACATATAGTATAACAGTGTAATTCCATAGTTGCTGCGTATTATTACGATCCAATCATGTGAAACCACTTCCTCGTGTGATTATTGCATTGAATATTAACAAGCCAGCATGAATGTTTCATTGATGAGGTCAGATTGCCATCAGTAAACATTGCATACATTTTAGAGGATCTAGATTTGCATGTAGGGTCGCACCTAGTGTTGTGCCTTGCTCGAAATTTTCTCGAACGTGTCGGAAATTTTTCCCGAGAATTTCTTCTTCTTTCTCTTAAGTGCGGGAATTATTGAGAAATTCTCGAGAAATATTGGAAATTTCCCTCAAATTTCCGTTAGAAGGAATCCATGAGAACAGAGAATTTCTCTCTGTCTTATCACTAGTAGAACCTAAAGTTTCTGGGGAAGATAATTATTGCCATTTAACCAAATTATGAAATTTCACTTATGGAAAGCTACATTATAAGCAAAGCGGATAACATAAGCTATAATTTACGCGGACAAACTCTTGGGAAAACAGCTAGTGTTGTATTTTAAAAAGAAAATTTTAAGATTAAGTTTTTTTTATAATTTGACTAGCTTTCGCCCGCGGCTCCGCCCGCGTCAATGTCGATCCCTCGGGAATAGTACTTTTTACCGGGATAAAAGGTAGCCTATGTCTTTCTCCGTACTCCAGAGAACTTGTATGCAAAATTTCATGATGATCGGTTGAGTAGTTACGGCGTGAAAGCGTAACAAACAAACAAACAAATAAACAAACAAACAAATTTACTTTCGCATTTATAATATTAGTAAGGATTATAATTGTTTCTTCTCTAATGATTCATTTTATTTCGGATATAGTCTTAAGATTTTTTGGTATTATTTCTGCGACTCCGTTCGCGTAAATTTGTATGGGGGCCAGTCTTATCATAACTGGAGAAAAAAATTAAGTAGCCTATCTTGCGTCCTGTAGGTACGTCTAAATGTTTACCTATCTACTGAGTTTCATAAAATTCAGTTAATTAGTTTAAGAGTTATCGAGGAACACTTACATACAGAAAAAATCAAAAAATTCTCATTTTAGTTTCAGTATCATGTATAGAGCTTATAAACTAACTCTAAAATCAAAATAACTTACTCCATGACCAACTCTTACAGATTTATTATTACCTAGTATTGATAATCATATCCAACAATCTTACATTCTGGAAATCCTTTTCCTTATCCTTACTAATATTATAAATGCGAAAGTGAGTTTGTTTGTTTGTTTGTTTGTTACGCTTTCACGCCGTAACTACTGAACCGATCATCATAAAATTTTGCATACAAGTTCTCTGGAGTGCGGAGAAGGACATAGGCTACCTTTTATCCCGGGAAAAATTACTATTCCCGAGGGATCGACATTGACGCGGACGGAGCCGCAAGCGAAAGCTAGTAATACATAAATGATTTCTAGAATGTATATTTGTACAAACGTCGTCGCATAAACAATGCAATGCGTAGTAAAAAGAGTATAAGTACCTATTTAATTGTTCTTCCTTAATGAATTAGCGATTTTCTATTTTCGTGTACACAATTATGTATGTTTATATATTTGTTTATATATATATTTATATATATTGTATACATATGTTTATATTTATGCATTCTGCATATATTTATTTAAGTATGTATTTATGCTAATATGTTAAATTGTAATTAATTAATTACTGTACAATGTCCTCCTTTACTTTTGCACCTTACCTGTTTTTGTTAACATGTCTCCAACTTAGCTTGGTTGCCTGGAAGAAATTACAGCAGCGATAAGGCCGCCTTTGTACATCAATGTGTTAATTTTAATAGGTATTATTTTTATTGTATATTTTGGTGCAATAAAGAGTTATACTACTACTACTATTTAATACATGAAGTCATTGTCATAAATATTGAATGATATAAATCCTTATCCTTACTAATATTATAAATGCGAAAGTGAGTTTGTTTTTTTGTTTGTTACGCTTTCACGCCGTAACTACTGAACAGATCATCATAAAAATTTGTATACAAGTTCTCTGGAGTACGGAGAAGGACATAGGCTACCTTTTATCCCGGGAAAAAGTACTATTCCCGAGGGATCGACATTGACGCGGGCGGAGCCGCGGGCGAAAGCTAGTATAAATGTATACGGACAAATCACACAGATTGAGCTAGCCCCAAAGTAAGTTCGAGACTTGTGTTATGGGATACTAACTCAACGGTACTATTATATTTTATAACAAATACATATATAGATACAGCACATCCAAGACTCAGGCCAATCTGAAAAAGATCATTTTCCATCTTGACCTGGCCGGGGATCGAACCCGGTCACTCCGTGTCGCAGGCTGGCGTGTTGACCGCTGCGCCACGGAGCTAGTCATGATGTTGGTACTCTTCCACACTAGTCTGGGAGAAAAGAAAAAAGTAGAATGTGCCAGCTACTTCTCTTCCCGCGCAGACCGTTAAAGCTGGTTAAGGGAACGGGCGAAAATCTAAAGAATCATGACAATAGGCGATGCGGCCAGCAACCCATCACTGTTTTGATTTAGTTTTCCACCATTTTTTGGGTTTTTGTGAAATTGTAGATTAAAATATCAGGACATTGTAGTCTGGAGTTTTACTTAAACTATACAATTTTAGTGCCATTGATTTTTGTATTGTAAAGTAGGAGACCTATAATCACACAAAATTAATACAGCAATATACCTAAATAACAATCATTGCTTTTCCTTCAACTAGCTTATTATCTTCATAGTCTATACTCGTATTTGGCAGGAAAACATTTTTTTCAACATGAACATCAGCCTAATCCGATTTCAGCTAACTAAGCTGCTTATTGCTAATACAACTAATTAATGCTCATTGAAGCATTATGTATCTAATAGCCTTTATAAAATAAGCATTTACTAGAGACATCATTTTCTCATGAATGATGAATGTCATGATTTTTTATTCCCAGCATTGTTCCCATAGGAAAAGTTGTTCATATTGATGGCCTGGGTCGCCCCTTTAAGGGAATGTCGAGGGTCAATTTACACGCTGTTTATGTCCCGTCGAGTGGCCGTGAAAGTGTAAATAATGTCTCCATTTCCAATATAGAATTTAAATGCCACATAGAAAACGCGCGCCGGTCGGCGTAACATCCATTTGTGGGATGAAAATTCCATGATTATCAGTACAACCTTCCTGAAATATCTGCGAGGTTATTGAACAGTATGAGGTCCACAGAAACCACTGGCAGGGTATAATTTAAAGTACGCTTAGGTTCAGGTTTGCTGGTAATTTTTAACTCTAATTATTTATAATTAAAGTTAAAAATTACCATTTCAACAATACAATTTCAGGCGGTTCACCGCCAGAAATTATTGTGCACCACTACGTAAGTACTTATTTTGTGGCACCAAACAGCGCAATAACCTCAAAAGTCAGGTTGGCAGATATTTCGGACGGGTTGTACTTTCTTTATAATAATAATAATTTCTCATCGATATCACCATCCCGCATGACGAGAACCTTGTGAAGGCCGAGAAGGACAAACTTACTAAGTACCTAGACTTGGCCCACGAGGTGACCGCTATGTGGGATGTGGATTCGACGATCATTGTCCCGATAGTGGTTTCAGTGAACGGTCTTATAGCGAAGAGCCTCGATCAACACCTCAAGAGGCTCTCGCTAGATGGCTGGATCAAGGGTCAGATACAGAAGGCAGTACTCCTGGACACTGCGCGTATCGTCAGGAGGTTTCTCTCTCTGTAGCCTAAACTGCCGGTAGCTTGAGCCCCGCCCCCGCTTTATTTTTTGTATGATATTTTTTATATTTTACTTTTTATATAAGTTTTATAAATACCTAGTCCTAAGAAATTAAATAAATAAAGAGAATAATAATTTGACAAAATAAATGAATATGAATATGAAATATGAATTTCTTTATTTCAAGATAACCAAGATCCATTTTTTTTGTTAGTAACACTTTGCTTAATACTATGTTAGTACTTAATACTATATGAGTGACTAACTTAAATCAATTTGAAAATTACAATGTGACACCCTGTGCTGTCAACCATTTCACTCCTTTTTGATCTGACCATAATTATAAGGCCACGGACCTATAGTCCCCTGCACAAGATGCTCCAATAAAGGCGAGTCCAATCTGTCCACCACTGTTTTTAGAATGGTATTGTGACTATCTCTCAGTCTCCTCAGTAATGACGCCATTTGTTTGCGAATCACATTTCTTTGAATACACAATTTTAATTATTTTCGTAATGATTAAAAGTCGTGTATTAAACTAACCAAAATAAATAAACTTAATCAAATATTTCTTTATTTACAGGTAGTGTTGGTGTTCATCCTGAGTATAGCATCGCTCATCATCTACTTCATTGACGCATCCAGGTAAATATTATGACAATCTACCGAGGGGGCTGTCCGACATACGATGAGATTTTATAAAAGATTTTTAGACTTTCAACTGATTCTGTTGGTGATGAAACGCTTTATGAAGTTGACAAAAGTTATATAATTAGGTTAAGGATTTCAAAGGTTATAGCTATATTCTAATGTCATTCTCTTAGCTCGTTTAGTTAGATATAAATAATATAATGTCATCAAACAGGATTGACAGGTGTAAAATGTAAGTAAACAGCTGTTACTTAATACCCTCTTATTCGTAAACAAGTAATTTAATTAAAAAAATCTAAATAACCCGACAATTGACCCAGCGCCATCTATTTTGCGAATTAGGAACTAAGTTTATCAATTGCTATTTATTGCATTTATGTCCGTAAAATTGATGTTTTAGCTGACGTCACATTGCTCATAAGACTCTTGGGAAGAATACAACTCTAATGAGGCTTCATTCTTCAAAATTGGTCAAGCCATTGGGGCTACACAAAGTAACAACTCTTTGCAAGTTTTTGCCAGTTAACGTTTGCTATTTTGATATTTTACAGACGTCACATAGCCTATGACGCTCCAAGGAAGAATACAAATCATATGACACCTTACAATTCAAAATCAGTCAAGCCGCTTAGGCTACAGGAGTGGACAATGGAACAGACATACTTACATACAACAAAAAACATTACCCTCCTTTTGCGTGGGTCAGTCGGGTAAAAATAACGAATGCTTATTAAACCTATTCTAGTTAAATAAAATATGTTTTGTCTTGCTCTTTCAATGTCAAGAGACAGAGAGAGGGACAAAGATAAGACATTTAATAATTAATTAAAACTACACCAGGATAAGCGTTTGTAAATTTTTATGAATAAGGGGGTAACTAAATAGTTTCTGTATTATGTGTGGAACAACTTGAAACAAAAAACATACTTAAAGGAAAGCAAAGGATGCACGAACTAAAATAAAAAGTTGACCTTTCGCCATAGCTGCATCCTCTAGACAGTTCTCATGGAATGAACAGGTTTTATCTTTGACGAAAATATTATCGTTCCTTGATAAGTACCAAAACTTGAATCGACATATTATAATGCTAATCTAACAAGAAGTCGTCAATCAAGAAGGCGCTTTCATCAAACTTCAGCCATTCTAAATATGTCGGACAGCCACCAACCAGTAATTTCATGCATTTAGTTACAACAGCTACTTTATTAATATAAACGTTTATAACACCGCTGGAAACAGGAATACGTGAGTTACAGTCTAATAAATGTGATCCGAGTCTGGCCATAGTATAAATGTTCAGCTTGTGTGCTCAGCTTCCGGTTACGGCCATGTATCAATTGGTGCCTGTATAGCTCACTTCTCAATAACGGGGGCATTCATTAATTATGTGGTATTAAGAGGGAGGGGGTCGAATCGAATCTTACCCGATCTCACGGCAAATATCATGTTATTTATTTTTCTTTTTAATTTTCTATCTAAAAGTCCATTAACTATGTCCACTTCAATTCTAATTGACACACAATAAATCCTAATATACAACGTGATTTTGAACCTCCTAGCTATATTGGAATCTCAGAATCAGAAGCCCTAATAAATTATAGAATAGGAAGAATAAAAGCTGAAAATCGAAAAGGTCGCCGTTCAGCTGGACGAGTTTCTATGGAAGGTCCAATTTTTGTTTTCGCTTTTTTACCTTTTTTTCTTGCAATTCTGTATTCCATTAGGGATTCTGATTCCCAGATTTCAATATAGCTAGGGGGTTCAAAATCACGCTGTATACCTCTTTATATTTATATCTCAATTCATAAAAATATCATAATTCTTTTATGTGAGGTTAAAAGATAATGCATTTCCGATGAAATTCTGCACAGAAAAACCTCACATGAGATTTAGAGGGGGTCGAGTTAAAATCTTACAACATCTCACTATGGAGAAGGAAGGAGGGTCGGAAAAATTACCAAAAACGCCTCAAGTAATTATTGAATGCCCCCAAAATATAATATATAGATTTGTTCGTGGCACACAATGCTGTGCTAGAAACTTCTTTCTAAAGTGGTTTCACGTCGAATGACTTTCTTTTAGTGCAATTGAGTTATATTTTATTTTACTTTGAATTTAAATATTCACATGTACTTATAAGTGATATAGCACTTTTCACAAAATCTGTATTTTTTATATCTGTTGTAAAATTAAATGTAAATTTAACCAAAATTGCTTCAAATCACTAAATGTTATATCGCAAAGCAAACACCCAATAAATGTTTGATTAAAAAGAATGTGAGTCAAAATTCACTACACTTACATATATGGCCGTAGCCTTTTAGATATGGCTTATCAGTGACATGTCATTAACTGTTGTCCAGACCGTTGCAAGCTCTATAATGAGTGTGAAGTAAAGTATAAATTCGGATATCACCAGGAAGCTACATGCAGTAAATATGGATAAGCTTGAAACACGTCTCTCGCCACTATTTTCGTGGGGAGCGACAGTAAATTCCGTTGTAACATATGACTATTGCACGTAGTATATTTTTTCCTCTATGCTATTGCTAAGTCAAAACATAACCATCTTCTTGCATTGAAAATCACAATGACACATATACTGAACTCATTTTTTGACGAGAGGGACGCCGCAGTACGTTAGACACAAATGGAAATACAGTACTGCCACTTTTCTATGTTACAACGATGTACCTGCGCAGAAATCAAATTTTTGTATGGCGCGAAAATATCTGTCCGCTATTGGCTGCTGCGTTCGCGCCATGTCTGGAGTTCGCTGTGGCGCCGCGTCGTAGAGAATTTTTAGCGAGTTAGCATGAGTCCTGTTGTTTTTGGATTTTTAATCTTATGTATTAGCTTTAATAATCTAAATTGTAAAGTATTGTTTTTATTTTACTCTGTATTTTTAATGACATTGTTGTTTATCAAACTATTGTATATGTGTGACTAGAGCAGCAAATAAACGGCATTATCTATCTATCTTTAAGTTCGTTTTTTAAATCATGTTTTCATTCGGTATGATTCGGCGGTGGGTTGTGCGATTCTGCGCCGCCGAACAAAGCCGATGCGACTTATAAAAGTGGCAGTACTTAGATCTCCAATCGTGTCTAACTTACTGCGGCGAATCTCGTCAATGACTGAATACAGTAGAGTGTGATTGGCTTTTAACACATAGACTGACACTGACAAAACCACTCAGATTTTCTCGGCCCTTAAGGCTATGCATGCAAATCGTGGCCCATCAGGGTATATGAGAGTTTGGCAATGCCCACAGTTGAGGTCCGTCCCTCCTGGGGCCCTTTGGTGATGCTGTCTATACAGGTTGAGGGCACTCTGCCATCACCTCTAAGGCCGGTGAAGTATCAAAAGCTCACTTGACCATGTATCAATTAAAAAAACTGACACAACCGCGCACAACTACCTAAAACGAATCTAGGTCGTTTGAGATAAAACCAAATGATAAATTGTTATATTTAACTAAATAAACTTTTATTGAAAGTAACTTATTTTGAAAAACATTGTACTGTTTAGATATATTTTTAACATTTCGATTAAGAACATATATTAACTACACAGAAAGAACTAACTTCACAGCCGTCATAAAGTTTGGATCGGTCGAGCTACCCCTAAAGACAGACAAACAAACGTTACCCCTCGTGTTTCAGTGAGGAGGTGGAGCGATGCCAGAAATGGAGCGACAATATTACTCAGCAGATCGACCTTGCCTTTAACATATTTTTTATGGTCTACTTTTTTATACGAGTAAGTATAAACTGTGTTAAATATTTACTTAATTGTTTTTTCAACTTTACTGCACAATTAACCGTTGTAGTCATCATCATCATCATCATCATTTCAGCCTTAGAAAGTTCACGTCCAAAGTGGACAAAGGCCTCTCCCAGGATTCTTCGTTCCATGGGAGGATATTGTCATACTCACGCTTGGTAAGCGGGTTGACAAGCGCAGTTTTATTGGCTTTTTGTAACAACGCTGCTGCCCATCGGAAGCTTATTTAAGCAGGGGGAGGATAAGAATTTGTTGGATTTGGGAAGGTAATGATGGTATTGAGATACTACTCACTCGGATTAGTGGGAAAAAGCAGCTCGGGTGGCCGAGTGTATGTGGCCGAGTGATACGCGCGTATCCGACGCCATAAATACAACCAACGGCCAAGTACCTAGTTGAGGGTGACACCCGTGACCTACCGTTGTAGTAAAGCAAGGCAACCGCGACAACTTTTATCGACTATCACTCGTTTATAAACTTTAGTAAGAATACAGAACAAGATGGATAGATCAAACCACGATAAAATAATTATCGCGGGTGCCATGCCGCAATTTTTCAGAACAATGCGAGATGAAATGTTTTTCTAGAAAGATAATCAAAATACAAAAAGGAATTCAAAGTAGCTCAACATTACCCTAATGTACCCATACCTTGCAATAACAGAGCGGAAGCTTTATAGCCAATTGATGAAGACATGAAGAAAAAATATATAGATACCAGCTAATGAAATAAATGTATACTTTTTCATTAGTATCGTCACTACAATAGTTTTTTATATAAAGCTTCCATTAATATAAATTGAGATTAAGCAAAAAGAAAATAGCAGCTGGTCTTATTTCTGGTTTCTTGCTCAACGCAGATTTTATATAAAATATTTGATTTAATGCCTTTACTATTTTTAAACTAAAAAAAAATATTATTGTATTACTAATGTGTGTCCAAAAATCTAGCAGCATTGCTACGTTGGATGCCAATGCTGTTCTTGTGGCCAAGGTGAAGACCAGCCTTCTGGTCATGAGAAACCTCAATCAATTTATGGACAATCGTGCCAAATAGCTCATAGTTTGATAGCCCCCACGGTTCCAAAGTTTCGAACCCACACGGCACAAATATATGTTTTTTTCCAAGGCGCCGCTTGAGGTCCTTTGCCGCTGTCGCTGCTGACCTTAGACCCTGCGCCCGGGAAGTGATACGATGCCAGTGTGTCAACTCAAGTTGCGTCTCACACAAGCGGCCGCCCCTATCTGATTAAATTACTAATTATTGTATAATGAGTAATGTGTTTTAAACTAGTAATTTACTAATTAATAAATGTGCATTTTTTGTTTCAGTTTATAGCAGCTAGTGACAAACTATGGTTCATGCTCGAGATGTATTCATTTGTAGATTATTTCACGATACCCCCATCCTTTGTATCAATATACCTGGATAGAACGTGGATAGGTAAGTTCCTCTTGATTCTGACTGATATGAGGTAGACAGATTTATGACCACTCTCATCAGCAATTAAACACACAAAGATCGCAAGTAAATTAATTACCTCAAAATCTTATGTTGTTATGACCCGAAAAAGAACTATATTAGTTGGTTTTTATGTGTTTGTGGCCAACGCTACATCAGATTTTCCAAGCTGCCTCAAAACATCTGACTATCAACTACCATCAATAATGACACCCGGGACCAACGGTTATACATTCCGAAGCACAGTAGGTACTATATAAATACAACACCATTTTTTAAGTGTTTACATTTTTGCATTCACAATGCTGTTTTGATATACTCATATTAAATTAAGAAACAAAATATGGTGAAAAAGTTTCAAGTGGGCGGGATTGGAACCTGTAACCTTAAGGCTTAATTTATATAGAAGCGGAATCGAGGAGAATTTCAAGAAATTTGTTAACCATAATCGCCTCTGTTAGTGTAAAAATTAAGTTAAATTTTCAAGAAAACGAAAATGTTCGCCGGAAGTCGCGCGACTCCGAGCGTCCGTTAATTTCTTTATACAAGGTAGAACTTTATTTACATATTAATAAAGGCGGTTGTACACTGTGAATTTCTTAAAATTCTCCGTGACTCCGCGGCTATATAAATTGAGCCTATATAGTATTTCCTTACTAACGGTGCGTTCTTGTTCCAGGGCTAAGGTTTCTCAGAGCACTACGCTTAATGACCGTGCCTGATATTTTGCAGTACCTCAATATATTAAAAACGTCGAGCTCGATTCGGTTGGCGCAGTTAGTTTCTATATTTATATCAGTGTGGCTCACGGCTGCCGGAATTATTCATTTGGTAAGTTTTCATAATCCTTAATTCTTCTAACCCAGTAACATCATTCCCCAGCTTATCATCACCCAGTTTTTATATATATGGCGAAGGAATGGAATTCCCTCCCAACGTCGCTGGTTCCCGACTCGGTAATAATTTCGATCGTACAATTTAGGGATTTTTAAGACAAGAGTGAATAGGCATTATTTGAGTTTGCCTGTACCACCAGGGAACATAGAGGTCACCCGCGTTCAAATTACTTATAAAAAAAGTTGGCTGACTGATAAAAAAGCCTTTGAGTTCTTGGCGGGAATTTCGACGGACTGCACGGTTTTTGTTTTGGATTGTTTTGCAAATTCCTTCGAGTGGACTTTATAACGTGAAATCGGTGTAATTTGGTGTTATGGTGTATACCCATGTTTATGAACAAAGTGTGGAGTAACTAAAATAAAGTGTCATGGTGCGGCTGTAGTGAGATTTACTTAGCGGGCTGGCGTTTGCTCGCCTCGTTGCGTCGTTCATGATCAAGCCAATGGATTCGTGGGAATTGTTGCAGGGGCTCCGTCGAAATCAGCGAAATGAATTACACCATCATTTCGTTGATACACAAGCAAGAATAACTCGAAGTATAACTAGACACTGGCTAAAATAAGCTTCTGAATGGTGTTTGAAGGCCAAATAGAAGAAAAGAAAAAAAATAGGCTTTTTACATACTTTATGGTCTATGAAGATAAATAAAATGAAATAAAAATCAAAAAGGTCTGTGATGATGGCAGCTGCAATGTTACCGGAATATCAGACAAATCTCGAAAATTATCGCGTCAAGTCCCGTAGTGACAATAATAGCGATTGTGACCGCGATAGTTTTTAAAATCGTATAAACGTAAAAGTCCAAATGGCTTTTTTTACTTATCTCTATGTTTTTGACTATGTGATTATTATGCACATCGTTTATTTCCTGAATAACACCACTGCGGTATCAACTTTGACGTTTCAAAGACTTTTTATACAAATGAGAGTTGCGCTGCAACTATACAGAGGGTGATATTTGTACTAGGGATGTTACGAACATTTGATGCGAATCATTCGCATAAGCGAATGATTCGCATCATTTTAAAAATTCGCGTCAACATTTGCATTCGCATCGAACGATGCGAATGTTTTGCGAATGCGAATCTGTGCAAGTCAGTGCATGCTAGAAGTGGGCGGAAATTTGAATACTAAAGATTGTTATAATTTCATATGTTTACCAACCTACTAACTATACCTTTATTACTATTAATATGTATAATTATTTATAATTATTTTCTTTTGTATTATTTATTATTTTAATGATTTACCGGAATATTCGCATTCGCGAATGTCGAAAATATGATATTCGTAACATCCCTGATTTGTACTATGAATATCTGTTACTACATTTATTGCACATAACTACATTTAACAGATATTCATAGTACAAATAACAAAAACTAAAACATCTATTCAGCTTACATTATTATCTTTTAAATAAATGCCATAAATTTATTTTTACATTTTAACACATTCTAATAAGTCTAGTTAACTAGCAGTGGACATACTGCCACCTAACGATGACTTTTGGTACTTACTTTTCCAGCATTTTCCGCTGGAGGAGATTTTATGTCTCCCTATAGAATTATAATTATAATATCTATGTATAATTATATATATCACCTAAAATACTATTATTGAGGACAAAACCGCGGGCCTGAAGCTAGTTCTTTTTTAAGTCTTCTTCTTCATCTTCTTTTCGTGGCTCAAAACTATATTTTGTCCTTCCAAAAAGACGCCACCCTGATAGCTCTCTTTGAAGGTCTACAAAGGTCAGCTTTTGTGAAGGTAGTGGGACATGAAGGGCACGAGAGGAGATGTGACATGGTTTGATATTCATGACCACACTGACACTGCGCTTCTTTTTTAAGTGGAAGTCACGGTCGTAGTCTCTTTGGCTTAACTCCACCTTTATAATCCAGCTTTCATAATCTTGATGAAAAAATTTACAGAAAGTCAACATGTTTTATATTCATGTCTTTGAGAATGGGAACGTAGCTTACTCGGCGTTAAAATCCCCAATCACATATGAAACTCCACGCTGCGCTCACAAACCAGAATTTTAGATGTCGCCGTAAAAGTCACAAGATTAAAATGAGACGAGGATACCAAGATACAAACATACGTATGTATATTATCACGTCTTTATCCCCCACGGGGTAGACTAAGCCTAAGGCTATAGACCTGAAAACCGGGGACCATGAGCGAGGCCTGCAGCACAGCCTGTGCAGTTCTACGGTTCCTCGACGAGCTGGGATGGCTCGAGTGAAATTGAGGGAAAGCGCAGTCTCTCCAAAGCAGAAGACCGGAAGATAGAATGTCTTCTGCTTACTTACAAGGGGCCCTAATAAGAGGCGTCGGTGTGTAAAATTGCCCACGTTACCAGGTGAACTCGGACTCGCCCGTGAAGGGTTCCGTAGCAGCAAGTAACATAATATAATAGTTCTTGTTATATCAACTCAAAAAAGAAATGGTCAGTTCCATACAAAAAATTTCAGCCGCCTGGTCAATTTGTATGGGAACGTCAAAAAAGATTTTGAGTTCCCGTTGGTCCCATAGGAAAAGTTGTTTATATCGATATGCTGAATCATCCCTATAAGTCCAGAACGATCAAAGTTTCACCGTGTATCATCATCATATCAGCAACAAGAAGTCCACTGCTGGACATAGGCCTCCCCCAAGGATTTCCAATACGACCGGTTGGAAGCGGCCTGCATCCAGCGTCTTCCTGCATAATCTTCACCGTGTATAATAGTCTCCAAACACTATCTTATAAATCAGAATGTCGCGTTTTGGGATGTCGGTCTAATAGGACGGCTACGAGGGATAGGATAATGATAGGAGTAGTAGTGTTGTGCCGTGCTCGAAATATTCGACAACTGTGAGAACGTGTCGGAAATTTTTACCGTAAATTTCTTCTTCTTTCTCTCAAGTTCGGTAATCATTGAGCAGTTCTCGACAATTATTCGCAATTTCTCGCAGATTCCTGTGAGAAAGAATTTAAAAACAGAGAATTTCTCTCCAGCACATAACTAAATAGAAGCTAGACCGCTACGAGGCTACTAACTTACCAACGCGGTTTTATTTATACTACGAGTACGCTACATACGCCGAACATATGTAAACATTTCTTATTCGTGCCATACATTATACATTCCGCAAAAATATTATAATTAAAAATCTTTTAATCATCATAAAAAATATATCTTTAATAAAGATATATAATGATATAGTTGAAAACGTGATAAAACAGTACTAAGCACTTCATCGTCTATTACTTAGTTAAGAAAATTAAACTTATCCTTCTGTTAATAACCATCATTATTTTTAGTAAAAATATTCGACCAACATACCTATATATTTCTTTCATTTATATATAGGGTCTACATTTTCCAATTATTATTCAAACCAAATATGGTTAATATTCTCAAAATAAGAGTAAGAGCTAAAATATTTCTGGTATTTTAAGGTGTCCACAAAAAGTAATAGAATGACATACTCTTAGTCATAGTTTGTTCCTTTATTAACCAGCTTTAAAAAAGGGAGGCGGTTAACAATTTGGTTGTATGTTTTTTTATGTTTGTTACGTCATAAGTCGGTCATTTCTAAACCGTTTTTTTTTTTATTATTAAGAATTTGCTTTCAGATTTAAAATTCATCGAAATCAGATCAGTTGTTTGTTTGAAGTGGGTCTTTTTCATATGAAATATACTTTAAAATATAGTTTCCTTATCACAAGTACATAAACAAAATGACCTGTTTCAGATACAATCCTATTCTCCATTATTGTCAATGGGTGAAAAAAGTTCTGTAAGTTATTGTTACCATTAGTTTTCGTGTTCTAACTGTTTGCCTTAATGGTACTATTATACAGGTGTTTCCACAGTAACGAACGCGACACTGACACTGAATGCCATCTAAGTTTTATTAACCAATATGCAAGTTCTGCATTGAATGAAAGAATAAAATAAAGATATTGTTAACAATAACTCTGGCAATAATTTATATATAGATATTAAAAAAAAAAAAATATCATCTGTATACCGCCTTTACAGACAAAGTCGGTTTACGGACGATAATTTTACGTGACAACGATGGAAGAGAAATAGATGCGTATCAATCCGAACGCTTAGGCCGATCGAGCCTTCTATAGCTTATTTCGCGCTCTCGTTTGCACACGGAACACTTTTTCGTACGTGCAGCCGGCGTTCATCTCTTTATAAGACGTTATCACGACAAAACTCTGAACTCGACAGTTTATGTTGAATGTAACAACACAATACAACGCCACTTTATTTCTACATTAATCTCATAGAAACTACGAAACGTCCCGGCGAACTTTTTTTCGCAATTATTTTTTGTCGTATTTATTTATTATATTTTTATAGTTATTCTGCTATTCGGGACCAACAAATCAAACATTATAAGAATCGGTTCTTAAGTTTTAATTAAGTGTTCGAACAAACCCGACTTTGTTAATAAGACACAAATTCCTTGCAGATTTCGTATTTTGTTAAATATAACTTCATAATAAGGTATATAAAATCATAAAAATCATAACGTAAAAAACAAAAAGTGGTGCCGTATTTGAAAATTGCCTTTCGGCTAAGAAATATTGCTTTTGATGTTTTTTTTAAACCTTTCTATCCTGTAAGCGTTTGTATTGTTCGATCTCCTCTTTATAATAAGCATTTTAAGTGTTATCCTTCTTGTTTCTTTCTGATAAAAATAAATAACAAATAGTTTCATTTTAACTATTATTAATATACAGACAGCTGAAACAGCTTTAAATGTTTTTAACTATGTCTTAATTTTTTTCAATATTTAACTATTATACAAGCTATTATATTAAGATTGATGGTAATTAAATAATAAAAATAGGCCAAGTGTGGGTCGAAATCGCACACAAAGGGTTCATTTCCACCATAATGTTTAACTACAAAAAACATTGTAAAACAGGTTTCTTATATGGGGCCCATCTTAATTTTTTTATTTTATTTTGTTTGATCATCTGTTATTATAGCGGCATTGATATACAAGTTTTATGAAAATTTCGAGTAACCTATTACGGTTCGATAAAAAATCAGCTCTATTATAGACGGACGGAAGAATGGACATAGAAGGCTTCGTAATCGGGTTCCATTTTACTCTTCGGCTACCGAACCCTGAAAAGCATGACGGGGCATGCCATATTTTCCTGGTAAAAGTTAATTTAACTTTTATTTTCATTCCTATTTTCTGATTATTTTTAATATCTGTAAGGCAAATATTGCTTTAAATTTTCTTTCTGAGAATATTTTCTTGTGGCGCATCACTAGTACTGGTACGCTGCCAGTGAATATACTACGAAATCGGACTTCGAATGGAACGTAGCAATTGCTACGAGCAAGTGTACCAATTGGAAACAAGCATGCGGGTAAGACAGGGGCGCCTGCTACGACCGCAGAAAGAATTTGTCTTAAATAAGGTTCAAATATTTTTTAAGGGCTGGCACTCATACGCTAGAAAAAGCTTTAAAAACAAATAAAAAATCACAGGTTAGTTTTAGAAATATTTTGACCTCAACATTTAGTAAAACAGACGCAAAAAATATTCTGTGTATAAATATATACTTTCTTGACGTACATTATTTTACTATGGATACTTACGTCGACAATCAAAATAGATGATGTGTGAATGACATGATTTATAGATTTCCATACAAAAATAATTATTTTGTATGAATAAGCTAAAACAAAAACTAGCGAGTCGATTTCTTAAAATTTGCTACTAGAGCATTTCTTTGACCTATAGGCACCAGTTCTATTGATATGAACCTTATACAATATGTAAAAAAAAACCTTGTCGGATCCTTGAAGGGATGATTCAGCCCGACGATATGAACAACTTTTCCTGTGGGATCAACAAAAATATTCCAAACAAAAATACTCGGCCACCTGGTCGATTTATATGGGAACGTCAAAAAAATTTCGAGTTCCAGCATTAGTCCCATAGGAAAATTTCATATCGACGGGCTGAATCATCCCTTCAAGGAGGCTGAATCTGAATCAAGGATCGGACAGGATTTTCTTTACACATTGCATGGGAAAATAAGCTACGACGGCCCTAAATACGTGTCGTCGGCAAATACTTGGTCACGCGTATTGTCTACACTGTAGACTTAACAGCAAACAAAGAAAACAACAAAACAACAAGAATAAAGCGAACACCATATTGAAACTCATCTAAGTATAAATAGTGTGAAATGACAACTGAAAAGGAACCACTGTCACATCGGTTGGTGTTGTGTTTATCCATTTTTGCAACAGCCGGCTGTCACAGACATTGACGTATCTGGCACAAGGATTCATTGAATTGGAGCTTTTTATGAATATTTGCTGTCATATTTATTGTTGTACAACTTTATTCTTCTGAGGTACAACTCGTTAGGTGCTCTATGTCAATCCATTGTTGAAACTCAATAAGTATTTACCTCATCATCATCAGCTTTATTTGATAGCTGGATTTCCAATATCAGGTTGGAAGCGGCCTGCATCCACCGCCTTCCTGCGATCTTAGTCAGGTCATCCGACCACACGACCACAAAATCACGATTATTGAGACGGTAAATTTTTAATTTCGTCTGATATTTCAACAACATTGAAGCTGTCATGTTCTTATACTGACTAAAACGCTGCGGTGGCTGTGCATATATAACTTTCATAATTTGCTTTTGATATTTTTGATGCCAAGTTATGATATCTATGAATGAATATGTTGACAACAAATCAAACAAAACTATTTCTTATCTCGATCATCAGATCTTTTTAATAATGGTTCCTATCAAATAAATTAATATTCTATTCAATTCAATTCAATTCAATTCAATTCAAAACGTTTATTCAATATAGGTTTCTTTGAACACTTATTAATTGTCATATTTCACTTCTCAACAATTGTTGACGTCAAAAATTTACTTATGGCTAAGTTTAACGCCGCTTCCAAAGCGGAGTGCAGAAGAAGCGGCAACAAACTGCACAGCGCATTTTCTCCAAGGACGACAACTCACAATTTATGAAAATCTTAGAAATTAAGTAACTCTAACTGTAAGTACCTTTCAAACTTCAAATTATGTAGCGAACTTTAAATTTGAAACACAATTTACTGAATATCATATCAAAATACTAAGAAGCAAAAATAAATCAGTGTCAGAAACTAAAGTTACTTCTAACGATGCTAATAAAAAAAGAATAGGTACTATAAACTTTGCTACTCACGCGCCTACTTGAGATATTAATCTTTACATAGAGTTATAAACACCACTACCCGTCACCTTATAAAATACGAGAGCTCATAAACGTGGTACAATAATAGTCTACACCAGATCATGGACCTTTCTTAGATCTATGACCAGATATAACCACAGAAAAACGTTTGGTCACTAGTTTAATTACGAAATTGCCTTTTATCCTCGTGGGTTTTCATTATTTCTCAATTTACAGAGAAATTTTCAAGCAGCCCTCGTATGTACCTTCAGCATATACACTTAACAACCACTTCTGCTTAAGTAGTTATATATGGTTATATTGAAAAAAAAACGAATTTATAATGGCACATACATGTGAATTTGTTAGATACCTCATGCTGTATTTGAGTATTGCAAAATACTCATATTATACAATTTTAAAGTTATTTACCTACTTACATGAAATATAAATATTTGCTAGCTGTTGCATTTCGATAGAAGTTGTATGTACAAAAAATACATTTTGATTCATAAAATTAATTATATCTTATTTCAATTGGAATGTTTCCCTATGTAGCTCTGTCGTCAAATAGGAACCAGGTGGTACCTTCGGTAAAAGCTGTATTTTTAAACCATGCATATGAATGTTTTTTTTTCGTTTCAGCTGGAAAACTCTGGCGACCCGCTGGAGTTCGAAAATTCGCAGAAGCTGTCGTACTGGACATGTGTGTACTTTCTTATAGTCACCATGTCTACCGTAGGTTATGGTGATGTGTTCTGTCGCACTGTACTTGGCAGAACCTTTTTGGTTTTTTTTCTCCTCGTCGGCTTGGTAAGTTTCACTTTCAATTATTATACTAATCTAATTAATGATTATTCAATTGAATTGTTAAGACTCAACGAATTTCTGTAATGATTATCTGCAAGGAGGGGCAAGTCATACTGCTTCTTGAAGAGATATGCACACTTCGTGCTGTTACTCACGATGCCTTTAGTATCGAATAGTTCGCGGCTACTTTTAAGCGCCACGCTTGCGATTCCTTGCGTAAAGGCTATAATAACAAAGCAAAGGAAATAACAACGACTTATCATTCGAAGTTTACATGATAGTTCACATGGGACTTGTTAGACAAGCGTACTGGTTTAACGCACAGCTCGTTGAATGATTGTAAGCCTGACTAGTGCACACGAATAGAGCATGACGTTCAGCGTTCAAGACGTCGAGCGCAGCCCGCCCGAGCCGGCCGCGGCTGCATCGCCTTACCGCCATTCGTGTCTCTTCTAACTTCTCTGCCGCTTCTACTCAGTGGAGCATCTTTAGTCTATCGCCGAACACTAAAGCTTCATTTCGAGATTTCAATGCATGGATGTATTTTGTTTTTCTTTTGCTTTGTTACGTGAACTCACCGATGTGCTGCCGGAGATTGTTACGTGCTTAAAGTATCGGAGTATTATGGGGACAGTGGTACGAGATCGAGTGCCGCGTGCCGAGACTAGTTGTGGAGCCCGGCGCCCGCTTCGCCGGCTTCCCGCGCCGCGACCCACCCTCCCACCTCGCGATCTTGCATGCCGCACCTGTGCCTGGCTGTGTTCAGTTGCTCACATCACCGGTAGACACACACTCGTTCCTTTTATTTTATTTTCGCTCCGCTACCGGCTACACTTACGATTTTGCGTCACCATATAGATTATACCGAGACTCAGGTGGACATTGTCGTGCACCACCCGATGGTGTCCGCGTGCCACACTCGATATCCGATCGACACCATGGTCTGTTGCAGGCAATGTTCGCTAGTAGCATTCCCGAAATTATAGAGCTGGTAGGAAGTAGGTCCAAGTACAGTGGCGAGCTGAAGCGTGAACATGGAAAAAGGTATCCGTTTGATTATAAACTGTTCACCGAAAGTGAAGGCGATTCATTTCGCGGCACGGTCTGTCGCGACCTGGTGCCGGCTCGCCGTGCCCGGTCTGAATCGCCCGAGCTCTCGGAGACGATGTGAGATTATCACCTCTAAGAAAGCTTGCTCAGTGCCGTCAGATGTATTGTGTCATCTACTCGTGTTCACTGCCCGATCCCTTGGACGGTGGCGGAGAGTCTCTTACTTCGCCACTACCGGAGTACCCGCGCTTTCGAGCAGGGTACTCTCCGTAGAGTCGGGGTGAGAGGTTCCCCGGCGGCCGCCCGCGACGGTCGGGTCGTGTTCACGTCTACCAAGCGTCTATATCGAATGCCCATCGTCTTAGTTTAGGAACCGGTGAAACCGATTTCTTTTTAAGTTCTGTTCATCGATTAGTTAGCGTATGTATCCTTAGGCTTTGCATGCACCCGGTCACGAGTCCCGTCACGGCTTGCGCCGGTCACGCGCCGTAGCTCGGCACGGCACCCAAGTCCCGCACATCACACACTGCCACAGCCACCACGCAGACAGACGACACTCAACCACACAGCCTTGAGCGCGAGGGTACGCGGCCGCGGGCCGGGCGGGGCGGGCGCGCGGAGTGCGGTCACTCACCTCACGGTGTTTGCTGTGTATCGTAGGCTGTGTTCGCCAGCTGGATCCCCGAGATCACGGAACTGGCGGCGCAGCGGAACAAATACGGCGGCCGGTACAACAAGGACGTCCGCCGCAGGTACCCTGCCTCACGCCCCCGCTCCACGCGGCTTCCTGCCTTCCTACCTCTCACGGTTTCGATCTTGGTTGATTGAATGCGGAGTTTGCTAATGAAATTTATTAATCCTTCACTAGAATCGGTCTCTCGGTGCCGTGGCGCATGCTCGAAGAGTTAGCTCCCGGCGGCCGCGCCCCTCTCCCCGAACTAGAGAGACAGGCGCGCGGTCGACCGACGCACTACTACATGCCTTTTTTCGTAAATTTTACTCGAGTTAACGTTGAGCTTTTTAATCCTTCTAACGAGACTAGATCTGGAGAGAGCCGATGTAAAGTTTTGTAATGCTGTCGATGAAGTAGTGTTTGGTTTGTTCGCTTGCACACGATGCCTGTCGCCACGCTGTAGCGCTAGCCCGGCACCTCGCCACGAGTCCCGACGATCACACACAGCCAGTGCCCGCGCGCCCGCGCCGCCCGCGCCCGCGGCCTCCCCTCTGCCGCCCGGCTCCCGCTCGGCGACCACTGTTACTAACCGCAACCGCCCGCGAGTGCCCGCGCCCGCCACCGAGGCATGTCGGAACGGACTCGCCAGCCCCCGCCACGGCGGCTGGCGACTCCTTTCCGCCGCGCCCTCGCCACTCACCGGTCGACTTGAATGTGAATGTCTTGTTTTGTCTGTCGGCGTTTAGGCGATATTTGCCAGTTGTATCCCAGAGATAATTGACTTAATCGGCACTAGACCCAAGTATGGCGGCACCCTCAAGAATGAGCGGGGACGCAGGTGAGCCGCTGTCTTCACTCCGTTCCGTTGAATGTGTTCCGTGTTGTGAAATCTATATCTTCCTTTTCCTCTCTTAGCACGCTTCTGTGTTCTCACTTATCTTTGGCGGGACGCGAGTCCCGCGAGTTGTTGTTTTTATGAGTCGATATGATTGTAAATTACCTTTGAATTTGAGTTCAGTTGAATAGTGAACAGCAGATAGTGGCTAGTGTTATCGCTCGTCATTATAGGTTTCATGATTATGTTCTGTTAGTATACGTAAAGGAATGTTAACGTAAAGCTTAGTTACGGAGAATTAAATGTTGAGTGGTATCGTAGTGTGTTGTTGGAGCTCCGGTGTGTCAGGCGTCGACAGCTCCTCCGCGGAGGGCGCTGTTGATGCGGCCCTGTCTCCTAGTGAGTGCCATGCGCCATCCGCTCTTCCTGCCTCCCTGCCTGCACGACTCTGTAACTGTTCCTACTCTTACCTACTCTTAATGTTGACCCACTTTACTGTTTTGTAATCTGTAATGTACTTTTGAATCGACCCCCTCGGTTAATTAGTGTAATGTATTTACGTAAAAATTCATAGAGCGTGGCAAGGCTGTGTGCATTGAGGACATTTTAACGCAATTAGTTTAGTTATCGACATATCATTTGACATGATTGACATCATTTTAGCGTGATACACAAATCATTTTACAAAAATTTTAAATTTTATTAATTTTTTTAATGTTGCGATGTTTGCAATCGTCAATACAAGGTAGAATTTGTTACGTTTTACGATAACGATGAGATCAGTTCCTTTGCCACACCTTAGATGAATATAGATTGCATGACGCCTAGTTCAAACAAATTGCATTATTTTACCCCTTTCTTTTTAACAAATCTTTCTGGATGATTTTAGTGAGTTATATTATCTGTTTCGTTGTTTTGGTTTGTTTGTGATAAGATTAACCTCCATCATTGTACGTCGCTGTCGACTGTCTGTCTACACCGCACTTGCAGCTGTACCCCTCCAATGAACTTATAAAGAAAGCATTTCCCGCGAACACGAACACTTCGACCAAACGATTCAATTTTTTCGATGTACTGAGACGCAAGCTTTTCTATATGATATTTATATACAGTAACACAAACTAAGCTTCAAACCATGTATTTGATGAAATTTCCAATCTGAATGAGAGAATGGATACTGTGTATGAATATCCCATAATTGTTAGATCTTTGTAAGTAACATAAATTTTCTCTCATTACACTTAACCCCGTAATCATCATACTATTTTAATGAATGCTACCCCCAACCCCGAGTCGAATGAATTTCCCAGAACTCTCCACATGTCATGGCAATGTCACCCTTCCCCCTCCCTGTTCATGTTGTGATTATTTTGTGTTATTAGTGTGGTAGATAGAATTACACAAATCCTGAACGAAACTGAGCTTTCTAGACAAGATAGTTCATTTGTTTGTGGATTTACTAATCTCTTTGATGAGAATAGAGTATATTTACACAAAAGTAATTTGTAGACTAGACATCTAGACATAGATTTACCACAAATTGATGAACGTCGAATCTATTTAGTAAATTATGGAGGTTATTAATCACGCAATGTCTTCATTTCCATAAAACTCATCAAAATAGTTTTTATTTAATATATTTTATGTTATTAGTTTATAATTGGCAACAAAAGTGAAGACGTTGTCAACATTTTTTTTACTTTTACGCTTTCGTCACCAAGTGTTTTGTTTAACCCTGTTGTGACCTTTGAGTTTGTCTTACTGTTTGTCAGCATTACCTCTGTATGTAAATGTGGTCCCAGGTGTTAAATAAGACTTCAAATTGCTGTATTTCTATCTTTCCTACATTTGAGATATATTTCGAGCTTTCTAAATTTGCTTTTTAAATTTTATTGAGCCAAAATTTTCAATTTGCAAACGCTACACAGCATTGGTTTAACTTTGCAATTTTTAAAATTCTATCTATTTCGTATTTGCTAATTCCTAAATTGAGTCAAGAGGCTTTCGAATAAATTCGCTTTAAAGCTTGTTCTCAAACGGCAATTTTGTTGTAGCAGCACTACTTCCAAGAGGCTCGACAATCGTGATGCTATAATATGTTTATGAAATTTCAGGCATATTGTTGTATGTGGACATATAACATACGAGTCAGTGAGCCATTTTTTAAAAGACTTCCTACATGAGGACAGAGAAGATGTGGATGTTGAGGTTGTTTTTTTACATAGGTGAGTACTGCTTAGTTTCTTATCTTTTAAACACTATAATATGTAGGGCACTAATTCTTGTACTATGTCTAACGAACTGTTCTTATAGACTGAAAGTAGCGATGATGCCCGACTGTTCAGCTGGCAGGAAACTCGCGGCGTGCGATATATTGTGAGAAACGGATATTGGCACGCTTTGCATTGGGGCCATAAACATAGATATCAAAACAAAATAATTTTATACAATAATTTTACTGACAATTAGTTTTATTTTTATCACAATGTAATTCGAATATTGATAACCACACGTATTTAATAAGACCAATCGAGAATTAAACTCATCCGAACTATTGGGGTGGTGTATCATGCATGATCCAACGACGCTTTCAGAAAAGAGCCCGACCTTGAGCTGGAGGGTCTCCTGAAGCGTCACTACACCACCGTCGAGTTTTTTCAGGGTACAATGATGAATGCCGTCGACCTTGAGAGAGTCAAGGTTAGAGTAAGACTGAATAGCGCAGGCATTAGTTTATCGCACGGCCGTACTTATCATTGATCGCGTTTACGTGAACCAGTACTTTTTTTTATTTATGTGCATAAGACAGATCTTTTCCTTCTTTAAAGATTCTGTTTCATAGTCACAGTAGGTTTTTTATCACTTTGGTAACCTTATCTTGTGGTTCTTTTGATGCAATCATTGCTTCTCACGGTGGTTCGGTCGCGCCTCGCCTCGGCCAGGCGCCCCCGTCCCACCACACGACTGCATATTTTGGTAAATAGAGTTGCATGGTAAGATCGGCCCACGACAGGCGGCGGACTGTTACTATACAGCTAGTTAACTAAGAGTTGATGACAGGAAACCGCCCGACTTGGAGCTCGAAGGCCTGTTCAAGAGACACTTTACCACTGTGGAATTCTTTCAAGGCACCATTATGAACCCAATCGATCTTCAAAGAGTCAAAGTAAGTAGCGCACACGACGATATGATTTTGGGCGTGGTGTCGGTATGAAGTTGTACAGACTGTCATTTCTATAGACGTAGAGCGATGCTCGTTCACTAATCCTTCCGATAAGTCGTTCTGTTGGAGCTAAGGTTCCCTTCTGTCATGACTGGGCTGTCTGTGCGTGCCTGTGCTATGTATGTGCGCCGGGCTGGAGGTCCTGGCCCGAGCTGTGTGTCTCTTCCTGCCCCTTCGCCGACCCGCCCGGCAACCTTACTGTCTGTACCGATACTGGGTGTTGTTTGCAATGCTGGCCCGTCTATACTCCAACGATATCGATTTTACTGTACATCAATTGGCATTAATGGCTGCCTACGAAAGGATTTCAGTTTCAAAATTTAATTGTAGTGACGTACAGTTGTCGATTGTCGATATTGTCGAGTGTATGGTAAGTCATAGAAATTGCATGGCTTTACCATAATGCCTGCGGTTTGCATGCTAGTCTTCCTCATGTTACACCCACCTGCTTCTTCCAAAATGGTCACTACATAATCAAAATTACTTTTATATCCGTAATACTATTGGAAAAATCTACTGCAGTGACCATTTATATGACCTAGATCAACTAACTTGCATGCCCTTTTTGCTTCGTATCTCGCTTCTGTCAGACTTTGGCCTCATTCAAAAGAAGTTCATAATCTCTTGTCCTTTCTTTTTTGTTTACTTTGTTTCTAGAAATTCTATTATATATCTGAATAAATAGTTAAATTTGTTATAATTATATTTATTATATTTTTTTTTGTCATTACAAAAATTAATAACTTTTGAATTTATTACTCCAAAATGGCTAAAGCCAAACGGGTTTGAGGGACTTTGTGAGCTTTTTATGAATGAAGCCTCTTGTATCACTTTACAATGTATCTATTAATTTTTGTGAACATTTCTGAAAATACTATTTTGATGACGGTTAGTAGTGTTTACTAGTTACGTTTCAATCCAAACTAAACATACATTTTTTACACTGATTATAGTTAATCAATAACTATCAAATAAACACTTGGCTAATTTATTTTTTAACACATGTCAAAGAAATTTACTCATTTTTGTATCTAATTCTGTTTCCAAATTTTAAAGCACATTTTATATCAGTGTTGTCATGGTAGGTACACGAAGCGGATGCTTGCTTGGTGCTCGCCAACAAATACTGCCAAGATCCCGACGCGGAGGACGCGGCCAACATCATGAGGGTCATTTCGATCAAGAACTACTCCGATGACATTAGAGTCATTATACAGCTCATGCAGTACCATAATAAGGTAAACTATATCTGATGAAATGTACCTCAAGAACCACATGCTTCTTAAAGACTACAAACGAACTTAGACCAGCTTAGATCATTTTGTGGTTAACTGACGAAGAATTGGAAATCAGTTCTTTTACAATCCGCAAACTACTCAACAACACCAATAACAATTGTATCTTATCAAATTTAGCTGAAAGATTGTGGATGAAGTTGATGTTATTCCTTTGGAAGATGCACTAACATTCACTTATGGTTACTTCCAGGCCTATCTTCTCAACATTCCATCGTGGGACTGGAAGCAAGGAGACGACGTGATCTGCTTAGCCGAGCTCAAACTCGGCTTCATCGCTCAGAGCTGTCTCGCGCCCGGATTCTCCACAATGATGGCCAATCTCTTCGCCATGAGAAGTTTCAAGACGGTCAGCCTTTTTTCTATTAACTTCTTACTAAGTCTTCGAGTTAACCTTTTTTCTAAAGTTCATTCGAAAGCAGAAACTATTGGCATTAACTTCCTTATATTATATACCAGTCATTTTCAAGTTTCGATGCAAGCAATTCGTAGTAAAGTATTGCTGACCTGCTTCGCCTTAAAGCCGATGTAACCAGCGCAACCAACAAAACTTACACTGCACTAATGTCTGTCTATCTATCCTAAGAGGATCCCAAATCCTTGATGCATCAGTCGACCCACTCTAACTCTCACCTACTGACGGACCAAGACTAATCTCAAGTGACCAACTACATCTTTAAAATGGTCATCACTCCAATCTGCTTCTCGAATGTTCTTTCTTTTAACTGTGTTCTATGCGGAATTTCCACAGTCACAAGACATGGCTATATGGACTAATGACTACATGCGAGGCACCGGCATGGAGATGTATACGGAGACTCTAAGCACCACGTTTGTGGGGATGCCGTTCAAACTGGCCGCAGAGTAAGTGGGCCGCTTAGCAGCCGTGACACGAGACAAAGTCACGCCACCCTTACAGTGTTAAACCATCCCATAAAGCCGTGGTTCCGGGGACATCACTAACCGATTATAAATAATCGCATAGCTTCTCCATTAGTGTTGTACAGTTTTGTTTGCCGCCTTAGATGTTTTCCATTACACCGAATTTTATTAGTAAATAATATAGGAAAAGGTCTACTAATATAGACGCTGAAAAGGTTTTTTATAGAAAATAATGTCGGCGACTAACATGGCACGAGCTTAGCGTCTCCCTTGGTTGATTGCAGTCCCCTGACACTCAAGCTTGGCAGAACGATTACCTGCAGGGTACGGGCTGCGAGATGTACACCGAGACACTATCCACTTCGTTTACAGGGATGAGCTTCCCCCAAGCGAGCGAGTAAGACCTGAGCCCTCGGGCCTGCCTGCACAGCACTGTAGACACTGTGTGCCGAGTTGCTAACCCCCTAGCTGAGTGTGCACTGACCCTACAGCGTCCTGAAGATATGCACTGAGTTCGCAATACTTTTATCTCTGCGCATCTGGAATTTGCAACCATTTTGTTGTGAAAAAGCGCGAAGGAAAGTAATTGTGAAATAAGTGAATATTGAGTTTTAGAGAAAAGAACCAGTTTACTTTATCAATGAAATGCTTAGTTTTTTTTCTCAACGGTAAACATGGTTTACTTGTTCATGATTTTTATATCCGGGAAATTTTTGTGAATGTGATTTAATTTTACCCACAAGACGCTTCCGTGGCAAGAATTATGGACGTAAACGAATATGTTCGTTAAAGCTAAGCCATTTCATTTTGAAGTCAGATGGCTTCATTTTTCTAAATGGACCTGTACCTAGTTTGATCCCTGTCGTAGGTTGAACTAAGTAATATTTAACTAACCTAATTTTCAGAACAAATTGTGCATGTCGAATGGGTAGACCTCTAGTGGTATGTAATTCGAGAAGTTACGTAGTATTTTAGACATCACAAACTACATAAATGTACTCATTTTAGATCACTTTACAGTAAAAGTCGAAGTGCCTTTAGGTAACTTTTATTTTTAGGTACCCTAAATATATAAGGCACAAAACTAATCATTTCCAATGCAGTAAATACGCTTACACATCGTAGTACTTCAATAAAACCATTCAACCGAAAGCATGATTGAATTACCTACCTACTTAAGTTTTTAAATACACAATGTAATGAAAATTGAGTATTATGCTTTATGTCTATATTGTAAATTAACACCTACACTAGTTCACTAATACTCTTCACATCACACTAGACAGTTGACACTTATTGTATAACTTAAGCTATTTAAATTTCCGATATGGCACTGGCATGTTGAAATATTATAAATGCATGTTAGATATATACTTATACACGATGGATAAATTTACTAATTCCAGTAATATTAGGTTACGAATAAAGTAAGTACACAACGCTCATGTGATTCTTTTCTGTCAAGATATAAAGGCACATTTAAGAAGAAAATTATATCCCACTTCTGAAAAAATACAAATGTTATATTCTGAAAGGAAAGCTTCACATGATCACTAATATATACATGATTAGAAGTTTTGTTTTAAAAAGTAAGCGATATCTAATACTTATACAAGATTAAAGTAAATGTAAAGTTTGCCCTCCACACTGAACACTATACCTAACGAAATAAATATGGCATGATATAATACTTTACAAGAAACATTATATTCAAGCGTAAATATAATGCACATTGCGTTCATCGTCTATATGTCCAAACATAAAATGAAACGACTAACTACGAAATTATAGCTCTGTATAATGTGAATTGGCTTGAAGATAAGCAAATCAATGTTTCCTCAAGCCAACTGCAACCATTCCTAGCTATGCGTATCCTTGCAAATTATATTTGAACTACTACCATATTCGTCAGCGTATTACATCACTTACATTTGTCCAGGTTGTGCTTCACGAAATTGAAACTTCTCCTGCTGGCAATAGAGATCAAGGGCGAAGAGGGGGCAGATAGCAAGATTTCGATCAATCCACGCAGCGCAAAGATACACGCTAACACACAAGGGTTTTTCATAGCTCAGTCTGCTGATGAAGTCAAAAGGTAAATACATATATATTCTTTTTCTCCCTTGTTGAGATATCTCGTTTTTACAATGAAAAAAATAAATTACTTATGGAAACTGTCAACCACCAACAAGCCATTAATAACTGAAATTTTACCAACAATAATATCATCTACAAACCCGATTAAGTTTTAGTTCCAAAATTCACCATATATACGCGTACAGTCAACACAAATTAATACACTTTTTAATTCGAATTTTATACAACCAACTAAGTATTTACAGTCATATGAACACGATATAGACAAATAAAAGCATTATATTACATTTCACTTAAATTTGATGTAAATCTGACCTATTTTCCAGGGCATGGTATTACTGCAAAGCGTGTCATGAAGATATCAAGGACGAGACTCTCATCAAGAAGTGCAAATGCAAAAACTGTAAGATCCGCTTTGCTTTTACCTCACAAATTAATTAATGATAACTTTTAATACAATATTATTTAAATTTACAGTAGACGATGATGTCTTTAACTAATATAACGTACATGTACAGTTCTGTGACATTCTTTCTGGTAAATGTTCCAACTCACTATCCTTTTTAATATTATTGTGGTCACTATTTGAACACGTCCTGTATAATAAAGATTTGTCACGAACACCGTAGGTCCTCTCTGACACGTTAACACACAGACTTGCTATCGACTTCACACTGTGTACTTTCTATTGTGAGACATTAATGAATTGTTCGGCTAAACTTTTAGTGACCGCGCAGCGGAAGGTTGGAGCCGACATAGGTAACTTGCACCACACCTAACCTCACAAATTGACGTTTTCCGATATTTATTTTTCGTGTCTATATAATTTTGAGTTGCTTTAGTGGTGTTGCGTCCGTACCTCACAGACTGGATCGGCTGCAAGGCATTCTCTTGGCCCGTGCTCGTTCACACCCTGTATTAGCGATCATTGTGTATGTCCGCTCGCTCGTGAATGGATACTGCCACAATACGATGAAGCACTCCGACACTTCACCATTTTTCTATGCCTTTTGAGATTTCTGGCTCTGTTCTGATTTGTATTGGAAACCGAAAGTATTTAGTGCATCATTCAATAATACGACATCAAATCACATACAATCAGGCTACAGTGTTATACACATCATGCGATCACGCTTCGCATCAAAATTTCGATTCGGTGCAACTTGTGGAAAACGGAAATTGATATGATGCACTTTAAGACCAGCACAGACAGTACATTGCATGTATATACAGTAAATATTAGTAGAACTAAATATCGCAAACAGCAATTTGCACCGTCATTATCCTGAAACACTTAGTTAAAATTAATATATGTACCTATACCCATGAAAGCATGTCTCAGAAAAGAGTGAAGACAAAGAACTGATAGCACTGTCTGTGAAGAGTGGGCTTGAAGATCAAAGACTTGAGACAGCAGTCGGCTTGTCTGTGCTAACGACAGTGACTAACGCGAGGCGAGTCGACGACTAAACCACTGTCACGACCCATTGATCATCCTGAGCTTTGATGGGATCAAATTCTATTAGAGCTACAACACTGTTATTGATAGAGTAAGCACAAAGAAATTGATCTCATCAAACCCGAATAACAAATCAATTCCCTATCATGAAATAGGAGCGTACGTTCGTATTTGTCAGTTTTTGGATTTTTACAGATGTCGGAATGATGATGATGCAGACTGGGATGGTGAAACAAAATCTTAATACATATCGAGGTTGTCTCGACGGTACGGAAAGGATATGCGAGCTATTCCATCTTACCGTACCTCACAACACGTTTAGTTTGTTTGCATCAACTAACCATTGCTCATGGACATAAACTGGGCTAAAGTACTATGCTAATACACAATAAAATGTACACGCCGCTAGAATAGTGCAGCAAGGCTAGCCACAAGCAGAATATTAACTACAACGCGCTTACTCTGACAGACGTAGGACAACCCCTTTGATTAGGGCACCTGGTGTTGGACACAAATTACAAGTCTTAGATTGTAGGACACAACTTTGATTACTAGCAAGATCAGGCTCTTCCATTAGCTGCTATATATTAACCTAAAAACAGTATGGCAGCGTCTGAATGCTTGTAATCGAATATCACTGAGAAATCAACCATCCACCCTTCCCCACTGTCTACATTGAGGAAAATTCCTCAGCTTTGCATCTCTGTCTGCATATTCTTATGATTTGCGTACCTTCTGTAATACCCACAATAAACAGGTGAACTAAATTAGATTTAACAATTGAGCTTTAAAACGTATTGTTTCTCGGTTTAGTGGCTACATTCAGGAAGGGCGTACGAGCCGTCCAGATGGTTGGCAGGGCAAGTACGTAACCTTAATGTGTATAACTTCAATGTACATGTCAATGTGATGTTTAAGCGTCATGTCGTCTCGGGTGGAGCAGGCACCAAGCCCGCCCGCGGCAAATAGCAATCTCGTGTCCTGTATCATTGTCTTGTCTACTCTATGTGCATCAGCAGTTAGATGTTTGCCTCTCTATTAGTCGATATTATGAACATCGAGAGACATTTGTGATGTCGTTATATTTTTATTTGGTGTTGTTGTTATTATTATGAGTCTCGAAATATTTTCTAGGAGTATTTTGATTCCCTGATTTCTGCATCGAAATAGTCCCTCTGATATTGATGTTGTGTAATAGTTAATTTGTAATTTTTATGCTTATACAATTGAGAGATTTTAATTATGTAAATTACCCTGCATAGGGAACGTTTAATTTGATTAGATGATCCCGCCTCGATAGAACAGTCCGGACTAAGCAGTGGCTACTGCGTGAGTCGAACGATATGGTATAAGAAAGCTAATTTTATTCACATCCCTACGATTTTTTCGCTGTTACATCGTAACGTTAGTACGCTCAGTGGCATCTCTTGAATAAATCCATCATATTCAATATCATTCGCCATTTTCCTTAACATTAGTCGATCCATTAAACGTAGGGTTCTAAATCCATCAAAATTAATCGAGTTTCTTGGTAGATTAGAACACAATGCTTGCCAGTAGTTGGTGTTGTACATTGTATTTAGCTTTAAATGTTGGTTTGATGCATGTGAATGTGGTGGTGTAGTATGTTTTGTTTTGTGTGTTTAGATCTGTGAATTCTAAATTTAAATTATTATCAAATTGTATTTCTACTTCGGATTCACCTTGGCTATGCAAAGCAGCTTTGACAACCGCTTTGTGCGCTTAAAAAAAGGTGAAACTGAATCTATTTCCTTTTGATCTTGTAAGCCACAAGCGCTGAACACCTTTGGCGACCATAACATTTTATAAATTTAAAGTGTAGATTCTCGTACATATTTACTTACATACACAGACGCTTGATGCTGAAGTTTTTTTTTTCTTATAAAGCCATGGTCTGACTGGGCTCGTAACTTACAAGAATTGAGCTAACAGTCACGCTGTATGATATATTGCGACGTGCCAGTAGGTATTACTGTATTTATTAATTGGTGTATCGGAATGCGAACTTGTGCTGATGTTTTGCAGATGACCACCATCCTCCCCCCACCTTCACGCCGCCAGAGTTGCCCAAGAAGGTCCATGTTCGAGGTACATCTCAGGCTCAAAGGACTGAGTGTTTTTTTATTTGTTTTTCTTTTATCATCGGCCCACACTTCTCCATTGAACCAGCAATGTGCTTCGTCCGTAGGTTACGGAAGGTATCGTGCACTTAGATGCTTATCACGCATTTTCATAGTGAGCACTATAAGAATAGTGGCAATGAAAACGCCGCTGGAATCTAAAGCTTGATCAGGCATGACATGACCCGGCAGAAGTAGAACCACTGTACCTATCGCTTCAGCAAGCGAGTTGAATAAATCATTCTCCGTTTGAATTTCGATATTGAGAGAACCTTTTATTTTTAATTTCCCACGAGACGCAAAAAGTTTTTATTTTATTTTCGCATCGCAACTCTTGAGATGACCAGTTGATATTCCCATCGATCTGTGCTTCTTGGTAAACTCTAATGCGGATATCATTTCTGGTTTGTACCCTGCGCCATCGCTACCTCATGGCATTGCATCTCCGATCAGACGAACTCTAATGTTATCCCTGAATGCTTTGTGGTACGCTTGTGTTGTAGAATTTGAATAATATTTAAAACTCTTATATCACCTTGTTTTTAAATTATTTAACTAGTAAAGTATTTAATATTAAGCAAAATTTAAAATGTTCACATTAAATTTTGGTAAATAACAGTAATTTAAATAATTTCCCACGTAATTAACAAAATAGCCCAGCTTAGGTCGTAAATTATAAATTGTAATCATTACTTTTACTTTTCAGGTGAAATCGCGAGAGAAAGAGGAGAAGACACGAGTTGTAAGTAAATTTTAAATCTGCCAAATATTATTTCTTATTAGTCTACGTTGAAATTCAAAAGCGATTAGTGTTTAGTATTACTTTCCGTCCAAAGTGAATAAAACATATCAAGAGATGGTAAGATGAGATTCAATCCTAACGGAAAGACTGGATTTCAGCAGCCCTCGATCGAAATACTTGGAATGATGAAAGGGCGCCCTGCAGTGGGACAGTATAGGCTAAAATAGAATAGAATATGGTTGGCAAGTCACATATGAATATACCTAAGAGCCGTGCCAAATACGGCCATCCATAACATAAAGTTCTAAACAGTTTTGCGTTTCTCCATCTGTGTATGCCATCGAGATACAATATTTACCTATAATAACGGACTTTTTTTATCTGAAGGATGCCAAGGATGCTAACGACGAAGTAGTTGTTCGGTTGCCGAATATTGGTGAAAGTTTGATCGTTCTGGACCCTTAAAGGGATGATTCAGCCCGTTGATATAAACAACTTTTCCTATGGGACCATTGCTGGTAACTCAAAATTTTTTTTGACGTTCCCATACTTATTGACCGAGCGGCCGAAATTATTGATATTTTTTGTATGGAACAGCCCATTTTTTTTTTAAGTTCCCAGCTTTGGTCTCATAGGAAAAGTTGTTCATATCGATGGGCTAAATCACCCCTTTAACGCTCCAGAAGGATCAAAATTTTCACCGTATATCATCATCATCATCATCATCATCAACCTATACTAGTCCACTGCTGGACATAGGTCTCTCCCATGGCACGCCACTGAGCTCGATCTTCGTATATGAATCGAGTTAATTTACCACCGACATTCCCTTGAAGTGGGTGCTGGGAACGCCGGGAAAAAAAGTTTTATCAACATTGTCACACAAATTGCCCGGCGCGGCGGATCACTTTTATATGGAAATGTAGATGATTTTCGAGTTCTAAACATTGGTTACATAGAAAAAGTTATTCATTTTAACGGGCTGAGTTACCTCTACAAGGGAATGTAGGTAGTTAATTTTCACACCGTACAGCGTGTAAATGTACCCTTGACATTTTCTTATAGGGGCGAGTCAGCCCATTAATATGAGCAACTTTTCCTCTGGGAATTAAATATAACAGCATTTCCATACAAAAGAATTCTGACGCCAGTTTGTATGGGAATGTCGAATTTTCTTTTTTGCGTTCGCAGCGTTGTTCATTTTAACTTTAAGTCACCTCTACAAGGGAATGGTGATTCTTCTTCTTTCCGTACCGATGGTATATTAGTTACTATATATGGGAATAGCTAAAAAACAAAGCTCATAAACATCAATGAGTCCTCTCCAACCCATCTGGCCAGCGAGGAGAGTGTAGACCAAATCCTCTGTCTGCTCTGGCCAAATATGGTTCCGGTAGTACAGAGAGGGGCATGCTCCTGCAATGGAGACTAAAAAGACCTGATGATAATGATGATGATGGGAATGGTAATAAGGAAGAAGTTAGGATGTAATGCTACGAGTAGGTAGTTTATTTTCAAGTTATATTCATACGTATAGCATTACATATAGCCATAGAAAAAGACAATATTTTTTTCTCAATCCCATAATACCGTCTCACAGTAATAAACCGCAACCACCGAAGCGCAGCGCCCGCCGCTCTCCTGTCCCCGATGGCCAACCAGCTCATGAACACCACCACCACCCGGCAGGTCAACAAGGTGAAGCCGAACGTCAATAGGGCCCCACCGGACACGTGAGTTATATCTATGAAAATATATATTGGAATAATCTATACTAATAATATTATAAAGCTGAGGAGTTTGTTTGTTTGTTTGTTTGTTTGCGCTAATCTCAGGAACTACTGGTTCAAATTGGAAAATTATTTTTGTGTTGTATAGTCCATTTATTGAGGAAGGCTTTAGGCTATAAAACATCACGCTGTGACCAATATAAGCGAAGCATCAATTAAAAAATGTTTTGAAAACGGGGAAAAATGATTCATCTATACTAATTACCTAATCATAATAACAGAAATTGCCGCGGACGAAGTCGCGGGCAACAGCTAGTATAGTCATAAACCCTTTGGAACATGCACTTAGTTGCAGTGTGGTTGCTGTGCTGCGTTTGGGAGATTCATTTTAAAAACGATCAGACTTAAGACTTTTTGAAAGAGTGACTTCACAAGGCGATTGATTTTTTCATACAATAATCGTCCGATTTCGAACAGTCACACGTTTAAAAATAGTGCCCCAGGTTTACATATGTTACACTAGCTATTGCCCGCGTCTCCGACCGCGTTAATGTCGATCCCTCGGGAGCAGTAGAATTTCCCGGAATGAAAGGTACCCTATGTCCTTCCCCGGGTCTCAAACTACCTCCATACAAAATTTCATCCAAATTGTTTCAAAGTTAAACCGTGAAAAGGTGACAGACATAGATACTTTCGCATTTATATTATTAGTATGGATTTAATACAAAACACGTTAATTTTAGACCGTTAACACCGATGTTTTCAAGTTCTAAAGCCAGTGAGCGATAAAACTACAATTTAAATTAACTTAAATTTGCATCTATGTGTTATGGAAAAATAAACTTATTATACAATTTGTAAAGAAAACCCTATCCGATCCTTAAAGGGGTCGATATGAACAACTTTTCCTATGGGACCAATCCTGGGAACTCAAATTTATTTTGACGTTCCCATACAAATTGACCGGGAGGCCGAACATTTTTGTTAGGAAATGTTCATTTTAGAGTTCCCAGCTTTGATCCCATACGAAAAGTTGTTCATATTGACGGGGTGAATCACCCCTTCAACGATCGAACAGGGTTTTCTTTACATATTGTATACCTGGAGACAATACTCTTCCGTATCTATCTATCGTTATGTTAATTTCGTCGCATCAATTTAGATTGATAAGTAAAGATCGTTAATATTAAAATAATGATAGCACAGCGACTGCGCCGTGACTTTGTGTGTTTTACTTGCAGTGATATGCGTTTTCACATTTATAGCTCCGTTATATCTTAAAATAGGCTTATGTGAGAAAACTTTATAACGTAACAAGCACCACAACGAGATCTGATACTGTGCCGTTAAGTCTCGATAAAGTTTATATCGCACCTTCTTGCTGTTTACTTGATGATATGTAACATGGAGATAGATTACCGGGATAGTTTACTAATGGTAAACTAAATGGGTAATCGGATATGAATAGTGATGTACCGTTACCGGTAATTTACTCCAGCCAAGTATTTTCCCAGTAAATCTACTAGTAGATATCCCCAAAAAAATTTTAATTTAGGGAAACATAGAAATTTTTGTTTTCTTCAATTTTTCCTTCCACTTCTAGTTTAAATGCAACCATTTTTTTACTTTAAATATTATTTTCCCAATATTCCTAGTAATTTCCCTAGTAAACTCCCATGCAGTAACTTTCTGGGTATTTTCTCATTGGTCCTATCAAGTTACTTAGTTATTTTTTGACAAGTTTCTGTCTGGAAATATAAATGGCAAATTTCAAGTTTATTTATATTTTATTACTAGCTTTAGGGAATATTGCATTACTGGTAATAATAGAATTTTACTGGGAATCTTCTCGTAGTAAAATATTGGTAATGGAAATATGGTAGCGGCACATCACTAGTTATGAATATAAAATAGTCGACTAATATACCAAGATTGTAAGAAGAAAATTTATGACTAATGTGAAAGCGCCCAACTACACTCACATTTAATTGTAATTTACTTTTCGTTAATCCAGATGTAATAATTTTAGCTTTGCTTATCTGGTTTCCCTTCTCCTATCGGACGTAAACTTAGTTAATTATGTAACACTTATTCGGTGTAATGACTTGTTTTAGTAAGTCTTATTTAAATTCAGCTCATGATTTAAAATTTCAGTTTCTTAAATGCCCAAAGATAACTTTTACATTAAAGTTAATGTTAAGAAATAAACGTGTATTTAACTATTTTATTTATTAATAAAAATACTAGATTTACGTCCCACTTAGGTTATATAAACCCCACTTTATTTCTGTTTTAATATCTATATCTTCTTACTAATTTAACTCGTATGTCCTAGATAAAACTTGCCAGTAAATTTTCTTATTTACATAATATTCAAAATAAACTAAATATAAAACTGTGTAATAAATATTATTATCCTATGTAATTCTATGTTCTTTCGGGCTTGTTTACACGATCCGTAGCACTTCCACGTCGCACTACTAGCGGTAACATATACTGCACATATATCTATTTGACCCTGGACATTGGACGACTGTTTGGCCCTGTGTTACAGGAATCCCCAGGAGCAAGACACGAATTACCAGGCCTATCATCTAGCCTACGAAGTCAAAAAACTCATGTAATACCAAGTTATATATCAGCTAGATTTTATTATTGGTAGTTTCGTAGTTCGGCTGGATTATACAATCAAATATTTTTAAACATATTGTTTATATATGTGCTTACTGCAAGGTCTTTCTGTGTGTAAAAAAGAAAAAGCGAAATAGGTTTATTCTCTCTCAGAAAAAGGTTATGCTGTGAACAGTACAATGACGATTTTGTTAAATGCTGTCATATATCAGAACTAAATGGTTCGGACCTTCAGTTATGTCATCCAAAACAGCTTGCCCTAAATCCCTCGTATCTTTTTGTTTACCTTAATTTTATGAAGGTCTTATCTAAGACAGAAGGTGATATAGTCTAATGTGATAATAAACCGTTAATGTTAATTTAAAAAATGCTTTTAAAAATGGAGAGAACAATATGTTTAATATATTTGACAAGTTAATTCTAGTTAATATATTTTTGATATATATTGTTAAAGTAGCAGCTTGCTTGAAACAGTGTTTTCGTGTTCTGGTATTTCTATGGTTTTTGAAATATTTAGGTTTATATTCATTTGGCACGTGATAAAAGCACGGCACATCCTCCTTTTATTTATAATTATGTAGTTAGCATGTATTTTATTCACTGATTATGATGTAAAGCAGGTAGGTAATTTCACAATTTTTCAAATTAGAGCTTCTGTACCGGTAGAATTGAATTACCTTTTTACACTTAAAGTTTATCACACATTTTTCATGTTTTCTGCTAGCCTAACGTTTAACGCCCTCTTTATCAAGGTCACATTATATGATTTTGTCGTCGATAAAGTTTATATCGCGCTATCAATTTGTCGATATATACGTTATAGGCCAGCTTATTTTCATACTGTGAATACGTCTAAAATAAGTCTATAAAAATGTAAATACAACAACAAGTTATATAGAATTGTTGTCCGTATTTATTTATTTATTTATTATTATTTAGAATATCCCTCTGGGCCAATTGTAACAATACATAATATAATTGATGTTACTTTTCTTTGTACGAAAAATAATTGACGACAAACATGGTACATTTAAAATAAAAAAGTCTGTTTTTGAGGGATTAGCACGCATATAGTTAGAACTTACATTAAATAAACTGCATGCTTCTAAAATAGAGAGTGGCCTAATGAATTAGATATTAAATCCCCGGTCAACTATTAGATACCTGATTGAATACACTACTTAATCTGCGAACCTTAATATCCCAAATAAATACAACAATTAAACTAAAATTTACCAGTCCACCATATCGAAAGCATCTTTTTATACAAATCCCTGTTAAAGTTAAACCCAATTGAATATTAAAAGTTAGTGTTATTTTGAATCCAGAATTACATACAGATCTAACCAAAAATGGAAAAAAGCTAGAGTCGCTATCATGTTGGATTCTTGACGATTTGAGTATTATTATTAATTAATATACGAATAATTTTGAATTTCGTCACTTAAGACAAAAATAAATTAGGTATATTATGACTCAGGTAGTCAGCATAAAAGCGTTTAACTTTGAACACTGGTTTTGTGATTAAAAGTGATCAGCACGAGCTAATTATATATACCTAACTTCAATGTAATAGAATCACAAGATTAATGATACCCATATTCACGCGTAAGTACGAAGCGCGCGCGCTTTTGGATGAAGGATTCACTTTAGTGATATTTATCCCTCGAAGGTTAGGTAAATGTATGCAGCTCGATCCAATCACTAGTGATATACATAGCTATATTCCACATTCAACGGCATACCTCATCCTTTAAAAATTCTAACACATGTGTCATCTCTCAGGCCAACGAGCAGAAGTAGCGGTGGAAATCAGAACAGCAACGGAGTGAGTCTGCCAGCGGGCCTGGCGGACGACCAGTCGAAGGACTTCGACTTTGAAAAGACTGAAATGAAGTACGATTCCACGGGCATGTTCCATTGGAGCCCCGCTAGGAATCTCGAGGATTGTATATTAGTACGTACAACTTTTCTAAGGACTACCCATCTTTTATGACCAAGTATCAATAACCATGTCTCTCGACTCCCATTTCCGAAGAAACTACTTGAGGTTTGAGATAGGGATGTTTCCCCAGTAAAATCAGGGATCCTTTAATTTGAATCTTAAACTTATTATGTAACCGTATAGCACAAACAAATATAAACGTCCAACCCGTAGACAGATCTTAAAGTAAAACAGTATCTTCACAGACTTAGTATTCAAATATACCTAAGTACCTAATAGTCCTATTCGTCCTTCATATTGAACAACAACACGTAATCTACATTTAGTTTCGATACTTTCCAGTTTCCATAAAACCTCAATTTTTCTATGGAACTAATGGTCATATAGGTATTTATTTTTTATTATACCTGATTTATTATACCTGAGTATTTTAATACCTGGACTACTTGGTTTCACCAGGATCGAAACCAAGCGGCCATGACGGTTCTGAACGGGCACGTAGTCGTGTGCCTGTTCGCAGACCCCGACTCGCCGCTGATCGGTCTGCGAAACCTGGTGATGCCTCTGAGGGCCTCAAATTTTCATTACCATGAGCTAAAGCATGTGGTCATCGTGGGAAGCGTCGAATATATAAGAAGAGAATGGAAAATGTTGCAGAATCTACCTAAGATCTCTGTATTGAATGTAAGTAAAATACTTTTTTATTCTATAACTGCAATTCCTATTAGAGTAGTTTACACTACTCCAAAAGGAATGGGATAAGCCCATATTTGTAACTAAGATTATTAATTTGTGGAAATCGAGACTTATTAGACGAATCATCCACAAAAGAATGACAGTAATAAACGTGCAATAACAAAACTCTTTTGTCAACGCCACTTAAAGATTGCAGTTTGAAACCAAAAATCCTGGGGGCTGATTGATTAAACGTTCAGCCTTCTAAAAAAATTGCATTCACCGCATTATTTATATCGCGCTATAAACTACTCTTGTTCTTAATAAGTACATGCAGCTCTCTGCACAAAATAATGGTTATTACCATTTGTGCTTTTTATTAAAAAATACCATGTTTATACCTGCTTTTCTATTTGGCAGGGTTCACCGCTAAGCCGGGCCGACTTGCGTGCAGTGAATGTGAACTTGTGCGACATGTGCTGTATACTGTCAGCGAAGGTGCCATCCAACGATGACCCAACGCTGGCCGACAAGGAAGCTATCTTGGCTTCGTTGAACATCAAAGCTATGACGTTCGACGACACGATAGGTGAGTTAGGTGAGAACTGCACCTCTAGTTAGCTTAAGTAAGCTTGTTGGAGGTTCCAACAAACTGACAGTTGTGATGCAAATTCTCTTGTAATTGCGTCCTTTTTACTTTAACAGGAGTGTTAAGTGCGGGCGTGGGTACGAACGGTAACACCGGGGCGACGCAGCCGCCGAGCGGCACTGCACCAGCGCCTGTGTTGCTGCAACGCCGCGGGTCGGTGTATGGAGCCAATGTGCCTATGATTACTGGTTAGTACTTCTTCCTATATGCAGCGCTAAATCTGCTACAAGCATATACGTTCCATCCGCGATGCGTCCCATAAAATTGCTTGCATCTTTATACCACCTTGTATCATCCTTCTTGCAACGGGCGAGCCGGGAGGTTTATCAAAATTGACAAAAAAGGTCAAAGTTACTAGAAAAAAGTGTAGTAACTCTTTCGTAGAATATGAAGGAATGTAAGTTAAATATACTTCAGTACTTATTTTATTCTTGTAACCATTTTATTCAGACGCAGAGTTTTTACCTGCCAAATGTGTGCTTGGCCGTAATCTTACATAAAATTTTACCGGCCAAATCGTTGTCGATACCCTCAACCTCTACACCATACACACATAAGCAATGTTCGCAGAATCGTATGGTGGAAAAAGTACATAATTCTTGGAAGTTGGAAATAAATCCTTGGTAGTTACGACTATTTTTCGGAATTTCATGTCAGCAAAAATTTTGTTTGTGCTAGAGTCAGCTGCAGTCTTAACCTTTTGCACGCCAGCGCTTATTTACGTTACTTCACCCCCAACGCAAAGCTGGTACAAATTGTAATAACTTTAGTTGTCAATGACGTCTCAGTTACGCGACCGTTTTGCAACTAAAGTGGTCAATGACGCTCAATAGGTTAAAATGCCTGCCCACAGAACTGGTGAACGACAGCAACGTGCAGTTCCTCGACCAAGACGACGACGACGACCCCGACACGGAGCTGTACCTGACGCAGCCGTTCGCCTGCGGAACAGCCTTCGCCGTCAGCGTGCTCGACTCGCTCATGTCCACCGTAAGTAGATCATCGTAGAAGCATTCATTCTTGAAGCTGATAAGGCATGTAGTCTTGACATATCGCGTGGTTTTGAATCTCTGAACTATATTGAAATCAGAATTCCTAATGAAATACAGAATGAGAACAAAATAGGTAATAAAAGGAAAAAAGGAAAAAAAATAACTTCCATATAAATTCATCCAGCTGATTTGTTTTCCGATTTCCAGCTTTGTTTCTTGCAATTCTATATTTCAATCAGGATTTCAATATAGTTCAGAGATTCAAAAGCACGCGGTAGATATGTTGTTTATATCATACGTTACGAGAAATACTGTGGTTCATCTTAAATATTCAAGGTATCCCATCGAGATGAATAAGCAAAGAGATTTTGAAAATATAGAAAACAGTACACGAGATCAAAAGAAACATCAAGACGTTTTATGAGAAAATAAAATCTGCATTCAAAGATTGTCGAAAACTTCCATGCTGGACTTGGGAATCAAATCCTGATGATGGCAGTCTTCAATTATTAACTTATTACCTACGAATATATTTAAATGAAAAATCTTTTGCAGACGTATTTCAACCAGAATGCCTTAACGTTGATCCGCTCGTTGATCACGGGCGGCGCGACCCCCGAGCTGGAGCTCATCCTCGCCGAGGGAGCTGGTCTCCGAGGCGGATACTCCACGCCCGAGAGCTTAGCTAATAGGTGAGTAATGACCATACGTAATAGCTTCAATTGTGCAGCCGTCGATAGCATTTTGTGCGTTCATTCACTGCCTAACATCAATGTTTTAGTACAAAATGTACTTAACCCACGGTTATACGTCGATGACGTCTTAACCAACTTCTCTTGGGTATATATGCTGGTCAACGTCAATTCACATCCACCAACAAGGGATAACAATCAGGGCCAACGCATTCAAGTGCCTTCCGAAACAAGAATACGAAGCGGATGTAACATAACACAGCTAAGTTTTACTCTATTTTGCAATCTTTTAATATTTTCTTCATTTTCAGGGACCGGTGTAGAGTCGGACAGATCTCCCTCTACGACGGGCCTCTCGCCCAATTCGGGGAGGCCGGGAAGTACGGAGATCTTTTCGTGGCCGCGCTTCGGTCATATGGGATGCTATGCATCGGCCTCTACCGGTTCCGGGACACCTCGTCTTCTTGCGACGCGAGCAGCAAGCGATACGTCATCACAAACCCGCCCGATGACTTTAGCTTGCTGCCCACGGATCAGGTAAGTGACATTCTTCTTCTATCTAGTCGTAAAATGGCTTTTCGTTTAATTTTGCATTAATTAAATATGTTTCGATCGTGCATTGCTACCGTAATTTCCCGTTCATTTGCGTCATTCAGATCTTATTGAGAGCAAAAAGTTGGGCTTTCTGGGCACACTAAGAGGTGACCCATAGATTAGATAGCATCACAATCCCACTCACTATTGTTGGAGAAACCCCACCTGACTCTATTTTCGTGGCATCTACCAACACCAGTCTGTTTAAAGACCAGACTGGCCAGGGCAGATTGCCACCCGGTGGTAGTTTCTCAGCAGGCGACATTAAGCCATACGCATGGCCTGCTTCCCATACTTTTATTTATGGACCAATTTTAATAATAGATATTGAATATCCGCCAGCTACAGGGCGATCTCTTTCTATTATGGCGGCATAAAGGAGACCTTTGGTGAAAGTTTGATGGATAATGTGTTTATCCTACTTACTGTCCTTCTAATTAAAGGCACGAATCTCTTGTGCACCCATTCCAATTTACTCTTGGCGGAGTTGGATTCTACAGAGATTATTTGGTCAAAACTAACATAAGTCGAACTATTTCTTAGTCTGGTTGGCCCACGAAGTAAATAAATAATATAATAGGAACGTATCACACAAATTGAGCTAGCCACACAGTAGGTTGTGAACTTGTGACGTAGGATACTAACTCAACGATACTATATTTAATAATAGATACTTATATAGATAAACCTCCAAGACCTAGGTCACTCTAAAAAAGATATTTTCCCATCATGACCTGCCGGTCAGGTCATAATGGAAAACGATCTTTTTCGATCTTTCGACCTTTTTGGATCGAACCCACCACTGCGTCACGGAGCTCGCCGTGGCGCTATTGACCTGAAACCACTTTCAGCATTCCCAGTTATCTCTGGCCTTAGGATGGTCTCATAAGAGACCTAGAGGCGCGTACATTGGCCCAGCTGGCTCAAACTGTCATGATGTTGCAGGTGTTCGTGCTGATGCAGTTCGACCCGGGCGTGGAGTACCGCGCGTCGCGGCGCGCGGGATCGGCGGCCGGCAAGGACGACGCCTCCTGACTATTGCTGTGCAGCGCCCTCACCGACGGGCCCTACTCCTACATCTAGAGGGGAGGGCCCGCCGACACGAAGACAATCCGACCCTGGCGAAGTCGGTTACGGTTTGAAATATCGTTCCGTGTAAAAAATCTTTGTTACAGACTGTTTCTGAAAGTCAAATGTTTGTTTATTTTTTTTTATTTAGTGATGCATTAGAAACCTTACTTGTATTGCCAAATACCGAGGTAATTTAAAAAGTCTTAATCTACGAGATATAACGTCTATTACAACCACAACTTCGAACTCCCATGCATCTCCTAAGTTTGGCGAGTATTATGACTAGCTCCGTGGCGCAGCGGTCAACACGCCAGCCTGCGACACGGAGTGACCGGGTTCGATCCCCGGCCAGGTCAAGATGGAAAATGATCTTTTTCAGATTGGTCTGGGTCTTGGATGTGTATCTATATATGTATTTGTTATAAAATATAGTATCGTTGAGTTAGTATCCCATAACACAAGTCTCGAACTTACTTTGGGGCTAGCTCAAGCTGTGTGATTCGTCCATATATATTTATTATTTAGTTTTAAAGTTTTATTAAGGTAAGTATTTTAAAATATTTAGACCTGTAGACATATGCTTACCTAACAAAAAAAACTTCCTAAACAGTACGTACTCAGATGTTTCTATACGGAATCAGAATTTCAAACTGTAACCAACTGAGCAAGCCACCTGGACCCCCACTCAGAACATCGGAATAATTGATTTATTTTTTTATTTTCGTTAAACACTGCAAACTCACTTCCGATGCACTGTTAGGCACGATGGACTCTATCCGCTAACCTTCAGCACTGTTATAGTATTTACTCGACTGTCGTTAGATGTTACAATTGACCCCATATAGTTTCGTCTGGCTATTACACGAATTTTAACTAAAATTAATTGGTTTCATGCACGATACTCACACATAAAAATAAAGCCCAATACACGTGAAAAAAAAATTACAGAATTTAAACAGTTATAAGTGGATATATTGCTCAGGCGAATCACGATATAGTCAATTTTAAACGTCTCTCGACAAATTTTTAAGTACGTGTTCTAAAAAACGTATCTATTACTTTCTTGGTCACTATTATTCAATGTGATTAAAAAAGTATGGATGTCAATATTAGAACTCCATTTTATTTGACACGCTAATACAGTGACAATATACGAGTGATTTCAACCTGAAATTGTAAATCTAGAGTTAGAGCTTTCGGTGTTTCAAGCTAGTAAAGTTTAGAGTCAAGATTCGGTGTTGGTTATAATCTAGAAATCGTGTTTAGCTACAAATTCAGGTTACTCACTCCACGCACACTGCACAGAAATATAAGAGACACTTAATTTGACGTATAAGAATACATGGTGATGGAAATATTTTTAATTTAAAGGAGATAAATGCTCAATTAATGGAACCTTTTAAACTTTTAATTGCATGACAGACATAGATTTGGTGGAGGGACAAAGTATACATTGCATATATCTTTTTACCTTCTATGTATATAGCTATTCTTCTTTAGATTGTCCATTCCTTATTAGATTTTTCTCGCAGTCAAATAATTTAAGTACGAAGCTAAAATATCTAAAGATATATTTTAAGCATTTAATCTCTTCATTCGACTGATTTTAAGCATCTCATCAAGTCATGATATTATTTTGTGATCGACCCTCGTCATTAAGGTTAGTTTTGGATTCACATTGAATTCGTCGCGTAGTTTTTAAGTTCTTGCATCTTAAAGATATATGCACTTAGTAACCTGCATATTTTACTGCTCACAAACTCATCTTTTTACTTTTTTTATATACATTCTACATTATAGTTAGGTTAGTTACACTACAAAGAGGTTGATGATTTTTGTGGAGGTCCCAAAGATGTTGATATTATTATCATTTTATTAGACAATTATATAAGCTTAATTTATGAAGATCTACATAAAAACATCAACCGTAAATAGTTAAAAATCACATGTTTAGTGTCACGTTTTGTTTATTTTTTTAATAAAATTATGCTATTTTTCTTTTTTGTTTTCTTTTGTTTCTGTTTTCCTGTTGGGCGGGGGATTGTCAAAGTGGAAGTGTAATTGGCGCTGCACATAAAACAAATGATCTTATGAACTGAAATTATACGAAACAAACCTATTATGCCATTGCGTGAGTGTCTGGTCAATGGGAGTGGTTTTGTTGCGAGGGACGCGAGTTCGAGTATTCTGCTGTAAATGTGTGATAAACAAAGTTCGGATTAACAATGGCACGAATATAACGTCACATTGTGCAATAACTCAAATGATGATAAAAGTACTTACCTATTTCATCGTTACAAACACACCATTATACATAACCGCATTATTTGTTAACTTAAGGAACTATGCAAAAAATAAGCTAAAAATATCTTGGAAATACAACTTCTTGAATTAACATCATGTAGTTGCTTTTGTTGTTTATAAATTTCAATGTAATAAATAAAAATGTAAGCATCGTTGTGACGTTAAAAATATGAGAATTAACATAGGTAACAATCGGAACACATTTTTTTTTATATACCACACACTATCAAGTTCGTATTCGTGCCACCGGAAATCCGGCCTTTGACGATATATTATTTTCGAAAAATCGTTGTTATAATAGGGCTTAAAGCCTGCGATGTATTTAGTGTTAACTCCGGGTGCTTTGACGATTGTGGACTCTTCATAGTTTACTATGTTAATTGTATTAGATAAGCCGCTTATGGCCGAATGCACTTCAGGAGATCATCAATTCTGAACTGTGCAGTCGGTTACAAGTCCTTTTAGAATTTACTAGGAGTTAGTTACGATTCGCCTCACAAATAGAATCATACGCATACATCAACAAGCAACGTAACGCAATAATAATTACTAAATTCTGGACAAGATGTTCGATGAAGTAGTGTAATACCCGCATGCCGCTGCGTCTCAAGCACGCATTAGGTCTAGACCACGAACACGCGCGTCCTGTGATACATTGCTCGTCGTGTTCTAATTATCTGTCGATTCAACAGTGACAAACAAGTAATGACAACCAAGCCGTGCATGATCGTGGCCGGGCCGTTATATAGCACCAAGTTGATTTAAAGTACCTATGATAATTAAAGGAATACCTCAATTATACTGATAGCGCGTAGGAAAGTTATATTTAAATTTATCAAAGATCCTGTACATAGTTACCTTGTCACGTCACATAGTATCATTCATCGTTCAAATAGAATAGGCAAAACCGGCCTTAACTGCAATTAGGATATGGTGTATAATTTAGTGATCCAAATTCTATGGTCTAAAATCGCATATCGGTCCAAAGCGGAAATAACAGTACCCTAGTTCATAAAGGAATTGAATGAAAACATACTGCCATATTTTTGTAAAATAAATCCATTACTCACTTTTAAAGTACAAAATATTCTGCCCGCGAATCTCTTAGGGCACTATGGTGAGTGAAATGGAACTTCAACTTGGATCGCACTCCGAGACTAGCGGCCGCACCTGACTGCACTCGCAGACTACGGCAAACGGTGTATGTGAATGACACTTGAGACATTTTGTATATTTTTCTTACGAGTGTGTGAGTGATCACGTGATAAGCTCAAAAGGATAAGAGTACCGAGAGTGACAAACATTAGGGCCTCGCAAACATCTATTTTCGTCAAAAGACCAAGAATAAAAAAACCGCAAAGTTCAAAAAACCGCTTCGTTAACAAGTTTGCCAAGTATGCCCACGCGTTTGCAGCGTACACAAAAGACATGTCACTTTATTCTTCGTTCCTCAAACGCACACCTAGTAACACCTGTAAAATAAGTGAGAATGAATGTGTGTATCTATTACTACGAATTCTATGTAGCTTGTGGATGCAGTCACGTACGGAGCAGTCGCCATCAATAAAAATCGCCTAGCTACCCAACGACGCCACTACACCGAATGTAACGAAATTGTAAAATTTTGAGATGGTTGTGCACGATAGATTATTTATGTAAATTAAAAAACGAAAGTAATCGGTCTGTCCAAAAAAAATATTTAAAATCTATTTAAACATAAATTAAAATTGGCTTATTCGGCCTACCATCGTGACTTGGCATCATAATCCAAGTCTATATAGATACCAAGCGCCAGTTAGCGAAGCGCCAGTTAGCGAGTGAATTCCGCATATTGACCTAAAGCTATGTCTGTCGCTCGAGTAATCAAATATTAATCTGTGCCAACGGTTTTGTCATATCAATCGAAATCAATTTGAGCGGATTGGCACTACAAAATATAAGAGAGAGACAGGTAGCTAGATATAGTTCAACGTGCGCTATTGACTCATCAACTGACTCTTATTATAGTAGGGAACTGACCACCTCAACCCGAGTCGTTTAGTTATTGATTGGAGCTTGATATTTTGGTAAGTAGTGAATCATGCATGCCAATGGAGCCCTAGACGCCAAATACGTACCTAATATAGAGTACCAGAGTGCTACATCCAACTCTCAATTTTTTAAAATTTTAGCTAGAATGTTGTAAATAGTCAAATGTAATTTTGTATGTTACATAGGTAATTTTTCAAAGTACGTCTCCTTTGCATTAAAAATAGAAGGCTACGGCTACATTAAAAGTTTATATTCAATACTATCGTGTGTAGTTTGTTGTGAATTAGGCTTCTATGTACTGTATGCTAGTTAAGATAGGAGTCGGACATCTCATTGTAAAAATGTAAAATACACGCTATTAATTTGAATTAATATGAATGTTAAATAAGATAATATTAAATGACGATTTTTCCTTTAATATTTTTATACAGCATTACAAATATTTATCGCAATTAAAAGTTTATAGAGGTGGGTCAGTGTGCAATTTAAAATAGTGTTTAAATTTGTATAATCGCCTTAACGAGAGAGAATATAGCCGAGTCCTTCTGAGAGTGTTTGCTTGAGTATTATTGTTTATGCAATGTATGTGTATGCATGTCACACGACCTTGTCGCTAGGAGTACCCAGGTAGCAGTCTCGTGCCCGCGCGAACGCGAGGCGACACCATGTACATTATACTTTTACAGATTGAGTATTATAATATGGGGTTTAAGTTAGAACCGTCTAGGTCGCTTCCAAAGTGAATACCTATTCTAAGCTGTCATTATATTTAAACCCCGTGGCTAGTGCTGTGCCGTGCTCGAAGTTTTCGCGAACGGTGAGAACGAGTCGGAATTTTTTTACCGAGAATTTCTTCAACTTTCGCGTGCGGGAATTATTGAGAAATTCTCGAGAATTATTGGATATTTCCCGCAAATTGCCGTGAGAAGGAATTTATGAGAGCAGAGAACTTCTCTCCGGCACATTACGGCACACTACACGTGGCATGGCACGCGTGACAACGTTTATTGGCATGCCATCTTGCTTTCCGTAATATGAAAGAGCGAGATGGGGACAATTTAACGCGCGATATAAACGGCGTAGCGGGCGCCATGCTATGGGTTGTACTCATATGTTGATTACTCGGTTATATTAACAATCTCATTTCGAGTTCAATTCTTTTCGATTATCAATAATTTTTCTGAGCTAGCTATACAATTCCTTTTAGTCTTGGATCTTGCCACAAAGTATATAACTTCATCCGATACATAACTGAATAGCATGCAGTCATACAGAGGAAGAAATTAATTATCGTTTAAATTCTAATTATATTCTCAGAATGCTTTGCTTTGAGGATTAAGCTCTATAGGTATATGAGATACATTATTAGATGGTAATAAGTAATATTATTTGGTTAATATTTCACAATCCAGAAAAACAATGAAAAATATAACCAGAAGTTATTACTATTTCAAACAAAGAATAAAATATAAACTTAAAATTCCATACTTCCTATTCTCAAACCAAAAACAAGTAGCTAACAAAATTGTACTTATATCTAGCAAAAAAGACTTCCAGGTCTAGTGCTATCGCATTTGGAACGAGCCAAAAGATGTATATCCCATATTATTGAGAGGTAACAGAAAAACTTCCATTGTGACTAAGTACTTTCTTTGTTGCAGTTCCAGACTTGTATAGGATGAGGTAACATATCTTGAATCACGATCCTAGACTGTTATTTCAAATTCTCACAATCTAAAGTAACGGTGTACACGTTCTAGCCTAGTATTCCATGTTCTGTGTGCATTAAATCCTAGAATAAACAACATTGTTGACTATTGCTAATAGCTTGAAGTTGTTAAAATTTTTAGAACGGAAAGGTGAATTTTTCATGTAATATATACGTATATGTAAAATCTTAAACGCTCTATGATACGAATGTTCGCTAGACCCTTTTTGTAAGCTGTTTGCCATCTTGTCGTGTTGTTACACACTAGTCCTCTCTTTATTAAAGTAGTATCAATATATAATGATGGCTGTGAGGTAAATAATTATAACAATTTAAATTTATATTGTGTAAATGATGAAATAAAAATAGTAAAAAATGGATCGCTCTGTCGCAAACGCAATGACTGGTCTAACGCTATAATATCTCAGTTCAACTCTGGCACTTCTATTTTATTATTAAATCTATATTCTAAAAAATATATATCTATTATATGCTACTTGGAATAAGATTTAATATTATTAACGTTACCTATTTACTTTTTTAAGTAGATATAACATATTTTTTTGTGTAATGTAGTCGTCACTATGTTAATTTATTTATCAGAAAAGTGTAGCACTGTCAAAGTTGAACTGTTTAAAATACTGTCATTTTGTTGCAAAAATGACGTTTTATGCCAAAAGGTTGCCATACAAATTCATCAATTTGGATCGCCCATCAAACCGTTCAGACATATCTATAAAAACATTGCAAAATTTTCTAATAAAAATGTAATTTATCGAAATAAAATATGTCCCAAAACATGGCAACCTAAAAATTAAGCTCACAGCTTTCTTCGCAGTTGCTCAAGTTAATCAGCCCCATATTTCACCGCTTCTAGTTACCATTTACAGATTAAACCACCATTTATCTATCGTAATATCACACTGTCCTTGCTGCCATAGACTTACGAAGGTTTACACAAGGCACGTGTAATATTACCCGACTGTTCAAAATGTATCACACCACGAGAACAAATTATTTAATATTGTTGATGTTGATTGTTAATAAAATGCAAATAATGTAAATATCAAAATAAATTCTGTATTTGTATTTGAAAATGTGTTTTGTTTTTTAATCAAATGTGTTCCAAGGTAAGATTTGCCCAACTGTTATGACGGCGATGGCGAACTTATCCCGACCTTTGGCATTTTCTATTGAATATGGTTGTTGCCCAAGTGGAGAAAAAAAACGAATTTAGTCTCAGTTAACGTCAAGCAGTTCATTTAAACATACTATCACGTCTTTTTTCCTTGCGGGGAAGACAGAGCCCAGGTCTTTAAGACCTAAAATCTACGTGTTGCATTTGGTGACCATTACGTGGAAAACAGAATCAAAAATGTAATCGGTTTCCAGCCGCATCGCCTACTAAGATCATTCCTCAGATTTTCGCCCAATCCCTCTATCGGCTTTTACGATCCGCATGACAAGAAAAGTAGCTGGTACATTCTACATTTTTCTTTTCTCCCAGACCAGCATGAAAGAAAGCAAAAAATCAGATATTTATTTTAAAAAGTAAATATTTATATCTGGCCTATTTTCCTTAATATTTGAGAATGTTTATGTTGTATGGGGTCACGAATGATAAATATATAAGAAAAAAAAAAACGCAAACATTACAGGACATACAGAAAATATATTCATACATTCATTTCCATTTCCAAGAGCCATAATTTTAAATAAAATTCTACAAGATATACAACAACTCCCATTCAAAGTTCATAATTTACAAGAAGAAATATAATACTAAGACTAGCAAACGGACTAGATTAACACTTCATAGTTGAAATTCAGTTTTCTAAAAGTTAAGGAATACTATCGTAATATCAAGTGTGATTTATGAAAATAAATATACCTCTAACAATATTAGGGTTGTACATCTCATTTGATCGTACGCAACTTTTAAACAGTCTAACAAACTGACCTTTGTCAAATTCTACTAAGGTGCAATCACAAAACCCACCTCCCACAATGTCAACAATATCATAAAATATTCAGCAGTAGATGAATACAGAAGATCAATGTTTCACTTTATCAAACACATAACCATTCTTTGGTACACTCTTTCTAATTTTATACTTCTTGGCGGAGTTTATCGAGACTTTTTTCTTCTCCTCTTCAAGAAGAAGAGGCGGCAGTGAAACCTTTCTTATACTGTACTGTGGAGGCATGCCATTAGATAACCTAGACATATCATTTTGTTGAAACTCTGGTGAGCACAGTGGCTCTAACCTTCCAAGATCTCTATGTCTAGCTGTGACAACCCTGTTGTACAATTTGTTGCGATCCGACGCACTGAGCGCCAAGGTCCCGTAATTCCTTGTGTCTAAAGAAACAAATGACTTAGCACTATTCCTATCACAATTTATAGAGGAATCTGGTCGAGAAGTTCTCATCCACCGCGACGAAGCCATTTCAGACCTCAAGATGGACGGATTATGTCTTTTCCTCTGAGACGGACTTCGTATTTGTAACGGCGTGATGTGAAGGAACGAGCAAAACGTGTTAGGCAAATCTGGTTCCTCATCAAACATAGGGTAAAATGAGACTCTCTCACGTGACAGCTTGGGCTCGCACAGCTCCTCGCAGATGGAGACTCTTGGAGAGTTTTGCGGCGTGACGTCGGTGCTGCTTTGGGAAAGACGCTCTTCGCTCTCGCTGAACTGTTCATAGTCACTGTAGTGAACGGCGATGACTTCGTCGTGGTCCATCTGACGATAGCACACCCTTTTTTCTGGAAATCGTAGACCTTTCCCAACAATCCTGGAAAATCAATAACACGTAAATTATTGATTTGGAGGCCGTATAGGTAAGTGAAAGGTAATGGTGCCATGTCCTTGATATGTTTTTCAATTTGTTAAGCGAGTAATATTTTATGAATTGGTCATGGTCACCAATGTTAACTAGATATTATCAAGGCATGTCGATGTTTATCATATTCAGAATGTATTTGTTGTTTATTTATTAGACTACCCTATTTGTAATTTATTTTTTATTAGTTAGTCGAAAATTTTGTATATTTATCTCGGACCACATACAACAACAAAACTTCACTGATTAAACAAAACTTTCTATCCAATAGCCGAAAACTGTATCGAAACAAAAACCATAAATCAAATTTTGAACATATGGAAATCTAATGCGTCTTTACCTATGAAATTGTCTTTTTTTTCCGTTTGCCATTTTGTTCCTTACTATGACTATGATTTTCAGATAAAAACATTTTTTTAATTTAAACTTGAACATTATATTATTAACATTCTGCACGTACTAAAATTTTTTGTTTTTCGGAATTTACCTATTGAAAAATGCTCATGAAAAGTACTATTTTCAGATGTCATCCATTTTTACCAAAAATTTAGGAGGATTAAAAAAGTTAGGAAATGAATAGAAAAATATCATCATTTTTCTAATGATGATTATTTTCTATTCATTTCCTAACTTTTCGTAAATTTTATAATGCGTAAATACATGCAAAATTTCACTTTAGTTTAATTTATTAAACCCGAAATCAATACTAAAAAAGTGAGTATGAAAAATTCAATTAACTCGAAATTCTCAGTTAATTGAATTTCAGTTTGGGATACATTTGTATTATAACAAATGTATCCCAAACTGATTGTATCCTCCATATCAATCAGATCTGCGCCCATATCCTTTATTGAGTAAAATGGTTTGGAAAGTAAAATAAAAAAATTGTTGTCACAAGCGAAAGCCAAATTAGCTGCTTTTTTCATCAATCGATCACCTTCAGTTTTCACCTTAAAGACACATGCTTTTATGATATTTAATTTCTATATAATTTACTTTTTAATTGCACAAAGCTGTTGTTTGTCTAAATAAAGAAATCTAAAAGTATTTGATTGGTTAAAATATAATCAAGGAATATAAGTACGTCTAACTAAAGAGTACATCTAAAAAAAGATAAGTAGGACTAATGAAAAAAAGAATGAAAAGTTAAACTATTTCTTTGATGACTGACCTAAGTTGAGGATGCAGCTGCCTCCATTGCTTACACTCTTCAACCATCTGCGGCCGCGTGCACTTCTCTCCCTCCTCATCGTAAAGGGTCCTCTCAATCCGTTCCCACTCCGCTGCAAGGACCTTTGAAGCTTCAGCTGTGTTTCTCCGCAACGCTGAGCCTGAGCTGCTGTCACTTTCCTCGCTTTGTAAATCTGGGGTTCCTGAAGTTAATTAGGTATTAAATAAAAGTAGGAGGGCTGGTCTCTTCTGATAGTTTAAAGGTGCCTAAAGGCTTGTACTTATTCTGTGCCAAAGGTTCAATTTTTCCAGGAGCAAATTTACAAAATCTAAGGAACCAGAATGTTTCCAGGCACCAAATATTTGGTTCTGGTTCCTTAGTTTTTGTAAAAAGGTCATTCCATTGTGACTGGGGGGACATGTTAATCCAAATTTGCCTTAATTTGGTCTTTAAATAGGCTTTTTAAAGTGAAATCACTTTAAAGTTAAAGATAAAGAACTGCTCTATTTTTGGTGTGTGTAAATCCAGCACCTCGTAGAGTAATCAAGTACCTCGTAGAGTAATAAGAGTAGAATGAATAATTATGCTGTTAATGTGCCCTGAATAAAAAAATTGTACCCTTGGTAATTTCGGAACAAAACAATTCCTGCTCGGGTAACGTTGCTCCAGCAGGAAGATTCTAAACAAATAATTGGAGCGAGAAAAATTGTGCATGAGCCACAGCTTATATTTGTGCGGGAATATGGTCCGAAAATATAATTTGTGGCTATTCAGGCTTTCAAGATACTGAGTTTCCCACTGGAGTAATGTATTGCGAAAACGTGGATCTTTAAAACTACGACATGTGAGCTTGTGAAAAAATATACACGTAAAGCTCTTGATTTGTGCTATTTTGTGACCTAACTAGATTTAAGAAAATATTTATAATTAACAAGTAATCGCCCCTTTTTACAAATACGAAAAAAAATCCTGCACCTAAATTAAAAATGATTTTACTCTCTATTTAGAACCTTCTCTTTGTTTATTTATTTATTACCTTTGTATACCTAAAACACAGTGTGCCTAAGTCTCATTATGCCTAGACCAAACAAGATGTCGGCATATTTTGACTTGGGTCCATTTCACTTTTGTTCAATAGCGAGATAGAACAGCTGTATGTATATCTAATTTTATTTTTTATTTTACTTTTCATGAAAAAAAGATTAAAAGAGTGTGACTGATGGTACAGCAAAAAGCTACTATCATCTACCTTTGTTCAATGTAGATATTTGATTGTTATACCTAAGATAACATGCCTCTATTTCTAGAAAAACAATATTTTCTTATATTTAAAGGAAAAAATACCTTATATAAATTCTGACTGCAGGCTATTTACTAACAATTGACTAGATGTCAATTGTTAGTAAATAGGCCTGCAGTCAGAAGTAACTGTCAAACAATGTACACCACAGTTGTCAAAAGTTAGCAAAGGGCCTGCTATATAATAACAAGCAAAATAGTAAAATTTGCATCACAACCTTAATACTGCACAAAGGCTGCAGTGGCAGATTGTGATAGTGAAGATGTGTAATTGTAAAGTATAACTTAGGTTCGTGGGGACCCCACAACACCCTCTACTCTAGACCCTTGCTTAGTTCAGCAAGAAATAATATTTAATTCTTCATCCAAACTCAGTTCAATAAAAATACACATATTCAAATATAAATTAATTTAAATACACAACAGATGATTAAACTACAAGTTATAATTTCTTATAAATAAATAAACTAAAACTAATAAAACTAAATATACTAATGTGATATTCAAATAAAAACCAATAACTTACCTATTTCACTTTCAGAAAAGAAATCCGAGAACGGAGTACCAGCGCGCTCAACACTATCATACGGCTCATAAGTGTAATTTATGTTCCTGTTCACCAAACTGCTTGTATTGGCTGAGAGGGCCGGAAATTCGTGCCCCGTGCAGTACCCGAACTTCTGGTAGTTTATATTCGGCAAACAATCGCCCTTGTTACTTTTCTCTCGTGCAGATAGATAGTTGCGGGCAGACATAATAAAAACTTAAAAATGTTAAACGCAAAAAGCCTCTTTCTCCATTGTTAACAGATTTTAAAGCCTAAATTCAATCACATTCAGATGACTTGTATCGTGAACTTCTCTTTTGTGTTAATTGGGGGACAATTTTTAAAATTAGATCCAATTAAAAATAAGTTTTCAGTAAATCTATAACAACAAATCAATTTGATCGAATTCGATGTTTCTTTCTGTAATAGTATCAGTAGGTACCTATCTTCCTTCTTGAATGACATTGACATTTCTTGGTCATAGACAAACAGGGTAAAAAGCTTAAGGTAAAAGGGACCAATCCAGGGACATGGGTACTATTTTTGAAAGTGTAACACTCGTCTTCGAGCGATTTTTGTATGGAAAAATCGCTTGAATATGAGTGTCATACTTTCAAAAATAGTGCCCCAGAGCACACTCCGAAAATCGACATGTGTGTGAAAAGTGTGAACCTCAGAACAATAACTGTGTGTGAACCTGTGTGAACGCACTACACAGCGGACGTTAGCGTATTACTTATTCATAGGGCTCAACTGAAGAAGCAGGGATTTCTATTGTAGTTTGCTAAATAAAATCAATTAATTTTGCAGACCAAAACCTTGTCTTCGTCTTACTTTCGAGAAATTAAAAGTGCTTAAGAGTTGATTAAAAATGTCGCAAAACACCAAGACTGGAAATAAAATCCACGATGAAGAGGAGACAAAAAAAGTCCATTTCCTTCGTAGACAAAGCTAATCAAGATGAGTTCTTGGCGAGAATGTCGACGGAGTGCACGGTTTTTGTTTTGGATTGTTTTGCAAATTGGTTTCTAGTGGAATTTATAATGTGAAGTGGATGTAATTTGGCGTTATAGATGCCCGTGGTTATGAACAATGTGTGGAATAAGTATAATAAAATGCTATGGGGTACTATTTTTAAAAATGTGACACTCGTCTTCGAACGATTTTTGTATAGAAAAGTCGCTCGTTTACGATCGGCGTCATTTCAAAAACTTGCTTCGTCGTATATGATCAAACCAGTGAGTGGATTGGTGGGAATTGTCGCCAGGGGCTCCGTCGAATCAGCGAAATGAATTATGAAAATGAAATGAAATGAAAAATATTTATTGCAACACACAATGGCACACACACAACACAAACAAAAAAGGACAGTATAAGATAAAACACAATTATAAGGCGGTGCCATCAGTATTACAAAAGGTGACGGCTCAGTGTAATTACACCATCATTTCGTTGATATACAAGAATAACTCGAAGATAATTAATCTTAAAAACACTGGCTTAAATAAGCTTCTGATAGTGATTATATACTCTTTGGTTTCTGAATGAAGTTTGAGGGCCAAATAGAAGAAAAGAAAAAAAAGCTAATCAAGTTACGATGTTTTCTTATTTTATTTTCTTTAAATTACAATAATAAAATAGGTGTTCCACTGACCTATCAGGTTTAACTTATTAGTCAGCTAATAATGATTGTAAATGAAAGTGGCGCAATCTGCTACATGCGGCATTTTATTAGTGATTGCTCTGGAGTGCTATTTTTGAAATGACGCCTTTTGTAAACGAGCAATTTTTCTGTATAAAAACCGCTTGAAGTGAAGACAAGTGTCACACTTTCAAAAATAGTATCCCAGGTGTGAACCATCCATGGTAAACGCACTACACAGCTGATTCTTGAATTTGTGATTGACATTGACAGTGACAGTAAGTAGGACGTCGGCTCAACTGAAGAAGCAGGGATTTCTATTGTGGTTTTGCTAAATAAAATCGATTAAATTCGCAGAGCGAAACATTGTCTTCGCTTTGCCTTCAAGGAAAGGAACGTGTGCAAAAAAATGTCGCAAATTTACACCAAGACTGGAGATAAAACCCACGATGAGGTAAGTACAAAAGAATATTTATTTCATTTGTAGATTAAAGTAATCAAATTACAATGTTTTCCTTATTTCTTTTCCAAATAAAATAGTTGTTATAACTACTATCTAATCACTGACCTATACATCTGGTTTATAATGTTGTAAGTCAGTTATTAATGATTACTTATACCTATTAATCACGACGCAATCTGCCGCATGCGGCATTTTCTTAGGAATTGTTCGGCACCTTGCAGACAGATTTCCTATGCCGCTTGAAATACACATTATTCAAACAAGCTTTATCAACCCAAATTCCAATAAAGCTACCAGCTGGTAGTAACATTATTTAGTCAAAAACAATTTCCTTTGTTTAATCATTTATTTTCTCAGGAAAAACTTTTAATTAAAAAGGCACACAAATGTGTCTGAAATTTAAAATAACTTCTTTTTTACTGTTTCTGCGATTGTTAAACATTTAAATTAAATCACATAAAATGGTTTTATTCATAACATTTTGAAAACTGCAATTTTCATTGTAAAGTTTACTGAGTAATAAAAATATAAACTTATGTTTTAACCCGTCAATCGTGGAAATGCCGACAGAATGGAGTTTTAATTGTTATGCGGCCAGATCTGGCCTCTCGGTAGCTAAGGGATGAAGTCTGAAGAAAGCAACTTAAAGTAATAAAAATTTCTTTACAATCTTCAGTTGTACATCCAGCAGTAATCCAATATTCGCCTTCTATGTTTCCAATTCTATTACTATGTGCATATGAAAATGGCATTGCATACTCAATTCAATGTTTTTTTATCATTCTCATACATCATTTGCATCTGAGTGGTTGTTTGTTAATAAGAACTCCATCAAAATGTTTCATAAAATATATAAAGTGGTAAGTAATTATAAAAATGTTATAGACTTTGTTTACATTTCAATTCAATTAAAAATAACTTAAATTAAACTATATATAAACCTAAGTATATTCATCATCATCATCATCATCAGGTCTTTTTAGGCTCCACTGCAGGAGCATGACCCTCTCTGTACTACTGACTAAAAACTAAAAAAAACTTTAAAAGTAAAAGAGTTATTCTTGGAAGACATAACTAAGATTTTTGTTTTGATTTCTTAATAGCACATACCACATTAGATTAGTCTTAAGTTTCTTTTGTAGGACAAGTTTTTATTGTGACTCAATTAGTACTGCAGTATTTGCTGACTGAGCTATATAGTGTTGTGAATTTGTCCATCGTCAGACTGGCTAGTTACGGCAATATCTCAATTTTTTGGGGATCCAGTGTTGTCTGTTATGTAAAATATTGTAAAAGATTTTTTTACTTTTAAAACGTTTTTTAAAGTAAAATAAAGACTTACTGTGTAAGAATTGCATATGTGTAGCTTTTCTTGTAATTTTTGCCAAAATCTGCCACTTTTGGTGAAAACACTTGGTAAAGCTATTAAACTATAATTATATCCTACTAGCTTTCGCCCGCGGCTCCGCCCGCGTCAATGTCGATCCCTCGGGAATAGTACTTTTTCCCGGGATAAAAGGTAGCCTATGTCCTTCTCCGCACTCCAGAGAAATGAAATGAAATAGAATTTTGCAAAATCGATAACCTACTAGCGTTTCGAAACGACCACTGCTGAGAAGAATACGCCGAAAGAAACTCAGTCCAGTATTGGTCCCTACGTGCCTGAAGAGCTACACTTTCACATATTTATAACAAATTGAATTATTTTACATTAAGTAATCACTAATGTATATTGATTAACAATTTATTGAATATATTACTTCCATGGAGTTTTATCTGTTAAATAGTCATTAATACAATAGTAGGCATTTTTAAGTAATTGATTTTTAACAGCAGTCTTAAACTTACCTAATGACAGAGCCAATATTTCTTCAGGAATTCTATTATAGAAGCGTATACTAAGTCCCAAAAATGAATTCATTGTTTTCTGTAATCGCAAAGTTGGTGTCGCTAATTTATTTTTATTTCTCGTATTCCTGTTGTGGATATCACTATTTTTCGCGTATAGATGAAGATTATTACGAACAAACATAATATTTTCAAATATGTATTGCGCGGGGAATGTCAAAATATTTATATTTTTAAACAATTCTCTAAGAGATTCTCTAGCACCTAGTTTATATAAAGATCTGATAGCGCGTTTTTGAAGGACGAATATGGTATTAACTTCTGCTGCGTTACCCCATAGTAATATCCCATACGACATGACACTATGAAAGTAGCTGAAGTATACCAAACGCGCAGTATCAACGTCAGTCAACTGTCTTATTCTTCTAACAGCGTAAGCAGCAGAACTAAGTTTACCCGCTAAGGATGTGATATGGGCACCCCATTGAAGTCCCGAGTCAACTGTCATCCCAAGAAATACTGTTTTATCTACCAAATCTATCGTTTCGTTTTCGACTACTATGCGTGTTGGTACTTTTGTAACATTCGGTAAACAAAATTTAATACACTTCGTCTTTTTAGCGTTCAACAGCAAATTGTTTGCTGTAAACCACTCTAACACTTGAGCTAATGTACAGTCGGCCAAGCAGATACCTGACCCCCTGACTTTTAAAACGTAAATTAACACTTTGCTGTGCAGCGCCACCTACCGTGATTTTTGGCAAGTAGACAGACAACTGCTGGTATAAACTTGTTTCTGATAACCTGCTCAGTTGCAAATTTTGTATTTCTAATAATCTCAGCTAATCATCAATGGTAAGAACAAGAAAGAATCAAAAACAATCCTACGTAAAGTTCGATTCGAACCATGGACCCACGACTTGAGAAGCTAGCGCTCATCTCAATACGCCAACCTACGATATGACGTCTCGGGCGAAATTGGCTATCTATTTCTACTGCTATGACATCATTGTCACCAACTGCAACGCATTGCTTTAACAAATAAATTGAGGGTAATCTATCAGATTTATTTATACCTGATACCAACTAATCAAAAATATTGTTCACTCGCGTCACAATTAAGATACTGCGATTACTGTGTAGTGATCCAAAACCCCACCAGTTATTAGGCATCCCGTTTCATCTTATATAGCAGATTTTGTGAAAGCTAATATTGTATTTTGAAGACAACCACAGTATTTAAAGTATCTATATCTAGAGAGTTAGGTATCGCGGTAAGTAGAAATTATAAGTATTTAATATACTTACTTAATTGTCACACTATTTTTTGTTCCGTAAAACATAGGGTTTGTGATAAATGTCTAAGATAAATATATCTCTTACAGAGAAACACCGTCCGTTTGTGGATTCGGAGTCAACTGGCGTAACATATACACTACAATATTTCAATTGAAACAGTGAGGAAACATTCAACAAGAACGAGATCGTATTTTATTCTGATGAAAAAAGTTTTAAGTCTGATGATGATGGCAGAAAAATATTGCGGAGAAGACATGGCCAGCGTATAGCCATCAAAATAATTTGCCTTTGAGAACAGTGGCAGGATAACATTAGGTAAAAATATTCATTAAATAGTGAAGTAAAATAATAATAATATTTAATACCTAGTGTATTACGCAGTGTAGAATAATAGGTAACTGATCGTATTATTGTTTTGCAGGTTATTGGGGACAGATGTCTTCAATGGGCCCAGGGGAGCTGGTAGAATTCGGCGGCCGGATGAATAAAGAAAAATACTTGGAAAATTTATGAGATGTTGTGATTCCAACAGTTTGCAATGTAGAATATATTTTATTTAAGACAATTGTTCTGTGATCTAACTGTTATTGAGTGAACAATTAAAATCCCAGATTGTAGGGTCAAAGAGTGCTTAACTGGGACACGAGACACGAGTAAAGTTTGATTTAAATCAATTTAGACAAAAAGGTTATACTAAATTAATAAATATGCGCATAAGTGATATGTGATCTGATCTAACATGGTAAGTGAAATGACAAATAGACTTGAACAAAAGCTTCAAAATGGGGGTCACCCTCTCCCATATTAAAATTCATTTAATGCCATAGGTTTATATTCATTCTTATACTATTATCGAAGCAAAGTTATTCACATAGCACTATTTGACCCTACACATTTAAAAAAATATAATACTATGATTAAAAAGAAGTTGAGAGATGTAAATTGTTACTTATTAAGTAACATGTTGGTTCTCTCTACAGAAGATTAATCATAGTTTGAATTAAGTAGGCAGGTATTTATTTCACTGTTACATTTTTTTGATGTAATAAAGTAATTAAAAATTTAAAATGCTTTTTATTCACAGTAATTAGCTCGGTAACATTATGTTAAAACAACCAAAATTACACCAACATCACAATACGAAGTTGGTGATATTTGTAAAAAATAAAAAGCTTTGGAGGATTTGAACCTGTTCATTCATAATCACACTAACTATTAAACCATAGTGCCTACCACTTGCGCCACATCTAACTATTGAAGTATCTTTGAAATAAGCGTATCGTATGCTAGGGCTTGTTTTATTTATCAAAAATCGAATAGATGGCATTAGTCGTCAAGGGTATCAGATTTCTGCTTATTAACCTTATTTGTTCATTCACAATTCAATAGATGGCACTAGTCGCAAAGGATATTACACTTGTATATTTTTATCTTTGGGTTTAAACCACGGATGTTTCTTTAGTTTGCGAAAAATGGCGCTGTTGTAGGGGGTCAGATATCTCATTGGCTGACTGTACTATTGACCTCGTCAAAATTGTCTATTGTCCTATCAACAGGGAAAATAAGAGAAGTATCATCGGCAAATAGTACAGCTTTACATGTGTTAACATAGTATGGCAGATCATTAATATATATAAGAAACAACAAGGGGCCTAGTATAGAGCCCTGGGGTACGCCCATCCTAACAGATGATCCCGAGGATTGAACCCTATCAACGCTAACTTTTTGAATTCGGCTACCTAAAGAGAACTTGTATGCAAAAATTCATGATGATCGGTTCAGTAGTTACGGCGTGAAAGCGTAACAAACAAACAAACTCATTTTCGCATTTATAATATTAGTATCTTAAGTATCTTATAAAAAATTTAGGGCTTCGCAATACAAAATTTTGTCAAATCAACATCGCAGTTTTTCTTAAAATAATAGCAAACGGCAGCAGCACTTGACCTCGAAAAATTCAGGTATGACCGTAACATGATTTCATTGCATGGTCATGATTTCATTGCATGGTCATTCAAATAACATGGGTTTGCAAAATTTAGCTCAATTGTAAAATTGCAAGTTCTTAATTGTCTATTAATTAATTAATTTCGACGAAGCTTGTTGCCGATGAACCACTGTAGCTATTTGATGGAGCATGTTGCAGATAGTCCTGTGTAATTTTTTTTCTTCTGGATTTTTAAACAATAAGTTGCTTACAGAGCAGACAAGTAGTAAAATAATGAGTATCAAAAATTTCATTATTTTAACCTGCTCTGTTACACAAGCTTTTATTTGAGAGTTAATTTATATGTGAAAAAATGTGATTTGATGTGAAAAGCCTGTAATTGCCTATTTTCTGAATAAACATTTTAATTTGATGTGATTTGAGTACTTGGTATATTTCTCTATTTTTTTTTATCTTTTTCAGATTTTTATTTATAACTTACAACTTCCAACAACAAATGATGAATAATAATTAATCGATACATATAAATAATTCTAAACTAAAACTTAAATTAAATTAAAAATAAAATGAATCTATAAACACATCAAATTAAATAAAATAATGGATGCCAAATCGCTGCGGTCTGCTGGTTTTTATTTTTTATTTGTCTATTGTCTTTACAACTGAAGATGTAAAATTGAGGGACAACATTTGGGTACATTGAGGTAGCTCCATCCAGCTATATCTTAAAGGCACATAAGTGTCCCATGCTCACTAATCTGGGGCGGCATCTATACATACATACATACATATTGTCACGTCTCTATCCCTTACGGGGTAGACAGCCTAAGACCACAAGGCCTTAAGGCCACGTTTTGTTAAACAGAATTAAAAGTCATGGGTTGCTACCCACATCCTCTATTACCATGATTCCTTATTTTTCTCCTTTCGACTAGATTTTAAGGTCTGCGCGGGAAGAGAAGTAGCTGTTACATTCTACGATTTTTCTTTTCTCCATGGAAGATCTGTACTATAATATAAACTTCATCCAGCTGAAAATAATTGTAATTTAATTTATCATGTAACTGTTTGCTTCAGAAAATCTTGTTGCCATATACATACATCCAGCAAGTACCGGGCAAGCAGATTCGGACGAAGCTTATATCTGCCTTCAACTACTGGCTGAAAGTGTCTGATGAGAAGATTCGTGCTGTTGGGGAGATAGTGCAAATGCTGCACAATTCCAGCTTACTGTAAGTAAATTTTACAATCCTCTTCTTCATCTTCTTCAGGTCTTTTTAGTCTCCACTGCAGGAGCATGACCCTCTCTGTACTACCGGAGTAAATAAAAGCATAGCATAAGGAAGCAGACAAATTTTACAATAGATGGAACCAATTAAATATTGTGTTGTAGAATTGATTTTGACCTTTGACCTTAAGGTGAAATGGGACCAGCGCTTCATAGGTTTTGCGGTGGTGAAGCAGACCCGCGGTGAGGTAGGGTGAGACAGAGGCGCGTGGGGTGGCACAGTATAGGCCAAAACAAACAATTTTAGGCCCATGTTGCCTTATCCAAAATTTATCCGTCAAATATTTTGGGTTTTTAAAAAAAAGGCCACTTTTGCTTATTTTTTGGATTATATTTATTATTTCCAGTATTTAAGCTGAAAGTATTTTATTGTTTTTGAATTAAAGACAGTCAGAATTAACTATTAATTAAATAAAACTATCAAACTGTAATGAGACAACGGTTGGTACTACCCCATAACTTATAATATTATAAGTGGCCGTAGGTAGTCAAATAACAATTCCTCGGAGCACAGCCCATCAATGGTAGAACACACAGAGAGAAGCAAAATCTCTCCTTAGATTCATTGGCTCGATACCATTTGTAATCTTAGGATCGGAACAGGAGTGCTATTTTGAAATGACACCGTTCGTAAACGAGCGATCGATCCACATAAAAATCGCTCGAAGACGAGTGTCACACTTTCAAAAATAATAGCCCAGATTTATTATTAGTAATGATGATATAGATAGGCACTGTTTGTTTAAGTGTCACTATATGTCGTTGCCAGCAGAATGCCCGGGAGCATTAGATTTTTAAAGTGAACATAACTTAATATTCTATGAATATTTCAAGTATCTACCTGTTGCCGTTATCAATATCAAGCAAAAACAAGCAAAAAAATCACGTTTGTTGTATGGGAGCCTAAAAAAATATTTTATTCTGTTTTTTAGTATTATTTGTTCTAGCGGCAACAGAAATAGGTCCATCATCTGTGAAAATTTCAACTGTCTAACAACACGGTTCGTCAGATACAGCCTGGTGACCTTTATTTCTTCACACATTAGAGAACATTGACGTCATTTAAAGTCCGATTGTGATATCTGATTCCAATGCAAGTATTGTATGTTAATTGACTGCCTCATGTTATTTTAAAATATTAACTAAAATATAAATTATGAACAAATATTTTTAAACATACATGATCAAAGATTCAAAGGTTTATTAAGAAAATAGGCCTTTGCAGGCACATTTTCACGTCAATTCACATTTTAAATAATACTTATTAAATTATATTCAAATTATTAATTATTATTCAAAAGCTACAACTACTAGTGTTTCGGAACCGACCACTGCAGAGAAGAAGACGCTGAAAGAAACTCTTTTCAACAGTATTGGTCTACTTGCCTGAAAGGCTTTGCATGATTTTTTTTTTTTCTTATGTCGTGTTGTATGCAATTTCAATTTACAAAGAATTTTAAAATGAAAATTTATAAAGATTAAACAGCCCGCCGATATATGCATAGAATATATGTTCATACATTGATGTTCATTTGACGTCAACATCTTTTATTAGCTCGTCCTCTGTTCTGTGTCACATTAACTTTCAAATAGAATGAACTTCCTTGTGATATGACTATGGAGCTTTCTATTTTAAAATTAACATTAACAGAGATACGTATCTGAAAAGTTGTTAAAAGTCCATCCTCTTTACTTAAATTTGATGAGAGGAAAATTTGCTAAAATACGTATTTTTAGTAATCTTGTGAATTACGTTTAATTCTTTATTAAAGTATATCTTTCATTATTATGACACAATTAGGTCTAAAAAGAAACTAAGTGCAGCGAGCAAAAGAAGACAGGAGTTGATGCAAAAAAAACATATTATTAGGTATGTGTGTACTTTACCCCACTACGGCGAAGGGAAAAGGAGGGTTATGATGTTGGCTGCCATGTATTGCGCCTTGACCTATGAAATTGGCGTTTTCTATAGAAAATTTCGAGTAAATTGAGTTTTTCATACTTACGTTTTCAGTCTCATTTCGGATTTGATAAATTCAACTAAAGTGAAATTTAGCATGTATTTACGGACAACAGTAAGCTTGATTAACGCATTATAAAAAGTTAGAAAAAGAATAGAAAAATGACGACATTTTTGATCAAAACTGACATCATCTGAAACAAGTCTTTTTCATGAGCATTTATCAATAATTAAATTAAAAAAAAAAAACAAAAAATATGCATAAAGAAGGTTAATATATTATAAAATAAAATAAAATGTGTTTAACTGAAAATCATAGTCACTAGGAAATTAATGGCAAGCAGAAAAAAACGCCAATTTCATTGGTAAAGACCCATTATGTATGTTACTTCGCATCTACTAAACTAACCAACGTAACTTGATGTGTATCAGTCTCGACTCGACCGCAGCCTGTCACATCACACCAAATTCAATACGGCGCCCTCTAGAATACAAAAAGTCGTTAACTTGAAAAAAAAAGTTTTATAAAATATTTTTATGACATATAGAATATATTTCAGTGAAAACTTCTTAAATCGCGTTGGGCGAGTCGAGTTCAATGGTTTTTTTCCCATCACAAATTATTTGTGATGGGAAAAAAAAACCATTAAACTCGCGACACTGTTACCGTTTCCGAAATCAACACCTCTCATAAGTAAACCGAATGTTTTCAAGTTTTCACTTCTGTCGGCACTTCCGAAATGCCACTTTTTTTTTTAATAGACCGCTTTGGTAAAACTACAAAATACTTAAAAAAAAAGAGGTTATCAATTCGGTTATTTTTTTTTTAATGTTATTTTAGAACTCCCGACATTCATGAACCGATATTCTTCACCGATAATCCTTATATACCGATAATCTTTTTGAAGCGAAACTTCTTTAGCGTTGTTATGCACTTTTTGGATGGGTAAAAAATGTTAAACTCGCGTCAGGACACGTGACCTGATGGAGAATTCGTAAGACAGAGACGTGACCTGAGTCCGCCGGGGCGCGGCGCGGCGTAGCAGGAGAAGTATTATCCCTCTCTCTTTCTACCTCGCAGAGTTTTCACTTCTGCCGGCACTCCCGAAGTGCAAACCGTTGTTATTTTTGTTTCAAATCGTATGCTTTTAAGTTGGTCCCATTTAAATTTTATCACAATCGGTCCAGTAGTTTGATTGAAGCCGTTTTTTTATATGAAAGATTATTAAACTTTATTTACCCCATTGGTTTTGTGGACATGTGATAACATTCTATAAGTTGGTTGGGTTTCTCAATGGTGTTTTGATGCTATCATATCATCATCACTTTAACGGGCTCATCACCATCATCATATGCCTTAGATATAAAAAAAATAATGACGATGTTGCATAGGATTCGATGGTGTGATATTACGACTTTGTTCGTATGACCAAGATCGTAATTTCACATCATACTTAAAATACTATACTCCTCTTATTTATATATAGATATAAATTACAGTAGAGTTTTCTAATAATGGTACTTTAAATACTACTCTAAATTATATATACATTAATAATAATAATATACCTACATATAATTTAGAGTAGGTAGTATTTCGGAGGTAACACACAGGATTCTGCTGAACCAAACGAGTTGTTTTGATGGTTTGAGAGATAACGGTGATTACCCTAACATCCTGTATAGGATAGGTAAATCATGTTAATAAAAAACCGGCCAAGAGCGAGTCGGATTTGCGCACCAAGGGTTCCGTACCATTATCATTAAGTTTAAAATTATTAAAAATATTCTTATTATATGATGTAACAAAAAATTTATGCTTTTCGCAATTTTTTCTTTATCTGTGTTATAAGACATTGCTATGTACCACATTTCAAGATTCTGAGTTTACGGGAAGTATCCTGTAGGTTTTGATTCCCTTGCGAATGTCAAAAATTGGCGGCATAAACGGCTGTATCTTTTGATTGCGTTAGCTTAGAAGTTTGATTTTTTCACAGCTGTAAGGGACAGTAGACCTGAATATTTGATATTTATTTCAGCTTGATACCTCGACGCGTTCCTGAGAAAAAGGGTCCCGTACGGAACCCATCGTGCGCGAGTGCGACGCGCTCTTGGCCAGTTTTTTATTTATTGACACATAGGTTGTATGAAAATGTGATAACATTCTCGGAAGGACATGCCTCTATTGACGACGCGCTTTCGATATTATCACGGTTTGCATACAACAAAGGCGGCTTATCAACAACATCACATGCCTTATAGTTGACAATGGTGACATAACAATGTTGCTTTGTATTCTATGGTATGGAATAACAGCCTTCCCTATTGTTTGCTTGTCTTATTATTGCACTTTCAAAATACCTATATTTCGTCGATTCCGTAGAAAAATCATTTGATCGACCATGTACCATACTTATTTTGAAGTAGTAATCCGTTCATGTTATAATTATAACGATCACTGGCCACTAATGGAGTACGGTTTATTTCGGATATAACGACGAAGAAAGGACCACTGTTATGTCGTCTTTATATCCGGAAGTCGTTACATGCAAAGATAAAGAGATGCAGATACGTATGAGTAACTTTAGTTTATATTCATTTAGCACACCAAAAATTATCCATAAGTTATATACTGTTATAAACGACATAGTTATTACTCAGATTATTACTTCATAATGTTTTCTAACGTTTTCGCGTTTGTTACACATTTAAATTAAATTAATTAATACGTTTATGCAGTCTTTCCCAATTCCAATGCCGGGAACTAAAAAAAAATTACTATTCCATACAAAAATGTTCCGTCACCCGATTAATATGTATGGGAATGGCAAAAAAAATACTGTTACCATAGGAAAAGTTGTTCATATCGACCGGGGTGATTCACCACTTTTAGGGTCAAAAATGAGTAAAAATTCACCATGTATAAATGCTCTGCAGTTATGCAATATGATTTGGCAATATTTTATGGCAGACCGCCTACTTGACGCCAGAGCTCGGCCCAAGGGCTCGGATAGTTTGTAGTAAAACTGACATACATGCGGACCAAGTCGAAACAGCAAGTACCAATAACCATAAAATACCGTATGCGACCTAGCGACCACTCTTTCTTGGGCTTTCGCTTCGCCCGAATGTGATGCTGCTATCGCATATCGCTCCTTGGAATGCTAAAAACCACAAGGGCACACGATGTTTGACTTTTTTCAATCTACTATTGAATACAGATTTTTAATTTTGGTCTCAGGTACCGACCAATTCCTATCTATGTTGCGAATCGTACCGAGGTTGCTTAACTTGGTTTTGATAGCAGTTATTTTGCAGGATCGACGATATCCAGGACAATTCTATCCTTCGTCGTGGAATCCCTGTGGCTCATTCCATCTACGGCGTCGCCAGTACCATCAATGCGGCTAATTACGTTATGATTATAGCACTGGAGAAGAGCTTGGAGTTGGGACATCCAAAGGTAAGAATGTAGTCTTTTTTATTATGTGAATGTTAATTATGATTAACTAGTCTGACCTAGTCTTAAGGACGAAGATAAAGACTTACGGCTTGTTAATATCAGTGCTTTGCTCATAAACTGTGAGGAAAGCGTAGCGCTGAGCCTACAACCTTTTTGAAATGCTGCAACGCTCACAAGCTATAATGATTATAATCTTTATTGTTGAATTTGTCCTATTTGTTGTTTTGTGTGTGTTTTAGCATGTTCAAATAAAATACTATTCTATTCTATTCTATTCTGTTAAATGGTAGTTTAACGACGTTCCTTCCAACCTTCTTGCCCATAGATATCTTTAATTTTATCAAAACTTCAATTGCTTAGTACAGAAATACAATTTTAAAACGTATATACTCGTAAGTTTCTTACTAACTGAATAGTCAAATAACTCAAGTAGTCAATAGTAAATTAATTTGCACCATCTATTGTGATACGACACAAGCTTTTGATTAAGTTAACTACGATGAGGCACATGGCATTAGACGTAATGTACTAAACTTAATTGGATCATATTTATCGGAACGTCGCCAAGTAACAAAACAATTAAATATAGAGTTTGGGCAAAAACGGAAGAGAAATACATATCTGATGAGCGCTGTGTAAAATATGGTGTTTCGCAAGGCAGTGTCCTTGGACCTTTACTTTTTGTAATATATGCTACTTAGACGTATTTTTGCTTATTTGCTTAGCACTAGTTTGCATCACTGTAACGTTAGGACTGATGAGCTGTTGTCTTTAGTTAATAACTAACAGCAACAACTGCTAAATTGATAGCCAATTGAAATAAAAATGATAACAGCTTATTGAATCTGACGTCTCAGTGGTGCCACCGTGTGTTTCATAAAACCCCAATTGTGCAGGCAACAGCAGTTTATACAGAACAGCTTCTGGAACTACACCGAGGACAAGGCATGGAGATCTACTGGCGGGACAACTTCCAATGCCCCTCCGAGGAAGAGTACAAGCAGATGACTATGAAGAGTAAGACTACGAATCTTCTTTTCGAGAGTGTCAGAGGTGTCAGAGTTTTCAGGCTGCCAGCATCTAGCATAGCTGGTCGACCGGCACCGAGGACAAGGCATGAAGATCATGACAGAACAACTTCCAGTGCACCTCCGAGGAGGAGTACAAGCAGATGACTATGAGGAGTAAAACCTCGATTCTTCTTTTCGAGATATCAGCGTTTTCAGGCTGCCTAAAGGCTTCTGCGATAGCTCAAGGACCTTTACTGAAAGAAACATCTTTCCTCCTCCTCACCTGGGCGTTTAAACGTTTGTATCCTCAACTGTGCACTCAGAGTTGAGCTCCCAGCTTTGATCCCATAGGAAAGGTTGTTCACATCGAAGGGATTAATCACCCCTTCAAGGATCGGCATAGCTAGCACAGTAAAGCTATATTCTATCTATAGCTATACAAGCTGTTATTTAGTTTATCTGTCCCGATGTTCGTCTGTAATCAAATCTTGCGAGATAAGTTTGATGCAGTTCCCGGTTACCGATTGAGCAGAAATTTTGCATGCATGTGTAAATCGGATGACAATACAATGCAACGATTCCATATGGAATCGTTACGCTGGTCTGATGATGGAGTCGGAAGGTGGCCATAGGAACTCTTAAACTAAACAAGGTACACCAATCGTGTTTGGGCTCATTTGATTTGTCTTGAAAAGCATGTTACAGTGCGGATTCGTATATAATAAAAGCTTGTCACAAAAATTTAATTTTTGCAAAAAAAAAACTTGTTTCTTCTAGAGACGGGCGGGCTTTTCATGCTGGCCATCCGTCTGATGCAGCTGTTCAGCGACAACACGTCGGACTTCAGCAAACTGTCGTCCATCCTCGGCCTCTATTTCCAGATCAGGGATGACTACTGCAACTTGTGCTTACAAGAGGTTTGTATTATCTTTTAAAACCCTCATGCATCAGGCGACCGGGGTGCTATTTTAGAATGCGTGACTTCATAAAACGGGCGATTATTTCATACAAAAATCATACGTTTTTGAGCATTCGCCAGTTTAACAATATCACTCCAGGTCTTCAAGTCAGCAAAGGTATCATTCATATAATCGTCACCGCATATTCATAAATGTATTCTTTTTTTTGTTTTTTTCCCTTGAATCTAAGGGAAGTAAAGATGTGCTAGTGATTTCTTTCCAGTAAATACTTGAGACATTGAAAAGTTCTGGTTCCTATAGTCCTGCACAAAAAGTCTAGCCTTTGCCACTCTTCATTTACGGCCCTATATTTATTTTCTAAAAGGGAGACATAATTATGCATGGCCTAAATAAACACGGAACTTTAAACATCGTTATATAATAACGAAAGCTGCTATAATATATTTATAATAGGCTACATATCCACCCAAATAATCACCCTAATACGTTTGTTGCAAAATAGATTCTACTCCAATGTAATATCATTTGTTGTTGTAGTATTCAGAAAACAAGAGCTACTGTGAAGATCTAACGGAAGGCAAGTTCAGCTTCCCGATCATCCACGCGATCCGGAGCCAGGAGGGGGACAACCAAGTACTTCGTATCCTTTATAAACCTGCCTAATGCATGATAGTATTTACAGATAATATAATATAAATATATACGGACAAATCACACAGATTAAGCTAGCCCCAAAGTAAGTTCGAGACTTGTGTTATGGGATACTAACTCAACGATACTATATTTTATAACAAATACATATATAGATAAACATCCAAGACCCAGGCCAATCTGAAAAAGATCATTTTCTATCTTGACCTGACCGGGGTCGAACCCGGAGCCCTCGTGTCGCAGGCTGGCGTGTTAACCACTGCGCCACAGAGCTCGCCGAATCGATGGATAATGTTGTATCATCTCTTTCGGGGTAACTAAAGCTCGCCAAAAAAAATATCTTTGGCAACTTATGGATATCAGTCAAAACAGTGACAAGTTGCTAGCCTGACGTCTTTAAACAGTTGTTTCATCATCATTTCCCGGGTTCGATCCCCTGTCAGGTCATGATGGATAACGATCTTTTTTAGATTGACCTGGGTCTTGGATGTTTATAAGTATCTATTATAAAATATAGTATCGTTGAGTTAGTTTCCTACTACAAGCTCACAACTTACTGTGGGGCTGGCTTAATTTGTTTTATATGTCCTTATATATTTATTTACATTTCAGCCGTTAGCAGTCCACTGCTGGACAGAGGCCTCTCCCGAGGATTCTTCGATCCATAAGAAGATATTGCCATACTCACCACGCTTGGCAGGCGGGTTGGCGAGCGCAGTTTCTTTGGCTTCTTGTCCTTCCGACGCTGCTGCCTATCGGAAGCCTTTTTAGATCTTTTTAAGAAGGAAAGGAATTTGTTAGATTTGGGAAGGAAATGAAGGTATTGGGATACTACTCACTCAGATGAATGGGGGAAAAACAAGTAGCAGCTCGGGAGGCCGGGCGCGTCCCCAATGCCGTACCTGCAACCACCGGACAAGCAGTTGAGGACACCGCTGCCCGATTACAACAATATAAATACTTGTTTAACCTCCAGAGACCCTTTTGAAATGTGGTGCTGGAGAAGAATGGAGAAAATTAGCTGGATAGATAGGATAACTAACGAAGAAGTTTTAAATAGAGTTGGAGAAAAAAAGTCTATTTTAACTGCGATAGAAAATCGAAGAGGTAATATGATAGGACACTTGTTGCGACACGATCAGTTGAAAACCATTATAGAAGGCAAAATAGAAGGAAGGAGAGGGAGAGGAAAGCCCAGGCACAGCTATTTTAAACAGATAAAAGAAAAAGTGGAAAGGGTTTCGTACCAGGATGTGAAGACTGGCAGAGAATAGACCAAGATGGAGGGAGCTCCACCGTCAAGAGCGTTGCTCTTAAATTTTAATGATGATGATCTAGAGACCCGTGTTAGGGTAGCTACATACATAGGGCCGGCCTTAATCGGCACAGCCGGGCGGTAAAATCAAATGTATGTAGATGAATTTTCGAGAAAAGGCCGTTCGGCTTTCACTAGGCGGGCAGCGTTAGCGGGCCGGCAGTCATCAGCAAAGCCGGGCGGTAAAACCGAATATACATGGTGTAAATGATCCCTCGACGTTACCTCAAAGGGGTGACTCAGACCATCAATATGAACAACTTTTCCTATGGGACCAATGCTGGGAACTCAAAAAAATTCTGCCGCCCGGTCAGTTTGTATGAAAATGACGATTTTTTTTAAGTTACCTGCATTCTTCCCATAGGAAAAGTTGTTCATATTGATTGTCTGAGTCACCCCTTTAAGGGAACGTCGAGTGTCAATTCACACGCTGTATGTAGTTAGTGTTAGGGTATCACAACCCGGTTCGGCTTGAATTTTAGTTTAGCTAAGAATGGGGCCGAATGTATGTACCTAGTAGCTGCTAAGGGTCGGCTTTTTCGTTCGACAAGTAATGCCGGATCAAATGATTTGTCGACTCGAATGAACTCGTCGGCACAAGCTGAACAAGTGCAGTAATTACTTCTGCTTGGCTTTGTTGTTCGACAAATACTACCGAACAGACTATGCCGGCTTATGTGTGTACCTACCCTTACAGAATATTTCCTAGGAGACCCATAGATATTCTGGTATAGCAAAATGTAAAAAAATATTTTGACCCTCTATTTACTGTTACTTAACCAACGAACCAGACATCTTGAGACAGAGGACGCGTGATCTAGAAGTGAAGAAGTATTGCATATCAATTCTGGAGCGGCTGGGCAGCTTCGAGTACACGAGGAACGTTCTCATCCAGCTAGATGCTGAAGCTAGGGCAGAGGTACGAAGACTACGAGGAATTATAGCTTAGTCAGCTTATCCTATCAACCGCTAAGCGGCCCGATTGGGCCGCATAACAATAGATAATCAATTGTGTCTGCGTGTCTCACGATTCATGAGTTAATAACCTCTTTTACTACGTTTCTCACCAATTTCTCTCTTTTTATAAGACGGAATCACCCGTACCATTCTAGGAGATACTTATCTGACCGTTTCCCGCTTGTCACTTAAGCGTTTCCCGCGTATTACTTAAGTCTTGAGCAGCAAAGTAAACTTATTGTTCGGGCGAATTGCACTTTATTACAAAAATTTTAAGGTTCAAAATATCTATTACATGGTCAGATATGGCCAACATCTCAAGTGTTTAATTCATGCTGTAATATGATTTGGCAAAGTTTGCGAGGCCTGCCGGCTGTTTGATCTCAAGAACCGCAGTCAAATATCTGTAAACATTAACAAGTATTTGCTTGCGACGCGAAAAATCAGTGTCCCTGTGTATCTCAAGTCAAGTCAAATCCTTATGCGTGTTTGTTCCAATTGAGACACACTACGCGGCGTTTCTTAGACGTACGTTACTATTTGAATTAATTCTGTGGTCGCGACCCTGATTGTCAACTTACACATTGACGTGTGCACGGATGTACATTTTCGTTTGTAGTAGTATTAGGGCACAAATATTACTCTGCTTGTATGAATCGCCATACCTGTCGTAAAAGCTTTGGAAACAATGAAAGAATATACTATAATTAGATTAAAAAATAAAATATGGTGAAAAAATTCTACGCGGGCGGAGTTTGAGCCCGCGACCTTAGGTCTAGGTACGACCTATGCACTGCTATTTGAACTACCGCGCGTTCAGACCTCGGCGTTGAAAATCTCCACCATATCCCATTCTCCTTATACTTATGGCTAGCTCCGTGGCGCAGCGGTCAACACGCCAGCCTGCGAAACGAGAGTGCCCGGTTTCGATCCCCGGCCAGGTCAAGATAGAAAATGATCTTTTTCAGATTAGCCTAGGTCTTGGATGTGTATCTATATATGTATTTGTTATAAAATATAGTATCGTTAAATTAGTATCCCATAACACGTCTCGAACTTATTTCGAAGCTAGCTCAATCTGTGTGATTTGTCCGTATATATTTATTTATTTACTTATTAAAACTTGCGTACATTCGCCGCAGTGGAATTTTTTCACCTTATTTTATTTCTTAATTTAAAAAGGTATTTCAAAAACCATTTTAAATGCAAAAAAAACACTAAAATTTTTTTTTTATAGATCGCATCACTTGGCGGCAATCCTCATTTGGACGCGTTACTCGATGACTTGCTGAGTTGGCGACGTACCGGCAAGAAGAACGAAGTTGTCAACAACGTATAAACACCAAAGAACATATCTCTCGGTAAGTGCGAAGATCGTTTCGTTCGGAGACATACAAAAATATGTCCTATAAAAAAAAGTTAATATTAGTTTGACTATTATAAAATTCACTAGTTGCATCTTCTCTTTGGGGCCTTGTTCCAAATAGCTACTATCTAAAGGACCATCTATAGAAGGTGCAATATATAATATGTAAAGAAAACCCTGTCCGATCCTTGAAGGAAGATTCAGTCCGTCGATATGAACAACTTTTCCAAAGGATCAAGGATGAAAAGGCAAAAAAATTTACATTTTCTAAAAAAATGTTGGGCCGCCCGGTCAGTTTGTAATTGAGTATCCAGCATTAGTCCCATAAAAAAAGTAGTTTGTATCGACGGGCTGAAGCACCCCTTCAAGGATCGGACAAGATTTTCTTTACATATTGTACAACGTGACACAAAATTTCTACATTTCAACGTCACGCTTTTTCCTATCTCCTTGACAAGGACTGTCACGTTCGCCACGACCTATCTCTATTGCTGTGACGCAAAATATAGAAGGCTCCTAAAGGGTAAAAGGATTCACACGATTCAAGGCTTTCTGAACAACGTCGACATAATTTTTATGCAAAATTGAGTGAACATAACATCCACATATCATGTACCTACTACTACAACCGACTACAACAAGTACTAAATTAGCCTTCTAAACTTTATTTTCGCTTTGTAGGTCTTAAGGATCGAGCCCAGAGAGCAGGATTCATATCAAAAGAATCTCTTTAGTCGAGAACGTAGAACAACAATCCACATGTACTTAGTAATATAATTTCTCAATTTAATTTCAATAGGGTAGGTGATTGTAATTTTTGCTGTCAAATTGTTGAGCACGTGATGAAGCTTTTTTGAAATACTTACATTCAGATGACAGCACTGAATCGTAGGGTCCGATTAACCGCTGTTATTGGATAATATTTGAAAGCCAGCATAAACTGACAAATGTGTAACAATCGCGAAAATGTTATGACACATTGTTGCCAATAACAGCGTACCGGTTTCGACGCCGCCACTTATTTCAGAAATTCCTTCATTTTCAACTGTATCTATCTATTTATTGGGCCATTTTCGCACAGTATTAGTATAGAACTTACCTTAAAAATAAGTTTTGAGATAGTTCAAAAGCTAATGTGAATGTGTAACGCCCAGATTTAGTTATTTGGCTGCAAATACATCTTACTAGCATTTACTATTAAGTTATGTTATCTTTTATTTTTGTTAGATGAAAACATAATTAATTCTTTTCATATGTCATGTCATGGATAATTTGAACCGGGGTATGACACCCTCATCATAGGATGAGGATCTCTCTAAGTCAAATACCCTATTGAAAATTTTATTACAAGATCAAGAAAATAATGAAAAAGGCAAGAAACAAATCGATGTTATTTAAAGTTTTTACATACTTACAGTTTTATTAAAATCATCTGTTTTATTTGAACAAATACACATTATTGTGCGAGGAAATTATTCATTGTCATAATATCTTGGTTGCAATAACAATAACTAGTCATGTATTCAAATGGCGTATCGTGGTTTACATTTTAGGGATCGCTTTTCATACGAAAACATTCAAGTTAAGAATATAACCTTTTGTTTTCTAGAATTTTAGATATACTTATTCTAGATCTTATTGGGCGGTATGGATATGTTATGTCAGTTTTCTTTGCATGTGTGACTTATGTTCGCTTAGATACAATTAAAATAAGGGTTTGCAAGAATGAATAATCATTTCGTAAGGCAGGTTTTACTGGAAGATTCCTACTCGTATATATTTAAATTCTTCAGTCATTGCTTAGCTCTCGGGGTTAAGGAGTGGAGTTCGCTCAGTCCTCCGGGGAAACGATTTAGTGAGCAGTGGTTGGCACTCTCTAGCAATATGACACAGAGTTTGGTCTGTTGCCTCGCAGTCGCGCTCTAGAGAGCCCTAAAGTCCCCATTTATAGTATTAACCTTTTACTTTTTATTAAATAAATGTGCTAAAAAAACAGACAGGACCTATCCATGGAAATGAAGACAACACATAAACTTGTGTATTCGCATCACGCGTGACGCTAATTCTACGAAAAATCTACAAAAAAGAACATTCCACGAAAAATCGCTTAACGCGCCTAAGCACTTAAAAAAATCCATGCGAGCAGGATTTTCTCTTCACAGGTTAATTCATAAAGGGTTTGAGTTTTTATTTGCTTAATCATTTATTTTGATTAATAAAGGCGGATTTCCATTGGACTTAAACAGGTGATTTTTAGTTACCTGGCAACATTTCAATGTTGCAATCGGATTCCTAATAGAATATAGAAAAAAATATATAGGTTATTTATAAAAAAAAACAGAATCCATAGAAATTTGATGAGATTCAATTTTTTTTCATCCTTTTTACCTTTTTTCCCGCAGGTCTATATGCTTTTTGGAATTCCGATTCCAATACTATACACCAGGTAATTCAAAATTACCCTGTATAAAGTGGTCACTTGATATTTAACTTTTCTTGTTTGTAAGTCAACTCTTTCTATTCTAATTACTTACTTAAGTATGTATTTTTTTCAAATCAGTTTATTTGGCAAAGAATTTAAAAAGATCGTCATTTTTTTTGTGTATATATAATGTATACCTACGATGGACAACTTTAGACCTACGTATCTAAGGTCTAAAGTTGAAGGATAGAAGGTTTATTACAATGGGTTAACACATTTTAATAATAATCAAGTTAACTAGCAGTACACCTACTGCCATCTCACGATGACTTTTAGAACTAAGCTTGCCAGACCGCGTGCCACCGGATGAAGTTCTATTCCTGTAGAATTATAATATCTATGGTAAAATTTTCTGCAACATTTCAATATGAATTGCTCCCAAACAAATCTTTGTGAAACATTGTATTTTCAATACTGTGTTTTACATAAAATTGTCGTGCGGTATCAATGGGATCTCATTATAGCGGTAAATATTCCGCATGCCTCCCAACCCGTGCATTGGAACTGCGGCTATTATGTCAGCCATTATATTCATATCTATTACAATACGTTACATCACCCGAATAACAAGCGGAAATGTGTTAAACGGGCGCCATTTAAATTCTATTGTTGTGTCCTTTGACAAACTGTATACCAACAATGTGTGATCCCTTTTATTAACTACTCGCTGTTGCCCGCGACTTCGTCCGCGGCAATTTCTTTTATTATGATTCATTCGTTTTTGTGCATCGTATAGATGCATAATTTTCCCCCGTTTTCAATTTTTTATTGATGCTTCGCTCCTATTGGTCGTAGCGTGATGTTTTATAGCCTAAAGCCTTCCTCAATAAATGGACTATCCAACACAAAAAGAATTTTTCAATTCGAACCAGTAGTTCCTGAGATTAGCGCGTTCAAACAAACAAACTCTTCAGCTTTATAATAGTAGTATAGATTAGTATAGATTTTATGGCGCAGGAATGGCGTTTCAAGTTCAGTTTGATGTTTCGGCGGCCAGATTAATGAACAAGTCACGTCTTTGTCCTTTCCGGAGTAGACGGTCAGGTTAGGTTGTAAGAACAAAGCTCACATTTAGTTGATTGGGTTAAAGCAGTGACACTTCACCCTCTACGAGCATCGCATTAGCCCGCTCAACGCAGCCTACCTATGGTGTGCTTAAAAGCGATGTAAGCTCGCTTACTAGAGCGTCGTTTTCTGATGTATAAGATAGAGTTTGGGACTATGATATACGGATGGATTAGTGAACACACATTTTTTTTACATCCTGTTAGGAAGCTTATAGGAGTGATTGTATTAAAATTCTTTATTAGCACGTTCGGCAGTATTGTTCTAAGCAGTTCGGATAGATTTTTTGCAATAAATGCTTTTCATTGCTGTTTAATAACCAAATGCAACTAAGAGGATGACTGACAGCGGCAATGTATGAAAGTCAGGGACAATTAGAAACCGTTCCATGTTTCTGCACTTTGCTACACTAATATTATAAAAAGGAAAGATTTGATTGATTGTTTGTTTGCATTGATTAGGCTTCGAAACTACGGTGCCTATTTAAAAATTATTTTACCATTAGAATCCTACATTATCCCTGATGAACTTAGGCTACAAAATAAAATACCTATCTACCCGTACGAAGCCGGGGCGGGCCGCTATTCTATTCTATAAGGTATTTTGAAAGTAAAATGTCATTGGCTTAAAGAGTACCTAAATATAGCAGCAACAACAACGAGCCCTATTAAAAAATGGTTTGTCGTATGATAATTAAAATTATATACACTTATCAAACAGATGCGCCAGTAGGTTGCTTCATTCATACTATATCATCGAATTGTCGGTTTTACTTCCTTTGTCACAAAATATATGAGATATAACTAATAATATTTATAATTGTATTGTCACAAAGTATTTTAGCATTAGTACATTACTGCAGCGGCCGGCAAAGAGGCATTGATGGAGGAAAGTGAGAATGTAGGCCGAGGTGAAGCCGAGGGACTACATCACTTGAGTCCTTCTTCAAAAAATAAATATAATAGTTCTTCTTCAAATATATGTGTAAATTCAAACAAAGTAGTATAAAATTTACTTACAAAGCACATTCATCAAGCGACAAAATATTCGTTTGCTTTTTTTTTCTTTTTATTTGTAAGCCAGTATGTTTTTTTTTAAACCTTCGAAAAGTTTACCTCCGTCGGTAGCATTATTTAGGAGCAAACCGGTCGTTCCATTTTTAAATTACACGATAGATTTAAAGTATTTTGCTGGCCACTAAAACACAACGATATAATGTTCGAATTTCTAAACATACTTGATGAAAATGTATTTAAAATCTGAACTTTGCTACAATCTCTATGTCAATTGTTTGTAAAACTTTTCCCACTTGAGCTATTTTCTTCATTGAGTAATTAAAATATCGATCTCACAAATAGATTGTAAACAAGTAGCGTATTTTGTATTTAATATTGCTTCATATTAATTTGGATTTCAGCATGTGCTTCGCTTGCTCAAAATAAGTGTTCAGTAATATACCTATATTTTTTTAATTATTATGACCGATAGTGTAAGGTGGTATGCTCATTAAAATGTAGCTGTCAGTGTACTTATTACCATAGCCTTAAGAGTTATCATGGCTCTTGAAACTGTGCCATTATTGAGTGTAGCAAATCGTATGATTGTAGGCGTAATGTAATAGCAGGTTTGGTAGACAGCACTATTTGAAAACTGCACATTGCTATATATTGTAACTATGGTAATTGATAAGTTCGAAATGGGTAACTATTAACGCTGTTAATATATTTAAGTAAATTAAACATAAACGTATCGTTTGAAACGAAATTTTGAGCACGGCTTTATAGGCGTTTTCAATATGAACTTTGTTTTTAAATCAAAATTATTCAAAATTTTAATTGTATTACAAAAAGTAGGTAAGGTTTGGCTTTTAATAATGGAAAATGATATCAGAAAAATATCCATTGCAGCCACTTTTGTCAAAATGGCCTGTATATTTTATTAAATCACTGACTTAAAAAAAAATTGTGGAGGGAATGTGTGAGCAATGATATACATACAAGAACGGGGAGCTAGTGCCGATATGGTGGAAAATAGAAATAATTTGGAGAGAGTTGACATACAGAGCCGACCCCAAATAGGAGAAAGACGAGGAAGATGAAGAAGGCTGCAAAAAAGGCCCAATCACGCCTCCAGACAGTGCAGGCAGAATCTTTCTTGAATTTTCAGAAACCCGAATTCAATAATATTTCATCAGCCTGAATTGTGACGTGGTCAACAAAATAGACCAAAAAGTGATTAAAATTTTGATGAAACAATGATATCAGTAACCGTGGTCATGGTGGACATTTATCCGATATAACTTTTCATTCATAATTGCCAAACCTTACTCTTTGTAATACAATTCAAATTTTAATCAATGTCACCTAAATTCTTTGTTTAATTTTGATTTAAAAAACAAAAGTTTTTGTTTAATTTTGTTGTTGTGAGTACGGAGTCGTGATTCGTCAGCGTTGCACATCCCAAACTCGCCTTTAAATGGCTCCTGACGAGTCCGAAACTAAAGTCGGCAATCCCGACGAAATAGCATGTGAGTGACCCGTTTTCAAAATATATTGTATTTATCTCACGTAAGATTCAATGATATAAAGAACTCGTTAAAAATCCCTTTATAATGTCCTCAATATAATATCAACAGTGAACGGAACGTGTGAAGTATCATCATCTGAGCGTATTTCCCAATTGTATCCTCAGCTGTATAGTGCGTTGGAGCCCGGGGTCCGTTATTATGTCAGCATTCATGCTGTAATATGATTTGGCAAAGTTTTTACGACCGGCTGCCTGTCTGACACTAAACATCCTCCAAACCACGGACGATACTTGTAAAAATCAATCAGTATATTTACCTAACGTTCGAGTTATACATATAGCCCAATCACACTTTAAATTCAGTAACTTACGAGGGGGACGCCGCAGTATGTAAGACACGAATGGAGATATCTCGTATCGTGTGTAACGTAACGTACTGCTGGGCTATCGAGCTCTTGAAGGATGAATATGCTTCACAGGTTCTGACCGTGGGACGTTACTATTTACCTGAATACAATTACCTATTTTGAAAACTGTAACTTTTTAAACATTCAAATTTGTCTCCATTAGTATAAGAATTATTATATTTCGGGAGGTACAGTCACAAACATTGATATATACACAATTGTATTTAATTTTAGCCCTTAACACATTGACATAAGAAGCGATGTGTATACTCTCATTGCTTGTGACTGTACTACTAAAATCACTATTGATATGTAATACTAATCGATTCCTATTGAAAGTCAGAATCGCGTGGTAATTTACGAAAATTATTTTGTTTAATTACACAGTGTGTTTGCTTGCGTTCAAGGACACTCAGCCACACACAACAGACATAACCAATAATTAACGTCTTCGGCGAGAGTGTCCTGGTGTCAAAAACAAGCAAATTTAAATTATTTGAATTTAAATTTGATTGTTTTTAAATGGTTTATAAATTTTAATGTATTTAAAGGGTTTTATAAATATAAATTTAATAGGTTATGTCACTCAAACAGACACAATAGACTAATTAACGTCTTCAATTGTCTCTGGTTGAGTGTCCGTGAACGAGTTTACCGAAAAATGTGACCAATTACATGTGAATTATTAACTAGGCCTGATTGTACTTAGCTGTTTGAAATTGAACTAGCCAATCCTGACAATAAATAAAAGAATATTAGCATTTAGATTTCTACCAGTATATAAGTCTTAACTATAATGAATTAATCAAAAAGTTTTGCGGGTTACTTAGCTCATAGTCATAGAATTGTAGGTATAATTGTTTAAAAATTATTAGTTCCATCTTTAAAAGGCTCACCACGGCTTAGTGGAACTAACTGCCGCTGCCTGCTGGCATGTTTGCCAGGAACTTTGTGCAAGCTATAACCGGCCTTAAGTGGGGCTAATATTATTGTATGAGTTTGGCAGTCTATACGTTATATTGTCTTTGGTAAAGTCGACAAGGCGCGGTCCATAAGTGCTAGTTTCGAACGGGCATCTGTTGATGACATTTCCATGTTAAATCGCTCTTTTAGTTAAGTTGTTAACACAATATAAAGTTCGCTATTTCAATGCTTTACTACGCTTTAATGCATACTTAATGATGGTTCGGATATTGGCTACGAGCACAGATCGGCGCAGTACATGTGTGTGCACTACATGCACGTAACTCGCACACTGACGATATGATGAAGTCGGGGAGAAGGAAAGAGCGCGGGGGGGTGTGCGCCCTGATACCTAAAATTGTTACTCATCTACTCGCGCGATCTTCCAAACCGCGGGCGAGAGCACTAGGCTAATTGGAATTGATTCAATGTCGAGTCGAAGTTATGCCTGCCATTATCCGGACCTGTCCGGAAAATGAACAATCTTAGTATGACTTTTTGGAACTGGTAATTTTGTAAAGGTTTTTAGGGACAAGTTAGCAATAAGACGGGACATCTTTAGCGAAGCTATACTGTCTATTAATATAGTTTTAAGAATTTACTGGTGTTTTGCTAGTTTTACTTAGCATTTTTTTTCTTAAAGCCAAAGGCATGCAGTGTGCAATATACTGATTTATTGCCAGTTTTATCGTGTTTGAACCATGCATACATTACTTACCTATACTCTACATATACTTATAATAAACGACAAGTCAATGACTAGTCGTTTATTCAAACACTAGATAGAGTACCTACAAGTAAAATTTACAACTATGAATTTGCATTTTGGGCCCAATCGTGCATAAAGTGTTGATTTTGAATGCAATCAATAGAAAACATGCATGATGTTAAATATTTCTGATTACGTCTACACAAAAAGGTCTTGAGCACACTTTTGACCTGATATTGGTACATAAGTTTGGTTATACTTGGTTGAAAAATGCCATTTTAAAAGTATGAGTAAATTAAAATATATGTATGTATATATTTTTTTTATGTATATCCGACGGCAAACGAGCGGACGAGCCACCTGATGGAAAGTAGTCACCGTCGCCCATGGACATCTGCAACACCAGAGGAGCTGCTGATGCGTTGCCGACTCTTAAGATACCTGTAAACACGCCTTTTGAAGGACCTCAAGTCATAGCACACAGGGAAAACCTCGGGATGGAGTCCATTCCACAATCATTACCTACTATGAGATGTCCCTTAAAATAAATAGCATCTTTTATTATGAGGTAATTCCCATAAGTTGAATGCCATCCCATATGTTGAACAAACTTCTCATAACACCAATACACAAGCGACATGTGTGACGTCATATTTGTCTGGTCTTATCAAGGCGGTCGGCGGCGGCGTTAATGGACTTGCCCGAAAATTGTGGCTGCAATGTTTATATCTTAGAGTTTTTGGACTATTAAGGTATTTTTGCACTGATTTGTCTATTTTTGTGAGATATGTCTATGTCACAAAGGAAAACATATGCATGCTCTCTATTGGTTGAATTTCAAGGGAAAATTTGCTATAACGGGGTGCCTCACCGAGATGGATCAAGGGGAAGATATTTAAACTACATTAGGTTTTGTACTATCTCCCACAGATAATAAATTAGAAGTTTAAAACTTTCAAAAAGCAATCTCCCGTTTCGAGTTATTTTCAGGAGCTTTTTATTTGATATCCATATTGTCGGAGTGCATGAAAAGTAGGTAATCCACCATGCTGGGTGTTCCGCCATATTGGATTAAGAATGACGTCACACAGCTAACCACGTCATCCAAATTAAACGAGTATATAAAATTTCAGCTCAATCGGTTAAAGATAGCTTCAAAATTGAGTTAAGTACAAAATAAAAGCTTGAAAAAATATCCCCCTGCTGACTCATCTCGGTGACCAGTACCCAAACTTTCCTTTTCAATAATCATTTCTTTCAATTGTGCAACTGTTGAATCTTAAATTTTATTTACCTAATTTATTAGGTGACTTAAGCGTTGGTAGATTTTAAAAAAGCTTTTGTAATACATACTAAACTGACTAGTAAGAAATTGTGTCTTGTACATTTAATTTATTTATTTTTGGGTGAATGCGACCATATACTTACTTTTAAAATTTACTTTTTATATTTGATTTGTTTTGATAATGATTTAGGTATTCTATTACGTTTAAGTGTTAATTATGTTGCTTGCAAAATATAATTTTTTATGTTACTTATTTTGGTTTTTATTTTGTCCCTAGCTTAAATAAACTCGTCTTCCATTGCGACAATAACCTCGATGTGATCGGGGGACATTTTTAACTCGTATTAATAGGCACTGATGTGGCCTAAGGAGCCAAAATATGGAAATATTCTATAAGTATGCCTTATCCAAGCAGGAGTCATATGAACGCTGAAAGTATGATTTGTATTTTCTCCATTTATGTAAACTAACTAAAGTTACTCATCATCTTTTCGAGTAGGTGTCACGGTCAATCGACCATGCACACCCTGGTGTCAGAGTTCTTTGGAACCGCCTCTCGGCCTTTGACGTGGTTTCTTTAACGACTACCAGATGGCGGCCGGGACCACCGGCTTAACGTGCCTTCCGAAGCACGCAATCATCTGTATTATCACATAATCAGGTGATTCAAGCCTGCAATGTCCTAACCAAACTGGAAACAACTAAACAAAGTATGCTTCCGGTGGGAATCGAACCCACGACCCCCGGGTCAACAGGCAAACGCCTTAACCACTGGGCCACGGAGGCTATTACTAAAGTATTACGCATGCACGGCTACGTGGTAAGCCCGTAGGAAGATAGGCACGGATTCACACCGCTCCATTCTTTCTGTCACACAAAAATCAAAGCGGAAGGAGAGATATCCAGCAATGTGTTGCGTGATCAACATCATGCATTTCGAATCCTGCCTGCCCAAATCCTTTGGCCAGATCAGTATGCTTTAGGGTCTATCTTTTAAGCATTAGAATTGTAGTTTTAATGCACAGCTGAATTAAAATATTTATGGCACCATGCTCCGACTCTGCGGCATGGCAACATCGATAATATACCATATGGGCGTTATATATTTCTATATCCAAGAAGATGGAGATCTTACTGTATATGTAAAATACAAAGAAGTTAGGCCAACTTTTTTGACCTTGAAGGCCCGTGTGGATTCCGTCCTTTTCCTGATACACATCATCTATGTTACCCTTAATTAAAGAGACATAACACACGGGCCGCCCTCAAGGTTGTAAAACTTGGCCTCACTTTTTTTTATTGTTTGTAGGTACGGTCTGGGTTAGCTGCAAAAGTCCATACATGGGCTTAAGATGAACCTTATGTCACATATTATAAGGTTGAAATTCATCATCTGCCTTACCATATCCCGTTATCTGGGGTCGGCGCAATATGTCTTATTTCTCTATTTCCCACCATTCCTACATCCGCTCCCACCTCTTTCATATCCCTTTTGACACAATCCATCCACCTCTGTTTTGGCCTGCCTCTGCCTTTATACCCAACAACCCTCATATTTAATGCTTTTTTGGTCAGGTGTTCTTCGTCTGTCTTCATCACAGGATCAAACCATGCCAGTCTATTGCTTCTCACCTTATTTGTGATAGGCGTCTCCTTAGTAAATGTATAAGGTTGAAATTGCTATTTTTATATAGCATCCATAGCTACACACAACTTCTTACGCAACTTTGATATGGATTTTTGCAGGCGACTGTACATAGGCTCTCCATAAGATATCATCGCTATCTCATTCGCTCATTATCTGAGCTTGTACCCAGTTCCTCTAGTACTCCATCCTCAGCTGCGAAGCCTTGGGCACCAGCCGGCCTATTTGCTAACTTAGTGAACAACGTTTTCATAGTCACTTCAAAATACATTGCGGATTTCTTATGGTCGACTATTTTAATTTAATTTATGTAAAACGTAATGTATTTTGAACTTACTATTAAAACGTTGTACATTAGCAAATAGGCCGGCAGGGTCCGTATTCCGACATTCTCTTCTCCATTTCGCACAATCTTGATATTCTGTAAAAAGATGGCAATGGTACGTAGATCTGGATAAACTGCATCATTAGTGACATGTCGCAGAAGGCGGATAAATATGTAACTTCACATATCTTTAGAAGAAATTAAAACTTTGTGTGAAATTGTTTGTTTTAATATGAAAACCTCATCTTACTATAACTCGTTACATCATCCAAGGCGGCCATTTTTAAAAGGTAAAAAACTAGAGAAGGGATAATCCCTTCCACACAAAATGACGATAACTTGACACGGAGCTGCCAAGTATTTTTTCCTGTGCTGAAAGTCAATATAGTAATGTCGGAGCGACTTTAGTCTAAGGATATTTTTGAACGGGGATAATTTTTCTCTTGTAATATTTTCACTGGCGCTATGTTTCTTACTCTGCTACTTATAACTTTTTAGCACGTTTAGCAACAGAAAACTCAGTAATGACTAATTTTACAAGATGCCGACTGGTGTTCAAGATCCTTGTAGCAATATACTTATGTCGGTGAACTCAGAATCTTGAAATTTGTAGCAGTCTTATAACACAGATAAAGGAAAAATTGCGAAAAGCATACATACATTTTTTGTTACATATGCAATATAATAAAAACATTTTTAATAATTTTTCGACACTCGCAAGGGAATCAAAACCTACAGGGTACCTCCCGTGAACTCAGAATCTTGAAACTTGGTACGAAGCAACGTCTTATAGCACAGGTAAGGGAAAAATTGCGAAAATTATTACTTTTGGGTCTTAAAAAAAAATAATTTTAATAATTTCAAACTTAATATAGGTATATAATGTACGGAACCCTTCGTGCGCAAGTCCGATTCGCACTTGGCCGGTTTTTCATCGCGACGTTACATCGCCCTCGAGGCATTGCTGGTAAGTTGCGTACTTAGATAAAAAATAAAAGAAGACAATGTCGTTTATGTACTTTATTGTTTTTTTTTTATACATTGTCACAAACTACAGAACTGCGACTCTACAAGTCAAGGATTTCGTTGGACCAAAATGCTCCTGAATCCAATATAAAATAAACATAAATAAAACTATTATTACAAATAAAATTATGTTTTATATTAAATTTTAATTTCATAAATCGTCACAATAAAAGAATATTACACTTTAAAAATCTAAATTCATATACAAATAATCTCTCTTAATGAAACTAAAGACGAAAAATCGAAGCAGTATTTTTAAAAATGGAAAAACATGATGTTTATCACAATGTTATGGACACTTATTCCCCAGTAGTTTCTATCAAATATACATAAGAGTTACATTAAGCAAAGTTTAAATTTCAAGAAAGCAAGAGGGTACATTGAAACCTATTGGCTCTTGTACATGTTTGGCATGACGTTCAGAACAGGCTCATACATGGGAGAACGAACACGAACATGTCGACTCTGCATATTCCCAGAATCACAGAGCTAAAGATCGTAAAACCAACAGCCACGTTAAGCGAGATGATTCCCTCGATATATTGGAAAGTTTACTCTGCCGGCACGGGTTGTCGGCAATGACACTAACTTATCATGCGCCGATACAACGTAAACCTTTTTGACCATGACTTTATAGCATTAGCGCGTCGAGTTCTTTTGTTTATTCACTTCTACTTTTGAAATCGTCAGCACTTTTGCTTAAGGCGGTCGCAAGACCAAAAGCCACGTTAAGCGAGATAATTCCCTCAATATATTAGAAAGCTTACTCGGCCTGCACGGGTTGTCGGCAATGACACTTATCATGTTCCGATACAACGTAAACCTTTTTGACAAACGTGAGCATGAGTTTAAAGCATTAGCGCGTCGAGTTCTTTTGTTTATTTACACTTATGAATTCGGCAGCACCTTTGCTAAAGGCGGTCGCAAGACCAACAGCCATGTTAAGCGAGATGATTCCCTCAATATATTGGAAAGCTTACTCTGCACGGGTTGTAGGCAAACGCACTCGCCGATATAACGGAAGCCTTCTTGCCAAACATGTACTTGAGCAGACAATTAAAGCCTTAGCACGTCGAGTTCATATTTATTTAGTTCTACTTTTCAAATCAGCAGCACTATAGCTGAAGGCACAACGTAACGATGCTAAAAACCTAGTGCTTTATTGAAAAATGTATCGTTAACATTTCCATTGACGCAGAACATGCCTTCTCTTCGTTAAGTTTAATTATAAAAGTTACTTTTAGGAACACTATATCGCGATGTTATTTTAAATCAGTCGTATTATGATAACACTAAGCTGTAGTATATATTATAGGGAAGTCGTTTACAACATTGATCATCTAGGTATCAAGGTATTTATATAATGTCACAAGTCAGGAGGTTATCTAGAAAATGTGTTATGTTTACAAAATCTAAAGCGTCAAGAGAAGCATGTTTCGCATTAATGGAATGTGCACATCTATAAAATATATTACAATTTATTATAATAATAAAATTAATACGATTTCATTAGCACACTAGAATAATAATATTAAAACGTTCAAAATCGGCCATTCGACAAGTTTTGCCATTCTATTTTTTATAATTATGTACTAATAAAGAAATTATAATGTCCAATATAAATTTAGATGATGGTCCTGCCATCTTGTGATTTAAAAAAAAACTAACCAAAAAGGTTGTAGTATTTTTTGTATATTTATTTTATTAGAATATAAAATGACAATTCTTGTTAAACACATTCAGTCATCACGAACACAATAATCTCTGCAGTATTCTAGGTGTTTGTGATTGTGTAGACAAATCATTTTAATAGTTGTATGGCTGGTCGAGTGCAATTGATTCACTATTTTTTTCTTACAAGCATAGGCAAGATATAGCTACTGGCATATTTATAAAACTATAATAAAGTCGCTATGTCCAAAAAAAATATATCCATAGTTTTATAAATCTGTAATATTGAAAATTCATATAAAAGCCACAATTATATTTTTATATAAGATGTTATCGTTATTAGGTAATTAAGACGTAGATTGAACTATACAGCATAGTAAAGGTTTTTTGATTTACCTTTCACGTTCACTATGTTAGCGAATGAAAAGTAAAAAAAAAACTTATTCTATAATCAAATTTCGATCATAGAACTCCGTTACAATTTGAATGTTACCACACCTAGTTGAAGCTAGAAAAGAAAGTCAGAAGTGATCACTATTCTACACAGTCACAAAGACCAGTGACAGAGCGAAGTGTAGCCAGCGAGCGGTTCGAGCAGCTAGGGAATCCAGCCCACCACGTAGCTTCGGCTGCGAGTGAACTGAGTCAGGCGACGCACTCGACCACCTGCAACACAATTTATCAAACATTTAAATAAATAAATATATACGGACAAATCACACAGATTGAGCTAGCCCCAAAGTAAGTTCGAGACTTGTGTTATGGGATACTAACTCAACGATACTATATAACAAATACATATATAAATACACATCCAAGACCCAGGCCTATCTGAAAAAGATCATTTTCCATCTTGGCCTGGCCGGGAATCGAACCCGGGCACTCTCATGTCGCAGGCTGGCGTGTTGACCGCTGCGCCACGGAGCTAGCCAATTTTTTTTTTGTATACAGTGGTTTAGGTTCATATAAACATGATAATGTGCCTTGATTTCCCTCCATCGTTCTGTGATGTCAGCCCAATCAATGTAACGTCGAGATTTCAGTCCCAATCCATTCACGAAGTAGTGACAGCGACAAACGACACTTCAACGTCTCTTCGCCTACAATTTAGCTGACCATTAAAGTTTAAAAAATAACATTTGAGCAGTACCTCAAAATTTTCAGAGCAAAAAACCTTTACAAAAAGAAATATTTTCAAGTTACGACCCTACAATCATAATTAGGCCCGATATAACCAGAGATTATGTAAAATTATTGGTACTATGATATTATTAACTTATGATATTATTGGATACATACAGATAAGCCCAGCCAGGTAAGTTAACCGTGTATACAACGTATAAAAAACATGTGCATAATAAATCTAACCATAGGCGTCCACTTTGGTATTATGAAATGAAAAAAGAAAAAAAAAACATTGCCAAACTAAAGTGTGCAGCCGCCCGGGCGAATTGTACGTTGTTGTTGGCGATATAGTTTTATTATTTTTATAAATGTTTATTGTCTATACTGCCCGTAGTTCTATTTATTATGCATACGGCTTTTACCCATTGTATAATAAGCAGCAAAATAAAACAATATAATGTGTAGCTACAGATAAAACATTCTCTTCCATAAAATTTATGCTAGGAAAGGAATATAAAAATATTATTTTATGAAAACACTGTTGGCTTATATAATCTAAAGTAATCTAAAAGCGTTAAGTTGTTTAATAGAATATGTAATTTATTATATATTAGATTATATAATAAAATATGTATTTACTATTACAGCGAAGCCTAAGCATATTACAGTCCGCACCAAACTTTATTGTAGATCAGAAGTTGGGAGCAAAAAACGTCGCAGTAGCAACTTTGGGTGTCAGTGGGGAGTGAAGCGAAAAGGGGGGCCCTTTTCGCTTCACTCCCCGCACCATCGCCCGCGCTTATGTGTGTCAGTGTGTGAGTGCTGCTTTCCTATGCGAACATACGCGCTCGTTGCCACGTAACCACTCGCATCTCACTTCAATAAAGTTTAGCGCCAGTGTGTGTCGTCATATTATAAAAATAACGAGTGAGTGACCAAATTATCTCATTTCACATTTGAATAAAATGGAATCTTGACAGATATTAAAAAGTATTAAGTATAAAAAATGTTATGCATGATGCGGTAGTATTAAAACAACTAATGAGGTACCAAACACAGAATTAATGAGGTAGAACACATGCATATTATACAAAATGTAGTCTTGTGATTATGTTTTTTGTGAATGAATTGACAACAGATTGGCGAAGTGTAAAGATGCTTATATGCATACGCACAACCTGTCATACAACGAATACAACACGTATTCGTTTCTTCGATCAAGTATAATCATCTTTCATATAAAAAAAAAACAACAATACCTTTGAACCTAATTTGATGAAATTGAACTGGGACCAATTGGAAATACTATTGTTTAAAACTAAAAGATTTTTTTAAATCAGTTCATAAATGTCGAAGTTATGAGGTAAAAAAGCATAAAAAAATATACAACCGAATTGGGATCCTCAATTTTAAGAGTCGTTTAAGAAAGATATACTTGACTAGACATTAAGATTTTGTAATGTTATGAATTATGAACCTACATCAATGCAAAATAAAGTCAAATTTAAACAGAAAGAATGCTACCAAATCGAAGTCCTCCCAAATGTCTAGTGGGCGCTTATTAGGTGAGGACATTAGGATTTCGTATACCAGTGGTTCAAAAAGGAACCCTATTACTGAGAAACGTACTTTTTGTAGTAATATATTGTACAGTACAGTGCTTATCCACCCTTAGTGTGTGCTAATGAGACGACTCGCACTTTGCTAGTTTTTTAATTATAGTTGATCGAAGTGGATCTATTAATAAAAATCTATAATTTGTTCATATTGATGATGTGAGCCCTTTCAACTACATTCTGACCAACATTTGTATGATACGGCAAAGTTAAAAATGTTTATAGTCTAATCAACAAGTTTAAAATCGTGTTAATTATTGATAAAGATCCTAAAAATTGATCCTAGATGTTGAATTTTTGTGTTTTTTTTTTAATTTTGAATCATGCGATAACTCATTGGATTCAGAATCACGTCTATAAAAATGTAGAGGAGGAGAGGAGGTTTTGTTCTGAACGTCATTCGGAATCCAATCAGCTATCGCCTTTGATCAAATATAATGGTAGATACACGATTCGCGCTCGAAAAGTGGCACCGGCAAAACAACGTACTAATCGAGTTTCGGAGCTGTTTTGTTCACAGTTTCAATAACGTCAACACGTCTCGCGATGACGAAGGTACAGTAAAAAGATTCAAAAACTACGTTGATGCGTAGTTTTTGAGTGAAAAAAATGGAGTTATACTTTCAGTATGTATCGTTTTTGTCGTTGTTTGTAAGTATGCATGATGTTTTGACTCGGGGACATTATTAAGGCTTTAATTTGTATGACACTGTGCATCTACCATTATATTTGATCGAAGTCTATCGCACATATTTTTAGGACCTTTATTAAGAATTAACACGATTTTGAACTTATCGATTAGACTATTAGGTGTAACTGATAGTATTATAAGTAGTAATGTACTCACCAGAGATGGGGTTCACGGCTCTAAGCGCTGTTCTGGCTGCGGCGCTGCTGGCGTACTGCAAATCATACACACGGACCACGTCAGGGGGTTATATACGGAAGGGTACCGACGTTCACTATCGACAATTTACCATTGAAAAGAAAATTCAAGAAGAGAAAGAGTAGAGAGAATTTGGTGGCTAATCTTCGGACATTCAAAGTTATAGGAAAATAACGTTTTCATCTCATGTATTCAAAAAACAAAGAGTATTTTAGACCCTGTATACAGGGTGTAAAATTAGTTTTTATTGTTTTCTGATGTCTTCGCGATTGTTACACATTTAAATAAAATCACTTTAATACGGTATTATCGAGTATATTACATTATTCGTTTTTATTTCCTAGGAACTATTTTTTTTTAATTCTAATAATTTTTAGTCCCGTTGGATTGAAAACACAAATATTCTTTTTCTCATAGAGGGAGATGAAAAGATGAATGTGCCATCTCCGAACTAACATAATACGTTTACTTCGGGCAACATACTCTGAATCCCCAGCTTCACTCAGGAGTCCACTTTAGAATCCTTTGCGGAACAAAGGATTCTAAAGTAGACTCCTGGATTCAAAATATTGCCCTCACCAAAAAGTATTATGTTAGGCCCCGTGTCACAATCGACTATTTTGAGCTAACCTTCGCCATGATAAAGAATGACCTACTTTATTTAAAAGGTTACTATTGGTCATGATTTATACACGCGAAGATGTTTTTTTTCCTAGAATTTGAAGTATCCGTAATGGTTCGCCTTCTCTAACTTTCCCTTGATAAATGTTTGAATTACACTTAAATTTTGTTTTTGTACAGTAATTATTGTTTTCTTTTTTGGTGCGTCCATGTCAAAGTAACTTGTGAAGTGCAATAGCTTGCCAAATTAACTTTGGAACTGCAGGACCACTCGGCTACTTTTAATAACTATGGTGTAATACGTTTTGATGGTCACTTCAACATCCATTACGGCTTATATATCTTAAATAAGAATAGTCAATCATACGGAAGCCGCAATGTATATTGAAGTGACGATTAAAACGTACACCGTATTGTTAAAAGTTACGTAGTAAGCCTGCCGGTAATAAGTTACTTAACCTTTTCAACGCCACAGTGTGATATATGTGACGAAACAATTTCGTGCCCGCACCGGGGAGTGTGATAGTGCCACTGATTGTGAATGCATTAGTCACTAAATTTATTTCTTACATATATCAGACTGTGACGTTGAAAGGGTTTGCAAAATGTTGTTCAACAAAAATAAACTGTGATATGGAGGCACCTCCTGAATTTATGAAAAAAATATAATCATATAGTGAACGCCAGTATTGGAATGGAATCAAGTCTTATTTATAACAGGGGTCAAATATCAAGTTATTATCAGATAGAATAGTAATCAGGAAACAACATTCAAGACATGCTGTATCAGTTCAAATAAAGGTGAGTATGCACTCTCATCACTCAAAGAGTCTCATGCGAGTTTTCTATTGCTGAAAATCTTCAAAACAATATTCCCTCTTGCATTTTGTATTCAGTAAAAGCAAGGGAGAATATTTTAAAGAAAATATTTAAAGCAATTTTAAAACTCACACTACAGTTGACACAGTAAAGACCACCTGGTCTTAAGCCAGCAGATTCGAAAGTTGACAACTAAAATAACATTTTCCTTTAATTCCGATTATTTACTCGGCCAATTTTACTGTAACGTGTATAAATTTTTTGGTCGTTTTTATTTCAAATAAACTCGTAATATCTCCTAAGAACTGATGCCCTTATAGTCATTATACTTTGTAGTCATCAACAATCAGGTCTGGTCTTAGAAGGTGCCAATAGAAGGACTCGGTTGCAGTTAGTTATAATTAATTGTCACACTCATGCGAACGTTAGTTTCGTTTACAGACGACTCGGAACAATTCCTCAGACTCCATGAAAGGTTGCCTGTTAAATGCTAGAAAATCATATCCTGTCGCAATTGGGACCCCACAGCTAATTGAAGGCCTAAGCTCGCAACCTTATTAGCAGAAGCCTTTGCTGTGAAAAAATAAACCCGCAAATGTAGCACGGCCCTATCGTATCGGCCTTGGTTAGAATGCTGTAGCATTCGCGATGTAACTCAATAAAAGTGGAATTTTACCGATGCTTGCGCAGTTCTATTTATTACTTTCTACGCTCCCCTCTCGGCTAAAATAAAATGTTAACGGTTAAAATTTGTAACACAACACATTAGTGTACGGACTACGATTAAGTATGAGAGCAGATTTAGATATAGACTGAGATCATTATTCAGAAAGTATAGAGTAAAACGTGTTATTCAAAGGCGTCACTCATACCACAGACAAGTTACCAACACATATGACACTCCATACAAAATCTTTTTAGCAACGCACACATACACACGTATACGTGATTTTGAACCTCTGAACTGTGTTAAAATCCTGGGATCAGAATCCTAATGGAATACGGAATTGCAAGTAAAAAGGTAAAAAACAAAAAAAAAAATACATTCCATGGCAATGCGTCTAGCTGATCGGCGACTTTGTATGGGAAGTTTATTTTTTCTTTCGATTTTCAGCTTTTTTCTTGTAATTCTATATTTTATTAGGATCCTGATTCCATTTTAATATAGTTCTGAGGTTCAAAATCACGCTGTATGTGCGTGTAATCTCCGCAGGTTCTTGCTCGCACACTGTTGCCAGTATCGTTACATACAAAAGGTATTTTTATGTGTGCGTTGCTAAAGCGGTATGCAGTAGTGTCATTTCTGTAGGAAACTTATTTGTGCTCATACGCTGGCTCCTGTGACATATTTTTTAGACATTTTTTAATTGGTGCAGTTTTACAGGGTACAATAATTTAATTATTCTATCTGGGTTTTTTATGTCAGTATTGCAATTATATCGTTAGATTAAGTTTTAATATACAACACCTGGTCGCTCTTACCACTGATTTTAATATCTAAGAAATCGGTAAGTTTTGTTATATTAAAAACCATATATACTCCAAGTAAAACGTAGTTAAATAAATAACATATATGTATTAGTTGAGAATTATTTACCATAGATCGATTAATAAATTAGACCTGACAAATCACAATTTGCACCCTCATAAAACTGCACAGCGTAAGTGTCGCCACTCAAATCAAATCTATAAGCGTTGTATAAGCGAAGTATGTTACTTTGCCGTGCCAACATCTTAACCCTTGTTCTGACCTTGCAACTATTGGCTACGCGCCGCTTTTTGCATGTTGTTAAAGAATCTGAATTGAAGCCGCAGCGTAAGGTCTTTCCGTACTGGAATCAAACACATTTTGTGACTATGCGGCTTTGGCACTCGTGTTCCGCAAGGCGGATTGGTGTGGTGTTGTGGACTTTGGAAATATTTGATATGCAATTCAATTTCTTCGTACAAAATAACCATATTAATTATTATTGAATTTGATATAAAATGTGCGTATAAACTCTCAAAATATTGAATTTGCAATCAATGAAATAATACTTCAAATGAATTTACTCGGCTTAGCATCTTCTATATTTGATGTTGTTGATTGATATGATTGAACATGAAATAGATGCTGCTACGAAATTTGACAATAATCTGGCACGTAATTCACAAATTGGCAATAAATTTACAAATTTGTTAAAAGTTGATTTTAGTTTCCTTAGGAAGCCGTATCCATTTGAGAGTCACCCCTTCAAAGGAATGGTAGTTGGTAATGTACACGCTGTCTACATGGCCTTCAATAACACAATAATATGGACGATGATCTGCGCGTAAATTTCTATAGCTCTCAATTGATTGCATATCGCCTATAATCCAAGTCAACATAAATCTAAACGTGTATTCTACACAAAGGGGGGGAGGGGGTCACGCGTGAGTGAAAGGGTGTCGCGGGGGGTACTCACGAGTGGGGTTCGGGGTTCGTGTCGGGTCTCTCAGCCAACACGAACTTGTCTGGTATCCTGTCTACCTCCTCAGTACTTTGTTTTTCATCGGTAATGTCTACGGGAATTATTCTCTCAATGCCGTTAGGCTTCTCGTCTACCGGGCTCTCTTTGGCCGGGACGATGACCGTGTTCTCCACGGCCTCGGTGACGGGGTCTCGCGTGGGCGTGCTGGCCTCAGCGCTGGGCGGCGTGAGGCTGAAGAGGCTGGCGTCCACGCCCACGCCGGGCGGCCGGCCGCGCGGCAGTCGCAGGCTCAGCGACGCGCTCGCGCGCTTTTGGACTCGGCAATCTGATCATCATTCCGTTACTGTACCAACTTCTGATATTCCGATAGACCATGGCTTTATCTATACACCATCTCCTCCGTTAATGTAGAGTCGAAAGGAAACGATGGAGCAACGTCAATTTGAATTTTCTATAAAGTTATTATTAGGTGGTCTCTTTTTACTTCGTGAAATAATGACTAAATAGAAAGATTTATTTTTGACGTGCTATTATTTCTACTTACATCCATTTTAGTATTGGCGTTAAACTCTATCCGTCCTATTATAAAACGAGGACTAAGTTTAATTCCCGGTTTAAACTATTAGCCTCCCAAAGTACATTAACTATGATTGCTTAATAAACGTCAAAGCTATAACTGTTGAATTATTTGGGTCAGATATAAGGTAAAACTAAGTTAATACATGTTTTATAAAAAGACAATTTTTTTCTCATTATACAACAAAAATTAACGTTTTAACCATTAACCGACCAAATTAAATCGACACTTGTCACTTTGAATTTTGCTCGATTGTCACCGTCAATTTGTTATGGATGGCTAACGGTTTTAACCTAATACTAAAGTCCTAGTTTTATGATAGCACTGTAATGGATTTACTAAAATAAACTATGTACTTGAGGTTGTAAAATAACAACAAAATAGAACCATGAATATCAACTCTATTGCTACAGTAACCGAATTAAAATTGACGTATCTATTCTCCATCGTGATTGGTTTATTTACAGTGTAATGATTCGGAGAGCATAGACTGAATAATGTTATAGATACGACACTCTTCGAAAATTACGATTGTTGATTGGTGCATGAATTCTTTATCCTTTTCTTCGGTTTCATTATTCACAATGCGGTGACTCGGTCGGAGGTCCGTTATCAATCCTGTATAACTCCGATTTCTACTGTGACGTTGTTATCACTCGTTAATAAGCTAAGGATGTATCAAACCACCCGTTGCGTAATAAATGCATGGAGGGCGCGGATGTAGGCATGTTTTATTTCACGCTATAATAATGCCACTTGATAAATACATATTGATCCTGCAATGCCAAATTATAAATATATTTTGTCGATTGCTTATATGTAACTTAGTTCCCAAATTGGGTGAAGGACTTCGTCGCTAGAGGTCAGGGTGACAGCCAGGGGTTGGAATACCAGTAAAATTCATTACCGGTACCTCTATGAAACGACAGTACCGGTAATTGGATTGGTACCGGTACATTTGGTAACGGTAAAAATCAAGTACCGGTACCTCTATAATACAACGGTACCGGTAATTGGATTGGTACCGGTACCTCAATAAAACGACGGTACCGGTAAGTGAATTGGTATCAATAAGTTTAATAACGGTAATAACAGAAGTATCTGTACTATATACCGGTAAACAGTATCGGGAATTATCATTTTGTTAATGTGTGTCGTTGTCGTGTTGTGTATGTGCGGCGTGCGTGAGGCGGGGACCGACAATGGGACGGAACTTTTCCAGTCGAGCGAGTCCCATGCGAGGGACGGCATCAATGCGTAGGTACCGGTAAATTTAACGGAATTTTTAACACTATTATTACCGTTATTTTTCTAGATGATTACCGTTAAAATTTAACAGAATAGAAGTACCGGTACTTACCAGTACTTATAATGTGAATTTGGTACCGGTAAAATTACCGTTAACTGTTATCAATATTATTACCGTTAAATACTAGATTACCGGTACCCCATATTACCGTTAAAATTTTAACAGAATAGTAATACCGGTACTTATGATGGGAATTTGGTACCGGTAACAAGCCCTGGTGACAGCATATTTACATTAGCATTATATCGTTGGAGCATGGCCCTAAAGAGTGGCATATTATAGCGTGCGATAAGAAACGCAATTAAATGGGTGTCACGCATAATGCCGTGTGTACTGGCGAACGACGCGACGCAGCGCCCGCCGCCGTGTGGCGCCATCTGCGTTCAATGCGCTGCGTTAATGCCATGACGACTATGGTAAAAGACCCCGGTACACTTTTAGTCATCTGAATAGCTGCAATTCTGTTACCCATTCAGCTTTAATAGGAGCTGGCTTCAAGTGCCGTGCTCACGTCAAAGTGAGCACGCCAGTTCCAATGTCTACTGGGGCCTTAAAAGCCGATGTTTTTTTTTTTTGTTACTTATGATTGATATCGATTTTATATGCTCAAAAATAATTAAAAAAATATCGATACTGCATGTTAAGTACACATTTATGATTGTTTATATATGATGCATATAATATGAACGAAATAAAATGCACTTTAGAAATTATTGAAACATGACTGAATGCTAAGCTGTGCACATTTAATGACGAAATCATCATGAAATGATCATAATAAATGCATATAAAACTTTGTGGATTTTTCATAACTTAGCTGAAATGTGAAGCGGCTGGCAGTAAAAAAGTTATGAAAAATTCACAATGTTTCTTATTCTTTAAAAATACAGTTTCATTGAAAAAAATATAACCTTAACTTAAATTCTACATAATAACCCGAGAGTAGATTTAAAGCCCATATTAGTACCACAGACTTTATAAACTCTTAGAGCTTCCATCTGTATAACGAATAATCTATTGTTATCCATTATTTCCACCCACATCTTATAAAAATAAGCGCAAAACATATAAGTATACAATGTATATTAAACTTTCCTTAATTTTATTAATCGTAAATATAGTAAAAACAGACTGAATCCTCTTCTAAAAAAATTAATTAAAATTTTCTATTAAAAAATTAGAAGAGGATTACGTCTGTTTTAATTTGTGTAAAGATCCTAACCTAAAAAGGTCCCCTTTTTTGTAATAATTGATAGATTTGTACAAAAAATATAATCTTGGGAAAATAAATGTCTGACTCGAAACTAATTTATGTAATCCATACTAATATTATAAATGCAAAAGTAACTCTGTCTGTATGTCAGTGACCTCTCCACGCTTCAACCCCTGAGCGATAAAATTTAGATGAAATATGGTATCGTGGTAGTTTAAAACTTGGGGAAGATCATAGAATAATTTCATCCCGGAAAAAATACTATTCCCGAGGGCTCGATATGCACACGAGCGGAGCCGCGGGCAATAGTAAAAATATTTTTCAAATATATGAAATAAGTTCATATTTTTCGTTGGGGTCGTGCATCAGAAATTATATTTTTTTATTAGTACTGTTTGTTTGTCTGTCAGTCTGTCTGTTCGTTCGATACTCTTCAACTATTCAACCTAAATCGGTTGATTTAATTTGGTATTGAGATAATTTGAGGCTCAGGGTAAAACATACCATATATCAAAATAAAAGGTACTGTTCCCGGACATCAACTATTCACTTAAAAGAGCCGCGGGCGAAAGCTACTTTGGAATACACGTGGTTATTCCTTGGCAATTAAAAAGATCTAGTCCGCTCTTTTATTTGTAACTCTACAGGGTTACATGTGAAACACTTATAACCTCGCAGGGCTGCATAACTAACATCATAAACAACAACATTTGTTCTAAGAGTTCTGGCACTACTTATTCTAACTAATATTATAAATGCGAAAGTGAGTTTGTTTGTTTGTTTGTTACGCTTTCACGCCGTAACTCCTGAATCGATCATCATGAAATTTTGCATACAAGTTCTCTGGAGTACAGAGAAGGACATAGGCTACCTTTTATCCCGGGAAAAAGTACTATTCCCGAGGGATCGACATTTACGCGGGCGGAGCCGCGGGCGAAAGCTAGTTATGAAATAAATACTTTTTAAGAATACTTATTATCATTAATACTTATTAAGAAATAAAGTATGGTGTCCACGCGGATGGCGTTTGAACCAGCTACGTTAGGTCTATATACGACCTATGTTCTGCCAATTGAACTACAGCGCTTCAAATATCGGCGTCGACAATCTCCACCATATCCCATTCCCCATAAACAAATTAAGGTTTGCGTCACCTAACAGAACTACCTGACTTTTACTAGTGAGGTATTTGATTCAACTTATTTTACAATGAATTTGAAAATCAACTAATATAATTCTGAAGACGGTGGTCAAACCCCGTCCATATTTTATTTCTTAATGTATATTAAACTTATAGGTATATCAAAATAGCATAAACACGTCCAAAAATACAAATTAAAATATTAAATAAAAATGTCTTTTCTAGTTTTTAATGTCCTGTCGTGACATTTGTAAGTCTATGTAAACGAAAGGAAGACGCGACGGTCGCGCGGGGTGCGCGTAATCTTTCTTTGCGATGCGCGTAGAGTTGTTAATATTCAACTTTTTTTTTTTATGAAAGTAAAATCAAACAAATTCTCAAAAGTCGTAGACCAAACGTTGTTCATGATCTTAGCTATCTAGTCCAGCCGGCCTATTTGCTAACTTGATGTACAACGTTTTGATAGTCCCTTCAAAATACTATATATTACGTTTTATAAATCTTACGACGCACGCATGAAATTATGAAAATTTAAGCGTTTTCAAATCAATAGTACTATGCGCTGAATTAATTAAATACATCAAAAGTATTTGTATCATTTAGGTCGACCCTTGTACAAGATCGCCCCCTTGTTGGAATTTGAAACAGATACATAAGAAATTTAAAAATGATATATTTATAGTATGATATCTAAAAACATTTTTCTTTGGAAACTTAGTAATTTTTACGTCTGAAACAATAACTCCCACATGAAAATATTTATATTTACATCTCGGAGGTCGCCCCTTTTCTTATCCTAACTAATATTATAAATGCGAAAGTGAGTTTGTTTGTTTGTTACGCTTTCACGCGGTAACTACTGAACCGATCATCATGAAATTTCGCATTCAAGTTCTCTGGAGTACGGAGAAGGACATAGGGTACATTTTATCCCGGAAAAAGTACTGTTTCCGAGGGATCGACATTGACGCGGGCGGAGCCGCGGGCGAAAGCTAGTAAAAATATAAATAATTATGAAAATATTAAGACCTTTCATCTTTTTTCCTAATCGCCTAATGGTTCTGCGCACCCTAATGGCTTGCGCAGTAGCGACGTCTTTCGTTCGCAATGTTTTTGAAGTGACTATCAAAACGTTGTACACAAAGTGAGCAAATACACCGGCAGGATATTGGTGTTTTGAAAGTAACCCAGTATATTAGTGTGTAGTGCACTCACTCCTGTCGATGTTGCGCTGCAGATGGCTGGCGACGCGATGGCGAGCGTCGCTGTACTCCAGGTGCAGGCCGAGCCGCAGCAGCGTGGGGTTCTGCTCCACCAGCCCCGTGATCTCCATCTCTATCTTGTTGCCCAACACCTGCGACCGCTGCAACAGGATGGGGCGTTACCACCATTAGTCTTTCTATCGTGACATCTAATAGTAGTTTGGGACACAAGGCTTAACGTAATACTTTTTGGTGAGGGTAATATTTTGAATCCAGAGCGGAACGAAGGAGTCGATTCTAGACTCCTGAGTAGAGAGAGTGAGCGAGGGATTCAGAGTATGTTGCCCGAAAGTATTATGTTAGTCGCGAGATGACATATTCTGCTTTTATCTCTATGAAAAAAAAAACAATATCTGTGTTTTCATTCCCACGAATCTAAAAAAGTTTGAATTTAGAATTAAAAACACTATTTAGTCCCTCGGGAATAATAACGTATTTTAGACCCAGTATACGGGCCACCGCGCTTTGTTTTTTGAATAGATGAGATAAAAATATATTTTGTCCCTCCAGTAGGTTGTGACAGCTACTCACTAAGGCAGAGTTAAAATCGTACTTTGTGCAGGTAGTGGGGCCCAATGGACACGGTGAAAGGTGTGATCTCCATGACCACATTCTCAAACTCGTGCTGTCTCGCTCATAACAATAGTACGGCGCGGCGCTGCAGCGAACTCCAGACATGGCGCGAACGCATCAGCCAATAGCGGACGGATATTAGCCAGGTACATCGATGTACAGTTATCGGCACGGAGCTAGGCTGCGCAAAAACGATAAATAGGTGTCGTTGGAGGTGCGGTTTTTCGGAGGGAAACGGGAATGAATGAAAAGGATCGTAGTGTGCACATGCGCAGATTGGGTCTAGTTCCCTGTCGATACCTGTAATTGAAGTGTTAGTACTGTACCTGCGTAGAAGCTCGGAATTCCTCCACACTGTTGGTGGTCAGCAAGAATTTGACGAGCTGCACCACATCCGAAGGACTGATGAAATTGGTTTCCACATTGACCATTGCTGCACAGGTACATCTAAGTTTTGGTACTGTACCTGGTTGGAAGCTCGGAATTCCTCCACACTGGTGGTAGTCAGCTAGGATTTGATGAGGTGTACCACACCCGAGGGACTGTTTTTTTTTATGGTATAGGACGGCAAACGAGCAAGCGAGTCACCTGATGGTAAGCGACCAGCGCTGCCCATGGACAACTGCAACACCAGGGTGTAACAGGAGCGTTGTCGTCCTTTCAAGGAGTTGAAGAAAGGATGTGGGGGAAGGGAATGGGGGAAGGGTGGGCGTCCGGCTCTCTCACTCACCGAACGAAGCATAGAAGCGGTAAAGCTTCTACTCAAACGTCGATTTTCTGTGAGAATGTGGTACTTCCCCGGACGAGCCGGCCCATTCATGCTACTAGCAAAAATGAATTTTGCCGGTAGCGTAGCTCTACCACAACTAGAATTTTGTACTGTACCTGGTTGGAAGCTCGGAATTCCTCCACACTGTTGGTGGTCAGCAAGGATTTGACGAGCTGCACCACTCCCGAGGGACTGATGAAGTTGGTCTCCACGTTGACCACTCTCAAGGTGCTGTTGGCTTGTAAGGCATCCGCCAACAGCTGCGCCGTGCGGTCGTTAAGACCCACGTTGACGAGGGACAGAACTTCCAGGTGCGTGTTGGTTTTGAGGGCTTCGAATAGTTTCTCGAACTTCTCGTCGCTTATATTCTGGAATTAGGGAATACTTTATTAGGAAAAAAATCAAGCAATTAGCCGTGTGGTTTTCGGCAGAGTAGAATATGACCGAAACAGAAACAAGTTTTATGCAAAAAATACATTTATGTGACATGCTTTTATTACAAACGATATCCACACTGTAAAGTGTTTATCAAGACAAATCAAATGAGCCGAAACACGATTGGTGTACTTTGTTTAGTTTAAGAGTTCATATCCACCTTCCGACTCGATCATCAGACTAGTGCAACGATTCCATAATATTATATTGTCATCTGATTTACACATGCATGAAAAATCAGCTCACTCGGTAACCGGGAAGTGAAGACAAACATCGGGACAGAAATACTCTATTTCGTCTACGCATTACAAGTTCGTCCCAGTCGCCGTCGAAACAGCAGGGCCTTGGTGTCTTGAAGCCCAGGATTCCATTGACAAGATAGGGCGTCGCTTGAGGAGGGAAAAAGGTTATATGACTATCGCTCCGGATGGTTTGTTTGTTTTTCGTGTGTGTAAGTGGCCAACACTGATGTCAGTTTTTTCAAGCTGCCTACAGGCATCTGACATAGCTTAACGACTGCCATCAAAAATGACAGCCGGGAAGGCTTAACGTGCCTTCCGCAAGCACTTAGGAGCTCGAGAATTGTTTGTACCACTTGCGGTCACCCATCACGGTCGGGACTGCGCCCAAGCTTGCTTAACTTACATGAGCGCTATTACTGTTCATGACCACTAGGCCATCGGGCTTCGGATGGTACCTGGTTCAAAGGTTATCCATAGCCATTCAGAGGGGCAATCTGTCATAATAATGTCGCGAAGCTCCCAGAACAAAATAGTCTAGAACTTTTCCGAACATCGTCTGTCGCGCTCATACATCTTCCATCCTGCTCACACATATGTATTCTATCCCGCTCATACACACACTCGAATATTCTGGAATGTTTTAGTTATCGGCCGTCGGGACCGGAAGTATATGGAACTTTCTAGAGACCCATAAGTCAGTATATAAGGGCGCGGACGTGGCGATCGTTAATCAGTTGACCGCGAGTGTTCTTAGATAGATAGATTCATTTATTCCTTAGAATATGGTGATACAATGGTGTTACAATAAATATGAGACGCAGCATATTCTGCCTAGTAGGCGTAGGAATGTTTAGTCACAATTCACAATACAATTCTATACATTTTTACTTAATACAATGTCATTTAAATTACTAATTAATTACATATTTCTACTCATTTAGTCAAGATAGTTTTATAATTGTCAAAAATTAATTTAATATGTCATAATTATTTACAGTATGTATTTAATGTAACATTTCATGGACCGTATAATAACATTTGTCTAAAAGCCAATTGAATAGAGTCGATTTGAATCTTTTCATATTATTAACTTCTCTTACTTACTCTTAGTGAGCAATACTAATACGAGTGATTTGTGTGCGACTGATAAGTGATAATTTCTACGACCACAGCAACGGACCAGGACTACGAGTGCTTTGCGTTTTGGATATTCGACGTGTTGGAAGAAATTCCCTCTTAAGAGTTTGGTGTTTTACTCCAAATCCTGAACCCTAACCACGTAACAATAATATTAGATTTCTCGGGATAGGTGAAACTAATTAATAATAAAAAAGCTTTTAAAAAGGGAGTCACCTTAATATTATTCCAATTGAGATCCGTGAGCTTCTGGTCGTTGTCCTGCACGCGCTTCACTGTGTCGTCGGGGTCCGTGTCGTTGGGCGGGTCCATGGGGAACACCTGCAACATTCACAACACAACATCCATCATCATACGGTCAGGAGTGTCATCCTGACCTCAACTGCATCCTAACTAATATTATAAATGCGAAAGTGAGTTTGTTTGTTTGTTACGCTTTCACGCCGTAACTACTGAACCGATCATCATAAAATTTTGCATACAAATTCTCTGGAGTATGGAGAAGGACATAGGCTACCTTTTATCCCGGGAAAAAGTACTTTTCCCGAGGGATCGACATTGACGCGGGCGGAGCCGCGGGCGAAAGCTAGTAACTTATATATGGCAAAATTCATTTTTGCTAGTAGCATGAATGGGCCGGCTCATCCGGGGAAGTACCACACTCTCACAGAAAATCGACGTTTGAGTAGGAGCTTTACCGCTTCTATGCTTCGTACGGTGAGTGAGAGAGCCAGAGGCCCATCCTGCCCCCATTTCCCACCCCCATGTCTTTTCCCCAATTCCTTGATAGGCCGGCAACGCTCCTATTACACCCTGGTGTTGCAGTTGTCCATGGGCAGCGGTGGTCGCTTACCATGAGGTGACTCGCTTGTTCGTTTGCCGCCTTATACAATAAAAAAAAAACTGCCTGTCCGGTGGTATGGCAGGTACGCGCGACCGGCCTCCCAGAGCTGCTACTTGCGTTACTCCCGTTCATCCAAGCGAGTAGTACCCTAATGCCTTCTTCATCATGGTTTCTGACCCTTCTTCATCTTTCTAGGTCCAACAAATTCCTTTCCTTCCCCAGCTTAAAAATGCTTTCGATGGGCATCAGCGTCGGGAGCACAAGAAGCTAAAGAAACTGCGCTTCCAAGTCCGCATGCCAAGCACGGTGAGTAAAGTTTTAATATTTACATTAAATCTATGTCATTCTAATGTGTTATTTATCTCCCCGTATTTAAAGTCTAAATTTCTATGTCACATTGTAAATTAGTTTTTGTCTGCTTCCTTCAATGAAAAACTTACAGCAAACTTTTTAACCTATAAAAAGGGCTTTACTTTTATAATATGCGTACCTTAGGTTTGGAAGCTTTGGTGATGCCGTCCCAGCCGAGGCCGACAGGCTGTCCCTTGTTGAGTAGCGACGCGTGGTACTGGTCCTGGTTCATCATCGAGTGGAAGCCCAGGATGGCTGAAACACAGCACAATGACAAATTAAAACCAAATCCTAATCCTAACAAATATTATAAATGCGAAAGTGAGTTTGTTTGTTACGCCTTCACGCACTATCTACTGAACCGATCGTCATGAAATTTGGTACCTATACCCGTTGTCTGGGGTACGGAGAAGGACATAGTATACATTTTATCCCGGGAAAAAGTACTGTTCCCGAAGAATCAACATTATCGCGGGCGGAGCCGCGGGCGAATGCAAGTAATATTATAAATGCAAAAGTAAGTTTATTTGTTTGTTTGTTACGCCATCACGCCCCTATCTACTGAACCGATCGTCATGAAATGTTGCATACCCGTTGTCTGGGGTACGGAAAAGAACATAGTGTACATTTTATCCCGGGAGAAAAGTAATGTTCCCCAGGGATCGACATTGACGCGAGCAAAGAAAGCTAGTTAAGTATAAATTTTATAAAAGGCTCTAAGACACTACCTTGCGAGGACCACATTTCTGATCAACCATGGTTATTATGTATATAAACGGGACTTAGCAAGAACCTTTACCTATATTTTTATAAAAAAGGTTCGTGCTAAGTCCCATATGTGTTTAAAGCGCGAAAGTTAAAAAAAGAATAACCAGGAATATTGTTTAGCAGTTCTCATTACTTCGGTGACAACATTGAAATGTTGAATATCCTCGCTATTTTCACCGCAAATAACGCTTTATTACAACAAAAATAATTTGTTTTTTTTTGTCCAAAAGAGAATCCAAAGCTGGAGCGACCATAAACTAAGGATCTCCACCCACCCGCTTCATTACTTCGTAATCAACATTTTTCCACGCGCACCGTTTCCAACGACGCAGTGGATGCTTGCCAAATGTCATAAATCCAGCGGTTGCGCATTATTAGTGACCATTTTTCCTTTCTTCTTGAGCTATAAAACAATGTCATTCCCGTAATATCTATTTTAATAGTTCTAGACAGGCTATATGTCAATCATACATTTTTTGTAACCAAAGCGTAAAAACGGGATTTTATTAATATGGCTCCGATGTCAGTCTGTCACCAGGCTGTATCTCATGAACCGTTTTAGTTAGATAGTTGAGATGATGTATTTCTGTTGCCGATAAAACAACAAATATTAAAAAACAGAAGAAAATAAATATTTAAGGGGGCTCCCAAATAAGAAATGTGATTTTCTTGCTAGTTTTTGCTCATCGTAGATGCTTGAAATATTCAATTCTTGATGCTTGAATTATAGAGTAAAATTATTTGCTTTGAAAATAAATAATTCAATTGAAATAAAAATAATATTTAAGAGGGACTCCCTATATATAAATACCATACAACAAACATGATTTTATTTTTTGCCGTTTTTATAGATAATGGGTACGGAACCCTTCATGCGCGAGTCCGAATCGCACTTGCCCGCTTTTTTTTTGTTACTAGCCTAGGTCTGATCCAATTTTTCAGTGCCGACATTGACACTTTTGTTATTATTTGATTTCGAGTACTAATAACCCAGATGAGTGTTCTGTGTTTTGAGTGCTTGAGCAATTATTGAATATTTATTACTGTTTATGAAAAATTGTTATTTAAAGGCGTCCTAGATGCTTCAGTTTGAATTAGCATATTTATCAGAATCATCTTTATTTAAGCTTTGTTACTCTGTTTTCCTAATCATTTTTAAGCTCCTGACATAGTCAGTAGTTCAGACCAATCTTTACTAATATCTATACCAAAAAAATAAAGAGGAAAGATGTAATTGTGGGTTTGTTTGTAAAATAAACTCAAACACGTAGATCGGTTGTCCGGTAGGAATTGTTTTAAGCAATAAGATCGCGCATTGTTAACAACCTAATTTATGTTTTGTAAATTATAGAAATATATATATTACTTTTTTACTAACTTACTCAAAAACGACTGAACCAATTTTGAAATTTTTTCACGCATAGAAAGAACTTAAGCAAAAATAATTTAAAGCCGAAGAAGTCGCGGGAAACTAGTCGAACGTAAACAATATCCATATGAATGTTAAAGGAATGCTCCTTTAACATTCATATGGCCATTATCAACGATGACCATGCGGTCATCCTATATTTTCTCAATACATATACAATTGCATTCAGTTAGCTTGTCTTGTCTGGGGCATATCATGGCTGATGGATGGATGGATAAATTATGTGAGGTGTTTAGGGGATCTCATGCTGGGGAGAGGGGGTCTCAGCAAATATCACGTACTTTTTCATTCGTTTTTCTACCTAAAAGTCCAATATTCGTGGTCACGTCAATTCCAATAGCTACACATGAGCCCTTGTTAGTCTAATTTCATAATTACATAATAAAGTTTTATTTTGAAATCCTCCATATCAAAACATATAGCTGTATAAATAAGTCGCGTCCTCTCTATAAACTATTCAGCGAATTTTAATGCAATTTTCAGCAATAGATAGAGTGATGGAAGATTTATGTGTATAATTAACTGCCCCATATTAGTATCTACATTGCGCCCGTGCGAACCGCGGGTTGTGGGTCGCTAGTAATTCATAAAATACAAGGACTTTAAAAAAAAATTGCCCCCCAAACCACACGTGAGATTTTGGGGGAGGGACCTCCCGCTTAAGTTCACTCTTACGAGATCACACCATGGGGGAGGGCGTCGAAAAAGAATCGCCAAAATCACCAAACATAATCAACACGCCCCCTTGAGTGAACAATCCTAACTTCCTAATCCTAACTAATATTATAAATGCGAAAGCGAGTTTGTTTGTTTGTTACGCTTTCACGCCGTAACTACTGAACCGATCATCATTAAATTTTGCATACAAGTTCTCTGGAGTACGGAGAAGGACATAGGCTACCTTTTATCCCGGGAAAAAGTACTATTCCCGAGGGATCAACATTGACGCGGGCGGAGCCGCGGGCGAAAGCTAGTACCATATAATGCCAACAGACTGCAACAAACACTCTAATATAACACAAGTAGAGCGTATTTGGCTCCTATTTCTTAAGTTGTGGCTCGCGTATATTACGAGAATAAACCAAAAAAGTAGAAAGGGAGGTAGGCACAGAAATATATCAAGATAGAACGACCAAGTGGGCGGTACACGCGTGTCTCAATCTTGCACAATCGCGCAAGATTCGTTAAACGTTCATCAGTCAGCGCGCACGTTCCGACATGAACACATGCTTTATGCTGCAGTTATTAACTGTAAAAACTTTAAAAGTTATTAACTGTTTATCGATAAGACGCGATTTATTTCTGTGCATGTCACATTACTGAAATTGGGGGCGCGGCTTATACAATAACTGACACGCGCGTGTCCTTGGCAAAATCCTGGCGTTCCCGTTCTATCTTGATATATTTCTGTGGAGGTAGGTGTACCAACTCACCGGCCAGGTCGATGATCTCCTCCTGCGAGGCCGTGTTGAGCGCCTGCTCGTATTCGTCGCCGAGGTCGATTGAGATCTGTTCATCCGCATCTCTCAATTTCTCTGGCTGCGGCGGCGGAATCCACTGAAACAGTAAATAGATGCTTTTAATAAAGGCAAAACTAAAGCTGATACTCTTATTAAATTAAATCAATCTGGTAACCTATCCCTGTAGCTTATTACAATATTTTATATATAGACATTACACATTCAATTCATTAGTCAGCGCAAGGATAAATAAATAAATATATACGGACAAATCACACAGATTGAGCTAGCCCCAAAGTAAGTTCGAGACTTGTGTTATGGGATACTAACTCAACGATACTATATTTTATAACAAATACATATATAGATAAACATCCAAGACCCAGGCCAATCTGAAAAAGATCATTTTCCATCTTGACCTGGCCGGGGATCGAACCCGGTCACTCCGTGTCGCAGGCTGGCGTGTTGACCGCTGCGCCACGAAGCTAGTCAAATAGTAGAGGATAGTTTAGTTTCCGCACAAATAAACGAGATAACGCGTTATATTTCATATGCCAGGATCACGAATGAAGTAATGAAGGACATAAAAAATCGAACAAGTACTAGTCGGACTCGCGCACGAAGGAATCCGTACCATCTATACAATACAGCGTGATTCTGAACCCCCTAGCTATATTGAAATCTGGGAATCAGAATCCCTAATGGAATACAGAATTGTAAGAAAAAAAGGTAAAAAACGAAAAAAAAAATTTAACCTTTCATAGAAATTCGTCCAGTTGATCGGCGACTTTGTATGGGAAACCTAATTTTCTTTTTCGTTCTTTACCTTTTTTTCTTGCAATTCTGTATTCCATTAGGGATTCTAATTCCCAGATTTAAATATAGCTAGAGGGTTCAAAATCACGTTGTATTAGACACGATATTCTGTGAATATTTCAAGCGTCTACCTATTGCCGTTATTAACATCGAGCATAGATCGGCACGCCCGTGGCAGTTAGTTCCACTAATGGCAAAGGCTGCCACCACAGACAATATTATATTGTCTGTGGCTGCCACTAGGGGCGGCGACGGGCTGCAGTGGATTAGAGACAGTCTTTACCCGTCACTAGATGGCGTTAGCCTAAACTTGGTAAAACTGAGAAATCCTAATCCTAACTAATATTATAAATATCTATCTGAAGTATTACCTTCTTGCCTCTGATGATGCCAGGTACGTAGGGTTTGACCTCAGGCCGGTCGGGCGTCTCCAGCGCCTGTTTATTAATGTGTTCTATCAGCTTCTTGCGGTTCAGAGGGCCCGTGGGGTCCTTATCACAGTCGTAGTTGTTCCGTAGGGACGGGGGGAAGGTGTTGTCCTGAAAACATTAACATAAACTTTTGGTAAACATGGACTTCGTTATATCTAGATAAGTATCAGTATTGAGAAAATTATTTTCTCTAATCTCCAATTTTTTTGTTCTGAGTTTTAATTTCATAGCTGGGGTACAATAATTGAAAGACGACTTCACAAGTGATTTTACAAGTCACCCGTTCAAAAATAGTACCCTTGGTCGTCGTCCTAAGTGGACATTTCCATCGATAGATGTGAAATTTCTAGTGTCTGTTTAACGAAAATGATTATCGTGACTATTCAAGATAACCATTTTCATCTTGACACAGTTACAGTAGCGTTTCATACAAGCGGAGTCATATTTATGCCGTATACTACTACAAGCTAAACTTTACATCTGTGCACAGGTCAATGTGTGAGTTACAATCAGGGTCGCCACCGCAGAATGAATTCAAGTACTAACGTACGTTTGAGATACGTCGCGTAACGTGCGACAAGCAACAGTAGTAGCTAACCCTGTTTGTCAAAGCAAACAAAAACACAGCGGGGGAGAGGTGCGGGGCCGCCATATTGCGGGGGACGCTGTTTCGACGAGTGTCCATTCTGTATTTTAGTACTTATATTAATTCTGTAGCATTTGTTAAAATAATTTGTCTTATATGTACCCAGATTATTTCAATACCCGGCCAGCCCCGGCTTCGCACAGGTATAGAAGTATTTGAATCTTTTATTGGTTTATTTCACACCTTGGCTTACATTATCGAAGTTTTCATATGGATCCCTAAGCTTTTTTAAGTATTCTTTAGCCTATGTTCATCAGGGATTATGTAGGATTCTAATGGTAAAGGATTTTTCAAATTGGTCCAGTACTTTTGGAGCCTATTCAATGCAAACAAATAATCAAATCTTTCCTCTTTTAATAGTGTAGAAGTATATACCTAGCCTACCCATTGTAAACAACATTTTTATCCCATGTTTAATATTGTTTATTTATTACACCATGTATTACTCAGAGGAACAGTTGCAACTTTGTCGTCATCGTTCAGCATATCACTACAAAACATAGCCAATATTCATTTGCATGCTTTTCATAAAGAAAGAAGGCATATTTCCAATCAACAATGCATATTAATAATTTCCCATTTTCATCACAGACTTATTAGACAGGCTATCTGTCAAGTAATGGAAGTTTTATCTACATTATTAATCCTTATCGCCAGCGATATGACAACTGAGTGCGTTACGGTAAGCGCCAATCAGACGCCCTTCAAATCAATGTTATTGTTATGAAGTGATTTTGTTCTCTGTACTACAAGGTCAAACTCGTATCCTTCGCCAAGCCAAGACTTTTTCGATTGACCTAGGTCTAAGATGTTTTATGTACCTAATTATAATATAACGTATATCATTTTTAGGATTCCGTAGCGAAATGGCAAAAAACAGAACAATTATGTATTCGTCATGTCTGTCCGTCCGTATGTTAAAGCCACTTTTTTCCGAAACTATAAGAACTATACTGTTGAAACTTGGTAAGTAGATGTATTCTGTGAACCGCATTAATATTTTTACACAAAAATAGAAAAAAAATCGACATATTCATACAAAAACGCTCGACCTAAAAAGTTGGCTTCTTAACAAAAGTTATTCATTTTGACGTCCTGTATATAATTATTATAAATTTGCTTTAAACTTTACTTATTTGAGTTAGATTCCTAAATATTTCTTTACATAATACAGACTACATTATTTGTCAAACTATTTATGGAAGGGAAATTTGTGTGCCATTATTTGTATTCAAGTTTGTACTTACTGAATCTACAAATTTAATGCAATATCAATAAAAGGTACCGCATTTAAATAAAAATTTAGTTAAAAACGTAGCAAATTGACCATTATTATGTGTATGTACAAGTGTAACTTATTGGCTATTGATAGAGTTAAAATTAATTTGCATAATCAATGAATACTCTAAAGTCGCTTCTTAATGACATTACCATCAGTTGCATAACTTTATGATTGTATAATTTTAAATGGGTATGAGACTGCATATAGAATCTAATCTTTATTGGAATAAGATAAGCGTGCTCACATGAGCATTATTGATTTGTGAGGTACAAAAGTCTATAGAGGTTCAAATTGATTACTTCTGACGTAATCATCATCAGGTCCCACACTCACAGACGATCTAGACACCCTCAGTCTACGGAGAGACGTTGGCTCTCTGTATTTTACCGTCTATACTATGGAGTGTTCTGAAGAACTTTTTTAATTAGTGCCACCGCATCGCTCGTCACAGGAGGAAAGTCCATCCCCACATCCTTGACACTTGGGTCTCTAAAAATGTCAGAGCGTCACGTGTTTTTTTTCCCCGTACAGTAGGATTGTGGAACGGACTCCCTCCATAGGTTTTCCCTGTGTGCTATAACTTGGAGTCCTTCAAAAGGCGTGTTTACAGGTATCTTAAAGAGTCGGCAACGCATCAGCACCTCCTCTGGTGTTGCAGATGTCCATGGGCGACGGTGACCACTTCCCATCAGGTGGCTCGTCTGCTTGTTTGCCGTCAAATATACATAAAAAAAAAGTCTTTTTAGTCTACACTGCAGGAGCATGACCCTCTCTGTACTACCGGAGCCATACTTGACCAGAGGATTTGGCCTACAATCTCCACGCTGGCCAGACGGGTTGTAGAGGTCTCATTGATGTTTATGCGCTTTATTTAGCTTGTATTTCGTAAGTCGCCTCTTACGATCTTCATGGGAAGACTAGAAGTGGTCCTATTCTACTCTACCGTAAACCACACGGCTACACAAAATTACATTTACTTTGAGACAATTTACTTTGCGTGCTTACGCCACCAGTTAGTTCATGCAAACTATTGCTGGCCAGCGCCCACCCATTACTGTTAGTCCCTTCATACCCGTATGAATGTATGTATGTTGTTTGCATGAACTAACTGGTGGCGGAAGCACGCAAAGTAAATGTAGCTTTGACTTCCGCAAAGTAACACCTGAATCTATTAACTAATACACAAAATTGTCTGTCCTATAAATCGACGAACGCCGGCTGCACGCACGAAAAAATGTCACGTTCCACTTGCAAGCGAAAGAGGCACGATTGGCCTAAGCGTTCGGCTTTAATTTATCGATAAATAAAATTATCGTCCGTAAACCGACTATAGAGACAACCATCATCATCATCATCATCAGGTCCTTTTTAGTCTCCACTACAGGAGCACGACCCTCTCTGTACAACCAATTTTATTAAATGATAAACTTGTGAAAACTGCATGGAGCTTAGCTAGATACCTACTAGTAAACATAGTACGGATACATAATGTAATACGGTATTGACCTGATGTTGAGAGTATTATAACAGAGTTTATAGAAGAGTTTAAACATTATAAAACAGCAAAGAGTTTTATAATGTTTAAACATATACATACATACATAGTATCACATCTTTTTCTCTTGCGGGGTAGACAGAGTCTAAGTCTATAAGACCTGAAGGCCACGTTTAGCATGTTGGTGGGCATTAAGTGGAAAACGGAATCAAAATAGTAATGGGTCGCCGCATCGCCTATTAACATGATTCCTCAGATTTTTTCCGAAGAACTCTGACACCAGGGTGTGCATGGTCGATTGACCGTGACACCTACTCGAAATGATGATGATGATGATGACCCATTCCGGATCCACTTTTACGAAGCAGCTGGTACATTTTACGTATTTTCTTTTCTCCCAGACCAGCATGGAAGAGTACATATGACTTCATAAAATTATGGTGGTAGTAGTACAAAAATATATAGAATGTGTTAAATCCTAAATCATAATATTACCTAGTACCTACATATTTAGTTAGCCTAGTTGGAGTTACATTCATATAGCATCGCTTTGGTGTAAAACTGTTATGGTGTTATGATGTTAATTATAATAAATAAATTTTATATTTTACAGATATTTCTTTAGAAATGTATTTTTTTCACCAATGAGTTTGTTTTTGGAAGGTCATTCCGTAGCAACATCAAAGAAAAATTATGCAATATTCTTCCCGCCTTATGTAAGTATTATTTATTAATGAGTATCTACAGGAAGTAGCAAACCGCGCCAAATATTGCACGCAAATGGGGTGTTTTTCCAGGAACTGCGCTAATATTCAAATGATGTAGAATTATGAATTCAAATTAACAACTTAGCATATTTAACCATGCCAATGACCTCCATTAGGAACCTTTTACTAGGTGAGGCGTTTAAATAGCGAAAAACGTCAATCAAGGCTGACTTGGAAAGACCCTGTTCCATGTGTTTTACATATTATTAAACAAAGCGTTTAGAAATGGCAGGAAGTTTTTATGTAAGATAGAGATGACACATTCTTTCATTGATAACAAAATGGTTGCCTGTAAAGTGGAACAGATAGATGGCCGGGGGTTCATTAATTTATGAGACGTTATCAAGTAAAAAAACAGCCTCCGTGGTCCAGTGGTTCAGGCGTTCGCCTGTTGTCCCGGGGGTCGTGCGTTCGATTCCCACCGGAAGCATACTTTGTTTAGTTGTTTCCAGTTTGGTTAGGATATTGCAGGCTTGAATCACCTGATTGTCTGATAATAAAGATGATTCCGTGCTTCGGAAGGCACGTTAAGCCGGTGGTCCCGGCTGCCATCTGGTAGTCGTTAAAGGAACCACGTCAGAGGCCGAGAGGCGGTTCCGAAGGACTCTGACACCAGGGTGTCAATGGTCGATTGACCGTGACACCTACTCGAAATGATGATGAAGTAAAAAAAAAATATACCGTCCTACATCAACATAATATATTAAATCTCTTTGTCCTACATGGACATTATTCAATCAAATCGGGATTATTCTAGTTGGTAACTTTGGAATTCTGAAAAAAATAGTGCAAATCAATTTACTTCTTAAAGTTTATGGATAAAATTCTGTGAAATGGATTTAAAAATAAGTAAGTAATTACAAAGCATCTTGTTAAGAAATGTGCGTAAAAATTGTATCGTTGTGGAGTACCTAATATGCTAAAAACAGAGTCCGAAAGTTTTGTTCGTGACTTTTTTAATGGAACAATGAGTAGTGGCGATAGCTTGAAAACAGCTATTCATAATAAAATTCGCTTACATAAACAACCCATAATAACTGCCTATAAATAACAAATACTCCTCCGAGACTGTTATTAAAAATAATTATATCAATTTAAATTTGGAACAATATTGTTTATCTGGGGCGGCGCGTCTAGTAGATATAAAGCTTTTGCGTAAAATGTTAAGACGGTACTGCACGAAAATGTGAAAATTTACGTGTTTTCGAATCACTAGTACTATGCGCCGAATTAATTAAATACATCAAAAGTATTAACAGCCTCCGTGGTCCAGAGGTTATGGTGTTTGCCTGTTGACCGTGGGGTCGTGGGTTCGATTCCCATCGGAAGCATACTTTGTTTAGTTGTTTCCAGTTTGGTTAGGACATGAGGCTTGAATCACCTGATTGTCTGATAATAAAGATGATTCCGTGCTTCGGAAGGCACGTTAAGCCGGTGGTCCCGGCTGCCATCTGGTAGTCGTTAAAGGAACCACGTCAGAGGCCGAGAGGCGGTTCCGAAGAACTCTGACACCAGGGTGTGCATGGTCGATTGACTGTGACACCTACTCGAAATGATGATGATGATCAAAAGTATTTGTATAATTTAGGTCGATCCTTGAACAAGATCGCCCCTTTGTTGGAATTTGAAAAAGATACATATGAAATTTAAAAATGATTTAAATATGTTATGATATCTAAAAACATTTTCATCTTCGAAAACTTTGTAATTTTTACGTCTAAAACAATAATCCTCACATAACAATATTTATATTTACATCTCGGAGGTCGACCCCTTTCTTATTTATTTAATAAAAATATAAATATGAAAATATTAAGACTTTTTATTTTTTTCATAATCGCCTAATGTTTCTGCGCAGCCTCTTGCGCCGTAGCGACGTTTTACGTTCGCGCGGCACCCGCTCAATGGATGGTAGACTATAGAGGGAGCTGGTTTGCTACGATAGCTATGCAAATTCGTACGTTACTATAGTACTTGTATGTATGTGACCACTCATACGCCTTCTGCAATGTTTAAACAATATACTTTGGCAATTCACACCTAGTTTATGACTTCACTTACATAATGCTAGTAACATACTATATAACTTGGCCATACAGGTTTTGAAACTCAAATTTTATGGCAATATGAGGCAATCAATAGAGGTCGTATCTTAACATAGTAGATAGATTCTGGATTCGAATTTCATCCAACATGTTCTGTACATTAATATTAATACTCTAATATATGTAGTTCTATCTGACTCATTTGTCTGCGTGTTTGTGAATGTGTTTGAGTTACTACCTATTTACTAATAGCCTATTTGTGTGCGTGCGTATGTTTTGAGATACAGTTTAGTGTTTGTTTTTTCTTGTTATGTTCCTACTATTATTGATTGTAACGTGCTTTGCGTACCAAAACAATTAAAAAAAATAAAATTAGCTATTTTCATAGATGGTAATGGCTCTACTTACTAGTTAATTGAACGAATATTGCATTAATACCCAAGGTAAAAAAAAGCCATTGAAAATCATTACTGAGCAAGCGCTGCTGGGAAAACTACTGATGTTCTATCAACTAAGCGTGTAAAAGATTATATCCCTACCCGAGAACCCGGGGTCCGGAAGCCAGTGGTCGACCTCTCACGCGGACGATGTCGCGGGAAACAGCTAGTGTCAAATAATTTACACAGGTAGTGTAAGCCATTTCACACTTGCTGCCAATTGTCAACATTTTATTGCTTAGTTTTTGCCACTACATCCACTCAGTATGAACAACTATGAAAGTGAAAGACTATTCCCGCGGCTTCGTCCGCGTGAATCCTATGTAAACTGCTGATAATATAGCGTTTGGGTGAAATAATTATGAATTAAATCTTTTATTTTTGAAGTTTTCAATTATGTACATCACTACTAATATCATCAATACTAATGATAAAGTTAGCATGGAAATTTCTAATTTCCGACTTAGAAGTATGAAAATTGATAATTGTAAAGGTATAGGGGTCCTAATCAATATCAACATAACATAAAATATACGCGAACGAAATCGCGGGCACTGCTAATACAAGAAATAAAATCTTTACTCTTTATAATATTACTAGCTAATTTGCCACGACTTTGTCCGTGTAAATTATAGCCTATGTTGACTGAGAATATAGAGTTCTAATAGGCGAAAGAGTTTTTAAAAAAGGTTCAATAAATATTGAGTATATCCAAATCTCTCTCTTTGTAATATCAGGATAAAGTAAAGAAAGATATAATCTATACTGACAATATTTTTCCACGTCGCAAGTTAGAAATAAAATAGTCATCATCATCATCATTTCGAGTAGGTGTCACGGTCAATCGACCATGCACACCCTGGTGTCAGAGTTCTTCGGAATCGCCTCTCGGTCTCTGACGTGGTTCCTTTAACGACTACCAGATGCCAGCCGGTACCAACGGCTTAACGTGACTTCCGAAGCACGGAATTATCTTCACTATCAGACAATCAGGTGATTCAAGCCTGCAATGTCCTAATTAGATTAAAATCGGATTTTTTGATTTTATTTTATATTCTGACTTTTTTTAAATTAGGAATTCAGATTAGGATATTAATTTTAAAAAAGACATATTGCTTATTAAGTAAAATTATTTATAAAATGCCGTGTGGTTTCCGGCAGGGTAAAATAGAAGCATTCCAAGTCTTCCATAGGAAGACATCCATAGGAAGACTTGGAGTGGTCCTATTCTACTCTGCCGGAAACCACACGGCTAATGAAAATATAAAGGAACATAATTGAGAGAAAGGTTTATTCGAATAATTTAATGATTCTTTGTTAGTATTTCAAGGCAAAAAGCCGCATTCACATGAATGACAGACGGCTATGCTTTTTCAATGTGAACATAACAACATAATCGTCTTCAACAGGCTTTGTTGGTGGCCTTGGCTATTCACAGTATTCAGGCAAATTGCTGATGTTATGTTGCCGTTGCTACCTAATATTATATCATTACTGTGTTTTGCAAACTAATCTTAGAAATGACTGGTCTTTGTATCTTCATTTGCCAACATTTTGGAATAGTGTGTTAGATCAGCGGAACTAGTGCCACCCAAAATTGATTCTTTTACTGCTTAATCAGATCAAATAAAAAAATCTTATGCTGTACTTTGTTAGTAAATGACTTATAGGCTTTTTGGTATTAAGGGAATTATCATATTACAAATTATTTATTTTTAAAGACATAAAAATACATTTATTCAGATTATTCAATGTTAATAACATATTAATAGTAAAATGTAACCATAAATTTTCTTTAGTCAAAAAGTCCGCCCCGAATCGGACCTGCTGCAAAAATGCCCATAACACTTGCAGTATTCCCCCTCTGTATAGCAAGGTATATGTTTAATCAACAATTCTCATAATTTATCAAATGCAAAAAAATAAAAGTAATAGCAGAAATACTACAATTTAGTTCCATACCCAAAGGGTAAAAACGGGACCCAATTAATATGGCTCCGCTGTCCGTCTGCCTCACATACAAAAAACGCGTTTTTTTGCTTATGTTTGATATTAATAACGGCAACAGGTAGACGCTTGAAATATTCACAGAATATTTAGTTATATATTCACTTTAAAAATAAATTAATATTAAAATTCTTGTTCTCCAAGAAAAATCATAAACAAATTTCTTTAACAGCAGTAATGATTTAAAAATTGGATTCTTTTTAATAAACACCAAAGCATTATCATTTCATATGCAGATAGCCTACATTTTCAGGATCAAGAGATAAAAGATTATCATTAGGTACTTAATAAATGATAAAGAATTTGTTCATAAGTAGGTATTGAGTGAAAATAGATGTATCCTCTTTATGCATTGTTACAGAAAGTATGAAAGTAATCAATTAATCATATTTAAAATCTTCAGGAACCTCCTGATGATTTTAAATATGATTAATTGATTGCTTACAGTTTGTTTACAAAAAGTTTTTCTTAATATTTGCATACTCAGTGCAATAACAGTACCCTGGTTTAAAACAATACCAAATTACAATGCATGAGTCATGCCTTCTTGCTGTCTCTCGCAAAGACCCAAATGTCAATTCTAAGTATAGGCCTATTACTTTTACAGTCAAAGTTCAAGTACATTTTATTATAAGCGTACAAGTCTGACATCGTTTTTAAAGAATTAATTGCCTTTTATATGTTACTAGCTTACGCCCGCGGCTCCGCCCGCTTCGATGTAGATCCCTCGGGAACAGTACTTTTTCCCGGGATAAAATGTACCCTATGTCCTTCTCCATACCCCAGATAACGTGTATGCAAAATTTAATGACGATCGGTTCTGTAGTTGCAACGTGACAAAGCGTAACAAACAAACAAAACTCACTTTCGCATTTATAATATTAGTTAGGATTAGGATAGGATGAAACTGTTTTTCCTAAAATGTTTTACTATCCCTATATGACATGACTATATACATAGACATAGGCCTCCCCCAAGGATTTCCAAGCTCAGATCTTTATACCTTATGGGTTGGATAGGGCCTAGGCCACAAGACACAAAGGCTTAGTTTTACGTATTTGTGGGCATGTAGGTGGAACATACAAACATATTATAGAAGCGCTTACTTTCATTACTGGCATTATGTATCTTAATTAAAATATAGTTAACTAGCGACCTACCCCGGCTTCGCACAGGTGCAATGTAGATACTAATATGGGGCAGTAAATTATACATAAAAACCTTCCTCTTGAATATTATTATTAATTGTAGATCACACTAGCAGCTTTAAGCTGATGCGTGTACGTCTTGATGTTTGGAGATTTTGTCTCTGTCTAGTCTATTCTTGAAATTATTTACTGATGGGGCATTTATAGTTTCTTCTGGAAGTTTGTTCCAATCTGTGACCACACGGTTGGTTAGAAAATGTAGCAGTGGATTCTTGTTAGCTTGAATAACTATCTATTGCTACAAACTGCATCAAAATCCATTGAGTATTTTAAAAGATCTAAGCGAACGAACAGACAGCAGAAGTGACTTCATATTATACCATGTAAAGTTTTTTTAAGATAGATAAGTAAGTATGCTTTCGTTAAATTAGATGCAAATAAAACAATTGGAATAGCGTGTGTTTTGTGAAAGCTACAATTTGTTGTGGCCCTCACATCAAAAAGAATTTTAAATATGCAATAAGATCATGCAATATGCGACCTAGAAATTGTTTTATCAAGGCTAAATACTTGCATATTGTTATATCATAGGTAATGTTAAAACCAATGAGGAAACAGAGTGTCTATTATAAAAGTTATAAACCATATCAATGTAAATGATTATGTAAAGTTATAGAAAAAGGTTTAGTAATCTACAATGCAATATAACAATTACACAATGCCCACGAACATGCTAAACATGGCAGGTCTTATAGATCTAGGCTCTGTGTACCCCGAAAGGGAACAAGAAGTGATAGTATGTATATAAAATATTTAATCTTGGCCCTGACCCAAAAACCAGCAGGTTTTGATGCTCAGCAGTGTGGGTAAAATTAAACCAATTGCAACGGGATACGGATGGTCCAACCACCATGTCTATAAGTCCACTCACTCACTCTGGGGCACTCTGGGGAGTCTTTAAGTCCCCATTGACTTAAAGAATCCCCAGAGTGCGAATGTGGAGCATCCAAACAAATTTGTGGCATATTGCCGAAGAGTGCCCACTTCATCGGTTTGCTGGAGGACTGAGCAAACTTTATTCCTTAACTCGGAAGCTGAGGAATGGCTTTAAAATTTAAAATTACATATATAGGATTCTTGCAGTAATTCGTGTTGTAGTATTGGCTTTTGGGTAGAAATCTTATATTCTGTGCAGTTCTTATACTGGCATTTTGTGTTTTAGAGGAACTGAATTTTAACTTTCAAAATGTGATGTCATGTCAATGGTTTTGTTGATGTAATTTTTTATCCAAAGTAAAGTATTATAAAGAGCAGCTTGAGAGTCAAATAAAGTTGTAATAAAAATGGGTGTTGTAAGGGGTTTTTATACAAGTTATATTTTATATTATGTGATATTGTATAGTTGACTGAATGTGATTATAATATATGAAGAAAGATAAATAAAAATGTTTTATTCGTAACCAAGTTATGATACTACAATAATTTGATGATGAGTATTTATGTATGTATAACAATTACTTCACATGATGATATGTATTACTACTGTGGGCGACAGATAAAAATATTGTTGTAAAGGCAACTCTATTGAGTACTTTAATGATGTCAGTAAAATCTGTTGTTCTTGATCATCGCTACGCTGTACATTTTAAAGTAGATGCAAATGGTTGTTGTGGCACAGTTTAGACTCAATTGAAGCAATAATAGTGATGACATAATACTGATATGGAGTATGTTTGACACTGGCATAATTCTGTCTATGGCCTGTATGTACATTTTATCATGAATCTACATCCTGCCCTTTTATTTTCTTATTTATTATTTATTAAAGCTTTCATTTTTCCACATATTAAATTGTATTGTGTAATTTGACTTGTAGAACCAATTCACTTCATCCTTGACATGATGCTGCAAAGCTTATCACCAAGGATCAGAATAGGTAGTGCACTTTTGCAGGATATTGTGACGTTTTCATAGTATGTATATGCCATTATCATCAGGTCTTTTTAGTCTCCACTGCTGGAGCATGACCCTCTCTGTACTACAGGAGCCATACTTGGCCAGAGTAGACAGAGGATCTTGTAAATATTTATATGTTTTCTTTAATATAGCACTTGTATATAACATTATATAGAGCTACCACCTACACACGATTTCCAAACAGAAATGGATATACACACTCATCATCATCTTCGTCTGTGAAACAAAACCTAACGCCATGGAGACAATTAGGTGTATATCGAAAACTGTCTTGAAACGCCAATGACTTCTTAAGTTGTCCTAAATACCATGACATTCATAAGTTGTCCAACATAGTATAAAACTACAACTACAGGAACCGATAAGTACTGCGCGATAGTTATTTGACTAGCTCCGTGGCGCAGGGGTCAACACGCCAGCCTGCGACACGGAGTGACCGGGTTCGATCCCCGGCCAGGTCAAGATGGAAAATGATCTTTTTCAGATTGGCCTGGGTCTTGGATGTTTATCTATATATGTATTTCTTATAAAAAATAGTATCGTTGAGTTAGTATCCCATAACACAAGTCTCGAACTTACTTTGGGGCTAGCTCAATCTGTGTGATTTGTCCGTATATATTTATTTATTATTTATATATAAGTTCCAAAACTATTCTGATAAACAAGCATTTTACTTACATCTGGGTCCACTTCTTTGGCCAGCATCGACAGCTCCTCCTGTGTCAGCTTGGACAACAGCTCGTCCACGTCCACCTCGTCATAATTAGACAACTCTCGTCCAAACAGCTTGGCCGGCGTTGTCATCGTAGTGGTCTTCGTTGACGACGATTTCTATAAAGGAAAACACTACACTCAATAACATTCACAATTTTAGGGTTATACCTAAATTTCACACAACACTCGCTGAAGAAACTTCTCTGGGGGCTTGTTACGGATATTAACTTATCAATTTTCTACAGCAGCTGGTCTTTAAACACAAGATAAAGACAGATTTTGCCCACCGAGTTTCGGCATTCACCACACCCACAAATTAATTGATCGTAAACACTACTTGTAATTAATGTAAACATTCCAGTTTTCTGTTCTCTGATAACGATAATCTATTTATTAAATCACAAATAATTCTTACATTAGTTTAAAAATATCAAAAATGTATTTTCTGAGAAAATAATTTTGACAGTCGGTCGTCACGAACTCTCTACGCTAGTGACAAATGCAGACTGATAAAAAAAAAGAAAATAGTGAAGTGCAGTGCTTGTCGGACCACACGGGCAACTTGACTTGACGGACAGTTCACATCACAGAGCCATGTAATAGAATGAATGAGATGGAGATATATCGCATTGCTGTTTTCTTGGTAAGTGCAAAAAAGATAGACATAATAGGGAAGTGCTTTATCGTATCCGAATCCGAAAAACTATACCGATTTTACGGTACGCACGTATTTACTATTGAAATGCAATGTAAAATTGAAATGTTGTCTGTCACCCACCAGGCTGTATGTACCTCATGAACCGTGATAGCTAGACAGTTGTCATTTTTAGAGATGATGTATTTCGGTTACCACTATAACAAAAAATACAAAAAATATATATATATTTAAGGGAGCTCCTATACAAAATACGTGCTTTATTGATCGTTTTTGCTCGATATTGATAACGACAACAGGTAGAAGCTTGAAATAATCACATAACATTGAGTTAATTTTTTTACTTTAAAAATAAATAATTCAATAAAATTAATATTTAAGGGGAGCTCCCATACAACAGACATGTTTTTTGCCGTTTTTACTAGTTAACTGAACGGAACCCATGGTGCGCGAGTCCGACTCTCACTTGACCGGTTTCCCTTATCAATAACTACGTAATAGGTACGATAGTTTTTCTAATCTAATACCCTAGTATTATAAGTAAGTATCAGCAAAGCTAAGAGATGCATGCGCTCTCGGGAGTATTATATTCCTTGATGATGATGGCTTAGCTTATGTAAGATATTGTACTTTTGTGAGTTGTGCTTTCAAATATTGTATGAGTTCGTGACATTTTCTGTGTCACGCCGCCGCTCTATAATAGGATGATTGCGCAATAGACTGTTCCCTGCCTCGCCTACTATAATAGTTTGTTGTTATTGAACTCACGACCTTTGCAACAATTCTTACACTCACTGTTGCTGAATGTATGTTCGATAAAGTTTGTATACTTAGGTAGGTACATTTCAATGATTAGGTACCATACATTTTGATAAAGTGATATATATGAAATTTGTTTCCCTTACATAATGGCAACTATCAGCTGAAAGTTCAAGTAGGTACCTACTTACAATTGAATTTATATTATATTTTGAAAGCTGTTAGAGTGATTATAGTCCGAATAGCAATACCGGGATCCCGGTATTAGAAGCCCTAGTTGTATGTGCAGTAAAATGTTGTTCAGTTTTTGTGGAAGGAAATGAAGGTTTTGTTTTGACAAAATTTTGAAGACTATTCTTTCTATGTTAAACATCTATAAAAATACTGTACTGCAGTTTCATAATCGTCAATTAATACTTTGGTATCCAAGAATAAAAAACTTGTACTAAACTTTTACTTTAGGAAAGTCAACAAAAATGTGTCACAACGTTCTGAGGGACCATGTGGAAAAGGAGTGAAATGAAAAAATAGCATGATTTTGTTCTCTATTTTTTTATATTTAGGTTTGAACCTGATATTGATGATGGATATCTGAGATAAAACTATGTTCCAACTTATTTATAAAAAAAAATATGGTTAACTATGATATTTATGTCGACTTTTGACCCGGAATGGCGATTAGGACGAAATGGAAGAATCACTCTTTATGTAGGTAGGGGCATGCATTGCAAAGGTGACTGAACTTAATTTAATTTTTGGAATCAACAGCAAAGCAAAGTTTTTTTACCGCGTACCATTCATACACATTTACTTACGAATTTATAGTCAATTGTGTGTGAAGTGGGATCTTCATATTAGCATCATTGGCTTACGGAGTAAACGAAGGCACCCACTTTCACGATAATTAGCATCTTGCTTTACAAATTCACGAATAAAATAAAAATTCAATAGTTACCTATGTTAATTTTATCGGGATTTATTTTTCAATGACTACCCAATAAAAAGTAAATTTTGATTAATAAACGAGAAAAAAAAATAAGGTTCTTGGCGGGAATTTCGATGGACTGCACGGTTTTTGTTTTGGATTGTTTTGCAAATTGTTTCTAGTGGAGTTTATAATATGAAGTCGAAATAGCTACACTATCGCATTAGGTACCAAATCCTGTAATGATAGCTGTAAGAAGAAGTTAATAAATAAATAAAAATAAAATAATTTGATGTTATAGAAACATGGGCATGTTTATGAACAATGTGTGGAATAACTAAAATAAAGTGCCATGGTGCGGCTGTAGTGAGATTTACTTAGCGGGCTGGTGTTTGCTTGCCTTACTGCATTGTATATGATCAAACCAGTGGATTCGTGGGAATTGTCGCCAGGGGCTTCGTCGAATCAACGAAATGAATTACACCATTATTTCGTTAAAAGACAAGAATATATCGAAGATTAACTAGAAACTGGCTAAAATAAGCTTCTGAATGAAGTTTGAGGGCCAAATAGAAGAAAAGAAAAATACCAAGGAAATAAAGAAAAAAAAAACACTACATAGTTGGCTGAGTAAATTATGTAGGTACCATAAGAGTTGTGTCTTTAGTAGATAGGTACCTATCGCCAGAACAATAACGATGTAATTATAGTGTCTATTCTTTTCAGCCTCATATCTCATCTTTAGTAACATATCCACCAGCTTTGTACCTACCTACTTTCTGTTTCTAGTTTAAGTTTTTTCTGTATATTTTATTTTCGTAATTATATAAAAACTGTTAAATAAACAAATAAAATTGGTACTAGTACTACTATGCATAGGAAGCTAAAATAACCTATGAAATATAATGGAACATCAAGTAAATATATATTATGGCATTGCCAATAAGTAATTATCCGCATCAATATATTGAGAAGGCACGCGAATAAAGTTAATTAACTATTAGAAGTGCAAAACCTGATTGCGCTGCATCTGAATGTTTAATCCTAAATTACTTTATAGAACTTGCGTGTGACCGTAAAGTTTTGACACCTGAATTGACGTTTAGAATTGATTGATCCGAATCGATTAACGTTAGTTCCTGTTGACTGCGACTGCGCCAGCTACCGCTGGCGGTCCGCCAGCCTGCTATAATTGGTGGTATCTACACCAGAGACAAGTGGTATTCTTAGACACGGGCTCGGCCACTGGCCTTCCTATCAATAAATTGCAATCCAAACAAAATAATGAATGACCGCCTCACTATTGACCTAATTTTTTGGCGGCCCTATTTTACTACAGTTAGGGATGTATGTGAGTGAACCGGAGCTATTTGTATCGAATATTCATTCGAAACAATAGTTCCGATATTTTTACCGGAAGTAATTCAACCTCATTTGTAAATATGATCGAACACTGGCCATAGTTTTATCACCTATCAAATCGCGATATAGCAGTTGCATGCAATCATAAATTTTAACACATCCGCGTGGTAAGTTAAATGCATTTTTCAATTTATTTAACAGACATAAACTTGTCCATGTGAAAAAGATATATTAAATTGCCACGCCTTATGCATCCTGATTAAGCTGAACATGTCTTTACCTTATGGCCCACCCCAACGGGTTTCCCCGCTGATCAGAGGGCTAAGATGGGGACTTCTTATCGCCGGCATATTTTATGCCCGTGGGAAACAAGCCGTGTATAATTCCATGGAAGCGCATCATCGAGAGGAAGAGGCCAAGCGGAAGATCATCCGGGATAAGGAGCTGGCGATATTGAAAGAAAAGATTGCGAAGCAAGAGGCGGAAACTATAAAACTACTGGAGACAGGCGAACTCTTTGAACCAGGTAAGGATTGCTAGTTGATTGGAAACAACATCTTCCTAATTAGGAGGTAATATTTCGTATGAGTCAAGATGACAAGTAACAAGTCATCTTACGGGGTAGACAGAGCTATAAGGTCCTTAAAGAAAACTGGCCATTTAATTAAAATTTAAATAGGTAGTTGTGACGTTTGCGCCAACATCATTAACTCGCATATTTAGAATTTCACTAAGTTAAGAAGTGAAAATGGCTTTCAAAGTATTTGCTTTTCCTATTTGTTACTAACAAACAACTAAGCAAACTGTCATGGTTAGGGCTCGGCTTCGACTATCTCAGCGGCACGCCAACGGTGGACGGTGCCGTGCCGCGTGACGGTCAATGGCGACGGCACGGTACCAATGCCGCGCATTGTCATTGAAATGTGGATAGGCCTCATATCTAAGATCTTAAATCATTGATAACCACAGAGAGTTGCTTGACAACTAAGCTCTTATCCAACTTTCTTTCTTAGAGCTTTTAGAGATAATAAATTAAACGCCATTAACCCCAAGTTTATCTTTGATTTGTTGCAGGTAGGCTCTAGCTGAATGAAATGATATAATACCATTAAATGTATTGACTATTCAAATAAATATAAAACAATTAAGATTGTTTTTGTCTTTAGCATAAAATATACCTACTAGCGAGCCTATGGCAAAAAATATACCTACAGATACACTACGCGCCTATGGTGTTATGTTCCGAGGTGGAAACACTTTCCCAAGAAAAAGTAAATTTTCACTGGTACGAGGTGCGAGCGAAACATCTGGCTATTGTTAACCACGTGTTAACTATATGTTATTTGAGTATTCACATAGTTTCTCAAACTTTCTACGCGTGTGCACAAAATACACAGAGTACAGAAATCAGACTCATATGTGCTCGTACTTGACATATTTCATAAATCGATTAGTGCATTCACTCTCAACTTTCACCTACTCTTGCAGTAGTTAAATCACTATGTATGGCTGCCTAATAAATGTATAGGGTATTGCTGAATATTAAGGTATGGCTGCCAATATAAATAAAATTGAAGAATTAATAAATTGAATTAAATTGTGTCACATATATGTCAAAATTTATCATCACATATCCTGTTGTCCCATGATAAATTGCGGTGCGAAACCACCGACCATACCCCTGGCGGTATGGTGGGACTAAAACTATACTACTTAGAAAATAGTGTTATGGAAACTTTACTAATAAAAGTCAGTCATATTACTACGATACGTCTCTTTGTAATTTCAAAAGTATAATCCAAGCAAAAGTCAAGACCAAGGCAAACTGTGTTTGTAAACATGAAAGGTTGTTGACCGAAAGGAGCTCTTCTTAGTAGGCCACTTTTCAAGCTGTGATGGTACTGTATGGTTATATGGAAGCGTAACTCTCGTACAACTAACGATTCAATATCAGTCCCATTTATGCAAACAAACTCAAATCATAACCAAAAACTTACGCTCTCATAGACGAAGCTAGTTTGCGATTGGCCGCGTCAATGAACGCCATGGTGTCAACATAGCGGAGGTAGGTAGGCTAGCAGCTCGCCTCACTCGCTATGATAACTTACTCCAGTGTCACTTTTCCGTCTCTCCTTGCATTTCCTGCACCACTTTACTAGACAAGAAGTCATTTTTCTTTTCTTAATAGGTTAAGATTTCGCCGATTTTCACGAAAAAGTATATCGTTAAATGCTTTTATCAACGCGTCCTTCCGTCACGGAGCGCACAGCAGACTAGTTTGCGAAAAAAATCTACTTTTTAAGTCCCGCTCGCTTTGAGCTACTTTGCGTGCTGTCAGTTTTTGAGCGCAAACATAGATTACCCAATTCAATGGATGGTACCAACAAACCTTGCAAGTTGTTGTATATGAGCAAACTGTGGAGTACGAGTTAACCTTTCTACATTCTCCTCAATTTGTGGTATGTAAGACGTCAACTAGAGCTTTTTACCGGTCGTTATCACACCACACTCCGGTTTGCAAATGGCGAAAGCAGACCGATTACAGACGACTTTTTATTGGTTTTAATTACAGCATGAGTGACTAAAATAATAAGAAATCTACGATGTCCATGCATATTTTAGCAATCAGACTAAATGTTTTATTTAAGTTGCTATTTGTGTGTTCTCTGCGGAACTCTCTGCGGATGCTTAAATCCGCATGATTGACATAATTGACTTATCAATAGCATAAATATTATAATTTCAATAGATTCTCAGGCAAAATAAATTAAGTAATACGAATGAAATATAGAGAGATAAAAGTAATACATAGGTACCGATCATGATGTTATGAATCCTAATGAACAAAAAAACATTATTATCTATACATCATCATCATCATCAGGTCTTTTTAGTCTCCACTGCAGGAGCATGAAAAAACCTCTCTGTACTACCGGAGCCATACTTGGCCAGAGCAGACAGAGGATTTGGCCTATACTCTCCTCGCTGGCCAGACGGGTTGGAGAGGTCTCATTGATGTTTATGAGCTTTGTTTAGCTTATATTTCCTAAGTCGCCTCTTACGACATCCATGGCTTGGGGAGACTAGGAGTGGTCTATACATGAAATAAATAAAATGCTTTGTCCTGAATGACTGAGGGATCAATGCGCAGCCTAAACCGCTGATTGTGCAGGCCTGACATTTAGACGATGTGTTCTTTGTATGACATAGGCATTCGATAATAAAGGACTTTTTAAAATTCTTCCCCTAGGTGGCAAGGGGGCAAAATTTGCATGGGACAACGTATGGGAAAATTCTTTGGTACAATCTACTTCTATTAGGCGAACCATTTTGGACTTCTACGCAGACGAAGTCGCGGGTAAAAGTTAGTGAAGTTATAAATTGCGGACTACATAATGTATAACCATTATTATCTTATCCACCATGTGTCCCTGTGTCTGGCGAGTAACATCCAGCAATGCCGTGGTTATGGTGGTCGTTATTCATGAACGATAATGAATGCACTACATGGCTATTCGTAGATGCCTGTCTATCTGTATGTTATGTAGCTGCGAAAAGAGGGTGCAATCGTGATGCACATGTAAAGGTACGCTCACACGAAACGTACGTAGCATTATTTTCAACAGACTTCAAAACTACAAAAATGTAAGCCTACGTAAAGTATTTAAATAAGTAAATTGATGGTTATTTTGCATAGCGTAATTTAATATTTTATTATAGTGTTACTAGCTTTCGCCCCCGACTCCGCCCGCGTCAATGTCGATCCCTCTGGAATTGTACTTTTTCCCGGGATAAAAAGTAGCCTATGTCCTTCTCGGTACTCGGTACCAGAGAACTTGTATGCAAATTCATGATGATCGGTTCAGTAGTTACGGCGTAAAAGCGTAACAAACAAACAAACAAACGAACGAACAAACAAACAAACTCACTTTCGCATTTATAATATTAGTTAGGATTTTAGTGTCTAAATACGAGACAAACGGTTTTAGAAATTAAAACCGAAAATTTGAAATGAAGAAGTTCGCTACCGGAAGGATTTGAACCTACAACTGGAAAATGTTATACCTCGGTTCTCAAAATGCGAAAGGAAATATATTTTCTTCGGTAAGTAAAATATAATAATAGGCCACGAAGGAAAAAGATCTTAAAATTGTGTCAAAAATAAGCGTAAATTAAGTAGGTACTTATTGATAAAAACATTTAAACGTGTTGAAAAACAATGCCATTGATGTCGGCGATTAGTTTCAAGTTTTCAATTTTCCATACGTGTGAAATCATGCAAATTATTATCGGGATGAATTCTCCTTTATGACAAGTACCAACCAATAACAAAAATATACAAAAAAAAAATTGTTAATATAAAATGAGATTTTAGATTCTGAAATTCTGGACACGCTATCTATTCATCATCATTTCGAGTAGGTGCCGCGGTCAATCATCTGGTGTCAGAGTAATTCGGAACCGCCTCTCGGCCTCTGACGTGGTTCCTTTAACAACTACCAGATGACAGCCAGGACCAACGGCTTAACGTGCCTTCCGAAGCACGGAATCATCTTAATTATTAGACAATCAGGTGATTCAAGCCTGCAATGTCCTAACCAAACTGGAAACAACTAAACAAAGTATGCTTCCCGTGGGAATCGAACCCACGACCCCCGGGTCTACAGGCAAACGTTTTAACCACTGGACCACAGAGGCAGCAATCTATCTATTAGATACAATAGTTAGAATAAATGTATTATGCTAAGCACATAACGGTAAATGCATCTTCTGCAAATGCACATTCACCTTTGATTTCTAAGTGTACTCGTATTAGCCTATGAAATAAGCTAATGCGAAATGTTTACACAAGTGATATCAGTATGTAGGTAACCTTTTAATAACGGTAAAGAAGTTTAACCAACGGACTGCATTTCCGCTCCGATGGCTTCCTTTGCAACGGGCGGCTAAAAAAGAACACGTTATTACGGAACCAACCGCCGATTATTCGTTATTACTTAGTAACTATGCGATTCTGCAACCTTGTCGGCCTAGGTTTCGAAAATCGGTTTTTTTACAACATCGATATCGATACCGGAAAATATTGTCTGTTCCCAAAAACCCGGGCTATTACGCCAGACTACCTTAATGTGTGCGGTATCATGGTGTGTGTGTATATTTGGGTTTCTCCGAGGCTGGGCTGCCTACATTTTAAATTGATCCCAGAGATGTCATAGGTGTCCTTTTCACTTAAACCTTTTTCCAGCAATCTTAACAGAATCCCTCTCCCTTGAATCATATGTGAACATTTCAATGGTTTTGCTATTGTCTCGTTTATGGACAGAGAAAGGGTTAAGTATAAGTGAAGGCAGCACTTTTGACAATATTTCCGATTATACCGGGAATTCATTGCTTGATTTGCATTCTTCTTCTAGAGTCAAAATGTCTATTCTTTACACTTGGCCAGAATTTGGCCACATCCACGGCACGATCGACTCAATCAGGTCCACAAATAAGAAGTGGGGCAGCTAGGGCAATACATCAGATAGGCCATTTCGTGAACCGCACATTACTGCCCTCCTAGTACGATTTGCTAGTGTAAGTACAATTCCCAAAATTGTCGTTACTACAACAATTAATAAATACCTGTCTAGGTATATTTATAACTTAGGTACCATAAAATTAATAGTTGGCTCTAGGAACACAATCAGTCTTAATCTTATCACAAAAGGAGACAAATGGCTCCAAACAGTCTTATAACCGGAACGAGGTACGTCATAATCCAGCCGGTCCCGTTAAGACACCCACGGCGCGTCCATATCTGCAAGACCAGTTTGGCTGACTTTTGCAGCACTTTCGCGGGCTTGAGGTTTTTTAAAGAATATAAATAAGACGAATCCTCGACCAGCTATTAGATAACTAAGAATAAAACGTGATGTAATATACCGCTTGATTTTAACCCTTGAATTATATTGAAATCCTGGAATCAGAATCCCTAATGGAATACAGAAAAAAATCACATTGCAAGAAAAAAAAACAATAAAATACGAAAAAAAAAATTTTACCTGCCATAGAAATTCGCCCAGCTGATCGGCGATTTTGTAGGAACTCAAAAATTTCTTTTCAATTTCTACCTTTTTTCTTGCAATTCTATACTTCATTGGGGATTCTGATTCCAGGATTTCAGTATAGTTCAGAGGTTCAAAATCACGTGGTATAATATAGAAGCTCTGTCTATTCGTAGGTTTTTTAGGTGTTTGCTTACTTTTTATTCTTAAGACATCAATAAAGACAAAAAGACCCAAATTATTCGGTTACTCTTAATCTTGACATTCAATTCGATAATAATAAAATAGAAAAGCATTTAAATTGAAAACATCAAATAAATCAATTTTGTAAAAATATACTGACGTCTATTTGGAGAGAAAACACCTATTGTCATGATTCTTTAGATTTTCGCCCATTCCCTTGACCTGCTTCTACGGTCTGCGCGGGAAGAGAAGCAGCTGGCACATTCTACGTTTTTTCTTTTCTCCCAGACCAGCATGGAAGAAATTGAAGATAAAAAAATAGCTTTTAAGACCAGAATATGGTTTTCGGCTGCATTTCGAGGCTAAGAGGCGATATTTTGCATTGTTCCAGTAAAACAGAAAAAAAATATAGAACACTTTCAATCTAACGCCATAAACGTCAAGTGATATTCAATAAATACCGAGTCATGAGAGCGTAAATCGCATCGAATCGATCGGATCCGAGTGATCGATTCGTGTCGCTCGATAGTGCCCTAATTACCCCTATTGTTGTTTCCACTATAAATTAATTTAGTACCTTTTTGATCGAAGCGATTGTAAATAACGAATCGGTTGCGATCTTTGCAATTCGCTATCCATTTCTCTTTCTAGATCATGGTAGATAGAGTTGATATCTACCTCTTATTGTAAATGGATATTTAGATATATCATCATCATCAGGTCTTTTTTAGTGTCCACTACAGGAGCACGAACCTCTCTGTACTACTAGAGCCATACTTGGCCAGAGCAGTCAGAGGACTTGGCCTACACTCTCCATGCTGGCCAGACGGGTTGGAGAGGTCTCACAGATGTTTATAAGCTTTGTTTAGCTTGTATTTCCTAAGTCGCCTTCTGAATCCACAGGAAGACTTGGAGTGGTCCTATTCTACTTTGCCGGATACCACACGGCAATCTGCCGGATACCACACGGCAACGGTATTTAGATTTATGTATTTAGACCACAAACCCTGGCTAGTTTATCATCGTGCCAACTGAGATCTTGAAGAATTTATTTAGTCACTAACTCTCTTAAGTACTCATATTATAAACTGGCAAAACTCCCCGGTTGCGCCCAGGCAAAGAATATAGACACTACGCGAAGCCCAGGCACGTATTATAGATAAAAACTTTCCCGGAATAATACTCTAAGTACACATTAGTGAAACCTTCATCAAAATCGCCGCAGTAGTTTCCTAGATTCGACTGTATCTACTATAGTTTTATGTTGTCTATTTATTTGTTTCTCCTTCATGCTAGAGCTACTGTTAGAATTGACCTATTAACACTATAGTTCTTTATCATAAATGGTACACTGATTGATATGAAAACCAATACATTATATCAAATCATATAATTTATTGGTATTTCATATCAATCAGTGTACCATTTATTATAAAGTATAGTAATAAGTCAATTCTAACACTACTGAGTTTTAATGAAACTAACGAATGTTATAAATGACACATCAGAATAGTACATAGTCTATTAATTACACGTACGAACTCGCGGGAAAGGGACTTGAACCAAATACAGAATTGTAAATGTCTAGTGTGTGTTTTACCTTACCCCGAACATAACTTTTTACCCCTAATGCGGAATAAATCAAAATGTATGTTCTATTTAATGCACCTAGTTGACAAAGATAAGAATGTATGCCGTGTTGAAATTACTATTATTAACACGTTCTACGCTTATCTAGAGAGGTTTAGTTTACTAAGAGCCATTGTAATTACCAAGATGTAGGCTCCGATAGCACTTGTATGCAAGTATGACACTAACTACTTAGTAAATTAAACAGTGGTACAACACCTGCAGTTGTTCAATTTTAGACCTTATTATACTGAGTTAAGAATGTTGATGTACGCTTTTTGTGTTGACTGCACCAGTGCCAATTTCACTACTGTAAAATTAGTCTGTCGGGCTATGAATTACGAGGGAATTAAAATAAAAAATGTGATTCACACTCTTCTAGTCGCCTGAAGGTCTCTCTAACCAACAGTGACTTTTAAAAGTTCAATGCTAAATAGTTGCAACTTTTTAGTCGTATGGATTGTGTAGATTATGAAGGCATCATACATGGGGGTAAATAAATATAAGTATAAATTGCTTTGATAATTGCTGTAAATTTTGAGCAGTATCCGTTTACACACGACTTTTTACGCAAATTTTGTACAGACTTTCGCAGATGACTGTACGTAATATAGGTACCATAAATCTTATTAATTATATATAGTTTTTATACAACTAAGCAGACCAACCGGCATACGGCCCACCTGATGGAAAGGTACGAATCGATTTGCTGAATCTAATAAGTAACTTTAGATTTCGCCGTTTTCGAAATTAAAAGAAACAAAAGGAAGATGTTCCTTGGGTAGCTCCAGAACCGCAAACAAATACTTGACAAAATGAAGCATTTGCCCGTGTCGGGAATCAAACCCGGTGCCCCTCGAACGCTGGCGTGATAACAACTACGCCAAGGGAGACGACATCCGCACCAATAAATTAAATTATTCATGCACAGAACATCCAGAAAAATAAATCATAATACAAACGGCCACTTCGCACCCGACTATTTATAACCTTGCAATAAAACAAATAGAATGGTGGAAATTCCTTTGTGGCCGTCGGCAGCGTCTCCAAGGTCACGCCCACGCCCAGCCGTGGACTTCCTACCTCCCAAGTATCCAAGTGGGTCTAGGTGTGATTATATTGGAGACGTATCATAAATTCCTGATATTGCGTGGCCAGTGACTGTTGTGGCCGCGAATTAGACAAGAGTCGCGAAAAACGTCATGTTGTTTACATGTCTTATTTTATTTTATTGGTGTGGCAATAATCGTGGTTTGCTGAATTTTATGATGTTTAATTTGGGTCTTACCAAGGGCGGATTAACATTTCTGTTTGGAGATTTTAATATATAAACAATAGGAACGTGGCGCAGAACACTAGGCAGAATTTTATAGGTCGTCTACATCTGCAACCCATTTCTGAAACCGATATTCTAATGTTTTTTTATTGTTCTATTGCCTAGTTACCACTTTACCAGTGCTGTAGAGCCTTTCTTTATATATTTTGCCTTAGATTTCGTTGATAAACAAGAATTACTCGCCAAGAGCTTGATAGTAATTTATATTTTAAATACGCGCGAAACAGTATTTTTTGGAATAATTATAGCATGTATTTTGCCCGGCTCTGAATGTTTGTTAGGTATCACAAACTACGAAGAAGATACTATAGGTACTAGTTAGGTATTCTTAGAACTTGTAACATTCAGTATCATGCTGTCATTTTGCCTGGATAAGGATTTCTTTTTGTATTAAATAACAGATTTATTGCTGCGGTTGCAAGTAACTGGATATCTCTACAATCTAAATTAAGGATAGAGATTAATCTCTATCCGTTTCGTATTCCGTATTTGTGCAGTACCTTCTTAAGAAGGTACTGCACGAATTTTTGGAATTTGCCGTATTTTTAAATCACTATTACAATTCGCTTAATTAAATACATCAATTTTATTTTTTTATGGCATTCACGCGTTACCTATCAAGTATAAACGAGTTTTCCCGCTATTTTTCTAATTCTTGTTATCAATGAAATGATGGTGTAGATCATTTCATTTATTCTACGGAGCCCCTGGCGACAATAGGCTAGTTTCCTAAAAAAAAAAAAATTAGTCCGTCAGATAGATATTCAAAAAATATTGGACAGGTATTTTTTCTTTTGTCGATTAAAAAAAAAATATAAAGATCAGCCCTTTGAAATTCCGTGTGACGGCATAGTTTGCTACAGTTTTTAGCTAACTTTGACGTCACGAGCCCCCACTCCTGAACTTTTACGCGCTTTATCTTTATTATTTATTGTTTATTTGACAAAAGAAAAAATACGCGTCCAATATTTTTTGATTATCTAACTGACGGACTAATTGCTATGTTATTATTACGACCCAGGAAACTAGCCTATTCCCACAAATCCACTGGCTTGATCGATCACAGACGCTGCAACGAGGCAAGGCGGATAACCACCAGTTCATTTCAGTTATAACACCAAATTACACCGATTTCACATTATATAAAAACTTGAAAAGCCTTAATGTTTTCATCAAGTAAATATTGTTAAATACCTATATCGAAAGAAATATTCCAAAGCGACCTTGTAAAAACTCACATCATTTGTCTTGGGCCACAAAAGTTGATGTTTATCACAATTTTCCAGCTACAGCGACGCCAATTAGTGCTAATTAAGAATGCATTTGCCAAGTGACCTGTAATAACTCATGTGTAATGAACAACTGCCAGATTTTCACCTTGTTATCACAGCTCCCAGGCCGAACTTGAAGCAAATACTTCATATTTGAATGACTGATCTAGAATTATATTCATTTACTACTTATTTTATATATGAACTCTGTTGTATACCTGTTGGTAGTGTTGGTTAGGGTCCAGTAATCTGACTTGATTACTGGACCCACAGAAATGGACCCTTCAGAAATATTTTTACCTCTTTATATTGTTTTGCACGTAAGTAATTGCGTCTTTTAGGAATTCCATAATTTCAATCATTAGAATATTACTTATTCCTAGATTACAATGCATAAATAGAATCATCGTGTTTTGGCACATTCTCCTGTTTTTTTTAATTCTCTCATCATTTATAGATTTGTTTAATTTCTACTTTTTCCTTTTTTGTTGGTATATTTTGTAGGTCCCTATGCCTATTTGGCGCCCAACGTGTGGTCATGGGCGCCAAATAAATTAAGGCATTTTTCAGAATTTTATTCAACTTTCTTAGCTTAATCATCAATCATACCTACAACCCATAATTTGGCACGTATATATTATAACTCTAACTACATCAAAAGTATTATACCTATTTGTTTATTCTCCTTTAAATTTCTAGTTAAACCGTTAAGCCACAGAATAAATAATGACAGAAAGTACTAGTTAAGCTCGACTTTGTAAGTCGAGATTAATTTCTGTCATTAATATATTTCTGGAGTAAAGTCGTGTTTATGAATCCCATTTATATGAATGTTGATGTTGGGGATGCAGATTTAGCTCGGGATTAGTAGCAATGACGTTCGCTTGCTCACGCGTCTTGCTCTGCGCAATATCATATCTGCATCTTTGTTCCACTTGGACCTAACTCTCCGTAAATCACCATTCCCGGGCCTTGAACTCTCAACATATGATAGATTCAGAAGACAATTTTACGTAGTCGGTGACGTTTCATGCTCGAAGGCACAGAAATAACTCTACACTCAGCCCAATACATTGTTATGACGATGACGTTGTGTGTTCTTTATTCAAAACCAAACAAACGTAATGTTGACCTTTCTCGCCTTTCGCTGACTCATTCAATAAGACCTGCGTTTTTTTTTTATTTACAACCAACCTTGCTTTCGTTCTATTTTTAAACGCATGGCTTTTATTTGATTTCCAAAAATGTACCTATCTCGCTGAGGCAGAGCACTGCGATCTATTTTAGATTTTGCTGCACGCAATGTAAAAACGTTGTATTTCGTACTTACTTGTTGAACTAAAATCAACTCTATCTTTATCACAATAAGTTTTTCTTTGGTTTCCATTGAATAACTCATTTAATTTTGATTCTTTTCAACAGTAATGCTCATTCTCTGTTTATTTATGATACACGTTGAGATTTATTGTTGTTACATTAAGCACTTTACTTAAGATAACTGACTCTATTTTGAAACTGGTATGTTAATTCCCCATAGAGCGGGCGAAACAAAAGTGTATCTTTTGTGATAAAGATTAATACGACCTTTATGTCGATAACTAGGAACTACTTTGATTTCAAAGTTAGTAGGTAGGGTATTTATTTGATGAACATTGATCCAAGGAGGAAGAGTAAGACTAGAATATCAGGAGCACTTTAAGTCAAGTATGCGCTTTGTCTTTGTAATCAATTTGACTACTTTATGATGAAATAAATGCTTTCTTTCTCGAGATATAAGTCAGTAATAAAATAAAAGGTGAAAGCATTATTCAATGTTTTTATCTCAGAATAAATATTTTGCGCTTTTTACTATTTAATGTTACTTTTGTGTAATGTTACTTACGTTTATTACAGGAGCATAGCATACGTTTGTTTGTTACGCTTTCACACCGTAACTACTGAACCGATCATCATGAAATTTTGCATACAAGTTCTCTGGAGTACGGAGAAGGACTTAGGCATTACATAGGCTACCTTTTATTCTAAGAAAAAGTACTATTCCCAAGGGATCAACATTGACGCGGGCGGAGCCGCGGGTGAAAGCTAGTTTAACATAATTTTAAATTTTGGTTATAATTGCAGTACAATATTAAGAGCCCGACATATGCCAGGCGGCGTGGCCATACAAATGCGGATGGTCTAAACGCGTTGGCTACTTTGGATATTTTCGTTTTTTAGGAATATTCAAGGGTTATTCGAAAAAGCAAAACATATGATGTCTGCCTTATCTGTAATGCAATAATAATCAAAAGTTTAAAGGTTAATTTCAATGTATTTGGTGAATAATGCTATATACCGAGTAAATTAGACGTGATTTGGAGGCAACATTGCAATTTTTTTCTATCGAGAAAATTTAACGCAATCGTGTTTTTGAGTCATATAGTTACCAGAGTTAGTCCTGAACTTTGCTGCATTTTTATTTCAACTTGAGTATTTAATTATTATTGATATAACAGTCAATCTTGTGTTTGGCTACTACGTTAGAATTTTACGTTGTCCTTGGTTTGGCAAAGTGTTAACAATATTATTTCGAATTTTGATTATTGTATTGTGAATGCGATGGTCATTCATTTCATTTTATGTGTAGTTTGAATCTCTTTTATTACCCTGAAGGACTAGGTTAATTATTCTATAATCAAAATAACAGTTCCTGTAAAGGTTGCCAAAACACACAAGTCCATAATGCTTTCAATTTCAAAAAGTTATGGGATTTCTTGTTGAGCCAAACTGAGCTCCGTTTCGTCATAGCCGTTACCAGAGGCGGATCAACAGACTTGCCGCCTATAGGTAATAATATTTTTGCTGCCTCCCATCAACCATTTGACGCGCAAGGACGGGGGAAGGATATTATTTTGTCGGCCCTAGGCTTTCCCTTGCCGCCTTCCATCAACCTTTTTGCCTTGACATGCGGCGGCGACGGCGACCGACGGTTTGCGTCGCGCGCGCCTATTCAGGCTGCCTTTGCACAGACATCAGATTTCAGGTCTAATGAATGGTCAATTCATGCACCGCTAAGCTCCTCTCCGCTCCAATCTGCGTCAGTGGAAAGTGGAGACGCACCCTAACCACTTGCTTAGTTTCCCTTAAGCGCCTCCTTAACTATCCTTGTGAGATATTTCCATTCGTGTCTAACGTACTGCGGCATCCCTTACGTCAGATAGGCCCTTTAAGGGTAATTCGCCACTGGCAATGCTTGTGACTGTACAAACAAAACTTTGTTCCAATGGAAAAGTCACATTCAACTTCTCGATCCCGGTTTTATTAAATAACTCTAATATCTTTTAATGTCTACACACACTTCTTCAAACAAGGCGCATTTTATTTATTTACATGGTTATTAATTGATTTCACTTAGTAGCTATTTTTATGAATTTTAGTTAATAAGTAACTTATTAATGTCTATTGAGAATAATTTATACTTCATCATCATCATCATCAGGTCCTTCTTAGTCTCCACTACAGGAGCACGACCCTCTCTGTACTACTAGGGCCATACTTGGCCAGAGCAGCCAGAGGACTTGGCCTACACTCTCCACGCTGGCCAGACGGGTTGGAGAGGTGTCTTAGATGTTTATAAGCTTTGTTTAGTTTGTATTTCCTAAGTCGCCTTCTACGACATCCACGGGAAGACTTGGAGTGGTCCTATTCTACTCTGCCGGATACCACACGGCTAATAATTTATACTTAATACAAGTAAATATGAAAAAATAATCATAAAACGTTCGAGCCATATAGCTACAGCAAACAATTTAAAACTCATTAAAAATTTGTTTGTGGTGCGAGTCCCGACTGAAAAACCTTTATTTTTAAGAAGGCCGAAAATGTTTGCAGAAGGCATCTATCGCCGTTTTCGTGGGACGATATGTGCTGTACACGTTTATATATATATTAAATGTAGTGGTTGCGAACCGGCCGCGCGCCCGCACTACCCTCTGAGCAGGCGCGGCGAGCGGACGTGTCGCAGGCGCATTAAACGATATTTATTGTTTCATTGGGTTTATCCTACACAACTACTTGCGTAGGTACGTGAAGACAGCACAAAACTGGCGACGAGGAAAAAGAACGTGAGTGAACAATGATATTTTACACGACTACAATACGTAAACTTGATGTTATCTGTATGGGTACGGGAAATTCGCAATTTAGGCGGGAGGGTCGTTGCATATCGATAAATAAAATAATTTCACAAAAGCTTAAAAATAAAAAAATACAAAAAAAAAAAAGAAGAAATATATTACCGTAGTAAAGTAGCTATTTACCTGAATTTATTTATTAACGGTACCAATTACGTACTTATTATAATTAATAGAATGTTGTAATGTATTTTATTGTCTACAATAATATGGCGTCTACTTTGTTAACGTACCCATATCGATAACAAAAGGTTTGCCTACGTGAGATTCACGGGGTTTACCCGCAAATATAGTCGTGAAATTATGCTATACATACCAATATACGTTGTTCCATTGGTGTATAGTCGGTAAAGCTATAATTTGCTTGCTGGTTTTGACCCTACTGAGATAAACATAATGTACCTACCTTCCGTGTGAAGTTCTCTAGTTTGATAAATAATATTTAGCAAAATCGTCAACCAGATTTTATTTTTCTCCTCGTTTAATAGTTATTAACTTGATTTTAGTCAAAAAGTAAATAGTACATACTACATTACGGAATAGTTAGACTTTGCAGAAATTGAGACCATCTCAGTAGCTAGTACCTACTTTATCTAATGTTTAGGTTCTGCAAGCTATTGGCAAATACCGATTATGCATACAACAAAATGTGCCTGTATGTATTAGCCTAGTCGGGATAACAATCCGACCGAGTAAGTACACCGTACAACGAACGAGTGAAAACTCGTCAAGTTTACGTAAACTGACATTCGATGTTTTATACGTTCTAAAACTCCACGGTTCTAAATGTCAGTTTATGCTATTCTCGTTCCAAATTTAAACGGAGATTGCTTCCAAAATAATAAAAGTAACTCTATAAAATGCGATTCACAACATAAATATCCAAACGTACATATACTACTATATAATTCATTTATTTATGTACTTTAAAATGATAACTTTAGAAATAAATGCATAAATTATCAGTAAATCCATAAAAAAAAAATATTGAACAGTAAATTATGAAAAATACTACCTAACAGATCGTTCCACAACGTCGTCCCAGCTACCGCCTATGGAGACTTTTGACTGTGAAGGTGACTCAAGTTTATTAGGCCATCGTTTTCATAAGTGGAAACGCACTTAAAACATTTCTAGACTGCTGAAACAGGAACTAGGTGAAAATATTTTTAAGTTCTTGATTAGGTTACGTCACCAAAGCTCTTAATGCAATGTCGCGCGCAAAGATGGCGAGCTCATCGATCAATTAATCTGAAAATGATAGTTACTTAAAAAAATCTTTAGTTACTAGGCATCAAATTATTTTGGAAGCAAACTCGATTGAATCTGTCAAAAGGCAATGGCAAGGATTTCAAGGAAATTCCAGCCTGGATGTAAACAAAATTGGAACAAAGACCAAAACTGGCAGTATACGGTGTACTAGATGTGCAAGTTGTCATGACAACAATACTGAACAATGCGTGGCAAAAGATAAAACCTGCACGAAGTGTGGGTATAAAAGCTATTTCAGAAATCAATTTCAAAAACGATGCCTTACGCTAATAAATCACCCAATGCTAAAAAATCTAAACTAAGTTGTCCTATACCTAAAGCATTGAATGTAACCACAACAACTACCTTTAACTCAATATTAACTATGTGTTCCACAAAGATGATGACGTCTCAGGTGGGGGGTGATAAAGTAAAAGCTCAGACTCGGGTAATAAAACAAATATGATTGATGATAACACCTGGAACTATTTAAAATCAAACGCGGTTGAACCAGCAAACCCGCAGGAAGGTTTATATGGATATAGTTCCAAAGACCCGGTAAAGGTACTTGGGCTCATTTGAAGCTAATGGGCCTCAAAAAACAGTCTGCCAAATTTTAGAGCATAAAGTTGGTACACGAAATCTGTTGGAATAAAGAAACTGCCATGAGACTTGAACTGTATGATTGAACTTTATTGCGGTAAATGTTACAATTGATGGATTAAAAAAGAAAGAAAGTAGTAATTTCTGACATGCAACCATATAAATGTCAATTCAATATTATAATGTTGATTACGTTGTACAAATCTAATATGCAATTATATTTAGTATCGGTAATCGGTACTTATATAATTTATTAATTTAATATACTTATATTAGTAATAATTAATTTATTTCAGGCAATAGCATTGTACTTACAATTTTGTACAATTCCAGAGGCCTGTATTATAAATACCATAAAAATAACATACGTCATATATAATTCCTATCCTAATTTACACGTAGTGTCGGCGGTGTGACGCACGTATTATCATTGCAATCAGTTATTTAATATTGTTACTGGTAAGGTTATCTTTTCTTTGATACTATAAAAGCATTTAATTCCTAATCAATTGAACAACTTCCTTTTAAACAATTTAGAATTTGATATTACCATAATTTCACACGGTAGAGTATTAAATGTTTTATAGCCATAGCACACTATACAAGGATGTCTTAATTGTTGAGATTTCGTCTAGAATTCCTACTTTGCAAGTCACCTTTCGTTTGAATAGTCCGGATGTGATTTCAAAAGTAAACACATTTTAACTTCTGGAATAAAGGTTTAAACCTTGTTAACGGCGACACATTGAAAATTGCACGAATACAATGTCTTGTAAGACAAATCTTTAACGGTTTGAAATGTTTCTCCACAAAGATAAATCATATCGTAGTCGGGCTGCCACATAGGTAACCAACCATGGCAGGCTAATATTGCCGTTTTTCTACCTTTCGTTAACGCTTCCAGTGCTTAGACCAAGAGCAATTGTTATCTAAATCAATTGCCTAAAAATGTGTTTGTATTTGTTTACTCGATGTTTTGTCCACCATGTTTATGTTTATATCGCATTGTTTTTACTACGTATATTGTTACGTACGTAAAGTTGCATAAATTTGGTTCTTCATTAACTTGTAAATTATTGAATGTCAGACAATTTACCAAGACACTTGCGGTTTCACAAAAACAAAACGTTTATTCAGAAAATAAGCCTTTACAGGCACACAATTAAAATAATGATATTTACTGAAATACATCAAATTTATTAATTAATAAATTCAAAAGCTGCACATACTACTAACGTTTCCGAACGGACCACTGCAGAGAACTAAACACCGAAAAAAAAAAAAAAAAGCTCTTTAACAGTATTGGTTGACTACTCGCTTGAAGGGCTAAATATTACTTAACTAAAACATATTATAATTAATCGAATGTGAAAATTTAATTTATTCCTGACATTTATAATGATTTACTAAAACAGCAAGATTAAAAAAAAAAATCAAGTAATATACTGTGATACTAGGTCATATCCACTTGACACATCAAAAAATATGTATGTAGTTGCAATTTTATTACCTTGATTTTCCAATATCCTGTTTATTAATTTCAATGCAGTTACAGTCGTGGATCAATATGGTTTATTATAATATATATATAATATTGTTTCATTATATCAAAATCCTGGAATAAATAGCCATCTCGTTCACTTTAGACGAGACTGCTGATAAAGAAATGTCGAAAACAAGGTCGGTAGTTTTCAGTCAGCAACTGGTTCCCTTTTATGAATAGGGAATCTGGAAACACACCTTGTACAAATGATACGTTTACTAAATGGCTTAGTACTGGTGCAATTACATTTTGATCTTAGCTTTAATACTTTCGTAGTCATTCCGTCAAATCCTACAGTTAGTGTCGTTCAATTAATTAATAACGAATTTTTCGACTACAGAACTATCTGTGGGAGTTAAGAACATACTATTTACATTTTTTAGCACTGTTGATGACGTGAATTTTTTTAAAAAAATTCACGGGGTTCTATTTTAGAAAACCGGACCGTAACGAATTGGTCTATATCGTCTGAAATGTATAACTACTAAACTATTCATTGTAGAAACATAAATTTAGTGACAGCAGCCTCCGTGGTCCAGTGGTTAAGGTGTTTGCCTGTTGACCCGGAGGTTGTGGGTTCGATTCCCACGGGAGGCATGCTTTGTTAAGTTGTTTCTAGTTTGGTTGGGACATTACAGGCTTGAGTCGCCTGATTGTCTGGTAATGGGGATGATTTCGTGCCTCGAAGGGCACGTTAGGCCGTTGGTCCCGGCTGCCATGAGTAGTCGTTGAAGAAACCACGTCAGAGGCCGACTCTGACACCGGGGTGTGTATGGTTGATTGAGCGTGTCATCTGCACAAAATGATGATGATGATGATATGAGTGACATTATTTAGCGTATATAATCAGCTCGCTGCCAAGACCTTAAGTTTGAATCGCGGCATCTAGTTTTCTACCAATCTTTAACACTTAAGCGACTTGCTGTGCTGATATAGACACTTCACGTTAAAATCAACCGATACAGCCTCATTCCATTTTGTTGCAAAATTGTTGATAATTTGAATTATTTGTTAACTTTATTATGTGGTCATTGAATAAACATATAGGGGAATTTTTGGCTTATTGATGTATTCCGAGTTTTAATACATCTTGCAGTGATTATAAATCGTTTTAACATGTTATTATATGTTATGACTTACTCTTAGCGTCTCTACTTTTGATTTGTAGTAAGCAAACCTTAAGTAGCGATTTAAATGCAGGAAATTTTTTTAATACACTTTGTTAACTAAGTTCTTACTGTGTCTTGTTTTTACTATCTTTGTAATAGGTCGGAAAACATAAGCTCTGAAAGAGTAACAAGGAGTTGTGAAATATTTTAAAGGTCTTATTTGCACTATTCTCTTCATACACCTCTGACCATGATAATTCTATAGGACAATCGTAAAATTTGTTAATATTGTAAAAACTAAGTCGCGGTATTGTATAAACGCCACGCCATATACCGTGCTTAGTGCAAACAGAGGATATATAAATATCAGACACGATGAGACTGGACAAGAACTGCGAAGAAATGAAATACATCTGAAAAGGGTAGAGCGTCAATGAAAGATACATAATGAGGAGGAAGATTGTAATGAGGAGACTAAATACGGTTCAGGAATAGAACAGATGAAGAGGATAATTAACGGATGATAGAATAACATAAAGGTTTAATTTATTACTTTTGTTTTTGTTAGTAAGGACGCACTAATTTTGTTATGGTGTTGATTAGATTTTAATTTGTAAAGTAAGTAAAACCATGTTTTGCAACTAGAAAATAATGTTATTCAAAATGTGAGTTTGTAATTTGTAAATAATTGTTACGGTATTTCATTTCAAAATTTATTGAAAAGGAGAGATGTGCTGTACACGTTTATATATATATTAAATGTAGTGGTTGCGAACCGGCCGCGCGCCCGCACTACCCTCTGAGCAGGCGCGGCGAGCGGACGTGTCGCAGGCGCATTAAACGATATTTATTGTTTCATTGGGTTTATCCTACACAACTACTTGCGTAGGTACGTGAAGACAGCACACGATAGATACCTGATACCCCGATGACGCGCAATACGTCTATAAGGTTATCCAGGTGATTTTGAATTACCTGGCAACATTTTAATGTTGGAATAAGAATACATCATAGAATATACATCCGTAAGAAAAAAAAAAGAAATTGGACCAGGAGAGCAATTTTTGAAATGACGCCCTTCGTAAACGAGTGATTTTTCCATACAAAAATGCTCGAAGACGAGTGTCACACTTTCGAAAATAGTACCCCAGCTGATAGAGTAAATTTGTATGGGAGTCCCGATTTTTTTTTATCATTTTCTTTTTTTTTCTGCACATATTCTATTAGGGATTCGAATTCCGACACTAAAACTCTGCCAGGTAATTCAAAATCACCCTGTCACCAAAGGGTCTATGATAATGCCTGTAATATTGTTATATTGTGTTGTCTGATTCAAATAAATAAATAATTAAAATAAACTATTACAAAATACTCAGTAGGTACGTAACCAATTCCGTGGTTAAATGGAATATTTGGCATCATGGCCTCATGGGCGTTTTGTTTGTTGTCACAAGCAATTAGCACTTTTGTCCGCCTGTCATCGGCTGTTGGCGGCAATCGCGAATTGCGCGGTTTTTTTTGGTGTAAATCAATTTCGTTTCTGCTAATAAAAGATTATCTCCTACGTAGATATAGTGAAAAAGCACTTTGTTATCAATAGGATACCATACTAAATAACTAATACGCAAACAGTCTATTTAAGAATTAATAAAATTGGCTACAAGCTAATTTTATAAAGACAATCGTACGTTTCGCTAAAGACAAAAATCATTCCTTATCCTTACTAATATTATAAATGCGAAAGTGGGTTTGTTTGTTTGTTACGCTTTCACGCCGTAACTACTGAACCGATCATCATGAAATTTTGCATACAAGTTCTCTGGAGTACGGAGAAGTACATAAGCTACCTTTTATCCCGGGAAAAAGTACTATTCACGAGGAATCGACATTGACGCGGGCGGAGCCGCGGGCGAAAGTTAGTATTGTATATTTTTAGTTTGTAGTCTATTTGTTGGTTTTGTATTAGTAATTAATATAACACAAAGGCCATAAGACCAACACGTATGTAAGTAAGAATGTAGACGATACTTATTTTACTAAGTACCTATTAGCCGTTGTGTGTCGTGCGTTCGTACCTACGAGTACCAGTCTACCGCTATAGGTAACTACCGAAAAATACATATATAGTATTATATATAGTAGATTTGGCTCGTTTCTCCCCGGCTGACTCATGTACTACCTTCTGCTTCCGGTGATAAAACGGCGTGAGAAAACTCGAACAATGAAATTATAGACTAAATCCAAAAATTTGTTCAACATAATGGCCTTAAAGACATATTTTATGACTATGAGTAAAAGACTGTGGAGACACAAAACAATGATTTAGACATGGCAATCGGCGTTTGCATGGGATTTTGGGAGTCCATTGTAGTGTTTCTGTAGTACTTACATATTACATGAAACAAAAATAATCGTATAAAGCTTTCGACGCGGACTAACTTGATCCAAGGAAATGACATTCCTCGTAGCCAAATCAGTTTGGCCTTAAGGAAATGGAATTCCTCGTAGCAAAATCAACTTGGCCACAAGGAAATAGAGTTGCTCGTAGCCAAATCAGTTTGGCGAAATAGTTTGGCCAGGAGGAAGTTTCCATCTTGATTGCGCCAGTAAAATAATATAAGTAAAATATTAAGTGTCATTAAAAATATTGCACGAGCGTGGTATATAAACAAGGCATTATGTGTAGTGATGTGCCGCTGAGAACGTTCTCGCTGCTGGCAATATTGCCAGTGAGAATATTCTCAGGAAACAAGAACGCTGCCGGGAATACTCTCAACGTTCTCAACAAAATAAAATTAGTTTATATTTTTATGTTTTACTAGCTGCTGCCCGCGACTTCGTCCGCGGCAATTTCTGTTATTTATTATGGTTAATTAGTATAGATGAATAATTTTTCCCCGTTTTCAAAACATTTTGTAAGGGGTGCTTCGCTCCTATTGGTCGCAGCGTGATATTTTATAGCCTAAAGCCTTCCTCAATAAATGGACTATCCAACACAAAAGAATTTTTCGATTTGAACCAGTAGTTCCTGAGATTAGCGCGTTCAAACAAACAAACAATCAATCAAACAAACAAACAAACTCTTCAGCTTTATAATATTAGTATAGATAGGTGATTTTTTAGTGTTTCTTTGCTTTATTATCTGGGCGCTAGGATTAGTTATAAACAAGGCATGAAATGTGTGAGTGAGATATTGGTGTCCTGCTCTCTCATATCGTGGCGAACGCGCGCCGCGGTCTTGAGACACGGCCGCGCGTATTAATGTACTTATGAGTTTTAAAGGCTTAACACGTGACATTAACACTGATGTTTTCGAATTTTAAAAATGAGTAAAAGAAGCCCTGTGTTCGATCATTTTACGCATATAGAAGATAGCGACCGTATTAAATTTATCTGTAATTACTGTGGTGAATTGTATACTAATAAAAATCAACATTTATTCGTCACCTCGTGGTGACGCAATATTGCTGAGAAAGTTCCCGAGAATATTCCCGAGAATATTCTCGAGAATACTTGCTAACACTGGGAATATAGCATTTTTATTGCAAATAGAAGGTATTGTTTTATACACAATTATCTGTCGACTTTATTTGATACTATTTTACTTAAGAAAGGTTGGTTGTTTCCATTATATAAAAATGATTCTCAACCGTTCTCATTTAGGAGAACGTTGCCGGGAACGCTACCGGCAATATTCTCAGGTGGGAGAACGTTCTCGGGAACGGCACATCACTAATTATGTGCTATATTTCCTCAGTATGGTTGATTCTACAAATTTCTTCCCTTTATCTTCACCATCTCTCGCGAAGAAGAGTAAAAATAACCCCGCAAATTCTTTCAGGTTATAACGTATCGGCACTTTGTGACCACATGCAGTATAAAAATTGGCAGTTGGCAGATCGCCCGCGCACGATCGCATATCCGAAACAAAAGCTTTAAAACAATAACGCTTACATCGTTATTTCCATTTCCTGGAAGGCATTCACCCCAGGGAGTAGTTGTTGGTTAACCCATAGAACGACAAAGACATGGTTATCCGCACGTATTATACTCGTACAAACCCACTAAGCTTCGAGCTCGGTGGTCTGTGGAGCCACAGCTGGTTCATATTCTTTACTTTCTATGGGACCAGGAGCGACTTTTTTAATATATCCATCGGCACAGATCTGCAGAATCGATTTTGGCCTCGGCTCTTACCCCTAACATCCATCCAACTACTAGCGCGTGTTAGACATTCCGGTCCCCACGATGCAAATAGAACACAAGTCAAATCAAGTAAGTGATATTTCGATTTCTGGATTAGCATAATGGATCACTATAAAAAAAAAAAAAACAAGTGGCTGGTAATTCATTTAACGATCAGTTATAAGCATCAGGTGAGATGGGAGACAAATGCCCAATCCAACATTTAGTAAAAAAAAAAAGCATAATTGAAAAATAATAATATACTATAAGATGCACGCAGAAAATGACCCCGAAAAACGAATAGTTGTGTCGCCATAAACACTGATATATCCGGAAAACTATGCCGATAAATATTAGTAACACAAACAAGCAGACCGATAGAAATACAGTCGTTGTGTTTACCGCTAACATTGTCTGGAGGAAATGCTGTTTTCAGTTTCAGTATTAGGAACAGCCCAATGAATCATAGCTAATAGGCGGTTACCACACCCTGCAGCCGTCTACATTGTTTTAAGGCAAATGAATTTGGATCATAAAATATCGAGCACAAATCCAAATATGTGGTTTACGAGCAGAAGTATAGGAATCTAAGTACCTTTAATTTGAAAGAAATGTATTTTTGGGGAAATAATGGGTATAAAAAAGTAAAATGCATTTATATATTTTATTATTTCATTTTATTTCATTTAATTTTTTTTCGAATGCAATTTTGATTATGATATTAATTAGGACAATGTATAGTCGGTTCACATACTAGTTTTTAACGTTTACTAAAATTGTGTATTGACTTCGCTTGGAGAAAAAGCGCGGTGCAGTTTGTTGCCGCTTCTTCTGCGCACAGCTTTGGAAGTGGCCGTTTAACTTAGATAAGTTTAAGTAAATTACTGACGCTAACAATTGTTGTAAAAATCAAATATATATATACGTGTATAAATATATATTGCAAGCGATATTGACACCTAAACTTTGTTATGTTCTAGTGACTTATGTTTTAGATAGTTTTAGTTAACTTTTGTAGTTTATGTTTGTGAATGATATGGGGTGGGATTAGTTCTTACTTTGATAAATTATTTAGTTGTGCGAATGAGCAGCGCCTAGACAAACCATAACATGGTTTTTAAGCGTTATAGATTAAGGAAAATTGTCTTGTGTGAATTATTTGGATTAAATAAATTAAATAAAAATAAATAAAAACCTTTGAACACTTACTTGTCTTTATTGAATAAGCGTTTGATTCTGATAACTATAAAACAAATTACGATTATTTGACTGGATTTGGACCTACTTAAAATAAGGTGTTACAAGAATCTCATTTTTCTTTCTTTTTGAACATAAGAAACTAAATCTTGTACAAATTCCTAACTCTTCCCTTGTCAACAATCATAAATAGTACCTAGTTTTTTTGGGTTCGGTATCAACGCGTTTGGTTAATATAGTATTAACGTATATATCGTATTAGATCGGGAAAAATGTTTTTTTGTATTTTTATGTATAAATTTGTAAGAAGTAAAATATGTCCGGTTATGCTGTATATAGGTATCTGACTGGAAGGAGGAGGGCGCCACTGTCCCTTTTCAATTCGACTCTGCGTAATTAGTTAAAATAAAAATATAAATACTTTCACATTTCTATCAATTTGTGAAAAATATAAAATAAGTTAGTGACTGTGAAGTGTCAAAGTGTTATCTTTGGAAGAATACCTTGGATTGTGTATAAAACTGAGAATTAAGTAAACTTACAAGTGCACTGTAAACAAACAACAATAACTGTGTCCAGTCTATGTGAACCCAATAGAAATCTATGAGCGCAGTACATACAAACTGATCTTGTTCAAAATATGTTTTATCTTGGAACAATATTGAAATTTGAGAAGAGATTACTAACAGTGATAATTAAGTGTTGGGTAGAATCATAATTATTCAACAACGAACAACCATTCTCAACTCAACACTAAGCAAAGTTAAACAGCTCTAACGAGCCACCTATAAGCTTATTTTAAGAAAAGGTGTGAGTGCGCAGTGGCGCTGTGGTCTGTTTTTGCAGTCGACCGAGATGTCCAAAGTTCGATTCCGCAACGAGCCGTCATCATTACATATTTTTTATTCACGTATTTATTTTTTCTCAGCCTGAGGTGCTATTTTTTTTATTTATTTTATAAAGAAAAGTGGAGTTCTGGCTTATTACAAAGGCAAGGAGAATCAAAATAAGCTTTATTGACGCAGAGGATGGCGGCAAATTGTTCTGGAGATGATGTCACTTCCTAAGGACGAAGAAGATAATTGGTCAAGGAACTAATTACAATTTTAATTGCAAGTTTTAATTTTACTTTGATTTTTTTTTTTTTTGACTTTGTTATTATTAATTTATTGATTTGTAATCTTAAATTACTTATTTTTTACCGTAATTTTATGACGTGTAACTTTCATTTAGTATTATTGATTAGATATTTTATATTATTGATGACATAAATTTAATGATTTATTTTATTGAATGAATACAATATATAATGCGAAAATGATATAATCTGGAATATAACATACTTAGGTACTGTACTGGTTATGGATAGGTATTGGATAAAACTGTACATAATTTGTAAAAAATAATTGATTGAATTACCTATTAATTATTATATTTATTAATTTTATTTATTCATTTCTTCGATCTAGACTTTTTTTGTAGAAGTAGTTTTTGTTGGAATTGTACAAAAAAAAATGTCCGCCTTATCTTCAACATTTACTTGTCCCCACTGCCCAGGGTCTTCACGTACATTTAGCTCGCATGGCCTCAAAGTGCACATAGGCCGCAAACATAAAGATCAATCGACATCGAAACCACAGCCCGTAGACGTCGCTATCTCGGATGTTACTGTTGGACAACATGTTAAGCCGCAGCAGTGTCATCTGAACACACTTACGGGATTAAGGGGAAGTACACCTGTCCTTAGGCATATTCCTAAGGGCGCGCGTAATCAGGCTGCGGGTAAATTGAGTGAGATTATAGATAGGTGTGTCATGTGCAACGGAGTGGACGACTGGTTTGCACTTCTCTCGTTTGCTTTTGCCGCACTTAGGGTGCCATCAAAAGCTTCACCAGGTAACATGACATCCAAGGTCAAAAGCAATATCGGGTACTTTGGCGCCTGGTATAAGGATGAGTTGGATGCCGCAGTGGACGGTGCCTCATTCAGGCCTCATTCTACAAAAAAAGCCATAGAATCAAAGGTATTCGAAGGTGACCTGAGAGGTGCTGTCCGTTTACTGGTATCGGACGACACATTCGCAAAAAGGGACCCTGATACGCTCGCGGCCTTGGTCCTTAAGCACCCCGGTCCGTCACGCCCGCTTAGCTCTCTGCAGGCGCCCGACATATCATACATCACGGACTCCTATACAGTAGATGACGTGGTGCTGGCGCTTAGTTCGTTCTATAACGGATCAGCGGCGGGATCGGATGGCATTCGTCCGGGACACCTGAGGGAGCTAACTTCCGCCAGTGCTGGCGAAAATGGACACCGCCTATTGGAGAGCCTAACCAGGCTAACTAACTTTATGTTAAGCGGACAAGTTAATGTGGAGGTTTGTCCTCACCTTTACGGTGCCACATTGTGTGCATTGAGGAAAAAAGATGGTGGTTTACGACCTATCGCCATTGGCAGTGTATTTAGGCGACTGACTGCCAAGATGGCGTGCCGTACCGTCAGGGAGACGATGACGGAATACCTTCAGCCCCACCAGCTAGGTTTTGGTACGCGCCTGGGCTGCGAAGCGGCTATCCATGGAACGCGTACATTTGTGTCTGATCCCACCAATGCTAATTGCGTAGTATTAAAGTTAGATGTTCGAAACGCTTTCAACACCTTAGAAAGAGATGTGTTGTTGTGCGAGGTCAGAGACAAAATACCATCTCTTTACCCATTCCTCCATCAGGTGTACCAATGTCCATCTAACCTTATTTATGATAATACTATCATCCTATCGCAAGTGGGAGCCCAACAAGGCGATCCCCTTGGACCACTGGTTTTCAGTCTGGCCATCCACAAAATAGTCTCAGAGCTAAGGTCACCTCTAAATGTATGGTACCTGGACGACGGTACTCTTGGCGGTGAACCAGAGGTCGTTTATCATGATTAACAGGTTCTTATCCCTCGTTTTAAAGAGCTGGGTCTTGAGGTGAATCCCGCCAAGTGTGAGCTCTTCCCCTGTAGCGAGAGGGCGGGATCTCATTTTGCGCGATTCTCCACGCTTTTACCTGGTCTCAGTGAACTGTCCAGAAGTACTTTTAGTCTCCTGGGTTTACCTATTTTTCTCGAGGCAGTTCCTGAGGCCATCAGCTCTCGTAGGCAACTCCTAATAACAGCTAAGGAGCGCCTGCAGGGTCTTCCAGCGCACGTGGCATTGGTGCTGTTGCAAAAGTGTTTTACAATGCCCAAGATCAACTTTCTCCTTCGAACTGCTCCATCGTGGCTTTGCCCCGTTGAGGTCTCCGCTTTTGACGACACCTTAAGATCCACAATTGAGTCTGTCCTTAATGTCCACTTGGAGGAGACTCTGTGGAAATAGGCAGCTCTTCCAATACGGCTGGGGGGCATCGGGGTGCGGTGTGCTCATGATGTTGGTCTGCCCGCTTTCTTGGCGTCGGTGCATGGGGTTGCTGGCCTTGTTGCTACTATTCTTTCCTCCAATGGCAGCGAGGTAAGCGTACCTTATGCATCCTGCGCCGAGTCAGCTTGGGTGACCATGAACTCGGGTGCGCCAATCCCTGTAGCCCTTTCTGTTCAGCGAGCCTGGGATGAAGTTGGAGCTGGGAAGGTTCGGGAACTTTTATTGAGCTCTGCCACGGGGCCCAATTTGGCGAGACTTAAGGCGGTATCGCAACCGGAATCTGGCGCATGGCTGTGCGCTCTCCCATCGCCTTACCTGGGCACATTACTGGACGACGACTCCTTGCGGGTGGCCGTGGCGCTCCGCCTTGGCGCTAAAGTATGCGAGCAGCATAGATGCATTTGCGGGGCCATGGTTGAGTCGGATGGCCATCACGCATTGAGCTGTCGTCGTTGCTCAGGTAGGTTCCCAAGACATCATGCGCTTAATGATATCGTGCGTAGGGCGCTCGTCACAGCTAACGTACCCTGCGTATTGGAACCACCGGGTCTTAGTAGGTCAGACGGCAAGAGGCCCGATGGATTGACTCTCGTGCCGTGGAAGCAAGGCAGAAGCCTTATATGGGATGCAACTTGCGTCAGTACCGTCGCTCCTAGCCATGTTGGTCGCACTGTGGGTAGGGCAGCCGCGGCAGCTGAGGATGCGGCAGACAAAAAACGAGCAAAATATGCAGCTCTGGAGCCACAATATTGTTTTGTGCCCCTAGCCGTAGAGACAATGGGTTGCTGGGGATCAGACACTAAGCGTCTAGTTAAGGAGATAGGCCACCGCATAGCCGATAAGACAGGGACTCTCGCTCTGGCTCGTTCCTGGTGCAAAGGATGGCCATAGCCAACCAGCGTGGCAATGCAGCTAGTATTTTGGGCACCTTTGCACCAGAGACGCTAAAGGGCGGGCTATAAAATGTATTTATTTTTGTTTTTACGTGTGTATTTTAATTCTGACATATGTTTATTTAACATTGTATATTAGGAAGGTGACATTTTAAAGGAAAATACAAAATCGTAAAAATACAAGATTCAATTATGATTCTCTCAGTTAAAATCAGAAAAAAGAGATTAAAGAAGAAATTCTATGCACTACGAAAGTGCAAAATCAATTTTTGTATATGAACATCTCAATATTGTTAAGGGCCTGCTTCCTATAACCTGCAACTTTTACTTAACTTATGCTTAATTACATAAATTGTGATATATATCATGACATAAATCATCTTCTTAGTACTATTCCAATCTTTACGACCTATAAATAAAGTCCCAGACCAGAAAGTCCAGCAATGCCTAATCCAAATATTTCCAACTCTTCCAAGAAAGGATTTTACGTAATGTTTCCCACATTGTCACAATACGCAGTACTACAAAGATGCACATTTTCAATTCCACGATGCCCATTGTTTCGCCTCAAAGGGTCATTCACATTAGCGTCAGTGCTATGCTATGGCGCTACGGGTTCTATTGTCCTTATTTACATTTACGTCAATTCGTACTAAGAAGTCGTTGTTTTGATCCGAGTAGCATTTTAAATCCATAATCATTTTATGCACTTTGATGATCTGTGTTGTAAGTGAACAATGAACATTCTCTAAAATTTCGTTATCTGTGCGCTTTAGCTTCTCCATTGAGCTCTTATACGCCTTTATATCAATTCGTGGTAGAGATCTGTTTTTTCCAATTGTTTTACGACATTTGACTTTCTACGCCTTTTAGTCATTCATATTTTTTCAAAGCAAGTTATCAACGAAATGATCGTTTAATTTATTTCGTTGACTCGGTGGAACCCATGGCGACAATTGCCACGAATCCACTGGTTTGATCCCAACCGCACCATGACAGTTTATTTTAGTTGTTTCACACATTGTTCATAATCATGGGCATATAAAACACCAAATTATACACCGATTTCACATTATTGTCCACTAGAAGCAATTTGTAAAACAATCCAAAACTAAAACTGTGTAAGTAGCCGGCCGAAATTCCCGCCACATACTTCTCCTGATAGATTATTGGTTTTGGTATAGGAAGTTTCTTAGATCCATGGATATTTTGTATGATTTTATAGCACATAGTCTTGAGTAACGCGTTCTGATGCCCATTGTTTCGCCTCAAAGGGTCATTCACATTAGCGTCAGTGCTATGCTATGGCGCTACGGGTTCTATTGTCCTTATTTACATTTACGTCAATTCGTACTAAGAAGTCGTTGTTTTGATCCGAGTAGCATTTTAAATCCATAATCATTTTATGCACTTTGATGATCTGTGTTGTAAGTGAACAATGAACATTCTCTAAAATTTCGTTATCTGTGCGCTTTAGCTTCTCCATTGAGCTCTTATACGCCTTTATATCAATTCGTGGTAGAGATCTGTTTTTTCCAATTGTTTTACGACATTTGACTTTCTACGCCTTTTAGTCATTCATATTTTTTCAAAGCAAGTTATCAACGAAATGATCGTTTAATTTATTTCGTTGACTCGGTGGAACCCATGGCGACAATTGCCACGAATCCACTGGTTTGATCCCAACCGCACCATGACAGTTTATTTTAGTTGTTTCACACATTGTTCATAATCATGGGCATATAAAACACCAAATTATACACCGATTTCACATTATTGTCCACTAGAAGCAATTTGTAAAACAATCCAAAACTAAAACTGTGTAAGTAGCCGGCCGAAATTCCCGCCACATACTTCTCCTGATAGATTATTGGTTTTGGTATAGGAAGTTTCTTAGATCCATGGATATTTTGTATGATTTTATAGCACATAGTCTTGAGTAACGCGTTCTGCTTTAATTTGTCTTTTTTTTTAAATAAAAAAGTGGTATAGAAAGTCATCGTTTTGATTCGATGTTAAATGTTAAAATTATAATTTTTCGGGAATCTGTTGTTTTGTCTCCAGGCTTTAATGTCTTCACACAATTTTTTATAAATTTGTGACTGTAAATTTATCGACTTTATATATGCTTGAGAAGAGTGCGCTGTTCTATTTAGGGCATGGAATACCGAAAAGATTTTCATACCGGTATTGATACCGGTATTGAAATTTCAAATACCGGTATACCGAAATTTCGGTATTTTTTCGGTATTTTTTTTAATACTGCTAATTACTGTTTAAATTATATATATTATTATATATACCAATAGCAATTGGTAAGTCTTGTTTCTGGAGAGTGATTAAAGTAGTTTTCTAGGCTATGTAGTGGTGAAACACTGAAACTATTTATCAACTCCTTAAAAACCACAAAATGAATAAAGGTAATCAAGAATACTAAAGAAAATAAGTTATTTGATCCAAGAATTTAAATTGTTTTTCTCAAACATGCTCGGAAATGTAGGCATTATTATAGTTAAAAGAAGACACGAAGTTTGTAATTCTTGGCTGGTGCACAACTTTACCGGCCTAGGCCAGGAAAGTAAGTATGAAAATTCATTCCTAGCCGCTGCTCTAAACTTTTTAATAAATCTATGTAACTTGTACAATGTAACTTGTCATACAGCCAATGGCTACCACATTATAAAAAAATGCACTCATCGAGCATATAAATATATGAATATGAAAATTATTTTATTAAAATGTTGGTGTAATATCACACAAAAATATGCCAATAATAAAATGAAAGGCGCGGGAAAGCAGATTTTTACCGTATTACATTTTTTGGGTAAACTATGAGTGGGCTGTATGGGCTATGTTTCCTTAGCACCAAATGACAACTGAAAATTAAAAAAGAAAATAACGCGGGAATGTACTATTGGAGTTTTGGCGGACTGCAAGATTGTTGTTTTGGATTCTTTTGCAGATTGTTTCTAGTGGACTTTATAATGTAATATCGGTGTAATTTGGTGTTATAAATGCCCAAGTTTACGAACAATGTGTGACTTAACTGAAATAAAATGACATGGTGCGGCTGTGGTGCGATTTAGAGATTTACATAGCGGGCTGGTGGGCGCTCGCGTTACTGCATCGTCTATGATCAAACCAGAGGATTCGTGGGAATTGTCGCCAGGAGCTCTGTCGAAACAACGAAATGAATAACTCCATCATTCCTTTGCTAAAACGTTGAAAACTATGAAGAGCTAAAAGGCGTAGAACGCCCAATGCCTTAAAACAAATATGAAAATAAAAATGCACATACTATTATCGTTTTTTTATATTTTACTCATTTATTCCCAGTAGTGTCTTTCATTATTTCCTCGCATTTATTGAGAAAAGCACAATACATGCCTTTGACGGGAATCGGCTTGCCGGACTCGTATTTATTGCAAAAATTTAAAACTCTACTCCTCCGGCAATCCCTTACTTCCCGGCCTCTGCAGTAATGTATTATTACTTGGCACAAATATCACAATCAAATATATATTAAAATTAGTTTTACTCTCTAATGATAAGAAAACACTTTGCTCTAAGGGTCTTCATGGAGAAATACACACACCTCTCCACTTCCTGTTTCTGTATGTATGAGAAATGATCTGGTGGGCATTGAAGTATTGGCATTATCTGCGACATGTACCGTGACTCCAACCAATTCCAGAATTAGGATTGCTGTTGGTGAACCGTCACAGTTTGAGTCCACCAAGGTTCAGTTCTCAGCCCCTTCTTGTTCAGTGCGATATTAGAAGAAGTGTCAAAACGCATCAGAAATACACATGAGCTACCTCCGTGGTTGCTCATGCATGTATACTGACGATATTGCACTGGCAGATGCGGAAAGGGGAAGACGTGTACGACGCGTGAATATGTGGAAGGAGTCGCTTGAGACGGCGGCTTGAAACTAAATGTGGCGAAGACTGAGTACATAGATTGCAACGTTACAAATTTCGTACCTGTACGCATAGACAGAAACTTGGTCGAGCGTACTGACCAGTTTAAATACCTGGGATCTGACCTTTACGCGTTTGGAGATATCAAAGCTTGCATAAAATGACTGGTATCATTTGTGACTCCTCAAAAATTTCGGTTAAACTAAAAGGACAGGACAAATCAGACCAGTCCTTTTATATGGAAGTGAAGCACAGGCTACGTGAGCGGCTCAAGAGGGTGCTGCGTATCACGGAAATGGATATGCAGCGCTGGATGTGTAAAGTTTCGCGAAAGGGCCGCATAAGGAACTCCCACATTCGCGGCAGCCTCCATGTCCGTTACATAGCAGGCATTTCTCCTGCAAAGCCGCCTACGCTGGTACGGTCATGTTTTGCGAATACCAGGAAATTATATAGGGAACAATTGTCTGGCCAAGTTCACCAAGTCCCGGCAGACGGGAGAAACTCAAGAAGTGCTGGCTTGATGTAATTGAAGAGGATATGCGTGCAATGGCCTCATAACATGCAGTTTCTTGAGTAGTTGATTTTGTTGTGATATTTTTATAATCGAGATTATTCATAATTCATGCATATGAAAACTCAACAGCAGTATGAACCACAGAAATCGAATGTTCTTCATAGACTTTAAACACCCTTGCAGAAATAAATAATTTTTTTTTGAAATACCGAAATACTGATATTTCATCCTCAAATACCGGTATCAAAATATCGATTATTTTTACCGGTATACCGGTATTTCGGTATACCGGTATACCGGTATCCATGCCCTAGTTCTATTATGGTTAAACATTTTCCTGTTTTTCGAAACTTACGTATTTTTTATCAAATATACCTTTAGGATGAAAATTAGCGTGTCAACAAGACAAAAGGAATGTTTTCAGAAATCGCGAGATAATATTTAATGGGTTAGTTTAATTTTTTTAATATTTTTGTTTTAGAACCCAATGCAATCATTAAAGTGAGGAACAAGGAAGAGGTTTATCTACAGTGACATTCATTAGTATACTATTATAATGATCTCTTCGCGCCACGTTTATTATATATGGCGCGGAAAGTTGTATGAAGATGTATCAATGTAGAAAAAATAACTTTAATTACCAACAGAAGTCCGAGCCAAACCCAAGATAAAAGCATTCAGAAGTAATGTTTTTTGTGGATAATAAACAAATGACGGTCATGAAAATTGTAGAGATTGATCATTATCTGGAAACAACATTATTATGCAATTCAAACATGGTAGATGATATTCTTTGTGTCTTTCTAAATTAACGTCTTAGTGAATTACTAATAACTAGTCATTTTTTCCAGACATTGAAAGATTCTAGCATTAATTTTAGAAGCGTCTTCTATTTCAGCCAAAAATTCCCTCATAGATATTGTATCCGAGCTGTTTTTCTCCGAAACAGTTTATTTTGGTACTTCAGAGGCTCCACGTCACTTGATTTAATAAAAGCTGACATCTGATGATTTTGGACAGCCATGATTCGCCTTCACCTTGGCGCTAGCCTGGTTTACATCACAGAAAGTTTGCATTGACATCGCCCCTGACACCGCGCTCTGGACGGAGGACTTGTCCAAAATAAACAGCTCCAACAATGATACTGGCGCAATAAAAATATCTGTCGCCGTAAGCTCTTTGGGCTTTCCAAAATTAGGTTTACGAGAATGGTTGGTAAATACTAATTTAACTTGGAATCCATTTTGTTTACAGAGTCTGTTCCAAACATAATCCAATAAGTCATTGTGGCAAAAATACTCTGCGTAAGTCGTGACTTACGCTGAGTATTTTTGCCACAATCAAAGTCCTTGATCGTGATCAAGGACAATAAAGTAAGGCATAACCGCAACTTACCGATGGGACCCTAGTCTTTGTAGTGGTCGTGGTAACGGTTTCCACCGTCTCCACGGTCTCCACCACCTCGCCGTCTTCCGGCTTGTCGTCCCATGGTCCAAAAAACTCCGTCATTTTCCTGTACTAATTCGTCACCCACACTACAAACACTAGCCAGGCTTTTGACACACATTCACTGCACTGAACATCCTCACATCAAATTTTCTGATCAATATTCCACAAATTTCGTAATCAATCAATTTTCGATTTCGATATATCCTAATATATCAAGGGACTAAATGCTCATTGTCGCCTTTGAGCTCAAATCCACAAGTGATTCGGCAAATCGAGCTTGAACGATTAAGACCGCTGCACCGCAAAGACGGCCAGAGCTGATCTTGTATAAAATCCTACTGGAAAACTGAAATAACTGCGGCGAACAAAAAGCACCAGCCAAAACATTTCACGTGCGTGGAGTATTATTAGTTGGACGATCTAGTCGAAAGAGCTAAGTGTCGTTGCGACCTTACACGAATAAAACCAATTGATATTGTTATGTTCCGCGTTGCGTGCTTTGTCTTCCCTTCTATCTTATTTATTACCCAAAACCTCTGCGAGTTTCGACGAAGATAATGAGACGCAAATGGTTCTTTACTGTCATTTAGATTGCTTTGTTAAAATCAATTGCTAATTTGTCTTGACGACAACTTTGGTAATCCAGAAACTTGTTTTCGTGTACCGTTAATTAACTGATTTGTTTTATTTCATTTTTAATGTCTTCATGTATGAAAATTGGCTCAATATCAGGATTTTTATGACTTCTAAATCAATGACAACTATTTCAGCAGCAATAAAATGTTTCGTTTCAGATCTTATTTTAAACTTAACGAATTGATGTGAAATGAATTTGTTATATGGAACTCGGATAAGTAATTTTGTTTAATCGCGAATCATTTTGTTGTTTTGCTTTGGTGACAAGAAATTTACAATGCTTATGATAAGTATTACACTTGTTATTTACACTTTCAAAACGAGTTTGTTTCAATTTCTTTAGATCAAGATCACGCTATTTCCTACAGCATGTAACATCAGTTCCTTAAACAGTTACCTAACATCATGAATTTCTTAAGCGGCAAAACAATTATCATGGTTGGTAGCTCATGTATACTTTTTATCATAGCTTTTGCACAAATCAGCAGTACATGCTGTGCCGGTTTTATCGATATTTTCTATCACAATTTAAATAATTTTCCCGTTTCCATGCTTCTGTATGTAGCCGTCCAGAGGCGGGCCGGCGTGGGTGCCGACAGTTCCTCCACTTAATATAAATACGTTGTAACCGACCGCAATAAATACGCTCCGCGGATTAGGCGGACTAGCTGTTTTAACGGCTTATCGATAGAGTCGGCTATCGGCTGAAGCCACATCACTAGATCGCTTGAACCCTTCGTTGAACAGAACAGTATGACACTTATGACCTGGGTATAGAGTTCAAATAGGGTATGAAACAGATTTATGGGTCATCTTTTAATAGGATTTTTTTGGGCATGCAGTTGTTTACGTGAAAATTCTCTTTCGGTAAGTATTAAAAGTATTAAGTAAACCTATACATGAGTGATAAGAGGGCAAGTAATTTTAAGTTTTTCATCTTTATCCGTTTACCGAATTCTCAAAGAATAGGTGGGGTTACAGCTCTGACATTTCCTGTCCATGTGGTGCTACTCCTTAGACCAAGGCACACCTGTTGTCTTGCCCTGCGTGTCCTACCACCTGCACAAGCGAGGACCTATACAATATCACTGATAACGCTGTGTCAGTGACAGAGTTCTGGTCAACACAAATTTAATTCGCCCGAGTCGACACGATAAGAAGAAGAATATAATAGGTGCTCTATGGTGAAATTTTAAATCTGTCTTTTGTAATAAACAAATTTCAAAGGACTTAGCTTTTTTCTTCCGTTGCTGTCTGTTAATTAATAGGTTTACTGTCAGTCTGATAAGGACGAAATAATATTACTAAATTTAGTTCTAAATAATAGTATTTCTAAACTTATAAAAGTATTTCGAAATAAAAGACATTGATTTTTTTTGGACCAAGAAGTGTCCAACCAAACATGACTAATTTAATCTAAAATAAATCTCACTAAGCATTTATTATTGGAGTCTGATTTTGTTCTTAACAAACTTTGATTTTAACATAAGACAATGTCCCTGCCTAACTCATTTTCAATTAAGTAGAGACATGATTTAAAAACTTGCATTGATTAACCCTAGGCAACGCTTTAGTCCTAATTCTGCCAATCTTTTTGAGGCCAAGCTCATCTTTCCACTCTGCGAAGCCAGTGTTACTCACGTGATACATCCCACTGCGTATGTGTACGTTCCCCGCATCCTGTACCGCGTCCAAGGCGACTTACCTGTAATCATAACTCAGAATTAAAACAGAAAAACAGCATTGAAATAGATTTCTGGGTAAATAGCCGCGGTAGGGTTGTCAATGCTTATGTGTGAAAAAATGTCTCAATATCTTCGTCTTTTTATAAAAGTTTATGGGTTAAATTCAGTGCAATCAAATTAAAAACACGTAAATAATTAAAATGCGTGTTGCTTACAAGAGGGCGAGCGAGAAGTCTTGATCTAGTTTTTTTTAGATGGAACAAAGAGTTGTCGATTGTGCTGGATTTACGATATTAAGTGACGTTTATGTTACTACTATGGTAATTAAGGATTTTCTGCAATACGAGTCATCTTTGTACGATTACATATGTTTATATTACATTTCGAATAAATATTTATGTGTACCATTTAATTGTTGCTATAAGCGAATGAAATAATCGATTTACTTTTAAAAATTATTTTTCTACTAGTAATTACTAGGTACTAATTTTAATTATTATACTTCAGAAGGTAATACTAGATTTTTTTAGATACCCAAATAATGTTAAATTGTTGGTATTACGTGCTATGGAACATCACATCCCTACAGGACCGTGCAAGTAGCTGGCGTAGGCTGCTATATGTAGACTGGTATACGGCGAAATCCCGAATTAATAATGATTAAAAGCGTCCTTATATGACTGATAGTAAAATAAACTATAAATAACCAATATGTCAATATTGGTTATTCAAACTTCGCAGGCCTAGTAGGAATTATGTAAGATTTAATCTCACGAGATATAACATTGTCTGATACGGAAGACAGGTGGCGCTCCAAACGGCCACCCTTGAGGCTCAGTTGACTGAGCACACTGACACCCTAACCTATTCGTTTGCCATAATCAAACTTATCCGATTACTAAAACATTTAAGTCGACAACCCTAGTTACGAGCTGTCATTGGCCGGGGCCGAAGACAGGTGGCGCTCTAAACGGCCTCACTCACCTGAGCGCCCGTGACCTATCCGCTTCCGATCCCGAAATATCCCACGCATCCGCACTTTTTGCATGCCATTATGCAACGCACGCAACGCAACGCCTATTTACTAGTACTCAATGAATATTTACGACATTGCTAGTCCCGCTCTATTGCATTTGGAAAGAGTAATGCATTTTAAAATTGAATTGCATTATGTAGGTACAGTCAACAGCAGGGTAGATATGATAGATAGATTAATACTTAAGTTGGGCAAACATTTTAGGTATTCAAGAAAAGTAAATACTTAACTTTATTCATCAAATCATTTTGAATTATTTACTCCAGTTGTAATTTATGTTTTGACGAGTTTCTTGGTCAAGTCAAGAATTAAACATTAAAATCATAATATTCAACAGGTATTAGGGGTATCATGGGTAGGTATGCCAAAACTTTATAATGAAAGTAACGTAAGATAAAGACATAATATTTGATGTGTCCTGACGAGTCCGAAATAGTCGGTAATTCCGACGAAATAGCACGTAAGTGATCCGTGTTTGTCCCGGCGAACTTCGTTTTGCTTTTTTGTTGTTCTCGAATGGTAGAGTAACTATTAAAATTTAATTTCATAAATAGGGGTGAATATAAAACCAATAAATTAAAGATTATAAAATTTGGGTCACCTGTTCTAAGTTACCCACCATAAGTGTTCGAACAAACCTAACTTTATTTAGGTATGACAATCTGTTTCTTTATAATTTGAGAAAATGTAAAGAAGTGTCTGCAAAACATTTCGTTTCTTACACCAGCCATGAAGATTTGCATTTTTCATAGACCTTCTTTTCGCATCCCATAATAACATATCTACTAATTATTACTCTTCACTGTAGCCTATACTCTTTGTTTAGGTATTTAAAAACATGTCAACAATCTTGATACGTCTTTTTATTGAAATGTACACTTTAAAAATCTAAATATTTGCATTCGACTTGGATTTCATGAAATTACTTTTACTTTCACATTGAATTGCTAAAGGGTAAAGTTTTTGATTTAAAAAGTGTACATTTCAATAAAAAGACATATCAAGATTGTTTACATGTTTTTAAATACCTAAACAAACAGAGTATAGACCCGTTGCATGTCAGTCAACTCCTTTCCTGGGTGTCCATACAGACTAAGTTGGGAAACACTACTGTGTACCCGCACTGTCCCGTTTTCTTGACTGCACAGTTTGCATCGTATTCGGGTCAGTTTGTAAAGCGACGGAATTAGCAAAATACCGAGAAGTTAATTTTTACATAACACGCGAAAGATTTACGACTCACGACGCGACTCAATCTAATTTACTTTGTGTTCTCGTTGATAATATACTCGACTTGACAGACAGTAACGACTGTACAGATCATAGAACAGACAAGATAAGTGCTATTTTACTCTATTTTAAGTAGGTACCTATTTAACTGACTATGAATGACCTAGCTATGGATATTACGTGTACTACATTCTGTACATATATTTATGTCAAGGGGCGCTAGTGTTTTAAAGATGACAATTTTTATTTAATTTCAATTATTTATCTTTTTATTTCACATTTTTATAAGTATCCATTCAATAATATGACATTATTTTTTAAATTCAATTTGAGCAAGAAACCAATGTATATTTCATCCATATACCCAGTTTTTTAAAGTTTTCTAAAATGGTGAGTTAACGTAATTTAGAGAAAATGCGCTGTGCAGTTTGTTGCCATTTCTTTTGTACTCCGCTTTCGAAGCGGCATTAATCTTAGCCTTAAGTAAATTATTAACGTCAACCATTGATGAGAACTCAATTTTGTTAATTTAGTGTTTAAAGAAACGTATATTAAATAAACATTTTGAATTTGAATTACTTAGGTAATTACAGTACAGTATATAAAATAGCACTTTCTCTGTTCTATGATCTGTACAGTCTCTAGTATATATAGATCTCTAATATGACGGCATGCTACTTACTTAAACAAATTCAACTTTTCATGAAAAGTTCAATAACATTAAGATATCCAATTTTATTAAATATCCACTGCTACTCGTCTACTACAAAAATGTGCTCGAGTAACTTGATCTGATGTAGTCTGTACTTAATCCCTTAGCTCTTTAGTCAGCATAGTCTATAAGCTGGTTTGCGACTTAACCTCTAAATCAGAAAGTGAATTAGTAACCACCTCTTCAAATACAAAGATAGTTTCAACTTTAGACCGCACATTTTGGTTCTGATTAGCCAATCAATGCAAAGTATTTACTAGTCAACATTTAAAAGTTTCCAGTAGAATATCGCACTAATGCAACTAAGTACATGATAAATGAATGCAAGATCGGACAACTAAATGTTGCTGCTTGATTTTGACAACAGTCTATGCATTATAGAGATATATACAGTCGGCCCTCCTGAAAAGCTACATTGTACTATCCTCTTTCTTTCATTATCATTTCAGCTGTGAAGCTGTAAGAAGTACACTGCCGGACAAAAGCCTCTCCCAAGGATTCTTCGTTTAAGGGAGGATATTGCCATACTCACCACGCTTAACAGGCGGATTGGCGAGCGCAATTTCTTTGGCTTTTTGTGCTTCCGACGCTGGTGACCATCGGAAGCATTTTTAAGCTGAGGAAGGATAGGAAATGTTGTATTTGACAAGGGAATGAAAGTATTGGGATACTTCTCACTCGGAAGAAAAACAAGTAGCAGCTCGAGAGGCCGGGCGTGAGTATCCGACGCCATACCTGCAACCTCCGGCCAAACAGTTTTGGATGACACCCCGCGGCACTGTGTTATCTTAGTTTCGAGTATTTAAATAATAATCCTTACTTAATATTATAAATGCGAAAGTGAGTTTGTTTGTCTGTTTGTTACGCTTTCACGCCGTAACTACTGAACCGATCATCATGAAATTTTGCATACAAGTTCTCTGGAGTGCGGAGAAGGACATAGGCTACTTTTATCCCGGGAAAAAGTACTATTTCCGAGGGATTGACATTGACGCGGGCGGAGCCGCGGGCGAAAGCTAGTAGATCATAAAAAAGCTTTTAACTAAAAGCTCTATAAAAATATCTTAAGAAAATATATTCTTAGGAAAATATGCCCTTTACAGTTTCCTGTGGCTATAAATAAACCCAAATGACATTGTTGACTCAAAATAACATACTGTCCAATAAAAAGTTATATTCATCCGTAAACTATGTTTAACAGTTGTAATAAATTTTATTAAGCATTACAAATGTTAGATTTTTATCAAAACACCAAACGCTCCGAAATGCTTCAAAGAATTTGTTAATGGAGCAATTAAGTAGATATATCATACACACAAAGTTAAAAATTCTTTTGATCTATGTTTTTGGTCAAAACTGGAAGCCATGTAAGCTGTTCTGTAAATATACATATGTACATTAATGGTTTAATGTCAACAAACAGTTGAAATCTTCGCATTCATAGTTCATAGTCTATATAAATTTGTATTACAAACTAAAATATGTCTGTTAATAATAAGTGGTAATCTCAAAGAATATAGGCCAAAATGTAGAGATTTACGTTTAGAAATATTAATATAGGAGATTTAGCTACATCTTGACTAAAATGTAGAGTGTTTAGAGTGTATAGGGAAGTGTGTAGAGAGGAGATTTACATTTTTGTTTTTTGTTACAAGAGTGTTACGTTTAGAAATAATAATATTGGATAATATAACTACGTCTTAACTAAAATTTAGAGGTACACCTCTAAATTTTAGTTAAGACGTAGTTACATTCGCAATTATTTCCAAAGGTAACATACATGTTACCTTTGGAAATAATTGCGCAGATTATGAAATATACTGAGGTAGCAGCTTGTCAGTTATTTCATACTGAGTGTACCTGCAATGCTTAGGCGCATGCGTGTGAAATGTACACATGTAAAATTACAGAAAATACGTGTCAACATTATTGAAAAGGATATTACTCTGCTAGAAAAAAAGGAAAAAAGCCAATCAAATTACTAGAAATGTTATCAATACCTTACGATGCTCTTTGACGCGTCAAGCAGATAATGCATGCAACAAAGTTTCTTTTAACCCTTTGACCGAGAACGTCGGATAAATCTGACATACATTTTCTATGAAAATGTCAAAGGCTTCATTTATAAAACACTAGCGCCCCGCCCGGCTTCGCACAGGTAGATATAGGTATTTAATATATAGCTTGTATAAAGATTTTATTAAATTGGTCCAGTACTTTTGGAGTCTATTCAATACAAACAATCAATCTAATCTTTCTTATTTTTTATAATAAAAGTAGACGACTGCCTTAATTAAAAAATATAGCCTATGTTACTCGGGAATAATGATTCTAATACCTCATGCATAGGTCCCAATCAGTTGAGGCATTTCGCTATGGTAGAGTTAATAAACCCACATAGGCCACCCACCCCCTATATACATGAACTCGAAAAAACACACGTTTTTTGGCGGTTGTGTAAAAATACGCACATTGGTTGCCACACTGACATTGCAGACATAAATGAATGAATAAAGATGAGTACGTGCTTAGGAAGGCACGTTAAGCCGTTGGTCCCAAAAAAATTCGGCTTTCCATATACAAAAAAGTTCTGCCGCCCGGCCAGTTTGTATGGAAATGTCGAATTTTTGTTTGAGTTTCCAGCATTTTTTCCATAGGAAAAGTTGTTCATTTTGATGGGCTGAGTCACCCCGTTATGAGAACGTTGAGGGTCAATTTACACGCTGTATAGGGATAGGGACAAATCACACAGATTAAGCTAGCCCAACAGTAAGCTGTGAACTTTTGTCGTGTGTTACTAGCTGAACGATACTATATATTATGGCAGATATATATATGGATAGCCATACAAGACCAGAATTTTTCAGACTGGCATATGAAAAATATCGTTTTCCATCAATTACTTGAGGTCACACTTACACTGAGGTCGTCATCTCGCAAGTCCGACGATAGGAAGTGGACAATCATCTTCAGTATTAATTTCTCCTTGTTCATCTTTTGGCAAAGCGTGAGCGTGAATCATACGGTCGTTTCCACTATTAGAAGGATGCAAGGACGACGCTCTGTTTACTTCTTGGTGGAAGTGAGTCATTAAAATTAAAGACCTTTGTTTAGGTTTGAATGACGGCATTAGGCATGAAATTTAAAAAAATTAAGTACCGGAAACCAGATAATGTAGCCACATATATTTTATAGGCACTTATGCCATTTCCTATGAATTTTAAACGTTTATAATGAACTAGCTTTCGCCCGTAGCTTCGCTCGCGTCAACTTCGTTCACTTGCGTCAACGTCGTTACCTCGGGAATAGTGCATATTATAACTATAGTAAGGACTAGCTGTTGCCCGCGGCTCCGCCCGCGTTAGTGTCGATCCCTCGGGAACAGTAGAATTTCCCGGAATTAAACATACCCTATGTCCTTTCCCGGGCCTCAAACTACCTCCATACCTAATTTCATCCAAATCAGTTCAATGGTTGAAGCGTAAAAAGACGACAGACGCTCCTTTCTTAGCGCTAACTCACATCATTATACTCGTAAGAACCCCTGTACCAAATTTCAAGTTTCTAGGTGCAGCAGTTTCGGTTGCGTTAATATATAAATCAGATTTTACCGCGGCTACGCCGCTGCCGTTAGTGTCCACCCCTCAGAAACTGTAGAATTTCCCGGAATAAAAGATACCCTATGTCCTTCCCCGGGTCTCAAACTACCCCCATACCAAATTTCATCCAAATTGGTATAATGGTTGAAGCGTGAAAAGAAGACAGACAGAGTTACTTTCGCATTTATAATATTAGTATGGATAGGTATAACGCCGTCATAAAATGATAATGAATTGACTTTAGATATTTTAATTTTCCTATGTCACTTATTATATATAAGAAAGTGCTATATATTTGCAGGCAAGGCAAACTCATGCTTTGAATTCATTCAAATGACGATAACTTTTTTTTTTTATGAACCGATTTTGATGAAACAAACTTTAAATGTTTTGCCGAGTTGAAACAAAGCAATTGGTGAAAGTTTGAACTAAATCGGTTCAGTATTTTCGGAGATAATCGTGATCATACAGACAGACAGACAGACAGACAAGAAATTCTAAAAAATGTTTTTTGCTTTCTATTATTCTTTTTAAGTGTCCCTCTATCCATTTCAGTCAAAAATTCTAAATGTATTTTTACATAGGTAAGATTTGATATAGATAAGTATACATTGATATTCATATGAAAGTTCGTCTTACATTAAATGTGTGTTTTACTTATATTTTAAGGCTTGTCTACCCTGGATAGTCAGGGATGTAATCCGTAACTGCCTGTCATCCATCGGTTGCAGGTATAGCATCGGGTACGCGCGCCTGGCTTCCCGAGCTGCTACTTGATTTTCCCCTATTCATCTGAGTGAGTAGTATCGCAATACCTTCATTCCCTTCCCAAATCCAACAAACTCCTATTAATTCCCAGTTTAAAAATGAGTAGCAGCGTCGGAAGCACAAGAAGAAAAAAAAAAACTGCGATCATCAACCCAATTGCAAAGCGTGGTGTGTATGTTAAGGGCCCGTACTACCTCACACTGCTTTGCATGATTGACTGTTATATCAGTAATAATTAAATACTCAAGTTGACATAAAAATGCAGCAAAGTTCAGGACTAACTCTGGTAACTATATGACTCAAAAACACGATTGCGTTAAATTTTCTCGATAGAAAAAAATTGCAAAGTTGCCTCCAAATCACGTCTAATTTACTCGGTATATAGCATTATTCACCAAATACATTTAAAATTAACCTTGAAACTTTTGATTATTATTGCATTACAGATAAGGCAGCCATCATATGTTTTTCTTTTGCGAATAACCCTTGAATATTCCTAAAAAACGAAAATATCCAAAGTAGCCAACGCGTTTAGACCATCCGCGTTTGTATCGCCACGCCGCCTGGCATATGGCGGGCTCTTAACATCCTCTCATGGAACGAAGAATCCTTGGGAGAGGCCTTTGTCCAGTAGTGGACTTCTCACGGTATGACACGTGCGACGCCGGGGCGGACTGCTAGTAATTAATTCATTAATATATAGTAATTAATTCATAATATAGGTCTACATTATCATAAATGTTCACTTTATACTTATTTAAAGGGTAATTTAACCTTGACCATAGCCTTGAAGTGGTTAATCAGTCTGCCAATATGGACAACTTTTCCTATCGAAACAATGCTGGGAATTTTCGACATTCCCGTACAAAAGAGTTTGGCCAACCGGACGATTTGTATGATTACTTATGTCGAACAGCCTCCGTGGTCCAGTGGTTAAGGCGTTTGCCTGTTGACCCGGGGGTCGTGGGTTCGATTCCCACCGGAAGCATACTTTGTTTAGTTGTTTCCAGTTTGGTTAGGACATTGTAGGCTTGAATCACCTGATTGTCTGATAATAAAGATGATTCCGTGCTTCGGAAGGCACGTTAAGCCGGTGGTCCCGGCTGCCATCTGGTAGTCGTTAAAGGAACCACGTCAGAGGCCGAGAGGCGGTTCCGAAGAACTCTGACACCAGGGTGTGCATGGTCGATTGACCGTGACACCTACTCGAAATGAATGAATGAACTTATGTCGAACAATCTTTCTAAGTAGGTAGGTACAGGCAGTATTTAAATGTTTTTGAAAAGAAAGTTGATGCGGACTGTACATTATCTTTTTACTAAAGCAAGCAATATTGTTTTTTCAGAAATCAGCCGTTCAGTCTAGTTGTGTCTTTATTTAGAAAAACTAGATCAATTTGTATCATAATCCAAATAAACTGTTTTTCGCAATTACAGAAAACTGTTCTTGTTTCATAGTGCAATCTCCGCTGAAATATTTCCCAACAGCTGCGTGCGCGCATGACGCGATGTTTATACGATCAATGTGGGTTAGTACTACTAGCGACATCTATATCCCGCCACCAAAACTAACTCGGGTTCATTTCGAAGTCTGACAAGCAATGTAACGAAATAAACTTTACCCTATTTTTAGAACGGTAGGAATCAATATTGTTTGTAGACAGGGCTAAAACTGTGTTGGGATATTTTTAGACATTTTTGATGTGCACATGGCCACGCAGGTATTACGCCCTTACAGTTGTAATGGTGTTGGTTGCGTACATTTCCGTATTTAGTTTTACGATCTTAGCAAGAAACTGGAATATTTTTAAGAAATTGCTATTTAATAAACGAGTATCTTGATTATTATAGTGCATTAACCAGTGCTAGAATTCTATTTAGGGATGTCTTTAAACTTAGCTTAGTTCGTGTTTACACGAACTAAGCTAAGTTTAAAGACATCCCTTAAAGGGTTAATTCAATACTATTCTACGAGCAAACCATTATTCATTCTTCTTTGCTAACTTAATGAAAAAGATACTAAGTAGGTATAGTTAAAAAAATACTAGTGAAAAAGTAATGGAAGTTCGAACAAGCACACATTTCAGGAGATGTAAAGGGCTGTTGCTTTAGCAAGTGAATGTAGTAGACTTAATTCACCTGGGTTAATTCACCTAGGTTAATTAAGTATACTATTTGGTAGACTTAATTCACCTCTTGGTGATTTAAATACACAGTTTAGTTTACTTTATTCACCTTGTTGAAATTGCGTTGAATATGCGATATTCTTGCCACTTGAGAAAATGTGATGACGTTCCGTACTTATGATTAAAAATACTTTCCTGACAATTTTCTATCCGTGTGTGAATATTGAAGCAATGAAAATTTTTTGAGGGTTCTGCTAACTAACTTTTATATATCTCAGTAGAAGTACTAAAATATAAAAACATCATTATAGGCGTACATGAAAAAACGTCTGAAATAAGACAGAGTTAACTACAACGTACCGATACATAAATCACGGCACCATATCATCCCCTCAATATAATTTATGAACGTGACCAACAATAAATCTGTCTATATGCCAATGTTGCAAACATCAATCTTGAGGCAATTAGACACACCCACTGATACCTCGGGTATGTCCACGCGAATTATAAGATCTAAGTTTCAATCAAGTACTTCCTAATTAAATAAGCAAGTGGGGGACTAGCATGCTTTCCGTATTAAATTTGAATTTCGGTATTCTCATTGAGTATTATACAATAGTTGTTATAATAATCCTAGTTTACGCATTTACCTTGATTCATGATAGACGAGTAACTACAAGTACCTATTTGAGTATTTATTTATGAGCCCGTGCCCTCAGTTTCCGCTCACTCGTCATTATATATGATTAAAGCGGACAAATCACATCATCGCGTGAAATTCCATGGGAACGGCCGTCGTTTCGTAACAATAAAATTATGATTGACGTGAAATCTGCGAGAAATAACGACTGACGCAAAAAGACGCGTATGGCAGAGCAGAGAAATTGATTGGAGAAACGTGAAATTACTTAATGACATCTTCATGGGGATTGGTGACAATGAAATTAGGTATTTATTAAGACATAGTGATTTAATAATAAGCTATTACGAGACCCTTTTTTTTAAATTTTTAACCTCCCCTCCCCCGTTTATGTGACCATCCGTATTATGTGCCGATGCCGAGTCATCTCTAGTAGTATTCATATAGTAGTTTATTACTATGTTTTGTTTTTGAGCAATTACAAAGTAAAAACAAAGAATTTGGCACATCAGATTTGTCCTCAGTAATGACTAATGAATGATACCTATGCGGCTAATGTGCATTGTGCAATAATAAGATCGAATAAGCGCGAAATTTTCTTAGAGAACAATCCCCCCTTAGAAAATCACATAGTACATATATATATGTATATCATTCATTCATTATCATTCATACATTCCTAGTTCATTAAGATTTATTTATGACAAGTTACGAAGACGTCTTCACTGACTGTCTCTCTCTCTTACTAAAGATAGAAGATAATGGCTATTATTGCAGATAGATACGTAATTTTAAAACTTCCAATGCTTCTCACCATAATGATGTATGAAAAATTAAAAACAAAAACTTTATATTACTTCCACGCTGGTCTGGGAGAAAAGAAAAAACGTACCGTGTACCAGCTGCTTCTCTTCCCGCGCAGATCGTAAAAGCCGATCGAAGGAATGGGCGAATCTGACGAATCATATTAGTAGGCGATGCGGCTAGCAACGCATCACTACTTTGATTCCATTTTCCACCTAACGCCCACCAACACGCTAAACGTGGCTTTTAGGTCTTAAAGACCTGTCTACCCCGCAAGGGAAAAAGACGTGATACTATGTATGTAAAAGTTTATCGTTACAACCTTTTTCTACGTCCATGCGTTACAGTACCTACACGTTAATGGGAATATTAGGTTGTGGCGTAACCTAATAGAACGAACCGGATTAACCGTCGATAGAGATTCGACAACACCTTTTTTTAAATGATACCCTTATAAACTTCAGCCATCTAACGAGAGAAAGTGATAACAATGGATGTCTCTAAAACTGGATCACGATTCGCGATTCGATTCGCGTGCGCTTTACGCAAAAACTAATCTGGTTTCACTTTTTATAGCCGGATACCGTGCTAAACTACTTATAAGAAAATTATCAAAAACTGAAGTAGAAATCGCAACAATTGAAATATTCTCTTTAACAAAGGAACTACTTCTTAATAATTTTTTTAGGAAACGATAAGAGAAATCTAGGTACAAGTTCGGCAGAAAAATATCCACATCTAGATGTTTGATTTGTTTTTTAAGTCTAAGGTCTGTTGTTTCTCAAGAAGAACATATCTACAATGTTTCCAACTTCAAAAAAGAAGGAGGTTGTTTTTGTCATATTACTACCTCATAACTCTAACATTTATAAACCGATTTGAAAAATTCATACACTTTAAATTTTTTTTTTAATTACATAAAGCATATCCTATGCTTTCTCATCTTCATCATATCAGCCGCAAAACGTCCACAGCTGGACATAAGCCTCCCCCAAGGACTTCCAATACGACCGGTTGGAAGCGGCCTGAATCCAGCGTCTTCCTGCGACCTTAGTCAGGTCGTCCGACCATCTGGTCGGTGGGTGTTCGACGCTGCGCTTGATGCGGGTATGCTTTCTATTGTTTCCATATAAATTTTAATCGAAATCTGTTCAGTAGTTTAATTGAAATCGGATTTTTTACGAGTAGGTATATGCAAAATTATTAATATTTGCCTAAATCCTATCTCAATCCGGAAACAGGAGCATTGAAACATCGGAATCGAAATCGAACACAGAAATAATCTTATCGAATACATTGGCATCACGGTCATGAAAAATATAGGTCGCAGCTGAGGATGGCCATTTATATGACGATCGGAGACTATGCCAAGGTTTGGCTAAAGTGTGTCTAGGAAGTGGGATCAAACTGCATCGACTCAATTTAGGTTTTATTTGATCAATATGGTATGACATCTATACCTATGACATAGATAAAAACAGTTTAATTACAAGCTTTCTTCAATTAAATCAACTTTCTATTCATTGGATATGAATTAAGTAGAATACCACACTACTAAATAGTGGGTAGTATTGAAGAAATGCGCATGCTTGGAATACCTTAATTATTTTTTTTACTAAATATTGGATTAGGCATTTGTCTCCCCCATCTCACCTGATGGTAAGTGACGATGAAGACGAGGATGTTACATGCCTATCCAAGAGATACCCATTTATTCTACTTTTAAATGTCCCGGGACTATATTTGTCTGGGAATATAGACGCAGGCAGTTCATTCCACACCCTTAGCTACTCGAACCAAAAAACGTTACGGGGTAATATGAGATAGATGAGAGAATTCGACTCGGTGGTTCGAATCCACGGTGGTGTAGTTGGTAGCGTAGGGGACGTAGGTTCGAGTTTTAACTGTAGCGAGTTCTTTTTCATAACATATTTTAATAGTATCGAATCCACGGTGGTGTAGTTGGTAGCGTAGGGGACGTAGGTTCGAGTTTTAACTGTAGCGAGTTCTTTTTCATAACATATTTTAATAGTATGACTTAATGCTTACTCTTCTGTTTTTCCGGCAGTGAGGCAAATATTGTCTAATGACAAACGGAGTAATTTTTTAACAAGAATAACGTTGCAAGCAAAATGGGGATATTATTATTTTTTATGTGCAATAAAGAGTTCACAAACAAAAAAACACACAAGCTTCACAAGCTAGAAAAACTTTCGCCATCGTCTTTGACCCGCACGGTGCCAGCGTATAACGACACGTTGTCGTTGCCACACATACGCACAGACTTTAAAATGGCAATTTTGTGATTTACGTCAAGTCATAATTTGTCTGGCGTGCGTGAGATCTATTACGTGTATAAATAGGTGTGGCGATCTACACGTACTAGAAGTAATTAATAAATAGGTATATACGAACAAATCACACAGATTGAGCTATCCACAAAATAAGATCGAGACTTGTGTTATGGGATACTAACTCAACGATACTATATTTTATAACATATACATATCTATACTGACAAACATCCAAGAAGTACACACAACTCATTTAATAATGTACATAACAAATGCAAGATGCAGCGTGCATATAAAGAAGGAGAAATACGGATTTTAGCCGCATACGAGATGGCGGAGAAAACTTTGTATTGGTGTCGACGGTAGATCTGATAGACTTCGTTATTAGCAAAATATTAAGAAAATCTTCAAGTTTCTATCCCGTTAGGAACGTTCTTAAATCAAATATTATATCCCTAGATATTACACTGGCGAGCTCCGTGGCGCAGTTCACACCAGCCTGCGACACGAGGGTGTCCGGGTTTGATCCCCGGTCAGGTCATGGTGGAAAACGATCTTTTTCAGATTGACCTTAGTCTTGGGTGTTTATCTATATAAGTATCTATTATGATATATAGTATAGTTGAGTTAGTATGCTACAGCACAAGTTCACAACTTACTGTGGGGTTACTGTGAGCTAGTAGAGCTTTATTGGTGTGATATATCCCTATATATTTATTTATTTATATATATAAAGGGTTTAATTTCAAAATATATTTTTGATCATTCAACTACAAGTATATTACAACAGCAAACCGCTCATATATTGCATTTTTATAGAGTTATTTTCGTTTAATTTATCGAATGGTCTTACCATCTAATCCCATGTTTCAGTAATAAAACCACACTGATATTGCATCACTGGGATCCCAGCTTTCGCAACGTGCCCTGCAGACACGAGTGGGCGCTCATCTCATATTAGTTAATTGGTCGCATCGCAACACTGCACTGTCTAATGCTTAGTCACCTCGCTAATAACTCTGCTGTATTATGAGCAACACTGTATGACGCCATATATCATAGTAATAGTAAATGCACTTAGGAGTGCTATTTTTGAAATGATGCCGATCGTAAATGAGTGATTTTTCCATACAAAAACCGCTCGAAGACGAGTGTTACACTTTCAAAAATAGTACTCCAGAAGCACTGTTTTTAAACCCCGATGTAAGAAAAGGGGTGTTAGTGACTCACACGCACACACATCAAACTTTATGTAGTGTATCTTTCTGGGGCACCATAACTCTTAAACGAGTAAATCGATTTGGAAGCGGTTTTATTATTTGAAAGCAGGTTTTCTTGTGATGATTCTTAGATATGTTCTATACAAATCGGTCCGGCACATTTATAAGCCACAGGGATTTCGATGGGGGTTGATTAAATTTAAAATTTTCTATAAATTGTGTTGTCTGCCAATCATATTATCATTGATCGAATTAAATTATTTAGCAAAGCAGGTGTTTTTTTTTTTATCGAAATCTACAAATATCTTGTAAATCTAAATCAAAAACGAACTCATTATCATCATTTCGAGTAGGTGACACGGTGAATCAACCATGCACAACGAACTAAACGTAACAACGATTTTGAAAGTTTATTCTGAAAATAAACTTTCTCAGACACTTACTGCCAAATTTGTCATTGGCTCCTCAAAAAAAACCGATTTCAAAATAATTCTTGTTAGCTCCTACCTTTATACCTTTAGGTTAAAAACTTTTCTACACTTCAAAAATATGTGAATTGGTACCGATCAAAATTATATAAGGCCCAATAGCGTAAGCCACTCAAGACAAAAACGTTTAGATGCTTTCTAGATATTCACATCTGAATAAGCCATTCATTCCATATAAACCAACCCGCATCATCGCCACCAAAACTTGATTCCAAAATTGGATTGACAAATAAATTGCCTGTTATCTCCATAACCAAGGGATACTAATCTACTGGTTAGGCAGTAAACTTGTCGTCACATCGTTATTAGCCCATATCTACTGTCATCATAATGATTAATAGCAATTGTGAAATGTTGAACAGATCGTGACGATAATAGATCGCTGGGCGTGACCTGAATGAAGCTGTGATGAGACAGAAATATTATAACCGTAGCAACAGTTTTTGGCCATCGTTTTCTTTTGACAAAACTTTGATATCTACTCTTATTTAATTAAGAAATAAAATATGGTGAACAGTTCCAAGCGGGCGGGGTTTGACCCAGCGACCTAGGTTATGTACGATTTACGTAAGCTCTGCCAACTGAGCTACCGCATGATTCAACCTCGGCGCCGAAATTTTTCACCATAACCCATCGCCCTATACGTGTTAAGGCTTAAGTCACCTAACACAACTACCCGACTTTTACAAGTAAGGTATTTGATTCAACTCATTTTACAATGAATTTGAAAATCGACTAATGTGTAGGAAGCCATGCTATATTTTTGGTGTTTTATTTTGCATTCACAATACTATTTTGATATACTTTTATTAAATTAAGAAATTATGGTGAAAGAATAGGCTAGTTTCCTAAGAAAAATAATTAGTCCATCAGTTAGATATTCAAAGAATATTGGACACGTATTTTTTCTTTTGTCGATTAAACAAAAAATGATAAAGATATAGCCCTTTGAAGTTCCGTGTGACGTCATAGTTTGCTACAATTTTTATCAAACTTTGACGTCACGAGCCCCCACTCCTGAACTTTGACGCGCTTTATCTTTATTGTTTATTTGATAAAAGAAAAAATAAGTGTCTAATATTTTTTGATTATCTAACTGACGGACTAATTGTTATGTTATTATTACGATCCAGTAAACTGGCCTATTCCATGCGGGCGGGGCTTGAACCAGCGACCTAGGTCTATGTGCCGGACCGATTTGGATAGAACATATCTAAGAATCATCACAAGAAAACCTGCTTTCAAATTAAAAAATAACCGCTTCCAAATCGATTTACTCGTTTAAGAGCCCGCCATATGCCAGGCGGCGTGGCGGTACAAACGCGGATGGTCTAAACACGTTGGCTACTTTGGATATTTTCGTTTTTTAGGAATATTCAAGGGTTAAAAAAGAAAAACATATGATGGCTGCCTTATCTGTAATGCAATAATAATCAAAAGTTTCAAGGTTAATTTTAATGTATTTGGTGAATAATGCTATATACCGAGTAAATTAGACGTGATTTGGAGGCAACTTTGCAATTTTTTTCTATCGAGAAAATTTAACGCAATCGTGTTTTTGAGTCATATAGTTACCAGAGTTAGTCCTGAACTTTGCTGCATTTTTATTCAACAACTTGAGTATTTAATTATTATTGATATAACAGTCACTCATGCAAAGCAGTGTGAGGTAGTACAGGCCCTTAAGAGTTATGGTACTGCCAACTGAGTTATATCAAAATAGCATTGTGAATGCAAAAAAAAATAGTTACTCCTTCAACAAAGGAGAACCTATTTACGCGTATCTTTTCCAATTAGGTAATGTGAGCAACAAAGTTGAAGAACCTGTATTGTAATAACTTACTGAATACCTACTTCGTTCTATGATTTGTTTTGAACTTAGTTCAGGAATATAATAGTTTATGCATATTTCTTTGTTAATAAAGATCAGTCCCGCTTTATCTTATTCCAAACAATTTTTGGGTAGTAAAGCAAAATCTATAAATGAAAAAAACATAGTTTTTAAAAGATACAGCCACAAGCATTAATGAAACATTTGTATTCCATTTTAGATCTTATCACATTTGACTTAAGAACCGTTGTGTATTATACATTTATATATATATGTATATAAATACTCGTGACTGTACTATAAGGTTTCTTTTGCAAAGTGATTTGTTGTGTAATTTCAAAGACAATAAAAATACTAACGTAGTAATTTACGCTTTATGCCACTCACGCATTTCTGTTATTTTCTTTGACAGACAATAGAATGGTTATTAGGCCTTTACTTTCTATCTTTACTTAAATCATGGCACTGGAATTTAAAACGTGATGTATGTATTTGTACTATTATTTCTTATTATAAATTATAATATTACTTACATAACCGAATATAACCGAAATATTATAATATGTTTATTTGAATAAACTTTGTCGATGCAATTAAAATAGTCATATAATAATAATAATTTGGTTCACTTACTTGCTGTTTATTTGTAAATACATATACAATTACTTTATTTATATTCCACTAGCCCTCGCCCGCGGCGCCGCTCGCGTTACTATCGATCCCACGGGAACAGTTCTTTTTAGAGTATAAAAGTTTATATTTTTGTAAGTGTTTTATTTTCCACTCACAATGCTATTTTGATATACCTTTGTTAAATTAAGATATAAAATGTGGTGAAAAAAAACCATGTCATTTATGTCCTTCTTACACCAGACAACGTAAATGTACAATTTAATGATGATCGGCACAATAGTTACGGCGTGAAAGCGTAACAAACAATAAACAAACTTGCTTTCTTATTTATAATATTATTAAGGTTTACCACATCGTATCTACGTGAGTTTTTGTATTTAACAAACTAAAATAATTTATGAGTTATAACCTGGAATTAACGTTGCTAGTTTCAACGAATCTGTGCTAACAGTGCCGCAGTTTATTGTACTAAAAGTTAAACGTAAGATTTACTGGATCCCATTAATTTTGACGCAAGCAACATACTTTGTAGGCACTCTACATGCTCTACTGTAGTTCAATTTGCAACTAACTAGTGACCATGACTGTATAGTGAGCTATCATTATAACTTCAGCCGTAAGAAGTCCTTTACTTCTTCGTTAAATGACGGCTCAAGGGATTAAATCTTGTCTCTCCAATGTGTGACAACCCTGACACCACCCTCGGATGCAGAGTATAGATCAACAAGGACTCTATACAATAAGTAATTGAGTTATGCTAAAGGTATATTATTGGCCGTGTGGTTTCCGGCAGAGTAGAATAGGGCCACTCCAAGCCTTCCCATGGATGTCGTAAGAGGCGACTTAGGAAATACAAGCTAAACAAAGCTCATAAACATTAATGAGACCTCTCCAACCCGTCTGGCCAGCGAGGTGAGTGTAGGCCAAATCCTCTGTCTGCTCCGGCCAAGTATGGCTCCGGTATTACAGTGAGGGTCATGCTGCCTGCAGTGGAGACTAAAAAGACCTGATGCATGATGATGATGAAAGGTATATACGAATGCCAGAGAACATTTCCCGTCAGTGTCGTGTGTAAAAACTTGTGCAATAAAAGAGGGTAGACCGATACGGTTTCTCTTGACAGTTCTAACATCCACCGCAGGTTTTCAGTCAAGTCTATGAGGGCCATCCTCAGCTGAAATGTTGCCGAAATATAAAACAAATCTCAAAAATAATCGCGGTAATCCCGTAGTGACAATAATAAGCAATTTCAAATTGAATAATAATTATATATAATTTTCTCTACATACTGAAGATGCCCACTGTTTATGCCAAGGATATCAATTATCTTTCTAATGTGGGAGTTCCATTATTTAAATCTGCCATTCACGGAGCATCATGCCGTGATTCGTGATGCACGAAACCTTATGCATTTGTGTTCGCAATGCTTGTCAAGGCTCACGACTTGGTTTATTGCCATTTAAATATTACGTATGCCTAGTGAATATTTTTTTATTAAAATGTTGAATTAGTGTGAGGTTATTCATATCAATATCACCAATTTTATTGTCAATACACAGTTTAATCTATAGAGCATGATCTTTGACGTTTCCACGTACAAACTAGAGTAACACGTACGTACGTAAACAGATATTATTTGAACCCCCTTGATGATGACTTAACGTATTATACATTGTATATATTTTTATGTATATATTTATTGTATAATATGTGTATGTAGGATTATTTTATATTATTACAAAACTTTAATTTTTATAAATTTAGTAAATTTCATATGACCTCGTGGTACCCGTTATTATTATCTCATGTTCTTTCAGCTACTTGGTTGATTGGAAGAAATCCCTTCAGGGATAAATCCGCCACTGTACATATTCATTCTTAATTTAGTATGTAGTTATCTAATTGTAGGTATCTTTTTTATGTGTACAATAAAGAGTATAAAAACAAACAAACAGAGTTGCGGTGCAACTATACGCAGAGGGTTTTACGTGCGACATTTAGTATATTCATACTACAACTAACAATAAAAAGCATTTTCGACCATTACCAGATAAAGACTAGTAAAGACCAGGTTTCTAGGATTGAAAGTTAGATTTTACCAGAAGTAGATCAAGCTAAAAAATATGGTTTTATTCGCGTTGAAAGTGAGGCCATTAGTTAAGAGCAAGTAACTCTAGCTACAAACTAAACATTTTATTAAAAGAAAAACATGTTGGTATTCAAAATTATAAGTGTACCAACTAGAGCACAAACCACGAAACTAGACGAGGAAATATCACACGTACTACCTAACGTAAACACTCGGATAGTTTTCAGGACAACGGCCCATTTTCGTAAAACACGCTATTTATATTCACACGGCTAAAGGGTGTCTAATTTGGATACATTTGTAGCGAAAGGAAATAGTGAACACAGCTTTTGGAGGATTAGTCAGAAGGCAATGACCTCCCGGAGCGGTCAAGTGTGGGAGAATTTAAAAAGGTGTGTTTACAATTCACTATTTTGCACCTGACGCAGAATTGACGCATAGAAATCTAATTCGGATCTAGAACAAAGAGGATGGCGTTTGTTTCTGTGAAGATATTTTGTTTCTGTAAGGATATTAGATTTTTTTTTTAAATTGCAATGTATTTATGTAACTATGTTTGTTTGGGTGGAATCTCGGAACTCAATTTTGTAGCAGATATCTTCCTCCGATTGAGCTGAAATTTTGTATACTCGTTTAGTTTGGATGACAATGCATGGTAAGCTGTGTGACGTCATTATAAATCCAATATGGTGAAACGCCCAAGTAGCGGACTAGCTATTTTTGATGCACTTTGACAATATGGATATGAAATGAAAGGGCTCGCTGAAAATCACGTCCTTATAAACGTGAAATATAAAGTGATGTTTATAAAAGCTTGTTTTTAAAAAGTTTTTTACTTTTATCTTATTTACTGATTTGACTTTGAATTGATTACAATGCCACAAACCGAAAGCATAATCCAATATTATAATTAGTAAGAAGTGTGAGCGTTTGAATGTGAATGCCATTTCTGTTTTTTATTATTTAAATCCGAGTTCGAGTTATATATTTCGAAGAAATGAGATCATTCTTTATAATTATTATTATATGCATCTGCAGGGCAACTTTCTTACTTTTGACAACTACGGTGGACAACGTTTTTGTAGTCACTTCAACATCCATTACGGTTTATATAGGAGAAATTGAATTCATTAGCATACGTTTAAGGAGTGACTCAGACTACGAATCTGAACAACTTTTACTATGGGACCAACTCAGAAAAAGCCCAAAAAAATTTGCTGATCCATAGATTTTGGCCTAGTAGATATTTCACTTTTGTATGAAAGAGCAAATAATTTTTTCACGATGTCGAAGTTGGTCCCATAATGCAAGTTGTTCAGATCCGTGGTCTGAGTCACTTCTTAAACGTATGCTAATGAAGTCAATTTCACCCTTTAAATCTTAAATAAAAGTAGTCAATCATACGAAAGCCGCAATGTATTTTGAAGTGACGATCGAAACGTTGTACACGGTTTTATCTAAAGTTTGTGAGTTGGTCTGAAGACAAATATTAAACCAATGTTTGGGCTCATGATAAAATAGGAGAAATGAAATATCGTATTTTATTGTTAAGTATTCGTACAAGACCAAGAAATAATTATCGGCAATCATGTTTTCCACATGATGTAAAGCCACAAGAGATGCCACTTGCACGTTGCTGACCCTGAATCTGTTCTAAATTAAAGTTTTATTAATTCCCTTATTCGCTTTTGGGCAGATTCGCATTAAATCAGATTATCGTTGCAGAGTTAACTGTGCTGCCGTAAAGCGAATCGGTCGTAGAGCAATTCTGTAGCAAACAACCTCCGTGGTCCAGTGGTTAAGGTGTTTGCCTGTTGACCCGGGGGTCGTGGGTTCGATTCCCACCGGAAGCATACTTTGTTTAGTTGTTTCCAGTTTGGTTAGGACATTCTAGGCTTGAATCACCTGATTGTCTGATAATAAAGATGATTCCGAGCTTCGGAAGGCACGTTAAGCCGGTGGTCCCGGCTGCCATCTGGTAGTCGTTAAAGGAACCACGTTAGAGGCCGAGAGGCGGTTCCGAAGAACTCTGACACCAGGGTGTGCATGTGCATGGTCGATTGACCGTGACACCTACTCGAAATGACGATGTCGCAGAGCGAATTTGTTGTAGAGCGAATCTGTCGTAGAGCAAATCTGTCTTAAAGCGAACATCAGGATTAATTGTTACTACGGATAACGGTTATGAGGGTAATGGGACTTTCAAGACAAAAATATTGGTGCCACTTGTCCCATGGGACTACTGGGACGAAATCGTCTCGTTGTCCCATAGTACTGAATGGGACTCGTGGGATAGACAGGATTATTCCTTGTGTTGTTGTTACTTTGTCTTTAGCAAAAAATATTGTTTATATTTTCTACACGATTTTCTTAAATAATGAGTGTGAAAATAATCTGCGTGGATGAATAAGTAAGATTTCGCCGCGGAGTGACAGCACGTTGCAACTGCACAAAGTACAATGTTCGCGAGTCCTCGGGTGTAAATATACTTAATGTGAGTAATTTCATCGTCTTTTTGTTCCTTGTCTGAATAATTTAGTCGTTAAATGACGCGACGCGCGCCCCTTCAGACAAAGCTTCTTAAATCATTTCGAAAATTATCTTTGTTTTGTGAAAATGATAAATTACATCGGTCATATTAAGTGTTGTTTGGTTTTGTCATTAAGTACTTGTATGAGATTTTTTATTTTTTATGTTTAATAGCCCGTGGTTGTTCCTTCCTCCACTGATGGGCAAAGGCTCTACCACCTTTTGCCATTCCGGCAAGAATTTTGCCAAATCATCCCGCCGCCATCTCGTTTTAAGCGCATCTATTTTGGCGGCCATTGGGTAGCCAAAACGATGTTATTTTCATCAAATAAAAGACACAAAAAATATATTTTGGTTAACGAAGAACGTGACAGGCGAACCGATTTCCTAAATTTTGGGAACGATGTTCTCTTTTTGGGCAAGCGATGTCTGTTTTTGGGCAAGCGTTTTTTGTTTATTGAATAGAAGCCAATAGAGATTATGTAAGAATTCTATTGAAGCCATTTCTGGAATAAATAAAGTCGCATTGCTATTTCCGTGACTGGACAGGAGGTAGGTATCTTTCTACACAAAAAAGGAACATATACGATTCAAAAGAGTTCTTGAACTCTTTTTATAGACGGTCGTGTGAAAAAAGCAATCATAATGCTCAGAGGCTGCAACGTATTAGTAATTAAACATTTCGCGGTTTTAGTACTTAATTACAAATTTTGCACGTAGTGTCGATACATTCTCTAACCTCGCAATATTTTTGTAACTAATTATTACAATTATCCTACCGTTAAAAAAGTTTAATTGACTAAACCAAAGAAAATTACTTTTAACATAGTTTTTTTTTTCTTTAAAAAATTAAGCAAAAGTGTTATTCGAAACTTTAAAATTGGCGGAATTAGATGAAAGTAATTCTATTGAAAGTATTTTTTTTTTATTTACTATAGTTTTTAACAAGGTGGACAGCATTGGAACTCACAAAAGTGCAATTAACAAATACTACAAAAAATGCAGGCAGTTATCTGTATTCAATGTAGTGTGACAAATACCGGTGTTATGTGAAGCATTTTGATGATATCGTCTACCTACAATTCTTTACTGTAGGTAACTAAATTGTTACGAATCTAGGATTTGTAGAGCGCGTCCACCAGGATCCCCCAGCCCGATCTCCCAGGGGATCCCCGTGAACTCAACAGTTTACCAAGATCCCTTAGGCAAGAAAAAATCTAAAGACAGTGTCACATATAGTATTGTTTTTATTAGCCAAACAAACACGAGCGAAGACTCATATGTTCCTTTTTGTGTAGAAAGCGTTATTGTGGATGTACTGGTTTTGGCATGCTTTGGAAATAAGGATGGAGGTGGTTTCATGCTGTTTTGGCGATGGCATAACATACACATATAAGAAAATGAAAAGATAATGCAATTGTCTACTAGTATTGCCGAATAATTCGTATCTCGGCGTTGTGTGACAAATACTTCGCGATGTTATGTACGGCACTTTGACGAGATCGTCTAAGTCGGGAGTAATGCTCGTTAATTTTACACGCACGCGTTCCCTATTCATTACAAATATATCGCAAACTGGGTGAGTAAATATTTTTTAAAATTAACTGTATCCTCCTCATAATTTCGTGTAGGCGACACGGCCAATCGACCATGCACACCCTGGTGTCGAAGTTCTTCGGAACCTCCTCGCGGCCTCTGACGGCGTTCCTTTAACGACTACCAGATGGCAGCCGGTACCAACGGCTTAAAGTGCCTTCCGAAGCACGGAATCATCTTTATTATCAGACAATCAGGTGATTTAAGCCTGCAAAGTCCTAACCAAACTGAAAACAACTAAACAAAGTATGCTTCTTGCGGGAATCGAACCCGCGACCCCCAGGTCTACAGGCAAACGCCTTAACCATGCGATCACGTAGGCAGTTCTTAGTAATATTATTAAAGTGAACAGCCCGCGCCGGCATCGCTCGGGTAGAATTAGGTGTTTGGATTTCTTTTGGTATTTTTTTCACACCTTGGGTTACATCATCGAATATTTTATTCCTTTGTTCATCAGGGATAACGTAGGATTCAAATGGTGACAGAACTTTTCAAATCGGCCCAAAGTTTCGGAGCCTATTCAATGCAAACAAACAAACAATCAAATCTTTCCTCTTTAAAATGTTATTGTAGAAGAGTATTCGATCCTTCTTTTACGTTAGACTAAACAGCGTGTTAGACGCATTAACCCCGTCAATCAGCGCATTGATGAAATGAGATAAAACAGCGGATCACCTCGACAGTATTCTAGATATAGAGTGCATTCGTTTAAAATACCTTTTACACTTCTGTATCTAATCTCTGTTAATTCGTCGATTGTTATTAAAGTCCTTCGAAAAACTAAGGAGTATATACATAAACCTACTTTTTGAATAATCGCAATGACCGCATCGCTGCCTAGAAAACTACTTGTTATTATATATGTAAATAACATTGTGGGCTATTAATAACTCTTTTGACGTGATAACGTCGGCTGCACGCACGAAAAAGTGTCACGTTGTGTGCGAGAGCGCGGAACAAGCGATAGAGTCAGTCACGTCAATGCATTAGCCCTGCACCCGTCACTCATTGCATCGACGAAATGTTACAAACGGCGCATCACCTCGACATTGCGGCCGCTATTTCATCCTGATTTAATTTCATAATGATATTATAATAAATATAGAATGCCAAACACACATACTTCCTTTTAAAATCACGTCAATTAATGCATTGACGTGATTTTAAAAGGCCCTGCACTCGTCACTCATTGCATCGACGAAATGTTACAAACGGCGCATCACCTCGACATTGCGGCCGCGATTTCATCCTGCTTTTATTTCATAAAAATATTATTTTAAATATAGAATGCCAAACACACATACTTCCTTTTAAGATCACGTCAATGCATTAGCCCTGCAGCCGTCACTGATTGCATCGACGAAATGTTACAAACGGCGCATCACCTCGACATTGCGGCAGCTATTTCATCCTTCTTTAATTTCATAAAGATATTCTTTTAAATATAGTGTGACAACACACACATTCCTTTTAAAATCACGTCAATGCATTAGCCCTGCAGCCGTCACTGATTGCAACGACGAAATGTTACAAACGGCGCATCACCTCGACATTGCGGCAGCTATTTCATCCTGCTTTAATTACATAAAGATATTCTTTTAAATATAGTGTGACAACACACACATTCCTTTTAAAATCACGTCAATGCATTAGCCCTGCAGCCGTCACTGATTGCATCGACGAAATGTTACAAAACGGCACTTCACCCCGACATTGCGGCCGCTATTTCATCCTGCTTTAATTTCATAAAGATATTCTTTTAAATATAGTGTGACATCACACACGCTCCTTTTAAAATCACGTCAATGCATTAGCCCTGCACCCGTCACTCATTGCATCGACGAAATGTTACAAAGCGGCGCATCACCTCGACATTGCGGCCGCTATTTCGGGACGGCGCTTCTGTCGCGCACAACTCTCAGCTCCGTTTTCATTTCAGATATGTTCGTTACAAACAAATGTTTATTGTGTGTAGAGTTAATAATGAAATTGGCGTTTTTTCCGCTTGATATTTTGTTCCTAATGACTATGATTTTCAGTTAAACACATTTTTTCTACTTAAACTTGAAATTGAACCATATTATTAATATTCTGCATGCATTAATTTTTTTGTTTTTCTCAGAAATATTTATCTTATGAAAGAATTCGTTACAGATGTTGTCCGTTTTGATCAAAAATGTCGTAATTTTTCAAACTTTTTATAAATTTTATAATGCGTAAATCAAGCTTACTGGTTGTCCGTAAATACATGCGAAATTTTAGTTTTGTTGAATTTATCAAACCCGAAATATACTAAAAACGTAAGTATGAAAAATTAAATTTACTCGAATATCTCTATAGGAAACACCAATTTTATTGGCGTTTTTCTTTCGACTATTCTCTATAAAAATCCCAATACATAATAGAAGATTAGTCTATACCGCAAATTTCGTAGCGTCGTCTACGAAACGGGTCTCGGGTGTTCTTTAAATTGTTTTAATATGGGAATGGGAAAGTTTTATTTGTTATAATTTAGCTTTTTCGAAGCCAGCAAAATAAACATGTATTGTTAAGAAGTTAGGATAAATTAAAAAAAATAAGATTAGACAAAAATAAACTCGTAGCAAGTAGCTACGAAGCCTTAAATTCGAGGATCGTTGAAGTCTTTTACACAAGTGTCTTGAAAAAAGAATTACAAATATTTTTTCTTTTAATTCTTAAATATGTTTTTGTACTATTATGAATGAGAATGAAGGTAGTGAATTAATATGTATGAAGAATGTTGTGTACGCTATTAATTGGCATGAACATAAGAACTATATGTTTATGGTTTTAAAATGTAAATAAGATTAAAATCTATATAGAACTAAAAAAAAAAAACTAGAACTCGTATGTTCCTTGATTTTTTTTCTTTAAGTTAACGGATAAAAACTTATATTATTTTTTGTTTGAAGGTCATTGATCCATCAAAACTTCATAATATCTGGCTTTATCCCTCACGGGGTAGACCGAGCCTACGGACCACGTTTAGCGTGTACGTGGGTGTAAAGGTGGAAAACGAAAAATTGTAATGGGTTGCTAGCCCACCGCCTATTGTCATGATTCCTTACTTCGCCTAGTTTCTGACGTATAGTCCCAGAGGAACAATAAAAAAGAGTTCCAGTGTCACACAAATTTCACTCGCAGTAAAACCTTGGCAAACAAAACGACATAAAGTTATTATTCCGCTTATGACATGCAAAAACATCTTTGTTATTGTTTTGCCCAAGGTAATAATATCTTAAATGCTCTACGTGTACCTTGCACGTGGAAAACGTTTATTTATAAGTCCAGCTCTATATAATAACTAGCTTTCGCCCGCGGCTCCGCCCGCGACAATGTTGATCCCTCGGGAATAGTACTTTTTCCCGGAATAAAAGGTAGCCTATGTCCTTCTCCGCACTCCAGAGAACTTGTATGCAAAATTTAATGATGATCGGTTCAGTAGTTATGGCGTGAAAGCGTAACAAACAAACAAACTCACTTTCGCATTTATAATATTAGTAAGGACTAGCTGTTGCCCGCGGCTCCGCCCGCGTTAGTGTCGATCCCTCGGGAACAGTAGAATTTTCCGGAATCAAACATACCCAAAGTCCTTACCCGGGCCTCACACCTCGATACCAAATTTAGCGTAAAAAAACGACAGATAGAATTACTTTCGCATTTATAATATTAGTATTAGTATGGATATTATTTATACTTCTAAGTCCAGAAATGAGAAAATTTCCATAAAACCTTTACCCACCCATTTTACCCCTTTAGGAGTGAATTCAGTCCATGTCACCCACATATATCTTTTTTAATTGTAAGCGAGAACTTACATACCTATTTATTTTCATACTTCATAGTCCAGAAATGAGAAAATTTCCAAACAAACGTTACCCCCCTTCTGGGGGATTTTTTCCAGTTAACCTACACAGATCTTTTTCAATTGTAATCGTGAATTTATTTACCTATTTTCATACTTCTAAGTCTAGAAATGAGTAAATTCCTATACAATTTTCACCTCGCTATTTTACCCCTACAGGGGAAAATATCGTCCATTTTACCTACACAGATATTTTTAATTGTAACCTAGAACTTATATACTTACGTCTAAGTCCAGAAATGAGAAAATTTCCATACAAAGTTTATACCACCCATCCACCCCCATTTTACCCCTTAAGGGGGGAATTTAGCAAATTTCATCTACCTACACACATCTTTTTTAATTTTAATCTAGAACTTATATACCTACTTTCATACTTCTAAGTCCAGAAATGAAAAAATTCCATATACATTTTACCCCTTTAGAAGTTAAATTTCTTAAAAATACTTTCTTAGCGCTCACTCACATCATAAAAAGAACCCCTGTACCAAATTTCAAGTTTCTAGGCGCAGCAGTTTAGGTTGATTTGCCGTTTGCCCGCGACTACGCCGCCGCCGTTAGTGTCCATCCCTCAGGAACAGTTTGGACCCTTAAAGGGGTGACTCAGATCATCAATATGATCAACTTTTTCTATGAGACCAATGCCGGGAACTCAAAAAAAATTCGTAATTTCCATACAAAAGAGTCGCGCCGCCCGGCCGGTTTGTATGGGAATGTCGAATTTTATTTTGAGTTCCCTCCATTGTTCCCATAGGAAAAGTTGTTCATTTTGATGGTCTGAGTCACCCCTTTAAGGGTCCAAAACGATTAAAAAATTCACCGTGTATATTTGCAGGCAAACTTATGCCTTGAGTTCATTAAAATGACGATAACTTTTTTTTTAATGAACCGTTTTTGATGAAACAAACTTTAAATGTTTTGCTGGGTTAAAACAAAGCAATTGGTGAAAGTTTGAAGTAAATCGGTTCAGTATTTTCGGAGATAATCGTGATCATACATACAGACAGACAGACAGACAGACAGACAGACAGACAGACAAGAAATTCGAAAAAAAATTTTTTGCTTTCTATTATTCTTTTTAAGTGTCCCTCTATCCATTTCAGTCAAAAATTCTAAATGTACAGACAAAATATTTTTACTGTTTTATTATATGTATAGATTTAGAACGAAACACACTTATTGTAAATCAACAAATGAAGATGCTCGGAACTCAATCCTAACTACGTACAATCTATAAAAATCAACTAACAGCGTTTTATAAAAATGTTTAGTAAAAAAAGCTTAAAACAATTATTTTTTAAATAGTTATGAAGAACTCTTCAACTCAACCGATAAATTGGATAAAGTGAACAGATACCTCAACACAGAAATAAATCATTTCTTGATTTATTTCTGTTTAGTTATGTATATAAACGGGACTTAGCTCGAACCTTTTTATTATTTGGTTCCGTTGCCGTTTCAATGGAGTTGCATCCATCGTGGTCGCAACGAGATTCTACCGAACGTGAACGTGAAACGTCAATGGAAACATATAATAAAAAGGTTCGTGCTAAGTTCCGTTTAAATACATAATATTGCGTTTAAAAACGCGAAAGTTTAACAAAGATTATTTCTGTGTATATAACTATCAATACTCATAACTTCAGAGAGACCTTATTTTTTTTTTTTTTAATCTATGCTCATAACAAACTCTAATTAGAGCCACTTCTTTCTTATTGAGTTCAGTGTTTTGTTTGCATGAAGAATAAGATTCTATGTAATTAAGTACATTTTTACCCACTAGTAAATAGACATGTTTGAATTGGCTTTTTGCTTTTTTGGTAATTTGCTGACATGGTCATTCACGAATTGATAATTTTAAACTCGCAATTGGCCAAAATGTTTGAATTGGCCTTTTGCGTTTTTGGTAACTTACTGATATGGTCATTGACGAATTGAAGACTTTAAACACGCGATTCGCCAAAATGTTTTTGGCTGTTCGCGTCGGAAGGCTCCAGATTTTCTCATTTCAGTAATTTTTCTTTGCAAGAAGCAGGCAGCCGTCGATGAAAAAAGTGTAGAATCACTTAAAGAATTTCCTAATACGAGATTTTATTCCGAGACAAAAATGTAATTTTTATCAAAATAATAATGCGTATTTCAGGTTTTAAATGCACAGTATGTTAAACATAATGCATATAACGTCCATAAAAACGGAAAATAGAATGGGCTAGGAATGCTTTCAAATGTAAATAGACGCAGATACGTCCTGCCCGCTTGATTGTTGACATTGAATTAAGTTTTATTCAGAGTCAATGAACCTATTAACATTTCGACGAAAGTTATGGGTTTACATTGCTTTCCAAATAACCAACATGTAGGTCACATTCACGAATAATAAATATTTTGCAGCGGTAGCTGATGAAAATTATTTTCTCTTAAAGGGCGCGAGGTGCTTTGACTTTGATACACCTGTGGTATAGCCACACTAACGGCAAAATTAATTTTTGCTAGTAGCATGAATGGGTTGGCTCGTTCGGGGAAGTGCCACACTCTCACAGAAAACTGGCGTTTGAGAAGCTTTACCGCTTCTATGCTTCGTTCGGTTAGTTAGAGAGCTGGAGGCCCATCCTTCGCCCCATTTCCTCCCCACATGTCCTTCCCCCAACTCCTTAAAGGCTGACAACGCCTGTTTCACCCTGGTGTTGCAGTTGTCCATGGACAGCGCTGATTGCTTATCATCAGGTGACCTGCTTGTTTGTTTGCCGTCTTATACCAAAAAAAAACGTTCAGTTGCGACAAGAAGAATTGGTACTTGCGTTAAAAAATAATCAGTTCATTTTGTACTCGACAAACCAAAGAGAATTATAAACCATCTTGTACTCTTGCGACTGCCGCAAAATCTATATCGGTTGGACCGCATTTACTTGATGCACAATTTTTTTAATTAGGTTTGCATTGTTCTTAGTTAATTCAGTCTCTATAGTTGAATTTTGCCAATGGAACTATTAAAATCACATATGGTTTCTATATTTAGGATGATTTTAAATTCCCTGGCAATATTTTAATAAGTCTTTATTCTTTTTGGAATATTCTGTTATAAATATATTCTATAATCCATAATAGAAAATATGTCTATATTCTAATGATTTTGTGCAAGAAAAAAGGCAAACATGAAGAAAAACAATGTTAAATTTGTAAGTCTATTTTTTTCATTTACCTTTTTTCTTTTAGGATGTATATTCTATATAGAATTCTGATTTCGTCATTAAAATGTTGCCAGGGAGTTTATTATATACCATAGGAGTTTAACAGAATCTAGCAACTTACTGCTCTATTGATCGCGCTTTTGAAAAATACTAAAAATAAATTGAGAAAACGCTAATTTGCAATTTATCATGCACTTTTTTATAGCCGTGTGGTATCCGGCAGAGTAGAATAGGACCACTCCAAGTCTTCCCGTGGATGTCGTAGAAGGCGACTTAGGAAATACAAGCTAAACAAAGCTTATAAACATCTAAGACACCTCTCCAACCCGTCTGGCCAGCGTGGAGAGTGTAGGCCAAGTCATCTGGCTGCTCTGGCCAAGTATGGCTCCGGTAGTACAGAGAGGGTCGTGCTCCTGTAGTGGAGACTAAAAAGGACCTGATGATGATGATGATGATGCACTTTTTTCAGTAAAATAATTTTTGCACAATTATAATCAAAAATAGCTAAAGGTCACCTTGTAACTGGAATCACGGAAATAGATTGAATATTTCTAAAGCGGCAAAGAAGCCAAGAATCCCAATCATGTTCAGTAAATGCTGAAGAAATTTCAGCGTAATATATTAAACTGGTATAATTATAAGAAGATAACTAATAGCGAATTATTCATTGTGTTAATTGAACATGTCACTACAAGGGCTCTTCTGGGATTCGAAATGCTGCGTATTGTGCATCATTTATTAATTTGATTTCAAGGAAACACATGACAATTAGTACAAATGTGCAAGTATCTGAATAGATATTAGTAGAAAAGGAGGTGTCCGGAAGTTTCTTGGCTACAAGACTTTTTATTGGACACCAACTGGACACTAGTACTGGACCAAGTGTGGCAAAACCAGGTCAGGTCATATGGAAAACGATCTTTTTCAGATTGACCTGAGTCTTTAATGTTTATCTATATAAGTATCTATTATAAAATATAGTATCATTGAGTTAGTATCCTACGACACAAGTTCACAAGTTACTGTAGGGCTAGCTCAATTTGTGTGATATGTCCCTATCTATATATTTATTTATTTATAACCTTTGTTTGTCGTAGACCTCGACTCTGTGGGCCCGGGTCCACAGTAAACAATGAATTTTTAGCATCGAGACTCTTATGTACACAATATTTTGCAGAAATAACGCTAGGGTAATTGTCTGTTTAGGATTCATCATCATGATCATGAGGTATTCTCAGTCCCCACTGCAGGAGCATGACCCTCTCTGTACTACCGGAGCCATACTTGGCTAGAGCCATCTATTTAGTAAGCGGTTTCTACTATAACGTCCTTGGCTAGAGCCGACAGAGGATTTGGCCAATCTGTTTAGGATTGCCTTTTTAAATCAATAATTGTGTAAATTTCTTGTCACAGACGCCGAACCCATAGTACGCCGATTTCTCCGAGCAATGGCCGACCGAATTCGCTGGTTAATTCCCGCCGACCATTTGTTCGTCCCGTTTTAATTATATCCGCTGCGTTCCATTTTCGCTTCGCGACGATAGAGCGTTTCGCGGCTTCCGCGAGCTGTCGACCTCATCATTGATCGGTTGTCGATCGCTCAAATTAAATTTCGAACGCGATTTAAAAATTTGGGGAGGCAACGACACGGTAATTTACAGCCAAAGAAAATTCTGGTGCATAATGTTTTGAAATTGTATTTACCTAAAAAATGTGGGTCGATACATTATTATGCTAATATATTTTTTAAATATAGATATGATTATAAAGATTCATGTAAGACTATGTGTGAGACCAATGCATTACCATGCATGACTGCGTATTAGTTTAACACTAGTCTGTTTTCTCTCTCAGATAATCGTAATGCATTATAGATTCATCGCTAAACATCACAATAACATTTCTGTGCGGCATTACCGAACGTTTTACACTGAATGGCTGCATATACCCAAAGGCCGGTTTTATTCCCGAATTAATGCGTTGGCTGGAGCGGGATCAAAAGCCGGGATGTTCCGCGCTCGTCAATTAGGCAAAATCGCACATTTGGCAGACATCCCGCGCAGTTGTTCCACTCGACGCCGATTCGCGGAACGCCACACCTCCATATATGGCTGTTTTGCAATACGCAGCAGGAATTTAGGACTCGAATCAGGATTGGCGTTTATGGTGCTATTGAATATTGATACGAGTAACTAGTCTAGAATGAGGATATACTTGTACGAAGCCCTTAATGTTTTAAGAAAAAAATAGTAATGTTCACATGAAAACATAGATGTGTCATGTATGCCACAATGTGTGTGTCATTGTTGATATTTCATATTTTGGTGTGTCCTCTCCTGAGGTCATTACATTTCTAGTTTTAGATTTCGTCTGGAGTAAATATCAAACATTTTAATGCTTCAGAAAGTCCAGTTATCCGCAGCTCCTTACCAGTAAGAAAATTGGACTTCTATATCCGGTGTAGTACAAGAAGATGACCAAATCCATCAGAGAATATAAGGTACACAGTTAGTTACTCTGTTTATGTAAGGATTACTAGTTGTTGAAACGTGGTTACGTGGCTAGGCGCATTAGCAAGAGTTCAATTCGCGTCTTTATTGGAGACTGAACAAAACTTTTTTCAGAACATCTTAACAATCCCCCAATATTATGTCAAAAGTCAAAAGTTTTTAGGGTTCCGTACCCAAAGGGTAAAAACGGGATCCTATCAATATCGCTCCGCTGTCCGTCTTTCTGTCTGTCTGTCTGTCCGTCTGTCCCCAGGCTGTATCTCATGAACCGTGATAGTTAAACAGTTGAAATTTTCACAGATGATGTATTTCTGTTGCCGATATTACAAAAAATTATAAAAAAATTGAATAAAATAAATATTTAAGGGGGGTCCCATACAACAAACGTGATTTTTTTGCTCGCATAACAGCAACAGGTAGACGCTTGAAATATTCTTAGATTAGACTTTTCTTTTGTTTAGACATATATTCACTTTAAAAATAAATAATTAAATAAAAATAAAATTAATATTAAAGGGGTTCACCCATTCAACAGACATGTTTTTTTGCCGTTTTTATAGATAACGGTACGGAACCCTTCGTGCGCGAGTCCGACTCGCACTTGGCCGGTTTCTTTTCTCTCGAAAGCTCAAATATAAGGGTAGATGTACGTTAGAGAGCTCTATCTCTAACCTGAATTGTAATCACCAATAATTATCTCAGCACAGCTATAATAACAAATAAATATTGTTAAACTGCTTGCATAAACACTTTATGATGGATATCACTAATGATGAACGAGCGATGGCTCAATGGCAAATGCTAGATATGTCACTACGAGTTGCGAAGTATGGCTGTGCGGAATGCCAACTATTTGGCCGGTGTTGTGGGTTTTATTTATTTATTTATTTATTCGTTAACAAAAAATATTGTGTGCGATTGATAGTTATAAAAGTACTTAATACTACTTAAACTAATGTCACAATTCATCTAAGGTATAGCAACATTTTTCCAAAAGAAGAGCTCTTAATTTTGAATTAAAAGTTTTATGACTACGTACAGTCCTTAGCTCTAGCAACTTGTTAAAAAGAGCCACTGTTTGGTAACGAACACCTTGCTGTATCACTTTTAAATTAGGAGGCATTCCTGTCTTAATATTCTTCCTACGAGTCTTTTCTCTTTCTATCATCTCCTCTTGAGACTCATAGAGATGTCTTTCCTTATAAAAGTTATTTAAAAGAACCACGATATATAAACTGGGTACAGTTAATATTTCAAGGCTTTTGAAATAGGATGCACAAGACTCCCAAGACGGAATTCTTGTCATAATGCGTATAGCCCTTTTCTGGGCTACAAAGGCTCTTTGCACATTGCATTTAGATAAAAATCATAAGAACTTGATTATTATCTGTGACCTGTGGTGAAGTATGGAAGATGGCCTGATGGCCACATAAAATGCCAAATAATTTGAAAGGTGTTGTTTGTTAGACTATTGATTTGCCGTAATTTTCGTATCTAAATATAAAATAGTTGCCCCTGAACCTTAAAAAACGGCTTATCACATTGCAAACTATTTGAAGAATAGGTACTGGATGGTTTTTGGAATGTGATCATACTCTACACACGATGTAGGTAGATATCGGCCATCAGCACAGATGTTTGATATCTGTTTGCGTAGAGTGATATTATGGAGATTCACAAGGAAATAGTTGTTATAGAAATCTAGTATTTTAAGTACCCAAAGCTTTGATCATAAATTGATGAACGTAGACGTAAACAGCGCTTACGCAAGTTAAGCAATCTCGGGTGCGGTCACTACTTGGATGGGTGACCAAGTGATGGGTAAGCAAGGGGCATAAAAATGTCTTCTTCCCCTCCGTGCTTCGAAAGCCGTTGGTCTCGGTGGTTATCATTCAGGGCAGTCAAAACAATACTACGCTGTCACGATTAATTTATTTAATGCAAAGAACGACTACGGAAGTCAAGTTTTTTGAACACATAATCACGGTAGATTCAGAGCAGAAAAAAACATGACTAATCCTAACTAATATTATAAATGCGAAAGTGAGTTTGTTTGTTTGTTTGTTTGTTACGCTTTCACGCCGTAAATACTGAACCGATCATCATGAAATTTTGCATACAAGTTCTCTGGAGTACGGAGAAGGACATAGGCTTTTATCTTGACCTTTTATCCCGGGAAAAAATACTATTCCCGAGGGATCGACATTTACGCGGGTGGAGCCGCGGGCGAAAGCTAGTTTATCTATATACTTAATTAAATCTCCATAAAAATAGGCAATCATCCAGATAAAATTAATGTAACCACAGGAAACACGCGTCGAACCGGAGACGAAAGGCAGTTGGTTAATATTGCAATGTTTCTTTATTTTTCGTGCGTGTTGCGTGTGTAACCAACACTGGTGTCAGATTTTTAAGCTGCCTGAAGGCATCTGACATAGCTTAATGACTGCCATCAATGATGACAGCCGGGACCTTCATAGCACGAAGGAGGTCGAAAACTTCTTGAGCGGCGTTGTGCACTTTTTGGGATGGGTACAAAATGTTACTCGCATCAGGACCCGTGACCTAATCGAAAATAAGACGGACACGTGACTTGAGACCACCGGCGCGACGTAGGAGAGGAAGTAATATCCCCCTCTCTTTGACGCTGAGCCGTAACACTGATGCTCAGCACTGATGGCACAGTTTTATTTTCCATTGTTTTGTGTATTTTCTTTTGTTTTAGTTTTTTATTGTGTTATGTGGCAATGTGTTTCAATCAAGGACGTTATAGTAGAAGGACTGAGCTCTCATAGTAATAATTGGAGCAGAAAGCGAAGAAAAACTTCGGAATTCTATCTCGCTTTAAAGTAGGGTGACCAACTATAGAATAGATTTCTCGGACATGAAGTACTTAGGTAGGTACCACAGAAATATATCAGGATAGAACGGCTAAGTGGGTGGTATACGCGTTTCTCAATCTTGTACGATCGTACGAGATTCGTTAAACGTTCATTCAGTCAGCGCGCACGTCCCAACTTGAACGTATGCTTTATTAAGCGGTATTTAATTATAAAAACAAAAGTATGAAAGTAAATAGGTCGAAACAAGGTATTTTTTTCATGGATCAATACTTTTTTTAACTAAAATCGTGATTAACAACAAAAAAAGATAAAATAAAAGACCTATCACGATTTTCAATATAAAACGACAATACAACTAATTCACATCCAATACGCGTTCTAAAAACATTTTATAAAGCTCGTTCCAAGGAGAACGCGCAATGTAAATTAAATTGTGTGATAACAACACGAAAGCTGCATTAGCATTGCGTTGTTGCACTCGAACTGATATTATCGATAATATTTAATAGTTAACATTATTATCTCAGATTTTTTAGGTTAGACTAGCTCCGTGGCGCAGCGGTCAACACGCCTGCCTGCGACACGGAGTGACCGGGTTCGATCCCCGGCCAGGTCAAGATGGAAAATGATCTTTTTCAGATTGGCTGGGTTCTGGATGTTCTATATATGTATTTGTTATAAAATATAGTATCGTTGAGTTAGTATTCCATAACACAAGTCTCGAACTTACATTGGGGCTAGCTCAATAATAAATAAATATATACGGACAGTTCACAATCTGTGTGATTTGTCCGTATATATCTATTTATTTAATAGTTAACATTATTATCTCAGATTTTTTAGGTTGCTCCCATGTGTTGATTAAAATATTTATCAGTAACTATTATGGAATGCATGTTACGAAAAGAATTCGAACTTTGGCATACAAAAAGTTAAAATACATCAAAAGTCGCGTTTTGATGTACATGAATGAAAGGAAAGCCAATCGACAAATACAAATGACTGTTTATCGAAATGACGCGATTTATTTCTGTGGATGTCACATTACTATTTCGCTCATCATCATCATAATTTCGAGTAGGTGTCACGGTCAATCGACCATGCCCACCCTGGTGTCAGAGTTCTTCGAAACCGCCTCTCCTCTGACGTGGTTCCTTTAACGACTACCAGATGGCAGCCGGAACCAACGACTTAACGTGCCTTCCGAAGCACTGAATCATCTTTATTATCAGACAATCCGGTGATTCAAGCCTGCAATGTCCTAACCAAACTAGAAATAACTAAACAAAGTTGCTTCCCGTAGGAATCTAACCCACTACCTCCGGTTCTACAGGCAAACGCCTTAACCACTGGACCACGAAGGCAGTTGCTACAGTAATGACGTAATGGTGGTGGCGTAGTTTATGCAAAAACTGACAAACGCGTTCCCTTTGCAAACTCCACGCGTAGCCATTCTATCCTGATATATTTCTGTGCTAGGTACCTATGTCGGTGTCATTGATAAGACCCTATGCTATGATCATTTATTGACAAATAGCAACTGTAGAAGGGAAAAGCAACAGTAGAGATGTTCATAGTACGCCTTTGAAACTTTATTCTATAACTAGCTGTTAACCGCGGCTCCACCAGCATTAATGTCGATCCCTCGGGAACAGTCGAATTTCCCGGAATAAAAGGTAACCTGTGTTCTTCCTCGGCCCCCAAACTACTTCCATATCAAATTTCATCCAAATCGGTTCTATGGTTGAAGAGTGAAAATGCGAAAGACAGACAGACAGAGTTCACCTACACAGATCTTTTTTTAATGTAATCGTGAAATTATGTATCTATTTTTATAGTTCTAAGTCTAGAAATGAGAAAAATTCCATACAAACTTTACCCCCCTTATTTTACCCTTTCAAGGGGAGTTTAGTCACGATCCCTCGGTAACAGTAAAATTTCTTCCCCTGGCCTGCAACTACCTCCATACCAAAATTTTTCCAAATAGGTTTAATGGTTGAAGCGTAAAAAGAGGACATGCAGACAGAGTTACTCTCGCATTTATAATATTAGTATGGAAATATGGATTTTATGTACGAAGTACCTATAAGTACACATTACTGATAAATCAGATTCAACAAACTCGGCAGATAAGATGGACACCCTAGCCAAGGCACAACATTTACTAACTGAAAAGGTTATGTTATTTACCTGAGAAAGGATAATGCACAATGCACTGCACTGTCGCTTCGAGATCTCTTGAAATAACAAGTTATATTATTTTACTCTTTCAGTCTGCTTAATAAATTCGAAGGCTGCGGGATTTTTTATTAATAATATGGCGGCAATGTTGAGATCGTACTAGAGTTGCTAGAGTAAATTTAAATTTAATACTATATTAAGATTGCTCTTTTATTTTCGATAAGAAAAAAATCTAAATTAACTGTAAACATACAGTTTAGTTAATAAATTAATTATTCCATGTAAAATAAAATAAAACAGGAATTATTTCATTATTAATTAAATATTGCTGTTTTGCTTTACTACCATTTTCTTCCATTATTTACATTTTTATGCAATGGCAAGGGTGCGAGAGGGAAAAAATGCCGAGGTATTTCCGTCTCACTTTACCCTAGAATTTTTTGTACAGTATTATGCTCTCTATTCTTGAAGCGTTAAGGGTTAATATCGTATATCAAAATCTGAAACAGTTCTATCAGGGTACTAAGGAACCGCTTACTAAATAGATGGTTTCAATAAACATTATTCTATTCTTTCTACCGCTTTTAGTTTTCATTTCTGCCGGCACCTCCGGAGTGTAAACCTTTTTTATGTCACTAGCCGTCACACATGCCAGTGAGTCAATATTTCAAAAAGCGTAGTACATATCATACACAATTCTCTCTTGACTACACTAACCCACAAATATATTTTCATTCATTGAGGCAGTCGTCTACAATATATTTACTACCAGCTGCCCCGGCGAACTTCGTTTCGCCATAAGTTAAAAACTATCATATCTCTCAAGTTGGATCGAACTGCACATGGTGTGCGAATTTTATTATAATCGGTTAAGTGGTTTAGGAGTCCATTGAGGACAAACATTGTGACACGAGATTTATATATATTAAGATATTGTACGATCACCTGACAGTGTCGAATGGGCGTTATTTACTACATGGATTGCATTCCAATACTTAAAGCATGCTTACAATGTTATTAATTGATTTGTCATGTTGTGTCTCTATGGCGCTATGTAGGCGGCTTTCCCGTGTGTGACGCATAAACTTCAGTGCATTTCCTAAAGAGTATCGTGCCTGGCACCCCTCTAATATGGATATGACTGATTTATCCATATGTAAACTCGTGAACGAGTGCTGCCAGGGGGGACTGTTCTGCTCGGCCTCTTTGAGACTACTCTAGTTTATGTTATTATTATCATTGCACACTCGATCGATAACAACATGTTCATGAAATAATCAAATTCTGCACATAGAAATTCAATGACACGAATACAGAAAAAAAGAGAAAAGATAAGAAATATAGCCTTTCTGGCGAGTAGGCTATACTGTTGAAAAGAGTTTCTTTCGGCGTTTTCTTTTGTGCAGTGGTAGATTCCTAAAACGCTAGTAGTTTGTAGCTTTTGAACATTAATAATTAATTAAGTAACTATTTCTCAGTAAATAACATTTTAAAAGTAACGTGATAAAGTGCATGGCGTATGTTCTGAATAAACGTTTTGATTTTGATTTCACAGAATCCCCTCAATGAAATGTATACCCTTTACAGATAGCTAAATCTCCTCCCTATTTGAGCGTTTACCAGTCTCTTATAGCTGGCATCAATTTTTGGAAAAGTCACATAGCTCTCCTATTATACCCCAATACGGAACTGCAGATTTGGCTGGCGAGAAGCGGTGCTAAATCAACCCCTAAATTTTTGGCAGCCTGGCAGGTAGAAAGTTCCAGCAAAAAATGTGTCTTTTTGAAAATCTTATTTTTTAATACCCTATTAAAATTTCGAGTTACCTCAAATACATTTTTTTTTTTGTAAAGTATATTTGTCTCAAATACGTACCCAAAAATTGATACCAGCTCTTCTACTAGTCTCATTCTTAGCTGTGATGCGTCAGAGCCCGAATAGATAACTAGACATCTCAAGCAGATGCGTGTGTTTTTTTCCGTCGTATATTATAAGCCAAAACTATTTTTTTTATATATTTCTTAATATTTAACAAGTTTCAAAAAGCTTTTAAGTTATTCTTCTTCTTGTGGTGTCGATGGCTCAAGGATGAAATTTTGTCTCTCCAGAATATGGCAACTTTGACACCGCTCTACTTCAACTTATTTATCTCAGTTGAGAACTAGGGTTTAAATTGCCCAGCGGTATTTACTGGATTTGTGAGGCACAAAATCCAGATGGATGGCGTGTATTGAGAGAGGCATTTACGCAGCAGTGGTATATATAGGCTGTCGATGATGATATTCAGTTAATACTGAAACTGAATCTTTGCCTCTAGAAAGATCCAGACTCTATAGCTTCTCCAAACCTATCTTCTGTGTCCAATTTATGCTGTATGTTTTGATTATTTATAAAATGTATGATTGCGTACTTATGTACGAGACAGATGTTGGGAATAATATGGTTTGTTTTGATAGTAACGCCACATTTCTATATTTACGAGAGCAATATTTATTAGTCAATAAGAAATAATATTTGATGTACTTTGTATTTGTACTTTACTAAACCTGTAGCATGGTGGCCGCGACGCCGTTTATATCGCGCCTATCTATGCTCGCGACTCCGTTCGCGTACATTTGTATGGGAGCCACGTCATAACTGGAGAAAAAAATTAAGAGCCTATTCTGTGACCTGTATAGGGAACATACATACCGTAAAAAATTCTAAAAATCTTCAATTTAGTTTTAGTACCATGTACATAGCTTATAAACACGATATCTCTGAAAACACTAACTTACTCCATGACCAACCCTTACAACAACCTTAAAGTTTTCATTCAATCTTGAAACTACACTTTGTCTTGTGAAAAGCGGCTGATTTTCAGTTAAGCAACAGTTCCTTTTTGTGGAAAAACAGTGAAAAAAAACTGTTGTATAAAAACACGACTATCACTAGTAAGCGCTATTTCAGATTATCGAAAAAGCTCAAAACTCAATTTTACGCTGTCGTGAAAACTTATTTATATTACAAACAGAACAATGTTGATATAGGTCAATATTTAATTTTAACCACGTTTTAGCAACATCGCGTTAGATTCAGGATGCACTAACCTTGTAAACGTAGTGCGGTAACCAAAACACGAAAATGTGTAAATCAACATGGTATCAACAGGGAATGAACGAGGCACGCAGCACATTTTCGTGGAATTGCGAGTGCTCACTAATTAGTACACGAATAATAAATTGCATGCGTGTAATTATTACTCAGCGGGAATATAAATAATTTAATTCAAAATCGACGCAGCGCCCTGTAGATGTGAATAAAGTCGCGTAGTAACTTTTGAAGATTTCATGTTTTTAATTATCGTGTACCTAGAATTTATATTTAAAAAAATATGGCTGCTAATTAAACTGATGTCCAATTATACTAGTCTAAAAACCTACATTATCGTCTGAATTACTAAGTCAGATAGCATCAATGCGCGTCTAAAAAATACTATATCTTAGCCTAGAACTATTATTTGAACAGCTTCGATAAAAGGTACTGTTGTGTCCTAAGTTGGGGATCCCCGCTCCTGTTTCACAAGGAAACCTAACGAACTGTACCAACTAACCTACAATATACGGACAAATCACACAGATTGAGCTAGCCCCAAAGTAAGTTCGAGACTTGTGTTATGGGATACTAACTCAACGATACAATATTTTATAACAAATACATATATAGATACACATCCAAGACCCAGACCAATCTGAAAAAGATCATTTTCCATCTTGACCTGACCGGGGATCGAACCCGGTCACTCCGTGTCGCAGGCTGGCGTGTTGACCGCTACGCCACGGAGCTAGTCATCTAACCTACCCTCTGAATATTGGGGGTTTCGCCCTAAGTTAGGGACTAAAGGAATTTAAAAATAATGCTACCTAATAGTTTATTAGAAGCCTTCTTATTTACCCAGGGCTCAATTATAAAATTGCTGTGGTTTATAAGTCAAGCTCCCCGTAAACCTTTTAAATTCATGGTTTTAGTCATACAAATAAACAGCATAACTTATGTAAAGAACTGGGGCAGACTAGCCTTTTTGTAGTATCATAGAATTAAAAAGCAAATAATTGACGAGGGAAATCAATAAAAATTAAGGCCCTATCATATAACCTTGCGGTACACCAGCAGACCTAGCTGTCAGTTTAAATTTCTGGTACGATCGATCATATCTTGTGAAAGCCGGCAAGTCACATATGGAACAATTGCTTGACTATGTCACCTTCGCCGGCAGTAGAAAAGCCCAAGAAGTACAGACTTGATGTTGTTAAGGATGATATGCGTCTCAATAATCTCACAATCAAGGATGGCGAAATGGCAAATCGTGCGAAAAATAGGTACATACATCACAGAGACATGAGAGAGAAAGACAGAGAGTTTAAATATCTGTAGGGTATCTAATACGTCGCCAAAATCTTTATGAAGAGATATATAATATTTATGGGGCATGATAAGTTCATGATATTGAACAACTTCCCCAAACTCCAAGGGACAAACTTCAAAAAATATATACGTCATAAAGAAACTTGATTAGCTTATTGCACATTTTGTATGGAAGGTCTTTTTTTTTGGTTATCAATGAATGTCACCTGGGGAAGTTCAATATCATGTACGCACAGTACATGCATGCAAAATAAGCCATTTATATATATATTTTAATTATGTTTGATATGCTAATGCTATGAGCATTTTATTTAAATGCCAAACAAACGAAAATGTTTTGATTTTCATACTTAATAAGTATATTAAACTTATAATTTTGTCCTTGTTTAACGTCGAATAACGTTCGTTTTAACAACCGGCGCTTACACTTTGATGTTTTGTAAAATATATCATTCAGCTCATTTAAAATTGATCTTTGACGAATGTAAGAACCAAAGAAAAGATGAATTACCTCATCAGTAAGTATATACCTAAACTCAAAACAACTTGTGATATTTGTTGATTGTTTGCAAATATTGTTTAGTGTCAGTTAATCATACCCACCTTCATTCAAAGCTTCCGAAATAAGCTTTCAATTTATAATTGGTATCTAAGTAATCAGTTTTTTTGTTGTAGTTAGTACAAACATACCTACATATATATTTATCTCTGATATTATAGAAACAATGAAGGGTAATAATTGGGCGTTTTGGCGTTTGTTTATATGTACAGTACAATACCTGAACAGCTATGTATTTGTTGTTAGTATCCTAACATCTTCGCGATTAACACTGCTATTTTTTTATCAGGGCAATCATGATTATAATTTTACATTGAAAAAAATCTTTGTTCGCTTTTTTGTTTGTACGTATACTAGCAGGCCTCCCAGGCTGCGCCCATCCATTTATGACTCTTATAAACCTTGATAAAAATTGCTCAAAGACGTCTTATAGATCAGCTGCTTCTACAATATACCTACGTTGTGACCATTGCATACCATTAACATAGTTAAAGTACCTAAGGACCACGTTTTGTATGATGTTACAAATCTCCTTTTAACTGTATAACATTTTCTAATGTACAGGAATCGAACCCGCAACCAATGAGACAATCAACCTTGTAAATGTTTTAAATGTGGCGTGCGTTTGCGTACATTTATAATAATACATTTGACATAGACAGCATTCCAGTGTTGTACAGACAGTGTTGCTGTATCAACGGCAGTTTTCGTATGTTTTACACGTTGGCAGAACGATCGCCAACCGACAGTTGCTTAAATGGAAACTCGACAATTTTTCGCAATACTTGCACAGTGAGGTTTTCGATATGTAACAGACACGGTTTTTAGCCAGAACAACTGTAGAATTGGACACAAGTGGCCCAGACGCACACATTAATGTTCACATTCGTATTGTGAATAAACATCGTAGCAGATAAACTAGGATGGCAGCCAAGACGAAAATATGCCACGGCGCGTTTTTCCATTGGATTTTGCGCTTTGGAAACGAGCAGTAGTCGCGGACATCATTGTTACCGCGTTGATATAATGATAAGACTCTCAACGTCCTTCGAGGTGGACTGAATGCAGTAGGCGCTTGGATGTTATATGCGTGTTCTGTATTGTTCCCGACACGCTCTACTTGACCGTTACTGCTGCGATGCTAATCTACGTGAACTCTTTCAGATGTAGCACTTAAATCATCGCATCCGTTTTAGATGCTACTATAAACATTGTTTACGAAACTGCTTTATGTCAGGTGTGATCTGTGTGATAGTACCTAACTGTGTGACGTTTGTGTCCATTATGAATGTGTTGTGTTTGTGTGTCTTCGAAGGTCGCACGTGGAGTTCACGGGACAGGTCGATGCACACGCCAAGGTACCAACGGCAATTCTCATTCAAGTCCCGAGCTATTTACATCACCACGACTTATCATAAGTGGCGCATTGCTCGCGCACTTCCTCCGCTGACGTACTGCTGGACCTTGCGTGCCGCAGCGCCGGCGAACCACTCGAAACATACTAAATTCGCTCCAAATGTCATATTCCCGGAATACTTTTGACATCCGGAAAGCTGTCTCTCACCGGCGACTGGCAAAGAGTAAAAGAGTGAAACTAATTCGGTTTCTGAGTGACGATCGCCGGAGCCGCGTCTTCCGCGTCGAGTTGGTCACGACCGCGAGTCCAGGATAATGCTGTTTACTGTCGTGTTCACTGTCAAACGTGTTATCTGTTATGTGAGCGTGAGCAGGTGCGTCTGACGTCGGCGTGCGCCGCCGGCTAAATTAGTGTGCGCGGGCGGCGTTACATAAACTGTCGTGTGCGATCCTCACCTCCTCTATCTTGAGGCTGGTGCGGACCACCTTGCGGGTGACCGCGCTCTCGTAAGTCTCCTCGATTGTCTCCGCCATGGTTACTATTCGCGGGCGCAGCGAGCGACGCGCGCGGAAGATGCGGCGGTACTGAGCTTCGGACGGTTATTTTTAGTCGCGGCGTGGTGCGAGCGACTGACTGGCTCCACTGGACGTCGGGAATCGGGGTGGCGAAGCGGGACACTTGTTATTGTTGCGGGTGTCGGTCGTGGCGCTGCCGACGGCTAGGGGCTGACTAATCCCTACACTCCGCCACAGAACCCCACAACATCGCTCATTGTACGCATACGCAGTACCGACTTCCTGTCCCCATCATACAGGGCCAAAGTATTGATCAGAACATATGGTTTCTGTGGCATCCCTATGGAAATCCCTCGGCAATTACATAGAACATTTAATTGTCTTGATTTCCACAATTCAGTATAAGTGGGCACACCGCGCTGGCAATCGAACAATTCTGGTAGATTCACTGGCACTCGCTATTGCCTGAGTAATGTGACATTACGGGCGGACGACGAAAAAAACAAGTCAGTTCAATGGCATTTAAGATTTCGGGTAAAATAAAAGTGATTTTTCCAACGGGGCAAAGCTGCGGGCAGCTGGGCTGCGCATGCGTCGCAGGATTTATTTCGATTGCACTTCGCATCGACGCTCATAAATAATCCGCCGCACGCGCATGACGCGCTTGTTGTGGAAGTAATGGCTTTACAGCGGAAGAACACCGATCAAATATGTGTTATTCTGTATCGAACGTTCAGTCTGTAGCAATGTAAAGTAGGTATAGTCGAAAACTTTTATCAGTATATTTTTTTCATCTTATCTGTTTAAAAACAAAGCGCAAGTACCTACACATGGTCTAAAATACATTTTCATTCCCGAGGGACTAAAATGTTTTGTTAACTCAACTCTTTTTTTAGACCCGTGGGAATGATAACACGAGTATTGTTTTTCTCATAGAATGAGATGAAAGGCAGAATGTGTCATCAAGAGACTAACATAATAAGTACTTTTACTTCAGTCAACATATTCTGAATCACTCGCTACGCTTAGGTTTCTATGCTAGACTCCTTCGTTCTTCTCTGCATTTAAAATATTGCCCTCACCAAAAATATTATAATAGGCTCTGTGTCAGATCACAATCTATTATATCCTTGTACATTTCCATTTGATTTCGATAGTGCTGAGATACGGAGTCGCATATTTACTGAAACTGTAACCTACACTAAGACCACTATTAGCAAGAAATCCTATATTGTCATCATCCTATTTGCCCGAAGTAGGTGAAGGTAGTTAACATCCCCAATATGGCTTATTTCTCGATCGCTTTTACGGTTTGCTCCGTAAGCAACTTGGTACTTTCCAAATGTAACGTACCAACGTACTTTTACAATTGTTTACTACAATTGTACTTTTACAATTGTAAAAGTAGCATTTCTAACTTTATTTCTTCGAGTCAGAGGCCTAGATAAATAAATAGGACTATCTCGTGGGGGTGGGGCTTTATATGGAATTTCGACAGCCCTCGCAAGTATAAAAGAAAAAAAATAACAACAAAAATTCTCCCATACAAATTCAACGATCTCCTGGTCAAATTTCTATGGAAAGCCTAATTTAAGTTTGCGGAATTGTTAGAGATGCTGATTTCGTATATTCGTAATATTGTCAAGAAGTCCAAAATTACCCTGTATGTAGGTACAGTCGGAGGCAGATATATCTGACCGACTAAAATGCATTTTTAGAGGGGTCAGTTTTCTGCCCTCGACTGTACATGAATTAAGTATAAATACTTTTCCAATTTCCTTTCAAATTTTCCATGAAACATACCATTTATTATATTCTCAGAAACTACGTGTCCAGCAAGAAAAATAAAACTCATTTGCGACACACATTAAAATATTTGATGGCATCTAAACTAGCACGGTCGTCGACTCGGTGAGCGATGAAAACCTCGCGTCAAGGAAATGTTCGTGAACAGTCATTAGGTCTTGTCAGGACAACCCGCCGGGGTTATGGAGGCCGCTACATCACCTTGGCTGGGGTCGGGTGGAGATTTGTAGGTAGTAAAACGTCGTGAAAAAAATGTTGTATGTAAAGTCGGTTTACGGACCATAATTTTACGTGATAATGGTGGAAGAGAGATAGATGCGTAATAAGGCGAACGCTCAGGTCGATCGTGCCTCTCTCGGTTGCACCTGAAACGTGACACATTTTCGTGCGTGCAGCCGGCGTTCATCTATTTACTAGCTTCCCCCCGACTCCGCCCGCGTCAATGTCGATCCCTCGGGAATAGTACTTTTTCCCAGGTAGTATAGTAGTGTGTAGTAGGTAGCCTATGTCCTTCTCCGCACTCCAAAGAACTTGTATGCAAAATTTCGTGATGATCGGTTCAGTAGTTACGGCGTGAAAGCGTAACAAACAAACAAACTCACTTTCGCATTTATAATATTAGTAAGGATAAAACGTTATCACGCCAAAAGAAATTAGTAAAAACAATGTCATAAGACTTGAGTTCCCTTGCTCCTGAATAAAATCATTGTGTTTGGTGATAAGACTCGGGTGGCTGATCTGGTGGTAACCTAATTTGTTGTTTTGTACGATGTGAGGTGTAGTAGTGTATGAAGAGAACAAGGCAATGGCAAACCATGCATTTATTCCTGCCAAAAATAGTCACTGTGTGGGTTTTTTTTTCATAAGTTGACACCGACATGAGCCTTTTCTGAATTCAGCCCTGACCTGACGAGAGGGAGTAGAGGGACGTCGCAGTACGTTATACACGAACTAGCTTTCGCCCGCGGCTCCGCCCGCGTCAATGTTGATCCCTCGGGAATAGTACTTTTTCCCGGGATAAAAGGGCCCTTGTCCTTCTCCGTACTCCAAAGAACTTGTATGCAAAATTTCATAACGATCGGTTCAGTAGTTACGGCGTGAAAGCGTAACAAACAAACAAACTCACTTTCGCATTTATAATATTAGTAAGGATAAAGTATGATGGGGTTTTTGGTCTTAAATACTTAACGGGTAGAACTTGTACCACACGGCTGGACGATATAAACACAACATAGGCTTCTTTTTGTTTGATCAAAAAATTTTCTGAGTTTAGGTCACCTATCCAAGTGCGAACCACGCCCGCCCTGTGTAACATAAGTAAGCTGTATGTCAACTAGGCATCGAGATCTTCATACAAATACCAGTCAACTCGTATCTGCAGAAACATGAACGTTCTATTAAATTTTGATTATCATTCAAAATTAATGTAGGTAGTTTGCCTGGTTTGTTAATGTTCCCCGCTTATTATTACTGTTTGTATATAAAACCTTTTCCTATACTCCGCATAACCTAATCCATAGGTCGCTGGTTCAGATCCGGCTCGAAGAACCATGTACGGGTTACGACCGAAGTAAAGAGTTCTGGTTAAATGAAAGTCACTGATAAACTGATAACACCGAGAAATATTGAATTTAACTATAAAATAAATTGATGAGAAATGAATGATATACTTATGAGTCGCGTGGCACTCTTGCTGGCCGTAGGTACCGAACTAAAGTAATAATGGAAAATGAATAAATTATCAATATTGCCGACTTGTACAATTTCCCTTTCATACCTGGTTGAGTCGAAGATATCCCCTACTGGGATAAGTCCGCCATTCTGCATATTTTCTGTCTAGCTTGTTTAGTCTGTAGATTTTATGTTGCTTTATGTACCAATAAAGAAAATACAAACAAAACAAACATTTTTATGTAAAGGGAAAACAATTTCAATTGATTGAAATGCGCCAACGCGGGCGCCTGACGCGCTTCGTAAATTATGAGTATGATCAGCCGGCCTTAGATAACTTTATAGGTACAACTGAATGTACGTTTTGATTGTCACTTCGAAATACATTGCGGCTTTCGAATGATTTGCTAATTATATAAATCGTAATTGATGTTTAAGTACCGAATTTAACTACCGAAATGAAAATGTTAAGGTGGATGTGCGGAGTGACGCGGATGGATAGGATCAGAAATGTTTGAAAGTAGCGCCGGTAAACGAAAAAATAAGAAGTGGTAGATTAGCTTGGTATGGTCATGTAATGAGAAGATCATCATATATTACAAGGGAAGCGCTAGAGATGGAGGTAAGTGGATACTTAGGAAGGGGAAGACCAAAAAAGGAATGGATGGAATGGATGGAGTGGATATGGGCATGACGGGAAACAGGGAGTTGTGGAAGGAAATTTTAGGTCTGCCTTTACTTAAGTTCAAAACGATTGTAAAAAACCAGTTAATAAAAAAGGCTTATTACTGCATTGATGATTATATTACTGATAAAAATGCGTGGAAATTTATATAAATTTATTTAATGTTAACAATTATTAAATGTTAAAATTAATCTATAGTATGAAAAATTGTATTTAATGTTAACAATGTATTCAGAGCCCTTCAGGCACGTAGGGACCAAGGCTGGATTGAGTTTCTTTCGGCGTATTCTTCTCACCAGTGGTCGTTCCGAAACGCTAGTAGTATTTCAATTTTGCATATGTAAAAAAAAAATATAAGAAATAAAAATATGACGTTCAAAAAGAGATACATGTATCCAATTTTGAATAAAAATCTTTGACTTTGACTTGACCTGACTGAAAAGACATACTGCGCCGACTTCAGATAATGGGATAAGGTAAGGAGGATAATGATGATGTTTAAGTGACCAGCAAAAGGTTCTACAGCGTAGTTATAAAAGAGTTAGCAAGTTAACTTTACGTGGCGAGGGCGCGGGTAACAGCTTTTTACCCTCGAGGCAGGCGGCCGACGGCGCCCCGTTTGTTTTTTGAACTCAGTAGAAAAAATATAGATTTAGATATATTAAAGATATTACTCAATTCTGCCTTTGGAATACACAGCGAAATACTAGAAAGCAATCAACAACAAATTAGGGGAGAAAGGGGTAATGGTAATGGGAGTCGCTTAAGCGAGCTATCGAATAAAAGCTTATTTCGAAATAATATCTGAATTAAAATTGTTTAATAATAGACTTTACTTATTTATCTACTAGTTGTTATCACTTTTCACCACTTTGGGAATCTAGTTTGGATATATTTCGCGTTTTAAAAAAAAACAAGTTTGACTCCTATTGCACTAACCTCAGTACAATGGGAATCAGACATGTGGGAAATCAGAGTCAAACAATCGCAGACATTACATTCGGCAGTATGCCATCCAGTGTAATCACCAGTTGATCAGCTAGCCTATTTGTTTTTTGACTTGTAATATCGGCATCTATAAGCGCAAAAAAATAAGAATATTTTTTGCGGATAATGGTAATCACTAACGGGCTCTTTGGCTCCCATTACCCAAAATCTATACGGCATGTTAACTGTAAAATTTAATAACACAAAGTAAATTTAATCGCAATCTAATATGCTTATTTAAATTTTGAATATGAAGGATAAATCTATCCATAGTCATTAATTTGGTACAGCTACAACGTCTATACTTACCGTTAATGTTGTTTTGACGAAAAATTACACCGGAAAGGCGTGAATACGAAACATAATTGTCACTCAAAAACGCGTGGAGCTACTAGCACGAGTCATTCGTACAATGGGCATCGGGTACAGAGCAAACTGAACATGACATTTACCTAGGTATCGAACGTTTAGTTTTGCTTAGAGGCACCTGACTCCGATTGCCCGCTGACTCCCATTACCCCTTTCTCCCCTACCCGTAGCAGGCGCCTGCGGGACGTAGCAGACAGCCTAAGTATTTTCGTCTTTTAGAAGCAATAAAATACTCATTGCATAAGAACTGGCCTAAATGTTTACCTATTACGGTTTATCAGATATCATACAATACGCGAAATTCAAGCAGATGGGCGATATATCAGATGAACGACGATAATTAGATTCCTTTGGGTTTGAAATCCTGTGTTCGGTGCTCCTTTTTATCTTATAACCTGTCACCAGCCTGTTAAGATCAAAGATGTTTGACGTGATCTATCAACAGTAGAAATAATTTCACACCTGAGTTGTCGCTCTTGTTCTATTATTCCGGTTCGAATGGCGCATTATGTACAAAATACATGCTAAACCTGGCTTTTAAGCCTCGTAGACCTAGGCTCTGATTACCCCGCAAGGGAAAAACACGTGATTGTATGTATGTACGTACAGTCGGATACCTGACCAGGCCCTCTACCTATAACTTGAATTTTCTCTTAAACAATGTATATTCAGAGTCTTTATTAATATATCTTTCTGAATATATATTTTCATTTCAATATTGTTTTTAAGTTAAGAAAAAAAACAAGTAGGTAGAGCGCTTGGTATCTCAAGGTAGGAGCGGACCGAGTCAGCGCGCACTAACAATGCAAAAAAGCAAATTGGGCTCTCGTTACAGCATTTAAATTCCATATTTGAATGGAATATACAAAACATAGTCGGCGTAAGACGGACATGAGCGGCTGCCTCCACGCCATTACAATACTATGTTAAGGCGTAGGTATATATTATTTGGTTAACAGTCTCCGTGGTCCAGTGGTTAAGGCGTTTGCCTGTTGACACGGGGGTCGTGGGTTCGATTCCCACCGGAAGCATACTTTGTTTAGTTGTTTCCAGTTTGGTTAGGACATTGCAGGCTTGAATCACCTGATTGTCTGATAATAAAGATGATTCCGTGCTTCGGAAGGCACGTTAATACGGTGGTCCCGGCTGCCATCTGGTAGTCCTTAAAGGAACCACGTCAGAGGCCGAGAGGCGGTTCCGAAGAACTCTGACACCAGGGTGTGCATGGTCGATTGACCGTGACACCTACTCGAAATGATGATGATTTGGTTTAGGTTCAATTTCCTTTGTTCTATTTTACTGTAGTGTAGTCAATAAAAAAGTATATCATGAATTTTGTCTTTAATAAAATTTACAAAATTAATACATTACCTGGGCGACCAAGTTTTGATCGGTTATTACTATTTATTGTAATATGGGGGTGTTTAGGTGATAATCTACATAAACTTAAAAAGTAAAATGTGAACTGACAATTATGTGTATTATTATTTACAATCGATTACTGTGCAGATCTGGTGTTTGATTTCAGTGATCCTAATGAGAAATATATATTGTTATCTCAAACATTAACAATTTTTTTTAAACTTGTCTAAAAACAATAAAAATTCAAAAATTATATATAAACATTATAGGTTGTTTACCCCTGAAAACCCCCAAATAACAAATTTCAGCGAAATCGTTAGAGCTGTTTCCGAGTTCTTAGAAATAAATTTAAATATAAATAAATATATACGGACAAATCACACAGATTGAGCTAGCCCCAAGGTAAGTTCGAGACTTGTGTTATGGGATACTAACTCAATGATATTATATTTTATAACAAATACATATATAGATAAACATCCAAGACCCAGGCCAATCTGAAAAAGATCATTTTCCATCTTGACCTGGCCGGGGATCGAACCCGGGCACTCCGTGTCGCAGGCTGGCGTGTTAACCACTGCGCCACGGAGCTGTCATTAATATAAATAAATATAAAAGCATTGCTCGGTTAAAGCTGAGATAGGTGGAACCTGACATGTTCATACAATCCCCTCATGTTTGCTCGTGGATGAAACATATGAATATCTCGATTAATCGCATTTTTCAAAATTCCTCCCCTGGACAAGAAAGATTAACATTCCCAGAAGCACGATTACCGACATAACGATTCCGTAATTATCGAAATCTATCCAGTCGTTTCGACGAAACAATGCATACATGGGAAACACAATCCTTCTTGTCAGTCTGATATAAAGACAACTTTGTTTGTGGCTAAAAAGCGCCATCTATCGAATGAAGCAAAAACAAAAAGTAACCCCTCTTAATGAGTGTTCGAAATCGATTTTTTCCGCAGATGGCGACACTGTGACTGTGACAAGAGATATATTTTACGGATCCCTACTTAAAATCTAATGTCGTTTGATCAAACATACCTACGAGACCTACAATCCGTGAGATTTAGCGTGTCGATTATTTTTGCGTCTCATACATTTTTCTAGCTTCCGTTGAGAAAACCGGTAAATTACATAGGGCACAAATGTCTTGCTATGCCGCCTCCGCCGGGCCACAGCAGAAGGGGGAATCCCAAGAAGTCCTGGCTTGATGTCGTTGGGGAGTATGTGCGTGCCAATGGTCTCACAACCAAGGATGCCGAAGATCGTGCGAAGTGAAAAAGAAACCGAAAAGCGGACCCCGGGTTCCGAAGCACCCCAGCTGAGGATGCAACCGGGAACTCGCTCAGATGAGAGAGAGAGAGAGAGAGAGAAAGACACATTTTTCTAGCTTATACATTGTATATATAAAATATTTGCTCTTAATTTAAATTAACCTTATATAAGGGTAAATAAAAGTTACCGTACGTTTTAAAAACTTTATTATCGCATACGCAAACATGTAACATTACAATACTCTCGGTACCATAACTTATTTATACAAATAAATACTCCTAGCTCTAAAATGTAGAATTTCGAGAAACATTTTATACATTTACTTTCAAATCGTCTATACATTATCACTGGCGTAGATCTTGTTTTATATCACTTGCTCCTTGCGCTAATACTTAAAAATAAATTTTATCTCAATATTGGTACGTTGTGCGCCATTCAGCTTACTCCACTTGACTGTAACAGAAAAAAAATTGTCTGTAAAGTTGATTCACGGACGATAATTCAACGTGATAACGGTGGAAGAGAGATAGATGCGTCGCAAGCCTATGGGGTGTTTGCCCATGGTCCCTGTGATAGTCCCTGGAGGGTACCACGGGAATGATTTCACCCGTGGACCCTGAATTTAGTATTAGCCAACTAATAATAAAAACCGCTCAAGTGCGAGTCGGACTCGCGCACTAAGGGTTCCGTACCGTTTTCTATAACAAGTTAAAAATTATAAAAATAATTTATTAAATGATGTAACCAAAAACATATTTTTCGCAATTTTTCCTTCCGGTCGTGCCTCTCCCGCTTGTTCCGCGCTCTCGCTTGCACACGAAACGAAGACGTTATCACCGATGCCGAACAGTGCCGACATCAGCACTTTGCTGTCGAATAGTCAACTGCAAACTGCAAGCTGTCGACAGCTTACAATTGACTAGTCGACAGCAAAGTGCTGCTCGTCTGTTTAGTGCCTAAGGTTTATCTTGACCATGAAAATCTTTCTCTTATTCTCTCTCTTATAATATAAAAAGAATCGCTCCTAATTTTGTGACGAAGTCGTAGTGAAGTGACAAATTTGCAAGATAGATTAATTTGAAGAAGCTACTCACATGACTCGCATGGTGTTGGTGAAGCCGGAGCCCTGTTTCCAGCCGGTGACCACCACGACGTGGTCCCCGGACTTGAGGAAGCCGCGCGCGCGTCCAAACTTCAGTCCGTACTGCACGCGGTTGTCTACGTCCTTTAACCAGTCACCTGCTGCTGCCTCTGCAGGAGGGAAGAAGATTGTTAAGCCTACCCCAGGGCTTGTTACCGGTACCAAATTCACATTATAAGTACCGGTATTTCCATTATGTTACAATTTTAACGGTAATTATGGGTATCAGTAATCTGGTAACATAACGATATAATATTGTTAAAAATTAACGTTAATTTTACCGGTACCTACGCCTTGTTGCGCTTCACAACACAAAACAGCAACGCTGCGCATGTCCTATCACTGTTCATTTATTTTTCGTGTGTGTAACACTGGTGTTACAATTTTCAAGCTGCCTAAAGGCATCTAACATAGCTTAACGACTGCCAGGAGAATCGGGTATTACTGTTTTCATCATTCATTGATGTCATCGTTGAGATGACATCAATGAATGATGAAAACAGTAATACCCGATTCTACCAGGTACCGGTACCAAGTACAGGTAAAAGGAATTGGTACCGGAATTAACGGCACCAAATACCGGTAAAATTGTACCAAATAATCGTTACCACGCATAACGATACCCCTGTGATTAACGTTACATAATTTAACGGTACCAATCCAATTACCGGTACTGTAGTTTCATAGAGGTGCCGGTACTGGATTTTACCGGTATTCCAACCCATGTATTAGAAGGAGACTGACTAGCACTCATGAGCCTACTTTAGAATCCTGAGTGAAGCGAGGAATTTAGAGAATATTGCCCAAAGCAAAAATGAGACATTCATCCTTATCCTTACTAATATTATAAATGCGGTCCTTACTAATATTATAAATGCGGTCCTTACTAATATTATAAATGCGGTCCTTACTAATATTATAAATGCGGTCCTTACTAATATTATAAATGCGGTCCTTACTAATATTATAAATGCGGTCCTTACTAATATTATAAATGCGAAAGTGGGTTTGTTTGTTCGTTTGTTACGCTTTCACGCCGTAACTACTGAACCGATCATCATGAAATTTTGCATACAAGTTCTCTGGAGTATGGAGAAGGACATATGCTACCTTTTATCCCGGGAAAAAGTACTATTCCCGAGGGATCGACATCGACGCGGGCGGAGCCGCGGCCGAAAGCAGTTTATGAATAAACAAGGTGAAATAATTAAAATTTGTACGCAGGTGCAGTCAGCCAAGGAGATACCTGACCCCGCCATCTACCTATATCATGAATTTTCTCCTTAATTAAAAATAATATTAATATGAAAATATATATTCAGAAAGATTTTAATTAAGACTTCCTGAATATACATTTTCATGTAATATTACTTTTAGTTTAAGAGAAAATTCAAGATATAGGTAGATGGTGGGGTCAGGTATCTCCTTGGCTGACTGTACATCAGGGTAAGTCATAAAAGTGGTATACCTTGGTAGACGATGGGCAGCACGCCGCGATAGAGGTGTGATAGACGCGCGGTCTGCGGCTGGCGCGTGACGGCGATGATGGGGCAGCGCGGCCGGTACTTGGACAACTGGTGCGCCGAGCGCCCGCTCGTGGTGATCACGATGATGGCCGCCGCCATGCAGTTCACGCTCGCGCCCACCGCCGCGATCGCCACCGAGTGCGCCGGCTCGCTCGGAGGGACCACCTGCAGATATACGTTACAATGCTATTGTATTCATCATCATCAGGTCTTTTTAGTCTCCACTGCAGGAGCATGACCCTCTCTGTACTACCGGATATACCATACTTAGCCAGAGCGGACAGAGGATTTGGCCTACACTCTCCTCACTGGCCAGACGGGTTGGAGAGGTATTCATATTTATATTTATTCACATAAAACATGGCTTTCACGCGTACTCTAGCCAGTATCAAGTATAAATGAGTTCTCCTGAGTTTTTTCTAAATCTTTTTATCAATGAAACGATGTAGTTCATTTCGTTGATTCTATGGAGCCTGGCGACATTTGCCACGAATCCACTGGCTTGAACACAGACGACGCAACGAGGCGAGGCGGATAACCACCAGCCCGCTAAGTAAATCTCACTACATCCGCACTGTGACGGTTTATTTCAGTTATTCCACACATTTTTCATAAACATGGGCATTTATAACACCAAATTACATAGATTTCACATTATTAAGTCCACTAGAAACAATTTACAAAACAATACAAAACACAAGCCGTGCAGTCCGCCGTTGGTGCACTCCCATTGAGGTGTTAAATGCAATATACAAGAGCACATGCTTAGCCATATTAAATGGCATGCGAATAGATAGGTCTCCGTGTTAGCAAAAATTAATAATCTATATTACACCAATATAAAGAAAAAATACATTGAATTCATTATAAAAATCGAAAAATAAAAATAATAACTGTCATAAAAAAATAATAACTGTCATAAAAAATAATAACTCTTTTAGGTCATATTAAGACTTTTCCATCAACCCGGCCTTTAACTACTTTTTAATTATGCTTATTAAATATTGTACTAAAATTGATGTTTATTTTCAGGGGTGTCATTCTCAACTGCCTGTCCGGTGGTTGCAGGTACGGTATCAGGTACACGCGCCCGGCCGTCCGTGCTACTACTTGCTTTCCCCCATTCACCTGAGTGAGTAGTATCCCAACACCTTCATTCCCTTCTCAAATCCAACAAATTCCTATCCTACTGCTTAAAAATGCTTCCAATGGGCAACAACATCGGAAGCACACGCCAAAGAATCTGCGCTCGCCAACCCGCCTGCCAAGCGTGGTGAGTATGGCTATATCCTCCCATTAGAACGAAGAATCCTTGGGAATCCTAGAAGTCCAGAGGGTAGTCTCCCCCTAGCAGTCGCCCCGCACACTATGAGCAGGTTGGTCGTAACTCACCTCGCTGACGAGATTGATGTACAGCTGCACGTGCCAGTTGGCGGCCTTGGCCTCCTTGCAGATGTGAGCCATGATAAGCACACACTTCAAAAGGTAGTCCCCCTAGGAGTCTCTCCAAACACTATAAGCAGGTTTGGCTATGGTCAGCACACACTCCAGAGGATAGTCTCCCCTAGCAGTCTCTCCGATCACTGAGCAGGTTGGTCATAACTCACCTCGCTAACGAGGTCGATGTACAGCTGCTTGTGCCAGTTGGCGGCCTCAGCCTCTTTGCAGATGTTAGCCATGGTCAGCACACACTCCAGAGATAGTCTCCCCTAGCAGTCTCTCTGCATACTATGAGCAGGTTGGTAATTACTTACCTCGCTGACGAGGTCGATGTACAGCTGCTTGTGCCTGGTTGCCTCGGCTTTTTTGCTGATGTTGGCTATGTTCAGCACACACTCCAGAGGTGGGGTCCCCTAGTAGTCGCTCCGAACACTGAGCAGATTGGTCATACATAACTCACCTCGCTGACGAAGTCGATGTACAGCTGCTTGTGCCAGATGGCGACCTCGGCCTCCTTGCAGATGTTGATCATAGCCAATACACAGTCCAGATAATAGTCTCCCCTAGCAGTCTTTCCGCACACTATGAGTAAGTTGGTAACAAACAACTAACCTCGCTGACGAGGTCGATGTACAGCTGCTTGTGCCAGATGGCGGCCTCGGCCTCTTTGCAGATGTTGGCCATGGTGAGCACACACTCTAGCGGGTAGTCGCCCTTGGCGGTCTCGCCGGACAGCATGACGCAGTCTGCGCCGTCGAGGATAGCGTTGGCCACATCAGAGGTCTCGGCGCGCGTGGGCCGCGGCTTCTTCACCATGGACTCTAGCATCTGAGTGGCGCAGATCACGGGCTTGCCCACCTTGAAAATGGAAAAAGGTATGCGCGGTTACTTAACAGTAACTTAAAAATAACCACTACTCTTAAAAAACTGATCTAAAATTCTATAGTATTCTATTTTTTTATTACGTGATAACGTGTTTTAATCCTGCGGCATGCACGAAAAAGCGTCACGGTCATTGTACTTTATAGAATTTAAAGTCAGTTTTAAGAGTAGTGGTGATTTTTTCATGTGATAACGTCTTATAAATCGATAAAGAACGCTAGCTGCACGCACGCAAAAGTGTCACGTTCTGTGTGCAAGCGAGAGCGCTGAACAAGCGATAGAGAGACACGATCAGCCTAAGCGTTCGGCTTGTGACGCATCTCTCTCTATTCCACCGTTATCACGTTAAATTGTCGTCCGTAAACCGACTTTACAGACAACCAAGTTTTTTTTTTTTAAATAAAATAATATATCATGAATTTGAAGCAAAGTTTCACATATTAACAAAAAGGATTTGCTAACAAAGTTACTGAGGGTTAATAACTTGGTCTTAGTTATACTCTCTGTGAAAATTTACTATAGTATATTATATAATATATATTAATCACTTCTTTATCGCTTACGAAGCCGACAGAAGGCTTATGGCCATAAGACGTAAAGGCCACGATTAGCTTATTGGCAGAAAAATATAACGTTCCGTCGAGTTCGAAATAGTGTTCGGTTGCTAACCGCATCGTCTATTGGTTCTTTAGATTTTCGCCAATTCCCTCAACCGGTCTCTACGGTCTGCGCAGGAATAGAAGCAGCTGGAAAATGCGCGTATTTGATTAATAAGTGTGGAAATTAGCTGACGACTTACCCTATTGCAGCGAGCAATCATGGTCTTTTGAGCGAGGAACACTTTTTCTGGTGGGATCTCAATACCTAGGTCACCACGGGCGACCATGATACCGTCGGAGGCCTGAAAATTAAAAAGAAAAATCATCTTTGAATCAATATCACTACACTTTATATAGCTTAATTTTTAGCTATAAATAAAGAGCCGAGTCTCAGCACAGAAATGGTGGTGTAATTCATTTCGTTGATTCAATGGAGGCCCTGGTGACAATTCCCACGGTTTGATCATATTGTCGCGAAGCTCCCAGAACAGAATAGTCTAGAACTTTTCCGAACATCGCGTTCATACACCTTCCATCCTGCTCACACATATGTATTCTATCCCGCTCATACACATACTCGAATATTCTGGAATGTTTTAGTTATCGGCCGTCGGGACCGGAAGTATATGGAACTTTCTAGATACCCATAAGTCAGTATATAAGGGAGCGGACGTGGCGATCGTTAATCAGTTTACCGCGAGTGTTCTTAGTGAGCTATACTAATACGAGTGATTTGTGTGCGACTGATAAGTGATAATTTATACGACCACAGCAACGGACCAGGACTACGAGTGCTTTGCGTTTTGGATATTCGACGTGTTGGAAGACCAGTCAGTGTTGGGATTCCGTAGTGAATAAATTCCCTCTGAAGAGTTTGGTGTTTTACTCCAAATCCTGAACCCTAACCACGTAACATTTGGTGTCAGAAGTGGGATTTGGAAATGCCAGTGTTGCCGAGGGACGAAGACGATAAGGAAGGCGTCCGGACCCGGGCTCAACGTGCAATGGAGGCTACCGCAGCCGCCGCCCAAGTTGCATCCGCTCGACATGCGCCAGCCGCCCAAAACATCGCAGCCGAGCAACTGCCGCCCGTAGCCCCAGAGGTCGCAGCCGCCCAAGACATGGCAGCCGCCCAGGACATGGAAGCCGCCCAAGACATGGCAGCCGCCCAAGACATGGCAGCCGCCCAAGACAGGGCAGCCGCCCAAAATGTCGCAACCACCGAAGCCGTCACAGCCACCCAGGAAGTTACGGCCTCCCAAGAGATTGCCGCCGCCCAACAGATGCCAGCCGCCCATCATCAAGCCACGTTTCCTAGCCCCTCTTTCCAGGTTCCCACTCAAGCATCTTTTGATTTTGGTAGCTTGATGCAAATGTTGCAGTGCATAAATGAGAACCAGAGTAAACTGCAACGCATCAATGTGGAACTTAATGGAGAAATACAAAATATGCGGTATGAACAAAAGTGCTCGAGGGATGAACAAAAGCGTATGCAGGAAAAGCTGCATCATATGAGTGAGGACCAACGAATGGTATTAGCAGCTGTCAGCAAAGTCAGCAACGTGGTGGACCAGATCCGTAAGGATGTGGATTTGGTGGATAATCGCGTGACAGGTCTGGAAACAAACTTCTCCAGACTAGAGAAGAAACTAGCTGAATTGGAAAAGAAGATACAACGTTTGGAGGCAGTAGGCGTTACAGTAACGCCGAGCGCTCCCATCACTGCTGTAACTGGACCAAAAATAAAAGTGCCATCTTACGATGGTACCACTTCTTGGGCCGCTTACAAACAGCAATTCCTAACTGTCGCTACTGCAAACGGATGGACTGATGAGCAGAACTTGACAGCCCTCACCATCGCTCTAAAAGGATCGGCTTTATCAGTATTAGAGGCACTGCCTAACACAGGCCGTAAGTTCGGAAACTTAATAGAGGCGCTTGAAGCAAGGTACGGAGAACGCCACCTGGAGCACGTGTTCCGAGCACAACTACGAGATCGAAAGCAGCGCTCAAACGAAGGATTACAACAATGGGCACTACACGGAGAAAAATAATTTTAACAATACTACCAGAACGTATCGTAAATATCATTCTAGTATAAAGAAACAGAATTATGTTATTTTTACCAGATTTACTTTTAACATCAAATAATCATATTGTAGGGTATGCCAGAATATTATAGTAATCGTATTTTTCGTAAACAATACTTAAACCTATTTACAAGTACATTTTATTATTGTAAAAAGAAAATTGTAATAATTATAAAGTCTACCTGTATAGTTTGTTTGTTGTTACTAGCTGTCTATTGAAAACTACAATATTTTTGTAATCTCTAAAATAATGCAAGTAAGATTAACTAAGCTAGAATATGCTAGATTCTTATAGTACTATCAACCAGGTTATTTTTAACTGTGCCTATCAATGTATTTTGTATTAACCAGCAACATGGTTCTAACTATTAAATGAGGCGTATTATGTTAACCACTGTACTAACAGTTGGAACTACTATTTAAATTAATAAAGGTTATCATATAATGGTTTTGTGTAACATAAATACCGTGCATCAAACGAAACGTTGTTTACTTTGTCAAAAAGATTGTGGCACACTTTTCGAGCCATTTTTTATTTATCGTGTGTCGTGTGCGCAGGCGGGCCATTTTTGTGCACATATTCTTTCTAATTTGTGGTTTTTGTGCGGTTGGTGTAAAATTGTCACTGCAATTGAACTCGTTTCGTAATTATATATAACTTTATGTGGTTCTCATCTATGTCCAGCAAATCAACACAAAAAGGAAGCGTAACTCCACACTATAGTATTGTTGGGTCACCTGCAAGTACTTCAACCACAATATGTGCATTAATTGACTCACCTACCAGTACCAACAATGCTTCAAACCCAGCAGTTAATGGGATTTTTATATATTCTGTAAGTTTTTAAATAGGCACTTTATAACAATAATATAAATTGTAAGCTTTTTTTAATAACACCCTTGTATAATACAATTTTTTTTTATTTCTAGCGACTAAAAGAGTTATATTCTGAAAGTGGACTGTTATCAAGTCATCATCATCATTTCGAGTAGGTGTCACGGTCAATCGACCATGCACACCCTGGTGTCAGAGTTCTTCGGAACCGCCTCTCGGCCTCTGACGTGGTTCCTTTAACGACTACCAGATGTTATCAAGTAATAGTCGTAGAAAGATATTCAACATTATTGTAAAGGACATCCAGTTCAACACTGCTGCAGTACGCTCAAGATATTACAACCATTTTCAGCAAGGAGAATGTTTGAATAAATAGTATATAAATAACATAATAATCATTGAATTTATTTCAGGCATCCCACCCATAGGTACACCTTACAGAATAACATTGTAACCATTTAAATAAAAACAGCTTGGTTTTTGTGCATACTACATACACCGGAGTCAGGCTTTAAAACCAGCATTGTGCCATGAATCCAGTTCACTCTCTGGAGACCCAAAGGGACGTTGGTCTTGTTTTTAATATATGTGTGTTGACGTGATAAATTTGTTCGGCTCGTATGATGGCTCAGGTGCCAATTCACCTCCTATAAAAGCCGCCCGCGGTTGACCTTCCTCCTTCATTAATTTTAAGTCTTACTTAATTTTAGAAGTACCTTATCCTAGCCAAATGCTAGGCGATTGTACTACTTAACATTGCTGAAGTTGGAGACTTACTCGCGGGCGGGTTTTTTATAGTGGGCGAATACGCATCTAAGTCGTCATAAGAGCCCGAGTCGTACAAATCTGTCACGTCTTCACTACTTAACGCAAGTAAAGTAAAAAATAAAGTATTGCTGTAATAAAAAAAATATAGTAAACTGCACAATATTTTTTCATTTTTTTAGTAAACTTAACCATTGCATATGATGATAGCTAAGTAAATGTAAGTAAACACAAAATAAAATTATATTCAACTGAACAATATACTCATTCTGTTATGTTTAAAATAAAACTAATGTAATTTATACAAATGAATGCAATGTGCACGATACCAAAATGTTATTCATATGTACCAGCATTATGTTTAACTGTGCTAGATATTTTGGTAAGCTATTACCAGATTTTTCTAGTAAAGTCAACAAAACAGTTAGCTGTCATATATATTACAATAAAATCTAGTAACATTTACTATATTCTAGTTAACTAAACGAGAATTTTCTCTCAGTGTAGAGATCGAAAGGCTAGTGCGGAAAGCGTATCCTTCGGAAGACCCTAGGATGGTGGAGAAGAATCTGCTGCAAGCCTTCATAGATGGCATCATGGATCTGGAGGTAAGGGCTGCAGTAAAGCTACACCATCACGGTTCGCTTAAGGAAGCCCTCGTACATGCCCTTGAAGTAGAAGCAGTAAGGCAAGATGAGCGACATAATAAAGGACGAGAAATTAGCGAGGTCGAGGACGTCAGAGCCACAAGAGACACACCCAGGAAAACTAATAAAACTGGACGCATGTGTTACAAATGTGGCGAGAGAGGCCATCTACAACTTAGCTGTCCAGAAAAGGATAGGCTTGTAAATAAACAAGGGGATAGTTGTCAAGCAGGTAAATGGCGCAGATTGACACTATTGAGTGAGCCCCGGTATGAGCTGTGTCCACAACGCTGCAACCGGGACAAGCGCGAGTTCCACGGGAATTCTGAGGGATTGACTAAGTTTAACGTGAGACCTATTGGCGATTGTGACTCCAGATTTTCTTACAATTGGCGAACTGAGGGGGTCTTTAACAGTTCAACGAGAACCGCTAAGGGAATGAAGGCGAGTGTCTTTGGAGAAGGAGCATTGGTTTGGGTATTCAATCCATTACACCAAAGGAGAAAGTCTACAGAGTCACAAGCAAGATGGGAAGGCCCATTCAAGATAGTAGCCCAATTGAGTGACGTGACATATGTGATTCAACGCCAACCAGGTGGATCTCTAGAGATGGTACATGTGGACCGCTTAGCGCGTTATCATGGCAGCAACAAAGACGCTCGGGACGAGCGTCTCTAAGAAGGGGGCAGTGTCGCGAAGCTCCCAGAACAGAATAGTCTAGAACTTTTCCGAACATCGCGTTCATACACCTTCCATCCTGCTCACACATATGTATTCTATCCCGCTCATACACATACTCGAATATTCTGGAATGTTTTAGTTATCGGCCGTCGGGACCGGAAGTATATGGAACTTTCTAGATACCCATAAGTCAGTATATAAGGGAGCGGACGTGGCGATCGTTAATCAGTTTGCCGCGAGTGTTCTTAGTGAGCTATACTAATACGAGTGATTTGTGTGCGACTGATAAGTGATAATTTATACGACCACAGCAACGGACCAGGACTACGAGTGCTTTGCGTTTTGGATATTCGACGTGTTGGAAGACCAGTCAGTGTTGGGATTCCGTAGTGAATAAATTCCCTCTGAAGAGTTTGGTGTTTTACTCCAAATCCTGAACCCTAACCACGTAACAATATATATATCATATATATATCCACTGGTTTGATAGACGCAGTAGCAGTAAGGCGAGCGACCACCAGCCCGCTATGTAAATCTCACTACAGCCGCACCATGACACTTTATTTTAGTTATTCCACACATTGTTCATAAACATGAGCATTTATAACACCAAATTACACCGATTTAACGTCATAAAGTCCACTAGAAGCAATTTGCAAAACGATCCAAAACAAAAACCGTGCAGTCCGCCGAAATTCCCGCCAAGAACTCCTTCCTGTCGGTAGATTACGGTAGGTACGATGAGAACCGGTAGTTGAAGGTATGGTATTCGGGTACGCGCGCTACACTTTATATAGCTTAATTTTTAGCTATAAAGGAAGAGCCGAGTCTCAGCACAGAAATGGTGGTATAATTCATTTCGTTGATTCAATGGAGGCCCTGGTGACAATTCCCACGAATCCACTGGTTTGATCATAACCAGTAGCAGAAAGGGGAGCGACCACTACAGCCGCACCATGACACTTTATTTTAGTTATTCCACACATTGTTCATAAACATGGGCATTTATAACACCAAATTACACCGATTTAACGTCATAAAGTCCACTAGAAGCAATTTGCAAAACAATCCAAAACAAAAACCGTGCAGTCCGCCGAAATTCCCGCCAAGAACTCTTCCTGTCGTTAGATTACGGTAGGTACGATTAGAACCGGTAGTTGAAGGTATGGGTTCGGGTACGCGCGCCCAGCCTCCCGAGCTGCTACAAGCTCAACTATCTCTCCAACAAAATAGCATCCAACAAAAAATATTATAACTAGCTTTTGCCCGCGGCTTCCCTCGCGTTAAGAAGTAGAAGTCATAGTAGCTTTATGCATGCAAAGTGTCAGCCTGATCTGTTTAAAATTGACAATATTCATACAATCTTTCATACCCTATTTTATCCCCTTGGGGGAAGAATTGATCAAAATCACATCACATAGAATCTACCTGCATGCCAAATTTCAGCCCGATCCGCCCAGTGGTTTGGGCTGTGCGTTGATAGATCACTATGCCAGTTAGTCACCTTTGACGAAGCGTGTAGCGAATACTGTTTTATATATATTTTGACGAAGCATGTTGCTAATTTATTTCTGTAAACTTTTGACGAAGCATGTTGCTGATGAATCTTTGCCAAACACCTTTGAGTTATATATATTTAGAAGATATCTATGGTTTAAGATAACTTACAGCAATAATCTCGTCGAGGTTGACCATGCCCTGGTGGTTCTCAATCTTGGAGATGATCTTGATGTTCTTGCCCTTGTCGCCGAGGATGCTGCGGATGTTCTCCAGCGCGGAGCCGTTGCGGATGAATGACGCGAAGATCATGTCCACCTGGGTAACATTTTGATTATTACATTCAAATAGCTTTTTTTTTTCTATAAATGTTGGATTAGGATATCACGAGCCATGAAAAGAAATGGTCTGAAGTGGCACAAAATAGGGATGTTTGGAAGGAAATGGGGGAAAAAACCTTTGTCCAACAGTGGGACAAAATAGGTTAAAAAAAACGTATTCTTAATTTAATGAGAATATAACAAATAAAAAAACCTCATCCACTCAATGTTCTGTCCACTTTGTTGTACGGGGACCTACAACAAAGTGGACAGAACATTTAGTGGTCGAGTTTCTTTCCACTTGTGTTGTGCTAATACGAGTCACAGGTGACCAGTTTTTATTACGTCATACTATTTTGAGTCCGTATTCTGAGCCATCAAAGTCAGACGCGGAATGCCTACCACGAAAAACGATCAATATTATGGATTACCATACCGTTTTATAGGCCAAACGCGTCGGGTTACCTACGGTCAAAGGTCTAACAAACTGCTTTAATCTATATCATTGAAACTAACGTGAGATACAGACATTATGTACTGTGTGACCCGTTTTTAGTACATAATGCTTTAATCTAATATAAGGATAAACGGCTACAGAGAAATCTGACACCTCTCAGTTCAGTAGTGACTATACTACAGAAATATATCAAGATAAAACTGCGATGCCAGGATTTTGCTAAAGAAACGCGCGTGTCAGTTTTTGCATAAGACGCGCAAAACTGACACGCGCGTTTCTTAAGCAAAATCCTGGCATCGCAGTTTTATCTTGATATATTTCTGTGCTCTATACTCATTCATTCATTTCGTATAGGTGACACGGTCAATTGACGAAGTGCACACTGGTGTCAGTGTTCTTCTGAACCGCCTCACGGCCTCTGACGTTGTTCCTTTAACGTCTACCAGATGGCAGTCAGGACCAACGGCTTAGCGTGCCTTCCGATCCGAAGCACTGAATCATCTTTATTCAGACAATCAGGTGATTCAAGCCTACAATGTCCTAACCAATCTGGAAACAACTAAACAAAGTATGCTTCCATGAGAATCGAACCCACGACCTCCGGGTCTACAGGCAAACGCTTTAACCACTGGACCACGGAGTTGCTCTATACTGAGAGGGGGTCAGATTTATATTGGCAGCCGACTGTATATACCTACAATATGTCGTACTTGCCAAGGAAATAATTTATATTGAATTAATGATTGAATATACAGGGTTATTTGTAAAACACTGATAACCTCGCAGGACCAGATAGCTAACATCATAAACAACAATGTAAATGAAAGGACAACTCGACGCTCTCGCGTAATCTTTCTTTGCGGTGCGCGTAGAGATAATAGGCTTGTTTCCTTAAAAAATACCATTTTAAATGATTAGTCTTAAAGATCAGCGAAATATATAAGATACGTAATTTTTCTATTTTTAATCATGATAAAAATAAAGCGCATCAAAGTTCAGGAGTGGGGGCTCATGATGCAACGGGCCGGTAAAAAGTGTACCGGATAGTGACGTCACGCGAAACTTTAACGGGCTATCATCATCATCAGGTCTTTTTAGTCTCCACTGCAGGAGCATGCCCCTCTCTGTACTACCGGAGCCATACTTGGCAAGAGCAAACAGAGGATTTGGACACTCTCCTCGCTGGCTAAACGGGTTGGAGAGGTAAGGGCTATATCTTTATTTGATTGACAGTACATTTTCCCGAGAAAAATATACCCAATGTCCTTCTCCGTACCCCAGACAACGGGTATGCAATATTTCATGATGATCGGTTTAGTAATTACGACGTGACAGCGTAACAAACAAACTCACTTTCTCAGTAATAGTACTTATTCTGTGCTTTCTATTGGGATTAGGATAATCAAACCGGGCTATACGAGATCACTATAGTATAATGTGTAAAAGTGAAGAACTGATGGCCGATTGGGGCAGAAAGGTTCTCGAATGGCGAGCACGTACCAGCTAGCGCAGCATCGGACTGGTCACCCACCAGGTGGTCGGAAGACCTGATCAAAGTCGCAGGGAAATGCTGGATACAAGTCACTTACAATACAACCGGTTATTTCGGAAAAAGTGGGAGCTGGCCTACGGCTTCGCGCCCAAAGGGGCCTCGCGCATAATGTAGCGAGATTCTTTTTTTTTTTGGGAATCTTACTAATTTCGAAAATAAGAACCATATGGTTGTTTGAAACGTGTCTTGCTCCCGCCCAACTTAGATCTTGCGCCGCTACTGCCTACGTCCAGCAGTGTACTTCTTGTTAGTAGTATGATGACGATATAATAGTATAATGAAAATAAAATAACAGTCAAAAAGTAAAAAAATTGACATTCCCATATGCCCGGGCAGTCACAAACTTTTGTATGGAAAACAGTTTGTTTTTGGGTGTTGACTGTTATTATAATATCATTACACTATTAGTTAGCCCGTGGTTCGATTTAATACGCATACGTTAAATGTGGTAAAAAGAGAATTTATAGAAATAGGTATTTTTTCAATAAACAGAATACAAAGTTTTATTTAAACAGAGCAAGCGAAATGTTTTGAAAAAACTTTTATCTCAATTTTTATTAGCGATATACTTCCATGTTATCATGCCATGCACACGTAAGTAGGTAATCTGACAAATCTCCGTCCAGACGATACAAGGTTACGTCAACAGATAAAATACTTCCAAGACGGTCATTGAATTTCAGATACACGTCACTATCGCTTATTTCGGATAAATTCTATTTGTAAATAAGCCGAATGAGTCTGTTGGCACTATAGTATTATTTTAAACTTTATAACGATGATAATAAGGTCTACAGTATATTGCGTAGTGATAGGTTATCAGACAGACAGACGTACCACACGCAGGTTGATATCGCACGTGGAAATCATGCACAGATCATCAATCAATATGTACCGATCAGTCACGCATATTTCTTATCTAAAAATATGATTAAGTGAGTGAGCAATTCATTATGATTCCATGATCAGTGGGACATTCCTCTCAGCATACTGAGCTCATTTAATATAATATGACGTATTCCCTTGCGGGGTAGTGAAAGCCCAGGTCTATAAAACCTAAAAGCCACGTTTAGCATATTGGTGGGTTTGTAGATGAAAAACGGAACCAGAATTCCCTCGATCGTCTTTTACGATCTGCGTGGGAAGAGATGGAGCTGGTACATTCTACGTTTTTTTTTTTTCTCCAAGACCAGCATGAAAGAAATTACTACTTATTCGTAATATGGTATGGCGGAGTATCTTTATTGACGACGATGTGACTCAGATTGGCCTGCGTCTTGGATGTTTATCTATATAATGTATTATACAATTTTGAGTTAGTATCTCACAACACAAGTGCACAACTAACAACGGGGCTGGCTCAATCTGTGTGATTTGTCCCTACATATTTATTACATCCTATCCCTACATAGTTTTCTTTTCATAATATAGTAGGTACTGCAAACGAGCGAGCGAGTCACCTGATGGTAACTGACTGATCACCTCTGCCCATGGACAACTGGAACACCAGAGTGTGACAGAAGCGTTGTCAGCCTTTCAAGAAGTTGGGGAGGACATGGGGGGAGAAATAGGTAAGAGGAAGAAGGTTGGGCCTCCGGCTCTCTCATTCACTGAACGACGTATAAAAGCGGTAAGCTTCTACTCAAATGCTGATTCTCTGAAAGTGATAATTACTAGTGTCAGATTTTTCAAGTTGCCCAAAGACTTCTGACATAGTTTAACGGCTGCTGCTTTTGCCGGCTTTACCGCGATTAAAAATCTCACATAAAGAAAGTGGTTACTTTATTTTCTCTCGTGCAGTGCACTAGTGTTAATAGTAAATAGTTAGATGCGATTTGTCTTGATATTCGTGCATAACATTATCGTTACTAATGCTAAAAAAGCTGCAACAATTTTTATGAAAATTTAGCTCTGTGATTCGGGGCGATAAATTGATCTAGGTATGTTGAGTCCCTGAGAAATTTGCGAGCGGGTACTACTAAATTATAATATTTATCCTTAACAATTAAGAATCGATGTTTCGCACAGAAAATATTAGGTACACATGGTTTAATAACAGGTGATTTCAGCGGCATCAAAAACAGGTATGTGTTTGACGCATACTGGGTGAATAAGGACAATGTTAGAACTACTGTTTTTCCACAACTGCCAGTGAGTCACATTCACAGTCACATTGCTACCAATAGTTAGTTATCCCTTTGCTTGTCAGTGGACGACTATATGTTTCATATGATTTAAGAATAATTTTGCATAGAAAATTGACAACTGACTGATAGATTGTTCTCAAGGCAATGCAAATCAAAACGTTTATTCAGAAAATAGGCCTTTGCAGGCACTTTTTCAATTCAAAACACATTTAACGTTTTGATCGTTTATCGTTTAAAATTATTTCCTTTTAAATATTTATTTTTGAAGTGATAATTCTTTAACGGCGTTGTGCACTTTTTGGGATGAGTAAAAAAATGTTAAACTCGCGTCAGGACACGTGACCTGATCGAAAATTCGTAAGACCGACACGTGACCTGAGACCGCCGCAAAGGCGAGTTTTTACTTCTGCCTGCCGGCTAGTAGTCTGTAGCTTTTAGAGTGCCCTCTAAAAGCTACAGACTACTAGCGTTTCGGAATCGACCACGAAATAATAGGACAATTTCAAATCAGTTGGCTTAATGGAATGGCTGGACCGCTACCCTCAAGTAATAAGCACGAGATAGTATAGGAATTCTTAAGGAGGATAAATGCTTACCCCCTGTTCAACACCGAAGAGCAAGTCAGATTTGTCCTTCTCTGAGACAGCAGGCAAGTCCACGGGCAAACCGGGCAGGTTGACTCCCTTCCTGGATCCCAGCGTACCTGTTAAAAAAAAATTGTGCTGTATTAATATACTACATCGTAATAAACAGTTGCCTCTTTGAAGCTTCTACAGTAAGAGTTTACAAATTTTTATTGGTGCTTTCTTTTGGTATGCAGCATTTTTTGAATAGTGTTAGTTGGTAAGCTCCTATGGTTGGTAGCTGCCTTGGTAGGTAGCTATCAACCAAGGCAGCTTACCAACCAAGATTTCTCCCAGGCAGCTGCCTGGGTTAGTAAGCTGCCTTGGTTGGTAAGCTGCCTTAGTTGGTAAGCTGCATTTGTTGGTATGTGTCTTTGATTGGTAAGCAACATTGGTTTACTTATATCACCAACATACCTCCATTCTCAATGGTACATGTGAGCGTATCAGAGGTGGCGGACTGGCAGATGACGGAGATGAGGCCGTCATCAATGAAGATCCTGTTGCCGGGCTTCACCACTTTGGTGATGTTCTGGTAGTCTAAGTACACGGTGTCCTTGGTGCCCTTCTCTTGGAAGGCCGGGTTGGTGGTGAGGTTGATGGTCTCGCCCTTCTTCAGTTCAACTTCAGCAGATCCGCCCTGTCGATAAAACATATTTTAAAGCTCAAAGACTATCAAAATTATGATGCAAACGAAAACACGCTGAGATGACAGGGTGTTCTGTGTGTCCATAGCTTATTACCTGGATAGTATTTAATATACTTATTTTTCTATTTAACATATTTCATCTATTATACATACATACTATCACGTCTTTTTTTCTTGCGGCGTAGACAGATCCCAGTTATTTTAAACCACGTTTAGCATGTTGGTGGGCATAAGGTGGAAAACGGAATCAAAATAGTGATGGGTTACGAGCCGCATCGCCTACTAATATGATTCCTCAGATTTTCGCCCATCCCCTCGATCGGCTTTTACGATCTGCACGGGAAAAGAAGCAGTTAGTACATTCTAAGTTTTCTCTTTTCTTGCAGATCAGCATGGATGAGTTCATCTATTATATTTCTTTTTATATGACTATTTCTATTATTTAATATGACTTGATGATCATCAACGTCCATGAGAATTGCATTGGTGGATTGGTGGCCTAAACAAGTATTATGCTGAGCAGGCTTTTTAGAATGCCTGCTTGGCAATAATAGTATAAAAAATCCTTACGCCTTCTAGCAGTCCGGTTCTGATCTCAGGCCCCTTGGTGTCCAAGGCAATGGCCAGTGAGAATGGCATGCCGAGCTTGGCGCTGTAGTTCTTCTCGGCCTGGCGGCAGTTGGCGATGGTCTCCGCATGGTACTCGTGAGAGCCGTGCGAGAAATTCATACGGGCCACGTTCATGCCCGTTTCCATCATCTTCTCCAGCATGGCGACATCACGGGAGGCCGGCCCTGGTGGAAGAAAACACAAATAAGTTTTAAATTATATATTTTGGATCCCCCAATCTTGTATGTCATTTTAATCCAATAAATGGATTATAGTTTTATTGCATTTAACTAACTTAAATTATATGTGTGTCTAATATATATATCCTATTCCTATAATCAACACATGATCGTATGAAATTTTATGCTCTCTGCGCCCGCACCTACTTTGAAGGCTATATTTGAAAATCAGTGTTTTTGTATTTCGGTTTCTTTTCGGTGCATAATAATCCTAGCTTTTTGCCTCGTGTATAGATATAAGATTAGTTGTATAAAGCAATTTGTGTGTTTGTGGCAAATCAAATAAACAGTATTTATTTACCATTTCGTCTAACATAATTAGAAAATAATGATATACATGTAAAGTGAAGTAGTTATGTTCTAGTTATACAGAATATCCAGAGCTAAAAGCATCTCCCGCACAATATAAGTGGATTTAGTAAGATTATACATACTTAATGCCACATACGCCTACGCTTCTGCAAAGTTACGTACTAAGCTGTTTGCTAATTTCAGTGCAAGAATATTGTTGAACTAAATAAAACACAGTAAAGTTCGGAATCACAGTAAAGCCAATAAGGGTACGCACCCTTATTATGTATGAATTCACCAATTCATACACCGCTAAGCTCCTCTCTTCTCCACTCCGCGTCAAGCCTAAGAAGCCGCTCGCATCGGATTTATAAAAATGACAAATAATACTCACCAATGGTACAGATGATGCCGGACAGGCGCACATACGAGGCCTTGGAGTCGATATCTAGCGCGCACATGTGTTGGAGGTGCGAGCCCGCGTTGGCGGCCGCCTGCTGCATACTGGGCTTGTCCGCCGACCCCGACTATAAAGGAATTCACTACTTTATTATCTTATTTCGTACAGACAAACCTACCTACAGCATAACATGGTACACCCGCCATCACGTTAATGAACTATTGCTATTTTGTTTTACCTAATGTGCACAAGGGAATAGAATTCCTCGTAGCCACGAGGACTTATCTGGAAATAGTAGTAGTTTATAGAGCGATATATATTTCAACGCGTGCGCCGATGTTGATAAAAAGGCAAGCGGCAACGTCATGAATGATAAAATTGTATGTTGGCTTTTTTAACCAGGGCAGGCCTGTCTAACTCCCCTTGTAGGTATCGAAAACATACCTACGCGCGGCGACACCTTTGAAGGAGAAAACCGAACACATCTGGTAGGAACAACGCGCGTTTGGTCATATGTTTTCATCGACTTCAACGAATTATGAATCGTATGTTCAGAGCTGTAAGTATAAAATTGGCTTGCTGTAGGTAAAGTGAAAGTGAAAAAAAATCTAACTACGAGTACATTGAGTTTATAATTCTTTGTACACTTTGCAGAGTGCGACTTCTGTATGTTAGTAATAGTCATAGACATCATTATCTTATCTTTATGGTAATAGTACTTATTCTGAGACTAGGGTCATTATTGTCTTTGTTAGCTAAGGCTTAACTTGTTCGCATCAACGCCATCTAGTGACTAGTAAAAAAAAAAGTAATCATTATTTTATCATCCTAGAAGTGCCTATGTTCCAGGCCATTTAATCTAGTCAGAAATGATAATGGTATGGCATGATGATTATTTCTTTTTTGATTTCTCTACACTAATCTACACAACTTACTGAATGCACTTTCTATCTATTCGATTTGTTACTTGTTTTTTTTTTTTAGTTTAATTTTCTTTTCAGTTTAATTTTCTCAGTTTAATTTTCTTTTTCAGTTTAATTTATTAGAAAAATATTCTGTGGTCTTTGGATTATAGATTTATAAAATAAATTTTGCACGCCTTACAGAGGCAAAATGTACTGGCACTTTTATGTAAAATATAACCATGTTATGTCTACCTACATATAAGCAAATAAATAAATTTTGATTTTGATAAATTTATAATATTACATAGATCTTAGTGTAAAAATTCTAAATAAGAAAAATTTAATTAATCTGCGGAAGACGTAGTGGGTAAATAATAAATCATATTTTATACTTTGTCAATATTACTTTGCACCTGCCAAACACACACTATGTTGCTTAACAATGTGAAAAAAAATCACGAAAATTTTGAAAAGACTTCTTTGTCTCAGTTGTAACGCAGGTACCTTTAAATCGTAGGGTCCCAAGTTTGATACCCAGTCAAGTTGAGATGTAAAATGATCTTATTCAGATTGTCCTGGGTCTTGGATGGGGTCTTGGGTTTATTTGTATATGTATCTATTAAAAATATAGTTTAATTGAGTTAGTATCTCACAACACAAGTTCACAACTTAGTAAGGGGCTAAATCAACCTGTGTTAGTTGTCCTTATACAATTTATGTTAAACAAAATATCAGAAATATTAACTACCTTAAGCATATTGTTCAATAATAATTTTACTTACATAATAGTGCATAGTAATATTACAAATCCAAAGGTAAAACACATACTTAAAAAATATTATTCTCAAAAAGATGCCACGACATACAATGCCAGAATATAGAGGACTGACATCCAGTATGCAGAAGCAGTTAACTGGATAATGGCGGCTAGGACGCGTGGGATTGAGGTGCAATTTGCACAGTTTACCTCTAATTTTAGCAGGATCAAACCAGACTTGACTGGATTTGACAAGATTACTTGGACACAGCTAAGTTAAGGAATACTTTCTCATATGTATATTATCATTTCTTTATCGCTTTCGAGGTAGACATAGTCTATGGCCATAAGACCCAAAGGCCACGTTTAACATGTTGTATAGATGGAAATCAAAATCAAAATAGTGATGGGTTGCTAGCCGCATTTATTTTTTTTACCTTTTTATTGATAACGATACGGAACCCTTCGTGCGCGAGTCCGACTCGCACTTGGCCGATTTTATTTTTAAGTACTTACTTCTAAAGTTAAATACGTCTCACGTCTCTAAGGCGAGGAGGTCACAAAATTATGACTTTCAGTGACAAGGATGGAGTTGGGGTCTAAATATCAGGACATTGGTGTGACGTGTAATTTATGGGCATACCAAATTACGTAGTGCGTTAGAAATAATATTCCCGAAAAAGGCATAAGCCCTTGACTTATATTTGGCAGTATATTAAGATAATTTTACTATTGTTGTGGTATAATACTGAGCTAGAATAATAGATTTAAGATAACAAGAATCATGACTCAAGTCATGCATGTAGATGCAATAAAACAGAAAATAGGTGAGTGGCAATCCACACGGCAATTTCATCGCGGCGATATTATCGCTATAAATGGGCGAATACGTCGCGTAGGTATTACCAGGTATTACTCGCCCGTGTAGGTGACGCCTAAAGTGACTATTTATCGTGCTTCTCTATCGCTCGTTCCGCGCTCTCGCTTGCACACGGAACGTGACACTATTTCGTGCGTGCAGCTGGCGTTCATTGATTTATATGACGTTATCACTATTATAAAAACGAAAACATAAGTATGTTTTTAGTTATTTTATTAGTTTTATTCATACATGTAAATTTATACTGTACTGTTTTCCAAATAAAATAAAATAAAAATTATATAAATCCTTACTAATATTATCCTTACTAATATCATAAATGCGAAAGTGAGTTTGTTTGTTTGTTTATTTGTTTGTTTGTTTGTTACGCTTTCACGCCGTAAATACTGAACCGATCATCATGAAATTTTGCATACAAATTCTCTGAAAGTGCGAAGAAGGACATAGGCTACCTTTTATCTCGGGAAAAAGTACTATTCCCGAGGGATCGACATTGACGCGGGCGGAGCCGCGGGCGAAAGCTAGTTATATAATACTAGCTTTCGCCCGCGGCTCCGCCCTCGTCAATGTCTTGTAAGTATTTAAACAGCCTATTTACAGATCAAAGTAAGTAAAATTTCGGATTAAGATGATCATGGAATGACCCAAAGAACGTGGTTATTAACAGAAGCTCAAAATTGTTCAAAAGGGAAGAAAACATTTTTCCTTTAAGGCATACAATTAATAAAATCACATAATAATTTTTAATCAACTTCTCAAGATTCTGTATTGAAGACATAATTATGTAATTTTTTTATGTAGGTATACCAGGCTGTAGAAATGATTTTCATTACCATATTAATAATTCTACACCTAATGTAATGGAAATAAGGTATACCCTATTAAATTTAGAAGAGGTTCTGTTGATAACCATGACCTGTCTGCAAGGTCTAAACTATACATTTTACAGGTTTTCATGGTGACTTCAGAACACATTCAAATTTTGTATCAGCTCTCCAGCTATATAATGTATAGCTGGAGCATTGTGCCAATACTCATGATAATGGGTAATCAATCAGCACTAAGTCAAACAGCTGGAAGGATATAGATTATATTTTAAATTGGTACCTACCTAAGGACACTTAAGTACGCTTCTAGTAGTAGGAGTAGTGAAGTGTTAAACATTGCAGTTGGCCTTTATACCAATAAATAAGTTATTTATTTAGCCATAATAAACATAATAAATATATACGGACGAAACACACAGATTGAGCTAGCCCCACACTAAGTTGTAAACTTGTGTTGCACCATTTTTAGTAGAATTCATAATCAAGACCCTAGAAATATTCTACTACCTATCCCAAAAGTACAAGTATAGGTCACATTTATGGCCCGTAGCAAGCAACTGAGAGAGGGGCAGACCAAGAAGATGGAGGGATAACCTCGATAAATTTCAAAATGGATGGCCAGAAGTAGCGAAGGATAGGGATGAGTGGAGAACCCAGGGGGAGGCCTTTGCCCAGCAGTGGGACACACCAATAGGCTACGAAAAAAAAACAGTGCAACTGAGTTATAAAAACGAACACAAAACTCATTTTCTTTGCCAATCATCTAATGTTTATTACCCATAAATTTCAATCTGTTTTCCATGTGTTTACCAGAACAATACCGAGCTGGCCATTTACCACACTTCAGTGCTAAATGTGTTTTTGCATTGTCACATGACTGTACACTGAACACTATGGACTTGTTAACATGTGATTTGAAATAGATACATATTATATTGTTTAGTTATGCAGTGAAGTGTTTTTTTTTTTGTAAAATTTAAGAATTTATTTAGTCTCTACATTAAGTGTATAATATTATGTGGCCCTCAATGGATTACATGTTTGGCATTGAAGAGCATTTTTAATGTTGTTGAAGTAAGTGTAAACAAGGATCATGATTTATGATAGAGATTTGATTGCCACATAATAAAAGTTATTCATATGATGCATACTCTGACCAATCCATGATATGATAAGTTTTGGGAAAAGAATATATTATTTTATATTTGTCTCTTTATTCTTTTATGTATGACCTATGTGAAAATGTATAATATTACATACATATTAAACAAGTCATTATATCTAACGGGGTAAGCAAAACCGAAGCCCCTTTACCTGTGAAATTTTGTACTGAATTTGACCTCTACTTAAATTCCTTAAAAGCACTCACCAACTTGATTAAAATTGTTGAATTTAGTTAAAATATGCTATTGTAAGTACATACCATGTACATTTTGTATCCAAGTGGAAACTAAGGTGAATTGTGTGATGATACTGATAGTATGACTATTTATTATTTATTCAATCGGAATGAAGATAAAAGGTGCAGTCTAGATAATATACCTATCACAAACAATTATGAAATCATAATATGTAAATAGGTACATATTTTTTAATACTTTTTGCTATAGGTTTTATATTCTAATTTTATGAAAATTTAAACGCTCATGTATCTTGAAGTTATTTAGTGAGAAATAACAACCGTGAACATAAAAACGACGCAAAAAAACATCAATCAGAGCGAAATTTGCGAAAACCGGCAAAAAAATTCGAAAGCAACACATAGAACCAAAACTAATCGAAATAGAATCACGTAATCAGTTGAGGCTATACAAAAATAGACACGGGAACTTTTTTACCTCGGTTTTACCATCGTAGACTGTCGACCAAACCATATTCACAGGGGTGCAATGGAAAACTCGTTTACGGAACTGGGCACTGCGTAAAAGCGGCGGCGTTTGTGATCTTGAACTGCCCTTTAATCGTGGAAAACTGTTCCGCGCACTGAGGAGCGCCGGGCTTGCGTATTGGGCGGCGAAACAGTGGCGCGAACGGCGCGCGCACCGCAGCGTCGCGACAACCGTGGGGTGAGTGCAGCAGCAAAGAAACCGAATTTCACTGGTTTCTTTCTTTCTAACCTTTACAAACCCTCAAGCCCTTTCAAGTAAGATTCGTTTACAATACTGGCAGGTAATTCTAATGATAAGCCCTTCAATGGCACATGCATAATATCGGAAGAGTTCTATTTTAAACGCTTGAAGCCATGCCAATATTTTCTTAATGCCAATACAGTCGACAGAACAAAGCTTTACGAACAACAAATTGAACTCCTTTTCAATCTATACCTACAAAAGTGCTCTGTCTGTGTTTTCATTAGAAAAGTCACTTTTACTTTTGACAGTTCAAAAAAGTTAGTGTAGCTATTTTCGCCCAATATTTTATTTCCGGATCTTATTGGCCGGAAGTCACAGACAAAACCGGAAGTAAGTGATTATTATTTGCTTATTTATTAAATTCAACTTTTGAAAACGAGTTTGTTATTTAATCATCACTTTCATTAATCCCACAAACTAATGCACTACACTATTACGCACACTCACATCTTTAGAATTTAAAGGTTTACTTATTTCAAGGTGATTTAAATTCATGCCTAGTTGTGTTATCTATCCACTATCCTATTCAAAAATCACAAGCCCTCATAAAGCACCGTTTTTTGTTAATGTAATGTAAAATGTTACCTACTAAATTGCTAATTAACCTTCAAATAGTAGGTCATCATCCCTACAAGACTTAGAGCATTTACCCTAAGGTAAATGCTCTAAGCTACAAGATCATCGTTGTTTGTTATTAATTGGCATATTTGTTTCAGTTCAGTTTACAACCCTTCCGTATGTGTGGCCGGAAGCGGAAGTAGACAATTGGAATATTTTTATTCTTTTCAGGTGCATCGAACGTTTGGTTCTATCAATGAAATATTTATACCTGTTTCAGAAGGAGCGTAGTGTATGTAGGCTTGCCTTTGCTTTGGAATGGTTTTTTTTTCGAGTCACAAGATAAGCATAGTGATTATAAACTTGCAGGATAATATTTACTCATAATCACGTTAGCAGTAAATAGATATCTATCATATCATAACATTAATTTAACATCATATGTAAGGTGATTAGGTGATGCAGGCAAGCAATACATTTTACTACGTGTAATTTTATTACATGTACAACAAACTTTACTGATCTGATGATTAGATTTTTGCTCTATTGTATTTATTTTAATTTATTTTATATATGATAATATATTATTGTCATGATATCTTAGCTTAGTTATTTATATTTTATTAGTTAACAATACAATTTGTTTATTTGCTAAAATTTTAAATAAGATAAAATTGTCAGCCTTTCAAAAGTCTGTATGTATCACTTGGAACACACATAGCTACTATGTATAAAGGTAGTTTTGAGTTTGCATACATGTACATTTTGGAGATTTGGCTGTTCAAACATATTCATTTATATAGGCAGTAGCAATAACTAATTAGGCTGTAAGTAACATATTATGATAATTGATTGATTGATAATTAAGGCCAATTTAAATTAAGCGCAAATAATTTAAGGGCTCGCACCCCTATGCTAGAAAAATGATTTAGAGAAAAATCTACACGCTGGTTTTCGAGATATCTGCACCTGAACATTTAGAAAACAGACGAAAAAAACAGCCTGTGTACAAAAAACACTTTCCTGGTCAACAACTTTTTACTATTACCTATTACCTTCTATTTGAGGCCAAGTCACTGAGGTCGACAATCAAAACTGCTAATCTATTGATTTAAATAAAAAACAAAATTATTTTGTATGAAAAAGCTAAAACCAAAACTAGTGTTGATTTTTTAAAATTTACTAATAAAGCATTTCTCTGACCTATGGGTGCCATCCCTTAAAATATTTGCGTTTAACATAAATTGATTAAATTAATAATATTTCTTCGGTAAAGCTATATATATAGCATAAGTTTTAGGTTACATTGGGAATATTCCTATTTATGTACCTGATACCGTTAAGGTGAGGTCATAGATCAGATCACATTGCATCGGCATGATTATTAAAATAAAACGACAACGTTACAACAATAATTGTATCGCTAAGTGCTATATATAACCTAACGATCAAAAATATAATTAATGTGAATGGCACTTTATATCATCTAATTGCTAGTATTATGTCAGAAGATCTTAACAATCTTGTAGACTGTTCCATTTTAGACATTATTGGCCGCAAATAGTTTAGAGGTTCGTAAATTTACTACGTAGTTGTTAGTAATTTGTTATGGAAATTACATTTTTTAGCATTTATTCAAAATTATTTAATCATACTCACAGAAAACATAATTGCCGAAGATTTCCGATGATACAAATAAAATAAATATTTTAGGTAATACAGCCGGTGTATTTTCACACAAAACGTTTAGTTTGACAGCTGCTTACTGTACAAAAAGGATTTTAAAGGTCAACCCAATGTCACACTCAGGTAGTTGCGATGTATACTCCAGTCATCTATTTTTATAGCTAGCTACATTGAACTTTTTTGTATAAATCAAATTAGATGAAACTGAATATTTAAAAAAAAAATGTCTTAGGTACAAAGCGAATGAATACATTATTTGGAATTTTAAGCAAGAATGTTGGTTACCTCTTTTTACTAATAACAAAAATGTAATGAAACGAAACGTCATACGATTGCTGTTGTCTTTTTTCTTTTTCTACTTTTCCTCCCCTTCTTTCATACCCAATTAAAATTAAGGATCCTCCTGAGAAGAAGTTTTTATTGATTTAAATCTTTTTATATTAGGTACTTTCCTTTGTTATGGAGCCTTATACATACAACATTAAAGGTACTTACATGTCCGGATCCACCACGGTTGACAATAGCTTTCATTTTAACTTCACGAAACTAATTAAATAAATAAGATGACACGTTCAATCCACTTAAGGTCTCAACTGGAAGTCGCGTCCCGAACGTCCGTTCTTATTGATAAAAAACCAAATGGCCTCTTATCACTATCAGTTCACTGTCTGTAAAAGCGGCTATCTGATAAATTACCTACATTATAAATAAATGTATATAATACACACAAGAATCGGCAAAGTTCTCATACTGGCATAGGTAAAATGCAAGCACATTAATATTTCCGGTTATTTGCCTATTTTATTTTCAGTTAAATGTTTTAAATATCGCGCCTTTATGATAATTGAACACTTGTTGTTCTGTGTTGAACACATTTCCAATCCCAGCTTTTCTTATAAGATCCTTGTATCCCTATTTAGTTTGTGCTTATAAGACACAATGAGCCGGGAGGAATGGCAATTTCTTATTTTTCATTCTAAACCTACATATTAATAAAATATTAGATGATGCCGTGAAGTATTTTAGAAGTTTACGAGTTACCGGTACGGCATTCATTTAATGTATCATATTCATAGATATCAGAATATTAGATTGCAGCCATGCGTGGCATGCATGCACAGTGCCTGGCTAGTTTGACTCATTAACCTTTTCCCTACGGGTGGCATCTAGTTGATTTCGCACAGACATTTTTTTTCTAATTCTGTGTCTATGGTATAAGGGTAGGAAAAAACCACTTATTATATAGATGGTGTAGCATACTGCATAGACCATGAAGTTATAGTATACCTAAAGCTCAGAACAATAACTAAAGCATAGAAACCGTGTTAAAATAACAACAAAATACAATATTCTACACTGTTTTTACTTATGGCATTGTTAAAGCATCAGAAAGAGATGCATATACAATGCCATTTGCGTAAATGTACAGGTTGTCCTGGGGTACTGATGTGATCAGGGTTGTACTATATCGATGAAATATATTTATCGACTAAATGTTTCGTCCTAAGAAAGTCATAAATGTACTCTACTCTGATTGTATCGATTCGTTAAATGAGTACGATTCATAAAAAAAAAACAACTAGTTGCACTCCAGGAGTGCCGGCAGAAGTGAAAACTCGCCTTTGCGGCATACTCAGGTCCGTGTCCTTCTTACGAATTTTCGATCAATTCACGTGTCCTGACGCGAGTTTTCTATTTTACCCATCCCAAAAAGTGCACAAAGCCGCTAAAGAGGCTTTTACCTTAAAAGTTACGTCAAGATACACCTAAATAACTCCTAATCGCATGGCGCCGCTTGGCTTCATCTGATAAATAGGTAAAAAAAAAATCCATACATTACCCACCGCGCGTCTACTGTCTACTGCTGGTCATTAGGCCTTACCCAGTATTGGTCGAACGGCAGAATACCTAATATGATGTCAATCATATTTTCGATTATTTCGAAATTCAAACAGTGCCTACTTACCTACCTTACCTATGAATGCGCAAAAAACCCAATGCATTCGATTTACAGTCCCCAATGTGAGGCAGTCCAACGTTGACATACTAGTTGAAGGTAAAATAGACTTTGTAAATGATACCACCTTCTTAGGAATCACAATAGACTCTAAATTGCAATGGGGCGCTCATGTATCAAAAGGTAATATAAGGTCAGATATATTTTTCACTTGATCAATGGGCCATTCAGCATATTCCAAAACCATCTAAAGCTTTTCCCAGCTAGCTTTGAGGAACAGTCAGTAAAGGAAACATAGACAGGTAGGTAAAGAGAAACACATAATTCCAAGTGATATTTTTTATTTTATAAAACTTTTACACTAGGGTAAAAAAGTGCCAGTGTGTTATTTGTGAAAAAATCACAGTGTTGGTAATAGAAAAACAAGAGGTGAAGAAAAACAAGAGATTACTTTACCCACTTTCATTACTGTCCAAAATAAAATGTTTTTCATAATTTTAAATACAAATAATAAAACCGTTTCCGTAAACTTTCTTATTACCATTGATTTATAATTCGGCAAATATAAATGTAGGTAAAGCATCGTGTTTCAATCGCTTCCATTTAATTTTATATTCGAAATTAATGTATCGGCACGGCAGTAAAATATTTTGAACAAATTCGAGTATGTATGACATTTTATGTCCAATATGTCGCTTGAAAGTTCCTCGGATCCACACCTTTTTATCCTTTTACTTCAGGGAGCTGCAATAAAATTTCAACAATAATTTTCTTCATATTAGTAAAAATCGATTCTTTTTAGGGTTCCGTACCCAAAGGATAAAAACAGGACCCTACTAATATGACTCCGATATCCATCTGTCTGTCACCAGGCTGTATCTCATGAACCGTGATAGTGAGACAGTTGAAATATTACAAACAAAAATTTCGGGCGTTTTTATAGCTTACGCCCACGGCTCCGCTCGCGTTAATGTCTATCCCCGATAACAGTACCTTATTCTGAGATGTAATTTATGTCTATGTTCTTTTCCGTACTCCAGAGATCGTGCAATGGTGATGATGATGATGCAAAATTTCATGATGATCGGTTCAGAAGTTACGGCGTGGAAGCGTAACAAACAAACTCACTTTCACATTTATAATATTATATGTAAGGATGGTACGGAACCCTTCGTGCGCGAGTCCGACTCACACTTTGCTGGTTGTTTAATTACCATGATGGTTCAATTTGTTACATTACTATTGCATGGCTCAACACTAACAAAAATATCCCTGATAGCAAGACCGTCATAAAAAATATCGATATACTCGTAGATACGTGATTTTACCACATCACTAGCAAAAAAAACTAACCTAATTTGAAATAAGGAAAAAACGATAATTTTAAGCAAAATACCTATAAAAGTTGTCATTTATACAATACGTTATATAATTGACAATATTATTGTTGTATTTTGAGGTATTTTGGGTTTTAATTATGCACTTTTAACTGAAAAACTTACCGAAGAAAATTATGTTTTACAGAATTTATTTCTGTTCGTCCTGAATGGGATTTACATCGCTCCATTGCACAAGACATTGTTTAGTATAATGGTCATTTGATAACGCACCAACCCAACACCGGTTAATACTTTTTTCCGTGAGAATTTTAGCACAATCCTATATTTAATTTGCAGACATCACAATTCCACCGCAATGTTTTTGTCGATATATAACCCGATCAAATCGGCAAGATGCTAATATTACAGACGTTGAACTGTAATAAGTTATTTTGAATTTAGTCGGATTTAATTGGAGTCCAATGGAGTCCATTGACATTTCAAGTCGGGACCTCAGAAGAATAATATACATAGAAGCCGCATAAAAATAGAAACTGAAAACAGATAGTTGACACTGTATTTTTCTTATGAGCTTTCGCTTATGACAGAATGAGACAAAAACTTCAGTCAGTTTCTATTATTTTCATGGTTACACACATGATACATTAATTTCGAATATAAAATTAAATGGAAGCGTTTGAAACACGATGTTTTACCTACATTTATATTTGCCGAATTATAAATCAATGGTAATAAGAAAGTTTACGGAAACGGTTTTATTATTTATATTTAAAATTATGAAAAACATTTTATTTTGGACAGTAATGAAAGTGGGTAAAGTAATCTCTTGTTTTTCTTCACCTCTTGTTTTTCTATTACCAACACTGTGAATTTTTCACAAATAACACACTGGCACTTTTTTACCCTAGTGTAAATGTTTTATAAAATAAAAAATATCACTTCGAATTATGTGTTTCTCTTTACCTACCTGATTATGTTTCCTTTACTGACTGTTCCTCAAAGCTAGCTGGGAAAAGCTTTAGATGGTTTTGGAATATGCTGAATGGCCCATTGATCAAGTGAAAAATATATCTGACCTTATATTACCTTTTGATACATGAGCGCCCCATTGCAATTTAGAGTCTATTGTGATTCCTAAGAAGGTGGTATCATTTACAAAGTCTATTTTACCTTCAACTAGTATGTCAACGTTGGACTGCCTCACATTGGGGACTGTAAATCGAATGCATTGGGTTTTTTTGCGCATTCATAGGTAAGTAGGCACTGTTTGAATTTCGAAATAATCGAAAATATGATTGACATCATATTAGGTATTCTGCCGTTCGACCAATACTGGGTAAGGCCTAATGACCAGCAGTAGACAGTAGACGCGCGGTGGGTAATGTATGGATTTTTTTTTTTACCTATTTATCAGATGAAGCCAAGCGACGCCATGCGATTAGGAGTTATTTAGGTGTATCTTGACGTAACTTTTAAAGTAAAAGCCTCTTTAGCGGCTTTGTGCACTTTTTGGGATGGGTAAAATAGAAAACTCGCGTCAGGACACGTGAATTGATCGAAAATTCGTAAGAAGGACACGGACCTGAGTATGCCGCAAAGGCGAGTTTTCACTTCTGCCGGCACTCCTGGAGTGCAACTAGTTGTTTTTTTTTTATGAATCGTACTCATTTAACGAATCGATACAATCAGAGTAGAGTACATTTATGACTTTCTTAGGACGAAACATTTAGTCGATAAATATATTTCATCGATATAGTACAACCCTGATCACATCAGTACCCCAGGACAACCTGCACATTTACGCAAATGGCATTGTATATGCATCTCTTTCTGATGCTTTAACAATGCCATAAGTAAAAACAGTGTAGAATATTGTATTTTGTTGTTATTTTAACACGGTTTCTATGCTTTAGTTATTGTTCTGAGGGTGACTCTCTGTACGTAAGAGTTCAGGCACCGGTAACCTTGAGCCGGGGCGTGTAAGCGCTAGTGTTGATTCTACTCTCTTCGTGCTTGCGGTGCGAGCCGTGCGAGAAACGCAAATACAAGACACACAGCCCTTGACCAAGGCTGTCGGCGATGGCCCGTTCCACGCTATGCGCGCCTCTCAACGCAAGCTATTTTACGTGCACACATGCTAAGTGTCGTTTCTTTTCGCGTAGTATATATATATTCTTTAGCATAGATGCTGGAGAGCTTATTATTTAAAAAAAAATAGAACAGAAAATATATGATTACTTTTATTGGACAGTCGTCTAAATAGGGAGTAGTTAATGCGAATGAAATACCAAGTTATTGAACTTATTTTTATTATCCAAATCCAATTTACAATTAAAACGAATAACATTTGTTTCTGTAATAATTATAAACATAAATTTCGTATATCTACTGACAAGAATTTTACCTTTTTTAAAGGTTTTGGAATGGCATCCGCAACAAAATATAACAAAAGATAATGATTTGATGAATGGGACACAGACATAGACGAGATATATAATGTACAATATTTTATCTTAGAAAAAAAAGAGAAAGTTAATATCTTTTAAAAGTATTTTCGCAAAAAATGAAACATTTTTTGAAAACTATTTGAATCGGTATCTCAATTAAGTTCTGTATTTAAGAAAAATTAACAAAATAGTTACATAGATAAAACCCGTGGATAAAACTCTTAGTTCAAAATATTTACGTAATAAATCATAGAATTGGAAATATAATTTTTTTTATTGGCATTACAAGACATTGACAATGAGAATTGGAACATATGCCCCAAAACGATATAGGTCTATAAATAAATTCAATTCAGCTGCACTTAAATAAATCATTGTTTAGCATTTTTTGTAGGCATGCAAGGTAGTGACAAAAAATATATGATATAATATAAATGAAAAATAAATAATGAAGATAGTCTGCCATGTTATGTAGAAAAATAGATGTTTTCAGAGTAAATCTTAACCAATAATAAATTCTTACTGCATAGCATTAAAACTGTAGGTCAGAGAGCAGTCACGTTTTAAGCATAGCAGTTTTAATCGTTGTAATCTCGAAGATTTTGCTTATAGTTTTAGTAATAAAATCTACCTGTGCGTACAGACTACTAGGAAATGATGGTACAACGTGCCAATTATATTAAGAAACATATTTTTGTGATATTTAGGACTGTAACGACTTTTTAAATGTGACTTTGACCCACCGGACTCTAGCCCCACCAAAGTTAGGGTTTGTGGTCCCACTACAAGTCCCACTGAGAGTGGCATTTAAGATTCATGATGAATTATATTTTAGGTATTAGCCTTGATATTAGTCCTTTTCAAGGTACTATCTATATGAGTAATTGAATCGCGATTAGTTGTCGTTTTACATAGATGGTAGCATCGTCGGGGATATTACTGCTTTTGTAGCTGGTGTCTAGAGAACCAGCGAGAAAGCATGCACCACCAGTTTTGAAAAGAGGTTATGCAGGTTTTGCTAAGATTTGTAGTCAACCAGCTAGACATGTGACTCAATGATAACAATACTTATAATTTGAGATAGTATTTTAGAGTGTAACTAAATATTTCACTTAAAATAATGACTTTTGACTTGTATCAATATGAGCAAACTAACATCGTGACATTAAATTGGTGCTTTGGAGATGAAAACAGATTGACAAACAGACAATATAGATATTTAGGCCAATATTTATTTATTCGCGCATAAGCGCTGTAAATACATTTCTTCTATATAATAATCTCACGCAGTTAACAGTTAATTTCAAATATACATCAGTATACATTGGAAGGTAGATTCGAACTATTCAATAAATGTATTTGAGTCCATATTGTCAGGTTGTAACAAGTGAAAATATCATGAAATGCTTTATATATTTTACAATAATATATTTTGATCGCTTTCTATACACTAAATTTTATACATACTTTAGCTACATAGTATCACGTCAGGCCGACACATATTATTAGTTTGTGCCTACTTCCTAAACTTGTCTTTTAAGCATCTAAAATAATAACAAAAGAAACGTTCATAAGTTATCTATTTATAGTCATATTCAGTTAAATTAACACTGCCACTGCGACAGAGGGACCGCACTAAGGAAGGGCCGGAGCACATGAGTATACACAGCTAAATGACTAACGTTCACACAGCACACCACCATATTCACATATTCACTAGCCGACTTCGCTCTTGACATAGAAGAGTAGGTAGGGCGTGGCCGCGGAGCGCATCTTGGGCTCAGCGGACAGTAGGTCCTCGAACTCTTCGTTGGAGATGGGTTTGACGAGTTCGTCGTCGCAGGCGAGCCAACACGCGCCTGGGCGCGCGCGCGGCACGCAGCAGGCGCGCGCGGCGCAGGCGCCGGGAGGCGCTCGCGGGCGCGAGAACAGCGCGCGCATGAAGCTGGAGCCCGTACTGGGCGCGCCCGCGTCGCCGCCCGCCTCGCGTGCGCACGCCGCTTCGCTGTGCGTGCTGTCGCGCGCGTACGCCACGTAGTGCCCGCCCGTCAGTGTCTGCCCCAGGTGCATGATCACGGCCCACAGGATGTATCTGGAACGGTCAATATTTATAAATTAACAATTTGTGACGGAAAACTTTAGAGTCTAATGAAGGTGAAATGAGGAGGCCATGGCCAATCTGCAGCTGAGTGTACTTCACATGTGCGGGTCTAGACACGTTAGGTTGTACAGTACATCACTTTTATAAGTAACACCGATGTACCTGCGCCGTAATCAAATTTTTGCATGGCTATCCCATGCTGGTCTGGGAGAAAAGAAAAAACGTAGAACGTGTCAGCTGCTTCTCATCCCAAGCAGATCGTAAAAGCCGATTGAGGGATTTGGGCTAAAATCTGCAGGATCATGTCAGTTAGGCGATGCGGCTAGCAACCCATCACTATATTGATTCCGTTTTCCATCTACATGCCCTCCAACATGCTAAATGTGGCCATAAGGTCTTATAGACCTAGGCTCTGTCTACCCCGCAAGGGAACAAGACGTAATACTATGTATGTATGTATGCATGGCGCGAAAATATCCGTCCGCTATTGGCTGATGCGTACGCGCCATGTCTGGAGTTCGCTGTAGCGCTGCGCCGTACGAGTATTATGGGCGAGACAACACGAGTTCTGTTGTTTTCGGATTTCGAATCTTATGTAGTAGCTATAAGTTCGTTATTTCACTGATATTTTAACTCGGGTTTTATTCGGCGGTAGGTTGTAGTGTGTAGCGCGCCTCACTTACCTCTCACCTATATAAACATGTATGATTTGATCTAATAAGAGTAATAAACCGAACGTCGAACCATAACATCGTGTTTCATTTGGTACGCCCCTTATATGGCGACTCTGCCAGTGTCGTGCATCGTCGGCACTGGTTGCGCGCGGTGCAAGTAAAATTTATAATTTTATTATAAACTATAAAAAAAAAACATGAGTGTTTTAAAAACTATAAAATAAACATGTGAAACTTAAGTGTGTTAAAAATGAACTGAACTATTGCTTCGTGTTTTGAAGAAAGTTTTAAAGAATTATTTTGATACAGCGAAAAATACCAAGAAGAAGTTGTCGGCTTATCATCAAAGGCTCACTCACGGTGCAATATGAGTGAAGAAAATGAATATATTTTAAATGGCACTAAGGTTGAAATAGATATAAAGATAATGGTGAAATGCCGAGATGAAAGTTGAGTTGAGCTGCTGCCAGGAGTCATGAGGTTTGGTTGCAGCCGGGAGTCCTTGGTGTCGTATGTGGCGATGGAACCGATAGTCATGAAAGAAGATGGTTTGATTGCAGCCGGGAGTCGTTGGTGTCGTATGTGGCGATGGAGAAAGAAGATTGCCTTAAGTGAAGTGATTTACACGGCCTTAATTGGTAGATACCTAACTACTCGCACGTGAGAAGTGACTTGTTTAATGTAGGAAGTGATTTCGCAAACTTTTTTAGTATGTCTAGGTTATTTTGGAGAAAATTTCGGCAAAGTGTGACTCGTAGTTAGACTACTCGTAGTAGGAAGAAAAATGTTGAAATAATAAATTAATAATCCTTTTTGGTTCGAGTAGCTAAGGTGTGGAATGAACTGCCTGCGTCTATATTCCCAAACAAGTACAGTCCCGGGACATTCAAAAGTAGAATAAATGGGTATCTCTTGGATAGGCATGTAACATCCTCGTCTTCATCGTCACTTACCATCAGGTGAGATGGGAGACAAATGCCTAATTCAATATTTAGTAAAAAAAATAAAGTAAGTGACAGTACGTACTGCGGAAACTCCTGTATTGAATTAAATATGTAACTAATATAATTAAATTAAAAAAAAAAAAACAAGTCTTATTTTTGTGAACTTTTTGTGCATTTCCGACATAACATAACGATATGTTTTATGGACATATTATTATTCAAGGTATAATCAATATTGCTTTTATAGGTATGATTATGTTAGTTATATTTTTATTAAGTGCTTACCTATATTATTTCTTGGTTAGATTAAACTTAAGTATATAACGATATGTATCAGTATAATATTCTAATTATGAAAGTTAAGTTCATTTTGGTAAAATGTAATACTTAATGAGTTTGCTTGTTGACGATTAAGATTATGTGTTAAGCAAAATAATAAGCATGAAATTTTTAAAGGATAGAAGAAGTACATATAGTTTGATGAAATTATATTTTTAGATGTGAATGTAAGTTTCTAAATAGTGATGCAATATTTAGTTGCAGTGGACAATCGAATTTATAAGGAAAGGCATGCGGCGTCTGTTATTACGTTTCAAATTTCAAGACGACTCAATGCCGTAGTGCATCATCTTAAGTAGAGATTAGGTATGATTTATTTTAAAGTAATGAAATGGTTTAATATCTAAGTAATTGAAATATGTACTTAGTTTATTTTTACTAACATGGCTATGACTAATTCACCGGATGTGACAAATATATTATTGAAGAATAGGTCGTGATGTTTGTTTTGTATTTGATTTTGGTTAAAAATGGAATAGTTTGCGAGTTAGTAGGATTTGACTGATATTTTTTAAAGTTGGATTGTTAATTTGACTATCAATGATGATGACTACTATGAGTGATATTGAAATATTTTTGTAGAAGTATAGAGAATAATGAAGCTATTAAGCTTTTTAGTCGGCAAGGAACCTGATCAGTTAATTGTTGGCGGAATAGATTAAGGCAGAATTATTTTGTTTTGGATGAGTTTATTTACTTCAGTTGTTACTCGTTTTCAGTATGTTGCACGCCCTGCAGACGTTGCAGTGTTGGACGACTAGATACTTAATTTGAGCGTAGACCAATAAATAAGGTACACCAGGATACAAGAGCAGGCATGCAATCCTTGTTTTCCAATCATGACGCGGTCGAGTTACCATTCATGAGGATACTTGGACACAATGGAGTGATGATATTATGGTAAAAAGCTAGAAGAATGTGTTAAAAGAACTGCCTGTTTATTTTTTTATTATAATGAACAAAAGACGTATGCATATGCAAAATAAGTACATGTATCTTGTATCCTGCTATTTAGTAACGAAATATTTGCATAGGCAAAGTTTTATATGTATTTTATGTGTACCTTAGTAAAAGACAAATGTAATGAAAGTACGTGAATGAATATAAGTACCTATTATAAAAAAGGCCTAAGAAAAGTACATGTAAATGTAAAATGAACATTAATGAGTATGAGAAAAGTGGTAAAACACACACACACACATACCCACACGCAGATGTGTAATGAATTATGTCAAATGTCTAGCTAGATCTTCTACTACAATGTGATCGATTTTATTCTTCCAAATGTGGATAATTTTAATACAAAGCAGCTCATATGTTTAAAATACATAATTATGTATGCTATTATGATATTCTTTTTATTGACTTCATTTTTAATGTTATAAGGCTTAATCATTTTAATTATTCAATGGGTTTATATAGAAAAGGTTCTAATAAAAATAAAAAAGTTATTGTGTTGTTTTAAATTCGCATTTTATGTAAGTCATTGTGAACACATCTATTGTATCAATCTAAATTTTAATAGGATAACAATGTTAAAAAAAAATACTATATAGGTAATATATATATTTTTTTACAAGAAGGAGGGAGGTGTAGTGTGTAGCGCGCCTCACTTACCTCTCACCTATATAAACCTGTATGATTTGATCTAATAAGAGTAATAAACCGAACGTCGAACCATAACATCGTGTTTCATTTGGTACGCCCCTTATAAGGTTTTGCTATTCTGCGCCGCCGAACAAAACCGACGAACGACTTATAAAAGTGGTAATACTTATATGTATGTTTATGTTCAATAAATAAAATATAAACATTGTAATTTAGTTTGTTTTAGCTACCCCGCACAATTTTTTTTACCCCATTCTGTCTTTTTCTGCAAAGGTTGCCTGGAAGAAATTGCATTGCGATAAGGCCGCCTTTTGCACAATCTGTTAGTACTAGATAAATGTACATGTACAACTTGTTATTTTTTTGTGCAATTATTGTATTGTATTGTAGTAATGTACCGTAATAGAAGCCGTGTGGTTTCCGGCAGAGTAAAATGGGACCACTCCAGGTCGTAAGAGGCGACTTAGGAAATGCAAGCTAAACAAAGCTCATAAATATCGATGTGACCTCTCCAACCAGTCTGGCCAGCGAGGAGAGTGTAGGCCAAATCCTCTGTCTGTTCTGGTCAAGTATGGCTCCAGTAGTACAGAGAGGGTCATGCTCCTGCAGTGGAGACTAAAAAGACCTGATGATGATGATGATGTAGTAGTGTACCTGTGCGTAGGCGGGTGTTCCGGGGGCCGCATCGATGAGACCTCTCCAACCAGTCTGACCAGCGAGGACAGTGTAGGCCAAATCCTCTGTCTGCTCTGTTCAAGTATGGCTCCGGTAGTACAGAGAGGGTCATGCTCCTGCAGTGGAGACTAAAAAGATCTGATGATGATGATGATGTAGTAGTGTACCTGTGCGTGGGCGGGTGTTCCGGGGGCCGCTTGGCGCAGGGCTCGCAGAAGCACGGCATGAGCAGCGGCGTGGGCGCGTGGCGCGTGATCTTCTCCATGCCGCCGCTGAAGCGCTTCAGTTGCAGCACCAGCAGCCGCGGCAGCCGCGAGTACGCCACGCTGCGTCGCGCCTCGTTGTAGCGGAGGCACCGCTCGCACCAGTACTGCCAACCAGAGTTGTTGTAAAATGGGGGGTTCTTGGCGGGAATTTGGGCAGACTGCACGGTTTTTGTTTTGGATTGGTTTTCAAATTGCTTCTAGTGGACTTTATAACGTGAAATCGGTGCAAATTGCTTCTAGTGGACTTTATAACGTAAAATCGTTTCGTGAACAAGTTTATGAACAATGTGTGTTCATGGTGCGGCTGTAGTGAGATTTACATAGCAGGCTGGTGGTCTCTCGCCTTACTGCTACTGCGTCTATGATCAAACGAGTGGATTCGTGGGAATTGTCACCAGGGCCTCCATTGAAAACTAAAAGGCATAGAAAGCCAAATGCCGTAAAATAAATATGAAAAAAAAAATGTTAAATGGATTTTTGTCTCGTGGTCCCACCAATAATGTCCTACCGGTCTCATAGTCCTACTAGCTTTGGGTTCATAGTTCCACTTTCAATAAAAATACCAAGACCCACTTGTTTAGGTTTAATGGCTCTGTGGCCACAAAAAATTATAATAACGAAGTAGCAAAAATGCTTTTTCTTAGGTTCCGTAACCAAACGGAATCCCTAGTACCGAGCCTCCGTTCGCCGTCCGTCTGTCACGGTCACGGTGCTGTATCTTTTGGAGCCGTAATTAGTAGCACACTTAAATTTTCACATATTATGTATATCAATTGCTGCTATAGCAAAATAATAAAAGAGAAAATTAGGACAGAAATAAATATTTTATTACTGCAGCACAGCAACGCTATGAGGCATTGACGTGCGAAAGGGAGAATGTGGGACGAGGCAAAGCCGACACCACATTATTTAAGTCCGTCGAATGCCTCATTGCACGCAAGGCTTGTATAGTACTTTTCTCAAATAATACGCAGACTTCACACAAAAAAGTATAAAATTTACTCATAAAATACATTCATCAAGCGCCAAAATGTTAAAACCGATAAAACACTACAGATATGGATTTTCATACATACTTCCACTGCCGTGTATTTGGCCAGTACGAAAATGTCAATTTATCTTAAACAAGGTTTTCAAATCTTATACCTTTGAACAAGCAATTCTTGTATATATACATAAATTTATTTCTATGATCTCGGAAACTGCTCTAACGTTTTCGCTAAAATTTGGTAAATGGGAGTTTCGGGGGTAAACAATCGATCTAGATTAGTCTTATGTTTGGAAAAACGAGTTTCCGAGTCGCCCAGGTACTAGTAGATTATGTATGACGCAAGAGCCTTACATAATACTTTTTGGTGAGGGCAATATTTTGAAACCAGAGCGGAAGGAAGGAGCTAGCGAGGGTTTCAGAGTGTTGTCTGAATAAAAAGTATTATGTTAGTACCATAAGACACATTCTGATTTTCATCCCTTATCTATGAGAAAATCAATATCTGTGTTTTCATTCCCAAGGGACTAAACAATTTTTTAATAGAAAAAAAAAAACATTTTTTAGTCCCTCAGAAATAAAACCTTATTTTAGACCCTGTATACAGGCAACACATTCTTTGTTTTTTGAATAGATGAGATGAAAATAATGTTTTATTAGAACATTATTTTCATCGCATCTTACAAGCATGTATGAGAAAGTACCTTATTCTGGTCCCTCAGGTACTCGCTGGATAGGCAGGCAGCTTTGAAAGGCTCCTCGTCCGTGGCTTCATCGTCACCCACCGGCACACATAGCTCACACACCGCTTGTGCTTTCTCCGTCACCGTTTCACATTCGAGACACATTGTGCGCACCACCATTGTACCTGCAGCAATATATTCTCATTAGTTTTATGCATCATCATCAAGCAGAAGACACTTAAATAGTGAATGTAAAATTTGAACTGCCCGATGGAAGCTGAATGGCAAGATATTTTTTCCTTCTAGCTATCGGCCATACCCCGAGAACAACTTTTTCTTACCAATTTCCATTTAAAGTTTTATGCCACTGTGGAGTGGAAGTTTGGTCGCAAGAAAGTAAATAAAAGTTTAAAAATAAAATAAAACATAAAGAACCAAAAAACTAAAACGTTACAAACTTGTAAAATAAGGTTGTTCCCGTAACTTTTACTCTCAGATCACAAAAAAATTAAGACTGCGTGCAACTAACATTTTATATTCAGTTCTCACTGAAATGGTACCTGTCTCACTCCCCGTGTCGGTATCGAAAACATACCTACGCGCGGCGACCACTTCGAAGCGGTAAAACCGGGCAAATCCAGTAGGAACGATGTCTGGTCACGAGTGTTCACCGACTTCATCGAATTATCAATTGTTTATTTCAAGCTATAAGAACGAAATTGGTTTGTAATACATTCTGTAGGTATCTAAACGAAAAGGTGCAACGTTCTGACGCGAACTAAATTATACCGTATCGGTAACGACATTAAGTTGTCATTTTTTCTAAATACCTTTGCAGAGTGCGACTTTCTGCCGAAAAACCATTAAAGAAAAAAACAAGAATGGTATTCTTTTTGGCGTTCTTCGCAATTCGGACTTTGCTACTAGTTTGTATGAGACGACAAACCACACATAATTAGGACGCCGACAAATGATTGTTTTATTTGTACAGTTAGCAAATTCTTGCTATTGTGCGTGTGACTAAATTGGACTTACATTGTTTTTGTCATGTGGAAGTCTTGTTATACGTATTTCTGGAACGTGGTCAGTATTTTCCCCTACGTAACAGCTTCTTAGCTGGGGGCTATAGAGAATGGACTGCTGGACGTAGCGATGAGCAGCAGGATGGGCATCTGGCTCTCTCACTCACTGAACGAAGCATAGAAGCGGTAAAGCTTCTACTCAAACGTCGATTTTCTGTGAGAGTGAGGTACTTTCCTAGACGAAACAGCTCATTCATGCTACTAGCCAAAATTTAAACAAATGTAAAGCAACAATGAATTTTTGTTTCACATTATCTTCCGCAAACCTCACGCTACCGCGTGGCTCTACCAAAACTTACAATGTGATGCGCAGATCAGCCTTGTTTCACAGGCTAGCGTAATAACCACTGCGCCACGGAGCTCGCCAATAAAGGATACGTCACTCAAACTGCCACAAAAAAAGGATAGCTACCTTCGAAGTCATCAGCCACGAAGTCCCAGCCTGGCCTCGTCCTCTCATCCCGGTCAGGGTTTTCAGAAGGAGAAGGGGCTCTGTCTTCAGTGGGAGAATGCCTCTTCTCGGTTTTCACCTCCTTGCGTTTCTTCCAGGATTTGCGCAGGTTCCCCAGCGTTGGCTTGCCACCGTCGCCGTCGAGACTTGGTTGCCGACCGATTCCATTGCTGTGAATAACTTTTGATTATACATAAAAGAAAAATAGTTAAAGCAATATTTAAAAATATAAGTATCATGGTCCCAACTCTAATAGCGTTCAGCCACTGGCCACCAGTGGCTGTCAAGACGTAATGGTTTTTTTTTCGACTTTTTAGCTCCAAGTGAGGTTTTGCTACTTTACCGGGCGTTTGAGGTGAGCCCTCACCTGAGTGCCCTCAACCTGTATAGAATCATCAAGGGCCCCAGGAGGGACGGACCTCAGTTTTGGGCGTTACCTGTGCGCAAGGCTTAGAGAGGTAGCAAACTCTTTTTTCATGCATGTGACTACGCATGAAGGGCAATCTGAGAAACAATGGCAAAAGCCTGCAGCAAAAGAGCAGCAACTTTCACCTTTTGCCTTATGGCACAGAATAAGTAATAATACTGACATACAGGAGACACTCTCTAGAGTCTATTAAATAGATAAAAACTCTAGCCGTGCACACATAAAGCACAATTTAGCTTATAGCGGCAACAGATTTTTTTTTTAATTGTTATAAGAGAAAGCGAGTCACCTGATGGTAAGCGATTAAAGCTGCCCATGGACAACTGCAACACCAGAGTGTGACAGGAGCATAGCCAGCCTTTCAAGGAGTTGGGGGGAGGACATTGGGTAGTAGGGAAAAATGGGGGACATGGGGGAAGGGGTAGAAGGATGGGCCTCCAGCTCTCTCAATCACCGAACGAAGCATAGAAGCGGTAAAGCTTCTATTCAAACGTCGGCTTCCCCGGATGAGCCGGCCCATGCATGCTACTAGCAAAAATGAATTTTGCCGGTAGCGTGGCTCTACCAAAACCACCACAAAAAAATACATCATCTGTGAAAATTTCAACCGTATAACTATCACAGTTCATGAGATACAGCCTGGTGACAGACGGACGGACAGATAGACGAGCGATATCAATAGGATCCCGTTTTTATCCTTTGGGTACGGAACCCTAAAATATGTGTTTAACTGAAATTCATAGTCTATTTCATAAGTAAAGAAAAGACCCATTATTAATAAATAATAAATATATAGGGACAAATCACACAGATTGAGCTAGCCCCATGGTAAGTTCGAGACTTGTGTTATGGGATACTAACTCAACGATACTATATTTTATAATAAATACATATATAGATAAACATCCAAGACCCAGGCCAATCTGAAGAGAAAAAAAGATCATTTTCCATCATGACCTGGCCGGGGATCGAACCCGGGCACTCCGTGTCGCAGGCTGGCGTGTTGACCGCTGCGCCACGGAGCTGTTTTTTATTATTATATTGTCTGTGCCTATAGGAAGCCAATAATCCCATCATACCTGTCACCGTTCTCATGTAGCTGCAGCCTGGTAGCACGCGCACTGAGCGCCCGACACGTTTCTCTAATGTTGTCCAGTATGCACACCAGTAACTCGTGAGCGTCCTGCTGCCGATTACCTGGAACAACATTATTGCAGGTTAACAACTCAGTAAGAATATTTTCTCAAACATGCTCGGAAATGTAGGCATTATTGTAGTAAAATGAAGCCACGAAGTTTGTAATTCTTGGCTCGTCCATTACTTTACCGGCCTAGGCCAGGAAAGTAAGTATGAAAATTAATTCCTGGCCGCTGCTCAAAACTTTTTAAATAATCTATGTAACCTGCACTATGTAACTTGTCATACAGCCATGGCTACCACATTATAAAAAAAATGCACTCATCGACCATATAAGTATATGAATATGAAAATAATTTTATTAAAATGTTGGTATAAAATCAAACAAAAAGATAAAAAGAAAAAACGCGGGAAAGTAGATTTTTACGGTATTACATTTTTTGGGTAAAATATGACTGGGCTGTATGGGCTATGTTTCCTTAGCACTAAATGACAATTGCAATTAAAAAAGAAAATAAAGCGGCAATGTACTATTAATTATTTTCGGCGGACTGCAAGGTTGTTGTTTTGGATTGTTTTGCAGATTGCTTTTAGTGGACTTTATAATGTAAAATCGGTGTAATTTGGTGTTATAAATGGCTATGTTTATGAACAATGTGTGATGGTGCAGCTGTGGTGCGGATTTAGAGATTTACATAGCGGGCTGATGGTCGCTCGCGTTACTGCGTCGTCTATGATCAAACCAGAGGATTCGTGAAAAATTACGCCAGGAGCTCCGTTGAATCAACGAAATTAATTATACCATCAATTTTTTAATAAAAAGTTGAAAGATATGAAGGTCTAAAAGGCGTAGAACACCAAATGCCGTAAAACAAATATGGAAATAAAAATGTACTTCCTTTTATCGTTTTTTTATATTATACTTATTTATTCCCAGTAGTACGCGTTTCATTATTTCCTCGCATTTATTGAGAAAAGCACAATACATACCTTTGCCGGAAATCGGCTTGCCGGACTCGTATTTATTGCCAAGGCCTCGCTAACGCTCGGCCTTGAAAACTCTACTCGTCCGGCAATCCCTTACTTCCCGGCCTCTGCAGTAATGTACTATTTTTTTACTTAACCTATATCGTCCCACTGCAGGGGCAAAGGTCTGCCCCATTTCCTTCCAAACATCCCTATTTTGTGCCACTTCAGACCATTTATTTTGTAGCTCGTGATATCATCACACCAGCGTTTTCGAGGACTATGTCTTTTTTTATATCCATCTACTGGAGTTCATTTTGTGCATTCGGATGCATTCGTCAAACGTGACCTGCCCAATTCCCATTTGAGCTTGGCGGCTTTGTGCCCCACATCAACAATGCTAGTTTTAGAGCGAAGCACAGTGTTTGGCACTCTAACTAGCCTGGTGACACCCAGGATACCTTGCTCCATCGCTCTCTGGCAAATCTTGAGCTTTTTTTATACTACTTAGTAGGTAAGCAGGCATACGGCCCACCTGTTTGCTTATAGCCCGTTGGACTTCTGAACCTCAGTCGATGTCCAAATTTGAGCACCGTAAGTTAGGATGGGTAAGATACTACTTACTCTTGCCCATCCAGTAAGAACATTATTAATATTCTTTTCGACCACGATGATGTAGCTTCTTTGAAACAACCATGGACAAATAATAAAAAGGTTCCCATTTATACACAGTGAAATTTCAATTGTTTTGGACCCTTTAAGGGATGATTCAGCCCATCGATATGAACAACTTTTCCTATGGGACCTGTGATGCATCAAAAGTGATGTAAGCTTATCGCTTTCAATAGTCGTGTGTTGACATGATCGAAGGTGTTGATATTTATTCAATAAATACTTTTCTTTGCTGTTTAAACCAAATGCACCTAAGAGGATAAACAGCAGCAATGTATGAAAGACAATTGGAGAATGTGTTAGCCCTTTTATTCAATGACGTCATAGAGAAAGCTGCTTCTCTTCCCGCGCAGACCGTAAAAGCCGGTCAAGGGAATGGGCGTGAATCTAAAGAATCATGGCAATAGGCGATGCGGCTAGCAACCCACCACTATTTTGATTCCGTTTTCCACATTTAGGCCACCAACATGCTAAACATGGCTTTTTGGTCTTATGACCTTAGGCTCAGTCTACCCCGTAAGGGATAAAGACGTGATAACATGTCATAGAATATGAAATATCATTGTTTTACCTTCGAAAGTAGAGTTGACATCTCTAAGCGCAGCTAGGAAGGCATCGGCAGCAAAGGGTTCTGGGCTAGCATCCGCAGAGCTGCTGTTGAGGCACTTGCTTTCTGCTGCCCGCAGGTTGAAGTAGGTCTCGTGGAGTTTCTCGGTTGCTATCTGGTAAAATATTAGATACAGTCAGATAAGTTAGACAATAAGGTTATAATGAGCAATTGCTATAAAAATGAAGTTTAATCCTTCCTTACTAATATTATAAATGCGAAAGTGAGTTTGTTTGTTTGTTACGCTTTCACGCTGTAACTACTGAACCGATTATCATGAAATTTTGCATACAAGTTCTCTGGAGTGCGGAGAAGGACATAGGCTACCTTTTATCCCGGGAAAAGTACTATTCCCGAGGGATCGACATTGACGCGGGCGGACAATTATTTTTTTCGGTGGCGGATTCGAAAAATAATTGTCCTTAGATATGTTTAGTTTTTTCTTTATTTTTATCGTAAATTTGAATGTGTTTGACCTCCATTTTGCCTGATGGGAAGCAACGATGAGGTCTAGGGTGGTACTGGTTACAGGTAAACTCAAATAATGCCTATTCACTCTTGCCTTGAAAATCCTTAAATTGTACGAGTCGGGAAACAGCGACGCGGGAAGGGAATTCCATTCCTTCGCGGTTCGCAAAATGAGGAGGCGAATCTAGAGGTGCGATGAGCAGGAATATCGACCACATGTGTATGCAATCCCTGCCCACGCCGTGTCGTCCGAAGATGGAATGGTGCAGGGGGAATTAGATCGTGCAGTTCCTGTGCACACTCACCGAAATGCAGTCTGTAAAAGACACACAGACTAGCTACTAATCGGCGGTGTTCGAGGCTCTGGAGTCGCTTTACCGTAACAATACTCCATACAGGAGCGGACTTGAGCTGTGTAAAGGCTCAATAGCTGGCCTGAAGAAAAATACTGTTGGACCTTGGGGAGGATGCCCAGTTTTTTTGAATTGGAGGATAGGTGATGGGAACAGGAACATTTCGAAAAGTAGGAGCCAAGTTGAACGGGCTCTTCTTTGCGGTGAAAAGACATGCCTGTGTCTTCGAGGCATTAAATCTTACAAGATTGGCATCGCCCCAATCGGAGAAAGCCTGCAGAGTAAGATTGGTGCGATCCACCATTGCCTTTCTAAGATCATCGATTTCTGTTTTTTTGCCCTTGCACTTGAAATATATCTTTCCGTAACGGTGCTATCGTCTGCGTACCCAATAATTCCTGGTTTTAACAGATCGTTAATGTGTAGCAAAATAAGAGTCGCGGAAAGAACAGATCCTTGAGGTACCCCAGCATTAATAGCCAATAGGTTCGATGAGCAGCCGTCAACAACTACTCGACCGTTCTCTCAGGAAATCTGAAATCCAAGCACAGACTGGCGGGGATACCGTAGGTTGGAAGTTATACGCCATAAGACAGTCATGCCAAACCCTGTCACTGTGTTCCGTCCGTAAACCAACTTTACAGACAACCATATTTTTAGCCTCTTTGGAATAAAAACGTATTTAAGATCCTGTATACGGTATAACCGTACTTGGTGTTTTGAGTATATGAAAAAAAAGAAATAATCACCTAGAAATGGCATGACTCAATTAAATCTAACACTACCTGATAAAAATGGCGGAATATTTTTTACAAACAAATTTATTAAATGTGATAATATTAGATAACCCACTTCTTGATAATTTATCATTTGACAACTTGTACACATTATCTGATGAGATATAAGCTGTAAATCGCATCACTGTATAAAACTTGGTAAAAAAAAATACAGCCAACCATGAGCTCATAATGTGACTCATAATAGGTGTATTTTTTAATCCCTGACGTAAAAAGAGGGGTGTCAAGTGTGACCACTAAGCGTGGGAGTGTATATGTATCTGTCTGTCTGTGGTTCTCTACCGATGGTTATTATAGGTGTTTTATTAAAATAGTTTTTTGTGTCCTGGGTTACTAACACTGTTTAATTTTTTAATAAGTTATATGGAAAATGTAAGAAATTTGCGTCGGCCGTTAAAAGCAGTTGAATGCTTTAGAATGGGTAAGATATAACGCTATTAGTGAAATAAAAGCTTGCAAAAAAATACCAACCTGTATTTTACTTTTCCCAGCACTATTGTCAGACTGTCCCAGGGACAGCAGGTCTTTACTACTCCATGACCTAGCACCAGAGGACGCCAAGCCAGCAGCGCTCCTACCGAGAGACGAGCTCTTCTGCCTGATGCTGCCAAGCTTTTGTTCAACGCTCGCTAAGTCCGAGACTAGATGATGTAGATTGTGGAGAAAACGAGGAGCATATCTGGAAATGGAAAAGTATTGTTTTGTTGTATGGTGCTGCCCCGTAATTTCAATTCTATTCATTTATTTCAAGTAATCTGGCTGCTCTGGCCAAGTATGGCTCTAGTAGTACAGAGAGGGTCATGCTCCTGCAGTGGAGGCTACAAAAGACCTGATGATGATGATGAATTTGAAACTCATACATAATGATTAGTAAAATCTTAAAAAACGGCGTCAACAAGTCTCAGACTTACATTGGGGCTAGCTTAATCTGCATGATTCATGCATATATATTTATTTATTTCTAAAGCATTCATTCATTGGTTCTGTCTGGGCCTGGTAGAGTATACAGATATATTTCAATGTTCTTACCTTAAAGTATACAGCACACTGTTGAGAAAGCATGTATTCCCTAAATTGGAGAGAGTAGCGATGGGTGTCTTCTTTTGCACACTCCCTGCATACTGACTGTCTGGTGGGTGGTGGCCATTCAACATGGCAGTGCTGGCTGACGGCAGCTCAGCTATTATAAGCTCTGGCTCGAGAATTTTAGCTAAAAATTTACAAAAGGTCTTGGTAGGTAATAAAGAAATTTCCCATTATAAATATAGAAATGCGTATACCCTAGGGGGTAATATGTGATGAGAGAATTCGACGCGGTGCTTCGAAGTCACGGTGGTGTAATTGTATCACACTTAGTGCGTAAACCTAAGGGATGTTTGAATCCTACCTGTGGCTGATTTCTTATTCATCACATATTTTCAATTTTAATGAAAACTCCTAAGTTTATTTGTAATCACGTCAGATTTTATGAGCTGGCTTCTTAGTATGATAACTTCTGGGATGAATAGCTTTAAAAACTTTTGAAGGACAGGTAGACAAATTGATTTATTTATGTAATAGAGGTTACGCATGTATTTAAAGTCTCTTTTAGGTTGGGAGAGGAAATCTAGTAGCGGGTGATCAACTTATGCTACCAATGAAAACTTCCTCATTCTTACTAAAATGATATTATGCAAATCCAATATTTTTTTAGTGAGTTTATTATTTTTGTGTTTTGTTTGATATTTTTAATGTGTGTATCTAATGGCTTTCTTTAAAAATATAGATGTTAAATTTTTAATAAAAAAGACATCAAAATTTTTGAGTCTGCTTTATAGAATTTTTATATTTTTTTACACTACTTACATAAACTAAATTACTAACAAGGCATAATTCTGGTGGTCTGGCAGACCTTGTCCCTATTAATGAAAGTAGGAAAGCAAAACAGTACTTCAAAGCTAATAATTGAAGCAAACTTATTATTAAAGTAACTGTTTAAAAAGCAAAAAAAAAATACCAGTGCAATAAGGCATAATATTTGCTTACATTGGGTGGCATATTATCAATTTCACTTTTCATTACTTTCAAACAGTTACTTACACTTTTAGTAACGAATAAATCATATTTCATAGAGAATATGAAATCAAATTAAAACTGGTTAAAATCATAAGTAAAGAATGGTCAAAATAATGATGGAATAATATGGCAATTTTCTTTCTGGCATAACCCAATGGTTGTTGCTTTGCTCCTCGCAATCTACCTCTACTTTCCATAGAGAAATTCCTTTCTAGCAATATATTCCTATCCTTCAGAATTGATTTATCACTAAACAACGAGTATGGACGAGAAGTATCTTTGCAAATAATGTTTTTTTCTATTATAGCCTTATTTTCAGACTTCCTTTGTTATCATAGTTCCATTATTTGTGTCTTGCTTTTTGTCTGATTGCAAATAATGTATGTGCAGAAAAAAAATTAAACTTAGGTCCTCAGGTGTTAAAATAATGTGTTTAGGAAGACAAATAACTGGATGAGAATGAAAGAGAAATTACCTAGCAAATTAAATAATACTTAAATGTAAGTGGTAACTGCATTGAGTCAGAATAATTATAGTTTGTTTTTTCACTAAACTACAGGTAAGGAGGAGTCCCTTTGCAAATAATGGTATGTGTAGAAAAAAAGCTTAGGTCTTCAGGTGTTTTAACTCAGATAATTAAAGTAATCGGCGATAATTACTTCGAAATCTGTGATTGTTCATAAATTAGAATAACCATACCTGATAATTTGGTTGTCTCTGTGAGAGGCTTTAGTCTTTTAGCTGCACTTAATGTGTTTAAATAGGTCTTGTTTAAAGGCCTTTTAACAGGTTTGTTTTCTTTATTGCTGTTGCAAGAGAGCTTGAAAGGTGCTGAATTATCTTTCAGGTCCTCAGGTTTCCTCTTGACGTTGTTCAGTATAGCATTATTCCTGTTTAATGACAGAGATCTTGGTTTTTCGATTCCCTTCTTCGTTTCCGATACAGAATTAACTGGCATCTTCAGAATACCTGCAAAATTAAGGCTTATGTAGCAAAGAAACACGAATTATGGAGCTAATTCGTAACTTTCCCAAGATATGTCAAGGATATAGGTGATTATGAGAATATGTACTGTCGGCTTACTTACGGAACAGTCTTCATTAGCTTATTGACTTACATTATATGGTAAGACAATTATTTCTCACTGAATATTGTAAGAACGAACTAAAATTTTGGGGAAGTAAACCACGAACAACCCCATTCGAAGCAGTCGGCCATATTGAATTATTTGATTGATGTCGCTCCATTCCATTTCAACGTTACGTCAGATGGTTGGAAAACATTCGGATATTTACCTACCTATCTATCAACAGTTATGTAATTTTCTTTCAGCATTTACCTTTTTTAAAGATTTCTTCGCCACAGTGGTGTTCTTTTTAATTTAAATAAAAATACGATCATTTTAAAAATTAATCCTTGATAAAAACATCGGTCATCTGCCGCCCGCCATCTATCTTTGAATATGTGAATCACACTTATTATAAATACTAAGTACCTACCTAAGTATTCAACATGTAATCAGAAATCAGGAGTGCTATTTTTGAAATGATGCCGATCGTAAACGAGCGATTTTTCCATACAAAAATCGCTCGAAGACGAGTGTCAGTCACACTTTCAAAAATAGTACCCCAGATATTTTTTGATTCTGTGTATGATTCGCTGCCATCTGGTAGGGAATACCTAGTTAATAAATTTTTCGGAAGTAGTTTCTTTGATATCGCACTGCGGTTTAAGCCCGTCACAGACGCAGCTATAGTATATATTATAGCAAGACATATTACGATATATTTTCCATAGTAATCTTCGAGCGACCACAGACGGAGCTATAATATATATGTTTATTACGTCACCTAAATATGTGGACAGATATAGCAAGTCATATTAATATGTATTTTGACATATTTTTAGGATAAAAGCATGCTCCATTTTGTAATCTTTAGAACTATCAATTAAATCAAATAGAAGCGCACTTGTCGAATACATATTACAGTGCCTATTTGAAAATAGAACACCCTTTATCATAAATATGCATCAAAAATGTGCACTTGTGTGACAACGACCGCAGACCAAATGAGGGTGAAAAAATGATATTATAGTATAGCTACCGTATGTGGTGCCTTGCTATAATATAATATATAGCAACATATATTAATATACAAGGGTGGGTCGCTATTGTATGAGAATTTTTTTTCTTGCTCAAATCATTTTGTAATAGCAATAAAAACGTGATCCACCTACTTTAATGAAAAAATAACGAAAATAAGACTTTCTAAGTATACTCCTTCTACCCGCGCATTGACTTGGAAAAACTGAAATTTTCAAATTTTTTCTGAATAGTTTGGGCCACTATTTTTCATAATTTTAAAAGAAAGGCACTCGTATAACTTAAAGAAAAACACGGTTTAAGAATCACAAAATATAATTCAAAAGGAAAATTAAACATAATATTTAAAGAAAATTAACGGAAAATCTATCAATATACGCTAAAATCCTTCTTACTTTCAATATTAGGCATTTTCTTTCGAGAACGAATTTTGTTCTTTATCATAGCTTCTCTTGCTTTTTTATAGCAAAGCCGTAAAGACGCTTCTATCACTGTGTTTACAGCCCGCTCAACAACTTGAGTTTAACAGATAGTCGCAGAAAAAGGACTTCATCATTACCACCTGATTCCACTAGGAAATGAAGAGTATCATCCGAAACATTGCTCAATATAGAAGGCTGGGAATAACTTTGCTGCCAGTCAATCAAATTGATGTATGATGATGCGTTTATATTAATCTTAGGCACTTTGAAGACCCGAATTTGACTTGAATCATATGCGACCCTTAATTTTAAAATGCGTCGAGCGGCAAGTTCTCTCATGTGTTTCTGTTATTCGGATAGCATAGACAAAAGTAGGTTCTCAGGGTGTGAAAACAAGGCATTGCGCTTGATAACAGGATCAACGACCCTATTTAGTTCTTGTGGTAGATATTAAGAATAAAATACCAGTTTCCAGAAGTGTCTTGTCCCATCTTTGCATGTCGGATGTACTTTAATTTCGAACCAAATGGGAAGAAACTTTTACTACAAAAGTAGCGAGTTGCTTTAGTTCGTTGGAAGGTCTGTCTGTTGAAAGATATAAGCGCAAGATCTTATTGGCCTTTGTTAGCCACCTGGGATGCGACATTTTTCCTGGGGAGCGATGGGACAAATCAGGGGAGCAAGTGTCACTCATTACGGCAGATGTAATATCATAAAGGTAACGTTGATCAGAGCTTAGGTCTTTAACTTTTGAAATATTTGGTAGCACACATTCTATCTTTTCAAATATGACAATAGAGTGTTTTTAACAGTCATCCATTAATTTTCCGATAGCTCCTGAATAAGTAGAAGGTCCTGTTGTGTTACCATCAAGTTGTGCAAATAAATGTCTTAAGGGCAGTTCGTTCATATCCAAAAGGCATATAATCCATTGAAGTGGTCGATGTTACCGTTTTTCTAACAGCCATAATGTCCCGTATTTACCAGTGTTTGTCACTGTTCTGTCACAACCTAGACCTAACCTAGCTTAAGTATCCTGTAAAGACTTTTTCTGCTGATCGCTGATTGTTTGATAAATAGCCAACTCCAACCCTTTGGTGGTTCCGTGGCTTGGGACAGCATATCCGACATAAAAAGATCTCGGTTCTTTGATGATTAAGATGTGTTCTTCACTGTTTGTAATGATATTGTTTTCAACCTTTAGCAACAATTTTGAGGTACTTATCTTTTTGCCCATTAAAATACAAGGCAGGAATAGTGTCAAATTGGTCTTGAACTAGGGTTTCTCGTCGTAATTTTTGTCTGGCCCGTCGTAATCTTGACTTATCGATGACTTCGTTATCTATTTTAACATCTTGCAATACTGCAGAAGCGACAGCAGCAGCTGCTTTATCGGATATCCCGTATCGGTCACAAACAGTTAATAAATTCGACCGAACCTTGAAATAATTATGCGTACCAAAACAATTACACGCGTGACCGCGATTTTGCATCACCTCTTCTCTTCACCGCCCACACACCTCACCAGATTATTCTAAGATTTTGATTTTAGTATTGTTATTTGTGATGTGAGTCGTTTTAAACATCGTTTTATGACATTTAGTTTTATAGATAAACATTCAAACATAGGAACCGATTTTTGCCTTTATATTAAAATTCAAATTTAATGCGCGGGTAATAAAAGCCATATTAGAAAAAAAATAAAAATACTAGTTTTTAAGTCTCTAACCAGGTCACGTTTTCTGTACTATTACAAATCAAAATTCAGAAAAAAAAAAATTCGACCCACCCTAATATACAACGTGATTTTGAACCCCCTAGCTTAATTGAAATCTCAGAATCAGAATCCCTAATAAAATATAGAACTGCAAGAAAAAAAGCTGAAAATCAAAAAAATAAATAGGGTTTCCCATACAAAGTCGCCGATCAGCTAGACGAATTTCTATGGAAAGCCAATTTTTTTTCGGTTTTTACCTTTTTTTCTTGGAATTTTGTATTCCATTAGGGATTCTGATTCCAAGATTTCAATATAGCTAGGGGGTTCAAAATCACGCTATATATTATAGCTACGTCTGTGATGGGCTTAAAGCGCAGTGCGCTATCAATGAAACTACTTCCGAAAAATTGATTAACTAGGTATTCCCTAGATGGCGTTGCAGCGAATCATACACAGAATCATAAAATATCTGGGGTACTATTTTTATCCACTTACAGCCCGTATTCAGTACGTACTTGTACGTAAATCATGGTCTTCATAAAACTCTTTTTTTTAAGGACTATGAATATCGCCAAAAAATACCCCTTTTGACAGTAGGTACCTTACAATTTACAAATTTAAAAGCAATAAATAGTTTTTTAATTGAAAAATCAATAATAATATGTACCTACCTATATTCAAAAATTCTGATTACACTGTGACTTGACTTGATCGATGAGGTAATTCTTTTGTCACTTTGCGCCGCAGATATTTTAGAAAAAGTACTTACAAAGCAAAATATTATCTTCTATTTGATAATATAGGAAATATTATCATAAATATATAGGAACTCGACATTAAAATTGGAGGAAACAATTTTACGAAAGGCAGTTGATGAAAATGGGACTAGGTATTTATTACCTAATTGAATGCATACCAGTATCACTATAATGATTTTAGCATTCTTGTATTGAAGCGAGCGAGCCAGCCCAATGTCTAGAGTTAGAGAGGATTTTTATAGAGTGTTTGACTTAGGCATGCACATAGTAGGTAGTATGAGGTTGGCATTGGCAATCTATGCGTTAGTATTATCTTTGGCTTAGGTAACAAATCGGATGCACATTAAAAAATGTGTGTGAATCCAGAGGCGGCTTTACCTATAGTGCAGGATGTGCGGCGCACACGGGGGCTGGGTCTAAGGGGGCGCCGAGCGCCCTTTAATGCGACAGTTCCAAAGATGCTCTCAAAGACCCTGCGCCCGTGTTACGTACGGCCCATGCCGGACGCGCGGGAGCAAAACAAAGCGCGCCACCACAAGCTTCGTCTTTACCTACTTACTCTACTTTTGTTTCAAAGTGAAATCAATCTTAAAACAGATACTTCAAGATTATATTGGCGTAATGTCGCGTCGCTACCAAAGGCGCGTACCGGCACCTGTTTTGATTCGTTTGAAAACACGATAAATTGTGGAAAATATAACTGTTACTTATTCGAACCGAAGTGACGATCTTGACATGGAGCGTGAAAGACGGGCATTGTCGGTTCGGTGTAACATGCTTGCGCGCCGTTTTGCTAGATGTAGTCGGGAAGTGGTGGACACTCTCTTCAGAGCATATTGCCAGTGCTTGTATACTTGCCAATTATGGTATAAGCATAAGAGGGCTTCCTTCAGTACCATGAGGGTGCAGTATAATGATGCATACCGCATTCTCATGAAGCTTCCTCGCTACTGCAGCGCGTCGGCCATGTTTGCCGAGGCGAGAATGCCCGACTTCTATGCTATTATCAGGACACGTATATCTTCCTTTTGGGACAGATTGCGTAATTCTGATAATAGTATTCTCAATGTCGTGAGCCAAGATTTAAAAAGCCCGATGATGGAGTATTGGACGAAAGTACATCGGGAACTTAATAAAAAGTGATGGCTCTATAGTTCTTCACGGTAGATTCATCTCGTACGTTGTACTAAAATGTTTTGTTTTATTTTATTTTATAATGTAATTTCAGTTTAATTATAATTTTATATCTATAGGTACTATTGTACACCATCATTTTGTGATGGGTTTTTACCTTGAATAAAGAAATTTATTATTATTATTACTATTCGCAGACTGTAAGTATTCCATTCTGACCCCCTCCTACTAGAGGGCGCTAGGGTACTGGCTGCACACGGGCGCGACAAGGGCTAGAGCCGCCTCTGTGTGAATTATAGTAAAAGTAAGGTTGTTTTGCTTTATAAAATACGATACAATCTATCACAAAATTGCGACGAGAAACTGTGACCTTTAATTAAGTCTGCGTAAGCGAACCAAATTGAATTCCCGATCAATTTAAGCTTTAGGATTGTAAGCTAAATATTTATCTACGTGACCGATACCAGGGTACTGCGGTACCTTGGTGCGATCATTCGAATGCAAATTACCACCGGCGCGGCGTCATTTGTCTTACGTCAATATTGGCGGGAACGAACCACTGTCACAAAATTGTTGGAGAATAGAGGTTAAGTTTCATAGTGTTTGCACAATACTTTTAAGTAAAAACCTCCGCTTCTGAAACATCAATAATAGACCGGCGGCCGGTGGCAGGACTTCCTACCTCATAAGATACCCGAATGAGACTAGTATGTAGTGAAAGTAGGTGCTTTGGAGGTGGGGGCCAGGTAGGGTTGCCACTCCGTAACCTGGAAGAACCATAAAAAAAAAGGTGTCGAAAACGTCAATTTTGGCCAAAAATTATCTCATCAGATACTCGAACGGGAGTTTGACGTAGTGAAAGATATCCTTATGGAGACCTGAACCAGCTAAGGTTGCCTGCGGCAACCCTGGAAGAAGTCCAAGTTCAGCCACCCTGAAGGGGGCGATTTTTCATGGTAATTTATCTCATAAGATACCTCAATGAAACTAGTGCCCGATGTTAGTTCTGACGGTCGGCACTGCGAATAAAATAGGTTGCCTGAGGCAACCCTGGAAGAACCCATGTTCAGGCACATTTAAAACTTGGAATTTGAAAATTAAAGTAATAAAAAAAATTTCGGAACCATATCCAAAAGCACTGCAGGATTACGATAGTAATATTATTTTTAACCGACTTTAAAAAAAATAGGTTTTTAATCCAATGTTCAATATATTCTCTAAAACTTTTAATTACATTGTAACTAATATTAATTGATGTTTCATATTACATCTGATTTAGTGTAAGTTCCATCAAAATCGGTTCAGTAGTTTTCGAGATATAGGCTAATACGTATAACAGTGCTTTTTTTTTTTAAATCTCATATAATACATAAATGAAACTAGTGCCCGATGTTAGTTCTGAGGGTCGGCACTGCGAATAAAATAGGTTGCCTGAGGCAACCCTGGAAGAACCCATGTTCAGGCACATTTAAAACTTGGAATTTGAAAATTAAAGTAATAAAAAAAATCTCGGAACTATATCCAAAAGCACTGCAGGATTACGATAGTAATATTATTTTTAACCGACTTTAAAAAAAATAGGTTTTTAATCCAATGTTCAATATATTCTCTAAAACTTTTAATTACATTGTAACTAATATTAATTGATGTTTCATATTACATCTGATTTAGTGTAAGTTCCATCAAAATCGGTTCAGTAGTTTTCGAGATATAGGCTAATACGTATAACAGTGCCATTTTTTTTTTAATCTCATATAATACATGAATGAAACTAGTACCCGATGTTATTTCTGAGGGTCCGAACTGCGAATAAAATAGGTTGCCGCAGGCAACCCTGGAAGAACCCATGTTCAGGCACATTTAAAACGTGGAATTTGAAAATTAAAGTAATAAAAAAAATCTCGGAACCATATTTAAAAGCACTGCAGGATTACGATCGTAATGTTATTTTTAACCGACTTTAAAAAAAAATAGGTTTTCATTCCAATGTTCAATATATCCTCTAAAATTTTTAATTGCATTGTAACTAATATTAATTCATGTTTCATATTACATTTGATTTAGTGTAAGTTTCATCAAAATCGGTTCAGTAGTTCTCGAGATATTTTTTTCATATAGGACATGAATGGAACTAGTGCAGGATGTTAGCACTAACGATCTTGTGTATGAATAAAATAGGCTGCCAATCCATAACCTGGAACAATCCCAGTTCGGGGATGAACTTGGATTGTTCCAGGCTACGGATTTATACGTGGAATTAGAAAATTATTCATTTTAAAAAGAAGTTGGAACCATATTCAAAAGCAATGCGAGATTACGATTGCGATGCTTTTTAACCGACTTCAGAAAAGTGAGGATAATTTTTCCATAACCTATTGGTTATGTTAATTTTACTTATTTTATATTATATTTGGTTTGACTTGTTGCCAGTTGCATTAAAATAGGTTAGTAGCTTTCGAGTTATAGACAAATACGTCTATGTGTAACGTTTTAGCTAATACGAAATATTTGCCTCCTTGATAAATCAGTGAAACACACCAACTTTCTATGTTTACAGAGACAATAAACTATATAAGAGCATTCCAGACATTATTCTTGCCACACCCGGTGTTACGAATAAGCTTAACAACTGGCGAGTAGAGGTAGACCTGCTGCTTTACCTTTGTCAGATCATATAGCCATGACCATTGAACTGGTATATGTGAATTATGTGATACAACAACAATCCCCTAAAATACTAGTACAAGGAAATACCAAACAGCGAAAGCTAACTGGGCTATATTTGAAAAGAGTGTTAGAGGAAAACTCCTAGCAGATCAAATAACTCAATCAGCCGTATTAAAGATAGGAAAGGCCTTGATGAACTGGTGGCCAGATACTCTGAGATTGTTACAAGGGCTTGCGAAGCATCGATTCCCAAACTTAAGCCTAAAACGAAGTGTAAATTAATATATTGGTAGAACCCGCAACTGACTGTGATGAAAGCTGTTACAAAAAGTCCTCAAAATATAAAGCAAGATCAGGGAGGTAAAAGATAAAAATGCCCAAATTGATTTCTTTTGGGTAAAAGCCCACATCGGTATCGATGGGGATGAAAGAGCTCCATTTTACGATTCAGTGCCTCTTTCCTATACGAAGCGCCTCATCAGAAGCTCCATACTTGACATATAGCAAACTTGATACACAGAGACAACAACCGGAGCATCCCTCAAGCTATTTGTAACAGATGTCAAACAGGCTCAACGGATTTTCCGAGGAACTTGCTTCACGAACCTAGAAGCACAAATGTTCACTGGCCATGGGGGATTCAGCGCTTATCTCTTTAAAACAGGCCGGTCTCCGTCCCCATTCTGTATTTGTGATGACCAGTCCCAGGAAAACACTCAACATATAATACTTGAATGTCCACGCTTTAAAATCCTGAGACTGGGTTGCGAATTGGGACTCGCAATCGATGTCTCACCTCATGATGTGGTAAACGACAAAGGCGTCGCTGTGGCTACCAACTGGTCAAAAACTGTATCATTATCATCATCAGGTTTTTTTAGTCTCCACTGCAGGAGCATGACTCTCTCTGTACTACCGAAGCCATACTTGGGCCAGAGCAAATAGAGGATTTGGCCTACACTCGCCTCGCTGTTTGGCCAACGGGTTGGAGAGGTCTCATTGATGTTTTTGAGCTTTGTTTAGCTTTTATTTCCTAAGTCGCATCTTACGACATCCATGGGAAGATTTGGAGTGGTCCTATTTTACTCTGCTGGAAACCACACGGCTAAAAACTGTATAAAAGAAGGCAAACATAACCATTTTGACTCGAAAAGAAGAATATTGGGAGTGGGTATGGAGTTGACACATGAAAATATATTGAGAGCATTTGCAGACGACCAACTAAGGGAAACGCTGTTGGACAACTGAAGACGAGTCATACGATGTGTGGTCCGGGCGAACCGGGAAAAAAATTTAATGTTTATATATAAATAATTAATATAATAATTAAAAAATAACATAACCAACAGGTTATGGAAAAGTTAACCTCACTTTCTTGAAGTCTGTTAAAAAGCATCGCAATCGTAATCTCGCATTGCTTTTGAATATGATTCCAACTTCTTTTTAAAATGAATAATTTTCTAATTCCACGTATAAATCCGTAGCCTGGAACAATCCAAGTTCATCCCCGAACTGGGATTGTTCCAGGTTATGGATTGGCAGCCTATTTTATTCATACACAAGATCGTTAGTGCTAACATCCTGCACTAGTTCCATTCATGTCCTATATGAAAAAAATATCTCGGGAACAACTGAACCGATTTTGATGAAACTTACACTAAATCAAATGTAATATGAAACATGAATTAATATTAGTTACAATGCAATTAAAAATTTTTAAAGGATATATTGAACATTGGAATGAAAACCTATTTTTTTTAAAGTCGGTTAAAAATAACATTACGATCGTAATCCTGCAGTGCTTTTAAATATGGTTCCGAGATTTTTTTTATTACTTTAATTTTCAAATTCCACGTTTTAAATGTGCCTGAACATGGGTTCTTCCAGGGTTGCCTGCGGCAACCTATTTTATTCGCAGTTCGGACCCTCAGAAATAACATCGGGTACTAGTTTCATTCATGTATTAAATGAGATTTAAAAAAAAAATGGCACTGTTATACGTATTAGCCTATATCTCGAAAACTACTGAACCGATTTTGATGGAACTTACACTAAATCAGATGTAATATGAAACATCAATTAATATTAGTTACAATGTAATTAAAAGTTTTAGAGAATATATTGAACATTGGATTGAAAACCTATTTTTTTTTAAAGTCGGTTAAAAATAATATTACTATCGTAATCCTGCAGTGCTTTTGGATATGGTTCCGAGATTTTTTTTATTACTTTAATTTTCAAATTCTAAGTTTTAAATGTGCCTGAACATGGGTTCTTCCAGGGTTGCCTCAGGCAACCTATTTTATTCGCAGTGCCGACCCTCAGAACTAACATCGGGCACTAGTTTCATTCATGTATTATACGAGATTTAAAAAAAAATGGCACTGTTATACGTATTAGCCTATATCTCGAAAACTACTGAACCGATTTTAATGGAACTTACACTAAATCAGATGTAATATGAAACATCAATTAATATTAGTTACAATGTAATTAAAAGTTTTAGAGAATATATTGAACATTGGATTGAAAACCTATTTTTTTTAAGTCGGTTAAAAATAATATTACTATCGTAATCCTGCAGTGCTTTTGGATATGGTTCCGAGATTTTTTTTATTACTTTAATTTTGAAATTCCAAGTTTTAAATGTGCCTGAACATGAGTTCTTCCAGGGTTGCCTCAGGCAACCTATTTTATTCGCAGTGCCGACCCTCAGAACTAACATCGGGCACTAGTTTCATTGAGGTATCTTATGAGATAAATTACCATGAAAAATCGCCCCCTTCAGGGTGGCTGAACTTGGACTTCTTCCAGGGTTGCCGCAGGCAACCTTAGCTGGTTCAGGTCTCCATAAGGATATCTTTCACTACGTCAAACTCCCGTTCGAGTATCTGATGAGATAATTTTTTGCCAAAATTGACGTTTTCGACACCTTTTTTTTTATGGTTCTTCCAGGTTACGGAGTGGCAACCCTACATGGCCCCCACCTCCAAAGCACCTACTTTCACTACATACTAGTCTCATTCGGGTATCTTATGAGGTAGGAAGTCCTGCCACCGGCCGCCGGTCTATAAAGTAAACGGTAGAGTGCACTAACCTACTACTTTTCCAGTTTTGTAAATTTTAGACAAAGATCTACTATTAAACAAGATCTTTGATTTTAGACACGTATAGGTATTTTCTGACGATTTTATTTAATTATTCTTCTACCCACTTTGTATAGGTACAAATTTCAACAAAAACACGTTGAGCCACATCCTTTTTTATTATACTGCAATGCACATATGTTTAATTGATGTGTAATTTTACCAAATGCGCATAACTTGTTGTGTTTTATTTAATAGTTACTTAAGTTATTTTCTTTTTATTTATGTAATATTATGTGTGTTGTATTGCTGTGTCAAATAAACGAATGTCTATATAATATATTTATGTCTATGTCTTGTATATGTATTATTCTAAGGAAAAAAAAACCGTTTTTTTTTAATGTATATCCGACGGCAAACGAGCAGACAAGCCACCTGATGGAAAGTGGTCACCGTCGCCCATGGACATCTGCAACACCGAGGGAGCTGCTGATGCGTTGCTGACTCTTAAGGGTCCATACTACCTCACACTGCTTTGCATGATTGACTGTTATATCAATAATAATTCAATACTCATGTTGAAATAAAAATGCAGCAAAGTTCAGGACTAACTCTGGTAACTATATGACTCAAAAACACGATTGCGTTAAATTTTCTCGATAGAAAAAAATTGCAAAGTTGCCTCCAAATCACGTCTAATTTACTCGGTATATAGTATTATTCACCAAATACATTAAAATTAACCTTGAAACTTTTGATTATTATTGCATTACAGATGAGGCAGCCATCATATGTTTTTCTTTTTCGAATAACCCTTGAATATTCCTAAAAAACGAAAATATCCAAAGTAGCCAACGCGTTTAGACCATCCGCGTTTGTATGGCCACGCCGCCTGGCATATGTCGGGCTCTTAAGCCGCTTGCTATATAGATGGTATTAGTAGAGTTAGAACGTTGCGGACATCAGCTGCTGCTGTACTCGTGCTACGTATACATGTTTTTTTTTAATGACTATGTACCTAGCTCCAAGTGAGCTTTCGCTACTTCACCGGACGTTTAAGGCGAGGGCAGAGTGCCCTCAACCTATATAGACAACGTCACCAAAGGGCCTCAAGGAGGGATGGACCTCGGTTTTGAGCGTTGCCTGTGTGTGCGCAAGGCTTGGAGAGACAGTAAACTCTCATATTGCCTGATGAGCCGCGTATACGTGCATGCATAGCCTGAAGGGCCAAACTGAGAAACAATGGCAAAAGCCTTTGGAGAGCAGCAACTCTCATCCTTTGCTTTATGGGCCGAAAGCTACGTTGCCAGAAGGGCCTATCCTGGGTGCAAGTCACCCGGGACCGCCACCGCCGGCCGGGCACTAGTAATCGGAGGTATACATGGGTAGAATAACCAAATATTTGTAGAGTGCGTAGTGGAGTAGAGTGGGCGCGGTGGTAGGGGCTAGCAAATAGACTAGCTTACTCACATTGCCGGTCACTTTACCAATTTCTGGTACTCTACTCTACAAATGCTGTTTACATTGGTTTAGTTACTAGCGTAGTAAGCACTCTATCACCTACTCTTTTACTTTGCGCGTGTGGTAGAGGCATAAGTAACAGGACTTTTCACGGAGTCAAACTCGGAAACATAATTAAGGAAATGATCTGATCACGCAACGTCTTTGCAATTTTTACATATTTGGTTTATGTCAAGAAACCATGGTTTTTATTTTTGAACGGGCGAGTCACTAAACGAGCGTTTTTGTGACCGACTTTTAGCGGAAAATTGTAAGTTTGAATGCTGGTGTTTTTTCTATACTCTATATATTTTATGCACGCACCGCCACCCCCGCGGATCGGGTTCCCGAAGCCAATGTAAACTGGTTGCCCGGATTTAATAAAGTTGGCCGTTATTACGAATTCGATTGTTTTGTATAACTTGGTGTTGTTAAGTTATTAACCACATTTGTCAGCTAAAACCGCTTGGAACCGTCCAGAGAACAATATTGTTTTTTTCATTCTTTTTATAAATCCGTCTCTCACCTATTCATAAATCATATCTGATTTACCTAACAATTAATAACAACAAAGTTTCATGCGCTTCCAAAGCGAAGTCCAGAAGAACCGGTAACAAACAAACTGCACTGCAGTATTTTCTCCAAATGACATCAAGTAACAATTTAGTACATAACTATGCAGCGTGTACCTAACATAACCAATGACGTTCCCGCGAAGGGGTGACTTTTCTTATGGGACCAATGCTGGGAACTCAATTTTTTTTGTCATTTTGGGCCGGTCAAACAACAAAAGTTGTTCATTTAAACGGGCTGAGTCATAATGCTTATAACTAGACATGTGAATTGAGAATACGTTGTATAGATTAAAAATGTTGATTGATGATCAAAAATGAATTTGAATAAATAAGGTCAATTTATTTAAGTAAACAAAGTACCAAGTAAAATGTCCGTATAGGTATAATATGTAAAGAAAACACTGTCCGATTCTTGAAGGGGTGATTCAGCCCGTCGATATGAACAACTTTTCCTATGGGAACATTCCATTGGAGAATACTGTCATACTCACCACGCTTGGCAGGCGGGCGGGCGAGGGCAGTTTATTTGGCTTTTTGTGCTTACGTTATTGCTGCTCATCGGAAGCATTTTTAACCTTTTTTTTTTTTTTCATGTACATCCGACGGCAAACGAGCAGACGAGCCACCTGATGGAAAGTGGTCACCGTCGCCCATGGACATCTGCAACACCAGAGGAGCTGCTGATGCGTTGCCGACTCTTAAGACACTCTTAATCTGCGGAAGGACAGGACTTTGAAGGATTTAGGATGGGGAGTTAAAATACTTTTAGCTCGAATCGGGTAAAAGCAAGTAGCAGCTGGGGAGGCCGGGCGCACGTACCCGATTTCATCCCCCGCAACCAAAGTAGAAACAGTTGAGGATGACACCCCTAATTTCAGTTTTCTAATAAGCCTTTGTACACCTCTTATGATTGTGTTATAATACCCTTTGAATTTTCAATCAGGTACATTAACGAACAATAAAAAAAAAAATGTTTTCCATAAAGTCGATTTACGTACGATAATTTTACGTGATAACGGTGGAAGAGAGATAGATGCATCACGAACCGAACGCTTAGGCCGATGGTACCGTGCCTCTATCGGTTTTTCCACGCTCTCACTTGCACACAGAACGTGACATTTTTCGTGCGTGCAGCCGGCGTTCATCGTTTTAAGACGTTGTCACGTCAAAAATAAAGACCAATAATGAAATTGTTTCGCATTGTGAGTTCTATTCTACGTAATCTCTTAGACGCTGATCGACTCCTATTTGCTTGGTAACAGTATCAGATTTCTACGCCCAAAACGAAACGAGGACAAATCAAAAAGTCTTCATTATTCGTTTACAATGTCACTTTTACAATGATACCCGACGGAGCGTTCAGTTACGAATTCATTCCAATATGATGGGATGATTCAAAATGAGCGGCTCCAAATAAGCCGTATCTTCAATTATTTATTTTCGGGTCTTTTCAAGTCGAACATCTGTCTGTCGCCCTTTATAAATAAGCTTTAGGTGCGTGGTTGTTCACGTAGAAAATTAACTTTTTTATCTGAAATTTTCCAAATATTTTCCCTTATGATAACTGATTTATTTATTAAGTAAGCTATAAAAGTTATTTACTTAAAATAAAACTATTAATATTAAATTATAGCTAGAGCAAAAACAAATTTAACTTAGCCCGCCGCGAATCGTTATCGACTCAAAGGTTTTTGTTTTTCGTGTGTGTAAGTGGCCAACACTGGTGTCAGAATTTAAGCTGCCTAAAGGCGTCTGACATAGCTTAAGAACTGTAAACAATTAGACAGCTGGGGCCAACGGTTTAACGTGCCTTCCGAAGCACGGAGGAGCCCTATATATTATTCCACTTGCGGTCACCCATTCCAATGGGGACCGAGCCCAGGGTTGCTTAACATACGCAAGCGCTTATATTGCTCAGATCCGTTGGACCATCGGGATCCTCAATAATAAAAAAACATACCTAGAATATATTTATAGTTACAGTAAGTATCACATTTTGTACTTTTATATACTAACTAAAAGTGGGCAAGACGCTCACGCTTAAAAAGGTGGTGGGAATCGAGAATCGATATTATTAACAAGTTAGCAAAAAATGTGTGATATATAGAGGAAAGTAACCAAATATGGAATACCGGTTTGTTTTATGGGCATAAAAAAAACAAATATTTGAAATCAAAACCTTTTACTAGTAATTTTATCTTATTATATATTTGCGTTTCACAAAGTAACAACCAGTTGTCATACTTATTGATTTTAAGTATAATATTTTTTCAAAAACAAAATTAACATAAAGGTATCTAATCATGGAATAGGTACCCCAAATATGGAATAGTATATAAACTCAGGCATAAACCTATAAAAAAAGTAACGTAAATTAAAAAATCAACATAAAACAATCAAAACTTAATGTAACTATAATACTGGCATTAGGAACTTTCTTAAAATAGAAAAAAAAAACTTGAATTATTTGCAGAAGTCACAAATCCAGGTGTCCATATTCATAGTCCATATTTGGCATTTTTAAATAATTGAACATAAATTAAATATTTTTGAAATGAGTAAACTAAGATAACATGTTGCTTCTAATACTTTCACAAAAACACTTAATTAATGTAGAGAAACAATAACAAACACACCATTCACAATAAGTAACGAAAAATACATTTTTTATTATGTACCCGTAAAAGTTTTCTGACGGCGACAAAACAAAACACCTCCACCGTGGCCAAAGCGCTCGCACAACTGACTTGTCAAGACCGGTGCGCGTGGATAGAGGTAGAAAGAGATGGACAATCAGTACTTATCGCATTTAGGATTCTTTGTTTACGAGTAATGCCGGTATTCCAAATTAGGGATATTATTCCATATTTGGTTACTTTCCTCTAACCTTGCGTTGGTATCTCTATGTCTTGTGGTTGGTCATAATCAGGTCTTTTTAGTCTCCACTGCAGGAGCATAAATCTCTCTGTACTTACTACCGGATCCATACTTGGATAGAGCAGACAGAGGAGAGTGTAGGCCAAATCCTACACTCTCCTCGCTGGCTAGACGGGCTGGAGAGGTCTCATGGATGTTTATGAGCTTTGTTTAACTTGTATTTCCTAAGTCGCCTCTTACGACATCCATGAGAAGACTTGGAGTGGTCCTTTCTACTCTGCCGGAAACCACGCGGCTATTATATTGTGGTTGGTATCGTGATTTTGCAAACTGCAAACGTTCTTTTAAAAGGAGAAGTAAGGAGTATCCGAAACCGGAGAGCATGCATAAAGAGTGGGTGTAGATGTAGATCAAAGAGAATATAACCACTAGAGAGCGCAAGCAAGTAAATACACACATCACTTGATTTCCGTGTCATATCCCGGCTTGCAGTGTGACGTGCGGCCATCACAAACTTCGATTTTCAAAATTTTCAGCCAACCACAGCGGCCGTAGTACGTTCCCCTCCCGCAGACTTGAGTGAACTGCGTTCTTACAGGGAAGACGCGCTACGAGGCTCCATTTTGTATTCTCCTTGGTGTAGACGAAGCGAAAGAAGTTTGTATGGATCGTAGCAAGAGGAGATCCATGGTCTCTGCCTACCTCCATGGGAAAGAGGCGTGATACTATGTATTTCGTCCCTCTGTGTGGGATTGTATTCGGTCGAACATCGATTTGGGTTAAAATTATTTGTTATCCTTACCTACTAATATTATAAATGCGAAAGTGAGTTTGTTTGTTTGTTACGCTTTCACGCCGTAACTACTGAACCGATCATCATGAAATTTTGCATACAAGTTCTCTGGAGTACGGAGAAGGACATAGGCTACCTTTTATCCCGGGAAAAAGTACTAATCCCGAGGGATCGACATTGACGCGGGCGGAGCCGCGGGCGAAAACTAGTTAATAATATATTAGACTATAAGTTAGAAGGTATCAAAATCAGTTTTTTCAAAGTACACATTGAATACCTGCCTCATAAAATTTTATCGATTTACTGAAATTGTTAGTTCCATCTACACATTAACAAAAATATGAATGATCTAAATTCTAATATTAAACAAAACGTTTTAACTCGCGTATTTTTAGTCAGAAAAATGCCGACAGTTCCAGCCTAGTCAGTCAAGTGATCATCTGACGGCCGCGCCGGGACGTCCTTGACACTCGCCCTGAGGATGGCCTACTGACTAGGCTGAAACTGTCGGCATTTTCCCGACCTAAAAATACGTGAGTACGTGAGTAAAACAGTTTTATATAATACTAGCTTTCGCCCGCGGCTCCGCCCGCGTCAATGTCGATCCCTCGGGAACAGTAACAGAACAACTTTTTAACCCGAGATAAAATGTACCCTATGTCCTTCTCCGTACCCCAGACAACGTGTATGCAAAATTTCATGATGATCGGTTCAGTAGTTACAACGTGAAAGCGTAACAAACAAACAAACAAACAAACAAACAAACAAACAAACAAACAAACAAACAAATAAACAAACAATCAAACTCACTTTCGCATTTATAATATTAGTTAGGATTAAAATGATATCTTGCGTAAGTTTTAATCTATACATATAATAAAACAGTAAAAATATTTTGTCTGTACATTTAGAATTTTTGACTGAAATGGATAGAGGGACACTTAAAAAGAATAATAGAAAGCAAAAAAAATTTTTTCGAATTTCTTGTCTGTCTGTCTGTCTGTCTGTCTGTCTGTATGTATGATCACGATTATCTCCGAAAATACTGAACCGATTTACTTCAAACTTTCACCAATTGCTTTGTTTTAACTCAGCAAAACATCTAAAGTTTGTTTCATCAAAATCGGTTCTTTAAAAAAAAAGTTATCGTCATTTGAATGAACTCAAGGCATTAGTGTGCCTGCAAATATACACGGTGAATTTTTTATCGTTTTGGACCCGTAAAGGGGTGACTCAGACCATCGAAATGAACAACTTTTCCTATGGGAACAATGCTGGGAACTCAAAAAAAAATTCGACATTCCCATACAAACTGGCCGGGCGGCGGGACTCTTTTTTATGGAAATGACGAATTTTTGAGTTTCCAGCATTGGTCCCATAGAAAAAGTTGTTCGTATTGATGACCTGAGTCACCCCTTTAAGGGTCCAAACTGTTCCTGAGGGATGGACACTAACGGCGGCGGCGTAGCCGCGGGCAAACGGCAAACCAACCGAAACTGCTGCGGCTAGAAACTTGAAATTTGGTACAGGGGTTCTTTTAATGATGTGAGTGAGCGCTAAGAAAGGATATTAAGAAATTAACTTCTAAAGGGGTAAATTTTATATGGAATTTTCTCATTTCTGGACTTAGAAGTATGAAAGTAGGTATATAAGTTCTCGATTAAAATTAAAAAAGATGTGTGTAGGTAGATGAAATTTGCAAAATTCCCCCTTAAGGCGTAAAATGGGGGTGGGTGGGTGGTATAAACTTTGTATGGAAATTTTCTCATTTTTGGACTTAGACGTATGAAAATAAGTATATAAGTTCTAGGTTACAATTAAAAATATCTGTGTAGCTAAAATGGACGATATTTTCCCCTGAAGGGGTAAAATATCGGGGTAAAGATTGTATAGGAATTTACTTATTTCTAGACTTAGAAATATGAAAATAGGTAAATAAATTCACGATTACAATTGAAAAAGCTCTGTGTAGGTCAACTGGAAAAAAATCCCCCAGAAGGGAGTTTGTTTGGAAATTTTCTCATTTCTGGACTATGAAGTATGAAAATAAATAGGTATGTATGTTCTCGATTACAATTAAAAAACATATATGTGGGTGAAATGGACAAAATTCACTCCTAAAGGGGTAAAATGGGAGGGTAAAGGTTTTATGGAAATTTTCTCATTTCAGGACTTAGAAGTATAAATAATATCCATACTTCCATACTAATACTAATATTATAAATGCGAAAGTAACTCTGTCTGTCGTTTTTTTACGCTTCAACCATTGAAATGATTTGGATGAAATTTGGTATGGAGGTGTGAGGCCTGAGGAAGGACATATATGTTTGATTCCGGGAAATTCTACTGTTCCCGAGGGATCGACACTAACGCGGGCGGAGCCGCGGGCAACAGCTAGTAGATAATATTATCTAAATTTTAAGTGATTTTGGAAACAAGATGATAAGGTGCGTCTCGTTAGTTCACATGACAAATTGCGCTAGTTTTTACTAAGTCCACCGCGTCTTCTAAACTGGGTAGCATTTGTCTTGGTTGATAGTTTTTGATTTATAAGTATAACAGATAATCCGAAGTCTTCGTGAAATCTAGTTTTGTTTTTGTGAGTTAAGCAAAAACACCGTTGTAGTTTGGAAAACAGTAAACTACTGCCATTAATTTTACTTAGTTCTAAGAGCTATTGATTAATTTTTATTAGATAACACTGTACGTGACAAACTAATAAATCCGATTAGATAATAATCATCAAATGGTTCTTGTTGGGCACAATACCTGCAACCGTAGCATGGCGCCCGCGACACCGTTTATAGCAAAAAAGAAAAAAAAATATACGGACAAATCACACAGATTGAGCTAGCCCCAAAGTAAGTTCGAGACTTGTGTTATGGGATACTAACTCAACGATACTATATTTTATAACAAATACATATATAGATACACATCCAAGACCCAGGCCAATCTGAAAAAGATCATTTTCCATCTTGACCTGGCCGGGGATCGAACCCGGTCACTCCGTGTCGCAGGCTGGCGTGTTGACCGCTGCGCCACGGAGCTAGTCTGGAAAGTCACAGGAAAAACTATCCCCATCTTTCTCGTTAATATTGCGAAAAACGGGATAGTCGGGATTAGCCTTATGTTGGCGACAGATTTTGCAACAGACGTTGCAAAATTGGTGTCGGTCGCTAATGCAAAGGAAAACAAGAAGTTTTCTGACGGAGTAGATATTCCTTCACCGGAAGCTTTTGTATCTTCCTGCCAAGACCAAGTACCTGAATATCTGCTTATTACTTAATGCAAGAAACAAGCATCATTATCTACTTAATTTACTTTCTTAAATGTTTAATATAAAGGAAATGAGAATACGTTGTTTCCAACAAAATATACTTACTTTGGTTGTAAAATTTCGCATTAAATGACGAATAATTCATGTTTTTCATTGAGTAAGGCAAATTCAATTTTGAAGCGCGCTCCGAGATACATTTTATTTGTGTTCGCGTTTTAATCGCCTTACTAGATATAGGTACCTACCTACAGCATGTACATCGAAAATATTTTAGTACGTATATAAATGACATTTCCCTCTTCATGGACAAATAACATCTATACTAATCTATACTAATATTATAAAGATGAAGAGTTTGTTTGTTTGTTTGTTTCTTTGAAAGCGCTAATCTCAGGAACTACTGGTTCAAATTGAATTTTTTTTTGTGTTGGATAGTCCATTTATTGAGGAAAGCTTTAGGCTATACAACATCACACTGCGACTAATAGGAGCCAAGCATCAATAAAAAATGTTTTGAAATCGGGGAAAAATTGTTCATCTATACTAATAAATCATAATAACAGAAATTGCCGCGGACGAAGTCGCGGGCAAAAGCTAGTCATAGAATAAAAGGGCTGCAACAGCTGTTTATTAATACATTGTCGCTGTCATTTATCCTCTAGATGCATGTATGTGGTTATTAAAAAGCAATGAGAAGCATTTATTTAGCTATATGGCGTAATTATCTGCTTGTTGTTTGGTTGACTTATCTGTACCTATACCCTTATATACCTAATATAATTAGATCATTTTTAGAATGAGTACAATAGGTTTCTAGGGTCAAAACTATCAAATCTGTCGCCAACATAAGGCTAATCCCGACTATCCCGTTTTTCGCAATTGGGGATAGTTTTTCCCGTGCTATAAACGGTGTCGTGGGCGCCATGCTTCGGTTGCAGGTATTGTGCAACAAGAACTATTTGATGATTATTATCTAATCGGATTTATTAGTTTGTCACGTTCAGTCTTATCTAATAAAACTTGATCAATTGCTCTAAAAACTAAGTAAAATTATTGGCAGTAGTTTACCATTTTCCAAACTACAGCGGTGTCTTTGCTTAACTCACAAAAACAAAACTATATTTCACGAAGACTTCGGATTCTCTGTTATAAATCAAGAACCACACATTTTTCATAAACATTATCTATAATACTAAATTACACCGACTTAACATTACAATCTCCACTAAAAACAATTTGCAAAACAATCCAAAACAAAACCGTGCAGTCTGTTGAAATTCCCGCAAAGAACTCCGATGTGATACTGTGCTTGAGAGACGCATTATTTTTGTAAGTCTATGGTGCCGTATCTTATATTATATTGTCTACCCCTCAGAACAAGGACTAAGTCTACCCATACAAAGATACATTGCTTTGTGACAGGAACACGTTTCATAAAAGAAAGAGCGACTTACCTACATTTCCAATTTGTGCGCTACCTACAGTTACAAGCATTGGCTATATACAATTGTATTCATTGTAGACCTTATCACAATGACTTAAGAACCGATGTGTATACATATCAGCGGACGTGACTGTACATTGTACGTCGTATGAAATGAAGAACGCTTGTCTCGCACGTAGAGACGCGAATGTCATCCGAGTGGATATTGAAAATGCATCAGCATTTATGAAATCTAACTTTGTAAAATATCAGATGTACATTATTGGAGAGCGTTGTTCAGAGAATGGCAATTTAACACTTTCATATAAAGTATAGGTTTAAAAAAATGCGTCTCATCTACACTAATATTATAAAGGCGGGAAGATTTGCTTGTTTGCTTGCATTGAATACACTACAGTGCAAAGTATAAACCTACTACTGGATTAGGCTGACTATTGACGTGCGTGTCGAGTCACCAATTCACCCGAACACGTTTGAAGTCTCGGCAAGGCCGAAGGTTCGGCCGATTTTATGCCGGAACCGAAACAGTTGCCGAAACTCTATATTTCTGCCGAAACTTACCGCAACCTAACCTTCCGCCGGATTCTAGTTATTGATTGCCATAAATTGTAAAAAATACGTCTGATTGAGAAAAACATAGAGATAAGATATTCCTGTATCTGAACTATGAAATTCTATTCAGTAAACTAGCCTATTATTGACGATTCTCGATGTCTATATGTATATATGCAACAGAAAATGCGCCGTAGCTACTGTAAGTAAAGTACTAAGCATGACTTTAACTAAACTGTAGTGAAGTGCGATCCGCGAATGAATCAAGAAGATACTGCACGAAATTGTGGAAATTGACGTGTTTTTAAATCACTAGTACTACGCGCTGAATTAATTACATCAAAATATTTGTATAATTTAGGTCGTTCCTTGCACAAGATCAACCCCCTTGTAGGATTGAAATAGATACATATGCAATTTAAAAACGATACATATATGTTATGATATCTTATAGCCGTGTGGTACCGGCAGAGTAGAATAGGACCACTCCAAGTCTTCCCGTGGATGTCGTAGAAGGCGACTTAGGAAATACAAGATAAATAAAGCTTATAAACATCTAAGAGACCTCTTCAACCCGTCTGGCCAGCGTGGAGAGTGTAGGCCATGTCCTCTGGCTGCTCTGGCCAAGTATGGCCCTAGTAGTACAGAGAGGGTCGTGCTCCTGTAGTAGAGACTAAAGGGGACCTGATGATGATGATGATATCTTAAAAGATTTTTCTTAGAAAATTTCGAAATTTTACGTCTAAAACAATAACTCTCACATGAAAATATGTCGCGACGTTTTTAGTTCGCGTGGCACCAAATAAAATGTTGTAGGTCATGACTATTTAAGATATGATGATTTACGATAGATATAAGAATAAAGAAAAAGTTTAAGCATTATTTTCATTCCCTTCTTTTTCAGACACTGGAAGTCTTGAATTTTAATTAATTTTTTCGTGACAGAAACCACCTGTGCACCTGTTCCTACCCAGTTGGAAATTTTCACATTTTTCTATCAGTCCGCTCGGCACTTCGCAAAGTTTTCCAATCTCGCCAACAACATCTTTCACTTATCTCGTGTCCGGCCTAACTCCATTTAACAGGCTGTCATAAAAGTTGTAAGCGTCGGATAGGATTTAGTATAGTAAATTCCGGTTTATTTTAAATACATATAAAAAGCTCGCGAATTAAATTTAACCTTTGAAATAAGTTAGTTCTTCTTTTTTTTACTAATTATTGAAGTAGGCATTTGTCTCCCATCTCACCTGATGGTAAGTGACGATGAAGTTCTGCAACTATTACCTATGCGATGTATGCGAAAGAAATGATTTTATCTATCAACTATTGCGAATGAATAAATCCTCGTATTTTATTTTAAAGTAGATTTTGCCCGCGACTCCTGTCACGTGAAAATAGATTTCTTGGGATCAGTAACTTTATCCGGGATAAAAGTCTTTCCCCGGGTCTCAACATAGCGCCTTTTGTAAGCGCCTTGTGTAACTGCGGTGCCAATCAGTTTGTATCACCTTCTGTCGTGCCCTAACTACCCCACTTGTTGTAGGTATGGTACATGACTTCAATGAGGCTAATAGTTGAGGTTAATGGTTAAGAGGTAATCAGTTGGAACCATTTCAACTCGAAAAGAAAAAGATCATAGCGCCATACTAAGTATTATCTAAATTCAGATTAAAGTTTAGTGGTTGAAGCGTGAAGACGTGACGTGACGTGATAGACCGAGTTAATGTCGCATTAATCCTAACTAATATTATAAATGCGAAAGTGAGTTTGTTTGTTTGTTTGTTACGCTTTCACGGCGTAACTACTGAACCGATAATCATGAAATTTTGCATACAAGGTCTCTGGAGTATGGAGAGGGACATAGGCTACCTTTTATCCCGGGAAAAAGTTATACTATTCCCGAGGGATCGACATTGACGCCGGCGGAGCCGCGGGCGAAAGCTAGTAATTTTATAAATATAGATTACTATATTTATATTTACATCTGTAAATATAAATATTTTCATGTGAGAATTATTGTTTTAGTTGTAAAATTTACAAACTTTTCGAAGAAAAATGATTCTAGATATGATAACATAAATATATCGTTTTTAAATTTCATGTGTATCTGTATCTGTTTCAAAACTCAACAAGGGGGTGATCTTGTGCAAGGGTCGACCTAAATTCAGGGCATAGTACTAGTGATTTGAAAATACGTCAATTTTCACTATTTCGTGCAGTACCCCATTGAAGCCCGGCATCAAGAGTTATTCCAAGAAAGGTTGTTTTATCGGTTAAATCTAGTGGTTCATTATCCATTATTATTCGTGTAGGATTTTTTTTTACATTTGGTAAGCAAAATTTAATACATTTCGTTTTCTTAACGATTAACAGTAGATTGTTCGCTGTGAACCAAGGTAAAAACGGGACCCTATTAATATCGCACCGCTGTCCGTCTGTCACCTGGCTGTATCTCATGAACCATTATAGTTAGACAGTTGAAATTTTCACAGATTATGTATTTCTGTTGCCGCTATAACAACAAATACTAAAAAATAGAATAAAATTAATATTTAAGGGGGCTCCCATACAACAAACGTGATTTTAATGCAACAGTTTCTCCTCCGGCCAAGACCTGTTCAAGGACATAGGTATTATACATAGCTATTTCCAGGAACGGGTTCTGGCTGGAGACACATTACATCAACTTATCTAAAGGGCCTCTACGTGTTGGATCTATCTATATCCCCACGCAAGCCTCTCAAAGGACCGGGGTAACTCCCGTGACTCAAAAAGAGATACAAATAATAATAATAGGTAACTAATAATGGTAATATTAATTTTTGAAGCAATGCCGCGATTTTGGTGGCGTTTTCACCAATGGGTTAGTGTTATTTTACGGTTAATTATAATATATGCTCGGGCGCAGCGGGGAGAGCTGCAATTTACATTATGAGAAGAAAGAAAAATAATTACTATTTATTATTTGCATTGTGGCTGTTAAGTATTGTTATACCGAAGACGCTTGGTATCAGCGGCGGCATTTGCTACGAGTATATAGCAGTGCGTGCGGCGCACACGGGCGCCGGGTCTAAGGGTGCGCCGAGCGCCCTCTAATGCGACACCTCCAAAGGTGCGTCGCCCGCGGCACCGGGGCGCTCTCAAAGACCCTGCGCCCGTGTTACACGGCCGGTCCCGGACGCGCGGCAGCAAAGCAACGCGCGCCATCACAAGCTGCGTCTCCTCTACTCACCTGCTCTACACAGTTACTTTTGCTTCAACGTGAAATCAGCTTTAAAACAGATATATTAGGTATATTGGCGTAGTGTCGCGTCGCTAAAAAGCGCGTGCCGGTACCTGTTTTGATTCGTTTGAAAACACGCTGAATTGTGGAAACTATAACTGTGATTATTCCATTTTGACCCAGCTTCTACTAGAGGGCGCCAGGGTAATGGACACGGGTGCCACAAGGGCTAGAGCCGCCTCTGCTTAGTATAAACAGTTTTAGTCATATTTGAGACTTTAATTTAATAAGACGGGTCAAAGGGAAGGCTTTCATAAAGTTTCAGTCTGTTAAGATGTAGAGCTGTCCGTCTGAATATTATCTTGATTGACATAGGAACAAGTGCCTGACCAGTTTATGAGTTGGAATTCTGTATGATTTGAAATGTATAGTATAAGGTACTTTGAGCAACTTCATGCCGTTATTCTGAAATCTAGAGTCTTTGTAGTATCTAGGGTAGCTGCAAAGACCCAAGTTTTCGGAACACCTGTTCAAAGTACCTATATTAGAAGACCAACGCGTCCTATTATGTAAAATGGCAAAATAGCTAATTTTTGACAGTTCGTTAGCATGGGATTGTATTTTCAGTAAACACTTTTAATTTGTGCTAAGTTGTTGCTAAGTTGATACAATAATCCATAAACCTAACGATCAATCGTTACGCGATAATTTCACAAATAAATATTTAAAAAAAATCTGCATTAGTTATCCCTATATATCTATTTATTTCCCAACGAAGACAACATAATATTGTTATTGATTACTCCTTTTGAAAAAAAACCGGCCATGTGCGAGTCGGACTCGCGCACGATGGATTCCGTACTGTTATCTATAAAAACGGCAAAAAAATCATGTTTGTCGTATGGGATTATTAATATTAAAGGACCCCCATTAATATTAATTTTATTTTTATTTAATTATTTATTTAAAAGTGAACATATAACTAAATATTCTGTGAATACTTATTTCAAGCGTCTACCTGTTGCCGTTAATAATATCAAGCAAAATCACGTTTGTTGTTTGGGAGCCCCCTTAAATATTCATTTTATTCTATTTTTTTTGTATTTGTTGTTATAGCAGCTACAGAAATACATCATCTGTGAAAATTTCAACTGTCTAACTATCATGCTTTATGAGATACAGCCTGTGACAGACGGACAGACGGACAGCGGAGCGATATCAATGATATTAATAGGGTCCCTTTATACCCTTTGGGTACGGAACCCTAAAAAAAGCTCTTGTACATTTTCACTTTTAGTATTTGCTTTTGTTTTTTTCAACCTATCCTAATATTTGTTATTTACTTTCAGTTTTCGTAGCTACTATTGAATCGTAATTATACACGTAAACAGCGAAGCACAGTGAAAGTTACTTGTGGGCTCAGGAATAGAAATGCGGGAATAAACAACAAACAAACCTCTGTGAAAAGGGCTAAATATATTTATTATTTATTGGAACAAATTATTACAGTTTCCTAAAGCATACACGTGAATCAGGTACTCACAGAAAAAAATAACTCAAATTATTTACATACATAGTAACCACGGAGGTTACTATGTATGTAAATAATTTGAGTGTTACTCCGTGATAGTAACCTATACCGCGATGGTGAACCTCACCTCTGAACCTCAACACCTTTGAACCTCTGAACTTACTCTGAACTATATTATAATCCAGGAATCAGAATCCTTAATGGAATACAGAATTGCAAGAAAAAAAGGTAAAAAATTAAAAAGAAATTTAGAACATTGCGTAATGTTGTAATCTATTTCATTAGATATTACGTGGCAGATGTTAACATAATAATAAAGTACTCGAAGTACTAAGCGTGATAAGTAATTCTCAAATTGGACGTCATCAAATTAATTAGTATCCACAAAGACATGTCCCGCGTTCACATGACATGGGACCGAATCAAATTAATGTGTACTCTAAACTTTTCCGACGGCTCAAGTTTCCGAGAGCCGGAGGCCGGGGATTAATGGGCATATCATGTTTGCATGGCCTTTTAGCACCAAATCATTGAAGAACAATTCCTTCAGAAACACATGTGCCTATGTCTATGTTATGAAAAACTTTTTGTTAATATTAAATGCGTCTTTCCATTGCATGACAACTAGAAATCATTACCCCTTCCATAGAAGTTAAAGAAGTACTGGGTAAATGCTTTAAAAAGGAAATTTCTCGAATTAAATCAACGCAGACACCTTACCTAATCTATAAGTAACTAGCTTTTGCCCGCGGCTTCGCTCTCGTTAAGAAGTATAGTTTCATACAAACTTTCATCCCATATTTTATCCCTTTGGGGTAGAATTGATCAAAATCCTTTCTTAGCGGATGCCTACGTCATAACATCTACCTGCATGCCAAATTTCAGCCCGATCCGTCCAGTGGTTTGGGCTGTGCGTTGATAGATCACTATGTCAGTCAGTCAGTCACCTTTTGAGTTATATATATTAAGAAGATATAAGTTGGGTTTGTTCGAACACTTACGAGTATAACTCTCGGATTTGTTGGTTTTATAACTCCGAATAGCAGACTAACTATTAAATATAAGAAATATTTCCGATATGAAACAATAGCGAAACGAAGTTCGACGACAGCTAGTAAAATTTTTCTTTTTTTAAATCTTTGCTAGTAATGTACTTAACACGATAAAGGCGTGTTAAATGATTTAATTTATGTGTAACAATCGCGAAAACATTAGACATTAGAATAATTAACACCTATTGATTTTCAAAATGCTACTTATTTGCTTATAAAATGCTACACATTTTTTTTATTAGCTATTTAGGTCCCACTGCTGGGCAAAAGCCTCCCATTCTGTTTTCCACCTTGTAATAACCATTACGCTCGTCCATTGAATCAGAAAAAAATATCTAGGCGTAACTCTCATACATACAACTAACGATTCAATATCAGTCCCATTTACGCAAAGAAACTTAACTCAAATCAAAACTAAGGCACTCATTGGCCGCGTGAAAGTCACAGGGCGGTGTCAATATATCTAATGAATGCTAATGGTGCCAACATAGCGGAGGTCATCATCATTTCGAGTAGGTCTCACGGTCAATCGACCATGCACACCCTGGTGTCAGAGTTCTTCGGAACCGCCTCTCGGCCTCTGACGTGGTTCCTTTAACGACTAACAGATGGCAGCCGGGACCACCGGCTTAACGTGCCTTCCGAAGCACGGAATCATCTTTATTATCAGACAATCAGGTGATTCAAGCCTGCAATGTCCAAACCAAACTGGAAACAACTAAACAAAGTATGCTTCCGGTGGGAATCGAACCAACGACCCCCGGGCAGGGACCGGAACCGCTTACCTTAACCGCGGTTTTTGATAGGGTTTTTCATAGAATTGTTTTTAAAAACCCTATCGATACGGTTAGCATATCATTATTGTAACCCTATCAAAACAGTTACCGTATCAATACGGTAAGCATATCATCAAGTTAACTTGATGAAAGGCTAACCAAAAGTATAGAGTTAATGCATGGAAGGTGTAACCCTATCAAATGAATAACCATATCAATAAGGTTATCATATCATTGAGTTAACTTGATGAAAGGTTAACCATAAGAATAGTGTTATTGAATGTAAGCGCATACCCTATTCCAAAAACCGTATGATTGGGTTTTGGAACACCGTCGAGCCATTATAATCTCTATTTGAAACTTCATTAGACCTATTATTGCAAACCTTATGGACGACAGCGCACACGGCGCGAGCGGCCGGCGGGACTTCGTTTGGGAATCTACGCTGCAGGAAGTCAGACAAAAATAAACCTTTTTGCGATATATATTATGCACAAAATACAGACGGTTTTTTTGGATTCGGCAAATCTTTTCGGTTAAGTTCACGTAATAATAATTACTATCTGGGGTCGATCTGATGATGGAGCGAAAAGGCATTCGAGGGAACTCCTCAACGATTTACAGCAGTCACCTGGTGTTTGGGTTTGATTAATTTGTATTGATAAGATCTTTACACATAGATGGGTTGCGACTGTCATTAGAGGTTTGATGATGATGACGACGGACAGTCAAAGGAACTCCTCAACATTTTACAATAGCTACCTTGTGTTTGGACTTCATTAATTTCTGTTGATGAGAACTTTGCACCCATATGTGTTATAAGTACCATTACAGGTCTGATAATGGAGACGATAGACAGTCGAGGGAATCCCTCAACGATTTACAGCAGTTACCGTTTGTTTATGGTTCAATATGCCTATTAGCTTGAGTTGTGATGAGAAAGGTTGATAATACTGGCACCGACTTCAAAATTGTATAAAATACTTATTGAATCATTTCTGATTAACTAAATTACAAAATACGAATTACTTTGTGCTTAGTAAATTTATATTTTACTTTTTAGTCACCAGTTTGAAGTCGGTTTTTTTTTATGTTAAAAATTATTTGTATGACATGCAAACTTTATTTAGTACAGTGCGTTTCTTTTTAGGGTTCCGTACCCAAAGGGTAAAAACGGGACCCTATTAATTTCGCACCGCCGGCCGTCTGTCTATTTGTCCGTCTGTCACCATTCTGTATCTCATGAACCGTGATAGTTAGACAATTGAAATTTTCACAGATGATGTATGTGTTGCCGCTGTAACAACAAATACAAAAAAATAGAATTAAATAAATATTTTAGCGGGCTGCCATACACCAAACGTGATTTTCCGATATTGATAACGGCAACAGGTAAACGCTTGAACTATTCACAGAATATTTAGTTATATATTCACTTTAAAAATAATTAATCAAATAAAAATAAAATTAATTTTAAAGGGGGGCTCTCATCTCATACAACAGACATTATTTTTTGCCGTTTTTGTAGATAACGGTACGGAACTCTTCGGGCGCGAGTCCGACTCGTACTTGGCCGGTTTTTTCTTTTAATTATTATTAATTGTTAATATAATTATAAGCATAGATTTAAAAAAACCGCCCAAGTGCGAGTCTGACTCCCGCACGAAGGGTCTCTTACCATTATTTAGTAACGTCTAAAAACGAGCTCACATAAAAGTGTGGTAGCTGAAGAAAGATTTATAAAGTCCTACTTAACGAAAGAAATTAGGAAAAAAAAATCCATTTGAGTACCACCATGAGTAGAGCAAGCGCTGGTAACAAGATTTCATAGGTATATTACCTACTTTGGTTTCCGAGCGCAATAGATACCAAGCAACTTCCTATCGTTCCGCCAAGCGCCATTTTGTATTTATCTTACTTTACGTGATTCAAAAATTTATATTCGGTAGTTGTTGTACGTAACTAACAACTGTCTAATTTTTAATTCAATTCGTATGAAATTTTACCGAGTTCATTTATAAGTTGGTCAATCTTTAATTTATAAAATCTACTTAGCTTTGATAGTATTCCTTTAAACTTCGTTATATGTACTATTGCCGTGAATTTTTTCTCGGGTTCATATACAACCATTTAGTAGATAGAGACACTGAACTGTAACAAAAATTTGTACTATAAAACCAAATATTTCCGAAACGGATAAGTAAATCGAAAAATTATGTTCAGAAGCTCACAATATTTTTAAAAGACTTATGCTACAACACCCCATACGAAGAAGTTAGTTGTGAAAAAAAATTACTAATAGAACTAAATTGAGTTTGGGAGCTACACCAAAAAAAATTTTTAGATAGATTTATATTACCACTTTTTCGGCATGATTAATATACATATCCATACCAAATTACAGATCTTTAGTACTTATAGTCTCTGAATAAAACCGCGAACAAACAGGCGGACAGACATGGCTAAACTATAAGGGTTCCTCTTTACTACGAACGCTATATATTACTAGATTATCAGTGCGTAACGTCATGTAAAAGTGTGTCATGTACTGTACGAGTGTGGACACTCTCCCCAAACTATGGCGCACCTCCTCTCTTGTCCAAGGTGCCCGAACACCTGCACTCTGGACGATCTCCTTACAGCATCTAAGGAAGGAATAGAAGTGGCCCATTATTGGGCTGCAAAAATATAGGTACCATCGACACGAAAAGAAGAAGAAGAATGTGTGTGAAAGTTTGAGATTTGTGCGTCTATTAATTATTAAGATTTTAATTAAAATCTGATTCTGCCAGGATGACATTTCAAACGTAACGCCAGCTAAAACTTTTTTCGGATCCGAATGAAAGCTGATAAAATATTTTGTAGGTAGTTGATGTGTGGTAAATGTTGTTGTATAAATAGAATTTGTGCGTCTCCAGACCCTGGCGATATTCAATTTTAGTTGGGGTAACGTTTGGCTGATTGCTGGATCTCACAATCGGCACAGCGTAGGAGTTTGTTTTTTTTTTTCATACATTGTTATGAATTTATATGTCATGTTTGTACAAACAGAATTTCTAAAAATTTTACCATTCAGGAATTAAAAAAGAAAATGTGAAATCAGGTATTTTGACTCCTATCCTTTTATATGGGACCTAGAGACTTATTGTTGACATTAGTTTATACCTAATAATTGCCTACAATGCCTAGGTAAGTATCAGTAAATTAATAAGTTATGAGAAAAAGTACCATAATTCAGTCGCCAGGAATTTCGACAGCGTATTGGAGAGTACTTGTATTTCCTTAGTCGCCTCTTACGATATCCATGGGAAGAGTAGGTGTGGTCCTATTCTACTCTGCCAGAAACCACACGGCTAAGGAAGTTGATAGTTATCAAAGTATTTGTAAGAGTAAGTAAAATATTAGTTAGCAAAAAATCAGCTAAATACACGCAGTAGTTTAAAAAATATCATTGAATATCCAACCGTAGGTGAAATACCATGATTAGCCGACCATTTTCGGGAGTATAGCAAAAAGCGACGTTCCCGTATATTTAGCTGTATTACTGAAATGGGTCATGTATTCTTTTATTTTTGAGGTACATGTGTGTACTGAAGTGTTCACATGCATAAAAAATAATCTTATTTCTTCATACGAGAGTATAGAGTACAGGATGTGTACGTTGGTAAGGATGCTAACATGAGAATGAGTTTTATGTACAGGCATATATATAATATTATTAATTAAAAAAAATTTTTTGCTAAGTAAATAAGTATGTCAAATTTATTTCAATTGCAAACTGCTAGTAAAAATCGCATATAGTTTTGGAGATCAAAATCAAAGTATTTATTTTTAATCTGACGCTGTCGAGAGTCGAGTTCCACATCTATTAGACATCTATATACTAACTTTAGTCCTTGTTCTGAGACTCAGTACGAGATCGACACGTCAACACAAAAAGATAACTGTCGTGTTATTCATTCTCTAGACATTTGGTCGATCCCACAGGAACACCGCTCTGAAGAATGTAAATAACCCATACCTGTAATAATTAAATGATATTTTTTTACCTCATTTTTAGTGTTAAAACGGGACCCTATTCATATGGCTCCACTGTCCGACTGTCATCAGGCTGTATCTCATTAACCGTGATAGTTCATCATCATCATCAGGTCCTTTTTAATCTCCACTACAGGAGCACGACCCTCTTTGTACTACTAGGGCCATACTTGGCCAGAGCAGCCAGAGGACTTGGCCTACACTCTCCACGCTGGCCAGACGGGTTGGAGAGGTGTCTTAGATGTTTATAAGCTTTGTTTAGCTTGTATTTCCTAAGTCGCCTTCTACGACATCCACAGGAAGACTTGGAGTGGTCCTATTCTACTCTGCCGGATACCACACGGCTAACCGTACCGTGATAGTTAGACAGTTGAAATATTTAACTAACACAGTTAATGTATTTCTGTTGCCGATATAACAACAAATACTAAAAACAAAATAAATATTAAATTAAGGGTTCTTCCATACAACAAACGTTCCTTTGCTCGATCTTGATAATCTTGATAAAGGTAGATGCTTGGAATATTGACAGAATATTTAGTTATATATTGTCAGCTCCCAAGAGACCCGGTGTACTATTTTTGAAAGTATGACCATTCGAGCGATAATTGTATGGAGAAATCACTCGTTTATGAACGGCCAAATAAAAAAAAATTACACTTCCGATCGGGCGTACTATTTTTGAAAGTATGACACTCGTCTTCGAACGAGTTTTGTGTAGAAAAATCGCTTGGCAGAGAATAGTACGGCCAAATTTCAAAAATAGCTCTCCAGGTCGCATATATATATATAAAATATTAAAACTCGATCGTGTCTGTGTTTCCGCGATTGAAGGGTAACGACTTTTTAAGCACATTCCAATTGTGATTGTATCGTAAGTATGAACGATATAAAAAAAATGTGGTCAACAAACAATAGTTTTGGATAAGTTAAAATACCTTGAATTCAATGGTGTTCGCGACTGTACTATTTTACGTTAATACTATTGCTAATTTAGGATGGTTAGCATATATACTGTATCGCCACTTATTTCTATACTCCCGAAAATATTCTGCTCATCATGGTATTTCACCTACGGTTGGATATTTAATGATATTTCTTAAACTACTGCGTGTATTGAGCTGATTTTTTTGCGAACTAATATTTTACTTACCCTTACAAATAGTTTGATAACTATCAACTTCCGAACTAATAGAAAAACGGATCAAATCGGCTGTCAAAATTCCTGGCGTCTGAATCATGGCAGTTTTTCTCATAACTTATTTACTTCGCGAGTGATGATGTCTTGCCACTTCAGGTGTTAAAACTTAAGATATCATATTATATACTTACCTAGGCATTGTAGATTATTATAAAGTACGAACTAATGTCAATAATAATTCTCTAGGTCCTATATTTAAAGTACAGGAGTCAAAATACCTGATTTCATATTTTCATATCAATCTCTGAATGGTAACATTTTTAGAATTTTTCATATTTATATGTATTTCTTTTTCATACACGGCGCAATCGGTACCTATTCGTTACGACACGTCCGCCGCGCCGCTGCCGGCCTCCCGCTGGTGCCTCGCTCCTTCCTCGCCCCGCACCAACCGCGCGTATACTGCATCGCGGTCCGCGAAATATTATTCGCGCGTATTTACAATTGAATTTTTAATTTCTGCTCATGCCAAAATACTAGTAGCTTTTAGATTTTGCCGACAGAAAAAAAGAAAAATAAATACCAATAACTTTATTACTTGTACCCTCATCTGTATTCATGTTGATTATCGATATTTGGAAAAAACCGGTCAAGTGCGAGTCGGACTCGCGCACGTAGTGTTCCGTACCGTTATCTATAAATACGGCAAAAAAATCTTTTTTTTTGAAGTGAATATATAACTGAAAATTCTGTAAATATTTCAAGCGTCTTCCTGTTGCCGTTATCAATATCGAGCAAAAACAAGCAAAAAAAATCACGTTTGTTGTATGAGAGCCCCCTTAAATATTTATTTTATTCTATTTATTAGAATTTGTTGTTATAGCGGCAACAGAAATACATCATGTTCATGAGATACAGCCTGGTGACAGACGGACAGATAGACAGACAGACGGACAGCGGAGCGAAATTAACAGGGTCCCGTTTTTACCCTTTGGATACGGAACCCTAAAACGAACTAAGTGCAGCACTATGCGTCCTGCCGTCTTTCACTAACAATGGATTTTGAAGTTTTAAATGAAGGATAAATATGTAATATGTAAATAAAATTAACTTGCATTACCTAAATGTGAAAAGTGCCAACGCGAAAGTTTACTTTAATATTAATGGCATGTTTATAATTTCACAGTAAAACCGTACAGTTTTTAATTGTCGAGACAGTTCAATTATTTGAACTGTCTATATGTTTATACATAGCCTCTGTTCAGCGCCTGTTTTATTCCGAACATAAATAAAGGCTTTGGTTAAAAACGCGCTGAAATGCGCGAAAGAGACAGGCAATAATCAATAAGGTTAACCTTATGATTAAATACACAATCGTTAGGGTTTCAAGTTGATTGAGTTAACTTATTAATAAAGTTAATCAGCGATATCGTTAACCATTTGATAGGGTTAATCCAATGATACGGTAAACCTTATGATAGGGTTTTACACATGAAAGGGTTACCTAATAGATACGGTTAACCAGTTAATAAGGATAACCGTTCGATAGGGTTATCAAATCGTTGGAGTAACCCTATTGTTGTGATAAGCATATCCATTGGGTAATCATATCATAGGGTTTCTCTATTAATCAGATTAGCCCCGAACCCGGTTTTCCGGTCCCTGCCCCCGGGTCAACGAAGGTAGGTATAGGCTAGCAGCATACGAGACTAAGGTTACCAGATGAAAAAACAAAAGTCCGGAAAAAATGCCTGATTTACATTGAAAAAAAAGCTTGTAAATACTGAGATTTTCTTTTAAGCGTATGTACTTTATAATTTAAAAAACTAATTCGATAAATAAGTGCTGATTTTAATTGGATGTTATTTAACGGTTAGCAGAATATTCGTATTTTTGATAGCAAAAAAATATAATCGGTTAGCTAAAATAGCTAGTTGGGCAGCAACTTATGGTTAGTAAAATTTCCTTTCTGCCACTCCCAAAGCCAAAGCTTATCCAAATGTTTTCTCCGCTGCCCCAATTGTAAAATCTTGCTGCCCAAATAATTATTTAGCGGCCGGACTATTTACTTTCCGTTTTAATTCTGCAATTATTACCAAACTTGATTACCAAAGGTTTTGTTAAATGCAAGTTAAATGATTATCTCTAGGTATTAGCAAGATAAGATTTGTTTGTCTTTCTTCTCTTTAAAATGTACTGTATTTTATTGAAATTCTAAAAATCCTGAGATTTCCTGAGAATTGCCTAATCCGGCCGCAATCCTGAGAAGAGTCCAATAATCCTGAAATCTCAGGACAAATCCGCCCCAATCCCATTTTAGCTTAGCGGTCTTCTTTTTCACATTAACCAATTGTTACAGTTTGGAAAGATAAAGTTAATTAAATAAATAATAAATCAAGCACTATAACATGAAATTTAATAAATAGTGTTTGGGGTATTAATTTAACTTATTTAGTCTGGCTGCAAATGAGCGTTTAAATGTGCAACGCTGCGGCGACACGTCATTTCAAAGTTTGCTCTCTGTTCAGAAATATAGGGTGTTCGGTAGATGGACAGAATCTGAATGCTTTCGGCTTTCGTCGGGTAGTGGCTGAACCGTCGCTCGGTTAAATGTAGGTGTTTCAATATTTCCGTAATAATATAAACTCCTGTTAACTGTCTTTACTAATGCCTTTTAGGGTTCAGTACGCAAAGGGTGCCAAAAGGAATCCTATTACTAAGCTTCTGATGGTCGTCCGTATATCACAGTGCTATCTATAATATGTAGAATATATCTATTGCCGGTACAACAAAAAATAATAAGAAAAGAATAATGGGTTTTTCTCAAACATGCTCGGAAATGTAGGCATTATTGTAGTAAAATGAAGCCACGAAGTTTGTAATTCTTGGCTCGTCCATTACTTTACCGGCCTAGGCCAGGAAAGTAAGTATGAAAATTCATTCCTGGCCGCTGCTGAAAACTTTTTATGTAATCTATGCAACTTGTACTACGTAATTTGTCATACAGCCAATGCCTACCACATTATAAAAAAATCGCTCATCGAGCATATAAGTATATAAATATAATTTTTTTAAATAAAATGTTGGTATAAAATCACACAAAAAAATGCCAATAATAAAAAGAAAAAACGCGGGAAAGCAGATTTTTACGGTATTACATTTTTTGGGTAAAATATGACTTGGCTGTATGGGCTATGTTTCCTTAACACTAAATGACAATTGAAAATTAAAAAGAAAATAACGCGGGAATATACTAGAGATTCGGCGGACTGCAAGGTTGTTGTTTTGGATTGTTTTGCAGATTGCTTCTAGTGGACTTTATCGGTGTAATTTGGTGTTATAAATGCCTATGTTTATGAACAATGTGTGGAATAATTAAAATAAAGTGTCATGGTGCGGCTGTGATGCAGATTTAGAGATTTACATAGCCGGCTGGTGGTCGCTCGCTTTACTACGTCGTCTATGATCAAACCAGACTCCGTCAAATCAACGAAATGAATTACACCGTCATTTCTTTGATAAAACGTTGAAAAATATGAAGGGCTAAAAGGTGGTAGAATGCCAAATGCCGTAAAACAAATATGAAAATAAAAATGTACATACTATTATCGTTTTTTTATATTATACTCACTTATTCCTAGTACCTAGTACGACTTTCATTATTTCCTCGCATTTATTGAGAAAAGCACAATACATGCCTTTGCCGGGAATCGGCTTGCCGGACTCGTATTTATTCCAAGGCCTCGGCCTAAAATTCAGCATGCATTATTTTTTTTGTTTTACTGAATTTAATTATTGAAAAATGCTCATGAAAAGAACTTGTTTCAGATGTTGTCCGTTTTAATTAAAAATCGCGTCATTTTTCTTCTTTTTCTGGCTTTTTGTAAATTTTATAATGCATAAATGAAGCCCACTGTTGTTCTACATACAAAATTTCACTTTAGTTGAATTTATCAAACCCGAAATAATACTAAAAACTTTAATTTACTCGGAATTCTCTAGAGAAAACGCCAATTTCATAGACCCATTACCTATTGATCCGTAATACGTAGAGTATTTTTTTCTGTTACGACTGTAAAAAATAACAAAAACAGGCGTGTTTTCTCCATTCTGTCGAAGTTCAAATCACAGTAATCATGAGAATGTTAAAATGAGTATGGCAATTTCACGAATTACACGAGAAAAGAAGTTTACGTATGTTAGTGTCTTTATGTAAGTCTTTATTCCATCATAACTTTGAATGCCTAAACAGATTTGGATGTGTTTTTTTATGTATATTTGTCGGCAAACGAGCAGAAAGTGTTATCATTAGAATCTTTGCATTATCCTGAGTGACTATACATATAATAAAACAGTAGAATTTTTGACTGATATGGATAGAGGGACACTTAATTTCTTGTCTGTCTGTCTGTCTGTCTGTATGTATGATCACGATTATCTCCGAAAATACTGAACCGATTTACTTCAAACTTTCACCAATTGCTTTGTATTAACTCAGCAAAACATTTAAAGTTTGTTTCATCAAAATTGGCTCATTAAAAAAAAAGTTATCGTCATTTGAATGAACTCAAGGCAAGAGTTTGCCTGCAAACATATAGCAAAAATAAAATAAAATAATAAATGACTTAAGAAAATTAAAATCCAAAGTCAATTCATCATCATTATACGACAGCATTATACCTATCCATTTATCCATAGTAATCCATACTAATAAAAAAGGAGAAGCTGACTGACTGACTGGCATATCAACGCAGGGCCTAAACTATAAGGGTTAGGAACTTGAAATTTTGCACAGAGGTTCCTTTTATAACGCAGGGGAGCACTAAGAAAGGATTTTTGGAAATTCATCTCCTAAGGGGGTAAAACGGGTTGCAAAGTTAGTATGAAACTTTGTCATTTTTGAAGTTATTCGAATGAAATTCAGCATGAAGGTTCTTTACTGAAAGGTATGAAACACGAGTAAAATATTTTCTCAAAAATCATCCCTTTAGGGGGTAAAATAGGGGTGCAAAGTAAGCATGAAACTTTGCCATTTTTGAAGTTAGTCGAATGAAATTCAGCATGAAGGTTCTTTACGACGATTGTATGGAAATTTTCTCATTTCTGGACATAGAAGTATAAAAATAAGTATATATGTTTATATTACAATTAAAAAGATCTGTGTAGTTAAAATGGACGAAATTTCTCCTTGAAGGGGTAAAATAGGCGGGGTAAAGTTTGCATGGATTATTTTTATTTACTAAGAAATATGACAATAAGAAGTTTTCTATCACAATAAAAAAATATCTGTGTAGGTGAAATGGGCAAAATCCCCTCCTTAAGGGCTAAAGATCTATGCAGGTGAAATGTATTAAATTCCCCCTTAAGAGGAAAAAGCAGAGGGGTAGGGGTTTGTATGGATATTTTTTCATTTCTACTGTTCCCAAGGGAACGACATTAACGCGGGCGGTGCCGCGGGCAACAGCTAGTACTATATAAGATAAGAGGTTAATGTTTTAATATTTTGTAAAAATATTTATTTTGAGATTTCCTTCGAAAAATATTGAAATAATGGTGGGCCTAACAAATATAAATATCACCCCCTAAAACTTTTGTACTCGTCTATCAAACATCCTGTATTGCGGGAGCTTTTCATTTCCACTGAAACTCGTAATTAATTCTCATTTGGACTGTTTTGTTGGCAGCCAAAATAATTATTAATTCATGCATACATTCATACATATTATCACGTCTCTATCCCTTTCGGGGTAGACAGAGCCTAAGGCGTTAGCACCAAAGAACACGTTTGTATGCGTTAGATGAAAACGGAATAAGCATAGTGATGGGTTGCTAGTAGTTTTTCACTCATTCCCTCGGCCGGCTTCTACGATCTGCGTGGGAATAGAAGTAGTAAGGAACCCTAAAAAGGAAATCGCCCTAGGCGGTCGCAGATGGCTGCTGTTACGGAACAAGTTGAGAGTTTAATAAGCTTGGGATGATGTTAGGCGGTCCAGTGAACACTAAGCGGCTTAATGAAATAAAGAAAGTGTTTTGTATGTCGATATTACTTTTTATTTCTATCTAGTCTTATTCTATTCTTAATCGCACAGTAACAACCTCCGTGGTCCAGTGGTTAAGGCGTTTGCCTGTTGACCCAGGGGTAGTGGGTTCGATTCCCACCGAAAGCATACTTTGTTTAGTTGTTTCCAGTTTGGTTAGGACATTGCAGGCTTGAATCACCTGATTGTCTGATAATAAAGATGATTCCGTGCTTCGGAAGGCACGGTTAGCCGGTGGTCCCGGCTGCCATCTGGTAGTCGTTAAAGGAACCACATCAGAGGCCGAGAGGCGGTTCCGAAGAGCTCGGATACCAGGGTGTGCATGGTCGATTGACCGTGACACCTACTCGAAATGATGATGATGATGATGATGATCGCACAAACGCTAGAGACAGACGAGACCAACACCGGTCTGTTTGATGCTATCCTAACCCAACATTAGAAATACGATAGCGATGACTATTTTAGGGTTCCGAAAAAGGAACCCTTATAGTTTCGCGATGTCTGTCCGTATGTCCATCCGCGGTTTTACTCAGAGACAAAAGTACTATAAAGCTGTAATTTGATATAGATATGTATATTAATTATGCCGAAAAACAGTAAAATATAACATTGAAAAAACTTTTTTTTTAAGGTAGCTCTTATACAAGTAAAAAGGAGAGTCAATTTTGTTTCGCGTCTAAACCAACGTATGGGATGTTGTGGAATAGATCTTTTAAAAATATTGTGAGCTTGTGAATATCATTTTTCGATTTACTTATCTGTTACGGAAATATTTGGTTTTATAGTCCTAATTTTTGTTAGAGTCCAGTGTCCCGTCTCTATTTATTAAATGGTTGTATATGAACACGTATATGAAAAAATTCGCGGTAGTAGTTTATATAACCAAATTTCAAGGAAAACTTTTAGAGCCAAGTAGAGTTTATAAATTAAAGAGTTATAGCCAACCAACTTATAAATGTACTCGGTAATGTAAAATTTTATACAAATTGAATTAAAAATTAGTTAAGACAGTTGTTAGTTACCTACGTAAAACAACTACTGAATATAAATTTTCGAATCACGTAATGTCAAGTAAATATGAAATCATAGATGTTTTAATAATAATAATACCTAAAACAGCAATGTGTTTACATTCGACAGCGCGCGGCGCTTGGCGGACGATAGGAGGCCGCTTGGTACCTATCTTTACCGTGCTATTGCGCTCGGGAATCAAAGTAGGTAGCATACCTACGAAATCTTATTACCAGCGCTTGCCTCTACTGGTGGTGGTACTCAAATGTATAATATTTTTTCTAATGTCCCTTGTGAAGTAGGACTTTATAAATCTTTCTTCAGTTACCACCATCTTATGTGGGCTCGTTTTTAGACGTTAGATAATGGTATGGAACCCTTAGTGCGCGAGTTTTAAGATTTTTAAGTTTTCGCGACAGTTACACATTTAAATTAATAATTTATTTGTTTTGGTTTTCGCGTGTAGTAGTGGCCAATACTGCTGTCAGATTTTTCAAGCTGCTTAAAGGCATCTGACATAGCTTTACGACCGCCATCAATGCTGACAGCCAGGACCAACGGCTAAACGTGCCTTCCGAATCACGGGGTAGCTCGACACATTTTTATGCCACTTGCGGTCACCCATCCATGTGGGGACCATGCTCGGTGTTGCTTAACATGCGTAAGCGGTAATAACGCTCACACTAAACACGCATAGGAAAAGTTGTTCTAATCGACGGACTTAATGACCCTTTCAAGGATCGGACAGAGTTTTGTGTTAACATATTGTAGGTATATGTAGGTGCACCTACATATACAATATGTTAAGAAAACTCTGTTATCTATCATTGAACAACGCAGAATATTGTTCGCATTATTGGATGAACCAAATAACAGGAATGAGTTGCACAGGAAATAATATTGTATATTGAAGTTCTGTCACGCGGAAAGTGCCGTAAAAAATATATTGGATAAAGTCAATAACTTTGTTTCGTACAAGGACACAAAACACTGTCATAAAACATACTTTGAACTTATTTGCAAGTGGATTGAAGTGATGCGAGTATCCTTACGAATTTTCTTCCATTTTCCTTTAAAGGCAACACACCAGCAACCGTGTAACTGCCTCCGTGGTCCAGTGGTTAAGGCGTTTGCCTGTATACCCGCGGGTCGTGGGTTCGATTCCCACGGGAAGCATACTTTGTTATGCTGTTTCCAGTTTGGTTAGGACATTGCAGGATTGAATAATGATTGCCTGATAATAAAGATGATTCCGTGCTTCGGAAGGCACTTTAAATCCTTGGTCCCGGTTGCCACCTGGTGGTCATTAAAGGAACCACGTCAGGGCGTATGGTAGGAAAACGGAATCAAACTAGTGATGGTACTAGCTGCACCGTTTACAAACATGATTCGGTTTTTGCGATCTGCTCGGGAAGCATCTGTACATTTTTTTTCTTTGCTCCCAGCTGTGCATGGTAGTGATAATCAAAGAAGAGAAACATCGTAAAATTGTCAAAGAATCCACTTCAATTAAAAGTTTAAGCACTGCGAGGTCTGTTCGCATCTACTGTTAGCGATGCAAACAGTTTGCTAAGTTTAGTTGTGCTCTCTCAAAGATTACGAACTAAGTTTGTTTCTTTTTGAAAGTTGCAACAGAACTTCGCAAAATGGTTGTAACTTATTTTGTAAATATTTACATTAGAGTTTTTCGACAATCGTATTTAAGAACTGGAATTGGGGCAAGTTTGATGGATGCAGTTAAAAAAGGAATTTTCTGTATTCTGTAGTTTCTTTTTTTAACTGTCCGGGTGTAGTCACCCGGACAGTTAAAAAAAGAAACTACAGCAGAAGCATAGAAGCATACAAAGTCGGTGGTATAACTATATTTTCCCACCGACTTTGTATGCTTCTATACCTGCTATTCTAATGATCTTATCCAAAGCATCATCATCATCGTAACAGCCACTAAAAGTCCACTGCTAGATAAGGGCCTCTTCCAAGGATTCCTCTATGGGAGGATATTACCATACTCACCACGTTTGTCAGGCGGGTAGGCAAGCGTGGTTTTTTGGCTTCGACGCGCTACCGACGCGCTACCCATCGCAAGTATTTCTAAGCTGGGGTTTATATGAATTTGTTGGATATGGGAAGGGAATTAAAGGTAAAAAAAAAAAAAAAAAATTATAAATGAAGAAATTAGATGATAAATGATAAAGATAGATGATAAAATAAAAAAGCCCTTCAGGCGAGTAGGCGACCAATACTGTTGAAAAGAGTTTCTTTTGGCGTTTCTTCTCTGCAGTGGTCGGTTCCGAAACGCTAGTAGTCTGTAGCTTTTGCACATTAAGTAATAATTAGTCATATTTGACTAAATTAGATCCTTTAAAATGTGATTTGACGTGAAAAAGTGCCTGCAAAGGCCTATTTTCTGAATAAACGTTTTGAATTTTGGTATTGGGATACGACTCACTCGGATGAATGAGAGAAAAGCTAGTAGCAGCTCGGGAGGCCAGGTGTACTTACCCGATGCCATACTTGCAACCAAAGGACAGGCAGTTAAGTATGATACTCCTGACTATCCAAAGCATCCCACTGATTCGTCTTCTGTCAGCTTAGGTATAGGGCTCTAAGGCAAATGAAAATAAAAAGGAAATGGTTATAAGGAAACCTAACGTACTTAACCTACTGCCTGTGCCTAATTTGTTTTTGTTATATTGGGGGTTTCGCTAAGTTGGGGAAGCGTGGCATATGAAAAAAGGGCGAAGTAGTTTATTTTCCCGTGGCTTAGTAATGAAATCAGAGGTTGGTTTCCGTGGTTAAAAAAACTGGCTTGACCAGGATTGACTTATAATTCCCCGATCAAAATCATGATGGAGAATAAATTCTTCTCTCACAGGTCTACTGGAAGAATAAGTGGTACTTTTGTACCCATTATTATTGTAAATTTGTAAATCTTGTCTTTTGTAACCTCATTTTTTGACAGCTCCGTGGCGCAGTGGTTAACACGCCAGCCTGCGACACGGAGTGCCCGGGTTCGATCCCCGGCCAGGTCAAGATGAAAAATGATCTTTTTCAGATTGGCCTGGGTCTTAGATGTTTATCAATATATGTATTTGTTATAAAATATAGTATCGTTCAGTTAGTATCCCATAACACAAGTCTCGAACTTACCTTGGGGCTAGCTCAATCTGTGTGATTTGTCCATATTTTGTCCATATATTTTTATTATTATTATTTATTTTTGTGTACATAAAATAAATAAATAAATAGAAAATTCAAAACAGGTACCTTAAATCACAAAACTCAGTATGAATACATGTCTCGCTTACCTCGATTTAAAATACGACTTCCAATAAAAAGTTTCGACGTCGATGGTAAGGCGACTTGTTTCATGATAGGATAAAATCTAGAAAGAACACCTGCTCCCAAGCCATTACCAGACTCGGTACTATCTATCCAATCCCAGGACGGATATATGTGAGCTATGTCTAGGTGAAACATATTAAGGACACGGCTTTAGACAAGCAGAATACATCAGCATTGATATTCCGCATTAGGTACCTATCTAGTTCAGAAAATATCCTAACTAAGTAATATTATAAATGCGAAAGCTTGTTTGTTTGTTTGTTACGCTGTCACGTTGTAACTACCGAACCGATCATCATGAAATTTTGCATACACGTTATCTGGAATACGGAGAAGGACATAGTGTGTGTCGAGAATCCTGCTCCTGTCTTTTACGCTCAGCGGCACATGTTGCCTCCCTGCGGGCGCTAGGTGGAGCTATACCAACAAGAGGATATAGCATATTTACCGGAGTTGGTTTCAGACACCCGGTTACTATCCGGCATGTTTCATTCAGTGCTACATCGACTTGTTGGGCGTGGCAGGATCTACTCCATACTGGGCACGCGTATTCACCCGCCGAGAGAAGCAAAGGGGTAAGCTGGTAATGGCTGGTGGTATTCTGGTAAGTAGTTCGCAGTACATCAGGCGCTGCACCCCATTTTGAGGGTGCTAATGTATGTAAGGTTTACTGAAATTCCTAAAAGATTATTTTCGAGTCGTACGTAATGACTTTGATTATAATAACTTTGCCATAGCACAGCCCTGACATGTCCCCTCTAGATCCTTTTGTGGGAAGTGCCTAGGGAATCGCCGCAATTGCATGTGCTGTTGCCGGAGAAACCCCAACTAACCCAGTTTTCCCGGCAGCTCCCTACCAGCCCGGAATCGGTTCAGCGTCTTCCAGACTGCCCAGAGAAGGTTGCTACCAGGTAGGCCAGCTACAGAGTTTATGAAATATGTTTAGTAAATGTATACACACAGGCACAGGACAGAATTTGGAATATAAAAACTAAAAAACTTTTTTAAAACAAGCTTCTATGTATATCACTCTATGTCTAGGCTTATTTTCAGCGAGTCCTTCAATTTGATAACCATATTGTAGAAGTGCATCGAAAAAGATAGTTCGCCATCTTGGGCGTTTCGCGATGTTGGATTTAGAATGACGTCAAACAGCTAGCCATGCATTGTCATCCAAACTGAACGAGTATACAACATTTCAGCTCAATTGGTGGAACATATCTGCTACAAAATTGAGTTGCAAGATTCCACTCGAACATAGTTTCATGCATACATTGCAAGTTAAATAAAAGCTTGTAATAAAAACTAAGTACTATAAAAGTATACCTATTCAATGTTCTATAGTTAGCTGAGGGGCAAAAGCAAATCTCAACTCAGATTCCTTCGTTCCCTCCTCATCTCAAAATAATAGTGAGTAATCAATTCTCCAAAATTAACGAGCCTTGTCGCTGTCGACATGGCGAACTACACGTTTGAATTATAAACGCCATCTGTTTCATTTGTCATTCCTTGGGATCATTCCTCTCTTGGGCTTCGAAGCATCACAGCTAAGGATACAACTATTGGCAAATAATATTTATTATTTGACAACGGGTATGTTTTCTAAAAAAATACATTTCAAATAATTAGTCCATCTGGTAGATTATTGAAAAATATTGGACACGTATTTTAGGGTTCCGTACCCAAAGGGTAAAAACGGACCCTATTAATATCGCTCCGCTGTCCGTCCGTCTGTCTGTCTGTCTGTCTGACTGTCCGTCTGTCTCATGAACCGTGATAGTTAGACAATCGAAATATTTACAGATGATGTATTGCTGTTGCCGCTATGACAACAAATATTAAAAATAGAATAAAAATAATATTTAAGGGTGTTCCCATATAACAAACGTGATGTTTTTGCTTGTTTTTGCTCGATATCGATAACGTCAATAGGTAGACACTTGAAATAATAACAGAATATTAAGTTTTAGCACTTTAAAAATAAATAATTAAATAAAACCAAAATCAATATTAAAGGGGTCTCCCATACAACAGACATGATATTTTTGCCGTTTTTATAGATAACGATAAGTCCGACTCGCCCATGGCCGATTTTTTTTACAAAAAAGATCCACTCAGCATGTGTCATGAAAACTGGTCATCATCATTATTTCGAGTAGGCATCACGGTCAAACGACCATGCACACCCTGGTGCCAGAGTTCTTCGGAACCGCCTCTCGGCCTCTGACGTGGTTCCTTTAACGACTACTAGATGGCAGCCGGGACCACCGTCTTAGCGTGCCTTCTCTACCTTTATTATCAGGCAATCAGGTGATTCAAGCCTGCAATGCCCTAACCAAACTGGAAACAACTAAACAAAGTATGCTTCCCATGGGAATCGAACCCACGACCCCCGGGTCAACAGGCAAACGCCTTAACCACTGGACCACGGAGGCTGTTACGCACGCTTGTGGCGTAGTAGACACGCTTGTCAGTTTTTTTTGCGGCGTCCAAAGTGTTAAAAATATTGATTATGTTAACTTACCTACCGAAGTCATCATCATCATCATCTCAGCCGCAAGAAGTCCACTGCTGGACATAGGCCTCCCCCAAGGATTTCCAATATGACCGAAGTGTTGGCTTTGAATATCTACAGGTCCTTGGCAGACAAAGGCAAATCACAATTCAGAAATTCCTTCGCTTAACTTAGCTCTACACCTCAACTATGAGTTATTAATTCACCAACAGGAATGAGGTGTCGGGTCACAGATTACTAAATAATTGTCGGGTGTCGACATGAACTATATGTTTCAAATATTATTATCAAGGTAATATTGGCCTTGAAAGAAAAAGTAATTGCCGTCAAGACAAGAATAACGGTATGTTCGCGCTAATTCCTGTTAACGTATTTAGTAAAAATAGATACTTATTTTAAATCGGTTTATAGACGGAGTTCTAAGGTAAAAACATTAAAACAACTATGGTTTTCTGTGAAGTCGGTTTACGGATACTTTAACGTAATAACGGTGCAAGAGAGCATCTATGTATGCGTCACTGGCCGAACGTTTAGGCCGATCGTGCCTCTCTATCGCTTGTTCTGCGCTCTCGCTTGCACACAGAACGTGACATTTTGTAGACTGCGTTCATCGACTTCTAACGTAAAATATAACCTAATTGAAAACTTCTGCCTTTTTGTGAAGCCGGTTAAAAATAAGCTAAAATTCTTCGTAGTTTTATTTCTATAATAATATTTGCTGTATTTACATACCATACATAGTGTCACGTCTATTTCCCTTGCGGGGTAGACAGAACCTAGGTCTATAAGAGCTTATGACCACATTTGGCATGTAGATGGAAAAAGGAATCAAAATAGTGATGGGTTGTTAGCCGCATCGCCTATTGACATGATTCTGCAGATTTTAGCCCAATCCCTCGATCGGTTTTTACGATCTGCGCGGGAAGAGAAGCAGCTGGCACATTGCACGTTTTTTCTTTTCTGCAAGACCTCATTGAATCAAGTAATTTATAAATCTAACTAGCTGCCCCGGCGAACTTCGTTTCGCCATAAGTTAAAAACTATCCTATCTCTCAAGTTGGATCGAACTGCACATGGTGTGCGAATTTTATTATAATCGGTTAAGTGGTTTAGGAGTCCATTGAGGACAAACATTGTGACACGAGATTTATATATATTAAGATAAATCAAACGATTTATAAATCTCAATAAAGCTATTATATACCATCGCTGGCCGACGCAGTCTTTTCGACATTGAATTGATTTTGATTGCCTCTGGCATTGTAATGAGATATTGGAGACGAGACGACGCCACAACAGATGTATTGTGTAACAGGCCTCTCAAATTACTCAAATCAATCCAGCCAGAGTGTACCGTTGCTGGATTGATTCGAGTAATTTTAATTGAATTTGATTGAATTTTGATGAGTAGTTTTTACAAGCTGAAAACATGACGTACTTTTTACGCGACTGCCCAATAAAAAAGAGTGTATTGTAAGGTTTACATGGGTAATCTAGGTACAAAGGTGAGAATGTATGTATGTCAGTTTCCTTAGCCTATCCAACTAATATTATAAACTAGCTTTCGCCCGCGGCTCCGCCCGCGTCAATGTCGATCCCTCGGGAACAGTACGTTTTCCCAGAATAAAATGCACCCTATGTCCTTCTCCGTACCCCAGATAAGGTGTATGCAAAATTTCATGATGATCGGTTTAGTAGTTACAACGTAAAAGCGTAACAAATAAACTCACTTTCGCATTTATAATATTAGTTAGGATAGTTAGGATTAGGATGCGAAAGTGAGTTTGTTTGTTAATACGCTTTCACGCCTTAACTTTGAACCGATCATATTGAATACTCCGGAAAACGAGTAATTCGTTTTCCGGAGTACAGAGTATGAAATATACCTAGGCTACCTTTGATCTTGGAAAAAAGTATTGTTCTTGAGAGATATATATCACCGCGAGCGGAGCCGCGTGCAAAAACTACTAACACAATTATTTCAAAATTCCTGAACAGATTGCGATGCATGGAGTATTTATTGTTACTTACTAAATAATTTTGACTGACACTGGTGTTGAGTTTGACTGTTTGACGCTTTATGACTTGCTCCGTGGTTAGACGCCACATTTTTTTTTCATTTTATTAAGCTTGTTATACACCGTGTTTAATACAATTAAAAAAAAACGATTGCCCTTTTGAGTGCCTGTCAGCTGGGACACGATCAATATCGAGAAACGATGTATTATCATTGATCTGCCCAAACCATTCATGATGGGGCCAATAGACAGTGAAAGATTTCATGAAATGCGCTTAGAGATCAGGTATTTTTAGTCTCTACTGCAGGAGCATGACCCTCTCTGTACTACCGGTGCCATACATGGCCAGAGCAGACAGAGGAATTAGCCTACACTCTCTTCGCTGGCCAGACGGGTTGGAGACTCATTGATTTATGAGCTTTGTTTAGCTTGTATTTCCTTAGTCGCCTCTTACGACCTCCATGGGAAGACTAGGAGTGGTCCTATTCTACTCTTTCGGAAACCACACGGCTATGGCGGAAGCCACACTTTTGTATGAAAATGACTATTTCTTTTTTGAGTTCCCAGCATTGGTCCCATAGGAAAAGGGAAAAGACATTTTGACGGGGTGAGACACCCCCTCGCGGAAACGTCGTTGGTGGTCGGCGTGTAACTACACCCTGTATTAACAAATTAAGTAACCGGCACGAAAACCCATTTCTATTCAAGTAGGCGGTTGCGTGACTCTGAAGCTATACAAACTGCTAATGTATAGTCTGGAGTTTCCTTTATAAATCACGTTAATTTATGAAAACTGTCTCTGCGCTGAATAATTTCAAGTTACACTTTCTTTCGACGTTCGAGTGAAATTAAATGTTGGGAATGCAGACATAAATTTCTTATTTAGTGCGGCGTTCAAAGTGCAAGGACTTTGAAAGAATGTAGGTACCGTCTACAAAGTTTATTAAAATATTTTTACTAGATATATCTGATGCAACAACAGTTTTAGATTATTAATGACTACAATAGTTACAATTTGGCGGTGGAATTATTACAACAAAATTACATTACTAATCCTAACATCATCATCATCATATCAGCCGCAGGAAGTCCACTGCTGGACATAGGCTTCCCCCAAGGATTTCCAATACGGCCGGTTGAAAGCGGCCTGCATCCAACTATGATAGGGCTATGCTCGGTGTTTCTCTGCGAAATCGAATCATAAACGAGGAGATTCGTAGAAGAACAAAGGTTACCGACATAGCTCAGCGGATTAGCTCTTTGAAGTGGCAGTGGGCGGGCACATAGCGCGCAGAACCGATGGCCGATGGGGCAGAAGTGTTTTCGAATGGCGAGCACTAATCCTTACGAATATTATAAATGCGAAAGTGAGTTTGTTTTTTACGCCTTCACACCCTTCATTTACTGAACCAATCGTCATGAAATTTTGCATACCCGTTGTCTAGGGTACGGAGAAGGACATAATGTACATATATCCCGGGAAAATCCCGGGGAATGTAACAACTAATGGTTTGTTACATCAATGGCATATTTATTTATGGTTTTTTGATGATTGATAGTAGTATTATTTGTCATGTTGATTATTTTTTGTAGTAAAATTTTGTATGGTGGTACAGAACCATATGTGTGGGATCCCGACTCACACTTGGCTGGTCTTATTAAATTTCTTCCTTAGGGCGAGGTTAAAAAATATGTCGGTCAGTAGCGTAGTAGTAAAAAAAACTGTTCTGTTCTTAGTATTAAAATTGGCTGTATGAATATTAATAGATAATATAAGATAAGGTTCAGTTTATATTATTGTTGTACTTAGCTGTTGGTCTTAAAATTATATGTTTTTGACAACATTTTATTATTAATAATGAACCAATCTACACTGTAAAGTGCTTTCCAAGCCAAATCAAATGAGCCCACGATTGGTGTTCCTTGTAGAGTTCCTGTGACCTCCTTCTCACTCCATCATCAGACCAACGCAACGATTCCATATTATTTTATCGTCATCCGATTTACAAATGCATGCAAAATTTCAGCTCAATCGGTAAATGGAAAGTGAATCAAATTTTACTTGCAAGATTTGATTACAGACAAACATCGGGACAGTAAATAAAAGCTTGAAAAAGTTAATCAAACTTATATTGAAAATGACACTGAAAATCATTTTGATAAACGAATAATCACATATTGTCGCTCAAATTCTCTCTGAATAGACTTTTTGAGAGTTGTCATATGATGTCGTCACCACACGCTTATATTACGACGTACATCGCTCAAGACGACACCCTGACAAGTACCTACTCAGAGAGCGAACTTGGTGAAGTGTTTTCACGAACGATATACATATTTTGGGCATATTCTATTACAAACTGTCTTGTAAAGTTAAATACAGCACATCCTTTTTAAGGTTCCGTGCCCAAAGGGTAAAAACAGGACCATATTAATATCGATCCGCTGTCTGTCTGTCTGTTTGTTTGTAATGTCATGAACCGTGACAGATAGACAGTTCAAATTTTCTCAGATGATGTATTTCTGTTGCCGCTATAACAACAAATATTAAAAAATAAAATAAATATTTAAGGGGGCTTCCATACAACAAACGTGATTTTTTGCTTGTTTTTGCTCGATATTGATAACAGCATCAGGTAGACGCTTGAAATATTCACAGAATAATTAGTTATATATTCACTTTTAGTATTGTTTTTGAAGAAACAAAGATAACTTTGTTAAAAATTGAAATTTATTTTCTATCTTTATACTAAGAAGTGTGTTCATAACATTTCTTTATTTATAAATGGAATTTAATTATCATTTTTGCATTCGTATACCAAGTTGGACATTGAAGTTGAGCGACCGGAGCTAGCGACACATGTCGTGCGTTGGCTGACGCAATGTGATGACTGATGACATTGTTTTTTTTTTGGATGGACTATATAGCTAGCTCCAAGTGAGCTTTCGCTACTTCACCGGGCTTTTGAGGTTAGGGCACAGTGCCCTCAACCTTCTTAGAGAACACCACCAAAGGACCCCCAGGAAGGACCGACCTCGGCTTTGGGCGTTGCCTGTGTGCGCAAGGCTTGGAGAGACAGCAAACTCTCATATTGCCTGATGGGCCGCGTATACATGCATGCAAGCCTGATGAGCCAATCTGAGAAACAATGGCAAAAGCCTTTGGATTTTCGGTCCATAAAGCAAAAGATGACTTGCCTTATAGGCCGAAAGCTACGTTGCCAGAAGGGCCTATCCTGGGTGCAAGGGGCGGTCACCAGTAATCGGAGCTAAGACTAACAGAAAAACTCACACATATTTAAAACTAGACATTGATATGCTTTAAACCTATATCAATGAAGTTAACAAAATATGATTTTGGGAAGCAGACATCAGATCAAAAAAATTGAAGATTGCAAACCGATTGTTAAAGTTTTAGGCAGAGAGATTGCTCGTGTTGATGAAGCAAAAAATTTGGGAATAATTATGGATAGTGAGCTTAGGTTTGAAAGCCACGTGAAAAACGTCGTGAAAAACTGCCTTTTTAGATTAAAACTATTATATAGAGTTCGTAAATTTCTGTCAGAAAAGTCACGTGTAGCTCTCTGCGAATCACTTATTTTATCTAGACTCAATTATGGCGATATCGTGTATGGGCCTCGTTTGATTTATAAAACACGAAAGATGGTGCAGCGTGTGCAAAATGTATGCTATCGCTTTTGTTTTAATAAACCACCGAAAACTCACATATCGCCTCTTATTAATAATGCAAATTGGCTCAACATGGCATCTCGTAGACAGTTACATCTTGCAACAGTTATGTTTGATCTCATTAAATAAATAATAAATAAATATATACGGACAAATCACACAGATTGAGCTAGCCCCAAAGTAAGTTCGAGACTTGTGTTATGGGATACTAACTCAACGATACTATATTTTATAACAATTACATATATAGATACACATCCAAGACCCAGGCCAATCTGAAAAAGATCATTTTCCATCTTGACCTGGCCGGGGATCGAACCCGGTCACTCCGTGTCGCAGGCTGGCGTGTTGACCGCTGCGCCACGGAGCTAGTCATTAAGTTCAAAAAACCGGATTAACTATATAAAAAATTAAAGTTTCGTACTTTTCATCAACGCTACGGACCTGGCTTTTCTCGATCGGCGCGCGCGCATATGCACAAACATGTAGCCTTTGAGGGGTGTTTCCGCTACGGGGCAACTAAGTGCTGGAACAATATACCTCCACCTTTAAGGCACATTTTATCTCGGCATTCGTTCAAGAAACATATAAGATCTCTTCTACTACATGACCAAAAAGCTGGGTTAAAGACTTAGTTGCCCCGGTGGTGGTTCGTGGTTCGTGGGGTGGTTCCTGCAGTTATTTAATTATATAGGTACTATAATAAATCTTTGCATTTCTAAATAATTTAATTTATTACATAAATTCCAATTTAGAATATATTCAATTTCAATTTGTATTATATTATAGTTAATTTTCATTATTATATTTAATAATACAATTTTATTATTATATTTAAATTTTCTTTATTCAAAATTAATCTTAAGCCTAGGTTTTATAATATTTGTATAAAAAGTAAAATATAAAAATATAATACAAAACATAAAAACATTATAACACCTAAACCTAGCTCGCCGCCAGCAGCGGGGCAAGGCTCAAGCTACCGGCGGTTAAGGCTGCAGAGAAAGAAACCTCCAGACTATGCGTGACGTGTCCAGGAGTGCTGCCTTCTGTATCTGGCCCTTGATCCAGCCATCCAGCGAGAGTCTCTTGAGGTGTTGGTCGAGACTCTTCGCTATAAGGCCGATTGCAGATACAACTATCGGGACAGCCGATCAAGTACGGAATCATCCAAACGTTTGCAACGTTGGATGACCCGCACTTGATCCGACAGTCGCTGTGCAGAAACGGTGATGGCCGGTTCAAGGACCTGAAACAAAGTCAGCATCCGGTCACGATACGCCGTCATGTTGGTTTCCCCCTCTGTAGCCTCATAATAGGCGCGCATGCAGTTCTCATTATTTTGTTGAGTCCATCGCATGCGACGCACTACACCACCGGTAGCGGGAGCCGGGCGCGGGGCAGGTTTCCTCGCAGGCCCCAAGCGTGATATTTAAATTATTATTATTATATTCTAATTAAATTTTATTATATTCTAATTTAATTGCCAATAAACTAGTAATTCCGATCCGAATAATCAACAAACTTGTGAACAATGACAGTATTTTCAACCGACTTCATAATATTCCTTAAGAACACAGATGGTACAGTTGCACGAGTCCCTGTGGATCTCAGGTGGTAGCTGAAAATCAGTGGTTTGTTCTGTTAGCAAACGGAGCTACAACCTTTTGGTATCGTTGCGGCACACATGCTAACAAGATTAGGCTATTTTTGTGTTTTTCTTAATGTTTATAATTGTGTTGTTTGTATATATTATGTTAGTTTGTATGTGTGTCTTCTTGATGCTAATAAAGTTGATATCTATCTATCTATCTATCAATGCAAAACCAATCCCTACTTGCATGCCATAATCAGCTTTCGGCATACAAAAATCAAGTTTAAACGGAAAATATGCACAAATGTAGTAGGCGCTTATTTGGTGAGGAAGCTTTTTTTCGCGGATTGTGAACTTATCTAGTATCTTTTAATACTTGATCGAGGGTTCTGAATGACTTAAAAATCGAATGAAAAAAGAGAGTCACGACCATTTTTGCGTAACTTGTCGCTATCACTATCGCAGGACGCTAAACTTCAATTACTACCATCGGGACTTCGATCAAAGTGAAATCCAACGAGAGAACTTCATACAATATGTATAATAAAGTTTATCATCAAAGACAGGTTGTTGGTCTGAGTGAAAACATAAAAAAATTGGTTGTCTGTAAAGTCGGTTTACGGACGATAATTGGGAAGAGAGATAGATGCGTCACGAGCCGAACGCTTAGGCCGATCGGGTCTCTCTATCGCTTTTTCCGCGCTCTCGCTTGCACGATGGACGTGACACATTTTCGTGCGTGCAGCCGGCGTTCATCATTTATAAGACATTATCACGTCAAACACGTTGCACCAGCTGTTTCTCCGAGAGAATGGGTGAAAATCTGAGGAATCATGTAAGTAAAGCGCCAATTAGACCATCCAGAATTCAGGATCCGGAATTCAGTCAACGGATAGTCAACGGACAGTTTAATCGCCGATCCGTTGTCAGGACAGAATGGCTTCCGACGTCCTTATCGGAAGCATAACGGAAGCGTAAAGTGAAACCATCCGGAATTCAGGATCGCCGCATGAGAGGGACGCCGCTATACGTTAGAAACGATACGATAATATCTCCAATTGCGTCGCACGTATAGCGGCGTCCCTCTCACGCATTCAGGATGGCCAACGGATGGCTCTGTCAGGACGCGCAGTCTCCGTTCAGGACACGTTCTGGATGGTTTAATCAGGAGCTCTGACGACTGAATTTCTTGTCCTTATCGGATGCTAAATTCCGGATCCTAGATTCAGGATGGTATAATAGTCGCTTAAGTGAATAAGGCCAGCAAGCCATCACTACTTTGATTCTGTTTTCTATCTAACACCCACCAATATGCTAAACGTGGCCTTAGGTCGTATGACGCACACGCAGACAGAACTAAGGTCTAGTTCTGTCTGCCCCGCAGGGATAAAAGACGTAATAGTATGTGTATGAAATACATTTTTACAGTTCAGAAAGAATCAGAAATTTATGCTCAAACAAAGTTTTGAGTTTGCAAAATTTCATTGCAATACCCCCTATAATCTAAACCTAAAAGTAGCGAAAACATTGAATTCACCTTTTAAACTACAGATTAGATTTTGATGGCTGGCTCACAGCTACTAACAACTATTTGATAACCCTTTGCGGCCCTCGGACCCGGGACCCGAACATGTGCCGGCCGTTCGCAAACCGTAACGATACCCTCAACTTCACATATACTTAGCAGAACAAAATTATCACAAATAGGGCGAAAGGTCATTGTTCTCTTAGTTTTATTAAAAATAGCGACCCGCCCGGCTTTGCACGGGTAGAATGTATATACATTTAAACCTTCCTCTTGAATCACTCTATCTTCTTCTTCCTCACCTTATCCCACTTTAAGTGGGGTCGGGACAGCATGTGAGTATTTTCCATTTCGCTCTATCTTGAGCAATTTCTTTCGGTACCATCTTTTTACCCATATCCTCCTTCACGCACTTAATCCATCTTTTCTTTGGCCTACCTCTACTCTGATTCCCAATTACTTTCATATCCAACACCTTCCTAGTTACATGACTCTCTTCTCTTCGCAAAACATGTCCATACCATCCTAATCTACAGCTTCTTCCGTTATGGGGGCTATTTTCGTACTTCCTCTTACATACTCACTTACCTCTTGAATCACTCTATCTATAAAATAAAACTACATCAAAATCAGTTGCATAACTATAATGATCTAAGCATAGTAATGTAGCAGTTCTTCTTTCATTTATGTGTTCTTGTCTGTAAAGTCACACAAATTTCATCACAAACATCAGAGCCTACCGCTTAACAAGATTTGTTTACTGCTTAACTTAGGTAAACGCAAAAAAAATATTCGTTAGAAACTCTTAACATAAAATTTTCAATAGCCCAAACATTTTTTAAATATGTTACTTTTCTTTGTTTTCGTGTGTGTTGGTAACTACCACTCAAAAGCTTAACCCTCCGGAATCTTCAAAGGTAGTCAAAACATTGAAATGTCTGATTAGATTGTGATCGCTGGCTCAGAGCGCTGACGACAATTTGATAACCCTGGCAGCCCTCGCCCCGGACCCAGCCATGTGTCGGCTGTTTGAAAACCGCAACGACACCTTTTACCCCGCTTATACAGCGTGATTTTGAACCTCCTAGCTATATTGAAATCTGGGAATCAGAATCCCTAATGGAATACAGAAGAGCAAGAAAAAAAGGTAAAAACCGAAAAAAAAATTGACTTTCCATAGAAATTCGTCCAACTGATCGGCGACTTTGTATGGGAAACCCTTTCGATTTTCAGCTTTTTTTCTTGCAGTTCTATATTTCATTAGGGATTCTGATTCTGAGATTCCAATAAAGCTAGGAGATTCAAAATCACGTTGTATATGAAGCGAAAGGTTCTCTTGGTTATTTTAATAAAAAGACGTGTGGCACTCGGGGACTGCCGCGGTAAAGCTATTGCATAGCATTTTTTATCAACTTATGCAATTATATTTATTTATTTATTTTATTTATGCAGTAACTCCGTTACTGTAGCTCACTGTTAACTTACTGTTACAGTAACTGTAACTTACCGCAACTTTAAGTTAACTTACTTACTTACTTACTAAGTTAATTTACTGTTTCTAAGTTAACTCACTGTAACAGTAACTCCGTAACTGTAACACTCTAACAGTAACTCCGTCGAGCCTGTAGCGACACCCAAGTCAAAGTATCACCGCTGTGCCGGTCGGAGTGGAGGGTGTTAGGTTTTTTCGTTACGGAATTTCTGGATTCAGTCTCCACGCTCAAGCCCTGCGATAGAAGCTATGCCAATAGCTTAAAAACATATTTTTCCTTTTTTTATGATTAGGACAGCAAACTGGCAAGCCGGTCACCTGACGGTAAGTACTCCGCCGCACGCGTATATATTCTTTGGCCGCATTGCATCTGTTAGTTTCTTGCTTAAGAGAGTGAAAATATAATGTTGCAGATCTCTTATATAATACTGTAGAACACTTTCAACAAAAATTGGTTTAGAACGTGATAAATTCAGAAGTTTTTGTAGATATAGAGCATTTTCATAAACGCGCTAATAAGTGTCACTTACATAAACATACAAACATAAACAATATGAAAAACAAAAAAAAATTTAGCTGGCAAAAAAAATTGCGGTATTTTGGTTAGGTGTAGGTAATCAGTACGTTAAGTGGATAGGTACCTAATTTAGTTTTCTCTAGGTTCCGCAGTAGCAAGCATTGATAATGGATATCCTCTAGCTATGGTTGCTACTACGGAACCTAAAGAAGTTATGTTGTTCAGAACCACATGTGTCACCCACTAGGCTGTCTGAACTGAACCTCGCCGTTTGCACTTTTCAGATGAATGTAACCAACTGCTAATATTTAATTAATTTCAATGAGTTAATCCCAAAAAAATTACTTTCATTCTGAGTTCTGACATTTCATACACTTAAGTCTAGACGTTTCGCTGTAAGTATGATATGATATGACTAAGCTAGAAGATTATAGGATTTGTCCATGCTTGTGAATATTCTATCATATGCATTTAGTCCTAAGCTGCTGCCCACACCACAAACAATTACTTCAGAACACAAAGACTCATATTAGCAACTAGTGTCCCGCCCCGGCTTCACACGGGTAGATATAGGTATTTAATCTATAGCCTATGTTTATCAGGGATAATGTAGGATTCTAGAGGTGAAAGAATTATTCAAATCGGTCCAGTAGTTTCAGAGCCTATTCAATGCAAACAAACAATCAAATCTTTCCTCTTAATAATATTAGTTTAGATTTGTGTAGATATTGTAGACAAAACAAAACCCTTTGTTTCAAGTCAAAAGACATTACGTGTCGTCAACAAAGTTTGGTTATGATTTTACTTGTTTGCGCAAACAAGTTGGATTAGAATTCCGAAGCTTGAATAGCATTTCACATGTTTAATGCGTAGTAAAATCGGAAAGAGGCGCGACAGTACCCTTATTTTTTGCCCTGTATCGTATATTACCATAGTCCTGCGTTTATTTTCACGTCGCGACCAAAGCCGTTATATCGAAACTTTTTTAATAATACGATTTCACGTAGGACGTGATGTAAGAAATAATTGTACGTGAACGTGTCATCGCGAATTCTAGATAAGTTACTATGAACGTGTGAAAGGATTATTATTATTTATCTCTTTGGCAATATTTATAGTCAAAGATCATGCAGTACCTATGTATTTCCAGTTTCACCCACTGTAAATATGTTTGATCCACATAAAACTTACATCTTATGGAATGTCCCTTTTTAATGGGTAACAGCCTCCGTAGTCCAGTGGTTAAGGCGTTTGCCTGTTGACCCGGGTATCGTGGGTTCGATTCCCACCGGAAGCATACGTTGTTTAGTAGTTACCAGTTTGGTTAGGACATTGCAGGCTTGAATCACCTGATTGTCTGATAATAAAGATGTTTCCGTGCTTCGGAAGGCACGTTAAGCCGTTGGTCCCGGCTGCCATCTGGTAGTCGTTATAGGAACCACGTCAGAGGCCGAGAGGGCGGTTCCGAAGAACGCTGACACCAGGGTGTGCATGGTCGATTGACCGTGACACCTACTCGAATGATGATGATGACCCACTGTTAATATGTTAGTTCAACATAAAACTTAAGTGTTTAATTTAAGTTTAATAAAAGTGTAAGTTATTTTTTGAAAAATAATCCACTATTTTAATATGCTCTTACATTTTGTTTAAGGCGAAAAGAAAAAACGAAATAGCGCTGGTAATCAAATCTGATTCGAGGAATGGGCGAACAAAGTCGAGCAAAAAATCATGTTTGTTTAATAGGAGCCCCTTCAATATTTATTTTATTCTGTTTTTAGTATTTCTTGTTATGGGCCACATCAAATATATCTGTGAAAATTTCAACTGTCTAACTTATAATATATTTTTGATATATGTGTTAAAAGGATTTTTTTCTGTATGCCTACATTTAGAGTCACCGCAAACTGAAGACTTTCTATTGGCCGATAGGTTAGTCTGGCTCTCAATCAGTATGAAGATGGAAACGAGGCAAATAGTCTGCAGTTTGTGGGAATCTTAAGGTGCGTCTCCACTGACGCGGAGCGGAGAGGATTAGAATTGACCAATCACAAGACTCTGTAACCTACCTAATTAATTTTTTTTTATTTTTTTTAAATTCACTAGCCTATCCTTACTATAAATTCCTAACTGCACCAAATACTAGCTGTATTACTCTTATTCCTAACTGCACCAAATACTAGCTGTATTACTCTTAATCTACTTTACCAACCTACATACCCTATTAAAGTTTTGTTTCTTTGTTCAATTCTATATGGCGTGATCGTATATCTAGTGGAGTAACCCTTGTTTTATCATAGTAACCCCTGGACCTTCTTTAATGAAGTGATTTTGAACCTAACCTATGGTGATGAAGCCTAGCCCTATCTTATGCTATGTCTAAAGTTGCTATCGGCCTTGTGTATGACTAATTTCTACTTATAAATAAGAATAACTTTATCCTAAGATGCGCTTATGTTTTTCCTAATAAATATTGTTTAAGTTGCACTTTGTGTTATTTTATGTTGCCTGCTATTTCACATTAATAGAATTGCCTTATTTTATGAAGGGTTGATTAATTATTTATCATAAATGAGCATACTGCTTATCTAGCATGGTTCATTCTACAGAAATTGTTCCTCTACCAGCGGCTTATGGATATAGCATTGAATTTCGGATATGTATAGTAAGTATTAGAATGTAAGCAGCCATATTGATCTATAATGAGTTATAGATGACTACAACTGTAGGTAATGATTAGAAGTTTAAGGTAATAGTTTAATATTGTCATTGTATGTGTTAGTCAGTGGTGGTAGATATACATTATAGTGAATATACCCAGCGTTTGGTGTTACGGTTTACTAGTCGAGCCCCGCCTTCCGCCCGCCAGAGTACCACTCGTCATCCAGACTTGGACGTGATTCCTCCGTATGCTAATTTCTTTTGGAAAGCAAAAGGGATACCCATAGTAGGATAGGCAATTTGTCAGTAAAATTATGTCTGACTATTAAATTCAGGGACAAGAGGGTAGACTAAATGTCTTCAAGCGTATTACCTGCTACACAAGCATTATGCTCTCATTGTGTTCGCTGGGATGAGTTCAGATTTATTTACTTTGAAATAACACCACGGGGGTGTAAAAGCAAAGAACTCAATTTATGAATTTACAACAAGCAGGTAGTACTAGGTACTCAGATGGAGTTTTATAGCAAGGGTTTGTTTGTCAATCAAACTATACCTCAACGTTCACTGCAGAAAAGGCATTCTTACATGACAATACTCCCCGTATTAATTGTTACTCATTATCCTATTATTTTCAGGAATTATGTAGCTATGTATGTAAGCATGTAAATGTTATACCATGCTGTTATGTATAAGCACTATTATGCACTAACTCTAGATCTTAGAGATAGATTGAGATGAAATGTCTATTAGTATTTAAGTACATTACATCAGACTTATTTGTCTCAGTGATTCAACAAATTTAAGTGTGAGGATTGTAATATTCCTAGATTTCAATATGTAGGGGTTTGAGTCAATCTTACACTCGCCCTTGGTAGTATATAAGGAACATTACTCTCCCAGAATTCATTATTTATTCCAGAATTAGATGAATCATATGGTATATAAGTGGATTGTCAATATCTCAACCTTACAGAATTTACATGACTTCCATGGAACCAACAGACCATCTCCTTCAGAGAATGATTATCATGATAATATATTGTCAGAGAGTTATTAGATCTCACTGGACTAAACAAATCTGATTTTTCCAACAACATAGGTAGATCAAGAAGATATTTATTTAGTAATTAAATAGACAACTCAGACTCAATCCATTGTCAAATAACTATGAGATTATGCCACAAGTTATGATATTAATTGTTCATGGCCAATCTATGTGATTTTACAATATGAAAATCCCCAAATCATTCAAGTAAATTCTCTAAACACTACTATAGTTTTTAGGGCCTTGTACATAAAATTTAAGGTTAGGAATTTCATACCTTTGTTAGAAACAGATTCCCTGAATCTTTCACAATTAAAATACGCACATTTCTTCAGCATTATCACTTGTCACAATCACAGAACCAGCTTATGCCATTTTGTTATCATATTTTCACATTTAACTTCACTTTTATATTAGATACGACTATCTACCTTAAAATTACTGTCGAAGATTAATTGTTTGAATTATTAACGTCCTACCCACCAGCAGCTTGGATGGTTATATTGCTACCACCGGATTTACCGTGAAATCGAATGGAATTTTATCTCCTATACCCCTCTTTTCCTTATCCTGACGCAACCGTTAATTGGCCTAATCTAGTCCCTATCAGTCCCTAATTTCTAGTCTAAAGGTGTTAAGTTACTGTCCCCCCCATCCCCAAAGTGTGTGTGTGTAGAACGAACTCCGGTGTAAGAGATCGCTCCCTAATCTAGCTAAAAAGATTTGAGGAAGCGTCCCTCGCCCTATTTTAATGATTCTACCTGCCTGACTGCTCCTAAAATCAGATTTCCTACTCTGGTAAATAGATTAGGTTCCTAGCAAGGAACCGTCATCTCTAAGCTGTAAAAGGGAGCCAGAGTTTGGGCCCACGAACCTATTATTCCTATCACTCTTGGGTTGTGGTCATCTCTTGTGGTCAGGACCGAGACTTCCACGCCCTAACAAGGGTTTGAGTTCCCAGACGTGTCCCCAAGTGACTAGGGCGCTGAAAACTAGCTCACCGTCCGGACCGTAGGTTACCCTAGGCGCTGAAGCCGTCTGGACTCCTCAAGTAGCATAACTAGGCTGGGAATTTCAGCCCATTCGACCAGCTACAATGTCGAACTATTTTTACTCCTACTTGGCCGCTACCCTCATAAAGAACAATCGCTCTCATAAGGAATAGAGGTCCAGCGCTAATCTGGGCCATGTATTCCCCAATTCGACACAAAACTCTATTAAACTTTCATTAAAATCAAACAAATAGGAACTGGATATCTCAGATTTGACACGGAGAAGATTTCGAAGACATCAAAGATCTCCCCCAACATCATTTCCTCAATATCATTCAAAACTTTACCGTATTTGAAACTATTATAGAGAATTTACTCTGGACAAGCTAATATTCATATATTTCAAAAGAATCTACAATATTTTAACTTCAGAACACGATACCAATGTGCTTCTTAGCTAAAATATTTTTGCAAGGGACTTCGCGGGACTTTTCGATCCTAATTTGCCAAGATAACGCAATAACCCACACTTTAAACTACTTCTTTCTTGATTTAAAATAAAACTTGCAGTGGCGTTCTGGCAGCAATTACTCTTGACTCTTCAAATTCCCGATGCGTAATGACCCAGACTAATGGCGCCGTAGCCTTTTATACTCGCTCCCGTGCGGTTCTCAGAAATCAGGCCACTTTGACTGAAAAACCGTTGGCCAATATTTTTTCTAAAAGCTCATGCAAATATCTAACTAATATCCCTACATTTAATAACTAACTGCCATGCTCATTCCTGTCGATAAGACCTTTTTCATTAAATTCTCAATTGAATAAAGTTTTTCCATTGGTTAGTTCAGAACTTTCTAAACCATTCTAAGACTACCTGTCTTTTTCTTCTTTTCATCCTCATTGAACGCTCACCCTTAAGTGTAACGAAATAAAGATCAGCGTGCCTTGTAACAAATTCAATTCCAAAGACAATTTCATAGTTTTCTTTTAATTATTAGTGTTCCCTGTGCTATCTATAGGATCCCTTGAATCGACCTATTAGGATAATCTAATATCACGAGATATTATAATAAATGAGATTATAATTTTACCATTTAAATTCCTTTTACGCTGAGTATTAATTTATTTTAATATTTGTTTAATTTTGATTGAATCGATTCTCTCGATTATCCGTAAAATGCTTACTTTTTTCAACTAGACAAAAGAATAAACTAATTATCAATTATTTGATCAAATTTCGTTATCATCATGATTAATTATTTCCTTGTTCTTACTTAAAGATATAAAGTCAGTCAAACCATACTTTTAATTTCATATTTTTTTAAATTTACATTTCCCTATCCTTGTTCTGAAATTTACTTTTCATAGATCATAGATCAATTTTCTTCCTCGCGTCAATTGCTGACAAAACAATATGTCAATGTCATTCTGCTTCATAACAAACAAAATAAGATGGATACAGTGAATTATTGTGAAACAATTTACAAAAGACTGTATTTATGATTGAATTTCAGTTTTCCAGTTAATATTTGAGAATTGTGAACGAGAACATTAGTGTTCCGTTACAACTCGAAGTCTGATTTCGGAGTCCCCGTACACTGCAGACTTTTTATCGGCCGATAGTTTATTCGAGATTTTAATCCGTCTGAAGATTTAGCTCTGATTACTGGTGAATCCCCAACGGTCCCGGATGACTTGCACCCAGAATAGGCCCTGGCAACGTAGCTTTCGGCCCATAAGGCAAAAGATGAGAGTTGCTGCTCTCCAAAGGCTTTTGCCATTGATTCTCAGATTGGCCCTTCAGGCTTGCATGCACGTATACGGGCCGCGTATACGTGCATGCAAGCCTGAAGGGCAATATGAGAGTTTGCTTTCTCTCCAAGCCTTGCGCACACAGGCAACGCCCAAAGCCGAGGCCCGGCCCTCCTGGGGGCACTTTAGTGCTGTTGTCTATAAAGGTTGAGGGCACTCTGCCCTCGCCCTAAACGCCCAGTGAAGTAGCGAAAGCTCACTTGGAGCTAATAAATAGTTATTTAAAAAAAATCCGTATGAAAATGTAACCAAGTGCGCACATGACATCGGTTACATCTTCATACTGATTAAAATCCAGAATAAACTATCGGCTGATAGAAAGTCTACAGTATGCGGCGACTCTTTAAAAGTATAATTACCTATGTATATAAACGGGACTTAGCACGAACCTTTTTATTATTTGTTTCTGTTGACGTTTCAATGGAGTTACATCCATCGTGGTCGCAACGAGACTAAAGTTAGTTTAAAGCGCAAAAGTTAAAAAAAGAATACTATTAAAAGTAATATTATTATTTCTAGACTAAATGTCTCGCGAATGCACCAACATATTTTCAAAACAACCTACGTGACTCTGTTAAAAGTTTACTAATGGGTCATTGTTCAAATACGAGCTGTAAATGGCTGCAGTAAATAAAAATAATACAAAAAACTTGGGAAAACACTGTCGTCGTAGCGTAGAGGGCTGGAATAAAATTTTCGCTTTAATGAGCCCATAATTTTTCTTGAAATGATTAATTAAATAACTTTAAATCTGCTGTAAAAGTTGGAGACGATAAGTTTGTCAACTTGTTAAGATTAATTAAATCAATGGAGTTTTGTATCTAAAGACCTTTTTAATATCGTAGATTATGGACTGACTCTACTAAAACTATAATTCAAAGCATTTAGACCTAATGTTATGATTTATATTAAAAAGCATATTTTTAAAAAATTGCTCGCTTGAGTCATAATCATGATTGATTAGATATCTTTTGACCAGTATTTGGCTACGCTATTCGCCTATCATGAGCCTCATTGAGGTCCTGAACCGTGCAAGTAGTGGGACTAGTGGGGCAGTTAGTTACCCGCCTGCACTAGTCAGTGCTTACGTAGTCGAGGGGATCTTGTATGAATGACGGCAGAACCGAATCGCTGGAAGATCTTTGTAGCTAACCGGGTGACATAAACAGCTGTCAATGCTCCCATATAGAGTTAATATGCGGGCTGACAATGATAATGATTCGTAGTTATTGGTTACTGCCATAAAAAAAAATTAAATATTCTCCATATATTGACTACTATAATACAGACAGATTTACTCGTGGTGATTTCTTGCACCAGAAGCAAGTGGTGCGCACATAGGGCTTTTTTATTTTATTTAACTTCATACACAATACAGTGTAAAGGCGGACTTAAGGCGCTGTGCATCAGAAGAATAACGTAAAACGTGTATTTTTTCGTCGCGAAGTTAGCCTTATTTTTTAAAGAATACTAGCATGAAAAAAATATGGAGTACAGTTCGAAGATCTGAATAAAGGGTTACATCACAACATGTTCAAAATAAATTTTTAAAATCTAACTAAATAAAATATCAAAAAAGCTATATCCAGAAAAAAATTCGTTGCGTATTTCTTGATATTTTCAGCGACAACTACCAACTTTTATACGTCTATAAAAAGTATAAGTAAATGAGCAAGATGGATACCTACAAAAATACAATATTTGGTTATAATTATTGAATTATTAAATTAAAAGTGAAAATAACACGAAAATGGCAGACACTGATTTGAACTGAGACTGATGACAGGTATGACGCAAATCTATTAAATATTGCGCGATGTCCGCTGCGCCTTTAAGGTGATACCACTGTAAATAAGGTCGTTCTGAACCTTATTTATCTCGCAAAATACTTAAATTAGGTGTTTCAAATCTAAGTAATATGATTTTTGACTATTTCATCTCCAAAAATTGAAAATGAAAACACGTTTTGATAAAATTTTCTCGATAGAAATATTTTTTGAAAAATGGTCTTCGTTCGCAGAGTTTTTGTTATTGTAGCTCAAATGCGACGAATGAAATAATGATTTTTAGACTAAAAGATAGGTTATTAGTAATTCATCAAAATGTAAATATGAAAATATAATTAACCGGTCTGATTTTATATAAAATAGAAATAGCGAATTTGGCGCTTACGTTTTTTTCTTTGAGCGACTCGAGGCTATCACCTATATCATCATTCACGGGCTAAACCGCCAAGCGCTATCCCTTGCGCGCACTTGATCAGTACTTTGCCGAGCGAAGGTACCAAACATTTGAGGCCTCGCCTTAACCAACTGAGTGATATCGATTTACGAATTGGGGTTTAGGGTTGCCACCTGGCCACCTGGCAACCCTAAACCCCAATTTTCTCCGGGTAAAGCCGGTATATAAAAGTAAAATCAAATCTGGGTTAAGGTTATAAGTAAAGAAAGTAAGTTAATCCGGGTTTTAGGTTTGATGAGGTCATCAAACCTAAAACCCGGATAGACCCGTCAGTTTGGCCGAATATTTGGGTACAAAGGTTAGACAGACACGCCAGTTTTGCCGGGCATTTGGGAAAATTCGGAGTGCAAATCGAAACACCTGGGGAGGTGTTTCGATTTGCACTCTGTATCTTAACAAAAATTGCGGCATGGAAAGGGGTTTCCATGCCGCAATTTTTTTTAAAAAGCTTCGTAAATAGCCCGACAGGCCGGACTAATTTGGGCGAACACGCAACCTAAAAGCCTGACTGTGTCCGTCTTTATCCGGACGCCTGGCAACCCTATGCGCACATGATTTCGATTGGAAAAGAAAATCAAAGGTGAATAATTCTTGCGTATTCATAGTAAAAAATTTGTGAATGAGAATTTTCTCTTTTGCTATATTATCTCATGTCGTTGGCTCAACAAACATACTATCACGCTCTTTTTCCCTTGCGAGGTAGAGGTTGTCTTCTACGAATTAACTCAAACCAATATTTTTTCTTTACAGTAGGTCGTTACTTTAATACCCCTTTCCGAAGGGGTACCGGGCGAGTATACCCGATGTCATACCAGCAACCACCGAACAGGCAGGTAAGGATGACACCCCTGACCGTAATAATAGCCAGTGATCGGAATAGGTAGTGCAATTTGGTTGGATTTCGTGGCGTTTTCTTAATATGGATATGCCTTTAATCCCACTTGGTAAGGATTTGATATAAAATATTTTCATCTTGTATTTATATTTTTTTCGTTAGTGTATAACATATAATAATGTATGTATAAATCATGATGATGATGATGACTATATAGCTTTATACATTATGAGCTAGATAAAGCTATATAGTAATGACGTAAAAACTTATTTTTTTCAGAAGAAAAACATTTGGTCATTAATAAACATATTAATAAAATAAGAAAGTTTAAGATCATGCACTTGGAATTGCACTACCAATTCCGATCACTGATAATAACCGTATGGTTGATGGCTTACTAAGGTAAAAGCACCTATTACGGAGGTATTTCGCATCATTTGAAAGTAAGAAACAAAAATAAGCATTTGTAGGTATTTCTAAAGGTGAAAAAAAATTCTATCGTTAAAAGTGGAATTTATATTTTGTATTGCTGTTGAGACTATGTTTCTGTTGATGATATTTCTTATTTTAAAGAAATATTTAAATAGTCTGGTCGATTTTCCCTAATACGGAGGTACAATTTTGGTCTGATCCTATTACTGCGGTAGACGGCTCCTAATACGGAGGGTCAGAAATCATATTCATTAAAGTTCCGTACAAATAATATTTATTAAATAATATTAATGTGTTAGTAACGTAATTCGTAAGTTTTTCATTTATTGACCATTGATTTTATTACGTTGCTTAATCAAATTAATGGTGAATGAATTATTTTTAGAATTACTTTAATCACATTTATATTATTTAATAAATATTATTTGTACGAAACTTCAATAAAATTAAAAAAAATCTTTACGTTGTGACAAACAAAAAGTAAAATTAAAAAAATGAGCGAAAGAAGTCGGTCTGTATAGAAAAATCTTTCCGTACAGACCGAAATCGCTTCGCTCATTTTTCTATATTGTATTATTAAATTAATTCACATGAGAATCCCCTATAAGAGAATCCCCTATGAGAGAATCCCCTAGGATTCTCTCATGTTAAAATAAAATAATTTTTATTCCCAAATACCAACAGATTCCGAAGGAATTTAAGAATAAATAAGGAGGTATGTTCACTGGTTTTATAGAATTAAAAATACAATTATTAAGGAATCAACTAGTTATATTATTTAAAAAATAATGACAACTAATAACAATAAAATCTAAACAAAATCTTTCAAAAATCAACAGTTCGTTGAGGAACAAAAGGTTATAAAATTAAAAACGTATTGAAAGATTGAGATTTAAAATAATGTTCTATAACATCATTTTAAATCTCTATTTTTCAAAAATTAACAATTCGTAGAGTATAGTTAAAAACGAACTAAAAGTAACTGAAGGTTTACACATTATGCACTTAAAAAAGTAAAAAAAAAACATCTAAATAACATAACAAAAAGGAACAACAATTACTTACGTAATTAATGGTAAATAAACTGAGGTAAGTGAAGTTTTAGACTCAATTCAGGCAGCGGTGGTAGCGGCCGGCAGCAGCTCGAAGAGTACTTTCACTTTTGAAAGAATTTTAAACGTTATCAACATTATTTTAAAGACTAGTATCGCTGATACTGATCGTAACTGCCACCAGCTGTTAGCGGCATCAGTCACCGACAGTTTTATCTTTTTAAATAGGTATTGATAATAATTATTTTAATGAAGATAAAGTTTAAAACTCTTTCAAAGCCGAAAGTGTTACGCACCGCTGCTTTTCGCTGCCACCGCTGCCTGAATTGCGCTATACACGATATTTAACATGAACTTAAAATAATAATTATTATTTATTGATCACTTTGTGAATAAATATTTAAACAGAATCATCTGAATCAAAGAAGTTACGGCGTTTAATTTTCTTTGCCTTTGCAGAAATGTTAAAAACAAAATCATCGTCACTGTCAGAAGAGTTTTGGATTGAATTTTTATCTAGTGTCTTGACGTGACGCATATTTACATCTTTTAATTTCTTCATTACACTTATTTTTTTCGGTTCTTCTTTTTTCTGTTCAGTCTGTGCTTGTTTTATCTTTTTATCGTTTTCTTTTTGTCTTTTCTTTTCTAATGCCTTACATTTTCTCAGTTGTTTAAGTTTTTCTTTTTCTTCTTTCTCTTTGTCTAACCTTCTTTGGTGTTCCATAAATTCTGCTGCAATAGCTACGGTGGGAGTAACCTTTTTAGTGAGTTTTTTGGTTTGGGGAGTATTCTCGGTTTTCGGAAAAAAAAATGCATTCTTGAAAGGTGTAGGTATTCCTTTGAATGGGGTCGGCGGCGTGACATTTTCAATAACTATTGGCGTTGGAGCTTTGCTTGTACTAGGCATTATTAAAGAGTTTTGAAGGGTATCTATTTCTTCCGAATACTTGTCTATCAGTGTTTTTTTTTGCATTCTGTTTGGACGTAGACTTAAGGAAGAAGAGCAATTACTATTAACTTCATCATCTGCGTTCTCTATTTCAGAGACTGATGGAGCGGCACTAGAACACTTGCTTAATTCAGGAGTCGATGAACGTAATATTTGTTGGGCTTTTTCTTCTGTTAATAATCGTATTTTCTGTGGTGGGGTAACTTCTGATAACCTCGGATCAATAATCTCTATCAATACAGGTGAATCAACCAATGGTTTTGGTAGAAGAGAATTTGCTTCAAATGTATTTTCTTCGATTGTTGGGACCACATTAATTGATGACAGTGACACTTGCGATGACTTTGGTGTGACCTTTCCTATATCGTTAGCTTCCTCATAATTAAGTGGGGTTAGAATACCATCCGATCTAATATCAAAGTTTACGGAATCATAAACAATTTCTATATCGACATTATTGGTAAAGGTTGTCTCCCCAATATCTAGAGCAGAGTCTGCTTGATCTTCAAATATGCTTTCCGATGATGTAAGACTTTTCCAGAATAAAAATAGTTTTTCATAAGTGGGGTCACCTGTCCACTGGTTGCCTGCCTCTTTAAATAATTTTAATGTATTTTGTGATAATCGACTTTCAAATTGTTTCTTGAACTGCTCATTGTTATCGATATTGCTCATCTGTTGAGTATTAAATAGAGTATTTTGATTGGCCTCAGATAGTTTGTCTTGGTGTTTTTTCACTTTTGACAAAAGTTTATCATAGTCAATATTTTGTTCATCAAACGGGTAAAGTCCGCAGCATTTGAATCCGCTCATTATTGTTTCAGGCTTGAGGCTTCTGTGAAAACATTTTTCTACTTCTCTACAAAAGTCTGTACGCTTAAGCTTCGCATAATTATGTTTAACCCTGAATTCCCTCACAATATCCCGCCAAGTCCCCTTAACGGGCCTGAAAACGGCGACATCAAGAGGCTGCAAGACATGCGTTGAATTTGGGAGCAAAGCAACCAGTACAATCCCTTTTTCCTTGCAAAAAGTTGTCAAAGGCAGAGATATATGTGAACTATGGCCATCTAAAAATAAAACAACGGGCAGTGTTATTTCCTGTTGTTGAAGCCATGGGTAAAACACATTTGCAACATATTCATAGAACGACTCCATAGTCATCCAGCCTGATTCTGTGTTACCAAGTCCCCACCACGAAGGAACCGTTGACTTGATATTGTTAGGTAGCCTCTTGTAGGGGAAAAGTACCATTGGCGGAGCTAAATTACCATCTGCTGACACATTGACTAAAACGGTCAAACATTCTTTTTCGTCATTTGCAACGCGGTTGTATACTCGTTTACTACCCTTTTTTACCAAAACTTGCTTGTCTTTTGGACAAAGAAAAAACCCAGTTTCATCGCAGTTGAATATACGTTTTGGATCTTGAAGAACTTGCAGCAAATCGTTTTCTTTAAAATATGATTGTACTCTATCAAACCACGCTCGCAATGCAACTTCCGTGACTTGGTTTCTACTTGTTGGAAGATTTTGTGCCACACGTTTTGACACTGCTGGATGTCGTAGCATAAAGCCTGAAAACCATTTCTTTCCAGGAACTCCTTCTTTAAACGGATTAGGGCGCTGCAGGTTTTCAACTAACTTAAAGACAGTGTGTAATAATTGATTCTTAGTAACTGGAAAGCCACATTTACCAAGGTAATGGATCCAATCAACGATTTGTCTTTCTTCGTTTAGGTTAAGTACTGGTTGCTTACCACAATGTTCATTCTCGTAAAGCCCATCTCGTTTACTCCGTAATGTAGTCTCTGGTATATTATACTGTCTGGAGGCTTTGTAAATACTCATACCTTGTCGAATCGATGAAAGTGCTTCAGCCACTTGGGCATTACTATAACACTTGCGTTTCTTTCTGTCCATAATATCTATAAAAACAAAAATAAAAATTATGTAGATTGCATAAATTTAAATAAAACAATTACATAAATTTTAAAGTTTTCATCGCTTTTGATTTTATCAAAAAAAAACATGCATGTCAAATAAGAATCCACAAAAAAAAAGATACAAAGCTTTTACGGAACCCTAAAAACTTGTAATTTTATGTTGTATGAATAGAGCCGTAATAGGAGATCTTAGAACCCTACACGGAGTTACCTTGAAATAATTACCGCCGTAATAGGAAAACTACTCATGTTTTCGATAATCCTAATTCTGACCCATAAATATTTCGATAAACAAAAGAGTAAAAATGCCTAATCAAACATTAACAGTTTTTTGGCTCAGATTTGTAAAACTCAAGTCAAAATTTATACAAAATAAATGTTTTGTGATAAATTAAAATACACCTTCCCATATTTGCCTCTTCTAAGAAACTAACATTTTGTACTCGACAGTTTTCATATTTAACTAGATTTCTAATTAAGAACACATACCACAGAATATGGTTTCTAAGTTATGTGATTAATAATTATTTCAACTAAACTTGAAACTAATTCAATAAGTTAATCAATTGAAAGTTATAAACAATTAAACATGTCCAGTACTTTTCCTATTTCGGAGTCATACCACCGTATTAGGATTAATCTACAAAATTTGTATCGTATTACGGCGGTATTTTATTTTTTATTTTTTTGGTAAAAAATGACTTACAAATATAAAATAAGCTATTTAAATAGCGAGTGTAATAATAAGAAAATGCTATAAATAACAAATGAACAAACTCGAACGGCATCTTAATACGAAAAACTTAGTTTCTAAATATTTGTGTACTTACTTTTGTTGTTCCGCGTTTGTATGGAAACACCTCTCACGTCGATGACGTTACACAGACTGATTGATCTTGTTGTGTTGTCTATGTGCTATACTTGCAAACGTCAGTTAAGTCATAAAGTAATAGATTTAGAATAAATAGTTTCGGTTTTTGTGTACCTACACTGAATAAAACGGGAATAAAACGCGAAAATAGAAATACCACCGTAATAGGAAGCGATTTTGGCTACCGCCGTATTAGGAGCGTTTACCTTATACTACTAAAATTCCTTCATGTCTCGTTAAATATTGAGTGGACATGAGTATGCGAACCCCTGAATATCTGAAAATACCTTTTAAACCTCTGTAAGAACGTCTTTCGCAGCTGATCTGCGAAGCGAGCAATGAGGTGAAGACGTTTTAAATCGAACGATTTTCCTAAAATGCACTCAGCTCTGCACAAGCCCGGTACAGTCAGCGGCAGAAAATTGGCTGCCCGCTTACTTTGGGACAGTTAAAGAATCTGCATCTGAAATGGCCAATGGTCGTGGCCCGTGGCACATACAAAGCTAATGCTGGCAGTTAGATTTTTGGAAATAGATTTCTTGTAATATCTTTTGTGAGGAATTAACATTCATGCTACGCATGTAGAAAGAACGATTCGCAAAACGGTAGTGCAATCTGTTTTGTTTGATTTTTTATACAACTTTTATGAGTAGAAATGAAAAGAATTTCCTATATGGACGGACACAAAAATTACACGCAAATTCTCGTCATTCTTATAACGCCTCTTGTTTTGCGCCGGGAGCTAAAAATATGGGCGCTAATTAGGCATACGTTTTAACTTCTTACTTATAATTCGGCCCGTCTTATCCCTCGAGAGGCAGGTAAAGATTTATTTGAGATAAAATCTTAAATAAGTACATTACGTTCAAAGGCTTATTTGTCCAGTAGGTGAAGGAAAAGAAGAAAGTGAAGAAAGAAAGATCGAGGAACGATTTGATTGTTTGTTTGTTGATTGATTTGTTTGTTTGCATTGAATAATTGCATTTATTTTGCATTGACGATCTTTTTTGATCTATTAGTCATGATGTAAGTTTTGGGTTCGATCCCCGGTCAGGCCAAGATGAAAAAAGCTTTCCAGTAAACGTCTAAAAACGAGCCACATACGGCGGAATGGTAACTGAAGAAAGAGCTATAAAATCCTACTCCTACACAAGGGAAATTACGATAAATATTATCTATTTGAATACCGCGAGTAGAGGCAAGCGCCGGTATCAAGATTCCGTAGGTATAATTTGTTCACCATCAGAATCTTTAATTAATATATTAAAGAAATAATACCTATACTCGAGCGGAGCCGGGGCGGGCCGCCAGTATGTTATAAAATGAACTAAAATGTACGTTCCAGTGTACTGGATTACCTACAATAGATCCCATTTTGCAGCGAGTGCAGGCGATACAATTTACATGTTGCAAATACTTCCGCAGCTCTTTTAGGATTCAATAAAGTTGCAGCAAGGACTCTATTTGGCAGGAGTTAAAAAGTTGATCTATGCCCAAAAACGTTTACTTTTAAATAAATAATAAATAAATATATACAGTCACACATATTGAGCTAGCCCCAAAGTAAGTTCGAGACTTGTGTTATGGGATACTAACTCAACGATACTATATTTTATAACAAATACATATATAGATAAACATCCAAGACCCAGGCCTATCTGAAAAAGATAATTTTCCATCTTGGCCTGACCGGGGTTCGAACCCGGGAGAGTGCCCGGCCGGAGCGGTCAACACGCCAGCCTGCGACACGAGAGTTCTTGTCGCAGGCTGGCGTGTTGACCGCTGCGCCAGAGCTAGCAAAATTTGCTCGTTTTGAAAGGTAGGAACTACGCTTGAAATAAGTTTGTAATTTTTTGGTAAAATAGCCAGGTGGTTGCAGTAGGAAAAGATGAGTGGAAAAATGAAGTAAGTGAGATCAAGAAAAAGTGGAACTTTTTATCGGATTGGCGCCAAAGCAATATATTTAAGTAAGTATACTTGTAGGGGTTCATATCTTCCAAGTAAATACAGGTTTAAGAAATTTTATGATCAGGATACTTAAAAATACTTCCAAAAAAATTTAATATTTAGGTCAAGGGTTTCGTCTTCAACTGCTTGGCCAGTGGTTGCAGGTAAGGCATCGGGTATTCCCGCTCGTTGTCCCGAGCTGCTACTTGCTTTTCCCTCTTTCATCAGAGTGAGTAATATCCCAATACCTTATTTCTCTACAGAAAACCAAAAAAATCCTATCTTCTCCCAGTTTAAAAATGCTTCCGATGGGCAGGAGCGTCGGAAGGATAAGAAGCCACAGAAACTGCACTTGCCAACTCGCCTGCAAAGCGTGGTGAGGTGAGAATGGCATCATCCACCTATGGAAAAAAGAATCCTAAATAGAGGCCTTTTGTCCGGCTGTGGACTTCTTACGGCTGATAATGATTATAAAACATTTAATAAAAGACAACGGGTTGCACTCCGGTAGTGCCGGCAAAAGTGAAAAGGCTGCGCGGTTGAAAGAGAAGTGGATATTATTTCCTCTCCTACGCTTCGCCGGCGGTCTCAGGTCACGTGTCCGTCTTACGAATTTTCGATCAGGTCACGTGTACTGATGCGAGTATTACATTTTTTGCCCATCCCAAAAAGCGTACAACGCCGCTAAACAAGTTTTCACTTCAAAAATCATATAATGAAAAGAAGGGTTTCCTTGTCTAAGAAATTCTAAAAATGAAGCATAGTTCAGTATTTTTTAATATAAAAGACACTGCGATCCTGTCACTACTACTTACTTCTCTGCGTTAAAATAGTGTTGGCAAGAATCGAGCTGGACAGAAATGCGACTGGGCGGGGGTCGCATATAACTCACGCGTTTGCTACCGGAATGATAACCGATCCTTGGTAACATCTTATAAGATATTTTACTGGGAAAGTATATTTGATAGAAATGTGAGCTAGGCACACACATTTGAATTTATTCTAAACATGCTTTCGTCGGAACCATAGATTTAAAAAAATTGCGTCTCTATGGTCGACACGTAATATATCACTTTCTTGAGAAAATATCAACTCTTCATTCAAAGTTCCACTACCATTTTTACAAATCCTCACCCAGTCTATTATTTCAGTCTTTTATGTTTTATGCAAAGAGATAATAATCTGTACATGACAGTCCTACTCAGAATAATCTGCTTATATAATCCTAATCGGACAAAGACTCAAAGATTTCTGTAAGAATAAATTGGAAGCAAGATTTTCCGGTTTCCGGTTTCCGGTGAAGGAAAACATCGTCTTTACAACTTATGCTGCACAAGGGATTATTCAGTGTATAACGGGGAAGTTATAAAGCAAATCTATGTTTGTTTGTTTTCGTGTGTTTAAGTGGCCAACACTGGTGTCAGATTTTTCAAGGTGGGCAAAGACATATGCCATAGCAAATTTATTATTTTATTAAAATATATTTAGTAAGGTGTGTGAGGGTCTTGCTCCTGTAGTGGAGACTAAAAAGGACCTGATGATGATGATGATGACATCTAGTAAGCGTTTATTCCAAACATGAAAAGTTGGCTCCTAGCTCAGTTTTTATTACCCTGGTGTACTAGTAGTTTTACCGGTTGGTCTATCTGTAATAAACCCACCAAAAAAATTAAATGGATAGTCAAGAAAAAAATATTTATTTAAGACTAGATTAAGCAGACTAGATTGCTCGGTATGGTTTGTGGAAATGGGAAGATATTGAGCAGCAAGGAGCGACGGTAAATATATAATTTAGAATATGTAATTATACGTTTCTTGCTGTTACTCCTAAAGGTTCAAACGTCAAGGCTAGGTAAAAGAACAGTTCGGGTCGGAGTTAAAATACAATTTAAACAACTAGGTTTGTTATGAAAGTATAGTATGTATTTATAATGAAACAGGTGAGGTGTTTGTTTTAACTTAGTCAAACAATTCTTTCGCATGTACCATTGTGAGTTCATTGTGATGAGACTAGCCAGATCTACTGCTCACAAAGCCACTAGTATAATAAATAAATAAATATATAGGTACATATCACACAAATTGAGCTAGCCCCAGAGTAAGTTGTGAACTTGTGTCGTAGGATACTAACTCAACGGTACTATATTTTATAATAGATACTTATACTCGTATAGATAAATATTCAAGACTCAGGTCAATCTAAAAAATATCGTTTTTCATGATTTGACCGGGGATCGAACCCGGGGACCCTCGGGTCACGGAGCTCGCTCTTTTAGCATTATAGAGGTATAAATCATAATAAACAGGCAAATGCATCAAGCTGCTTGTTACACTATCAAGTACAGTCGCGCGTTATGACGAAGGCCATTAAATTTTTATTGTTAACGACGAGTACTCTGTTCGCGACGATCTGCTCGTAGCGACGACAGTAAAATTCACTTTTTGTATCCAAATTGCGATCTAATAAATACTTAAATGTTGCTAAAGCTATTGAAGGTCTTTGACTCTATCGAGACCTCTTCAATTCTGGAGTCTTTGCAGCGATGCCAAGTCGTCTGGTGATGCATCCAAGTGCTGAGATGTCTATACGACACCGCCACAATGACCGCTCAAGTCCAGAACCAGTAGACTGGATTGATTCCTCTAAGACTTGGAGTGAGACAAGGGGACGTTATTTTCCCTTAATTGTTCTCGAATGCTCTGGAGAATATGTCCAAGACACTGGACTGGAGAAGTCGTGGTATTAACATCAGCGGCGAACACATCTCACACTTGAGATTTGCGGATGACATCATCATCACCAGCTTAGCTGATTCCTTTCAACGCATCGTACTTCGCAACGTACTTGCTACGTGGATCCGGCAGAGAACCAAAGTTAACGACATAGCCCAAAGAACTAGTAAGCTGAAATGGCAATGGGCTTGTCATATATGCCGCAGAACCGATGAACGCTAGGAAAAACGAGTTCTGGAGTGCAGACCGGGTCTTGGCAAACGTAGTGTAGGACGCCCTTGGGCTAGATGGAGCGATGATGTACATAAGGCTGCTGGCAGTGATTGGAAAAGAAAAGCTCAAGACCGAGCTAAGTGGCGTGCCATGGGAAAGACCTATGTCCAGCAGTGGACCAGTGTAGGTTGATGATGATGAAGTTATTGAAATTTTCAAGACTAAATATACAAAATGTAACTATAGAGCAATATTTTAAAAGCAAATACTCTGTTTTTATATTTATTACTTTTAAGCGTTAGAACCACAAAACAGATTTAGATATAATTTAATCTGAAATAAGTTTGGGACCCTGAACATAAGATAATATTTAACCTGGAAATTAAGGGCTGAAACTGGCAGTGGTAGTTATTAGATGGCAATGGGGGATTGGGGGACAAAGCACTTATTCCACGCAAGCGAAGTTGTGAGTAAAATACTATAAAGCAACGGAAAAATGCATCAAGTTACAAAACCTTTCCAGTTACAGTCGCTTTCGTAATGACGAACGCCATTCAATTTTAATTGTTAACGACAAGTACTCTGTTCGCGACGACCTGCTCGTAGCGACGACAGTAAGATTCACTTTTTGTATCTAGATTAAGATCTAATAAATACTTAAATATAGCTAAAGCTATTGTACGTTTCAAGACTAAATATACCAAAATGTTACTATGGAGTAATATTTTAAAAGCTCTGTCTTGATATCTGTTGCTTTTTGACGTTTAAACCAAAGAGCAGATGTAGGTAATTTTTTGTGTAAAAATAGTTTGAGACTGAAAAGTACATAAGATAATATTTTACCTGGAAATTCATCATCGTCAGGTCCTTTTTAGTCTCCACTACAGGAGCACCACCCTCTCTGTACTACTAGGGCCATACTTGGCCAGATCAGCCAGAGGACTTGGCCTACACTATCCACTCTGGCCAGACGGGTTGGAGAGGTCTCTTAGATTAACCTGGAAATTAAGGGCTCAAAATGGCAGTGGTAGTTATTTCTTATATTATTAATGGAGGAATTAATATTAGTATATTAGTATGAGTACTGGGGGAATCAAACCATTTATTCTACGCAAGCGAAGTTGCGAGCCAAAACGATTATCTGGTACTATGAAGCAACGGCAAAATAAGGGCAAAATGCATCAAGTTACAAAACCTTTCCAGTTACAGTCCCTGGCGTAATGACGAACGCCATTAAATTTCAATTGTTGACGAGAACTCTACTTACTCGCGACGACAATGCACTTCTTTTATTCAGATTGCGAGCAATAAATACTTACATTTAGCGAAAGCTATCGGACATTTTAATGGTGACCATAGTATGTTCTTACTATACAGCGTGTAAATTGACTCTCGACGTTCCCTTAAAGGGGTGACTCAGCCCATTAATGTAAACAACTTTCCCTATGAGAACAATGCTGGGAACCAAAAAACAATTAAACATTCCCATACAATCAGGCCGGGCGGCAGAACTCTTTTGTATGGAAATGCCAAAATTTTTGGGTTCTCAGCATTGGTCCCATAGGAAAAGTTGTTCATATTGATGGTCTGAGTTACCCCTTTAAGGGAACGCCGAGGGTACATTTACACGCTGTATTTATATTTCATTGTTACTAAGTAATAATTTAAATAGAATAGGTTTTATCCGGAATTTATCCTTCTAATATTAAATGTGGGATGATCTGTACGGGAAGTTGAGAATATGAATATGTTTTGATATCCTTATCCTTATCCTTAATAATATTATAAATGCGAAAGTGAGTTTGTTTGTTTGTTTGTTACGCTTTCACGCCCTAACTACTGAACAGATCATCATGAAATTTTGCATACAAGTTCTCTGGAGTACGGATAGGCCTACCTTTATCCCAGGAAAAAGTACTATTCCCGAGGGTTCGACATAGACGCGGGCGGAGCCGCGCGCGAAAGCTAGTAATATCATAAATGCGAGAGTATATATCACTATACCAGCTACTTTTTCTCGCTTGAAGCGTAGAGCCGATTAAGATGACATTTTATACAGCGGGTAACATAACCAACGACGTTCTTGTGATGGGGTGACTCAGCCCGTCAAAATGAATAACTTTTAAAAAACTTGTTATTTTCATACAAAAGTGTTCGGCCGGCTCGGCAATTAGTATGGAATAGTCAAAAAAAAATTGAATTTCCAGCATTGGTCCCGTAGGAAAAGTTGTCCATTTTGACGGGCTAAGTCACCTCTTCACGGGAACGTCCTTGTTATGTTACACGCTGTATAGAGACTAGAATATTTTCTTGATAAAAATTTTCTCCTGAGAAAAAGCAAAAAGACAAAAAGAATTAGCCAAATCGGTCCAGCCATTCACACGTGATTTCGTGACCAATGGAAATAGGGATTAGTAAAGGTACCTTATGGACACTGGCACTTTACTTATTTTTTTATAGCCTGTAAAGTGTCCCACTGCTGGGCAAAGGCCTCCCCTTCTTTTTTCCACTGATCTCTATCTAACGCAGCCTGCTGCCAGTTCGCCAAGAACTTTTGGATATCGTCTCGCCATCTCGTTCGCGGTCTACCCCTCCGCCTACGTCCATCAGGGAACCATAGAGTGACCTACTGGGCCCATCGATCGGATGTCATTCGGCAGACGGCACACATGTCCGGCCCAATTCCACTTGAGTTTGGCCGACTTAACACCCACATCGACAACCCTGGTCTTGGAGCGTAGCTCAGTGTTCCTCACCCTGTCTATCCGACGAACGCCGAGTATGCTCCGCTCCATCGCCCGCTGACATACCTTGAGTCTGGACTTTTGATCCTCAGTCAAAGACCACGTTTGTGTGCCATAGGTGAGAATGGGTAGGATACACATGTCGAGGAGTTTGCGCTTCAGGCACAATGGAAGGTCGCCCTTCATTAGCGCCTTCATAGACCAGAAGCTCTTTCAGGCGTTTTCGATGCGGCGATCGATTTCCTTATCTTGCCTGTTGCCGAAGGATGCTATGTTTATTTTAGCTAAGTAAATTGTATGACTACTTTTTCTAAACGTCTTAAGCGCCAGCGTCTATAAGGTACCTTTACCCGTGGAACGTCACATATAAATATAAATAGTTTGACATCTTGAATGAACAGGACATAAATTATTCCTTGAGGGGGTGAAATGGGTCGTAGAAGTTTGTATGAAACGTCCAAAAAGAACGCAGACGAAGTCTCAGGCAAAAGCTTTTTTTTATGTCATAGGGCGGCATACGAGCACGTGGGGCATCTGATGGTAAGCGATCACCGCTGCCCATAGACTACTGCAACACCTGGAGTGTTCCCGGCCTTTTATGAAAACATAGACTCGTTTTTTGAAGTTTCCAATGTCGTATCGAATCATCGATCATTCCACAGTTCGTTCGTACTGTTATAATACAGTTATGTATATAATAGTGCTGCCCTGCGCTCAATATTGCTGGCTAAGGGTTTTAGGCTTTGAGATCGGGTCATTCGGAAGGGAGAACCCTCAGTCTCGGTCCAACATCCAAATCACAAAGACAAGTGCTCAAAATCCATAAAATATACTATTTCCTATTTTCTATTTTCATAAATAAATCTAGTGTCATAAAATTAGTTTTTTTTTAAAAGTGATTTCCGCGGAGCCCCCTAACAATTTGGTGGCAGCGGTGGGATACGTGAAAAGTGAAAAGTGTCCTCGGGTCGTCTCCGTTTCGATATATCCTGAAAACTTTGTTCCTGAATAGAATTGTGTGCTGTGTTTCTATAATATACAATATACTCCCAAAACTGTGTCTCGAGATTCCTGAAACTTTATAAATTGTGTGCTGTGTTCCAAAACTGTACCAGTGTTTCCAAAACTTTGTTCCAGAACTATTACCTGAAAGAAAACCTTTTTTTTACGAAACTGTGCTCTGTGTAAATACTGAAATACTTTTCCTGAAGTGTTGATTTCCTAAAAACTTTCCTGAAAACTAAACTCCAGTGCTCCAGAAAACTACAAATTTCAAATCTCATTCAAGTCAATCTAAATACAAACTGAACTTTGTGTTTTACTAACTAACCGTTCATAAATAAATCAAATCCTTATCTACCTAATTATATTCAAATTAAAACTAAAATAAAATAACCGTGTTACTGCCAACTGGTCGTGATCCTGCCTATTTTCCTGCCTGGGAAAATCATGTTCCTGTTATTTTTCTGCGTGTTCCTGTAAGTGATATCTTTTCCAATTCAGTGATAGTGCAAGGCCATTAAATTCAGTGTTTATATATTAGTGAATTCAGTGAAGAAGTAATAACTTAATGAACTTTAAATTTAATTGTTAAATTAACACCATACCTACTCGTAACTTGTCGCAAGTAATTTCTTAGAATTAACCTGGTCGGGCGCCTACCTACGCATTGCACTGGCGCTTATCACGACCACACGTATTCAATGCAGCTGCGTTGATTCTTAGAACTTTGTTGGCCGCCTATTACACCGTTTCATTTGATTTACAGCTTTATTTGTTTTAATTATTCTTTATTTTATTTTGTGTGTGATTTTTAATTTTCTCTCACAATGTCTGTTAGGAGTGATGAAATTAAACAGGAAAACAAAGATACAGTGCAAATTAGTACCCTGTTTAAATTCGTAAAGACTTATGATGGTTCACCGGATAAGCTTAACTCCTTTTTAACTAATTGCGATAATGCCATTAATCTCGCGTCGGAATCTCAGCAATCGATCTTATTTAAATATATCTTGTCACAGCTCGAGGGCAAGGCAGAAATAGCAAGCTCTATAAAAGAATTCGAATCTTGGGACCAATTAAGTGAATTTCTAAAAACCCAATTTGGGGAAAGAAAACATTATGCTCATTTACTCTCTGATTTGCAAGAATGCCGTCAACAGCCGCAAGAGGATGTCAATCAGTATGCCTTACGCGTGGAAACTTGTCTCTCAAAATTACTTACTGAAATTACATTATCCGTTAAAAGGAAAACTGAAAAGGCTGGGCGCACAGCAGCTATGGAAGACCTCGCTCTCCATACTTTCCTTATTGGCCTCAAGCCCAACATTTCTAACTTAGTCCGGGGTAAGAACCCCTCCACTCTCAATGAAGCCATTAACCTAGCAGTAGCTGAAGAAAAGATCCTTAACCTATTTTATAAACGTAACTCTCATTCTTCCAGCAGCACATCACAACGGCCTTCTCATAATTCCAATAACACATTTAGGCCAGTTGTACACAATGTCAACACAAGACCACAAAATTCGAGACAATTGGAGCTAAATCAGAACAATTATTGTAGATACTGTAGAAATCAAGGTCATACGATAGACATATGTAAGAAACGCGAATATAATAATAACAAATTCAGGGTTCCGCAATCCAAACAAATAAATGGCACAAATCAACATTCTAATTCGAGACTCACACGTATTAACTGCGTTTTAAATGATAACGATACAAATAATGATATATATAATAATACCGAGACACAGGAATTTACCCAAGACTACAATGTTGACAATTGTAATAGCACCCAAATAAATGATGCTCAGTATTTAAACGAATAGCGGGCTCACGGCGGTGTCTCGTGAGACCCAAATCACAGCCTTTTACTTTACCCTCAAATTCCAATGACACCTCTTCTAAATCCTCGGGCCTACACAAGGGTAACCAGCCCCAAATACGCGCCCAAACTTCTAATTCCACTGGCTCACACACGGGTAACCAGCCCCAAATAAAAGCCAATTATTCTAAATCCACTGGCTCACACATGGGTAACCAGCCCCGAATAAATGCCAATAATTCTAAATCCAATGGCTCACACACGGGTAACCAGCCCCAAATAAATGCCAATACTTCTAAATCCACTGGCTCACACATGGGTAACCAGCCCCAAATAAATGCCAACAATTCTAAATCCAATGGCTTACACATGGGTAACCAGCCTCAAATAAATGCCACGTCTTCTAAATCCAATGATACACGTAACAAATCTCAGCCTCAATCCCTGAAATCTCAGAGAATCCATTCAAAATCCCTAAATAATAAAAGTAATTTGCCTGTTTCAAATGCAAAAGAAGCCCAAGTATATGAAGTATGCTGTAAGCCAACTATAATATCCTTACCTCATATTTTAGTTAAAACCTCTGTTTCCAATAAACCACTTACGCTTCTGGTGGATACGGGTTCTTCAATTTCCCTTATCAGAAAATCCTCTATTCAATCTCCCTCAAACCTGAAATTAAAAAACAATATAATTAAATTAAAAGGCATAGACAATTGTGAAGATGCTGTACCAACTCTTGGTAGTTTTAACATGTACCTCGAGTTTGGCAGAGAATCTATCCGATTCCAGTTCCATTTAGTTGAAAATATTCACCTTACCTATGACGGAATTATAGGTAACGATTTACTTACCTACTTTCAATGTTCCATTGATTACAATCGGCAATTGCTTAACCTAGATAAGAATAAAATAAAACTTAATTTTAATAATCCTATCTACCAAATTCCTCCTCGTTCCGAAATTACCATAGAATGTTCTGTTGCTAATCCTGAATTAAAAGAAGGTCCGGTCTTTGATCAACACATAAGTGAAACATTGTTTGTCTCGAATTGCCTAGTTAAAGTAAAAAATAATAATAGGATTAATGTCATAATTCTAAATACCGCTGAAAACCCGGTAACCCTAAATTCTAATCTTCTACTTACCTTACAACCAGTTCATAATGCGTCTTTACAACCCTTCAATAATAATCAACCTTGTTTAACCAGAACCCAAGAAGTTCTTAATCTTCTTCGTACATCGCATTTAAACAACGAAGAATCTAAAGCCCTTTATGAAGCATGTGCTAAATACTCAGACATCTTCTACTTACCTGGTGATCAACTCACATCAACAGATGCTATACAGCATGAAATTCGAACTTCCACTGATCAGCCCATAAATGTTAAGTCCTACCGTTTTCCTGAAATTCATAAACAAGAAGTTAACTCACAAATCCAGAAAATGTTAGACCAAAATATTATTCAACCTTCAATATCTCCCTGGTCATCCCCTATTTGGATTGTTCCAAAAAAGATGGATGCCTCAGGCCAAAGAAAATGGCGTATCGTTATAGATTACAGAAAATTAAACGATATTACCATTGGAGAAACTTACCCTATCCCCAATATTGTTGAAATTCTAGATCAATTAGGGAAATCCAAATACTTTTCAACCCTTGACCTTGCATCCGGATTTCATCAGATCGGATGGCTCCGCAAGATTCTAGTAAAACTGCCTTCAGCATTTCTCAAGGTCATTTTGAATTTACAAGGATGCCTTTTGGGCTAAAAAATGCGCCGTCAACATTTCAGCGCCTATTTTTAATAATGAATAATGTCCTTACTGGCCTCCAAGGAGAGCGCTGTTTTGTTTATCTCGATGATATTGTAATCTATTCCCATGATTTCATATCGAAAATCTGACCGCAGTCTTCCAAAAACTCCGCTCTTTTAACCTCAAGTTACAACCAGACAAGTGTGAGTTCCTCCGGAAGGAAGTAGGTTACCTTGGACATGTCATTACTGAAACCGGAGTAAAACCAGATCCTAATAAAGTAAAAAGTGTTGAAGAATTCCCTGTTCCTAAATGTCCCAAGGACATAAAATCATTTTTGGGACTTATATCTTATTATAGACGGTTCATACCCGAGTTTTCCAAACTTTCAAAACCCTTAACTTCTCTTCTAAAAAAGGATATTCCCTTTAATTGGACCAACGAACAACAACTAGCTTTCGAAATACTTAAAAGAAAACTTTTAACTGCTCCAGTTCTTATTTACCCTGACTTCACCAAACCTTTTACACTTACCTGTGACGCATCCAACTATGCCATTTCCGCTATACTGTCCCAAGGTCCAGTTGCTAAAGATCAACCTATAGCCTATGCGTCCAGAACCTTAAATAAAAATGAAATTAACTATAGTACTACCGAAAAGGAGTTACTAGCTATAGTTTGGGGCTGTAAAACCTTCAGACCTTACCTGTTTGGTCGAAAATTTATAATAATAACTGATCATAGACCCTTAAAATGGCTTTTTAATCACACAGACCCAAGCAGCAAATTGCAACGTTGGCGTCTGCAACTTGAAGAATTCGAGTATGAAATTGTATATAGAAAGGGAAAATTGAATTCAGCAGCAGATGCCCTCTCACGTTACCCAGTAAATCCCGTAAATCCTAAAAGCCCCGAAAGCGAGTTAATTGACCTTGGCCCATTAGACATAAGCCCTTTTAATGAACCAGTGGCTGACTTTAGCCCTCTACCAAGTCCAGAAAATCTAGAAGACCCACTAGCTCTACCTACATCCGGTCCATCTATCCCTGAAACGCAAAATCTACCTACTCCTGAAATCCAAAGCCAACTTACTCCTAATACACAATGTGAACCTCAACCCTCTACAAGTAGCCAAGCGCCAACCTTTCAATACCCTGATCCTATAATAAATTCTCCAACCCAAAACTTACCTGACGTTAACGATGCATACTCAAAATTCCTTCTACCATGCAATATAACACAACTATAATTGAACATAATGACAGCCTTCTTAAAAGTCCACATAAAAACCTTATTATACCTACATCGCTCGACCTTGATGAATCTAATCCTTACGTTCAGGAAGCACTTTCTAACTCAGAAGATCGTGAGCGTTCTTAAATTCTGAAATGACATTACACTCATGTAAATCTCTTTCAATTAATGATAAAACCTATTACTTCTTATTTATTAAAGTTAATCATTTTGACTTCTGTACTTACAGTGATATATTCGAATCAATCAAAAATATTAGAAATCATCTTATATCTTGTAGTGATCCTATAGATAAGATAGGCATAACAGACTTTAGAAACCCTTTCGACAGATATCTATACGTAAAAATCTATAATATGCTGATACACCTATTCCATAATACTGGAATTGAAATTCACGTTTATCGTAATAAAATATATTATCCTAGTCCTAGTGAAGTACAGAAGATCTTAAGAGAAAATCACGATATTCCTGTAGCTGGACATTTAGGTACAAATAGAATGTTTAGTAAAATTAGAGAACAATACTTTTGGAAAAATATGCATGCGACATATAAAATTATTTAAAAAATTGCGCATCTTGCCAAACTAATAAAGCCCTTCGAAAAGTAAACAGAGCACCGATGCAAATCACTAGTACATCCACTTCTCCTTTTGAAAGACTTTCCCTAGATATCGTAGGTCCTCTTCCGGAATCAGGTCCAGCTAAATTAAAATATATATTAACCCTTCAGGATGATCTAACAAAATACTCTGTTGCCTATCCCATTAGAAGTACTACTGCTAATGAGACTAGTGATTGCTTGGTTCATTTTATATCCCTTTTTGGTATTCCCAAGACTATCCTAACGGATCAAGGCACTAATTTCACTGCCGACTTATTCAAGCAAACTTGTTCCTTCCTTAAAATTAAGCAATTGTGGTCTTCTCCTTACCACCCCCAAACACAAGGTGCTTTAGAACGTAGTCATTCAACCTTGAAAGAATACCTGAAATCTTATGTGTGTGAGAATCAAGATAACTGGCCTAAGTACGTATATACAGCTATGTTAGCCTACAATACAGCTATTCACACTACAACTAACTTCACACCTTACGAATTAGTTTTCGGTCACAAACAATTTATGCCCAACTCTGTTTATGAATCATCCCTAGATGTCACTTACCCGGACTATGTTAAAATGTTACAGCATCGCCTTAAGTTTACTAGAGACAAGGCTCTCGAAAGCATAAGAAAATCTAAAGAATCTTCTAAAGCCTATTATGACACCCATACTCGTCCCGTGAAATATCATATAGGAGATTACGTATACTTAAAAAACCACCTTAGGTTGCGTAAAGCATTATCGCCTGTATGGAATGGACCATACAAAGTTGTTAAAATAAATGGCAGAAATAGCTTAACACTACTTATAAATAGGCGTCATGTGATTCATCACTTTGATGAGGTCAAGCTTGCAAGGCGTCACGACGCTTAATTCTAAGAAATGATATACTACATACTTATGCCTAGGATTAAGACTAATTTTGGTTAGTAAAACTTAGATTTAGTATATGCCTATATTGTGAGACTAGTAAGTAAATTAGAATAAGTTCTTCTTTTTAGAAGAAATTAGGCTAAGAAATATTATACGATAGCAGTTAGGAAAGAGCCCAACATATATATAAACATATATACAAGGTTAGTTTAATAACGTATAATTAGTATAAATATATATTTATCATTACAGTGTCCCTGCCGAGTCACAAGTACCACAAGGCTTTTATTTACAACCCATCGTGAATAGTACTAGAATATATTTTGATTATATTGGTAATTTAAAAATAAAAAGTAGCTATCTAAGTGTTCTCATACCATTGGATATATCTCATTTTCACCCTCATATAGATAATATTAACATTATATTAAATACAGCTAAGTTCCTTTGCAACCAAGCAGGAATGCTTGAACAGCCTAAGTGCCTCAATATGCTGGGTCCCCTCACTGTAAGATACCATGAGATAGTGACTCAGTTAGGTTCTATTACTCATCTACTAGATAACAAGGGTAAGCGCGCCTGGATAGGCGGTGTACGAACTGTATTTAAACATATTTTTGGTACTCTCGATGAAGTTGACGCACTAAAATATAATGAAGCAATAGATTCCTTACGAAATAATCAGATTAAGATAACAACCCTGGTTAAAAATAACATTTTAATAACTAAATCTGTCATTTCAGCATATAACGACTCTTTACAAAAGATTGTGCTTAATGAAGCTAATCTTAACCTAGCTATAGATGAACTATCGCAGAATATATAAAATATATCTATATTGTCAAATAAATTAGAACTTCAGGTTCATATTAACTATATTGTCAATAGCTTAGAGACCTCCCTGCTTGAATTATCATTTCAATTACAAGGCATTCTCAACGCTATCGTGAGTTGTAGACAAAACATTCTACATCCGAGCGTGATAACACCCATGCAACTATACCGAGAACTTGCTGATAACCATAGACACCTACCTAACGATTTAGAGTTACCTATAGAATTACACTTGGATGTTATCCACAATATATTAAAGTTATCTAATGATATCTGCTATTATACCAAAAATACAATTGTATTTGCACTTAAGATACCACTAGTATATAGTAAAAACTATATACTACTCCATAGTATAGCTTTGCCTATGCCTTTAGATAGGATAAGGGAAATTATTGCATCATAGATAGTTTGGATAAATGTATAACATTAAACCCAGAAACATATATGTGTGATATCAGCAATGTATTTATCACGGAAGCTAAACAAACCTGTGAAAGTGAGATTATTTCTAAAGTGCTGACTAAGGTACCACTCCAATGTGAAACTAAGATATACTAGATATTTGGAAACTTTTGGGAAATAATAGATGGATATATGTAATTTCAGAAAATACTAGAATTTCTATAGACTGTGTAAATTCAAAATTATATGAATCAAATGTTTTGGGCGTTGGCCTACTCACTATTCCAAGCCATTGCACTGGCTATTGTAAAAACAATGTTGCTTTTAATATCACATGCCCCATCACTATATCTGATTTTAACTTAATTAATGATAGTTGCTGTAATTACGAAAAATTAAAAGACATAAAGGGAAGTCTGTCTCCTACCCACTTACAAAACCTTGATTTAGAAACTCTTAACTTAAATAATGACATATTAAATAAACTGCATGATGATGCGAACCAGATAACAGATACACACATCGTGAGGTATGGGACACACTACTCTGCTCTTATATATATAATTGTATTTGTGTTATTGATTTATCTTTGTGTTAAATTATATAACAAATTATATAATAAATCTACTCGTGGCCATAACTTAAATATTGTAAAAACTAAAACACCTTGCCTTCAAAGTAAACAAGATAGTAGCGAAGACTTTGAAATTATAGAGGAAATACCACCCCCCACCATTAAATGTTCAGTATAAATATGTATTAACATTCTGTTTAAAAAAAATGAATTATCAGATAAACCATAAATAAATAAATAAAATTAATTATATGTATGTATACCATATGGCCACTATTGTTATGTATAGTTTTACAAGTTAATGTAACTTTAAATATAGTATAGGTTTATATACTTGCCTTTTATTGTAATTTGAGTATTTGTCTTTAAAATAACCGCGTAAATTACGGAAACAAATTAAATTTAATTTCTAAATTTCTCTAACGTAAACTTCACCCTTCAGGTGTAAGTTTAGTCTTAACCCTGGGGGCTGTTATAATACAGTTATGTATATAATAGTGCTGCCCTGCGCTCAATATTGCTGGCTAAGGGTTTTAGGCTTTGAGATCGGGTCATTCGGAAGGAAGAACCCTCAGTCTCGGTCCAACATCCAAATCACAAAGACAAGTGCTCAAAATCCATAAAATATACTATTTCCTATTTTCATAAATAAATCTAGTGTCATAAAATTAGTTTTTTTTTTAAAGTGATTTCCGCGGAGCCCCCTAACAGTACGTAACAAGAAGTTTGTGTTAAAACGTACGGTGGTTGACTGCCAGTTATCCAGGTGGTAGGGATGAAATTTTAATTTATGTTGGGTGGTACGATAGTGGAAACGAAGAGAGGCCTATGCTCAGCAGTGGGCGGAAGACGGGCTGAGATGATGATGATGATGATGATGATGATGGTACGATAGTGAAATTTTACGGCAGGTATAAGGTTATCCCAACAATTCCTCAGAGCATTCCCCATGGTATATGCGATGAAGAATACACAAGGATGCGACATCTCTACGCAGAGCCAAAGGATCGAGATGATCGACGAGGATCTCGTCGTCGACTATACGAATGGCACGACTTTGAACACGGTCAAAAGAAAGAATTTGGTATTGTAGTAGGTAATTTAAAGTTTGCATTACTTTTTTTATGTGTTTTGCATTCACAATGCTATTTTGATGTACTCTTAATGAATTAAGAAATAAAATATGGTGAAAAAAATTCATGCGGGCGGGACTTGAACCGGCGAGCTAGGTGTATGTACGACCTATGCTCTGCCATCTGACCTATGACTGCCGAAATTCTCCACCATATCCCATTTCCCTTTATACGTATTAAGGCTTACGTCACCTACACAACTACCTGACTTTTACAAGTGAGGTATTTGATTCAACTCATTTTACAATGAATTTGAATTGAATACATAGACCTATGTCACCGGTTCAAGTCCCGCCCGCATGAAATTTTTTTCAACATATTTTTTTTCTTAATTTATTAATTTCCATTACTTATTAAGCAACGGCAAATTGCATCAAGTTACAAACCCTATTCGGTGACAGTGGCGCGTAATGACGAACCCCATAAAATTTTAATGGTCGACGAGCAGTCGACTCTGTTCGCGACGACAGTTTAATGCACTTTTATATTTAGCTTAAAAGCTAATAAATATTTAAAATGTTGCTATTTCTACTGAATATTTAATGTCTAACTAAAGTAAGTGCGAGATACAATGTTTACTTTATTGAAAGCAAACACTGAAAACAAACTAATATTTTGTTAATACATACATAGTATCACGTCTTTATCCCTTACGGTGTAGACCGAGCCTATGGTCGTGTATTCCCGTTGGTCCTATCGCCTGTCGTCCCATCATAAGACCGAAAGGCCACATTTAGCGTGTTGTAATGTAAAGGTGGAAAACGGAATCAAAACAGTAAGGGTTGCTAGCCGCATCGCCTATTGTCATGATTGGCGAAAATCTAAAGATTTTCGCCCATCCCCTGGACCGGCTTCTACAGTCTACGCGGGAAGAGAAGCAGTTAGGATATTTTACGTTTCTCCTTTTCTCCCAGACCAGCATGGAAGAAACATTTTCATATTTATAATAATTAATAAGAGTAGTATACTAACTGGCCTATTGCTATTTTTGCAATTCTTCCAACTTTCGAAAACAATACGTAGATAATACGTCCGTAGATAGATAAGAACTCAAGCGAAGCTCCGATTAAGGCTTTATTGGATTCGCATGCATAAAATTTGAATGTAAGGTTTTTAATCAAGGTTCCTTAGAAGGAATTTGCTCGCTTTGTGTTATCAACAGAGCTATATATGCGTGTGATACTTCCTAATTTTGGAAACAATATTGGATTACTCGGTAGATATAGACAAGCATATCTTTTGATATATCTTTAAGCTTGTCCTATTGGGGTTGATGAGTTCCAATATAAAACCACAATTAACATTTACTCCGTTTATTGTCACAAACACACGAATACAATTTGGTTATAGTTAATTCACTATGGACGCGACACGGTATAGCAAGACTGCCTAGTTAGGTAGGCGAGTTTCGACTGACTTAATCACACGAATCACTCGCTAAGAATGCATAATATGCACTTTTGAGTACCTACATATCAATCGTTTCCAGAAAGGAGTCATTAACAGACCCATCGCTAGCCGTTTGTGCTCCCCTCCGCGGCGTAGCGTGACCTTGTACTGGGGATACAAGCCCTAATTTTGGATGTCATATCTGAATTGCAATGACTTTGAATATTAAATGCATCGCAGCTAAGAGCAGACTTTCTTTCGTAAATTATTATAAGATCTCAACTTAACGGCCCGCCATAGGCCAGGCGGGCGGCGTGGCGGTACAAACGCGGATGGTCTGAACGCGTTGGCTACTTTGTAAATTTTCATTTTTTATAATATTCAAGGGTTTTTCGAAAAAGAAAAATACATGATGGCTGCCTTATCTGTAATGCAATTATAATCAAAAGTTTCAAGGTTAATTTTAATGTATTTGGTGAATAATGCTGTATACCGAGTAAATTAGACGTGATTTGGAGGCAACTTTGCAATTTTTTTCTACCGAGAAAATTTAACGCAATCGTGTTTTTGAGTCAGATAGTTACCAGAGTTGGTCCTGAACTTTGCTGCATTTTTATTTCAACTTTAGTATTTCATTATTATTGATATTACAGACAATCATGCAAAGCAGTGTGAGGTAGTACGAGCCCGTTACCTCCCCGGATCGCGCCTGCCCTGAAGTTACATAGAACTTACGAGTACTTTTGAAGAAATGCATTTTGAATTTTATGTTAATTGAACTATTATGGAAGGAATGCATAATAGTTTGATTAATATAATTTACACTTGGAAGAATATACTATTTAAAAAAATCGTACGGAGTATGATTTTGCTACTATTAAGCAGATATGTTTAATGGAGATAGGTAAACGTAGAAAACCAAATGTTAATAACTAAATAATAAACGTAAAATTATTTGTTATTAATTATAATAAAATGAAAAAGATAGATAAATCAAAAGTGATTCGGTATATCGTCAGGAGCTTGATATAGACAAAGGCTCTGAAGCGATACCCCAATCGAGGCCTTATCGGACGCGCATGCATAAAATTTGAATGTTAGGTTTTTAATAAAGGCCGCCATCGCAGAGCAATTTAGCGTTCAGCAAAAATGAGTACGGAGATTGTATTTCATTAAATATTTTTACATTAAAGACTGAATTTAACATTTGAATTTATACCTCCAAATCCTTACTTCCTTACTAATATTATAAATGCGAAAGTGAGTTTGTTTGTTTGTTTGTTACGCTTTCACGTCGTAACTACTGAACCAATCATCATGAAATTTTGCGTACAAGTGCTCTGAAGTACGGATATGGACATAAGCTACCTTTTTTCCCGGGAAAAAGGACTATTCCCGAGGGACATTGATGCGGGCGGAGCCGATGGCGAAAGCTAGTAGAGATATAAATGCGAAACTAACTCTAGTCTACCTGTTACCTTTTTACACTTTAACGTTGTGGAGGGTGGTCTGTTTTTGATGGTTTCCATCTTCAAATCAAGTCCATGCATCCAACAAATAAATACTATCAAATCTTTAAGGGTTGATCATGGAGTAATTTACTTTGTTTTCAGAGATATCGTGTTTATAAGCTTTATACATGACTAGCTTTCGCCCGCGGCTCCGCCCGCGTCAATGTCGATCCCTCGGGAATAGTAATTTTTCCCGGGATAAAAGGTAGTCTATGTCCTTCTCCGCACTCCAGAGAACTTGTATGCAAAATTTCATGATGATCGGTTCAGTAGTTACGGCGTGAAAGCGTAACAAACAAACAAACTCACTTTCGCATTTATAATATTACTAGCTTTCGCCCGCGGCTCCGCCCGCGTCAATGTCGATCCCTCGGGAACAGTACTTTTTCCCGGGATAAAAAGTAGCCTATGTCCTTCTCGGAACTCCAGAGAACTTGTATGCAAAATTTCATGATGATCGGTTCAGTAGTTACGGCGTGAAAGCGTAACAAATTAACAAATAAACAAACAAACAAACTCACTTTCGCATTTATAATATTAGTAAGGATTAGTTAGGATAGTAAGGAAAGGATACTGAAAATAAACTGAAGATTTTCAGATATTTTTCTGTATGAATGTTATGGAGCTCTTGAAACTTGGTAGATATAAACATTTACTTACGGGACACAGGATATATGATAAGACATGGCCCCCATACAAAAGTACGCGAACGGAGTCGCGAGCACAGCTAGTAATTATTAATAATTAAAAGAATTTGAATCGCATTCAGCCAACGTCTTTCGTATAAAACGGACCAGTGAGCCGTCACGTAGGCTTAATGGCGCTAACAGCCTCCGTGGTCCAGTGGTTAAGGCGTTTGCCTGTTGACCCGGGGGTCGTGGGTTCGATTCCCACCGGAAGCATACTTTGTTTAGTTGTTTCCAGTTGGTTTAGGACGTTGCAGGCGTGAATCACCTGATTGTCTGATAATAAAAATGATTCCGTGCTTCGGAAGGCACGTTAAGCCGGTGGTCCCGGCTGCCATCTGGCCGAGAGGCGGTTCCGAAGAACTCTGACACCAGGGTGTGCATGGTCGATTGACCGTGACACCTACTCGAAATGATGAATGATGATGAATGGCGCACTTTAATAATTAAATTCGAGCCTGTTTCTTTTAAATTAAACTGACTATCACGACTGTTTTAATTCATCTAGAAAATAAAAGGACTGTCTGAGCAATTTAGGGCATTCCCTAATAAATTGCTTCTTGCCCGACGGCCTACTTGCCGATAGCGGGTTATATGTTTCCCGCGTATTATGTATGTTTGTAAATTTCTTTATTACCTCGTATTTTCTACGCTGCTGAGTGGATTTAGGATGTTTATTACTACTTCACTCTAAATGAAATGTTTTAATGTTATTGCAAAATAGTATATTAATAATTAATTAATATGGCGAGCTCCGTGGCGCAGTGGTTAATACGCCAGTCTGCGACACGAGGGTGCCCAGGTTCGATCCCCGGCCAGGTCATGATGGAAAACGATCTTTATCAGATTGACCTGGGTCTTGGACGTTTATCATTACATAGTATAAAACAAAGTCGCTCCCTGCCGTCTGTCCGTCCCTATGTATGCTTTGATCTTTAAAACTACGCAACGGATTTTGATGACGGTTTTTTTAATAAATAGAGTGATTCAAGAGGAAGGTTTATATGTACATTGCACCCCTGCAAAGCCGGGGTCCGGGTCGCTAGTCTATTATAAAATATAGTATCGTTGAGTCTAGTGTCAATCATACGGAAGCGGCAATGTATTGAGTCAGAACCTTTTCAGTTCTACGTTCTTATAGACACAGTTACGCTATATAACACGCTATATATCGGGTGTCGAGTCACTCCATCCATCCTCAAGCAGTCGCGTCACGCAATTTGTATTTTTCACTGTCACTGCAATCCCGCTTCCACTTTGTCTACCTGATATAGTAAAATCCTACAAAAATTCAATACTCACCTTTTTAATTTAATGAATTTTCTTAAAATGCTTGAAAATTGTACTTGCTAACTGTTGACAACTACGGTGTACGTATACAATGTTTTGATGGTCACTTCAATGTCCATTACGGTTTGCATATCTTAAATAAAAACAGTCAATCATTCGAAAGCCGCAATGTATTTTGAAGTGACGAACGAAACGTTGTAAGGTCCTTGCAAATGTTCGCGAGAAGGCCTGCTTGTAAATTAGAGAACCTTACTTTAAATTAGAGCATTAGAGAACCTGCTTGTAAAAAGAGATAAATTGATATTGCTACTCTGGCAAAATGGTCATTTTTTTTTATTTATTTAACTTCATACACCGTTACAAGTGTAATGGCGGACTTAAAGCCTATGGCTTTTTCTACCAGTCAACCAAGCCAGTGGTGTAGAGAATGCGAGGGTAGTGCAAGAACAATCATAAAAAAATCAATCCATCCTGAAGCATTCGCGTCACACAATTTGTATTTTTCACTGTCACGGATATACCGTTTTAACTTTGTCCACCTGTTGCATTAAAAACCTACAAAATTTCAATACTCACCTTTTTGATTTACTGGATTTACTCAAAATGTTTGAAAATTCGTTCTTGCTAACTTTTGACAACTTAAATGTTTTGATGATCACTTCAATGTCCATTACGGTTTGCATACATACGTATCACGTCTTTTTCCCTTGCAGGTAGACAGAGCCCAGGATTTTAAGACCTAAAAGAACTATTTGATGATAATTAATTTAATAATAATAATAAATAAATATATACAGACAAATCACATAGGCTGAGCTAGCCAAAAAGTAAGTTAGAGACTTGTGTTATGGGATACTAACTCAACGATACTATATTTTGTAACAAATACATATATAGATAAACATCCAAGACCCATGCCAATCTAAAAAAGATCATTCTCTATCTAGACCTGACCGGGGATCGAACCCGGGCATCCTCGTGTCGCAGGCTGGCGTATTAAACACTGCGCCACGGAGCTCGCCTATAATACCTATGACGCTGCGAAGTTTTTACTTCAAAAACTAGCTTCGTCATGATTCAAAATAAGGGAAGTATCATTGTATGACACACGCCTGTAACGTATTGTCTCTCACGACGAGCTCTCATCTCTAATTCATGGTGTCTTTGTTCAGAGCAGGACCGGATCCAACATATTGGGCACGATGGGCATAATCTTATTCACAACTTTTCCCATCGTTTTTCCGGTTGCATCCTCAGCTATGAGCGGAAATTGTTACTGGTACCAATTCGTGTGTGTAAGTGGTCATCATTGGTGCCAGATTTTTAGCTACCTAAAGGCATCTGACATAGCTTAACGACTGCCATCAATGATGACAGCAGCAAATGATGAGAACAGTCATCATCATCATCATTTCGTGTAGGTGTCACGGTCAATCGACCATGCACTTCGCGGTTCTTCGGAACCGCCTCTCGGCCTCTGACGTGGTTCCTTTAACGACTACCACAGATGGCAGCCGGGACCAACGGCTTAACGTGCCTTCCGAAGCACGGAATCATCTTCATTATCAGACAATCAGGTGATACAAGCCTGCAATGTCCTAACCAAACTGGAAGCAACTAAACAATGTATGCTTCCCGTGGGAATCGAACCCACGACCCCCGGGTCTACAGGCAAACGCCTTAACCACTGGACAACGGAGGTAGTTTAAAGGTATAAAAACAGTAATTCCTGTTTCTCGTACCAGAATCAAATACCGGTATAATAGTATCAAATATTCGTTACCACGCATAAACGATACCTTTGTTATTAACGTTAAGAAATTAATCGGTACCAATCCAATTACCGGTATTGTTTTTCAAAGAGGTACCGGTACTGGTCAGGGATGTCATTCCCAACTGCCTGTCTGGTGGTTGCAGGTTGTCCGTATATACTTATTTAGCTCGCGTATCAATGCCTACCCATACCCGCCACCACCGGACAGGCTGTTGAGGATGACATCCCTGACCTCTAATATCCTTATAAATTCATAAAACTTTAAATTGTCAATGTTAAAGTCAAACAGAGCATAAAGGCAGTCATTCATTGACTGTATAGAGAAAAACAGTTTTCCAAAACATGTACTTTATTTGTAAATAAAGTACCGCTAGTAAACATGTTTTATGTTGAAAGCTGCGAGCATTCAACTCGTATTTATCGTGTGTGCAATAACAATACATGTATTGTATAGTTGGAATTTTATTGGCAGTGTTGATTAAAATAGTGTAAATGTCGCACGTAAATTGTGAAACTAGGATTTTTGCTGTTGTGGTCATTGTCAGGGTGACTTCAACTGCCTGTCCGGTGATTGCAGCTATGGCATCGGGTACGCGCGCCCGGCGTCCCGAGCTGCTACTTGCTTTTCCCCCATTCATCCGAGTGAATAGTATCCCAATACCTTTAATTCCCTTCCGAAATCCAATAAATTCCTATCCTTCCCCAGCTTCAAAGCTTACGATGGGCAGCAGCATCGGAAGCACAAGAAGTCAAAGAAACTGCGCATGCCAACCTGCCCGCCAAGCGTGGTGAGTATGGCAAAATCCTTCAAGAAACGCATAATCCTTGGGAGAGGCCTTTAACCAACAGTGGACATTTACGGCTGGAATGATGATGATGAATACTATTTGGCAGCTGGTCAAAAATTCTTAGGATATATTAATATGATACTTTTAGCCCACTTTATACTGTTCACACTGGCCCATCGCATCTTCTGAATCCTGGACCCGCCCCTGGCTTAAGCGAGAATAGTATGGAATGTCCACTCAAAGCCAGAAACATGTGTTCTTTGTCATACTCGTACTTGCCTTGACAAGTCCTTAATATGCAAACTATACAATTTTGACGAAATTTTATACTGTTCTGTTAAATGTCTGGACTTGAAACTTTCAAGTTCGCATCATTAAACTGATGGTTATTTAATTATAAATAATGATAGCTGAATACAGCCTGCAAAAGCATTATCAGGTTGATATCACATAAAAGCACTATCAGGTTTATCTCTCAGAAAATCGACGTTTGAGTAGAAGCTTTACCGCTTCTATGCTTCGTTCGGTGAGTGAGAGAGCCGGACGCCCATCCCTCTCCCTCTTCCCCCATGTCCCCCATTTTTCCCTACTCCCAATGTCCTCCCCCCAACTCCTTGAAAGGTCGGCAATGCTCCTGTCACACTCTGGTGTTGCAGTTGTCCATGGGCAGCGTTGATCGCTTATCATCAGGTGACTCGCTTGCTGGTTTGCTGCCCTATAACATACAAAAAAAAAAATATCAGAATTTTTTTCATTCAGTTCTGTTCGTGAATGAAATAAGTATGACCACTATGAACGTAAGAAAACAAGCATTTACTTCAATAATCGTTTTGTCTTAATTGTAAAAGTTATAGCTAATGTCAAACTCGATATAAAAGGCTACGTGGGACACTTAAACTAAATTTAACTTAACTTAAAGGCTTAAACTAAATAAACAGTATCGTTCTCATAAATTGTAAAACGTGACACGCGCCGCAGGGTCGTACTACAAATTTTTCTAATATAAGTAAGTAGGCACAGATATAAACTTGTGAACAAATAAAATACTTTTAAAGTCTGAGTTATACAAAGTTACACAGCTGTTTTGTATTTGTAAGTAGGTACATTCTGTTAAAAACAACGGGTTGCATTACGGGAGTGCCGGAAGAAGTGAAAACTCGCCTTTGCGGCGGTCTCAGGTCACGTGTCCGTCTTACGAATTTTCGATCAGGTCACGTGTCCTGACGCGAGTTTAACATTTTTACTCATCCCAAAAAGTGCACAAAGCCGCAAAAGAAGTTTTCACTTTAAAAAATCAATATAAACACAATGAAACGTCAGAATCATCATCTTCAACATATCAGTCGCAAGAAGTCTCTCCCAAGGATATCCAATACGATCGGATATAAAATTTACGAAAGATCAAGATGATGTCTCTTTAGCTATGTGGGTGTACTCACGCCACATCTCCGATCCCCTGTATTACTCAAATTTAGATAAAGTGTAGGCCAAATCCTCTGTCTGCTCTGGCCAAGTATGGCTCCGGTAGTACAGAGAGGGGGTCCGGAAGGGGGTAAAATTTCAATCACTAAGAATTGACACACTCAAGACACATACACGATAAGATAAATAAAACCGTGAAGAAAAAACATTTTGAAAGGATTTTTCAACTTTCCAAAAAAAAAATCCGCGTAGAGCGGAATGAAAAGTAGATACTTTTCATTCCGCTCTATGCGGATTTTTTTTTGGAAGTACTATGTATCTAGCTCCAAATGAGCCAGGAGGTACGGACCTCTGCTTTGGGCATTGCTTGTGTGCGCAAGGTTTGGAGAGATAGCAAACTCTCATATTGCCAGATGGGCCGCGTATACGTGCATGCAAGCCTGAAGGGCCAATCTGAGAAACAATGGCAAAAGCCTTTGGAGAGCAGAAACTCCCATCTTTTACCTTATGGGCCGAAAGCTACGTTGCCAGACGGGCCTATCCTGGGTGCAAGTCACCCGGGACCGCCGGGCGGTCACCAGTTATGAGCGGAACAGCTTGTATATCTTTTATTCTTTCCATGCTGTAGGTTTCGGCTTATTTTTACAACTGGCTGCCTGCCTAACGTCAAACACTTAGAAATAGCAATAACTTATGCAAATAAGCAATAGCTGCGTCGTGCCTATTACATTAAGTGTAATGTCCTAACTACATTGACTTTTAATGAGTACGGAAATAATTACATCGTTAAAATTTTGAAGTAGGCCAATTGAGAGGAGTTATATAGATGCAATTTATGTTTGTCTGATGCCAACTCAAAGGTCATTGAGTACTTTACAGACAAGAGCCTAGGTCTCTAGTTATAGGAGAAGACGATATAAATATTATATGGTATACAGTATCAAAGTCTAAAAGTATAAGACGATGTACAGTCAGCAAATGTATTCGGTATGCACCCCTTTTGTTCGTGTGCAAGTCAACATCACACTGGCGAATATGCCGTCCAATAAAAATCTTGCAACACTTGTGTGGGTAAATCTTACAATCAATGATTTCGTTTCATTCAACCATAGAAGTATGAAGTCTCTAGAAGCAGCGTATTACTTGATACGTCATGTTACTGATACCCTTAAAAGTAGCGTATACTATACACTAGGCCTCAGTCCTCTGACGCCTGTCGAGGGGTATGTAACAGAGCGGAATTTAATTTTTAAAATTATAAACTGGCCTATTTCTGAAGTTCTGTCCTTCTAAAATACTAAAATGAATATTATAGTAAACTATCGCGCTGGACTTTTCTCATTTAAGTAATGCAAGTTCATGTTATTTACAATATTATAAACATATTTATCCTCCATTAAAAACGTCAAATTCCATTGTCAGTGAAAGGCGGAAAGACGCATAGTGATGCACTTTGTTATTTTTTGCCAAACATCGATAATTTACATGAATACAGATGAGTGTAATAATATATGTAATAAAGTTAATGCCAAGACATAAATAATAATAAATTCACTCTCCACGACTTTCCCGCAAATTTATTATTTTTAGTGTTCCGTTCCCTAAGAGTAAAAACGGAAAGGTAATACTAAGCCTTCAACGTCCATCCGTCCATCCATCTGCCACATGACTGTATCTATTGAACCGAAATAGATAATATTCCAAAAGGAAAATGCCGGTTATTGGCGTCTTTTTGTTTTCGCGCGGCCACTAACCATACCTTGTTTTCCCGATAGTCAATAACAAAATAAAGTTATAAGGGCATATATACCTCTAAACTCAGTCCGAACTGAGTTATAAGGATTAGATATTATCATAGGTTTTTGCACTATTTTTCATTAAAAGTTGCAATTAAATAATAAATAAAATTATTTTGGACATTTTAATCACTACTATACTTTTTTGAAGCCTTTTTCATCAACGATACAGCAGCAGGCTCTTCTCCGCTACCTCCTTGAGGTTAAGAGTATATAGTAACTGTTTATTGGGGCAGTCTGAAGTAGCTTTGATAGATACTTGATACATTAGGTAGGTCTTTTTGTTCTTTGCTTGGCCGTCGTCTTCACTGTTTCGCTTCACTCTTGAAGTATTGGTCCAGCCGATAGCATAGTGACGTCAGCTTTGACGTTCCCAGGCGAGGGCTTGGTGCGTCACGAGGCAACACAACAAGTACCGAAAACTGTACAAACTGTACTTGTTGTTGCTGTCCATGTTCACTTCCATATACTAACAGCGCAACTGCCACTTCATTAGTTGCCATCATTAGTAGTTGATCTGCTTCATGAACACCTGTGAGAGCTTTCGTGGCACCCCGCTCAGTGCTTGGGCAGCATGATGACCCAGCAGTGACCCACGGGGTCACTTCAGCAGATGGCGAACCACCTTATTCAGCAGGCAGATCATACGTTGCACTTGGAACACAATGGGAGTAGGCTTTCGCCAATCATCTTGGTTTTGGTTATGACAACAGTGTTTTACTTAGATGGTGCCCTCTCTTGCGGTCTGCGCAACACCATAAGAGATGTCCCTCAATACATACAGGATTTAAGAGAGCCCAACCCGTCTTACTTTTTATACAAAGGCTCGTACGTCTCTAGAGGCAACGCATGTCTTGTTACTCATACTCTTAAAACAGCGTATGCTTTTTCGCGGCCTCAGTCCTCTGACGTCTGTCGTATTATTTGTAGCGGAACCTTATGAGCTGAACGAAAATTTATTTTTATAATTATAAACATGCCTAGTTGTGTAGTGAAATCCTGCAAAAATACTGTAAAAAATGCTACAAGGAAACCACAACCTGTGACTTTTCACATGTAAGTAATGCAAAGGACATTTAATTACAATATCATAAACGATAATGACAATCTCCATGGTACAGTGGTTAACGAGCCAGGTACCGGGTTAAATTTCCGGCGCAGGCAAAAACTTGTACTTCAGTTTCATATTTATGTATGTCCGCGTTACTGGAGTTACATAAGGAGAATTGGCGTTGGGCCGTAAAACATACATACATTCATATTATCACGATCTTCACCCTTACGGTGTAGGCCTCTGCCTGAAACCAAAAGCCACGTTTAGCGTGTTTGTGGGCGTATGTAGGTGGAAATCTGAATCAAAGGTGTAATAGGTTGCTAGTCGCATTCCCTATCAGAGAAGCAACTGGTACATTCTCAATTTTTCCTTTTCATCTAGACCAGCATGGAATATATACTTCTTATTACAGCATGAATGCTGTCATAATAGCGGACCCCGGGCTTGGACGCAGCACAACTGAAGATGCCAGGAGTATAAGGAACCAGGGAATCTCTTAGTTGATTATGACTATATAATTATTACTACTTCATATGTTGTTTACTTAAATGAAGTCAAACTGAAACACAAAATCTTGTTGTGGGTTTTTCTCGATATCGATATTACACGGTGTTGTTACATCTCTTATGACAGCGGCGTCAAACGTCATGAGTGCTATTTTTGAATCGACGTGTTTACTAAACGACCGATGATGTATGGAAAATTTGTACTTCTTCATCGAGTCACTCATTTACAAATAACACCCCTGAAACCACGACTCCCTTTCCTCTGCCTCACACCCCCGCTAATGACACACTAGGTTCCCATACAAAAATGGCAAAATGTGACATCTATTCAGAGAGACGAAATTTTTTTTTTAAATCTATGCATTCAACACACGCATAACCATCTAGCGACACGATACGTTTAGTGTCAAAGCATAATCAATAATTTCGCCGAGTTAGTCAGGAACTTGATTGGCAGAGTGTTCTAGGGAACCACCTAAAGTCATGTGAAAGTTGCTGGTTCTATTCTGCCTAATGCTTATAAATTAGCGAATAGAATATACATTTTATTCGTATGTTTTTTTTATTCGTTGTTTCGATATTTTTCAGTGTTTATTCATGTTTGAAACTAATTAGCATAAAAGGAAATGAGGTTACGTGAAAAAAAAATAGTCTTTTATTGCACAGTTTTATTTATTATTCAATTTAAATATAAGTAAGTAAGTATATAAATAACAGAACGGGATCATTTTATAGTAAAGCAACTCATTGTTAATAACTAAGTAGATTACTTCATACATAATAATAAATGGGTAATTTGAGTAACTGTCTTTTATACATAACTCTGTAAAAGTATACTGCTGAGGAATAAATACTTCTACAAAATAATTTAAACATAATATTAAATAAGTAACTTGAGTAACTGTCTTTTATACATAAGTCAGTATAGGTATAGCATACTGCTGACGAAGAAATAGTTCTACAAAATAATTTTAACTGAAATATATATGTAGTCGTTTTTCCTACTGTCATGTTTATTTATATATTTATTTACCTAACTACAGAATCGGACAAGAATGGACGTAATTATCAAGCGATCTTTTTATAAGCAGGTCAGCCACATGTGAGAGAATAAACATGTTAATTGACGTTACGGAAAAACGTCAATAACAATAAACATCTCTCTTTTATGTATCGACCTTTTTTTTTATAAACATTTTGGAATGAAACTAAATATCTAAGATTGGGGTATAGAAAGCAAAGAAAATATTTAAAAACCTATCGGTGATCCTTGACTTTTTATAATTAATTCTAACCTATCCCGCATACCTGCAAGTCCTGCAACCATGTTCCAACACATATTTGTCGGCCGCTAGATCGACATGGAAGAACGTTATAGCGTTCCCCTGTTTTTCGCCACAAAATTTTACGTCCATCCTTATCCGATTTAAAAGACTTTACATCCGTAAATATCACAACATTGTTGCACCAATCGAAATTTTTATATTGTTCTGCGAATCTTAGTTTTTCACACTTATGCACATCACTAAGTAACATTTTCTTAGCCGGTCTTCTACACCTTAAACCACCAGCACGCAAATGATTTCGCACTGTCTGAAGAGACACTCCCTCTACGGTTGCCGTCGAACGCGTAGTCTTGAATGGATCTTCCAAATGTGCAGCTACTATGTCACGATGACGGCGTGATGCATCAGTATAGCTGCCACCTTTTGGACCAGGCCGAACGTGGTCAATGTGCCCTGAGTCCGCATATCTATGCACCCACAATTGCACAGTTCGTCTCTGCGGAAGATATGAAACAAAATAATAATTATTATTTACTTAATTTTAGGTATAAAAACTGCGCAGTATTAACTATTACCTATAACCAAATTGGAAGTTAACAAGAAGGCTCATTCATAGTCATAATTTTCATATATCAATATGTAGGTAATAAAAAATACTTACCGATATCATTAAGCGCCGAGCGATTTCACTTATTGAAACATTTTGCTCATATAAAATGACTATCTCCGTCCTTTTGATTATGCTTATGTGTATATTCTCCATGATTTTTACAAAATAAGATACTCAAAATTATATTATGTAATTGCTCAAAGCAGAGCTGCGTTCCTATTCGATGCTATTGAACAAGTGCACTTATAAAAAATACTCAAGACCCTCAACAAATCTAAACAGAGTTGAATAATCTCTTAATCTGTGGGTAGCAATGCAAATAATTGTCAAGTTACATTAATGCTTATTTCTGACGATTTCTATGAGACAACAACAAAAAATAATCAAACAAAAATTATGTCACCCTAGTGAGACTCGAACTCGGGGTCAATACCATTGTCAACCATTGTAACGGGTGGCGCAAAAGTACTGGCACTAAAGAAAATACTTTTATTTTTTTTATATGACATTTTCTGTCATTCTGTTTTTGAAAATTGTGTAGTGAACAAATGTAAAATACACTGAAAATAAACATGGACCGTTTTACTCCCCAAGAACGTGGAATAATTGTGTCAATGTTCTTACGGAATAATTCATCAGTGATAGTTATCTCTCGTTTTGGCGATTTGCCTTGGCCTGCAAGATCACCCGATCTGACCAGTCCAGACTTCTTTCTTTGGGGTTTTTTGAAATCTCGGGTGTATGTGAACAAGCCACAGACTCTCGCAGCTCTAAAAGAAAACATTCGTCAAGAAATAACGAACATATCGCAGGAAGTGTTACGGCAAGTTATGCAAAATGTCATAAATAGGGCTCAAATGTGTATCAACTCTGGAGGTCACCATTTAAAAGACATCATCTTTAAATCCTAATGGTACGAAATTTAATGGCACAAATATACATTTAAAAAAACCTAAATCTAGTTTTCTAATTTAGAAAAAATGTTATAGCTGAACCAAATAGGGTCTTTACTTTTGCGCCACCCAGTATAAGAATTAGTAGTCGGTTATCTTAGCCACTGGACTACCATAGCTATAACGCCTTGTGTTGAAATTACGAATAACATTTTACTACAAAAAGTTGTTTTGTAACAAATTAAACTTGTTTATCTTAAATGACTTGGTTGAAAAGACGTGATGTGCTGGTGTGTGTTAAGATAAAAGAATTCCCACACAAATGAACCTGCGTATTATTAGGGCCGCGGCCATTCAGAACGCGCACATTGAAATATAAGGATGCGTGTGTGCCCTGCAAACCGAATAACTTGTTCGAGTGTACCAAGTATCCAAAAAATAGCAATAATTTAGGCAAATAAGCACTAGTCGCGACGTGCGCCACGGACAAGTTGAATTAATTATATTAAAAGCTCTTTGTAGTATTAGCCTAAATCATAGGTTCCCAAACGTTTTACAATCATTTTTTACAAAAAATATCTCTCAATCACCAAGCTGCCCGATCGGGCCGCAAACAACAGAAAATCCATTGTGTTTGCGTTTCTCGCGTTTGATGAGTTAAAAAAGAGAAACTGTTACCCCATTGCCTGTGTATTTGTAATCAAATTTTGCAACTTACATTTGACCGATTTTAGAATGTCTGAAAGAGCTGAAATTTTGCAAATCAATACATGTAAATCGAGTGACCTTGCAATACAAAGACGTGTCAACGCTGGTTTTTAAGGTGATTAACTTCTCAACGCTGTACAGCTCAGTCACCAAATATTGCAGTACTAATTAGCTGAAAATAAAAAAAAGCTTATCCCAAGAATAATCAACAACTAAGTAGTCATTAATCCTCTTCCCCGTCCTGTAGGCTCACATTTCCTCATGATCCTCGAAAGCATTCTATTTTTTTTTTGTTAGCCATTTGTGTCCCACTGGTGGGCAAAGGCCTCCCCTCCTTTTTTCCTTTATCTCTGTCCTTGGTGTTTTCCATCCAATGCTTGTCAAATGCACGCAAGTCATCTGCCCATCTCTTTCTCGGTCTTCCTCTTTTTCTGTAACCAAAGCATTCTATAGATCAGCAAAATTTGATCCTATCGCATCCTTGTCAGACGCTCACACGACCTGTGGGGGTTGCCCAATACCAGTTTGAGAATCACTGATCTAACCCAATTAACAGGCGGCTGGACTTTACGTATTATAATGAGTACGAAACAAATTACCAACATCGTTGTAAGTTTGAGGGGAAAGTAGGACGAACTAGTTTGTTCGGATGCAATTATGTTATTGTTATTTTTTTGGATGTGTAAGTGACCAACTCATGTCAGAGTTCTTACACCAGAGTTGGTCACTTGGTTTCATACTAAACGTAACCTATCTAAAATAGCTGAATGACTATTTTTTTTGACGTCATAACGTCTTAAATCGATGACCGCCGACCTGAAAAGTGTCACTTGCCGTGTGCAAGCGAGAGCGCGAAACAAGCCATAGAAAGGCACGATCGACCTAAGCGTTCGGCTTGTGACGCATCTATCTATCTTCCACCTTTCTCACGTAAAATTATTGTCCGTAAACCGACTTTAAAGACAATTCTTTTAAATAATCTTTATCTTTGACCAAACTAAACAATTTCTTAAGATTTTTTTAAATATGCATACTCGCATAAATGCAGCAAATGATATTGCAGAAACAAATTTACTTATACATTTTTACTTATTACTGATGAAAACCTTTTCAATAGCTCCTCCTTAGTCCTTGAATAAATAATCTCTTTGGTGAAAAAAAAACCTCGATTCTTTATTTGTTTAATTTATTGTAACACTTAGACTTTTTTAACATTTAACTTTAGACAAACACAATACAAAATTAATATTGACCAGAGAGACGCTATTTTTTTTTAAATCTATGATATTGACAAACAAAACTTTTTTTCTGAGATGTAAAGATAAATATTTACTCAACGACGTCTGTGCAATCAGTGGATACAAACATTATCGATATAAAATTAAAGAAGAAAATGGGTCCCTAGTCGTTTGGAACCGCGGTGCGAATCTCCCAAGAGCTCTTTTTGAATAGGTCCTTTTGCACCGCGGTGCGAATCACCCAAGAACTTTTTGTATTGGGTCGATTCGGACCGCAGTGTAAGAAAACCGTTCTCTTTTTTAAATTCGAATAGTGAAAATCATCCCTTTGTTAAAAAGTAAATTTACCGGTCACATAAGCAATAGGAGAACATACTTGGTTATGTTACACGCTGTATGATTCCTCAAATTTTTGCCCATGCCATCGATCGGCTTTTACGATCTGCGCCGGAATAGCAGAAGTATATTCTACGTTTTTTTCTTTTCTCTCAGATCAGCATGGATTGACAGCCTCCCTGGTCCAGTGGTTAAGGCGTTTGCCTGTTGACCCGGGGGTCGTGGGTTCGATTCCCACCGGAAGCATACTTTGATTAGTTGTTTCCAGTTTGGTTAGGACATTGCAGGCTTGAATCACCTGATTAATTATAAATTATAAATAAATTATAAATGATTCCGTGCTTCGGAAGGCACGTTAAGCCGCTGGTCCCGGCTGCCATCTGGTAGTCGTTAAAGGAACCACGTCAGAGGCCGAGAGGCGGTTCCGAAGAACTCTGACACCAGGGTGTGCATGGTCGATTGACCGTGACACCTACTCGAAATGATGATGAGCATGGTTATGTGGTAAAGGTCTCACATTATTGAATCGTGCTGCCAATCCGCCAAAGCCGACCTGAAATGATTTTAAGAGATGCCGACCGAACGCAGGGGAAATGGAATTGCAACGGGTGTTCACTCGCCGCTGGAACACGGATAGCAAAACAAAGGAACAAATATTAAAATTTTAACTAAAGAACAATTTTCTCTTGCAGAATGCCAACTGGTTGTGTGTAAATAGGTCTAAATATTAAACAATGTATGTTCAGTATGAACATATAGTTTTTACTAGTTTTAAGCTGGTAATACTTTTTTAATTTTTTGCTGTTGGTATCATTTTGCTTACACACAAGCTGTTAAGATTGTAAAGGGCGACATCTGTTCGTGACATGGCACACTAATTCCTAATCTCCATTTAGAGCACTCATATTAGAACCGAACAGATGGCGCTTCCTATTAGTATATAAAATCAATGTTCCCTCCAAAAGTGCCTCTTTTTCCGACTTCGGCACTAGTCTTGGGCTTAATCGGACATTTCCGGATTCGCACCTAAATAGTACAGTCCGAATAATGTACTAGTACAGGTTTTTAGTGCTATTAGTACCTATTTGTACCGCGCTTCGCAGCAATGTCCGCACGAACATGAAAACGAAACGTAATAAACGGTTGTGCATAGAACACACAATTCAAATAAAAGTCAAAATGTATTCACAGCGTTTTAAGCGCTGATCAACATTTTCTACTTCGTACGCACGACGCTTTAAAGCCCGTTAGCGATGCTTAGATTCATCTCTCATCTCCGGCATGGATATCTCTAGCATTAACAGCGATCTAAGCGCTAATCACCATTTTCTACATGTGTTAGCGATATTTAGTTTCATCTCCAACATTGACATTTCTAGCAATCTAGCAATAAAACGCGCTAAATAAGATCGACTATGATTGAACGTATGCCGCTTTATAGCAGATTTGTTTAGCTGAATGTGTACAACAAACCATAGCGCTAAGGATAGCGTATCGCTGTCTCGCGTACTCTAACAGACTTTCGGTTTGGCAGAATGAGAACAAACGAAACACGAAAGTACGAAAGGTACGATTAGTCCGAAATGTCAGATTAAGAGCACGAGTATGGTAACGTTACTTTTAGTACAGTGCCGAGTATTAGTACCTATTAGTACATCGTACGTGTACTACTCAAGACTATTCGGCACTAAGGAATATACGAATACGCACTACCACTGGATCTCATTCATCCCCAATCTCGCCACAAGCAGTTGTCATTCTGCGAGAGAACATTGTTCTTTAGTTTTAATTTTAATAGAATATAGAAATTTGCTATATTTTCAATTACGCTTGTTTTATTCCAACAGACTAGTTTCTAAGGTCGAAATAATCTTATACCTTTAAAGAGCAATTCTTGTATCATAGAAATAAATGTATATATAAATAATATATATACATTTATTTCTATGATCTCAAAAACGGCTCTAACGATTTCGCTGAAATTTGGTATGTGGGGTAAACAATCGATCTAGATAAGCCTTATCTTATAATTTTTCATAAACCTTATCATTTTTCATGCGTTTTTCTTTCAGCGCAGAATATGGTCACTAATTTCGTTTTGCCGGCCACTGTCCGTCTGGTCCAGCGGGTTAAGACGCGGACGGCAAGATACAAGTGTTAAGGTTTCGAATCCTGTTCGGTGACTTACGTTTGTTGTTTTTGTATGTTCAAGTTAATATATCATTTTTTTATTTTTATTGTTTATAGACAAGTTTTAAAAATGTAGTTAATGTTTGAAATAACAATATATATTTCTCATAAATATAGGTTATCACCTAAACACTACCATATTACAATAAATAGTAATAACCGAGCGAAGTTCGGTCGCCCAGGTACTTTTTTTATTAATATTAGTCTGTCAGATAGATAATAAAAAAACAGTTGTCTGTAAATTCATTTTACGGACGTTAATAATACGTGATAACGGTGGAAGAGAGGTAGATGCGTCACAAGAATGCTTAGCCCGATCGTGCTTTTATATCGGTTGTTCCGTGCTCTCATTTGCACTCGGAACGCGACACTTTTTCGTGCGTGCAGCCGGCGTTCATCAATTTATATGACGTTATCATGTCAAAATTATTGGACACGTATTTTTTCTTTTTTCAAATCCTTATCCTTACTAATATTATAAATGCGAAAGTGAGTTTGTTTGTTTGTTTGTTTGATCGAGGCAGTAGTTACGGCGTGAAAGCACGCCGTAACTACTGCCTCGATCATCATGAAATTTTGCATACAAGTTCTCTGGAGTATGGAGTAGGACATAGGCTTTTATCACGGGAAAAAGTACTGTTCCCGAGGGATCGACATTGACGCGGGCGGAGCCGCGGGCGAAAGCTAGTAAGCTACAAATGATAAAGATAAAACGCGCAAAGATAAAGTTCACGAGGGGCTCGTGACGTCACAGCTAGCTAAAAAGTGTAGCTCACTGCGACGTCTCAGGGAATTTTAACGGGCCATATCTTTATTATTATATGTTTAATTGGCGAAAGATAAAATACGTGTTCAATGTTTATTCATTATCTAACTGACGGACTAATAATATTTTTTTTAGGAAATTAACTCTTATTTTTCATAGCAAAGATATTTTGGAAAATTTTTGTTTGAATGTATCGATAGGGAACCGCTCATCGGATGCTTCTTTTCAAGAACCACAAAGAACTCCAACAGCTCGTACAACTTGAAATCCATCACTCGACCTAACCCAAGTCACATTATGCTGAGTATCTTCAGTAAGTACCATATAAGTATTACATAATGACATGTGCGTTGGATAAAAAGGTTTTGAATAGCGCCATGGTTTTCCGATTGCGAATTTCCCGATTAATATTGAGTTCCTAAAAAAAAACCAGCCAAGTCATCATCATCTATTCGAGTAGGTGTCACGGTCAATCGACCATGCACACCCTGGTGTCAGAGTTCTTCGCCTCTCGGCCTCTGTCGGGGACCACCGGCTTAACGTGCCTTCCGAAGCACGGAATCATCTTTTTTATCAGACAATCAAGTGATTCAAGCCTGCAATGTCCTAACCAAACTGGAAACAACTAAACAAAGTATGCTTCCGGTGGGAATCGAACCCACGACCCCCGGGTCAACAGGCAAACGCCTTAACCACTGGACCAGCCAAGTGCGAGTCAGACTCGCGCACTAAGGGTTCCGTACATTATATATGTATAATAAGTTTGAAATTATTAAAAATATTTTTATTATATGATATAACTCAAAATAAATGCATTTCAAAATTTTTCCTATACCTGTGGTATAAGACGTTGCTTCGTACCATTTTTTAAAATTCTGAGTTCATGGGAAGTACCCTGTAGGTTTTGATTCCCTTGCGAATGTTAAAAAAACACGAAATTTTGTTGCATAACCAGCTGTATCTTTTGATTATTATTGGCTTAGAAGTTTGTATTTTTCACAGCTCCAGTATCAAGCTGAAATTCATATCAAATACTCAAGTCTAATGTCTGTAGACTTGAGTATTTGATATGAATTTCAGCTTGAAACCTCTACGCGTTCCTGAGAAAAAGGGTCTTGACAGACCGACAGACAGACAGACGGACAACCAAGTGATCCTTTATGGGTTCCATTTTTTCCTTTTGAGGTACGGAATCCTAAAAATTACACATTATTTTAGTCTATGGGTTTACTAGTTTTTGCTTTGCCATCTATATAGTAAGCGGTTTCTTCCTCGTTTTTGCTTACTTTGTTTCATAACTCTATGGATATCGAACGAGCTAGATACCGCCAGCACTACGGGCCACAAGACCGACCAATCAGGGCCGGTTTCTGATTTTCCTTAATTAGTATTTACTAAGTAGGCATTTGTTTCCTATATTTTTTTTTCTTTTTTTTTATTGGCGTCTATATCCCATAGTTACCACTATAATAGTTTCCAGCCGTCTGATAAAAACTATTTTTTTTTGCAAAAATTGCATTTTTGTGACTAGCTCTTATTATAAACGAATTTACAGTTCCAAGACAAATCAAATGAACCCTAACACGTTTGGTGTACTTTGTTTAGTTTAAGAGTTCCTATGGCCACTTTTCAATTTAATCAAACTAGCGCAACGTTTCCGTAATATTGTTTTGTCATCCGATTTACAAATGCATGCAAAATTTCAGCTCAATCGGTAACCAGGAAGTGGATCAAATTTAACTTGCAGAATTTAATTATAGATAAACATCGGGACAGGTGAAACTAAATCAATGCTTGTAATAAAATATCTACTTCAACATTTTCTGTAGTAGTCGAGGTCCCTAAGTAAATAGCAAAAAAAACCAATATAACTAAATCCATAATCCTCCGATTAATTCTACCCAATGTGTTTTTTCTACGCAGCCCACAGACACACAGCTAGTTTCTGAGGCAGGCTTAGGCGACGAAAGGGATTTAGGAAGATCCGGTAAATATATGCTAATCCGGATTTGATCTAGATTGTAGTTCTAAGACTTCTTTTTATCGAAAAATTATACCGCATGTGGGTAGACGCCTGAATCACATGTGAGCATGTTGTTTCTGTTTGCAAAGGATGTTAACAGATCGTGTTTTTGTCCTTTATTTTGTAGAAAAAGAGAACAGACACAAGAAAAAAGTTAAAATCGAAAAACAAAATCAGGTTACCCATACAAAGTCGCCGATCAGCTGGGGGAATTTCTATGGAAGGTCATTTTTTTCTTTGTTTTTCTTTTTCCATTTTTTCTTGAAATTCTGTATACCGTTAAGGATTCTGATTCCAGGATTTCAATAGAGTTCAGAGGTTCAGAATCACGCTGTATAGATTTTTGCCTCGCCCAATCAGTAACAAAAACTGCGTGAGCTTGTCATACATTAGGCCGCAGTAAATTTACCCACATAATCCAATTTTAAAGGTCCCAGAGCCCTTCCACCCCCCTAAAGTATATAACCGAAGACACCGCCTCGAATGCCGAAAAGATTGAGTTTAGGTAATCACTTTTTCCAGTAAATTTTAATTAATTATTAAGTACGTAAGCTATGCAATAACTGTTCTTTGGGCTCGAAGGACTTAGTATTGAAATATGAACGAAATTGAGATTGGGTAGTTACATCCTTTTCGTGTGTGTAAGTGGCCAACACTAGTCAGATTTATCAAGCTGCCTATAGGCATCATAGCTTAAAGATCTAGTGATTACAGCTGGAACCTACGGTTAACTGCCTTCCGAAGCATGGAGGAGCTCGAGAATTTTATGGGCTACTTGTGGTCATCCATCTCGGTGGGGACTACGCCCGAGGTTGCTTTAAATGCGCAAGCGCTCGCGTTAATGTATGTCCTACTCCATGACATATTATATGAAAAATATCACGATCATTTCATTAAAGAGTGAAATTGCAAAAAATATTAGCACTTTCGCTGACACTGAACCAGACACAAAAGAAATAACAATAGAAATACGTCTACAGACGGGCGGTGTCAGCGAAAGTGTTAATTAAAATAATTCAGTTGTAGATAAAGCGCAAACAAATATGATAACATGGCATTGACTTCGTAACTTTAGATAAGTATCTATTGTATGCAATACTGCCTAGTTACCTATTGTGATATGGGTATATGTTTCATAATTAGTAATTTTTTTATATCTTTAATTATGTATTTATTATTTTTCTTCATTGGTAAATAAACTGGGCCACGGAGGCAATAACTGCCAGTGGTGAAGGCGTTTGCCTGTAGACCCGGGGGTCGTGGGTTCGATTCCCACGAGAAGTACTTTCTTAAGTTGCTTCCAGTTTGGTTAGGACATTGCGGGCTCGAATCAACTGATTGTCTGATAATAAAGATGATTCCGTGCTTCGGAAGGCACGTTAAGCCGTTTTGCCCCGGCTGCCATCTGGTAGTCGTTAAAGGAACCACGTCAAAGGCCACGTCAGAGGTTCGGTAGAACTCTAGACACCAGGGTGTGCATGGTCGATTGAGTATCACCTACACGAAATGATGATGATCTTCATTGGTTTGAGAGTTTAGGCAACTACATTTGTACTATAACCGTGTAATGTTTGGGATGTCCTCACTAAATTCACCACTTTTGATCCGGTGGAAATATTAACCTGCCATTTCCATAAAATTACCGGATCAAAGAAAGGGGTGGCATCCTCAGATACTTGGCCAGTAGTTACACGTATGACATCGATTGTGTGCGCCTGGCCTCCCGATCAGCTTCATAATTCTCCCCCACTCATTCAAGTTAGTTATAAGTCAAAGTATTTCAATACCTTTATTCCCTTCCCAAATCCAACCAATTTCCTATCCTTCCCCAGCTTAAATGCTTCCGATGGGCAGCAGTGTCGGATGCACAAGCAGCCAAAAAAACTGCGATTGCCGACCCCCCTGCCAAGCGTGGGGAGAATGGCAATATGCTACCATGGAACGAAGAATCCTTGGGAGAGGCCTTTGTCCAGCAGTGGACTTCTTAAGGCTGTAATGATGATGTTACTGGAACACAATATCCTCATTTGATGAGACAGATGCCTGTCCGGCATTTGTCTCATCAAATGAGGATATTGTGTTCATCATTATGATCAAGTCTTTTTAGTCTCCACTGCAGGAGCATGACCCTCTCTGTACCACCGGAGTCATACTCGGCCAGAGCAGACAGAGGATTTGGCCTACACTCTCCTCGCTGGCCAGACGGGTTGGAGAGGTCTCATTGATGTTTATGAGCTTTGTTTAGCTTGTATTTTCTAAGTCGCCTCTTACGACATCCATGGGAAGACTAGGAGTGGCCCTATTCTACTCTGCTGGAAACCACACGGCCAAATTATAGGCATTTGTCTAGCAGTACACTTCTAACGGCTGTAATAACGGCTTTCTCCGTGTGGGGACGGAGTAGAATACAATTCCCCACTGCCCGTCAGGTTGGCATCTCGTAAGAGGCGAGTAAAATACCCGACATGCTCGGTGGTAGGACCTCGAGGGTCCGACTGGCTGGCGACCACCCTCATGCCGAAATCTATCGTAAAGCACCGTTGGGTGTGTTTCGATGGTTGCGCGTGAGAGCCAATCCCCATTCCCGATTCCCGTAGTTTCGACAGTTTATGGTCCCTTAGGGGCTGGAGTCTTGCACTGTCTGATTGGGGGTGCGACGTTGGCGCGGGGGCCAGGGAGACCCGATGAAACGGTTGTCCGCTGGCCGCCCGCTGGTACGTAGAGGACCCGAACCCTGGCTGTCCCGGCTAGGGAGGCTGTCCTGCCGCCAGTGTCAAAAGCTCGTGATTGGTCGTCGTGCCGGCCTGGGAGACCGGAGTGGAACACGGCGGCTGATCATTGTGTTGGATCGGGGGCCCTTCCGTCCCCCGTGCCAGCAGCGCACCTCACTGGTCATTCATTGCGGGCCATCATTCCTTAACTTTGCCTATGTAACTGTCGTAACTACGGCAATCCTCAATTTTTTCCCTGTTAACCACCTTTTTTATGGCAAGATCGAAAAATAGAAAACATGTTTCTACAGCGGCACCCCCTTCCACATTCAATGTGGACTTCTTCAACGTCAGAGGAATGCATTCCAACCTCAATGTCGTCCATCATCACTTGGAGACGACTAAGCCGGCTCTATTTTTCCTGACTGAGACACAAATATCCTCTCCTACCGACGTCACATATCTCTTGTATCCCGGTTTCAGCTTGGAGCACAAGTTTATGCCCAATGCTGGGGTGTGTATGTACGTACGGGAGGATGTATGTTGTCGACGTCTCAGCAGCCTTGAAGACAGAAACCTGTCATTGTTATGGGCACGCGTAGATCACGGTGACCGCATCCGGTTCTATGCGTGCCTTTACAGGTCCCATAGCGGTGATGCCGAAACAGACCGACTTCTCGGGCATGTACAGAAGGGCATAGACGAAATTCTCCAGCAGCACCCATCGGCGGAGGTAGTGATCCTAGGGGACTTCAACGCTTACCACTTTGAGTGGCTAGGATCACTGAAGACCGACTACGCTGGGAAGGCTGCATACAACTTTGCTGTAACAAATGACCTCAACCAGTTAGTTGATGGTCCTACCAGAATACCTGATATTGAAGGACACAACCCTGCTTTGTTGGATCTTCTGCTGACCTCACATCCAAACGATTACCAGGTATTCCGTGATGCCCCTCTAGGAACCTCGGATCATTGCCTGGTACGTGCTGTGGTTCCATCCGGTCAGACCACGCAATCCAGACCACCTGGTATGCGTCGTGTGTGGCATTATAGGTCAGCAGATTGGGATGGATTGCGAGAGTTTTATGCATCCTACCATTGGAGACGGTTGTGCTTCTCATCAGAAAATCCTGACATTTGTGCGAAAGCTGTCGCCGAAGCGATACTGCTGGGCATGGAGTGCTACATTCCCAGCTCGGTGGTTCGTATCGGAGGGCGGTCTCAACCTTGGTTTCGTTGCTCGTCTTTGCATGCCGCCCACCTCAAGCGCGAAGCCTACGAAGCCTGGGTTGCTGCGCGAAATGTCAAGGATCGTAATACTTCTGATTTGAAGAAGCGGTTCAACGCAGCTTCAAGAGCCTACAAGAAGCAGATCACTGCAGCAAAGTTTGCGCACACTGCGCGCATTGGTAGGAGACTGGTTGGCTATCCCTCTGGGAGTAGAGCATTCTGGTCTCTTGCTAAGGCAGCGCAGGGGAATTTCTGTCGCCCTTCACTTCCATCTCTGCACAATCGTCAGGACTCGCTGGCTCACTCCACAAAAAAGAGAAGGCCGATCTCTTGGCTACTCTCTTTGCGTCAAATTCTACCCTTGACGACCGAGGAGCATCGCCGCCCTTTTTACCGCGATGCGAGCACTCAATGCGGGAAATTCGGTTCACTCAAAGTGCAGTGCGACGTGCTCTGTTTTCCCTCGACGTCAGGAAGTCCAGCGGGCCTGATGGCATTCCAGCAATTGTGCTCAAAACATGCGCCCCTGAGTTGGCTCCGGTGTTAGCACGCCTATTCTCGCTGTCTTACACCTCAAGAAAAGTCCCGTCTTCGTGGAAAGTAGCCTACGTTCACCCTATTCCTAAAAAGGGTGACCGCACAGACCCGTCTAACTATCGGCCTATTGCGATAACCTCCCTGCTCTCTAAGGTGATGGAGCGTGTGATAAACATCCAGCTCCTTGGTTACCTTGAAGATCATCAGCTAATTAGTGACCGTCAATATGGGTTCCGCCACGGGCGTAGTGCTGGTGATCTTCTTGTGTACTTAACGCACCGATGGGCAGCCGCCATCGAGAGCAAGGGAGAAGCACTGGCATTTAGTCTAGATATCACAAAGGCTTTTGACCGGGTCTGGCATAAGGCTCTTCTCGCGAAGTTACCATCTTTCGGGCTTCCTGAGGGACTATGCTTGTGGGTCGCTAGTTTTTTATCCGGGCGAAGCTATTAGGTCGTTGTAGACGGATTATGCTCCGATATCATGCCCATCAATGCTGGCGTCCCCCAAGGATCTGTTTTATCACCTACGCTGTTTCTTCTGCACATCAACGACATGCTTAACACTAGTAGCATCCATTGCTATGCAGACGACAGTACGGGTGATGCATATTATGCAGGTCGTGCAAATATCCCTCAAACACAGGTGGAGGAGAACAGAAAGAGACTTGTGTCTGACATTGAGACCTCTCTGGAGCAGGTCTCTGAATGGGGTAAACTAAACCTAGTTCAATTCAACCCTACTAAGACACAAGTCTGCGTGTTTTCCGCTAAGAAGACCCCATTTAACATAGCACCGAAGTTTCGGGACACCTCTCTTACCATTTCTAAGAGTATTGGGATCCTTGGCGTCGATATTACGAAGGAGGTCCAATTCCGGAGTCATCTGGAAGGTAAAGCCAAAATGGCTTCTAAAAAACTTAGGGTGCTCAATAGAGCGAGGCAGTACTTCACTCCGGGTCATAGACTTTTATTATATAAAGCTCAAGTCCGGCCCCACATGGAGTACTGCTCTCATATCTGGTCTGGTGCACCTCAATACCAACTCCTTCCTCTTGATTCCATCCAACGCCGGGCAATTCGTATTATCGACGATCCCACACTCACAGACGATTTAGACACCCTCGGTCTACGGAGAGACGTTGGCTCTCTGTGTGTATTTTACCGTCTATACTATGGGGAGTGTTCTGAAGAACTTTTTGAATTGGTGCCACCGTCACCTTTCTACCACCGCACCGCTCGCCACAGGAGAAAAGTCCATCCCCACATCCTTGACACTTGGGTCTCCAAAAATGTCAGAGCGTCACGTGGTTTTTTTCCTCGTACAGCAAGATTGTGGAATGGACTCACTCCCGAGGTTTTCCCTGTGTGCTATGACTTGAGGTCCTTCAAAAGGCGTGTTTACAGGTATCTTAAGAGTCGGCAACGCATCAGCAGCTCCTCTGGTGTTGCAGATGTCCATGGGCGACGGTGACCACTTTCCATCAGGTGGCTCGTCTGCTCGTTTGCCGTCGGATATACATAAAAAAAAAAAAAAATAATGATGATGTTATTGGGTCACAAACATGCCTTCAATCATTCTGGCAACGCACCGGAGCCAATGAGACAGTACAATATCTATGTAATAAATTGAAAGTAACCCTCAAAATATAACAAAATCAGCATATCCCAGGCATAAGCTGACCGGCCGTTATCATAATCATATTTCAAATGCTCGCGTCATGTTGACATAGATTTATTTCCGCGGAATCAGTTTAGAAAGGTCGCCTCGATGGGCGTAGGTCAAATAGTCTACGTTAATTTTCAAATATCTAGGGGCATGTAGTTCCTTAGATTTCAAGAAATAATGCATGGGCCCATAACCTAGTCCTACTCCCCTTCTGCGCGTGTTCCCGGTTGCAGGCTCAGCTGTGGACGTTGGACCGAGGATTTGTTATCATGTTTGTTTTTCATGGGTGTAAGTGGTGTACCTGTGACCTGACCCTATACCACCTCCGCTATCCGTCTGTCTGTCCGTCTGTATCTCCATGAACCGTGACAGTTCATCATCATCATCATCATCATCATATCAGCCGCAAGAAGTCCACTGCTGGACATAGGTCTCCCCCAAGGATTTCCAATACGACCGGTTGGAAGCCGCCTGCATCCAGCGTCTTCGTGCTACCTTAGTCAGGTCATCCGACCATATGGTCGGTGGATGTCCGACGCTGCGCTTGCCGGTACGTGGTCGCCATTCGAGAACCCTTCTGCCCCATCGGCCATCGGTTCTACGCGCTATGTGCCCCGCCCACTGCCACTTCAAAGAGCTAATCCGCTGAGCTATGTCGGTGGCCTTTGTCCTCTTAACGTGATAGTTAGTTGAAATTATCACAAATGATGTATTCCTGTTGCCGATATAACAATAAATAATAAAAACCAGAATAAAATAAATATTTAAGGGGGCTCTCATACAACAAATGTGATTTTTTTGCTTGTTTTTGTAAACAGGTAGATACTTGAAAAATTCACAGATTTTTTTGTTATATATTTACTTTAAAAACAAATAATTAAATAAACATTAAATTAATATTAAAGGGACCATACAACCCATACAACAGACATGATTTTTTTGCCGTATTTATAGACAACGGTACGGAACCCTTCGTGCGCGAGTCCGACTCGCACTTGGCCGGTTTTTTTTAATTTTACTACTAACTTTGAGAAATATTTTTTTCTGCTGATGGTATGCTAACGCCAGCTTTTGGGCGGTAGTCCGTTAGCCAATTGTTTATGCTTCGATCGATATGAGCTAATACCTATTGCCTCTGATTGTAACGAAATGTGGGCAACAATTTTTTAGGGTTCCGTACCCAAAGGGTAAAACTCGATCTGTCTGTTTGACCGTCTGTCACCAGGTTGTATCTCATGAACCGTGATAGCTAGACAGTTGAAATTTTTACAGATGATGTATTTCTGTTGCCGCTATAACAACAAATACAAAAAAATTAATAAAATAAATATCTAAGGGGGCTCTCATACAACAAATTAATAACGGCAACAGGTAGACGCTTGAAATATTTACATAATTTTTAGTTATATATTCACTTTAAAAATAAATAATTAAATAAAATAAAATTAATATTAAAGGGAGGCTCCCATACAACAGACATGATTTATTTATTAGTTATTTAATATACGTAATCAGCGTTAAGGGTCTGAGAAAGGCGAGTGTAAGTTTGTGTGATTCATCACTTTACTGTTAAGAGATACTACAAATCAGACGGAATCATTGTACCAAGGTTTTATGGAATTGACTATGTAGTTAGCTCCTAGTGAACCTTCGCTAGTTCACTGGGCGTTTGAGGCGAGGATACTGTGTAACTTATTAAACCGTCGATGGAACGGGTTCGATGCAGCGACCGGCGATGTAGTGACTGGCGATATTGTGCGTGAGACCTAGTGCCCGTATACATCACCAAAGGGGCTCATAGGAGGAATGGACCTCGGCTTTGGGTGTTGCCTGTGTGAGGCTTGGAGAGGCAGTAAACACTCATATTTTAATAGACCGCGATTGCATGCGCAGCCTCGAGTATTGACATATTACAATTGTAATCAATTTCAGACCTTATTACATTGACTTATGAATCGATGTGAAAATATCCTTGTTCGTGCATGTGAAATATATCATTACGCCAGAGGCGTGGAACAGGGGTGTGGTGGTTTTGTTCTTCAAAAAGAGTGATAATACCCTACTGAAGAACTACAGACCCATCACACTCCTGTGCCACGTCTATAAGCTGTTTGCGAGGGGTTATTTTGTGGTATTGGTTTGAGTGTTCGAGGTTATAACGGTATTTTACTTATAACCTGTATAAATAAGCCTTTAACAGCCTCCGTGGTCCTGTGGTTAAGGCGTTTGACTGTTGACCCGGGGGTCGTGGGTTCGATTCCCACCGGAAGCATGCTTTGTTTAGTTGTTTCCAGTTTGGTTAGGTCATTGCAGGCTTGAATCACCTGATTGTCTGATAATAAAGATGATTCCGTGCTTCGGAAGGCACGTTAAGCCGGCGGTCCCGGCTGCCATCTGGTAGTCGTTAAAGGAACCACGTCAGAGGCCGAGAGGCGGTTCCGAAGAACTCTGACACCAGGGTGTGCATGGTCCATTGACCGTGACACCTACTCGAAATGATGATGATGAATAAGCCTTTAAACTAATTGAAGTATTTTAAGTGGATAAGTGCGGATTATACAGCGTAAAAACTAAAACGTTCCTTTTAATTACAATTTTTCATTTAAATTCAAATATTAAAAAGTATTTTCTTATCCATCCATCATTAAACTGATGGTTATTTTAATGAAAATAATATGACCTCAATAATTTTCACTAATAAATCGTTGGACGGACCTTTCTTGTAATGGCCGTTTGATACCGGAGTAACATCTGCCACTGATTTATAGAATTAATTTGATACAAAATGGAGTTTTCTGAACTTTCATTTTGTTTTATTAGGAATTGGAGACTGCTTGGCTTATACGAGCGTCTTTTTATACAGCTGGGATAGCCTTAGCCGTGTGTAGAGTAGAATAGGACCGCTTCTAGTATTCCTATAAAGGTCGTAAGAGGCGACTTAGGAAATACAAGCTAAACAAAACTAATAAACATCAATGAGACCTCTCCAACCCGTCTGGCCAGCAAGGAGAGTGTAGGCCAAATCCTTTGTCTGCTCTAGCCAAGTATGGCTCCGGTAGTACAGAGAGGGTCATGCTCCTGCAGTGGAGACTAAAAAGACCTGATGATGATGGGTGGGATAGCCCCTAGCTACTATAAGAAGAGCTCAATCTGTGTGATTTGTCGATATACAGTGTGTAACATAACCAACGGCGTTCCCGTGAGGGGGTGACTCAGCCCATCAAAATGAACAACTTTTCCTATGAGACCAATGCTAGGACCTTAATTTTTTTTAACATTTTCATGTTGATTCCCAGCATTAGTCCCATAGTAAAAGTTGTTCATTTTGACGGGCTGCTTGACCTTTCTCGGTTATGTTACACGCTGTATAATTATATTTTCATATTGCAACCTTTTTAAGATTCCGTTCACAATGGTACTCAAAACATGAAAATCATCAATACATACTAATAATAAATCTGTAAGGGTTGGTCATGGAATGAAAAATTATGAAATTCCATCGTAACTATCTCCAATTTTTCTATTATACGACTATCAAAGCCATATTCATTACTATGAGTAATTAATTACGCATATATGGCTTTGATACGTCGTACAGAGTACTTAAAGATACTGGTATTGGTGCTATTATTGCTTTTACAGGTGTAAAAAAATAGCGAAATAAGTATTTAAGGGTCATGTTCACTCTCTGATATTGAAAAACTTTCGCCAGGGGACAAAATTCGAAACACAAAAGGTTTCAACCTCGCATACAAATTAAATAAAGTAAAAAAGTAAGTAAAATACTTTATTGCATCAGGATTATACAAATTCAAAATATGTAAGCAAAAAATTTGATGTACAATTGGCAGCTTCATTACCTAAGTAATCTCTTACAAGCTACCATCAGGTGACAGAAAAACTAAAAAAATGTGGTGCCTAGAGAATTGAGAAGAAATGAAGTAAACATAAAGTGATATTAATTAGAAAAGTTAAGCAATCAGCTGATTAACACGATTGACGGATCATGTGCTATTATATCACACGCTGTATAAGTGACTTTATTTACCCTCGATATAACATTAAAGTGGCTACTCGGCCCGATAATACTTTTTCCACACGTCAAGTTTAGTATTGGGATCAATTTTTTTTAACTTTCCATACGAAAGAGTTTACTATGCATGAGGAGATCTAAAAATTTTCGAGTGTCCAGCATTGGTCCCATGGGAAAAAGTTGTCCACATTGATGGGCCAAGTCCAAGTCACCTCTTCAAGATTGACGATAATAATTTACAAGCGTTATAGGTCTCTTAGATTGATTACCGAAAATTAATTATTGCTGTAAGCAATACTTTCCATACGTTAAATACTCATATTACGAGTTCGTATTAATCTAATTAAAAAATATAATTGGCTGAATTTGTACTGATTCGAAAAGGTAATATGCAAGATTAACAACCGCGAAAACGTGATGTAAAGGTGTATAATTTCACATTTCCACGAAAAATGTTTGAATTTGTTTAACGTAGGTACTTCATTTGGCTATGAATGAATAACGGCTGCCGGGATGAGAATCGTTCGTTCACTTATATTAATGATTCATTCGAGTCGAGATTGACTCGCCATTCGATATTCGACTGTCTTCGAGAAAGGCTAAGAGTGAAAAGAGTAGAAAATATAAATATTGAACAAGTTATCAAATTATTCTGTTTTTAGGTTTCCGTACGTACCTCAAAAGGCAAATCGGAACCCTTATAGGATCACTTGGTTGTCTGTCTGTCTGTCAAAACCTTTCCTCAGGAACACGTAGAGGCATGAAGCTGAAATTCATATAAAATACTCAGGTCTACTGTCCCTTAGAGCTGTGAAAAAGTCAAACTTCTAAGCCAACGCAATCAAAAGATACTGCTAATTATGCCGCAAATTTTTGTGTTTTTTAGGGTTCCGTACCCAAACGGTAAAAACGGGACCCTATTAATATCGCTCCGCTGTCCGTCTGTCTGTCTGTCTGTCTGTCTGTCACCAGGCTGTATCTCAAGAACCGTAATAGTTAAAACTTTCACAGATGATGTATTTCTGTTGCCGCTATATCAACAAATACTAAAAAATAGAATAAAATAAATATTTAAGGGGCTCCCATACAACAAACGTGATTTTTTTTGCTTGTTTTGCTCGTTGTTAATAACGGCAACCGGTAGGCGCTTGAAATATTCACAGAATATTTAGTTATATATTCATTTTGAAAATAAATAATTAAATAAAAATAAAATTAATATTAAAGGGGGGCTCCACTCCATACAACAGAATTGTTTTTTTTTTTTTTGCCGTTTTTATAGATAACGGTACGGAACCCTTCGTGCGCGAGTCCCACTAGCACTTGACCGGTTTTTTGACATTCGCAAGGGTATCAAAACCTACAGGGTACTTCGCATGTACTCTGAATCTTGAAATTTGGTACGAAGCAACGTCTTATAACACAGATAAAGGGAAAATTGCTACAGACACAAATTTTTAGTTACATCATATAAAAAAATATTTTTGATAATTTTATTTAGGGAATCCAAACCTACAGGGTACTTCCCGTGAACTCAGAATCTAAGCAAAATCTTAGAGCACAAATAAAGAAAAAAAATTGCGAAAGGCATTGATTTTGAGTTACATCATAGAATATTTTTTTTGAATAATTTCGAACTTAATAAGTATAATATACGGAACCCTTCGTGCGCGAGACCGACTAGCACTTCGCCGGTATTTTTAAAATACTGACATATATCTGATCAATATTATGTCTCATATGGACATAATATTGATCAGATACCTATACCGGAGTGTGATGGGGATGCTATGGACCTATACCGTCTTAGCGAGGTCTTACCAGGATTAAATTGCCATTTGCCATTATCCGTCCAAAATAAGTCGACACTTGACACATTGACGTTTGGTCAACGGTCATTGTCAATTTGTTTTGGACGGAACATTATCCGTCCAATGATTATTAACCAGGTACTAAAGTTAGTCTTCGTTTTATAATAAGACTGAGAATGTTTAAAGCCTAAGTCATTGCTTGAAAATTAATACACAATTACCATATTTTGGTAGTCTTCCAATGCTGGTCTGGGAGAACAGAAAAAACGTAGAATGTGCCAGCTGCTTCTCTTCCCGCGCAGATCGTAAAAGCCGATCGAGGGATTGGGCTAAAATCTGCAAAATCGTGTCAATAGGCGATGCGGCTAGTAATCACTATCTGATTTCCATCACTATTTGATTCCGTTTTCCATCTACACCCTCTCCAACATGCTAAATGTGGCCATAAGGTCTTACAGACCTAGGCTTTGTCTACCCCGTAAGGGAAAAAGACGTGATGCTATGTATCTATGTATAAAAATCTCGTGTCACGATGTGTTTGGGATAAATTCTGAAACTACTGAATCGATTTTGTTTAAACTTCGTATCTATCTGTAGATTTGGTCCAACTTAAAAGATAGCATAGTATTTATAGCGAAACGTTCGCTGCGACAGTTATCCGTATGTCATAAATCATTATTTGTAAGTTACAAAGAAAAATGGCTTACAACGCCATTTAATATAAAATATGGTCTCTAAATCTAAGTTCATAACACCCAGTGTATCATTTTCGCCATCCAATTACGGCAGGTGCTATGGAACCGATAGCATTCCCATCACACTCCGTTATAAATCACTTTCTTTTCGTTCAATAAAGCTGGTAAGGCCAGGAGACTAGTGATAAAAATGTCTTCGAAAAGATAATGTGTCAGATATAACATTTTATCAATACATAAAGGTATAAAAAAAAAACAAAGTTTGGAATAAAAGTTTGCAAAAAGTGTTTTTTAGTGTCTAAACTTGACATGCTGTTACTTTTTTTATACGACAAATTAGGCATACAGACATACATTCCAGCTAAAGAATAATGTTTACCGTAGCCTTTGGTAGTCTAAGACACCAAAGGTGCCACTCGCGCGTTACGAACCAGAGAAATCTTTTCATCTATCACTTATAGTAGGGGAGCCCATGATGCTAAGATCGATTTACTCGAGCGTCATGAGGACCCATTGGAATTTAAAGATTAGGTGGTAGAAAGGCAAAAGGTTATATGATATTTGTTATTTCACCGGTGGGGAGAGCAGCTAGGGGGTTTCAAAAATTGAAAACAAAAATAATAGTCACATGAAAATACTCGAGCGCGTCTAATTAATACAAGCTGGCTTTATCACATGCCAAATATTGTGTATTAGCAATAATCTGATGATTTGACCATGACGTCAGGGGGTCGAAAAAAATCACAAATGTATCCTCGGGCGCGGTGGGCTGTTTTTTATTAGGAACGAAATAATTCAAGAATAACTAAGAACATATAATCTGACAATTTGCATATGTAGAAGCAAAAAAAAGAACAAAAAACTTCACACCCCATTATTAAAGTCGGATAAGTGGCGGAGGTAGTTAAACGGTGTCCGAGGTATCCGTCATATCTAAATCTGACGCGCTCGAGTAAATCCCAAAATCCCCCTCTTGGGCTGCCTACTATTATGTTATGTTGATTCTAAAAGCAGACAACAAAAAAACTCCCTATACACATATATTGTTAACTTCATAAAACTCAGAGTATCATTTTCGCCATCCAATTACGGCAGGTGTTATGGCGCCGATAGCATTCCCATCGCAGTCTTCCTATATCAATTTCTTTGCGCTCAATATCTGGCAAAAAGCTGGCTAGACGAAGGGGCAATAGCAATAAATGTTGTAGAAGTTATAAAACCTGTCAAATGCCACTTCAAAGGGCTAATCCGCTGAGCAATGTCAGTAACCCTCTTTTACGAATCTTCTTTTACGAATCCTCGTTTCTGATCTCGCAAAGAAACACCGAGAATAACTCTCATTCATCATCAATATTTATTTTATATGAAACAAAGACAATACTTTGAAACTGTAAAAACAAAAGAACATACCAAATCAGCTAGCAATACACTATAATAAGTAATAACTTATAATAATTATATTCAATAAAACCCCGGCATAATTACGGAAAAAAATATGTATTCCGATTCTGCATCAATCTCTCAGACTAGCAGGCCTTTATTAAAAGATTTTCTCCACATATCGGATGCCATAGTATAGTACCTAATTTTCGCAGAAGTGCCGTGTGAAGATTGTAAAAAATATATAACAAGGTAATAAAATTGACAAATTGTATATGAAAATATATTTATTTATACATGAAATTGTATAATCCTTACTTCATTACTAATATTTGTTACGCTTTCACGCCGTATAATTACTGAATCGATCAACATGAAATTTTGTATACAAGTTCCTTGTAGTATAGAGAGGAACATAAGCTACCTTTCATCCCGGAAAAAAGGTCTGTTCCTGAGGGAACGAAGTTGAAGCGAGCGAAGCTGCGGGCGAAAGCTAGACTACTAGATATACGGACATATTCACGGGAGAATGGTATAATATTTCATACATTTTTGTAATCTACATTAAAATACCTTTTCCTCCATTCGATACCAAACACAATATATTTCAAAAATGTTTTTTTTTTAATTCAAGGCATTTTATATTCAAGAACGCGCCATTCTGAATTTGGTGTGACGTCACATAGCATATATCCAGCGGACGGTCAAGACAAGAGTCAGGATCTAACGATATCGATCTACGTATCTAACGATATGTCGTTCATATTCGTCGAGTTGCGTTGCGTAGTTTAGGATATAATTGTTTTGGATTCGCCTTAGTCAGGTAAAAATAGATATTAAATTGATACAGTGTTATTATAAAACAAGGACTAAAGTTAGTACCAGGTTTAAGCCGGGGTCCAAGTCAAGTACTAAGGAAAATCGTATTATAAAACGAGGTTTATCGTTTAAGCCATAGATGATCCTAGGTCTAAAGATAAACCTACAATTCCCTAGTTTAACTCTAGTACTAACTTTTTTTGTTACCAATAAATAGGTCACTATTTACCAAAAAAAATGCTTTGATGCTAAAATCTATGTCAAATCCTATTACCCTATTTGCAATCAGCAAAAACCTGGAAAATGCGAAGAAATAAATAAAACCAACACATATAATTATGAAAAAATATTATAATTATTTGCATTTTAACATATCAAAACATTTAATTAGATTATTTTCAACGCTTTTGTCGTCATTTATATTTCACAACCGCCACAAAACAATGACTTTTAGGAACTTTAATTTCATATTAGGAAAAAATAGTTTCGTCCATGGTACAAATATAAACAAATTTTTACACCATATTTACTTTTACTTTATTCACGTAAATTTTATCTCACAGCAACTTTAAAACAATTACTTTCGACACACTGCACCGTTAATTCGTTAAAATCATTAAATAAAAATATATTTTTTACAATCATATTTGTAAACAAACTTTGAGGTTACTTTGGAACAAATTCAATTTGTTGCGCGCGCACAGAGCACACGCGTTCCGTTTCAGGTTTGTAAAATTATTAAAACGTTTTGTATAAAGTATGATTTTTTTTATCTGACCACTGAATATATCGTGTATGATATAAATAAACATGTTTCTCCATTTCAATTTTATTATTTTTAGTTTTATACTAGTTTTAAACAATACATTTTATTATTTATTTTAATATTAGTGAAGATCGGAACGTAGTAGTAGCATACTGAACGAATGATTGAATGAATTCTGTTTCCGTTAGATCATCCAGAGATCGTCTCAGGTCTAAGTTAGTCTTGACTTAGTTCACTTTTTGTAATGAAACAAAGTTTAATTTGCTAAACCTAGGTTGATCCATCGCTAGTACGGACTAAGGTAGACCAGGTTTAAACCTGGGTTTTGCAGTTTTTTTATAATAACACTGATAATGTCTTGTTGAGCTTTTAATATACTTACCTCCCAACGTCAACCACAACAATACATTACAAACAATATAATTTTCTTTTTCCATGCTGGTCTGGGAGAAAAGAAAAAACGTATAGCAGCTGCTATAGCCGTGTGGTTTCTGGTAGAGTAGAATAGGACCACTCCAAGCTTCCCATGGATGTCGTAAGAGGCGACTTAGGAAATACAAGCTAACCAAAGCTTATAACATCACTAAGACCTCTCCAACCTTTCTGACCAGCGAGGAGAGTGTACGCCAAATCCTCTGTCTGTTCTGGCCAACTATGGCTCCGGTAATACAGAAAGGGTCATACTCTTGCAGTGGAGACTAATAAGACCTGATGATGATGATGACGAGTATGTAGGTACTGCATACAAAAATACTTGATAATTTTTTTGATACTCATATATTAAATTAATGAACGTTCACGACGAAGACTGAACATCAATATTGGATTTCAGGAGGCGTTTCGGGTCATTAAAAATAATGATTCGATTTAAGAGACTTACATGAGCCAACTAGCGCCACAAACAATAAAAAAAAGACAGCGGAACTCCGGGAGTACTGACAACTTGAAAAATTGGAAATTCGCTTTCTTATTTTTTTTTTTTTACGGACACGTCACACAGATTGAGCTAGCCCCAAAGTAAGTTCGAGACTTGTGTTATGGGATACTAACTCAACGATACTATATTTTATAACAAATACATATATAGATACACATCCAAGACCCAGGCCAATCTGAAAAAGATCATTTTCCATCTTGACCTGGCCGGGGATCGAACCCGGTCACACGTGTCGCAGGCAGGCGTGTTGACCGCTGCGCCACGGAGCTAGTCAATAGGGTAACATTGATTGTCTGTGTACCACAGTAACAGTGTCGCGAGTTCAATGTTTTTCAAAAAATTTCTAACGCGCCTCATGAACTTTTCACTTCTTTCGCTTCAATCTTATACTTTAGTTTGCTACTAATTGAACTTGTTATAGCGGTAACAGATTCTGCGGAAATAATTGAAATTCTCTAGCTATTACGGCTTAAAATATAATTACAATCTTATGACAGACGATGGACAGACGGACGGACAGCGGAGGCTTATTTAATTTTAAAGGTGAATTGACGTGAAAAAGTGCCTGAAAAGGCCTATTTTCTGAATAAATCTTTGAATCTTTATAGAACCCCGTTTTTACCCTTTGGTAATAGGCTAGTTTCCTAAAAAAATATAATTAGTCCGTCAGTTAGATATTTAAAAAATATTGGACACGTATTTTTTCTTTTGTCGATTAAACATAAAATGATAAATATATAGCCCTTTGAAGTTCCGTGTGACGTCATAGTTTGCTACAATTTTTAGCAAACTTTGAGGTCATGAGCCCCCACTCCTGAACTTTGACGCGCTTTATCTTTATTATTTATTGTTTATTTGACAAAAGAAAAAATACGTGTCCTATATTTTTTGATTATCTAACTGACGGACTAATTGTTATGTTATTAATACGATCAAGGAAACTAGCCCATTACAATGAACATGAAAAATTGTAGACGAAGTGGTTTCTGATCTTTTCGCGATTGTTACACATTTAAATAAAATCACTTTAATACGGTATTATCGCGTATATTACATTATTTTTACACCTAACATTTCGAAAACTTTACAGTTTTCATGGTCGCAGGTAGACTAAGTTGACATTTGTCTTTGTGTTATAAGAACTATACAAAACTACCGCCTACAATATTTATTGATAACGTTCTGTACGCAGTATTGGCTCACGTAAAAATAATGTAATATACGCGATAATACCGTATTGAAGTGATTTTATTTAAAGTTGTAGACGGAGGTTTGAAAAGAATTGCAAATTATAATAACAACAAGTGACTACTTTACCGAAGTCAAGTTTAACTTTTAAACTTGATTTAGAAGTAAAATAAAATGATGGGTAGCGCTAGGTGGCTCAAGCAAGCCTCTTAACAAAAGGTCTGATAACAAAACTGTAATGAAGCGCACGAAATTGATGTTTTCTTTTTTCGCAATCGACCTTCAGTTTTAATCTGGATACGATATGATTATTCTGTTATGTAGTGGTACACAAGTTTTTTCAATAAAAAAATACGTGTATATACGTAATTGAGAAGGTGAAAATTTAATCTTCCATGCTGGTCTGGGAGAGAATAAAAAACGTAGAATGTGCCAGCTGCTTCTTTTCCTGCGCAGATCGTAAAAACCGATCGAGGAAATGGGCGAAAGTTTGAGAAATCATGTTAGCAGGCGATGCGGTAAGCAACCCCTCACTATTTTAATTCTGTTTTACCACCTATATGCCCAACAACATGCTAGACCTGGGCTCTGTCTACCCCGCAAGTTTAAGACGTGATAGTACGTATGTATGTAAAAATAAAGAAACATGGCTGCGCTGTCAACATAAGACCAGAATGAAGAAGCTTTATTACGAGGAAGAGATAGGGTCTTTAATTGTATAGAGGATAGATAGAGCTTAAGATAGTAAGACATACTATGAGAAAAACTGCATACTCCCTTTTTAGTTTGTCGGGTAGAGGGGGATAAAGGTCAGAAACCCAAAGATGATATATAAACTACGTATAGCAAACTAGTAATCATATTCAGCGTGTGACTAACCATCAAATACCCTGAAAGATATGGCCCATCAGAATGATCAACGATTCCTATGGGACCAATGCTGGAAACTCGAAAAAAAATCGTCGCTAAACAAAAGTGTTCGGCTGCTTATGTTTATGAAAATGCCGAAATGTTGAGTTCCAATTGTTTGTCCCATAGGAAAAGTTGTCCATTTTGACGGCCTGAGTCACCTCTAGAAGGAAAGGTATGGATCATTAACACGCTAAGAGGCAGGTATCAAATTGATATTTACAATATCGGAGAAAGCAGCTCATGCATTTTTTTTTATTTGTTCCGTTGCTAGAATAACTCCCCTTTTTTAAATAGTGTGTAATTTGGAAGTTGGAGGACGCAATATATGCTACTTTTTTGGCCAATAGTCTGTTGGCAGCTTTTTAAATGGTCTTACATACATACATATTATCATGTCTTACGTGAGAGATACAGTGTAAGTAAAGACCCAAAGGCTACGTTGAGCATGTTAGTGGGCGTAATGGTGAAAAAAGTGATGGGTTACTAGTCGCATGAAGTCGTATTGCCTTTTGATATGATTCGTTTTCTTACTTTCGCTCCCATTTCCTTGACAGGCTTTTACGGTTTGTGCGGAATGAGTAAAAGCTGGTACGTACTAAATTTTTACTCTGTCTCGCAGATTAGCAAAAAATATTAGGCTATTTATTAAATAAGATTGAAAGTTTATCATGATACGACGATAAACAACTGTAACTCAATCGGCAGTGTCTAATTTGACACTGCGGTTTGAGTTTCAAGAAACCAAACTAAAAATGAGGAATAACACAAAATAATAAGTTACAAAAGGCTATTTATTATTTACTAAATAATAAACTTAATAAGTGCCATAAGGAGTGCCGCCGCAGCCGCAGTTACCGGAGATGGAGACCGAGCCAACCGCCGGCACGTTGCCGCTGAACTGCACGGCGCCCAACACTGGGACTGCACCGGCGACGGCCGTCGTACCACTGACTGGCAGTTCTCCGTTCACGCCCAAGGCACCGTTACCAACTCCGCCGTACCCAGCTGAGGCCAAACCCGCGCCAAGGCCGTAGCCGCCAAGCCCACCAAGTCCTGCTCCCGCGAGACCGTATCCTCCCAAACTAGCTGCGCCAAGACCTGCCCCTCCGAGGCCAGCCAGGCCAGCAGCTCCAATATTTAGTCCTCCACCCAGTCCATAACCTCCAAGAGCTACATTGTTAAGTCCAGCAGCACCATAACCAGCATTGCCAAGGCCAAGTCCGTAATTGGCGCCAAGTCCCACAGACTCTACATTAAGAGATGACACGTCAACTTCTCCGACACCCACTGTGCCGTATCCTCCATAGCCTCCCAGTCCGTATACTTGGCTGTATGCTTGCTGTAAAAAAAAAGGTCATTATTGAATACCACTCTAAATGAGCTATCGCATGCCGCTAGAGGCGCTAGTGTAGCGTAAGGTATGAAAATGAAAATATCTTTATTGGAACATCATTAGGTTTTTATAGTATCCACTACAGGAGCACGTACTACTCTGTACTACTAGAGCCATACTTGGCCAGAGTAGCCAGATGACTTGGCCTACACTCTACCTACACTCTGGCCAAACGGGTTGGAGAGGTTTTAGAGATTATTGGAACAATTACACATTTTACATAAAAAATGGTAACGTTGACAGCAGTAGTTTAAAAAACTGTGTAGCAGATGTCAGCACCCACTATCGAGAAGAGAATATTCTAAATGTTCCTTAGAAACAGTGTTATACATTTTGTGTAGAGATTACAAATATAATTCATATGTACGTGGTTATTACTACTAAAATTACGTTACATTTTATAATAAGAAAATTACTAATATTATAAATGCGAAAGTGAGTTTGTTTGTTTGTTTGTTTGTTACGCTTTCACGCCGTAACTACTGAACCTATCTTCATGAAATTTTGCATACAAGTACTCTGGAGTACGGAGAAGGACATAGGCTACCTTTTATCCCGGGAAAAAGTACTATTCCCGAGGGATCGACACTGACGCGGGTAGAACCACGGGCGAAAGCTAGTAATATTATAAAGCTGAAGAGTTTGTTTGTTTGAACGCGCTAATCTCAAGAACTACTGGTTTAAATTGGAAAATTCTTTTTGTGTTAGATATTCCATTTATCGAGGAAGGCTTTAGGCTATAAAACATCACGCTGCGACCAAAAGGAGCGAAGCATCAATAAAAAATGTTTTGAAAACGGGGAAAAATGATTCATAGTTGAGGACATCCGACGCGTGCGATGCGTAAACGGTTCAAGTTACCCAAAAAATGTGTATTAAAGAATTATTCCTCTTTAAACGAACTCAAAAAAATGTCCGCGACAGTATATGTCTATATTAACAAAAATTGCCGCGGACGAAGTCGCGGGCAACAGCTAGTCATTTTATATGATTTAAATGTAAACTTGTCCACGAGTGTAATAAAAACGCTTTTTTGAAACCTTACTCATCAGTGGCCAACTAGTGAGCAAAACACACACACACACTAGAGAGTGAAGATGATACCTGTTCCTCATGAGACTAAAACAGGGTTTTTTGTACAAAATCATGAATGCTTCTGCACTTGCAAGACACAGCACAATTCTCACGTGACTAACATGTGATTTTAACATAATGAAATGTCCATTAAACATATTCAATTGATAATGTATTACCTAATGAATGAGTCACATTTTGTAATTTGAAGCGATTGCAATAACGTTGCGTGTTTATATCAGATTTGCAAAGTCTCTTTGCCTTGTTTATAAATCAAACAGGAAAATTTAATTATTAGAAGCATGATTGTTTAGAATATTGTAGTGACATAAATTCCACATTCTTATCCTAGTTTTCAGAGGAAATCTATACAGTGTGTAACATAAATAACATTTCAGAGAATGAGTGACTCAGCCTTTCAAAATGAACAACTTTTTTTAATTAATACGTGAAGCAAAAATGTTGTATCCCTTTTTGCAAAAATTGCGCGGACGAAGGAGTAAGAAATTTCGCCAAACTTATAGTTTACTAGCTTTCGCCCGCGGCTCCGCCCTCTTCAATGTCAATCCCTCGGGAATAGTTCTTTTTCCCGGGATAATAGGTAGCCTATCTCCTTCTCCGTACTCGAGAGAACTTGTATGCAAAATTTCATGATGATTGGTTTAGTAGTTACGGTGTGAAAGCGACAAACAAACAAACAAACTCGCTTTCGCATTTATAATCTAAGTAAGGATATAGAAGAAGTAAAATAGAAATAATATTTTTTTTTAAATTATCGTCATGTTATGACTACTGGGCGACCACTATTACTATTTAATGTGGATTAGGAATCTTGGACTCTGTGCACTCTTTCATTTCTAGTGTAAGTAGTAAGTTCATATTATAATATTATAAGATATCTCGAAGTCATCTCGAATGGCTGACACGTACAGCGCAAACTGTACTGTACGTCGAAGAATAGTCTCAACACATGGCAAGAAGGTGCTGGGAAATATTTATAAACCAAGTATGTAAGAAAGGAATTTAAAGAATATATTTTTGCAGGGTAGAACACGGAATAATTATTATTATTTTAAGGCGGTGGGATGAAAAACTGGGAGGGAATCGGAAAGACTCGATTAATAATTTAGTGGACTCACAGAGATGATGATAAACAACACTAGTGTCACACTTTTGGGGTAGGCAAAGTCAAAATATTTATCAAAGGCGTGGCCTTTTTATATCTCTTTAGCTTTTTCAAGGAGCATTGTGAGATAATATAGCAAATGGGAATCACATATCAGTGATAAGCTATGCTTATTTAGAAACAATCTTCAGGTTTATAAGGTAGTCATTCCGTGAAAGGATTTGATGACAAAAATACATATTATCACGGGGTAGATAGGCCCTGAGACCATAAGACCCGAAGGCCACGTTTAGCGGATTAGTGGGCGTATAGTTAAAAAATTGAATCAAAATAGTGATGGATTGCATTGATGCATCGCCATGTTTCTTTAGATTTTCGGGCGATTTTTTCGGCCTGCGCTAAAAGAAAAGTAGATGGTATATTCTACGTATTTTCTTCTCTCGCTGACCAGCATGGAAGATGAGAAAAAATCCAGAAATAGTAAAAAAAAAGATGTACCTGCATGAGGCAAGCTTGGATGCACAGCAAAAGGAAGTTGAAGGAAGACATGGTTGTATTGAACTGGTGAACTTGGAATGCTTTCTGAGAAATAGGTCGGCGTTTATATACCTGTATTATTTAATTGCATTATTTTTATCGCCTTGCGTTGCATTGTCTAATTTTTATCTATATGGATATGGTTTTGAGGTAAGCGAAGTAATAATGAAGAAAGATAGAGATAAGCAGATTGCTGAAATTCTTTCACAAGGTTGACAAAATTTTAAACAAGTTTTTTGCTAAAATAACGTTTTTAGCAAAAAACTTTAACCTGATTGTCTGATAATAAAGATGATTCCGTGATTCGGAAGGCACGTTAAGCCGGCTGCCATCTGGTAGTCGTTAAAGGAACCACGTCAGAGGCCGAGAGGCCGTTCCGAAGAACTCTGACACCAGGGTGAGCATGGTCGATTGACCGTGACACCTACACGAAATGATGAGGACAAGCTTTTATTATAAACGAATCCACACTATAAAGTGTTTTCCAAGACAAATCAAATGAGTCCAAACACAATTGGTGTATCTTGTTTAGTTTACGAGTTCCTATAGCCATCTTCCGACTCTATCATCGGAACAGCGTAACGAGGACAGGTGAAGTGATTTCGTATACTATGTCTATTAAAAATAGGTACATACCTAAGCGACAATAATTGCTTCAGCGTTGTATAATTGGAGTAAGCATTGCTGTTTGCAAAGTGTAATGTACATACCCACAGCTTCGGTTTGAGAATCTAAACACTGTACTCCTCCAGAGGGCTGCACGAATTAATTGAATATATAAATATTCAACTACTGCAAGCATTGGCTTGCAGTAGTTGATATATATTCAATTTATGCGAAGTCAGGGTTAAGACAATGTTGCAAAGCTATATTTGTTTTTGGGACGTACGTGGTCAATGGCCACAGATTTGAGAGATCTGGTGTCAGATTCTTCAAGCTGCCTAAAGGCGTTGATATAACAAATACCATGTTTGTTACAAAAACTAACAGCCTCCGTGGTCCAGTGGTTAAGGTGTTTGCCTGTTGACCCGGAGGTAGTGGGTTCGATTCCCACCGGAAGCATACTTTGTTTAGTTGTTTCCAGTTTGGTTAGGACATTGCAGGCTTGAATCACCTGATTATCTGATAATAAAGATGATTCCGTGCTTCGGAAGGCACGTTAAGCCGGTGGTCCCGGCTGCCATCTGGTAGTCGTTAAAGGAACCACGTCAGAGGCCGAGAGGCAGTTCCGAAGAACTCAACAACAGGGTGTGCATGGTCGATTGACCGTGACACCTACTCGAAATGATGATGATGATGTTACAAAAACTACTACACAAAGTTTTTAACCTAGATCAATTAAAAATATGCTAACTTTAAAACTTAATATATGTGATGTATATTTTCAAAGCAAAATCTTTCAAAAAGCTTCACGTTTGCAAATAGGTATATATGTTGTATGTTTTATATTTGTTACCAGGTAGCTCAAGACAATGCTGCTCCCCTTATTACCCATTCAAATCACTTGCATCGATCTTCATATCTTTTACCGTGGAAAAATAATTCAAGAATTTCTCATTGCCATGCAACTGGCTTTGTGCTTCTATTTTATTCCTCGACCTCTGCAATAGCTAGACGGATGGTTAAACTCAATAAGCATCTGTTCGGAAACATATTGCGTTGTTCTTCCAACTACACTTGTGAATAATAATGTAGGTAAGTAATGTCGGAATTGAAAGATTAATCTTCCAACAATTGCTCTCCAGTCGGGTTTGTTCTAGTAGGTATACAATTCAACATTGTGTATGAAAGTTTTTAGGCTTCATACAACCAAAATGTTCATGATATGAAAACTAATTAAAACACCAAAATAACAAAAATGTATAAACTCGTTTTGTGCAAAAAATGTTTAAATTTTTCTTCCATGTTGGTTTAGGAGAACAGAAAAAAAACCTGCTTCTCTTCCCGTGCGCGGGATCGTAAGAGCTGATTGCGGGAATGGGCAAATCTGACGAAACATATTATTAGGCGATGCGGCTAGTAACCCATCACTATTTTCTTTCCATTTTCCATCAAGGCTTTGGCTAGCTCCGTGGCGCAGTGGTTAACACGCCAGCCTGCGACACGGGGTGCCTGGGTTCGATCCCCGGTTTGGTAAAGATGGAAAATTATATTTTTCAGATAGACTTGGGTCTTGGATGTTTATCTTTATATGTATTTGTTATAAAATATAGTATCGTTGAGTTAGTATCCCATAACACAAGTCTCGAACTTACTTTGGGGCTATCTCAATCTGTGTGATTTGTCCGTATATATTTATTTATATTTATCTAACGCCCACCAGCATGTTAAACGTGGGTTTTAGGTGTTAATGACCTAGGGTTCCAACTACCCTGCAAGGGAAAAGACGTGATACTATGTATGTATGTTTATAGTAGCCTTCAGGCTCCGTATAGAGCAAAATTTTAAAGCTATGAAAACAAATACAAAAATATCTGTAGATGAGTCTGTACCGTTTTATGCTTAAATTTCAAGCTGTGCGGTTTTCCATTCTTGTTTATATTTCGGTAGAAATGTAATTATATGAACACAACGAACTATTCGTTTTTTAACGAAAAACTAAAATTTTTAGTCAAAAAGTGTTTTTTTTTTATCTCTATAGAATATTTTAGATTCATTTTGCTTTTAAAATAATACATGGCTCTAGATATTTTAGATTCGTTTTGATTTCAACATTGGCTAGTTTTAACTAAAAAACATTAAAACTGTCATTTGATATTAATTGATATCAGTCAAACAAAACCAATTATCATGCTATTTCTTTATTGACAAACACTGCCTTAACTCTAATCAATGAATTTGATAAACTATAAATTTAAGAAATAATAGATAAAACTTTGCTTTAAAAGCCAATTCCCTGAATTCAATTCATTATAATTAGTTTTGTTCCATAACAAACAACTAAGCTACTACTAACAATGGTATCCAAAGCAGTTTTGTTTGCATGTGCTCAGGCACTCCTAGCCCAGGTAAATGAAAACTTTCCTAGTTTACTAACTAAATGTCCATATTCTCTCTCTCGTCCAAGCGTGTTCTCTGTTGCATATCCAGCTAAGCGGGGTTTAGTTACTACATTTACATACCTACCTTCTCTGAGTAAGTTTTCCAGTTGCATCCTTAGCTATGATTTTGTGATGCTTAGAAGCCGAACGCCAGCGGTTCTCAAAATTGTTGCGGCGAACCCCTGTTTCAAAGAAAACGTTTAAACGCAGGCTCCGTTAAATACACAAAAAATATTATTATTGCCCCGAGTTGAGTTGTGTTGCCAATTTTTTTTAACCGACTCAAAGAAAAGTAGGCTTGTGTGTTCTATTCGGTTGTATGATTTTTTTTTTAAATTGGGTTCTCTCGTAACTCTAAGATTAATTAATGAAAGGATTTTAAAAAATATGATTTGAAGAAAAAAAATTGATAAAGTGCTACTTTTCAATCTGCCGCATTAAAAAAACCAGTTCTTTAGTTTGATTGAAGTGGGTTTTTTGTATAAAAGTTATTCATAATGTCAAGTATTTTCACGGAGTTCTCACAGAGGATTTGCGGACCTCTGGGGCTCCGCGGATTACATCTTAAAAAGGCTGCCCTATCCTTTCTACATAATTAATTCTTACGCCCATGTACTCAGCTAATTCTTTATTTTATTATTTTCCCATTGCATTTTTCCGTCTCTATTAACTATATTAAAAAATTACTTGATTACATCAATTTATATAGTAAATATACGCAGTATAATTAATTTATTGCTTTTGACATTAATTTATATTTCGTATTGTTTAATTTTAAACATTTTGACATTAGAATATTTTGGTTGATTTTATATATAGTAACATAAAAAAAATATGATTATTAAGATTTGCATCCCAAATGTCGGCGGGACACGTATGTGCTATTTATATGACACTATGTTTGTCCTAATATTATGTACTAGCTGTTGCCCGCGGCTCCGCCCGCGTTAATGTCGTTCCCTTGGGAACAGTAGAAATGATAAAAATTTCATTCAAACACCTCCCCCTCTGCTTTTTCCTCTTAAAAGGGAATTTAATACATTTCACCTGCATAGATCTTTAAGGAGGGGATTTTGCCCATTTCACCTACACAGATATTTTTTTATTTTAATGGAGAACTTATATACTTATTGTCATATTTCTAAGTCTAAAAATAAAAAAAATCCATACAAACTTTACCCCACCTATTTTACCCCTTCAAGGGGAAATTTCGTCCATTTTAACTTGTAATGTAAACATATGTACTTATTTTCATACGTCTAAGTCCAGAAATGAGAAAAATTACATACAACCCCCCCCTCTGCTTTTACCCCTCAAGGGGGGAATTTTATACATTTCACCTGCATAGATCTTTTTAATTGTCACCGTGGACTTCTATACCTATTTGCATACTACTAAGTCTAGAAATGAAAAAAAATCCATACTAACTTAAATCCCCTATAATATCCCTTCAGGCGAAAATTTCGTCGGTTTTACCTACATACATCTTATTAATTGTAATCCAGAACGTCCAGAAATGAGAAAATGTCCATACAAACTTTATCCCCAAATGTTGCCCCCTATGGAGGGGATTTCATACATTTCACCTACACAGATCTTTTTAATTGTAATCGAGAACTTACATACCTATTTTTATATTCGAAGTCTAGAAATAGAAAAATACCATACAAACTTTACCCCCTATTTGCCCCTTCAAGGGAGAATGTTGTCTGGTTTACCTAAACAGATCTTTTTTAATTTTAATTCAGAACTTGTGTATCTACTTTCAAACTTCTAAGTCCAGAAATTAGGAAATTCCATATAAACTCCACCCCCCTTAATTTTCTAAAAATCCTTTCTTAGTGCTCATCTACACCATAAAAAGAATCCCTGTGCCAAATTTCAAGTTTCTGGGCACAGTAGTTTCAGCTGTGCGTTGATATATAAGTCCGGTTTGCCTTTGGCCCGCAGTGCCACCCGCGTAAGTGTCGATTCTCAGGAACAGTACAATTACCCGGAATACATTAGTTCATGACTTTCAATGAAACACCTTAATATTGAATTTCAATTGAATAACTTCTAAAATGGAAAGTTTCATACTAACTTTGCATCCCCGTTATACCCCCTTAAGGGATGATGAGTAAGTATGAGTAAGATAAGAAATGTTTTGCTGAGTTAAAACAAAGCAATTGGTGAAAGTTTGAAGTAAATCGGTTCAGTATTTTCGGAGATAATCGTTATCATACATACAGACAGACAGACAAAAAATTCCAAAATGCTTTCTATTATTCCTTTTAAGTGTCCTATCCATTTCAGTCAAAAATTCTAAATGTACAGACAAAATATTTTTACTGTTTTATTATATGTATAGAATTGTACCGTGTTTGCAAGCAAATAAATTAAATAGAAAAATATTTAAGGACCGAAAATCTTTCATATCTATAAATTGTCTCGAAGTCAGTCACTGAATAAATGTTTTCCTTTCCTTCTTTTCAGTGTGTCTTCGGCCAGATTGGATACAATCTTCTTGCATCCAGTCCAGTGTCTGCAGTTAGCGGTAACTCAGTCGTCGAGAACAATGTCGTTGTCAACAGCGGTGCCAGCGGCCTTGGCCTGGGCAACGTTGGTTTGGCCTCAAGTGGACTGGCTTCCAGTGGGTTGGCCTCAAGTGGACTAGCCTTGGGTGCTGCCAACAGCGGTATATTGAGCACATTGGGAGGTCCTGGCTACATCAACCTTGGCTCCATATCAGGCGGAGGCGTTCTCCCAGTGTCTTCTTACAGCCCTATCGCGCCTAGTGGTTTGACAGTCCTCTCCGACAATGTCATTGAAGGCGCTGTTGTTGTCAGTGGGGAACTTCCATTCTTGAGTGCTGTGGCTTTCGAAGGAGGATTGGCTACGGGTGGATCAGGTGCTGCTTCTTGTGGATGCGGGGATGGCAGTATAGGCATTGTCAATGAGAACACGGCGGCTGGTCTGGGTCTAGGCTCTGGACTTGGTTATGGAGCTGGGCTCGGTGTGAACAGCCTTGGTGGCCTTCGTGGTCTCGGCCGAGGCGGTTTAGTTTTGTAAGAAACAGTCATGTATATTTTAAGAAATAAAAGAAATAAATAAATTATGATGTAGTTAAATCTGCTTTTAATTTTCACATAAATTGAGAATTACACGTTAATGTGTAAGAACAGTGAGGTTTTTTATGGAAACCGAGTGATCGTCCGAGTGTTTCCCCTGTAGTCCATAGCTGTGACGCGTCAAAATCCAGGGTACGTTATTATGACAGCATTCGTACAAAGTTTTAATGGCCGTCTGCCTGCATGAAGCCAACCCTCCTTGGGTATCTCCAAAACCGCGAAAATAAAGTACTCGTACACGTATTTCCCGCGCTCGGAATCCAACATGGCGCTCTTCGTATTGCAAGCTAGCGTGCCACTACACCACGGTGTAGTGGCACGTATCTTCTATCCGAAATATATATCTTTATAACACCTGCACACTATACGTGTTTAGGAAAGCAAAGGTTTATTAATCCTTCCTACCTTCCTGGTTTATACCCTGGCGCTAACGCCTGGCCGATAAGGATTTTGTATAAACGAACCCCAGTAGGAGTATCTAAGTTAGCGAATCTTATGAATTGTTTATAAATAGGACACATAGCTTTTATCTACAGGGGTGCCTATAAACATTTTCTTGAAATAAACTACTTCAACAATATTTTACCGGGTGCCTATTGTTTGATATAATAACAAATTATATATTTTCATTTCAATAAAGTTCAAAAGATATATTGTTAACGTGACATAATAATTACTATAAATGCGCGCGCATTTTGCATACGAAGATTACAGGAAACACCCCGATAAGTTTTATGACTACACTAGAATGGGTGCAGAAATTTTTGACTATTATTATTCGATCCGGGAAAATCGTGCGCGTTTTCGCTGTGAGCGGCGACTCGTGGCGTGGTCAAAGATCTTCCCAGTTTTGATCATATGTACCTCCCGTCGCGCCGCGTCGCGCTGCGGCTCAGAGCGGCAACGTGAGCCAGCCGTAAAGGCGGATACAATAATGATCTTGTATCCGCCTCTTCATGGTAAATTGACCTGATCTATGCGTATTGCGAGTACATTTATAGTCAATTGGATCCGCTTGTATTGAAAATCATATGAATGGCAAAAATTAGAGATCAAATAAAATTATTATTTTTTGTTTAGTTGTGTTTTCTCTCAGGAAATTACCCAACCTTTCGGTATTTTCGTGGTTACAGTCACCCGTCTTCTATGACCAGTGCCACGTTTTTCTCAAGTAAAATTTTTAAATTTTATTATGTGTCCTATACGATATCTTAACGCATTACCTTAGTAAGCTTTGTTCAAAAAAGTAACTACTTAAGAGACAACATAAAAAAGGAAGAATTATTTCATTTGCTCTCTACTTTTTACTATTTATAACATTTTAACCGAAATACTGCTAGTGTGCAAGAAGTGCCTGGGCTAGAGGAGCTATGGATGCACGAAGGTACTGGAGTATACCACCAGACCTTGTCATAAGATGGCAATTAGTCTTGATAAAAAATATTAGGAATATCACGTTTACCTTTTAATTAATATGTCTTGGTAGGTAATATTATTTCGATCATTTTACAACAAAGCAAAAGACCTTCCATTGTTCAATTCAATCACGGGGTGGACTACTGTTTTCAGCTTCAATGGGTAAGGTAAAGAAAGTGCGATAGACACATAGAACGGTTTCCCCAATGCCACGAAGGTTTATTGGCTGCCTATGAGGGCAAGAGCAGCGACACATTTTCCATAATTGAAATTTTCGTGGTCATTTTATATGACAGCTTGTATTGGTATAAACTTTTTTAAACTAGGTAATTAAACAACCACGTATGTGGTCACATGTCGCCGGCTTAAATCTTCTGGATTCATCTAACTGGGGATGGACCTAAGCCGATATTACGACTGGGTTAGTTTATACAAAATCCTTATCGGCCAGGCGTTAGCGCCAGGGTATAAACCAGGAAGGTAGGAAGGATTTATAAACCTTTGCTTTCCTAAACACGTATAGTGTGCAGGTGTTATAAAGATATATATTTCGGATAGAAGTTACGTGCCACTACACCGTGGTGTAGTGGCACGCTAGCTTGCAATACGAAGAGCGCCATGTTGGATTCCGAGCGCGGGAAATACGTGTACGAGTACTTTATTTTCGCGGATTTGGAGATACCCAAGGAGGGTTGGCATCATGCAGGCAGACGGCCATTAAAACTTTGTACGAATGCCGTCATAATAGCGTAACCTGGATTCTGACGCGTCACAGCTATGGACTACCGGGGAAACACTCGGTAGATCACTCGGTTTCCATGAAAAACCTCACTGTTCTTACACATTAACGTGTAATTCTCAATTTATGTGAAAATTAAAAGCAGATTTAACTACATCATAATTTATTTATTTCTTTTATTTCTTAAAATATACATGACTGTTTCTTACAAAACTAAACCGCCTCGGCCGAGACCACGAAGGCCACCAAGGCTGTTCACACCGAGCCCAGCTCCATAACCAAGTCCAGAGCCTAGACCCAGACCAGCCGCCGTGTTCTCATTGACAATGCCTATACTGCCATCCCCGCACCCACAAGAAGCAGCACCTGATCCACCCGTAGCCAATCCTCCTTCGAAAGCCACAGCACTCAAGAATGGAAGTTCCCCACTGACAACAACAGCGCCTTCAATGACATTGTCGGAGAGGACTGTCAAACCACTAGGCGCGATAGGGCTGTAAGAAGACACTGGGAGAACGCCTCCGCCTGATATGGAGCCAAGGTTGATGTAGCCAGGACCTCCTAATGTGCTTAATATACCGCTGTTGGCAGCACCCAAGGCTAGTCCACTTGAGGCCAACCCACTGGAAGCCAGTCCGCTTGAGGCCAAACCAACGTTGCCTAGACCAAGGCCGCTGGCACCGCTGTTGACAACGACATTGTTCTCGACGACTGAGTTGCCGCTGACTGCAGACACTGGACTGGATGCAAGAAGATTGTATCCAAATTGGCCGAAGACACACTGAAAAGAAGGAAAGGAAAGCATTTATTCAGTGACTGACTTCGAGACAATTTCAAGATATAAAAGATTTTCAGTCCATAAATATTCAAGATTTTTTATTTTTATATAATCTTCTTGGATATTTTAAAGGTTTCATACTGCGTATATTTACTAAATAAATCGATGTTATTAGTAATATTTAATGTAGACACTAGAGACGGAAAAAATGCACTGAGAAACAATGAAATAAAGCATTCGCTTTGTAACTTGTACATGCGTAAGGTAGTTAAATACTGATAGGGCAGCCTTTCTCAAGGTGTAATCGGAGCCCCAGAACTCCGCAAAGCGTCTGTGAATGCTCCGTAAAAATACTGGACATTATCAATAACATTCATACAAAAAACCAACTTCAATCAAACTAGAGAATTGGTTTGGATTAAATTTCAATAGGATAGATTGAAAAGCAGTCTCTATGAAATAAAAAAAAATTTCAAATCCGTTCATCAATTACGGAGTTGTGAGGTAACAAACATTAAAAAATAAACATACAACCGAATAGAACACCGCCTACTCTTTTTGGAGTCGGTTTAAAAAATTCGCCAACTCGGGGCAATAATAATATTTTTTGTATATTTAACAGATCCCGCGTTAAACGTTTTCTTTGAAACAGGGGTTCGCCGCAAAAAGTTTGAGAACCGCTGGTACGTATCCGCACGGCTTCGAAGCATTACAAAATCATAGCAAGGATGCAACCGGAAAACTTACTCAGGTGAGGCGGAGTAGGTAGCTATGTAAATGTAGTAACTAAACCCGGCTTAGTTGGATATGCAACAGAGAACACGCTTGGATGAGAGAGAGAATATGTACATTTAGTTAGTAAACTAGGAAAGTTTTCATTTACCTGGGCTAGGAATGCCTGAGCACATGCAAACAAAACTGCTTTGGATACCATTGTTAGTAGTAGTTTAGTTGTTTGTTATGGAACAAAACTAATAATAATGAATTGAATTCAGGGAATTGGCTTTTAAAGCAAAGTTTTATCTATTATTTCTTAAATTTATAGTTTATCAAATTCATTGATTAGAGTTAAGGCAGTGTTTGTCAATAAAGAAATAACATAACAATTGGTTTTGTTTGACCGATATCAATTAATATCAAATGACCGCTTTAATGTTTTTTTATTTAAAACTAGCCAATGCTGAAATCAAAACGAATCTTAAATATCCGGCCATGATTTACGTTATAATCAAAATAAATTTAAAATATTCTATAGAGAAAAAAGAAAAACTGTATTCAAAAATGTTAGTTTTCCATTTAAAAACTAACAAATGACTCCTTGAGTTCTTAGTTCTAAAATACAAAATAAAATAAAACAAGAATGGAAAACCGCATAGCTTAAAATTAAGCATACATAAAACGGAACAGACTCACTACAGATATTTTTATTATTTTTGTACTCGTTTTCATAGCTTGAAATTTTTGCCCTTTATGGAGACTGAGGGCTGCTTTAAACATTCATACATAGTATCACGTATTTTCCCCTTGCGGGGTACACAGAGCCCCTAGGTCTTAAACACCTAAAACCCACGTTTAGGATGTTGGTGGGCGATAAATGGAAAATGGAATGAAAATAGTGATGGGTTGCTAGCCGCATCGCCTACTAATATGTTTCATTAGATTTGCCCATTCCCTCAATCGGCTCTTACGATCTGCGCGAGAAGAGAAGCAGCTGGTACATTCTACGTTTTTTCTTTTCTCCCAAACCAGCATGGAAGACAACTTTAAATTATTTTATGCACAAAACGAGTCTTGAAATTTTGTTTTTTTAATTCATTTCAATAGCATGAACATTCACATTTCATAGCTTTTTCCTTATATTGTTTCTCCTCATATTGCTATGGTCGTCTGAACGAAGCGAACTCCAACAGAAGTGAAGTATACTTTCATTCAAATTGCTTTCTTGGTTTAAAGTTCAGTGTATTTTTTAAATATCAGCGTTTTTTCCATTTGACATACTATGACTTGATGACAGTTTTGTTTGACAGCAATCATATCATGGACAATATTTTGAGTTTTTTCAGTATTGTCCGTGGAAATACCTGTTAATTACCTAGTATTCTTTCGTTTCCGTGTGAATAATTCATAATGTCCGCTGTTGAAGGTTCACTAGTAATTATAGACATAAAAAGCATTTATGAATAAAGGTGTTCAGCGCTTGTCATTAGCTGCATATTAAGGCTTAGTGAACATTCTAACTAATATAGTTTTATTGAGCAGATTCGAGTGTTTTTATGAATAAGACGGCAATTCGGTACGGTCCAGTTTTCCAACATTGTATTCCGTGTATAGTACCCATTTTAAAGACGTTTCACATCATAAACTAATATCTACTCCGGGATTATCTAACACCTTGCCAAGTTTGGGTCATTAACAAATCCCAACGTGTTCTCCACAATTTTAGAAATGGCGCGATAAAATTCGTGCGAAAATGGCCAGAAAATCTATTTCTTTCCGGAAGGGGCATCCATCAATTAATAACAATGTCGGAGTGTCAGGTACACAGCTCAAGAGACTTTACACCAGTTATCCGCTTTATCTGAATCGTGAAGGATGGTTTGACCGTTTGATAAATGATGGGGGGTGGTTTTAAGGTTGCCGGATTGAAATCCGGGTTGAGAAGATTTTTATTTAGTAAAACATGTATTTTATCAGAAGATTTGAAGAAAGTTAATAGCTACTTTGGTACCTATTTGTTTTGGGCTTGTGAAGAGTCATCATCATCATCATTACAGCCGCAAAAGTCCACTGCAGGACAAGGGCTCAAGGATTTTTCCTTCCATGGAAGGATATTGCCATACTCTAGAGATACAGATAAATACAAAAAATATGAATAAATTGATACTTGTGTTTAGCGTAGAGTGGAATTAAAATTTTGATAAATCATTTTACGCTGAATACAATTTTTGCTTGTGAAATTGAACGTAGCATTTAAAAAGTATATATTTTTCCATTACATATATTTTATACTAGCTTTCGCCCGCGGCTCCGCCCGCGTCAATGTTGATCCCTCGGGAACAGTACTTTTCCCGGGATAAAAGGTAGCCTATGTCCTTCTCCGCACTCCAGAGAACTTTTATGCAAAATTTCATGATGATCGGTTCAGTAGTTACGGCGTGAAAGCGTAACAAACAAACAAACAAAAAAATAAACAAACGAACAAATCACTTTCGCAAGGATGTCAACACCTTAGTAAGGATGAATGAACAACTTATGTTTTTGTGGCTATAACTTTACATTTAAAGAAAAAAATTTGTATACTTGGATTTGGCTTAGGGCTACCGATTTGATTTGTCTTGGAAAGTTTCGTTTAAAATAAAAACTTGTCACAAAAAATTAATTTATGCAAAAAAACTTGTTGGTTCGTGTTTTGTCTGTTTTACACCATTTTGTAGAACACCGAAAACTCTGAGCTTAGTACTTCACATTCCAGTTCCATTATACGTGGTCAGGTGGACATTTCGGCAGCCGCATTCGGTCTCCCAGGGATTGTTAGGCCTAGCAGGACCACTGAGATCTGAACGCTATTTCTTCTTTCGTCTGTGCAACTAGGTTTATTGGCCTTGGAACGCCGCGCTAGCCATTGTGAGTTGACGACTCAACTTTATTTTGAGGTGAATTTAGTCCCTCAAGGCTTGTGAGCTCTCCGCCTTAGTGAGCAGTGAATGAGGCTAGTACCGCCGTCTAATGTTTGGCGTTATTGCTCGTTTGACACCAGGGACACGTGTCACACGTGACAATATCCTGTGGGCAGAGCAACTTTCACCACCTCAATTTATATTTTGGCACAACCTAAACATTCCACTGTTGAGTGCAATGAATCCACATTCAGGGTTCAGTGCTACTAATATTTGTAAATTTTCAATCATAAATTGCTTATTGTAAAGAGCCTTTAGACTCCATAAAACGACTCTAGAAAATTTTTATACAAAAAGCAGCAGTAAAAGGGATCAAAAGTAACAAATAGTATGTTGATGGACCGTTTTGTGTCCGTTTCGGATGAAAATACGCCTTTTTCTGTAGCACCGCCTGGCAGAAAATTATTTAAGATTTTTTCATAGCAATGCAACTACCGTAGTGCTTCTTTTTTAATTCCCAGACCTCTGTAATAGCTAGACGGATGGTAAAAGCTCAATATAGCAATATATATACGGACAAATCACACAGATTGAGCTAGCCCCAAAGTAAGTTCGAGACTTGTGTTATGGGATACTAACTCAACGATACTATATTTTATAACAAATACATATATAGATACACATCCAAGACCCAGGCCAATCTGAAAAAGATCATTTTCCATCTTGACCTGGCCGGGGATCGAACCCGGTCACTCCGTGTCGCAGGCTGGCGTGTTGACCGCTGCGCCACGGAGCTAGTCTATGCTAGCAATATGTTTCGTAATATATTGCTATTTATCATTGTTTTTGCACAATATTATTTTTTCAATTGAAAATAAATTTAATCTACAATGCAGACTTGTAAATTTATTTAACAAAGAAATTTCACCACCCTCATCATCATTACAGCCTCAACAAGTCCACTGTTGGACAAAAGCCTCTCCCAAGGATTCCTCGATCCGTGGGAGGATATTACCATACTCACCACGCTTGGCAGGCGGGTTGGCGAGCGCAGTTTTTTGACTTCTTGTCTTTCCGGCGCTGCTACCTATCGCAAGAATTTTTACGCTGGGTAAGGATAGGAATTTGTTGGATTTGGGAAGGGAATGAAGGTATTGGGATACTACTCACTCAGGTGATTGAGGAAAAGCAAGTAGCAGCTCGGGAGGCCGGGCCCGCGTACCCGACCATACTGGCAACCACCGGACATGCAGTTTAGGGATGACACCCTTGACCGATTTAAAGGTGTAACTACAAACTATTCGCTAACATAACTATTCGTTTGGCTGAATCCAAAACCATTTCGAGGTATACGAGGTTAAGTTATAATACTTTCGATCGTACAGATTTTCAAAACGAAGGATTATATAGCGTGATTTTGAACCCCCTAGCTATATTGAAATCTTGGAATCAGAATCCCTAATGGAATACAGAATTCCAAGAAAAAAAGGTAAAAACCGAAAAAAAAATTTTACTTTCCATAGAAATTCCGCTTGGCAAAGGATAGAGAGGAGTTTGGGAAGCTGACGGCCAACATCCAGTAATGGAGAGGCACTAAAAGAAGAAGAATAGAAATTCGTCCAGCTGATCGGCGACTTTGCATGGGAAACACTAATTTTTTTTTTTATTTTCAGCTTTTTTTCTTGCATTTCTATATTTCATTAGGGATTCTGATTCTGAGATTTCAATAAAGCTAGGGGGTTCAAAATCACGCTGTATAGATACTAAAAAAATAAATAACCTAGATTTTCTTTCATAAAAAAAAATATATAAAAAGTTACTAAAGCCACCACTTATGTAGGTAGACTTCGGCCTCATAAAACGATTATGCAAAATTTCCAAGCTGAAACGTAAACAAAAATAACACAATAACTTAACCAAGAAAACCGTTTTTTGTTGGTTAAATTTGGAATTATATTTTTTCCGTCCTTATGTTTACACAGATTTTGATTAATATGATTTTAAATTCCCTGGCAATTTTTTAAGTGAGAAACAGAATCCCTAATAAAATATAGAACCGTAAGAAAAAAAGGGTAAAGTAAAAAACATATTGGTGTATATCAGAAAAAATGGGACTTCCCTAACTGCAGAATATTGCGGGAAGTAAAAAGACTGTATTTGTGTAGGTACTGGATATAATGGACAAAATTACAAAGTTGGAGATGTGTATAATAGAGCCAAATTCAAGTATCATCTAAATTTTTTAACTCCCCCGCGGTGTTGCCCGCGCGAGAGTTTGCGTTTTGTTTTGATGTTTCTTAACATTAGGCTTAGTCTTCAAGTTCCTTGAAGACTCAAGCTCTTCAATGCTTTCTATAGGTAGGGTATGTAGTTGAAATCGCGTCGTGTAACTTCTTTTTTCGTGTGGATACGCCGTCGGTGCATGGGATGGTGTGGATAGCCCGGCCTAGCAGCCACATCCACAGCCACATTAGATAATAAATCACTAGGGTATCCTTGTGCGTGGTTGGCTCTTTTTTACTTGGTTTCAAGAATATTAGGAACACACAGAAGGTTAAGGCGATTTCTTACTGACTTCCTCTTTCCAAGCGATGCAGTCTACGATTACCATTCTGGATTCCAGGTGTGTAATGGGGCTATATATATTTTTTTATTTTTAGTTAACTTAGTTGTGTTTACATATTATACACTTTTAATGTTGTTTATATTCGTTTAGTCAAAAGATCATAATCATGTATCTTTGATGTCTCCTAAAAGTGAGGATATGTAAATGACTTTTTTGTTATCCTTTATGTATATTATTACAATTATAACTTTGTTGGTCTTACAAATAAATAAATTAATAAAGAATAATAATCTGATAATATCCATATGTTGTAGCAAAAAAAATAACTATACCTCTATGTCAGATATGTAGTAAAATAGGGAGTTCAAAATCACCCTGTCGGCTGAATTTAAGTAGAACTAGTAGAGTGAGGAGCCCAGTGGTCGTTAGTGTTAATGGCGCTTACGTAAGTTAAGCAACCCTGGGCGCGGTACCCACTGTGATGGGTGACCGCAAGTGGTAGAAACAATCTCGAGCTCTTCCGTGCTTCGGAAAGCACGCTAAGCTGTTGGTTCCGGCTGTCATCATTGATGGCAGTCGTTAAGCTATGTCAGATGCCTTTAGGCAGCTTAAAAAATCTGACACCAGTGTTGGCCTCAGCTAAAATTCTCTCTAAAAGAAACATTTTGCTGTATAAGATTGTTTTTGTATTATTTTGATGACAAACTAGTCTTCACATTAGCTAGTTTGGCAAAAATTACAAAAGGTGAATTGATATCAATTGATATCATTCAAAATAGTTATGTTGTTACTTTATTGACAAACATTGCTTTTACGCATTACCTATCTGTTTTGATAAACTGACATTTTTAAGAAATAATAGATAAAACTTTACTTTAAAAGCCAATTCCGTGAATTCACTTCATTATAATTAGTTTTGTTCCATAACAAACAACTAAGCTACTACTAACAATGGTATCCAAAGCAGTTTTGTTTGCATGTGCTCAGGCACTCCTAGCCCAGGTAAATGAAAACTTTCCTACTTTACTAACTAAATGTACATATTCTCTCTCTCGTCCAAGCGTGTTCTCTGTTGCATACCCAACTTCTAAGCCGGGCCTTAGTTACTATATCATTTACATACCTACTTCTGCCGGCATATTTGCTAACTCAGTATACAACGTTTTGATAGTCACTTCAAAATACATTGCCATTTATATATCTATACTAATATTATAAAGCTGAAGAGTTTGTTTGTTTGTATGTTTGTTTGTTTGAACGCGCTAATCTCAGGAACTACTGGTTCATATTGGAAAATTCATTTTGTGTTGGATAGTCCATTTATTGAGGAAGGCTTTAGGCTATAAAACATCACGCTGCGACTAATAGGAGCGTAGCATCAATAAAAAATGTTTCAATAACGGGGGAAAATGATTCACATCTATACTAAATAATCATTATAACAGAAATTGCCGCGGACGAAGTCGCGGGCAATAGTTAGTCTCAAATAAAAATAGTCGACTATACGAAAGCCGCAATGTATTTTGAAGTGACTATAAAAACGTTATACACTGGGTTAGCAAATAGGCCGGCTGATCGTGCTTCCCGGTTGCATCCTTAGCTGAGTGTGATGCGTTCAAGCCCTTAACCTATTTAATTAAATTCGTACTCCTATGCAAAAGTTTGTACTCTCAGCTAAATATGTTCTTTTTTTTTATTATTTTCTCAATGCCTTTTTACCTGACTGTCAAGAAGGGTATGCGTTTAGCACGTATCTTGTATGTCTGTCAATTTCTTTATAAACTCATATCTACCAAACGCTTGGATGGGTTTCGTCAGTTAGATTCGTCTTAAAACCCACAGGACAAAATTCGCCCAAAAAACCTATAAAACGAAGGTTAGTTTCTTAGGTAAGAATATAGGTTTTTGACGTAATAACGTCTTATAAATCGATGAACGCAGGCTGCACGCACGAAAATGTGTCACGTTCCGTGTGCAAGCGAAGGCGCGGTATAAGCACGATAGGTCAAAGCGTTAGGCTTGTGACGAATCTATCCCACTTTCACCGTTATCATGTAAAATTATTGCCCGTAAACCGACTTTGGAGACTACCATTTTGTTTTGTAAATGGAGCTCTCCCGTTTTATTTTTTTTCTAAATAATACAGCTGGCACACCAGAAAAAATGGTTCAGCAATGCATTTTTGCATAAATCTATGCATCAGCATACAAGAGGTGAGATAGTAAATACAGATAGTCGAAAAACCTTTAACTTATCTAAGAGAAATATTTTTTTTTTGAAGAATTCTATTTTCGAAATTTTTGGGTCTGATTGACTCTCATGGAATTATATAGAAGTGTGAATTTAATAAACATTAATGTGTATCAATTCTTCATTTTGTTTTCTCCATTTCAGTGTGTCTTCGGCCAGATTGGATACAATCTTCTTGCATCTAGTCCGGTGTCTGCAGTCAGCGGCAACTCAGTCGTCGAGAACAATGTCGTTGTCAATAGCGGTGCCAGCGGCCTTGGCCTGGGCAATGTTGGTTTGGCCTCAAGCGGACTGGCTTCCAGTGGGTTGGTCTCAAGCGGACTGGCTTCCAGTGGGTTGACCTCAAGTGGACTAACCTTGGGTGCTGCCAACAGCGGTGTATTGAGCACATTGGGAGGTCCTGGCTACATCAACCTTGGCTCCATATCAGGCGGAGGCGTTCTCCCAGTGTCTTCTTACAGCCCTATCGCGCCTAGTGGTTTGAAAGTCCTCTCCGACAATGTCATTGAAGGCGCTGTTCTTGTCAGTGGAGAACTTCCATTTTTGAGTGCTGTGACCTTCGAAGGAGGGTTGGCTACGGGTGGATCAGGTGCTGCTTCATGTGGGTGCGGGGATGGCAGTGTAGGCATTGTCAGTGAAAACACCGCAGCTGGTCTTGGTCTAGGCTCAGGACTTGGTTATGGAGCTGGGCTCGGTGTGAATAGCCTTGGTGGCCTTCGTGGTCTCAGCCGAGGAGGTTTAGTTCTGTAAGAAACAGTTGTGTATATTTTAAAAATAAATTATGATGTATCTGTTAACTCTTCTTTTCACTTTCACATAAAAGGAGAAATACACATAGGTAAAATAAATGATAGCCGTGTGGTTTCCGGCAGTCTTGCCCATGTCTCTGCCCATGAAGATCGTAAGAGGTGACTTAGGAAATACAAGCTAAACAAAGCTCATAAACATCAATGAGACTTCTCCACCCGTCTGGCCAGCGAGGAGAGTGTAGGTCAAATCCTCTGTCTGCTCTGGCCAAGTATGGCTCCGGTAGTACAGAGAGGGTTATGCTCCTGCAGTGGGGAATAAAAAGACCTGATGATGATGAAAATAAGTGACGTTTTCATGGAATCACAACGTATTTTTTATATGATGATCATCTGAGCGTTTCCTGGGTGTGGTCCTCAGCTGTAACCGGTCAGAGCCCGGGGTCCGCTATTATGATAGCATGATAGCGCTCATGCTGTGATATGATTTGACGAAAGTTTTTACGGTCAACTGCATGCCTGTATCTCCAGCACCATCGACATACAATTAGTAAAGAAAACCCTGTCCGGTCCTTGAAGATGTGATTCAGCCTGTCGCTATGAACAACTTTTGCTATGGAACCAATGCTGCGTGACTGTTTTGACGTTCCCATACAAATGGACTCGGCGGCCGAACATTTTTGTTTGGAAATGTTAATTTTTGAGTTCCCAGCGTTGATCCCCTAGGAAAAGTTGTTCATACTGACGTTCTGAATAAACCCTTCAAGGATAGGACACGGTTTTCTTTACATTGTATGCCTGTCAAAATGAAGTACAAGTATTTGCCCGGGCCAAAAATCGAACCCGGTGCCCTCAGTTCGCAGGCTGGCGTATTAAGCACTGTAGCACGGTGGTCGTATAAACAAATTACTTTTTACAAGACCGCGCAAGAAGTAAATTATAACCGAAAGGTATACATATCGTCAAAAAACATGCTCACTATTATTATATTAATAAAACATCTCATCCGTATTGATGTCTATGCCTAATTGCCTATGAAGATTTTGTAAAAGCCAACACTAGAAGTGGTAATGGGATTTACATATGAAATTGGCGTTTTTTTTCCGCTTGTCATTTTGTTCATAACTATGATTTTCACTTAAACACACTTTTTTTATATTAACATTTTGATTGCATTATTTTTTTTTCTGAATTTATTAAGGTTTTTTATTATTATTTTTTAGCCTTTTGTAAATTTGACTGTTGGTTTTTACTGTTGTCCGTTATGCAAAATTTCACTTTAGTTCTATTTATCAAACCTGAAAAGATACCAAAAATGTGTGTATGTAATATAAAATTTACTCGAAATTCTCTATAAAAACGCATATTTCACAGGACCCAATATATTAGAGTATAGCGAAAGAAAGTGAAACCTAATAAAATAATAATTGATGAGCCACGTGGTCTTCGTAACTGACCGAAACTAGTTGGCGATACCGACTGAATAAACGTGAGTAAAACCGTGTTTCCATTATAATAATATCTAACACCCTAACACCTTGCCGAGTTTGGGTCACTAAGTAAAATATCCCAACGTGATCCTTTCTCCACAATAAAATAAATGGAGCGATAAAATACGGCCGAAAATTCCCAGAATAATCTTTTTCCCGCCAAAACATGCTTTCATCAATTAATAACGTGATCGTTCAATCTTCGATTAGTACAGTTGTGTCACATAGTGAGACAGTGCAAAAGTGCAGACGCATCACAACAACACCGCCGTCACGAGCAGCTGGGCCGCGATGACCTAGATCGGTAAGTCATTGCGCTCGGTATGTTTACGTACGACGAATAATTGTTAAGGCGACGTTCTCAACTGCCTTAACAATGAGTACTCCATCTAAATCAATCGAAATAAAAACAGAAACGGAACAGTACCTATATGACAGGTACAAAGAAGAGAGAGAAGAACGGCGAAAACAACAGAGCCTTATAGAGGACCTGAAGAAGCAAATAGCAATTCTTCAACAGCAGTTGCAATGCGCTGTTACGACAAAAACAACAACTCCATTAACTTCCAATGCACTGACGAGGAGGAACTAGCAAAAGAGACAGAGTGGATACGAACAAAAAGTAGGAAGAAAAGAAAATTGAACACGTCACCCACGCTCTCACCACAGGAAAAAGAAAGCACAAAATCAGCACCGAGTTTAAAGAAAATTCCACCACCACCTCCCATCGTTGTCGACGGTGTGAAAAATTATCAAAGCTTTTATGATTTTCTATCACAAGATCAGCCAGCTAACACTTTTACGGTAAAAATATTAAATGGAGACAGCGTGAAGATAAATGCTTCAAGCGAAGAAGCATATAAATCCATATCGAAGCTATTGTCAGAAAATAACTGCCTATGGCATTCGTATGAAAATAAACAAGAAAGGCCAATAAGGGTGATGGCAAAAAAACTACCTTCTACTTGCAAACCAGAGAGGATTATCCAAGATCTTAAATCGAAGGGTCTAAAGATTGAAAATGCAGTAAATAAGTTAAGCTGGAAGAGTAAGGAACCACTGAACATGTTCATGCTTACCTTTAGCAACCAGGAAGAAATAGATAAAATCTACAAAATAAGTTCAATCTTGGGTTGCATGGTTGATATACAGCCATTAAAATCCACAAAACTTATTCCTCAATGTAAAAGATGCCAGGCATATGGACATACTCATATGTACTGCGCTAAAGAACCTAGGTGTGTAAAATGCACTGGTAAACACCTGACTAAAGACTGCAAAAAACCACCATCAGAAAAACCAAAATGCGTGCATTGTGGCGAAGCGCATCCGGCTAACTACAGAGGTTGTATGATAGCCAAAGAGATGCAAAAGATGAGAAACAAATCTACCAAAAAACATGTAGTCAGCTACGACAGTAAGGTTACAACCAACCAACAGGAACCCAAAAATAAGCCTGTATCGACTGTGAGTACTAACGTTTCTTACGCCAAGGCTGCTGCAAAAAATTCTATCTCACAGCGTAAGGAACAAGACAATGTTAACGACAGTAAGTTGAATGAAATTCTGAGCCTTATGACTTCATTTGATGAGCGTCTGAAAAAAATCGAGAAAAATAGCACTAAGTTGGCTATTCCTAAAAACAAAAAATGATAAGTCATTTAAAAATTATGGCATGGAACTGCAATGGATTGCTACAACATAAAAATGAACTACAAGTAATCCTGGATATAGAAAATATTGATGTATGCTTGGTGTCAGAAACACACTTCACTAAGCAATCCTACATACAATTTAAAGGCTATAAGGTTTATTATGCATTGCATCCTGCAAATAAAGGGAGAGGTGGCAGTGCTATTATCATCAAAGAAAATATTCAACATCAAGAACATATCAAACATGAAATTCCACAAGTGCAATGTTCGGCCGTACAACTGAAGATGAGAAATTATTGGCTTACTGTAGCTGCGATATACTGTCCACCGCGACACAAAATTCAGAAAGACTTGTATATTAATATTTTACATTCACTTGGTGACAGATTTATTTTAGGAGGGGACTTCAATGCTAAAAATACGTATTGGGGCTCCCGACTAACGAACACAAAAGGAAGAAACCTTATGTTTGCCATTACAGAAATTAAATGTGACGTTGCATCAACAGGATCTCCTATATACTGGCCAACCGACAAATCAAAAATCCCTGATCTCATAGATTTCTTCATCTATAAGAATTTACCAACAAATTTTATGAAAACTGACCAAAGTTATGATATGAACTCAGATCACTCAGCCATATATTTAGAAATAAGTGAGAAAGTTATACTTAAAGAAAGCAATCTAACCCTAGTTAACAAATATACTGACTGGGATAGTTTTAGAATAGAATTAGATGCCGAGATTGACCTTAGAGTACCTCTAAAGACTCCGGAGCAACTGAATTTAGACTTAGAAAAATTTGTTAAATTAATACAACAGGTAGCATGGAAAAATACACCTGAGATAAAAAAGAGAACATCAAAAAATACTTATCCGTTGGAAATAAGAGAGCTTATAGTTAAAAAAAGAAGACAAAGAAAATTATGGCACCAATCTAGATCTCCAGAAGACAAAAAGAAACTAAATAATCAAACGAAACAACTAAAAAGGCTTATTCAAAATCATGTTGAAAAGTGTACTAATACTTATCTACAAAAACTAACCAGTGATCGCAGTACATATTACTCTCTCTGGAAAGCTACCAAGCACATAAAACGCCCAATAAACCACATCCCTCCCTTAAAACTGGAATCTGGAAAGTGGGCAGTTAGTAATGAACAAAAAGCCGCAAAGTTTGCTGAACACTTAGAGCAGATCTTCAAACCAAACGAACATCAAGAAGAAAATAATGACACAATCGATGAAGAGTGCATTGACATAAACGAAGAAGCTATGATCCGGCTTGTTTCACCGAAAGAAGTTTTACGTGAAATAAAACAACACATCAACCCCCGAAAATCACCTGGTTATGATCTGATATCTGGAGAAATACTGCATAATCTCCCAAGAAAAGCTTTAGTTAAATTAACCAATATCATAAATGCTGCATTGAGACTTAAATACGTTCCAGATTTACGGAAAATCGCCGAAGTAATCATGATAGCAAAACCGGGAAAACCGCCAACCGAAACTACCTCGTACAGGCCAATTTCCTTGTTGCCCGTTATGTCAAAATTATTTGAAAAAATATTACTTAAAAGACTCAAACTCATTATAGAAGCCAAAAATGTAATTCCAGCCCATCAGTTTGGCTTCAGAGAACAACATTCAACAATAGATCAAGTACACAGAATAACAAACTTGATTGAAGAAGCTCTTGAACATAAAAAAGTCTGTTCTACTGTCTTTCTAGACATAGCGCAAGCCTTTGATAGGGTGTGGCACGAAGGACTTATCATAAAACTTCGCAAAATGCTGCCAAAAAGCTATGTAGATATTCTGAAATCGTACATTACTGATAGAGTTTTTAGAGTTCGACAAGAAGATGCATATTCTGAACTCAAGGAAATAAAAGCTGGAGTACCTCAGGGAAGTGTTTTGGGTCCGGTCTTGTACCTGCTATATACCTGCGATATTCCCCATTTAGAAAGCGACTGCATAGCGACCTTTGCAGATGATACTGCAATAATGGCTGTCGGAGACACACACGCGGAAGCAGCAGAAAAAGTGCAAATAGCTGTAAACAATATCTTTAACTGGACAAGGAGATGGAGAATCAAATTAAATGAAACAAAGTCAGTCCACGTTAACTTTACCAACAAGCAAGACCAATACAGTCCTTTATACATAAACGCTAAGCGAATACCATATGAAAATACAGCCAAATATTTAGGTATGACTTTAGACGCAAAGCTTCGCTGGAAGGCCCACGTCAAAAAGAAAAGACAAGAACTTGAAATAAAATTTCACAACATGTACTGGTTGCTTGGAAGAAACTCGGCTTTGTCAGTACATAATAAAATACTTCTCTACAAACAAGTCCTTATGCCAGTATGGACTTATGGTATACAGCTGTGGGGCTGTACCAAAAAGAGCAACATCGAAATGATACAACGGTTCCAAAATAAAGTACTGAGGGCAGTTGTAAATGCGCCCTGGTATGTAAGAAATGACGACCTGCATCGGGACCTTAATATACAGTCTGTCGATAAAGTTATTAAAAAATATGCCGAAGCACACGAATATAGATTGCTTCATCATGTGAACGTCGAGGCAATCCAGCTCCTAGACAACACACATCTAGTGCGACGTCTCAAAAGAACGAAACCTTTTGAATTAGTGTAGTGTAGTGCAAAATGAATAAATAAAAATAAGTATTGTGATAGTGCATATAAAGACACATGAACAAAGTGCCTTCCCCTTAATAGAGACAGTAAGAAAAGTGCCGATGGACACATTCTTATTCAATAATTTATAAAACTAGGTCAATGTAATATTACTCATTAGCCTGAGTCTAGGCTAGATTGTAATAATATTAGCGTATTTAATTATAACTAGTTAGGTACGTTATGAAAGGAAAAAAAAAAAAAAAAAAATTAATAACAATGACGGAGTGTCAGGTACACAGCTCAAGAGACTTTACACCAGTTATCTGCTTTATCTGAATCGTGAAGGATGGTTTGACTAATAATGCAGATGGGTTTTAGATTGCTGGATATCAATCCTGCCAAAAAATCGGGCAAAAAAGTCCAAAAAATTTGGTGAGCTCCGTGGCGTAGTGGTCAACACGCCAGCCTGCGACACGAGGATACCCGGGTTCGATCCCCGGTCAGGTCATGATGGAAAACGATTTTTTTTCAGATTGACCAAGGTCTTAGATGTTTATCTGTATAATATATGTATCTGTTATCAAATACAGTATCGTTGAGTTAGTATCGTACGGCATATGTTCACAACTGTGGGGCTAGCTCAATTTGTGTGATATGTCCCTATATAGATATATTTATTCATTTAATCCTGGTTGAGGAGATTTTTTTTTAGGTTAGCGTGAGATATCTGAACGATGAATAATATTTAAAGATCGTCGGATTTTTCTGTTTGCCGATTCATGTAATTTGTATGGAAAGTTTGTGTAAAATAAGTAATAATAATAATAATAATATAGCCTTTATTTCATGCAGTAAATGGGTATACTATTACAATGAGTTTTACTAGATTAATATAAAAGTTTATGCAAAAATTAAAGCGCTAAATCAGTTTCGCTGCATGCTGCTAATTGCAAAAGGCCTCCCCCAATTTTTCCCATATTTTTCTATCCCAAGTCTTTCTCCACCATTGGCTGGTATATTTCGAGATATCATCTTTCCATCTCGTTTTTAGTCTACCCACTCTACGGGTCCTGTCTCTTGGTGTCCTTGGAAAATAAGTACCTACCTAGTAATTGGAAAGTATGTGTTTAGTTTAGGTTTTTCGGCTGAATAAAACTGCATGTACGGCAGGGTTCGCATTTGATATACGATATTAAATCAGAAAAAGAAAGATAAAAGAAATTATACGAAGAAAAATATAACAATTAAACAAAAACCCCAAAAGAAAATTGTTTCTTTTGGGGTTTTTTCTCTGCAATACTCGATTCTGAAACGCTTGTAGGCTTATGAATAACTATCAATAATTTACATATAAAAGTGCGTGGAAAGGCCTAGTCTTTTAGTGGATTTTGGTCTTCAAACTATGATTTTAGGTATCTTGTAAAGTTGCATATCAAATTTAGCCACCAGCACAAGAAAATAATGACGGTAGTGTAAGAACAGCAACACCCAAAGAACTTTATTGATAAGGCACATAATTTTCTCCACAAGGCGCAAATATATGCTACCAATAAAATTAACATCAACTCCAAAAATATGTAATTGCTTGTCAGGATTGGATCGCTAATAAAATATCCCAACGTGTTCTTTTCTACGTGGAAATACCTATAATTGGCGTAATAAAATTCAGCCGAAAATGGGCAGTGAAATCAATTTTCCGCCGAAGCGAGCATCCATCAAATAAGAACAATGACAGTACGACAGGAACACAGTTTAAGTTAGGTATCAGTTTTATCTGAATGTTGTGGAATGGTTTTTAGATCGCCAATCGTTCAAGCCGTGTGGTATCCGGCAGAGTAGAATAGGACCACTCCAAGTCTTCGCGTGGATGTTGTAGAAGGCGACTTAGGAAATACAAGCTAAACAAAGCTTATAAACATCTAAGGCACCTCTCCAACCCGTCTGGCCAGCGTGGAGAGTGTAGGCCAAGTCCTCTGGCTGCTCTGGCCAAGTACGGCTCCGGTAGTACAGAGAGGGTCGTGCTCCTGTAGTGGAGACTAAAAAGGACCTGATGATGATGATGATGATGATGAATCGTTTAAAAAGAGTGACGAAAAAGAAATAACAAACGTTACTCCCGGTTCCAATGACATGGTAGTCTGGTAGCGATATTAAATAGCTTAAGATAGCTGTAAAAATCATATACTTTCACAAGAAAGGAAAGAGTAAATAGTAAAAACGTTAAAGTGTCTACAAAAAATATTAACACAATAAAATTAATATCCAAGTATTGTAAAAATATCTAACCACTTATTGAGTTCGAAACATTAAGTAACATAAGTTAACTATAATTTGTAACAAATCTTGCTGTCCAATAATAAAGAAAATTGAATTTGGAATTCACACAACACGATTAAGAAATGGCGCGATAAAATTCAGCCAAAAATAGTCAGAAAAAATACATTTCTCGCCAAAGCATCCATCAAGTAAGAACAATTAAGAAGCGTCACGTACACAGCTACAGTGATTTTACAATTTATCCGCTTTATTTTAATTTAAATGATGAAATTGTTTGATAACGTGAAAAGTGTCTACAAAAAATATTATGTCTATAAAATTAATATTCAAGTACTCCGAAAATACCTAACCGGTTGTTGAGTTCGAAGCATTAAGGTAATAACGTAATTTAACCATATTTTTGTAACAAATGGACCTTGCTGTCCGATAATAATAAAAAAAAAAAATATTAAGAAAGACGAATCCCAACGTTCCGTTTTTGCGAAAATTCAGCCGATAATAGCCAAAAGAAAAATATTTCTCGCCAAAGCATCCATCAAGTATGAACAATTAAGGAGCGTCACGTACACAGCTTCAGTGATTTTACAATTTATCCGCTTTATTTTAATGTTATGCAGTGGTTTTTAGATCACTAGATCTAAGTGTGTTTAATATTTTTACAAGATTGTTCAGAAAAAGTGACGAAAAATAAATAATTACATTGTTTTTTCCAGTTTCAATGACATTGTAGTCTGAAAGCGATATCATATGTTTTAAGATAGCTGGAAAATCTAATAACAGTGTAAGACTTTTCCACAAGAAAAAATAACAGGATAGTAGGATTCAAAGATCAAAATTCTTTGATAACAATAAAATAATTATCTTTAAAAGGCGTCATAGTGTCTTTGACCAGGGGGGCCAGGGGGTGCCATTCGCAACTGCTTGACCGGTGGTTGCAGGTAATGGCTACGGGTACGCGCGCCCGGCTCCCCGAGCTGCTGCTTACTCATCCCTGATTCATCCGAGTGAGCAGTATCCCAAAGACCTTTATCCCGTTTTCCCAAAATCCAACAAACTCCTTTCCATCCCTCGCTTAAAAACGTCTTCGATGGGCAGCAGCGTCGAAAGCGATATAAGCCAAATAAACTGCGCTCTCCAACCCGTCTGCCAAGCGTGGTGAGTATGGCAAGACCCCCTGATGATAGACGATATACCAAGGCCCCCAGTCCCCGGCGGCCCCGCTATTCCTGGCTCCGGTAGCGGTCATGGTAACGGCGGGGCAAGGGGTGCTAAGAATCTCCGGAAGAGATCCGGCTACCACCCCCAAAGAAGACTGGCCCTGGTGACACACAACATTCGCACTATGAGGCTAGACGAGAAGGTCGAGGAAGTGGAAGAGGAAATGAGTAGGTTACGATGGGACATAGTGGGGTTGTCAGAAGTCCGAAGAGAGGGAGAGGGCACGACAACCCTAAAGTCTGGTAACCTACTCTATCACCGGGAGGGTGACTTTAAAAAGTCACAGCATGGTGTCGGGTTTCTCGTCCACAAGTCCCTCATTAACAACGTCGTAACCATCGAGAGTGTTTCCAGTAGGGTAATATACCTGATACTCAGAGTATCTAAAAGATACTTGTTGAAGGTAGTACAGGTATATATGCCGACCGGGGAACGCTCAGATGAAGAGGTGGAAGTGGTGTATGAGGACATTAGTAGGGCCATACACACTTCCCAAACCTATTTTACGGTTGTTATGGGGGATTTCAACGCAATACTTGGCAAGCGGAGCGACGGAGAGGCCAGAGTGGGGCAATTCGGATATGGAAAGCGGAACGAAAGGGGCCATAGGCTGGCCGATTTCTTGGAGGAGGAGGGACTCTACGCGATGAACTCCTTCTTCAAGAAGCCGCCTCACAGAAAATGGACCTGGATGGGTCCTAGCAGAAAGGACCAGGCCCCTGTCAAAAATGAGATAGACTTCATCTTGTCGACGAGGAGAGAGATATTCAACGATGTCTCTGTGATCAACAGGATTAAAATCGGAAGCGATCACCGAATAGTAAGAGGCATCTTGAATATCGATCTCAGACGAGAGAGGACTCGCTTGATGAAGTCTACGCTCCGACCGTCTCCGGCCCATATCCGAAATGTTGAAGCTTTCCAACTGGAACTCTCGAATCGCTTCGATTGCTTGAAGGATTGCGTATCTGTGGACGAGTTAAATAATGGGTTCGTAGACACTGTCCAGGCGGTGGGATCGAAGTTTTTTAAGTCCCGCCCGAAACAAAAGCCTCAAAAAATCTCGCCCCAGACCCTAAAATTGATGGCCACGCGACGATCTATGCCGCTGCAGACCTCCGAAGACGCGAACGTACATCGGCAGCTCAATAGACAAATCCAGAAGGCCTTGCGACACGACATTCGTTCCTTTAATACCAAGCGATTAAGGAGACGATAGAGCAAAATAAAGGCTCCAAAGTGTTCGCAAGAGTGGAGTCTATTGGGCAGAGCCGATTGACTAAGCTGAAGAAGGAGGACGGCGGCGTGGTAACGTCAAAAGCCGAGGTGCTGGGCGAGATCGAGAGGTTTTATGGACAGCTGTTTACCTCCGTAGCCAAACCCATTATAAGTTTGGCCAAAGATCCTAGAGCCAAACCTACCCGACACTATACCGAAGATATCCCGGACATCAGCCTGTACGAGATTAGGATTGCTCTCAAACAGCTCAAGAATAACAAGGCACCGGGCGAGGACGGGATCACAGCAGAGCTTCTGAAAGCGGGCGGAACGCCGGTACTGAAAGTCCTTCAGAGGCTCTTCAATTCCGTTCTGCTCGAGGGCGTGACGCCAGAGGCGTGGAACAGGGGCGTGGTGGTACTGTTCTTCAAGAAGGGCGACAATACCCTACTGAAGAACTATAGACCCATCACGCTCCTGAGCCACGTCTATAAGCTGTTTTCGAGGGTAATCACGAACCGTCTCGCGAACAGGCTCGATGCCTTCCAGCCTCCCGAACAAGCCGGTTTCCGAAAAGGCTATAGTACCATAGACCACATCCATACGCTGCGGCAGGTTATACAGAAGACCAGAGAGTATAACCGGCCATTATGCTTAGCGTTTGTGGACTATGAGAAGGCCTTTGATTCGATCGAAACATGGGCCGTACTTAGGTCTCTCCAGCGATGCCGCATCGATCATCGGTATATCGAAGTGTTGAAGTGCTTATACAGCAACGCCATAATGTCAGTCCGAGTACAGGAGCAGAGTACGAGGGCTATCCGACTACAGAGAGGTGTGAGACAGGGAGATGTGATATCTCCAAAACTGTTCACCGCTGCTCTGGAGGATGCCTTCAAGCTGCTGGAATGGAAAGGACTTGGCATTAATATTAACGGCGAGTATATCACTCACCTTCGATTTGCTGATGACATTGTTATAATGACGGAGTCGCTGGAGGATCTGAGTACCATGCTCAATGACCTCAATGAAGTTTCCCAACAAGTGGGCCTTAAAATGAACATGGACAAGACGAAAATAATGTCGAATGTCCATGTTGCGCCTTCTCCAGTGCTTGTTGGGAGCTCCATACTTGAAGCTGTTGACCAATATATCTGGGTCAGTTGATCCAGGTTGGAAGTTCCAGCTTCAAGGATGAGGTCTTTCGACGAATCCGACTCGGCTGGGCAGCGTTCGGGAAACTCCGAAGTGTCTTCTCGTCCAAAATACCTCAGTGCCTCAAGTCGAAAGTATTCGACCAATGTGTGTTGCCAGTGATGACTTACGGGTCCGAAACGTGGTCGTTTACTATGGGCCTCATAAGAAAGCTCAAGGTCGCTCAAAGAGCTATGGAGAGGGCTATGCTCGGTGTTTCTCTGCGAGATCGAATCAGAAACGAGGAGATCCGTAGAAGAACAAAGGTCACCGACATAGCCCAGCGGATTAGCTCTTTGAAGTGGCAGTGGGCGGGGCACATAGCTCGAAGAACCGATGGCCGATGGGGCAGAAAGGTGCTCGAATGGCGACCACGTACCGGCAAGCGCAGCGTTGGACACCCACCGACAAGGTGGTCGGACGACCTAACCAAGGTCGCAGGAAGACGCTGGATGCAGGCCGCTTCCAACCGGTCATATTGGAAATCCTTGGGGGAGGCCTATGTCCAGCAGTGGACTTCTTGCGGCTGAGATGATGATGATGATAGTGTCTTTAAAAAAAAGTATATCTATTAATACTGAAAATACCTAACCGCTTATTGAGTTCGAAGCTAACTAACATAATTTAACCATATTTTTGTAACAAATGGATCTTGCTGTCCGATAATAAAAAAAAAAAAAACAATTTTGAATTAAGAAAAAAGAATCCCAACGTGAACCTTTGTTCACAAAACACGAGTAAGAAATAGCGCCATAAAATTCAGCCTAGAAAAATGGCTAGAAAAATATATTTCTTGCTTAAACGACCATCCATCAAGTAAGAACAATGGAGGAGTGTCATGTACACAGCTTCAGAGATTTTACAAGTTATTTGCTATATAACCACTGCATGTTTCTTTCGGTTTCAATGACATGGTAGTCTGGTAGCGATATCATATAGCTGAAGATAGTTGGAAAAATCGAATAACAGTGTAAGACTCTTTCACAAGAAAAGAAAAACCAGAGTAGGATTCAAATGAGGAAATTGTTTGATAACATTAGAGCAATTATCTTTAAAAAGCGTCAAAGTGTATACAAAGAATATTATTTCTGTAAAATTAATATTCAAGTACTCCCAAAATACCTTGTTGAATTCGAAGCACTACAAAAAAATAACCCCAACGTGAACATTTCTTCACAAAACACGATGAAGAAATGGCGCGATAAAATTCAGCCGAAAACAGCCAGAAATATTTCTCGCCAAAGCATCCATCAAGTAAGAACAATGAAGAAGTGTCACGTACACAGCCTCAGCGATTATACAAGTTAACCGCTTTATCTGAATGTTGAGTAACGAGCGATTTCCGGATCGAAGTGTGCTTGATATATGGACTATATTGTTCAGAAATAATCAAAATAATGACGAAAAGCGAACAAATAATAATCTTTACTCCCGGTTCCAATGACATGGTAGTCTAGTACCGAAATCACGCGGCTTAAGATAGCTGGAAAAATCTGATAACAGTGAAAGACACTTTCACAAGAAAAGAGAAACCGGAAAAACGGAATAAAATGATTAAATTTTTTGATAATATTTAAATAATTATCTTAAAAGCCGTCAAAGTGTCTACAAAAATATAATTCCAATAAAAGAATATCTTCGGGACACTAAGAAAAAAGTCCCAACGTAAACCTTTCTTAAAAAAAAACAAGAAAGCAATGGCGCGAAAAAAGTGGCCCAAAATGGCCAGAAAATTCTATTTCTCGCCGAAGCGAGCATCTATCAAGTAAGAAAATGACGAAGTGTCAGACAGTAGGTACGAATTATTATTTATGGTGTCAGGTACACAGCTTGAGGGATTTTTACAAGTTATCCGCTTTATTCGAATGATGAGTGATGGTTTTAAGATCGCCGGGTTGATATCTTCTTGTCAGTTCGAGTCTGAGGTTCGAGTAGTCACATCGGAATTTAAAGCTGTTTTTTTAGGGTTCCGTACCCAAAGGTTAAAAACGGGACCATATTAATATCGCTCCGCTGTCCGTCTGTCTGTCTGTCTGTCTGTCTGTCCGTCTGTCACCAGGGTGTATCTCATGAACCGTGATAAAGTTAGACAGTTGAAATTTCACATATGATGTATTTCTGTTGCCGCTATAACAAAAAATACTAAAAAATAGAACAAAAATAAAATATTTAACTCCCATACAACAAACGTGATTTTTTTTTTGCTTGTTTTTGCTCGATATTGATAACGGCAACCAACATGTAAACGCTTGAAATAATCACAGAATATTAAGTTATATATTAACTTTAAAAATAATTAATTAAATAAAAATTAATTAATATTAAAGGGGGGCTCCCATACAACAAACATGACATGATATTTTTGCCGTTTTTATAGATAACGGTACGGAACCCTTTGTGCGCGAGTCCGACTCGCACCTGGCTGGTTTTTTATAACTTGTAGTAAGGTGAGAGAGTTAGAGTAGAGAGACATTGAGAGACAATGACAACGCGTCCGGTCAGTGTTGCCAGACATAGCGCGCATAGAGAATACTGTTTGTCTCGATGCGTTCATGCGTTCCATTTTAACGAATTCAAATCAAACAGAGAGGTAACATGATTATAGCATACAAGTAGAATACTTTGTACACGTATATTATGTCAAAGGATTTCAAACCGTGACACTAATATGCCTGTTTTTAGTTAGATTTTATAAATCTTTTCTATTATATTTTGACGACTACTGTGGCTTAGTGGTACCACAAGTGCCTATGATTCAGGGTCCGAGTTCGATCCCCAGTCAGGACTCTGACGTTTATCTATACACCGTGTATCTTTGCATCCTTGCCATATTTACTGAGGTAACTCTATTACTGATTCTGAACACAAATCGTTAAAAAAATCATGACCTAAAATTTTGCGTTTTAATTTTTTGTAATTTATTTTATCGACAATCTGTAATGCACACCACTAATTATCGTAACACTTGCTCATCACTATTCCGTCGGCGTCGGCAAGAACAAAGTACAAAGTCGCGCCGCGTACGCGCTGCCGGGAAACTACCCCCGCCCCAGTTGTAATCGTAACCGCTGACCGTAACGGACGTGCGTGTCGCTTCTTGTCGTCTCGCGAAAAGTAGTGTGTCACGTAAAAATGACTGACGCGTATTCCAATAACGAATTAGTGGAAATGGTTCGCTTGTACGCAATAAGTGGTGACAGCTTGCGACGAGCAGTAGAAATGTTTCCCAATCGACCAAGGCCGTCCCGTCAGGTGATGCTTAGTGCCACGCAAAGACTACGAGACCATCGCCAGTTTGACGTCCCAATCCATGCTCAAGATTTGCTCCCTCAGGATAACGCTGCACGGATTGAATTTTGTCGCTGGCTGCTGAGGCATCAACATGTCAACATCTTGTGGACTGACGAATCGTTATTTACGAGAGTTGGAATTTTTAATATCCGTAACGAGCACTGGTGGACTCATCGTGATCAGAACCCCAGAAAAACTAAACGACACTCGTTTCAACATCGTTTAAGTCTGAACGTGTGGGCTGGCATAATTGACGGGTATTTGCTCGGCCCTTACTTCATCGACGGCTATCTCACCAGTTTAACGTATTTGGAGTTGCTGCAACACGTCATAGACGAAATGCTTGATGACATACCCCTCAACTTACAACAAAATCTGTATTACCAACATGATGGTGCTCCTCCGCATTATGGACGCCAAGTTCGTGACTACTTAAACGTTACATTTGGTGAACAGTGGATTGGGCGTGGAGGCCCAGTAGCATGGCCAGCTCGGTCCCCGGACCTAACCCCGTTGGACTTTTATGGAGTGATGTAAAACGTTTGGTGTACGAAGAGGAGATAGACAGTGTAGAAGTGTTACGTGAGAGGATTATTTTGGCATTCGAAACGGTGAAACAAGTCGCTTATGTGTTGCGAAAACTCAAGCGATATTCGCTGCGCCGTGCTGTACTCCGTGGCCGTGCTCACGGAGTACATACAGAGTGGAGACGGCGTTAGCTACTGTGCACTGTGATTCCAACTAGGTCCTGACGTCATCACGTTAACATCGAGAGTAGGCGTGGCCTATTAGTCTGCTGTTGTAGCTGTCAATGTTCGTACGTGGTTAGTTCTGTGCACACAGTGAGATTTTCGGACTAATCTTGTTTTTTACGAAGAAAATCATGAAGTGTTGCATTATATCATGTAAAAACTACTCAGATAAACGTTCAGATGCTATGGAAGGAATCACATTTCATTTGTAAGTATATTTATTCGTAATTTACTTAAATTATTCTAGAAAAATCTTTTGGCGACGTTCCGTGCTACTCATCGTTAGATGGCACCACTTTGCGTAATGGGACGTATGAACTATAAAAATATATTAAAGCTAATTATCGTAATAAATAATAACCATAAGTACTGAAATTTGTTCTAAATTTATACCTAAAGACTTTTACCTTGACAAAAAGATTATGTTTATGTTGTTTCATAATTCTCTTTTCAGCAATGCGCCACCTGTCGTCAACGTTGAATAATAGTGAACGTCAAGATGACGGGACTCCGCCCGGTTTTGCGAATATGATGTGATTAGGATGTAGTACCATATTAGTGCTATTTTATACTTACATAATAAAATTTTATTATGGAGACAGTTTTATTATGGAGGTTAGGCTCTCTCTACCCCGTAAGGGAAATAGACGTGATAATATGTATGTATGTTTTAAAATTTTGGTTTTGCACTTAATTTTTAGGCAAAGGTAAATTAAAACAAATTGTAGAATAACCTCCATAATAAAACTGTCAAACAAACGCCTAAGCAAATTGTAAGAGCAGTATAATGCTACTTGGCTTTTAAATTCACTTTTTCCTCAGGAGCTTATTCGTTTATTTATTTATTTGTCAAACATGTGTTACAATGTGTTAAATAATATAAAAGTAGGAATCAACATGCTTACCGTTAGGGTGTACAAATATTGAATCAGATGAGCTCTTGTTAGTACCACATAAAATAAACAATAAATAATATTAAATTACAAAATAAGTCAATATATGTACAATAAGCACAAAAAATATATAAATAGAGGGATAAAAAAAAACACTAAATTTAATCATTAAAAAACGCACTAATATCATAGTAACACTTCTGGTTTAGGAATTATTTCAGTTTTTTCTTAAATAAATTTATATTTAATGTTTTATATTCCTTAGGGATTTTATTATAAATTTTCGGAACAGAGCTGTTTTTGATTGATGTAGACAAAGTCTATCGCCATTTCTTCTGTTTCTTGCACACACATCCGATATACGTTTGAATAAATGGGGATTATTTTGAACAAATACAGCTATCTCAAATATATACAGTGATGGCAGTGTTAGTAATATTGTTTAAAATAAGATTGACAGCTATCAGTGCTTTGTAGACCAAACATAGAGCGGATACACCGTTTTTGCATTTTAAAAACCAATTTTTTATCTGTAGAATTTCCCCAGAAAAATCGTTGAAAATATTTTTTATTTTTACAATTGAAGTGTTTTTTAAGAACTGAATTGTGGTCCCGCCATTTTGATATTATAATAGCGGGACCACTTTCTTTGTTGAATATCTTGAAATCATTTGAGTGTACAATTTTGTTATAGCACGTATGTAAGCATAAAATAGCACTAATATTACTACGTACGTAATGGTACTACATCATAGTTACATCATATTCACAAAACCGGGCGGGGTCCCGTCATCTTGACGTTCACGAATAATAGCCATACATGGCAAAATGTCTAGGGTTGCCAACCACCTAGTTTTCGCTAGTTATTACTTTTTACTGTTTTATTAAAAGACAGTATACAAAATACTGTTTTCTCAACCGCTGATAAAACTACGATTGGATTTTGAAATTTTATAAAAAGTTACATGGAAGATGAGGGAATAATGATGTTTCTGAGCACCCCGAGAGCATTTTTCATCAAAGAAACCTACTTTCAGTGAGTGCTCACCCCATATGCAGACAGCATCGACCACAATTCTTTCATAGGTTTTTTCCAAATCTACGAATACGCAGTACAGTTTTTGACCTTTGGCCAAAAATTTCTCCAAAATGAAAAAGACATGGAAAAGACCTGCCAGTCTATTTGCTAACTTAGTGTACAACGTTTTGATGGTCACTTCAAAATACATTTTGATGGTCACATCAAATACATCTTATATAAAAATTAACAATATCATACGAAAGCCGCAATGCATTTTGAAGTGTCTATCAAAACGTTGTACACCGAGTTAGCAAATAGGCCTGCTGATCTGTACATCCCATTCCTTTTCTGATCCCGCTTGTTAGTTAAGTTAGTTGTAAATAAAACTTTTGTACATGTTGTATCATTTTTTGACATTCATACAAATCGAATATTGCACTTTGGCGTTACGTGATACTTTTTCAATTGATTGAGATTATGTCTGTTAATGTAGATTTTTCATGGTAAGAAAAAAATTAATGGCTATTCTTAAGCTTATTTACACTCCATGCTATGATTATTAAATCATAATACTTCAAGAAATATATGATCGAAGCATAATAGTATTTGATTTTTACTATTGGAACCAATATCTCCCTATGTCCTTTATTATTAATGATGGAAAAATGTCATGCGATCGATGTAATTTCTTGATAAGATCAACGATCAACAAAAGATCAATCCACCAGTTTGTATATTTTTTGACATGTGGATCGAGCATGTGAGTCAAAAAAATATACAACTTGTGGCGGCGTCGAAGGCAGGCTAGTACTACTACTAGCTCAAGTCACCTCTAGTATGGCAAAGTTTTGGGTGGCCCGTGCGTCAACTCGTATGCTGCCTGGATTTTGACTACTCTTCTACATGATATGGTCACTGACACTATGGTTTTATTATGGAATTTGATTAATTATCTATGACAAAAAACAGAAAGGAAATAATTTACATAAAACATATTGATTCTTTGTTTTTGTGGCTGTGAAGATGTAGTCTCCAAATAAACGATTGCTTTGAACAGGTACAGAACTATACTATATACAACAATATTATGTTATTGGAAAATTTTAAATTTATATGTTTCTAACCATAGTTTTACCAGCAGTCGTGAAAACAGTGTTTTGCAAACTCTCTTATAATAGAACAGTAAAAAGCATTAACCAGCAAAAACAGTATTATACTGTTTTTAACAGTCTGGTTGGCAACCCTAATTACTCAGCTATCTGACACTAGATGTCAGTAGGTGTTAGGGACATCTAGTGACGGATAGATAAACTAAAAAGAAAGATCAACATCGAACTTATTAAGTAGTTGGGCTATTCGCCGCTAGATGGATATAAAGGAGGGAGTGAGACAGAGCAAGTAGAGTGAGACAGATAATACTCCCCTCACCCCCTGTAAGTGCCACGCATGGTTTCATAGAAAATATTCCTTAGGGCAACTCCTCTCTGTATGTACTCCGTGGCCGTGCTAGACTGTGCCGTCATGAGAATGGAGGACATTTTGAACACGCAAAACGTAAATTTGTAAGTAGATTTTGTTAATAAACTTTAAAAATGCTAAAATCAATTGTAAATAAAATGATTTCAGCTTTTTAACTACGCCAAAAATAACTAATTTATTCATAATAAAAATTTCAACAGTTTCTCTAACTTTTCAAATCTTCAAAGCAATGAAAAATGAAAGATAATAATAATAATTAGGCATTTTTGTCGGTCCTAAGCCCGTAAAGTAGGAAGGAAAATCTGAAATCAAAATTATTAATTGGCAAGCCCGGCCACGCCCACTCGGTTTATTCCTATTGCGCCTGTTGAATGCGCTCTAAAAAATTGGTTTACTCCCATGTGTACCGTAAATAAAATTTTACTGATAACTTGGTGTGCTTTATTTAGGGGATTCACTTATTTATCGAAAATAATAGGTAATGCTTCGTACTATTAGTTCTGTGAATATCGCAAGAGTGCAAAGATACACGGTGTATATGTATCTATTATAAAATATAGAATCGTATAGTAACTATCCCACAAGATAAGTTAGCAACTGAGTGTGGAGCTAGCTTATTATGTGTGATATGTCCCTGTATATTCATTTATTGGTATATCTCTGGTATTGTAGGAAGTACATGTATTTTAGTTAATGTCATCGATAATTATATAATATATGTATGTAAGTGTTATGCATAATTGCAATATATTCTTTGACCTAATTAATGCTATAAATTCAGTGTCCAACAGCACTCGTAGAGTTTGGTTAAATAGTTGGTACCCAACTCTTCCCATTTTGTACTTGCACTAACGGTGCCATACAGATGTTTCTCCAGTGACAAAATGTATAGGTATTGGAGCAGCATCAGACTAGTTATACAAGTTTAGGAAATAAACGTTCAACGTTGAGTATTGTAGGTTATTTATTAAAAACAACTTCCTTATTTGATAATCTATACTAATATTATAAAGCTGAAGAGTTTGTTTGTTTGAAAGCGCTAATCTCAGGAACTACTGGTTCAAATTGGAAAATTCTTTTTGTGTTGGATAGTCCATTTATTGAGAAAGGTTTTAGGCTATAAAACATCACGCTGCCACCAAGAGGAGCGAAGCGTCAATAAAAAATGTTTTGAAATTGGGGAAAAATTATTCATCTATACTAATAAATCATAATAACAGAAATTGCCGCGGATAAAGTCGCGGGCAACAGCTAGTGCAAAATAAACTAAGACATATAAATAAACTAAGCCTTTCAAGAAATCTTTTTTCAAGAATAAATATCCGTCTCGGTATGTTATTGTTGATGGTTCAATTTGTTCATAACAAAATAATAGGTCTTTTTATCTAAATTTACAAGAAATAAGCCGTGAAATAAACAGATGATAGATCGATCACAGTTTATCCACAGGAGTGACACACGTAAGCCTGTTGTGAAGCGACAGCTGCCGAGTATTCTGGTTTACTTTGTGGGATATAACATCCTTGAAAACATAATAGGGTACAAATATATTTTTCAGAGTCCTGCAAATTTTCCTAAGCTTCAGATGAAGTAACCAAAAAAATATATTTTCTAATGTTTTCGTGATTAACTATTATTTTCGTGATTATACTATATTCCTAACCTAACTTTTCGAAAACTTCTGCAGTCTGTGAAAATGCTCTAGACAAACCCAACCACTATATGTATCTCGATAATCGTTAAGTCCTTGCAAAAGAAAACAGATACATGTGAATGTTGTCTAGGAAGACAGATAACAGATTAAAAGCTATTGGGATTAAGAAAACAACATCTTAATTTCAAAAGAGATGATGGTTGAGTTCTTGGCTGGAATTTCGGCGGCTTTTGTTTTAGATTGTTTTGCAAATTGTTTCTAGTGGACTTTATAACGTGAAATCGGTGTAATTTGGTGTTATAAATGCCCATGTTTATGAACAATGTGTGGAATAACTAAAATATAGTGTCATGGTGCGGCTGTAGTGGTCGCTCGCCTTTCTGCTACTGGTTATGATCAAACCAGTGGATTCGTTGTCAGCATTGAATCAACAAAATGAATTACACCACCATTTCCTTGATAACACGTAGAAAAATATGAAGGGCTAAAAAGCATAGAAAGCCAAATGCCGTAAAACAAATTAAAAAAAAAACAAAAGAGATGGTGGTTGGCAGTTACCACAAGCTTGGGATCCAGTCATCAATTAAAGAAAATATCAAGCTCAACACAAGATTGCTACTCCTCCAGACATCGTCAGCCAATACTGTGTACATCTGGAACGCTTTCAATAAATATTGTAGGTGGTGGTGGTAGCTTAGCACAATAGAAAAATATCAACTTAGTCTACCTGCGACCACGAAAACTGTATAGTTTTCGAAATGTTACGTGTAAAGATAATGTAATAAAGCGATAAATCCTGTCACGACCGAGAGTAACGGCGGAAACGAAAAGAGGCCTTTGCTTAGCAATGGGCAGGGCAGTATATACATGGTGAAACTTTGATCGTTTTGGACCCTTAAAGGGGTGACTCAGACCATCAATATGAACAACTTTTCCTATGGGAACAATGCTGGGAACACAAAAAAAAATCGAAGAAGAAATTAATGGTCTGAGTCACTGCTTTAAGGGTCCAAAACGATAAAAAAATTCACCATGTATATAATACTAATATTGATGATGAAACGCGATAATTTACCATATTGATTTAATCTAAAAAAATTAAGTCTAATCTTTGCTTTGTTTTGATGTAAAAGGCAAATTAAAGACACAAATAACTCCTGAGATAATGAGTCTGCCGTGTCGTCGTGGGCCAAATTAGTAGTTCAAGTCAAGACGTCTTTAATGCTTTTTTCGTTCACTGGTTCTAAAGAATTCTTTATCGACACACATACCAGTTCTAATGAAAGAGAAAGAGGTAATGGGGTTATAAGATACAATCAAATCATATAGGTTTTCCTGTAATATAAGTAAAAACGAAATTGTACTTTTTGCATTGTTTGGTGGTTTCGGAGATAAGGTAGGGGGAATAGTAAATATTCGTCTATTTTATTGAATAACTTTAAATTGTACTCCTCGCTATCAGCCCCTCATGGTATGTTACATGGTAGAGTCTGCAACCTATTTCTTAACTCCAAAAAGTACCCTTAAAGTAGTACCCTTAGATGTAACGTTTTTGGCCTACATTCAGAGAACTTACTTCAACCAAAACCAAACTTTAAGTAAATTGGCCAAATTTGAAACAAATCGGCAATGTCAGATACATGAGTAATACTACATATAAGGGTTCCATTTTTTCAATTGATAGTTAGGAACCGTAAAAAATTGCTTAACCTTATAACTAAACTTCCGCTGCTTGTCTGTGGCATTTTTTAGCTATTGCAATATAAATAGAAGCGTTTTACCTGAAATAAAACGCATATTAAATACTTACCTTATTTGAAACTGTACATATTGAGATAAGCCCTGTGTTTTCTGCTTTCTCTTTCTACCTATATAGTGCTGTCTCGCTCCCACGATCCCACCATCTCATCTCACCAGGCAGGGTGGGGAGCTCTTGTGGGGGCGCCCGCCATCTTAGAATCATTGAGACGAAATATGTACCCAGGCAGGAATTAAATTACAGTTTCAAATAAGGTAAGTATTTAATATGCGTTTTATTTCAGGTAAAACGCTTCTATTAAAGTACTTGACCGTTATTTGAAACTGTACATATTGAGACGTGTTTGTTATCGCCTGGGTGAGATGGACGCCAATGTGAGACGAGTAAGATTATTATATTAAATAATGATACGATTGTATCATTTGTAATCATTTCCATGGTAAAATGAATTTACCAAATATAATAATCTCAATTATTATTTAATAATTGAGATGATATAAAAGTGGGAAGTGCGAGTAAATAAGTTCTTATATTTTTTACAAATAAATATGATAAGTTAATTCAAAAATAAACTTTTATAAATGCAATTCATATACATCACAAAGTATGCGTAAAGTAAGGAAAATGAAATAATTTGAATCAGTTTTGTATTGAAAATACACAATCAACTTATTGGAATAAACAACTAGTGATGTTTCTATTAACGGGAGTTGGTATGACCCTGTAAAATTTTCTAAATGTATCACCAGATTGCCTATTGCCTCTTGATAAGATGTCGTCTATAGGTATATTTTACAATATTCGTACCAATCAAAGTACGTGAAGCCGAAAGCATAATATGGCTGTGTGTCTACTTGCGGAAAATAAATCGTTTATGATTAAGCTATATTTCAAGAGAAACGATAAGATTCCAAGGCGTTTGCCTGTAGACCCGGGGTCGTGGTTTCGATTTCCACGGGAAGCATACTTTGTTTAGTTGCTTTCAGTTTGGTTAGGACATTGCAGGCTTGAATCACCTGATTGTCTGATAATAAAGATGATTCCGTACTTCGTAAGGCACGTTAAGCCGGTGGTCCCGGCTACCATCTAGTAGTCCGGTTCCGAAGAACTCTGACACCAGGGTGGTCATGGTCGATTGACCATGACACATAATCGTTTTTTTTTTTTTTTAAAGCAATAGATATCAAACTATGCTTGACCAGTACTATGAACTCAGTTGACCAGAAATTTCAGTACCACATAGTGTGGAAACTACTGATTTATGAAGCAAAATTGTACTAAAGGAAAGATTTTTCTTTTAGGTGTAAGTCAGCTAAACATTTAGCCAGAATCGAGCCATCAGGATGAAATGGACTCAAATGCAATTTATTGCACCAAGATAGCCACCTACTCCAGGCCACTTTATAAGTTTTCCTAGTAGAAGCTCTCCAGGAACTTCGGGCCAAACTAATCTGCGAGTCATTCCAGGTTGTTAGGCTATCTGCCTTCCCCCACATTTCCATACTTCCAGGGTCATGTCCTGGAGTTTGGGTAGAGGCAGACCGGTTGAAGTATCGATTAGATACTGGTGTAGGTTGTGGTTGTAGATTGTGAATCCAGCCGCTATCGCTCGGGACTCCAGTCTGCTTTCCAAAATGCTAGTTCCCATCGTGGGACTATTAGCAAGAATACACCTCGAGCCTGATTGGCTAATACCTTGGGTATCAGGTATGGGGGAGGAAATACCCACGCTAGGTTGTAGTCCCAAGTCCGGGAGAATGCATCGTGATAAAAGGCTTGACTGAACATTCGGTCCAGGGAGACATAATTGCAGACAACTGGTGCGTTCCTTGAAGCAAACCGGTCCATGAAAAAAAAATATTTTTATTCGAAGAGGCAATACATGCCGTTCTAGGAGTAGACGGTAGCGAGACAGATGATCTGCATGCCCATTGTACTTGCCTGGAATATAACGAGCAGATATCTTAAACTGAGAGTGATCTAGCAATTGATCAATACTTGCTGTTATGTTCATCAGCATTGACAACTTGGTCCTTCTTCGTTCCGCACGTGAGCAACTGCTGTCTTGTTGTTGCATTGCCACAACTGAGTGGACTGGCCCAAATTCTGATTTTGGGTTTCCAAGACCTTTAGAACTGCAAGGAGTTCTTCTTGGTTGCAGTGCAATTCCTGTTCTTGGTTGGTCCAATGACCCGAAAGACTGGTTATCCAATTGGGCTCGACAACCTAAATCGGATGCATCCGTCACCATAAAGTGAGACAGCCCACAAGACTTTGTAAGCTTTTCAGCTCAACTGCAACCTGATTGAAAATTTGCATTATTTTCGCAGAGAGAGTAATGCACTTCTCTTTGGGTAATGATTTCTTGTTGGTTCAAGTGTCCCAATTCACACCCAGGAATACTAGATTCTGCTGAGGGGTTGTGATTGACTTCTCCATATTCACTTGCCAACCCAGATACTGCAGTCTCTTTAGGAGGATGCGGACATGTGAACTAGGACCTGTCGGTCTTGGTCTTGGACCAGCAGGAAATCGTCCAAATCCTAACTAATATAATAAACGCGAAAGTGAGTTTGTTTATTACACTTTCACGTTGTAAATAATGAACTGATCATCATGAAATTTTGCATACACGTTATCTGGGGTACGACATATAGTACATTCCATTGGTATGGACGTATGGTATCCTGGGAAAAAGTACTGTTTCCGAGGGATCGACATTGATGCGGGTAGAGCCGCGGGCGAAAGCTAGTAGACTGTAATTTGTAAACAGAGTTCACTTAGGCTTTGCGCCACCCAGTTTGTAAGGGAGGCAAAGACTTTCGGTGCCGTGCTGAGGCCAAATGGCAGGCACGTCATTTCTAGTAGCTGGTCTTTATAAAGAAACCGCATAAACCTCATGTGAGAAGGTTGGACTCCCAGATGAAGATAGGCTTGCGATAGATTGATTTTGCATAGCCAGTCCCTCGGTTGCAAAAAAATCTGGGATGCGTTGTACTTTTATAAGACGAAACTTTTCAGTTATTACATAATCGTTCAGAGACGTAAGGTTGAAAAAAAAATGGGACGGTGAGTGCCGTCGCCTTTCGGTATAAGGAACATAGTTGAAATAAAGCTTGGAGACGGTTTGACTACTTCTAAGACATGTTGCTATTTCATTTGTGACAACACGGTTGTAATGGCTTCTGATACAGAAGTGTGGAGTCTTTTTTCGGTCCGATGAGGCATCGAGAGTGTTGGTTTTGGTTAAGAGGATTACCCTCCTATGCTCCAGAGTTACCGTCTTATTATTTTTAAAAAGAACGGTGGAGCACCGAGCCGTTCCCAACTTTTGTGAAATAAAAGTAGTCGCCCCGCTCTGAATTGGTTGTCTTACTTACTTGCCTCGTTTCTTCTCACGCATCTTGAAGTCTGAGGTTGGTCTCGATGACTTGCGCTTATTATACTCTTGGGACCTGTAGGTCTGCCGACCGCCTCTGGGTCGAAAGGAACCTCTAGAGTTAGAAGGCGCTGAGTGAGAGTCATCGTTATAATTGCCATGTCCCTGCGGAGGCCATGGGTGACAACAACCCTGCGGTTGATTAGCATGGGAAATGTGCGATGCACACCATCCATGTGAGTTTGTGGTACCCTGCGAGGGTCCATTAAAAGTTGCCTGCCCCTGCGGGGGGTGGCAAGTTTGCTTGCTCGTACCAGCTTGTGCAGCTGGAGCATTAAAGAGTCAGCGTTATAATTACCATGTCCCTGCGGAGGCCATGAGTGACAACAACCCTGCGGGGGTTGATTAGCATGGGAAATGTGCGTCGCACAACATCCATGTGAGTCTGTGGTACCCGGCGAGGGTCTATAAAAAGTTTCCTGCCCCTGCGGGGGGTGGCGAGTTTGCTTGCTCGTACCAGCTTGTGCAGCTGGAGCATTAGTGCTGTTTTGTTATTTTTGTGGGGGTAGGAATGTTTCCCTTACTCCTCCAGCTTTATGGAGGACAGAAGCTTAGCATTAAACAAATGTTGACATGAGGGTGGAATTTTACGTAAAGCTACTTTTGTAAGTGGGTCACGTACAAAGTTAATTATTCCATCTCTGCTCATTTGTATAACCTCAGCTTTGTGGCCACAAATGAGTTCTGTAATTCTGATGAAACTTGAACACATCACCCCCAAACAATTCCTCTATTTTCCACGTAAATCGTCAAAATAAATTTCAGATTCTTGGGCCCATTCCAAAAGATCCCGAATAGATGATTATAAGACATCGCGTTGTTTGAGAACACAACATGTTAAAGCAGCGTAGGCTTTTTCAGAATTTGCGAAATGACGTAATGAATCATAAGCTCTTAGCTCGTCATTTACTTCTAGTTCCACAAACCCCGGTGTAGGATTATATATTTTTTGCGTGTCCGCGTAACGGACTACGCACCATTCACTTACAGCAGGCTCCTTTAACTGTATCAATTTTGAAAATTAACTTTTAATTAAATTTGACTCACGTGTAACTGATTGGGGCGGACTATTATTGACATCATACAGTTCGCCATTAAATTGTCATCAACAACAGTCATTTTGACAAGTGTTTACACAATTTTGGCTGTTTCCCTCATAAAAGGTGACTTGCGCCTGCGATATTTGCCCCCTCTATTTTTTTTTTCGCTTATATTTTTTAATATCGGAGGAACTAGAACTAGGCGACGAACAATAACTTCTTGTAGACTTGATACTAGAAGTACTTCGCGACATTTCCTCTACAACTGTTGTTCTCAACATTAGATGGGCCCGCTCGGGGGGAATTGTTTTTATTACTGTCAACAGACTCCATATTGATTTATAAATCACACACAACACTTTCACTTCACTTATCTGTGGAAAAAGTCAGGTTAAAACACGGTTAATTAAAACACTTTAATTAAATAGGTAGAATTTAAAATAAATGGTAATAAATTCGAACGGAAACTCCGTTATTACTATATTAGTCACTACATGACTTTGTAAATTAAGTAATAATTTTATAAAATGTTATCCGTAATTTTCCATGAGAAAGAAAAACGGTTAAATTAAAATGTAATTCATTTTACCAGAATATTACGCAGTCCTTAGCACGACCGTGCACCGCAGAAAACAGGACGCCAATGATTCTAAGATGGCGAGCGCCCCCACAAGGGCTCCCCACCCTGCGTGGTGAGATGAGATGGTGGGATCGTGCGAGCGAGACAGCACTATATAGGTAGAAAGAGAAAGCAGAAAACACAGGGCCTATCTCAATATGTACAGTTTCAAATAACGGTCAAGTACTTTAATACTAGAATACATTTGCCGCAAAAAAAAAACCGTCCAAGTGCGTTTGGCTTGATACCTCCACGCGTTCCTGAGAAAAAGGGTCTTGACAGACAAACAACAAAGTGATCCTATAAGGGTTTCGTTTTTTTCTTTTGAGGTATAGAACCCTAAAGATGATAAAAGTAAAATAACGTAATAACCAACTTTCTTAGGGGTAATTCACACAGTAATAATATTTTCAAAACAGAGCAAGATGTAAGTGCCAGAGCACTTACGTACTTTCCGAGACTGTCGCATACTAATACCTTTACTTGAATAATATGGGCTTTCAAAGAAATACTATTTCGGTACAGTTGTCTTTAAATTTGTTTTACGTTACTTTGAACCTGTCTGAAAGCCACTGGTCTTGACTTTTCTTGAAGCGTTGAAATAAGTGCAAGCGTAACAGCAAAGCGGAAATCTGTTACACTCGGTTCTTCTTATATACGAGTATGTAGGTATTTTTACTTATGCTATTTTGAGAATATGTATATCTGATGCAGATCGCGTAGGTACCGGTAAAATTAACGTTAATTTTTAACAATATTATATTGTTATGTTACCAGGCTACCGATACTAATATTACCGTTAAAATTATAACAGAATGGAAATACGGTACTTAACGGTACTTATATGTGAATTTGGTACTGGTAACAAGCCGCATCTAACCCGGGATCTTGCAATTCAAAGGCAATTGCGGTACCATTGAACCACAATCATTAAAATAACACCTTATATCAATCAAATTATGATACCTACTTCCGAATGTAAAGCAGATATAATAACATCACTCTCGCTTGTTAGGAATGTATAATAGCGAAGTCCCCCATTTGGCAAGCGTTCGGGCCGAGACGTAATTTTAATTAAATCTAAGAGAGAATTAGTTTGTACTACAATCGCATTTGTATGCTGAACGCCTGAGCCATAGCAGTAGAGTAGTTGAGCGGTTAGTCCCATTAAATTTTCGTCCCAATAACAATGGGATGAAACACAAAAAGTATTTAGAGTTAAGTGTGCGATTCGCCTCATTGATTTTTTTAATATTAGCAAAAACGTCAAACGAATAATACATCATGGCTTACTAGGTGTTGTCCCAGGTTTTTTTCATGCTGTTAATACCAAAATTCTTAGCTCTTTTTAAAACATTGACATTAAACTTGTGCTGTACAAAATTTAATAAAAAATTATAATAATACTAGCTTTCGCCCGCGGCTCCGCCCGCGTCAATGTCGATCCCTCGGGAATAGTACTTTTTCCCGGGATAAAAGGTAGCCTATGTCCTTCTCCGTACTCCAGAGAACTTGTATGCAAAATTTCATGATGACTACTGAACCAGTAGTTACGGCGTGAAAGCGAAACAAACAAACAAATAAACAAACAAACAAACTCACTTTCGCATTTATAATATTAGTAGGGATTGGGACAAATCGCACAACACGTATTTTGAACTTTTTGCCAGTATTATTTCGTCCCAATGGGACGAAACATGAATAGGACGAAACGCTCAATGAGTCTAGCGGTCGGATATGATAGCGTAATATTTAATGCGTTATGCAGGCGCTGCGATGAAATACTTTTGTTCGTTTTGAGTAGGATTTAATTAAATAATGCTTTTAAACGTGGCCAGCGAATTTGCGGTGTCCAAATATTTCATTATAGCAGCTTAGTTTGGTTTAGCAGCCCTTTGGTGGCCACAAATAGTCGCGATTGATCACGCTAAGCTGGTTAATTAAACTGATTCTATTTATACGCCTTTAACTAATCTAGTTAGGGGATATCATTTCTATGTTTGACGTTGACTTTAATAACTGCCTCCGTGGCCCAGTGACTAAGGCGTTTGCCTGTAGACCCGAGGGGTCGTGGTTCGATTCCCACGGGAAGCTTATTTTGTTGAGTTGTTTCCAGTTTAGTTAGGACATTGCAGGCTTGAATCACCTGGTTGTCTGATAATAAAGATGATTCCGTGCTTCAGAACCACGTCAGAGGCCGAGAGGCGGTTCCGAAGAACTCTGACACCAGGGTGTGCATGGTGGATTAACCGTGTCGAACTACACGAAATGATGATGATTATTTTAGCTTCTCAAGTAGCAAGAAGCCAGCAAGAAATCCACAGCTGGACCCAGGTCCTGCTCATGTATTGCTATGGGCATAGGTCAAGCTGTGGGCTTCTTGCTGTGTGGCTGAAATGATGATGATGGAATGGATTGGAAGGAAAACATCGTCAGGCAACCTGCACAGTAGTGGATGATCCACTAGCGTGTGAAATGAAAAAGGCAATGGCATACCACCAGTACCCTATAGGCGATTAATAACTTTCCAATTCTTACATATTCCATGTCAGAGTAATTATTGTAGAAACTCTTTTATCTGCAGAGTAAGTAGACAATTAAATGAGTTGCTGAGTGACTATCCGACAATTGAAGTTTTCGCTACCAATGCAACAACAATTAAGCGTGTTGTGGCCGATTCTTTCTCCGATTCTCCAAATTTGTAGTGTATCTAATAGAAGTGCTTAGTAGCTTCTTCTTTCTTCTTTTCAGCCTTGATCAACCAATTATTTGGAGAAGGTTTCCTTCAGTTTTCGTCATTTTGCTCTATTTTGGGCAGTTAAAATCCAGTTGCTGCCTGCTATCTTTTTGATGTTACCTTTCCATCTCATTTGGGGTCTTCCTACTGAACGCTTTTTTGTCCCATGGTCTTCACTAAAGCAACCGTGTTTAATTGGACGATTGTGTGCGTTTATTTGGTTTGAGAAACCATGGACTTACTAAAATTATCTGTGAAAACTTGTTAATGTCTGTGTTAGTTATCTAGTTTTTATTTTTTTACTTCAATTGAAAGCTGTAAGTTTTCCAAACATATAAAATAAAAATAGATAAAAATATCACACCATTATTTTCTGCATGTGTGCATTTCTTTCCAAACAATGATATCGACAAAAGCCTAGCTTTTAAATACCAGAGATCAGTCTGTGTGACATTTTAGGGGTTAATATTCTATTAAAATTTAAAATGCTAAAGCCAAGGCCTTAAATTTAAATCACAGGATAAATTACAGCAGTGATATCAATCTAAAATCCCGCAAAATCAACTGCGATTTTCCAACTTATACGAATTACCCAACTGCACGGAGCGGTCTTTTCTATATTAATTGCGATGTCCCAAAGGGATTTACATTGATCTCTTTGGTGCCCACAAATGGTCACGATTGATTGCGCTAAGCCGGTTGATAACTGATTCTATTTACGCTTTGACAAATCTAATTAGGGGATAAAATTTCTATATTTGACGAACCCGAAGTAATGGGTAAGAATAGGCGATGGTTCACAAAAATAAAATCTGATCTAAATACTGATAATAACTATTAGACTTTTTTTCAAATTAAATGATAAAACAGAGTCATAATAAAAGTCCACTTCTGGACATAGGCCTACCAAGGATTTCCAATACGACCAGTTAGAAGCGGTCTGCATCCAGCGTCTTCCTGCGACCTTAGGTCGTCCGGACAGCGTATTGCCAAACTGTATACTGACCCAGACCGGGGTTGCTCTGAGTTCGATCGCAGTTTGCCTTTGTAGTTGAAGAGCAAACTGTATACTTATTCAGAGAGTGTCTGAATCAAAATACATTTTGCTTTAAAATACTATACCAAAATACATACGAGTCCAGACGTCCATACTTTCCAGCGTCTGGTGTAGTATGTAATGGCATGATAATTTAAAACAAAATGTATGAATGCAGACATGTTTTATTTCTCTGCCTCGTCTCCTAAAACTTGCGTCGCTTGCCTTTTATTCGCCATTCGTGACGTGACTTCATTAGCAATTACGCAAGTGTTTATTAAATAAAGTGTAAAAGTTTAAAATTGTTTTTTTATAGATCGGTGTAAGTCTTGATAATTTGAATAAAATTGACACTTGGCTAGTTTGCGTTACGAGTACGCTGGTAGAAAAACAGTTGGCGTACCTACTTATTTATTGATATTTTTAACATATAATTTTTATTTCGCATTTTCCGGTTATTAACCAACAAAATTTACAGTTTTGAAGTCGGTTTAAATTACTTATTAAGTTTTTTTCATTCCCTTTTTACTTATCCGTTTTTTGTATTTGGTTCTAATTACAATTTTTGATAGGGAAATAAAGCACAAAAGGCGTGGTGTGATGCCATCACCTGATATTTGAGTTTTTGTTTATGGCATTTAATGAAAATTTCCCATGTTTTGTTCTTGATTCATTAATTTACTTTGTTATCAATCACTTATCATATCGACTTAATTGAGTTAATATTACCTAGACCGAAATAACAAATAGATACAATTTGTTGTGCCAGTGCATCTTTCTTATTAAAAATTAATAAATACTGAATTGGAAAATCTTATAGTTTTTTAACACCCTCTATAGTTGTTACAGTTCAAATAAATTTTTTGTCATACTTACAAAGGCTTTTCTTTAATTAAAACTTAAATTACTTACTACAATAGGTATGTTTTTTGGGGAAAGTTGTTCAGTTTCACGGATAGGAAACCTAAAAATTGCAACAGCATAGAAAAAAACTTTTGGTTCTTCTTATATACGAGTATGTAGGTATTTTTACTTATGCTATTTTGAGAATATGTATATCTGATGCAGATCGCGTAGGTACCGGTAAAATTAACGTTAATTTTTAACAATATTATATTGTTATGTTACCAGGCTACCGATACTAATATTACCGTTAAAATTATAACAGAATGGAAATACCGGTACTTAACGGTACTTATATGTGAATTTGGTACTGGTAACAAGCCGCATCTAACCCGGGATCTTGCAATTCAAAGGCAATTGCGGTACCATTGAACCACAATCATTAAAATAACACCTTATATCAATCAAATTATGATACCTACTTCCGAATGTAAAGCAGATATAATAACATCACTCTCGCTTGTTAGGAATGTATAATAGCGAAGTCCCCCATTTGGCAAGCGTTCGGGCCGAGACGTAATTTTAATTAAATCTAAGAGAGAATTAGTTTGTACTACAATCGCATTTGTATGCTGAACGCCTGAGCCATAGCAGTAGAGTAGTTGAGCGGTTAGTCCCATTAAATTTTCGTCCCAATAACAATGGGATGAAACACAAAAAGTATTTAGAGTTAAGTGTGCGATTCGCCTCATTGATTTTTTTAATATTAGCAAAAACGTCAAACGAATAATACATCATGGCTTACTAGGTGTTGTCCCAGGTTTTTTTCATGCTGTTAATACCAAAATTCTTAGCTTTTTTTAAAACATTGACATTAAACTTGTGCTGTACAAAATTTAATAAAAAATTATAATAATACTAGCTTTCGCCCGCGGCTCCGCCCGCGTCAATGTCGATCCCTCGGGAATAGTACTTTTTCCCGGGATAAAAGGTAGCCTATGTCCTTCTCCGTACTCCAGAGAACTTGTATGCAAAATTTCATGCTGACTACTGAACCAGTAGTTACGGCGTGAAAGCGAAACAAACAAACAAATAAACAAACAAACAAACTCACTTTCGCATTTATAATATTAGTAGGGATTGGGACAAATCGCACAACACGTATTTTGAACTTTTTGCTAGTATTATTTCGTCCCAATGGGACGAAACATGAATAGGACGAAACGCTCAATGAGTCTAGCGGTCGGATATGATAGCGTAATATTTAATGCGTTATGCAGGCGCTGCGATGAAATACTTTTGTTCGTTTTGAGTAGGATTTAATTAAATAATGTTTTTAAACGTGGCCAGCGAATTTGCGGTGTCCAAATATTTCATTATAGCAGCTTAGTTTGGTTTAGCAGCCCTTTGGTGGCCACAAATAGTCGCGATTGATCACGCTAAGCTGGTTAATTAAACTGATTCTATTTATACGCCTTTAACTAATCTAGTTAGGGGATATCATTTCTATGTTTGACGTTGACTTTAATAACTGCCTCCGTGGCCCAGTGACTAAGGCGTTTGCCTGTAGACCCGAGGGGTCGTGGTTCGATTCCCACGGGAAGCTTATTTTGTTGAGTTGTTTCCAGTTTAGTTAGGACATTGCAGGCTTGAATCACCTGGTTGTCTGATAATAAAGATGATTCCGTGCTTCAGAACCACGTCAGAGGCCGAGAGGCGGTTCCGAAGAACTCTGACACCAGGGTGTGCATGGTGGATTAACCGTGTCGAACTACACGAAATGATGATGATTATTTTAGCTTCTCAAGTAGCAAGAAGCCAGCAAGAAATCCACAGCTGGACCCAGGTCCTGCTCATGTATTGCTATGGGCATAGGTCAAGCTGTGGGCTTCTTGCTGTGTGGCTGAAATGATGATGATGGAATGGATTGGAAGGAAAACATCGTCAGGCAACCTGCACAGTAGTGGATGATCCACTAGCGTGTGAAATGAAAAAGGCAATGGCATACCACCAGTACCCTATAGGCGATTAATAACTTTCCAATTCTTACATATTCCATGTCAGAGTAATTATTGTAGAAACTCTTTTATCTGCAGAGTAAGTAGACAATTAAATGAGTTGCTGAGTGACTATCCGACAATTGAAGTTTTCGCTACCAATGCAACAACAATTAAGCGTGTTGTGGCCGATTCTTTCTCCAATTCTCCAAATTTGTAGTGTATCTAATAGAAGTGCTTAGTAGCTTCTTCTTTCTTCTTTTCAGCCTTGATCAACCAATTATTTGGAGAAGGTTTCCTTCAGTTCTCGTCATTTTGCTCTATTTTGGGCAGTTAAAATCCAGTTGCTGCCTGCTATCTTTTTGATGTTACCTTTCCATCTCATTTGGGGTCTTCCTACTGAACGCTTTTTTGTCCCATGGTCTTCACTCCAGCAACCGTGTTTAATTGGACGATTGTGTGCGTTTATTTGGTTTGAGAAACCATGGACTTACTAAAATTATCTGTGAAAACTTGTTAATGTCTGTGTTAGTTATCTAGTTTTTATTTTTTTACTTCAATTGAAAGCTGTAAGTTTTCCAAACATATAAAATAAAAATAGATAAAAATATCACACCATTATTTTCTGCATGTGTGCATTTCTTTCCAAACAATGATATCGACAAAAGCCTAGCTTTTAAATACCAGAGATCAGTCTGTGTGACATTTTAGGGGTTAATATTCTATTAAAATTTAAAATGCTAAAGCCAAGGCCTTAAATTTAAATCACAGGATAAATTACAGCAGTGATATCAATCTAAAATCCCGCAAAATCAACTGCGATTTTCCAACTTATACGAATTACCCAACTGCACGGAGCGGTCTTTTCTATATTAATTGCGATGTCCCAAAGGGATTTACATTGATCTCTTTGGTGCCCACAAATGGTCACGATTGATTGCGCTAAGCCGGTTGATAACTGATTCTATTTACGCTTTGACAAATCTAATTAGGGGATAAAATTTCTATATTTGACGAACCCGAAGTAATGGGTAAGAATAGGCGATGGTTCACAAAAATAAAATCTGATCTAAATACTGATAATAACTATTAGACTTTTTTTCAAATTAAATGATAAAACAGAGTCATAATAAAAGTCCACTTCTGGACATAGGCCTACCAAGGATTTCCAATACGACCAGTTAGAAGCGGTCTGCATCCGGCGTCTTCCTGCGACCTTAGGTCGTCCGGACAGCGTATTGCCAAACTGTATACTGACCCAGACCGGGGTTGCTCTGAGTTCGATCGCAGTTTGCCTTTGTAGTTGAAGAGCAAACTGTATACTTATTCAGAGAGTGTCTGAATCAAAATACATTTTGCTTTAAAATACTATACCAAAATACATACGAGTCCAGACGTCCATACTTTCCAGCGTCTGGTGTAGTATGTAATGGCATGATAATTTAAAACAAAATGTATGAATGCAGACATGTTTTATTTCTCTGCCTCGTCTCCTAAAACTTGCGTCGCTTGCCTTTTATTCGCCATTCGTGACGTGACTTCATTAGCAATTACGCAAGTGTTTATTAAATAAAGTGTAAAAGTTTAAAATTGTTTTTTTATAGATCGGTGTAAGTCTTGATAATTTGAATAAAATTGACACTTGGCTAGTTTGCGTTACGAGTACGCTGGTAGAAAAACAGTTGGCGTACCTACTTATTTATTGATATTTTTAACATATAATTTTTATTTCGCATTTTCCTGTTATTAACCAACAAAATTTACAGTTTTGAAGTCGGTTTAAATTACTTATTAAGTTTTTTTCATTCCCTTTTTACTTATCCGTTTTTTGTATTTGGTTCTAATTACAATTTTTGATAGGGAAATAAAGCACAAAAGGCGTGGTGTGATGCCATAACCTGATATTTGAGTTTTTGTTTATGGCATTTAATGAAAATTTCCCATGTTTTGTTCTTGATTCATTAATTTACTTTGTTATCAATCACTTATCATATCGACTTAATTGAGTTAATATTACCTAGACCGAAATAACAAATAGATACAATTTGTTGTGCCAGTGCATCTTTCTTATTAAAAATTAATAAATACTGAATTGGAAAATCTTATAGTTTTTTAACACCCTCTATAGTTGTTACAGTTCAAATAAATTTTTTGTCATACTTACAAAGGCTTTTCTTTAATTAAAACTTAAATTACTTTACAATAGGTATGTTTTTTGGGGAAAGTTGTTCAGTTTCACGGATAGGATACCTAAAAATTGCAACAGCATAGAAAAAAACTTTTGGTTCTTCTTATATACGAGTATGTAGGTATTTTTACTTATGCTATTTTGAGAATATGTATATCTGATGCAGATCGCGTAGGTACCGGTAAAATTAACGTTAATTTTTAACAATATTATATTGTTATGTTACCAGGCTACCGATACTAATATTACCGTTAAAATTATAACAGAATGGAAATACCGGTACTTAACGGTACTTATATGTGAATTTGGTACTGGTAACAAGCCGCATCTAACCCGGGATCTTGCAATTCAAAGGCAATTGCGGTACCATTGAACCACAATGATTAAAATAACACCTTATATCAATCAAATTATGATATCTACTTCCGAATGTAAAGCAGATATAATAACATCACTCTCGCTTGTTAGGAATGTATAATAGCGAAGTCCCCCATTTGGCAAGCGTTCGGGCCGAGACGTAATTTTAATTAAATCTAAGAGAGAATTAGTTTGTACTACAATCGCATTTGTATGCTGAACGCCTGAGCCATAGCAGTAGAGTAGTTGAGCGGTTAGTCCCATTAAATTTTCGTCCCAATAACAATGGGATGAAACACAAAAAGTATTTAGAGTTAAGTGTGCGATTCGCCTCATTGATTTTTTTAATATTAGCAAAAACGTCAAACGAATAATACATCATGGCTTACTAGGTGTTGTCCCAGGTTTTTTTCATGCTGTTAATACCAAAATTCTTAGCTTTTTTTAAAACATTGACGTTAAACTTGTGCTGTACAAAATTTAATAAAAAATTATAATAATACTAGCTTTCGCCCGCGGCTCCGCCCGCGTCAATGTCGATCCCTCGGGAATAGTACTTTTTCCCGGGATAAAAGGTAGCCTATGTCCTTCTCCGTACTCCAGAGAACTTGTATGCAAAATTTCATGATGACTACTGAACCAGTAGTTACGGCGTGAAAGCGAAACAAACAAACAAATAAACAAACAAACAAACTCACTTTCGCATTTATAATATTAGTAGGGATTGGGACAAATCGCACAACACGTATTTTGAACTTTTTGCTAGTATTATTTCGTCCCAATGGGACGAAACATGAATAGGACGAAACGCTCAATGAGTCTAGCGGTCGGATATGATAGCGTAATATTTAATGCGTTATGCAGGCGCTGCGATGAAATACTTTTGTTCGTTTTGAGTAGGATTTAATTAAATAATGTTTTTAAACGTGGCCAGCGAATTTGCGGTGTCCAAATATTTCATTATAGCAGCTTAGTTTGGTTTAGCAGCCCTTTGGTGGCCACAAATAGTCGCGATTGATCACGCTAAGCTGGTTAATTAAACTGATTCTATTTATACGCCTTTAACTAATCTAGTTAGGGGATATCATTTCTATGTTTGACGTTGACTTTAATAACTGCCTCCGTGGCCCAGTGACTAAGGCGTTTGCCTGTAGACCCGAGGGGTCGTGGTTCGATTCCCACGGGAAGCTTATTTTGTTGAGTTGTTTCCAGTTTAGTTAGGACATTGCAGGCTTGAATCACCTGGTTGTCTAATAATAAAGATGATTCCGTGCTTCAGAACCACGTCAGAGGCCGAGAGGCGGTTCCGAAGAACTCTGACACCAGGGTGTGCATGGTGGATTAACCGTGTCGAACTACACGAAATGATGATGATTATTTTAGCTTCTCAAGTAGCAAGAAGCCAGCAAGAAATCCACAGCTGGACCCAGGTCCTGCTCATGTATTGCTATGGGCATAGGTCAAGCTGTGGGCTTCTTGCTGTGTGGCTGAAATGATGATGATGGAATGGATTGGAAGGAAAACATCGTCAGGCAACCTGCACAGTAGTGGATGATCCACTAGCGTGTGAAATGAAAAAGGCAATGGCATACCATCAGTACCCTATAGGCGATTAATAACTTTCCAATTCTTACATATTCCATGTCAGAGTAATTATTGTAGAAACTCTTTTATCTGCAGAGTAAGTAGACAATTAAATGAGTTGCTGAGTGACTATCCGACAATTGAAGTTTTCGCTACCAATGCAACAACAATTAAGCGTGTTGTGGCCGATTCTTTCTCCGATTCTCCAAATTTGTAGTGTATCTAATAGAAGTGCTTAGTAGCTTCTTCTTTCTTCTTTTCAGCCTTGATCAACCAATTATTTGGAGAAGGTTTCCTTCAGTTCTCGTCATTTTGCTCTATTTTGGGCAGTTAAAATCCAGTTGCTGCCTGCTATCTTTTTGATGTTACCTTTCCATCTCATTTGGGGTCTTCCTACTGAACGCTTTTTTGTCCCATGGTCTTCACTCCAGCAACCGTGTTTAATTGGACGATTGTGTGCGTTTATTTGGTTTGAGAAACCATGGACTTACTAAAATTATCTGTGAAAACTTGTTAATGTCTGTGTTAGTTATCTAGTTTTTATTTTTTTACTTCAATTGAAAGCTGTAGGTTTTCCAAACATATAAAATAAAAATAGATAAAAATATCACACCATTATTTTCTTCATGTGTGCATTTCTTTCCAAACAATGATATCGACAAAAGCCTAGCTTTTAAATACCAGAGATCAGTCTGTGTGACATTTTAGGGGTTAATATTCTATTAAAATTTAAAATGCTAAAGCCAAGGCCTTAAATTTAAATCACAGGATAAATTACAGCAGTGATATCAATCTAAAATCCCGCAAAATCAACTCCGATTTTCCAACTTATACGAATTACCCAACTGCACGGAGCGGTCTTTTCTATATTAATTGCGATGTCCCAAAGGGATTTACATTGATCTCTTTGGTGCCCACAAATGGTCACGATTGATTGCGCTAAGCCGGTTGATAACTGATTCTATTTACGCTTTGACAAATCTAATTAGGGGATAAAATTTCTATATTTGACGAACCCGAAGTAATGGGTAAGAATAGGCGATGGTTCACAAAAATAAAATCTGATCTAAATACTGATAATAACTATTAGACTTTTTTTCAAATTAAATGATAAAACAGAGTCATAATAAAAGTCCACTTCTGGACATAGGCCTACCAAGGATTTCCAATACGACCAGTTAGAAGCGGTCTGCATCCGGCGTCTTCCTGCGACCTTAGGTCGTCCGGACAGCGTATTGCCAAACTGTATACTGACCCAGACCGGGGTTGCTCTGAGTTCGATCGCAGTTTGCCTTTGTAGTTGAAGAGCAAACTGTATACTTATTCAGAGAGTGTCTGAATCAAAATACATTTTGCTTTAAAATACTATACCAAAATACATACGAGTCCAGACGTCCATACTTTCCAGCGTCTGGTGTAGTATGTAATGGCATGATAATTTAAAACAAAATGTATGAATGCTGACATGTTTTATTTCTCTGCCTCGTCTCCTAAAACTTGCGTCGCTTGCCTTTTATTCGCCATTCGTGACGTGACTTCATTAGCAATTACGCAAGTGTTTATTAAATAAAGTGTAAAAGTTTAAAATTGTTTTTTTATAGATCGGTGTAAGTCTTGATAATTTGAATAAAATTGACACTTGGCTAGTTTGCGTTACGAGTACGCTGGTAGAAAAACAGTTGGCGTACCTACTTATTTATTGATATTTTTAACATATAATTTTTATTTCGCATTTTCCGGTTATTAACCAACAAAATTTACAGTTTTGAAGTCGGTTTAAATTACTTATTAAGTTTTTTTCATTCCCTTTTTACTTATCCGTTTTTTGTATTTGGTTCTAATTACAATTTTTGATAGGGAAATAAAGCACAAAAGGCGTGGTGTGATGCCATCACCTGATATTTGAGTTTTTGTTTATGGCATTTAATGAAAATTTCCCATGTTTTGTTCTTGATTCATTAATTTACTTTGTTATCAATCACTTATCATATCGACTTAATTGAGTTAATATTACCTAGACCGAAATAACAAATAGATACAATTTGTTGTGCCAGTGCATCTTTCTTATTAAAAATTAATAAATACTGAATTGGAAAATCTTATAGTTTTTTAACACCCTCTATAGTTGTTACAGTTCAAATAAATTTTTTGTCATACTTACAAAGGCTTTTCTTTAATTAAAACTTAAATTACTTTACAATAGGTATGTTTTTTGGGGAAAGTTGTTCAGTTTCACGGATAGGATACCTAAAAATTGCAACAGCATAGAAAAAAACTTTTGGTTCTTCTTATATACGAGTATGTAGGTATTTTTACTTATGCTATTTTGAGAATATGTATATCTGATGCAGATCGCGTAGGTACCGGTAAAATTAACGTTAATTTTTAACAATATTATATTGTTATGTTACCAGGCTACCGATACTAATATTACCGTTAAAATTATAACAGAATGGAAATACCGGTACTTAACGGTACTTATATGTGAATTTGGTACTGGTAACAAGCCGCATCTAACCCGGGATCTTGCAATTCAAAGGCAATTGCGGTACCATTGAACCACAATCATTAAAATAACACCTTATATCAATCAAATTATGATACCTACTTCCGAATGTAAAGCAGATATAATAACATCACTCTCGCTTGTTAGGAATGTATAATAGCGAAGTCCCCCATTTGGCAAGCGTTCGGGCCGAGACGTAATTTTAATTAAATCTAAGAGAGAATTAGTTTGTACTACAATCGCATTTGTATGCTGAACGCCTGAGCCATAGCAGTAGAGTAGTTGAGCGGTTAGTCCCATTAAATTTTCGTCCCAATAACAATGGGATGAAACACAAAAAGTATTTAGAGTCAAGTGTGCGATTCGCCTCATTGATTTTTTTAATATTAGCAAAAACGTCAAACGAATAATACATCATGGCTTACTAGGTGTTGTCCCAGGTTTTTTTCATGCTGTTAATACCAAAATTCTTAGCTTTTTTTAAAACATTGACATTAAACTTGTGCTGTACAAAATTTAATAAAAAATTATAATAATACTAGCTTTCGCCCGCGGCTCCGCCCGCGTCAATGTCGATCCCTCGGGAATAGTACTTTTTCCCGGGATAAAAGGTAGCCTATGTCCTTCTCCGTACTCCAGAGAACTTGTATGCAAAATTTCATGATGACTACTGAACCAGTAGTTACGGCGTGAAAGCGAAACAAACAAACAAATAAACAAACAAACAAACTCACTTTCGCATTTATAATATTAGTAGGGATTGGGACAAATCGCACAACACGTATTTTGAACTTTTTGCTAGTATTATTTCGTCCCAATGGGACGAAACATGAATAGGACGAAACGCTCAATGAGTCTAGCGGTCGGATATGATAGCGTAATATTTAATGCGTTATGCAGGCGCTGCGATGAAATACTTTTGTTCGTTTTGAGTAGGATTTAATTAAATAATGTTTTTAAACGTGGCCAGCGAATTTGCGGTGTCCAAATATTTCATTATAGCAGCTTAGTTTGGTTTAGCAGCCCTTTGGTGGCCACAAATAGTCGCGATTGATCACGCTAAGCTGGTTAATTAAACTGATTCTATTTATACGCCTTTAACTAATCTAGTTAGGGGATTTCATTTCTATGTTTGACGTTGACTTTAATAACTGCCTCCGTGGCCCAGTGACTAAGGCGTTTGCCTGTAGACCCGAGGGGTCGTGGTTCGATTCCCACGGGAAGCTTATTTTGTTGAGTTGTTTCCAGTTTAGTTAGGACATTGCAGGCTTGAATCACCTGGTTGTCTGATAATAAAGATGATTCCGTGCTTCAGAACCACGTCAGAGGCCGAGAGGCGGTTCCGAAGAACTCTGACACCAGGGTGTGCATGGTGGATTAACCGTGTCGAACTACACGAAATGATGATGATTATTTTAGCTTCTCAAGTAGCAAGAAGCCAGCAAGAAATCCACAGCTGGACCCAGGTCCTGCTCATGTATTGCTATGGGCATAGGTCAAGCTGTGGGCTTCTTGCTGTGTGGCTGAAATGATGATGATGGAATGGATTGGAAGGAAAACATCGTCAGGCAACCTGCACAGTAGTGGATGATCCACTAGCGTGTGAAATGAAAAAGGCAATGGCATACCACCAGTACCCTATAGGCGATTAATAACTTTCCAATTCTTACATATTCCATGTCAGAGTAATTATTGTAGAAACTCTTTTATCTGCAGAGTAAGTAGACAATTAAATGAGTTGCTGAGTGACTATCCGACAATTGAAGTTTTCGCTACCAATGCAACAACAATTAAGCGTGTTGTGGCCGATTCTTTCTCCGATTCTCCAAATTTGTAGTGTATCTAATAGAAGTGCTTAGTAGCTTCTTCTTTCTTCTTTTCAGCCTTGATCAACCAATTATTTGGAGAAGGTTTCCTTCAGTTCTCGTCATTTTGCTCTATTTTGGGCAGTTAAAATCCAGTTGCTGCCTGCTATCTTTTTGATGTTACCTTTCCATCTCATTTGGGGTCTTCCTACTGAACGCTTTTTTGTCCCATGGTCTTCACTAAAGCAACCGTGTTTAATTGGACGATTGTGTGCGTTTATTTGGTTTGAGAAACCATGGACTTACTAAAATTATCTGTGAAAACTTGTTAATGTCTGTGTTAGTTATCTAGTTTTTATTTTTTTACTTCAATTGAAAGCTGTAAGTTTTCCAAACATATAAAATAAAAATAGATAAAAATATCACACCATTATTTTCTGCATGTGTGCATTTCTTTCCAAACAATGATATCGACAAAAGCCTAGCTTTTAAATACCAGAGATCAGTCTGTGTGACATTTTAGGGGTTAATATTCTATTAAAATTTAAAATGCTAAAGCCAAGGCCTTAAATTTAAATCACAGGATAAATTACAGCAGTGATATCAATCTAAAATCCCGCAAAATCAACTGCGATTTTCCAACTTATACGAATTACCCAACTGCACGGAGCGGTCTTTTCTATATTAATTGCGATGTCCCAAAGGGATTTACATTGATCTCTTTGGTGCCCACAAATGGTCACGATTGATTGCGCTAAGCCGGTTGATAACTGATTCTATTTACGCTTTGACAAATCTAATTAGGGGATAAAATTTCTATATTTGACGAACCCGAAGTAATGGGTAAGAATAGGCGATGGTTCACAAAAATAAAATCTGATCTAAATACTGATAATAACTATTAGACTTTTTTTCAAATTAAATGATAAAACAGAGTCATAATAAAAGTCCACTTCTGGACATAGGCCTACCAAGGATTTCCAATACGACCAGTTAGAAGCGGTCTGCATCCAGCGTCTTCCTGCGACCTTAGGTCGTCCGGACAGCGTATTGCCAAACTGTATACTGACCCAGACCGGGGTTGCTCTGAGTTCGATCGCAGTTTGCCTTTGTAGTTGAAGAGCAAACTGTATACTTATTCAGAGAGTGTCTGAATCAAAATACATTTTGCTTTAAAATACTATACCAAAATACATACGAGTCCAGACGTCCATACTTTCCAGCGTCTGGTGTAGTATGTAATGGCATGATAATTTAAAACAAAATGTATGAATGCAGACATGTTTTATTTCTCTGCCTCGTCTCCTAAAACTTGCGTCGCTTGCCTTTTATTCGCCATTCGTGACGTGACTTCATTAGCAATTACGCAAGTGTTTATTAAATAAAGTGTAAAAGTTTAAAATTGATTTTTTATAGATCGGTGTAAGTCTTGATAATTTGAATAAAATTGACACTTGGCTAGTTTGCGTTACGAGTACGCTGGTAGAAAAACAGTTGGCGTACCTACTTATTTATTGATATTTTTAACATATAATTTTTATTTCGCATTTTCCGGTTATTAACCAACAAAATTTACAGTTTTGAAGTCGGTTTAAATTACTTATTAAGTTTTTTTCATTCCCTTTTTACTTATCCGTTTTTTGTATTTGGTTCTAATTACAATTTTTGATAGGGAAATAAAGCACAAAAGGCGTGGTGTGATGCCATCACCTGATATTTGAGTTTTTGTTTATGGCATTTAATGAAAATTTCCCATGTTTTGTTCTTGATTCATTAATTTACTTTGTTATCAATCACTTATCATATCGACTTAATTGAGTTAATATTACCTAGACCGAAATAACAAATAGATACAATTTGTTGTGCCAGTGCATCTTTCTTATTAAAAATTAATAAATACTGAATTGGAAAATCTTATAGTTTTTTAACACCCTCTATAGTTGTTACAGTTCAAATAAATTTTTTGTCATACTTACAAAGGCTTTTCTTTAATTAAAACTTAAATTACTTTACAATAGGTATGTTTTTTGGGGAAAGTTGTTCAGTTTCACGGATAGGATACCTAAAAATTGCAACAGCATAGAAAAAAACTTTTGGTTCTTCTTATATACGAGTATGTAGGTATTTTTACTTATGCTATTTTGAGAATATGTATATCTGATGCAGATCGCGTAGGTACCGGTAAAATTAACGTTAATTTTTAACAATATTATATTGTTATGTTACCAGGCTACCGATACTAATATTACCGTTAAAATTATAACAGAATGGAAATACCGGTACTTAACGGTACTTATATGTGAATTTGGTACTGGTAACAAGCCGCATCTAACCCGGGATCTTGCAATTCAAAGGCAATTGCGGTACCATTGAACCACAATCATTAAAATAACACCTTATATCAATCAAATTATGATACCTACTTCCGAATGTAAAGCAGATATAATAACATCACTCTCGCTTGTTAGGAATGTATAATAGCGAAGTCCCCCATTTGGCAAGCGTTCGGGCCGAGACGTAATTTTAATTAAATCTAAGAGAGAATTAGTTTGTACTACAATCGCATTTGTATGCTGAACGCCTGAGCCATAGCAGTAGAGTAGTTGAGCGGTTAGTCCCATTAAATTTTCGTCCCAATAACAATGGGATGAAACACAAAAAGTATTTAGAGTTAAGTGTGCGATTCGCCTCATTGATTTTTTTAATATTAGCAAAAACGTCAAACGAATAATACATCATGGCTTACTAGGTGTTGTCCCAGGTTTTTTTCATGCTGTTAATACCAAAATTCTTAGCTTTTTTTAAAACATTGACATTAAACTTGTGCTGTACAAAATTTAATAAAAAATTATAATAATACTAGCTTTCGCCCGCGGCTCCGCCCGCGTCAATGTCGATCCCTCGGGAATAGTACTTTTTCCCGGGATAAAAGGTAGCCTATGTCCTTCTCCGTACTCCAGAGAACTTGTATGCAAAATTTCATGATGACTACTGAACCAGTAGTTACGGCGTGAAAGCGAAACAAACAAACAAATAAACAAACAAACAAACTCACTTTCGCATTTATAATATTAGTAGGGATTGGGACAAATCGCACAACACGTATTTTGAACTTTTTGCTAGTATTATTTCGTCCCAATGGGACGAAACATGAATAGGACGAAACGCTCAATGAGTCTAGCGGTCGGATATGATAGCGTAATATTTAATGCGTTATGCAGGCGCTGCGATGAAATACTTTTGTTCGTTTTGAGTAGGATTTAATTAAATAATGTTTTTAAACGTGGCCAGCGAATTTGCGGTGTCCAAATATTTCATTATAGCAGCTTAGTTTGGTTTAGCAGCCCTTTGGTGGCCACAAATAGTCGCGATTGATCACGCTAAGCTGGTTAATTAAACTGATTCTATTTATACGCCTTTAACTAATCTAGTTAGGGGATTTCATTTCTATGTTTGACGTTGACTTTAATAACTGCCTCCGTGGCCCAGTGACTAAGGCGTTTGCCTGTAGACCCGAGGGGTCGTGGTTCGATTCCCACGGGAAGCTTATTTTGTTGAGTTGTTTCCAGTTTAGTTAGGACATTGCAGGCTTGAATCACCTGGTTGTCTGATAATAAAGATGATTCCGTGCTTCAGAACCACGTCAGAGGCCGAGAGGCGGTTCCGAAGAACTCTGACACCAGGGTGTGCATGGTGGATTAACCGTGTCGAACTACACGAAATGATGATGATTATTTTAGCTTCTCAAGTAGCAAGAAGCCAGCAAGAAATCCACAGCTGGACCCAGGTCCTGCTCATGTATTGCTATGGGCATAGGTCAAGCTGTGGGCTTCTTGCTGTGTGGCTGAAATGATGATGATGGAATGGATTGGAAGGAAAACATCGTCAGGCAACCTGCACAGTAGTGGATGATCCACTAGCGTGTGAAATGAAAAAGGCAATGGCATACCACCAGTACCCTATAGGCGATTAATAACTTTCCAATTCTTACATATTCCATGTCAGAGTAATTATTGTAGAAACTCTTTTATCTGCAGAGTAAGTAGACAATTAAATGAGTTGCTGAGTGACTATCCGACAATTGAAGTTTTCGCTACCAATGCAACAACAATTAAGCGTGTTGTGGCCGATTCTTTCTCCGATTCTCCAAATTTGTAGTGTATCTAATAGAAGTGCTTAGTAGCTTCTTCTTTCTTCTTTTCAGCCTTGATCAACCAATTATTTGGAGAAGGTTTCCTTCAGTTCTCGTCATTTTGCTCTATTTTGGGCAGTTAAAATCCAGTTGCTGCCTGCTATCTTTTTGATGTTACCTTTCCATCTCATTTGGGGTCTTCCTACTGAACGCTTTTTTGTCCCATGGTCTTCACTCCAGCAACCGTGTTTAATTGGACGATTGTGTGCGTTTATTTGGTTTGAGAAACCATGGACTTACTAAAATTATCTGTGAAAACTTGTTAATGTCTGTGTTAGTTATCTAGTTTTTATTTTTTTACTTCAATTGAAAGCTGTAGGTTTTCCAAACATATAAAATAAAAATAGATAAAAATATCACACCATTATTTTCTGCATGTGTGCATTTCTTTCCAAACAATGATATCGACAAAAGCCTAGCTTTTAAATACCAGAGATCAGTCTGTGTGACATTTTAGGGGTTAATATTCTATTAAAATTTAAAATGCTAAAGCCAAGGCCTTAAATTTAAATCACAGGATAAATTACAGCAGTGATATCAATCTAAAATCCCGCAAAATCAACTCCGATTTTCCAACTTATACGAATTACCCAACTGCACGGAGCGGTCTTTTCTATATTAATTGCGATGTCCCAAAGGGATTTACATTGATCTCTTTGGTGCCCACAAATGGTCACGATTGATTGCGCTAAGCCGGTTGATAACTGATTCTATTTACGCTTTGACAAATCTAATTAGGGGATAAAATTTCTATATTTGACGAACCCGAAGTAATGGGTAAGAATAGGCGATGGTTCACAAAAATAAAATCTGATCTAAATACTGATAATAACTATTAGACTTTTTTTGCAAATTAAATGATAAAACAGAGTCATAATAAAAGTCCACTTCTGGACATAGGCCTACCAAGGATTTCCAATACGACCAGTTAGAAGCGGTCTGCATCCAGCGTCTTCCTGCGACCTTAGGTCGTCCGGACAGCGTATTGCCAAACTGTATACTGACCCAGACCGGGGTTGCTCTGAGTTCGATCGCAGTTTGCCTTTGTAGTTGAAGAGCAAACTGTATACTTATTCAGAGAGTGTCTGAATCAAAATACATTTTGCTTTAAAATACTATACCAAAATACATACGAGTCCAGACGTCCATACTTTCCAGCGTCTGGTGTAGTATGTAATGGCATGATAATTTAAAACAAAATGTATGAATGCAGACATGTTTTATTTCTCTGCCTCGTCTCCTAAAACTTGCGTCGCTTGCCTTTTATTCGCCATTCGTGACGTGACTTCATTAGCAATTACGCAAGTGTTTATTAAATAAAGTGTAAAAGTTTAAAATTGTTTTTTTATAGATCGGTGTCAGTCTTGATAATTTGAATAAAATTGACACTTGGCTAGTTTGCGTTACGAGTACGCTGGTAGAAAAACAGTTGGCGTACCTACTTATTTATTGATATTTTTAACATATAATTTTTATTTCGCATTTTCCGGTTATTAACCAACAAAATTTACAGTTTTGAAGTCGGTTTAAATTACTTATTAAGTTTTTTTCATTCCCTTTTTACTTATCCGTTTTTTGTATTTGGTTCTAATTACAATTTTTGATAGGGAAATAAAGCACAAAAGGCGTGGTGTGATGCCATCACCTGATATTTGAGTTTTTGTTTATGGCATTTAATGAAAATTTCCCATGTTTTGTTCTTGATTCATTAATTTACTTTGTTATCAATCACTTATCATATCGACTTAATTGAGTTAATATTACCTAGACCGAAATAACAAATAGATACAATTTGTTGTGCCAGTGCATCTTTCTTATTAAAAATTAATAAATACTGAATTGGAAAATCTTATAGTTTTTTAACACCCTCTATAGTTGTTACAGTTCAAATAAATTTTTTGTCATACTTACAAAGGCTTTTCTTTAATTAAAACTTAAATTACTTTACAATAGGTATGTTTTTTGGGGAAAGTTGTTCAGTTTCACGGATAGGATACCTAAAAATTGCAACAGCATAGAAAAAAACTTTTGGTTCTTCTTATATACGAGTATGTAGGTATTTTTACTTATGCTATTTTGAGAATATGTATATCTGATGCAGATCGCGTAGGTACCGGTAAAATTAACGTTAATTTTTAACAATATTATATTGTTATGTTACCAGGCTACCGATACTAATATTACCGTTAAAATTATAACAGAATGGAAATACCGGTACTTAACGGTACTTATATGTGAATTTGGTACTGGTAACAAGCCGCATCTAACCCGGGATCTTGCAATTCAAAGGCAATTGCGGTACCATTGAACCACAATCATTAAAATAACACCTTATATCAATCAAATTATGATACCTACTTCCGAATGTAAAGCAGATATAATAACATCACTCTCGCTTGTTAGGAATGTATAATAGCGAAGTCCCCCATTTGGCAAGCGTTCGGGCCGAGACGTAATTTTAATTAAATCTAAGAGAGAATTAGTTTGTACTACAATCGCATTTGTATGCTGAACGCCTGAGCCATAGCAGTAGAGTAGTTGAGCGGTTAGTCCCATTAAATTTTCGTCCCAATAACAATGGGATGAAACACAAAAAGTATTTAGAGTTAAGTGTGCGATTCGCCTCATTGATTTTTTTAATATTAGCAAAAACGTCAAACGAATAATACATCATGGCTTACTAGGTGTTGTCCCAGGTTTTTTTCATGCTGACCCGAGGGGTCGTGGTTCGATTCCCACGGGAAGCTTATTTTGTTGAGTTGTTTCCAGTTTAGTTAGGACATTGCAGGCTTGAATCACCTGGTTGTCTGATAATAAAGATGATTCCGTGCTTCAGAACCACGTCAGAGGCCGAGAGGCGGTTCCGAAGAACTCTGACACCAGGGTGTGCATGGTGGATTAACCGTGTCGAACTACACGAAATGATGATGATTATTTTAGCTTCTCAAGTAGCAAGAAGCCAGCAAGAAATCCACAGCTGGACCCAGGTCCTGCTCATGTATTGCTATGGGCATAGGTCAAGCTGTGGGCTTCTTGCTGTGTGGCTGAAATGATGATGATGGAATGGATTGGAAGGAAAACATCGTCAGGCAACCTGCACAGTAGTGGATGATCCACTAGCGTGTGAAATGAAAAAGGCAATGGCATACCACCAGTACCCTATAGGCGATTAATAACTTTCCAATTCTTACATATTCCATGTCAGAGTAATTATTGTAGAAACTCTTTTATCTGCAGAGTAAGTAGACAATTAAATGAGTTGCTGAGTGACTATCCGACAATTGAAGTTTTCGCTACCAATGCAACAACAATTAAGCGTGTTGTGGCCGATTCTTTCTCCGATTCTCCAAATTTGTAGTGTATCTAATAGAAGTGCTTAGTAGCTTCTTCTTTCTTCTTTTCAGCCTTGATCAACCAATTATTTGGAGAAGGTTTCCTTCAGTTCTCGTCATTTTGCTCTATTTTGGGCAGTTAAAATCCAGTTGCTGCCTGCTATCTTTTTGATGTTACCTTTCCATCTCATTTGGGGTCTTCCTACTGAACGCTTTTTTGTCCCATGGTCTTCACTCCAGCAACCGTGTTTAATTGGACGATTGTGTGCGTTTATTTGGTTTGAGAAACCATGGACTTACTAAAATTATCTGTGAAAACTTGTTAATGTCTGTGTTAGTTATCTAGTTTTTATTTTTTTACTTCAATTGAAAGCTGTAAGTTTTCCAAACATATAAAATAAAAATAGATAAAAATATCACACCATTATTTTCTGCATGTGTGCATTTCTTTCCAAACAATGATATCGACAAAAGCCTAGCTTTTAAATACCAGAGATCAGTCTGTGTGACATTTTAGGGGTTAATATTCTATTAAAATTTAAAATGCTAAAGCCAAGGCCTTAAATTTAAATCACAGGATAAATTACAGCAGTGATATCAATCTAAAATCCCGCAAAATCAACTCCGATTTTCCAACTTATACGAATTACCCAACTGCACGGAGCGGTCTTTTCTATATTAATTGCGATGTCCCAAAGGGATTTACATTGATCTCTTTGGTGCCCACAAATGGTCACGATTGATTGCGCTAAGCCGGTTGATAACTGATTCTATTTACGCTTTGACAAATCTAATTAGGGGATAAAATTTCTATATTTGACGAACCCGAAGTAATGGGTAAGAATAGGCGATGGTTCACAAAAATAAAATCTGATCTAAATACTGATAATAACTATTAGACTTTTTTTCAAATTAAATGATAAAACAGAGTCATAATAAAAGTCCACTTCTGGACATAGGCCTACCAAGGATTTCCAATACGACCAGTTAGAAGCGGTCTGCATCCAGCGTCTTCCTGCGACCTTAGGTCGTCCGGACAGCGTATTGCCAAACTGTATACTGACCCAGACCGGGGTTGCTCTGAGTTCGATCGCAGTTTGCCTTTGTAGTTGAAGAGCAAACTGTATACTTATTCAGAGAGTGTCTGAATCAAAATACATTTTGCTTTAAAATACTATACCAAAATACATACGAGTCCAGACGTCCATACTTTCCAGCGTCTGGTGTAGTATGTAATGGCATGATAATTTAAAACAAAATGTATGAATGCAGACATGTTTTATTTCTCTGCCTCGTCTCCTAAAACTTGCGTCGCTTGCCTTTTATTCGCCATTCGTGACGTGACTTCATTAGCAATTACGCAAGTGTTTATTAAATAAAGTGTAAAAGTTTAAAATTGATTTTTTATAGATCGGTGTAAGTCTTGATAATTTGAATAAAATTGACACTTGGCTAGTTTGCGTTACGAGTACGCTGGTAGAAAAACAGTTGGCGTACCTACTTATTTATTGATATTTTTAACATATAATTTTTATTTCGCATTTTCCGGTTATTAACCAACAAAATTTACAGTTTTGAAGTCGGTTTAAATTACTTATTAAGTTTTTTTCATTCCCTTTTTACTTATCCGTTTTTTGTATTTGGTTCTAATTACAATTTTTGATAGGGAAATAAAGCACAAAAGGCGTGGTGTGATGCCATCACCTGATATTTGAGTTTTTGTTTATGGCATTTAATGAAAATTTCCCATGTTTTGTTCTTGATTCATTAATTTACTTTGTTATCAATCACTTATCATATCGACTTAATTGAGTTAATATTACCTAGACCGAAATAACAAATAGATACAATTTGTTGTGCCAGTGCATCTTTCTTATTAAAAATTAATAAATACTGAATTGGAAAATCTTATAGTTTTTTAACACCCTCTATAGTTGTTACAGTTCAAATAAATTTTTTGTCATACTTACAAAGGCTTTTCTTTAATTAAAACTTAAATTACTTTACAATAGGTATGTTTTTTGGGGAAAGTTGTTCAGTTTCACGGATAGGAAACCTAAAAATTGCAACAGCATAGAAAAAAACAGTATGTAAAAAAACTGTTACAGTTTGCTTTACATACAAGCGAGCAAAGTGCATACCATCTCAGACTGTTCTGATCTCGTATGTACTTTGCTCCAATTTGTTTGTGATTTTAATGAGCACGACGTTGTTCAGTACAGACTATGGGTGTCTGGGTCAGTATACAGTTTGGCAATACGCGTCCGGACACCGGGTTGGTGAGTGTTCAACTCTACGCTTGCCGGTACGTGGTTGCCATTCGAGAACTTTTCTGCTCCATCGGCCGTCGATTCTACGTGCTATGTGCCCCGCCCACTACCACTTTAAAGAGCTAATCCACTGAGCTACTTCAGTAGCGTTCGTTTCTCTACGAACCTCCTTGTTTCTGATTCGATCTCGCTAAGAAACACCGAGCATAGCTCTCTCCAAAGCTCTTTGAGCAACCTCAAGTTTTTATATGGAGCCCATAGTAAGGGACCACGTTTCGGATCCGTAAGTCATCACTGCTACTTAACACACATTGATTATAGACTTTCGTCTTTAGGTTCTGAGGTATTATACGTGAAGACATTGCCGACGTGGTGTTGGACGTGAAGACACTGCGGAGCTTCACATCATAAGTCAAAGTGAACCTAGAATTTTTTTCCTCTACTGAGCAATATAGAAGACAAGTAATAGAAAAAACCAGCCAAGTGTCGGACCCGCGTCAATAGAGTTCCGTACCATAAATGCCATATTCTTTAATATACCCCCATTACAATTCATATAGATTTGCTTGTTTATGTAGGTATTTCTTTAATTAAAGTTTTAGGATCAATTGTTTTGGAGATAATGGGAATGTTCAATTATTTAGTTTATTCTGTTGTAACTTCAAAGCTTTATATTATAAAATTCATCATCTTCAGCTCTTTTTAGTCTCCACTGCAGGAGCATGACCATTAATGAATTATGAGAGTAAAAACATAAATTTGAAATCGAGATGACTGATGAGGATTATGAGGAAGAACAATAACTCTATATTGGGCTTTAAAATAGTAATTTCAATTTATACGTGTTTTGTCTGTATTCAAAATATATTTACATACACATTCTTTTAAAATACATAATAGTAATAACAATTTCTATGAATTATAAACGCCATCTGTCGTAAACTTATTACTTAGGTAGGAAACTTGGCGAGGTCTAATATAACACCGCCTTTTGCTAGTAGTAGTAGTTTTACGAATAACGCTGTGTATATTCGGGTCACATAAATCATCAAAAATGTATCAAATTTCATCTTAATCGGTCAAGTAGGTCGGAGTTGGTTGTGACATACGGATAGTAGGAGGACACATACGAGTGATCCCTTAAAGGTTCAGAGTGATCCTTTTAAAGTTCAGTTTGTCCCTAAGTTGTACGAAACCCTAAAAATAGCTAAATAAAAATATATCATACGATTTTGTCATGTTTCTTCTAAAAACTCTCTAAATAATTAATATGATATCGTGAAGCTTTTACAGCGCTATTAATAAATGAGTAAAGGAATAGAACAGTACCTTTAGAAGCGTAGAAGCATTTTAATAAATTATTTTCTGAGTAGTTATCTTTAAACATCTCTTTGATCATTTTATTATTCAGTTATTTATGATACCTACAATATTTAGGGTTTAACGGAAGCCCATCGCTGGTAGTTCTGTACAGCGAGCATACCTACATGTAGATCCTTTTTTAAATTACACAAATTCTTCCATTCAATCCTTTCATACGTACGAATCCATTGCTGGACAAAGGCCTTTCCCAAGGATTTTTCGTTCCATGGGAGGATGTTGCCAGTTTTCAGGGGAAAATAAATCATAAATTTTTTGAACACTTTTGCCGGACGAGCATTTGATGTATTTTTGTTTAAGGCGCTGTATCCCTAAAGGCGCTGTGCATCAGAAGAATACCGTTAAACTATGAAATAATATGATGTACAGTTCAAAGATCAAAATAAATGATTACATCAAAAAAGAAGATCTAAAAAACCTAGTGAAATTAAATAACATATGGAATATTCAGGAATTACAAATCGCTCGTCTGCCACACATAATTACTTGGCAACTGCCGTCTTATGTCGGTTGGCTTATTGCGATAAGTTCTGTATATTGTATAACTAAGAATGTCATCATCATCATCAGGTCTTTTTAGTCTCCACTGCAGGAGCATAACCCTCTTTGTACCGGAGCCATACTTGGCCAAAGCAGACAGAGGATTTGGCCTACACTCTCCTCGCTGGCCAGACGGGTTGGAGAGGTCTCATGGATGTTTATGAGCTTTGTTTAACATGTATTTCCTAAGTCGACTCTTACGACCTCCACGGGAAGACTAGGAGTGGTCCTATTCTACTCTGCCGGAATACCACACGGCTAAAGAATGTGTATGTGCTAATTTTAGTTCAGTAGTACTAAGAATATGTATGTTCCGATCAAACCCGAAGGTACTACTTGATCAGCACATGCCGAATGAAGCCGAACATAATGTCCGTCGCATACAGTCAGGGGCGTCTTCCTGAAATGCCTGTCCGATGGTTGCAGGTATGGCATCAAGTACGCGTGCCCGACATTCATCCGAGTGAGTGCTATCCTTCCCTGGCTTCTAAATTGTTCCGATGGGCAGCAGCTTCGGAAGCACAAGAAGCCAAAGAAACTGCGCTCGCCAACCAGCCTGCTTAGCGTGGTGAGTGTGGCAATGTCCTCTCATGGAATGAAGAATCCTCGAGGCCTTTGTCTAGTAGAGGACTTCTTACGGTTGAAATGATAAAATGAATGATGTACAAAATGTATTCCTAAATCTCTACAGTTATATCAAAACACTCGAAGGTCCCCTCGCATAGATGGTCTGACGTCATTGGAATGACGTATAACGAGTTATGTCGGAAAAGTCTTTGGTATACGGGGTGAGTTGGTGGTAGAGTACACTAGCCTAGTACTTATTATATGGAGTACTTAACCAGTTTTACTATTCTGATACCATTTTACAAGCATTTATTTAACTTGCAATGTATGTATGTAGTTACACATATTATGTTTGTTCGCGTGAAATCTTGCAACAATTTTGTAGCAGATATCTTCCACCGATTTAGCTGAAATATTGTATACTTGTTTAGTTTGGATGGCAATATGTGGTAAGCTGTGTGACGTCATTCTAAATCCAAAACGGGATGGAGCATTCAAGATGGCGGACTAGCTATTTTTCATGCACTTCGACAATATGGACTCGCTGAAAATAACTCAAAACATGAAGTGATATACATAAAAGCTTGTTTTTAAAAGTTTAGCGTGGCGTTTGGGTCTTATGGATTTAGACTCTGCCTACCCCGTAAGGGATAAAGATATGATGACATATATTTTTGGACCAGTTTAGGTAAAGTAAATTTCTATACAAGTACGTGATTTGTAGTTTGTAAATTGTTTGTAGGTACAGTTAGAGCGCTTCGTAGAGTTCACTCGTCACTTCGCTCTTCTAAACGAAAACAGGGGTAGAGTTAGGTAGAGTGCGTGGAAGAGCAAGTAAATGCAATATTCTGTTTTAAACCTTCGCGCTTTACACACATAATTATTAATTTGAACCGGAAATAAATATATAAAAGGTTCGTGGTAAGTCCCGTTAAAATTAATAATTATCAGGTGAATGCAGTTGTGCAGTTGCCAACTTGTCATTCTCTGAAATTAATAATATACGGTATCAAGGTTGCTATAATAGGTTCCCTGTCCCATGAATAATATGTCAACATTTCAATTGTTTTACTATTGTGTTTTGTTTATGGTCAGGGAAAGGGTAAATCACGTTTTATTCGTCGGATGCGCTAGTTTCGGTCTGTTACAAAAATCTGTTACAAACTGGAAACAACTAAACAAAGTATGCTTTCCGTGGCAATCGAACCCACGACCCCCGGGTCAACAGGCAAACGCCTTAACCACTGGACCTAGGCGGCAGTTAAACCACGATACTATAACGAATTTATCTCGCATCAGTTTTAATATTATTACAGCTTGCGCTGGTTTAGTTGCTGGCATAGTCTATCATTAACTAACTCTATCCGTGTACAAGGCTGTTTGCGATAAAATATTCTGTCAGAAACGTGTGGCCACTTTCCTAACCTTTTTAATATAAGTTTTCTCCAAGTACCCACCGCTCAAAAACTTTGAGGATGCTTAGGATAACTCACTTCTTTTGTTGGGTTTTATATTTCAGTTTTCGCAATTTCATGGGTTGTCCGAAACTATTTCGATAACTTGCAGAGCTTATATTTAATTTAATAGATTTATGTAAATTTTAAGACTAATTTTGGTTTTTACGGTGTGACTTGTGTATTAGCTGCTGCTTTTGAACGCATTACGTTTGTAAAATTCCAAAATCGATAAAATTCCTACAAATACTCAAGTGCGGTTCATGATAATGGTTAGTAGAAAATGTATTGTTCATAAACTCTAAGCATTTACAAAACCAATATACACCGATATCACATTATAAAGTACACTAGAAGCAATAGTTACTTCAAAATACATTGCGGCTTTCGTATGAGTGACTATTTTATATTTCAGATATATTACCTAAACGTAATGTATTTTGAAGTGACTATCAAAATGTTGTACACTGAGTTAGCAAATAGGCCGGCTGACCCGAACCCGGGATTTTGTGATACAAAGGCACTTGTGGTACCTCTGAGCCACAAGGTCGTCCTGTTCTCAATTAAATGTTATGTAGGTGCCGCGCGAACGAAAAACGTCGCTACTGCGCAAGCCAGGCTGCGCAAAACCATTAGGCGATTATGTAAACATATGAAAAGTCTTAATCCTAAGCCTAATCCTATCCTTCCTAACTAATATTATAAATGCGGAAGTGAGTTTGTTTGTTTGTTAAGCTTTCATGTTGTAACTACCGAACCGATCATCACGAAATTTTGCATACACCTTATCTGGGGTAAGGAAATGGACATAGGGTACATTTTATCCTGGGAAAAAGTACTATTCTCTCTTCGTTTTTAAATTTAATATGTTCTGTATCTATTTCAAATTCCAACAAGAGGGCGATCTTGTACAAGGATTGACCTCAATTATACAAATACTTTTGATGTATTTAATTAAATCAGCGCATAGTTTTCGTGATTTGAAAAACGTCAATTTCCACAATTTCGTGCAGTGCCTTCTTAAGAAAGATTGTACCCCAGAGAAGGTTATACGTGCTGACAAGGTATGTTTAGCAGTTCATTTATCCTAAGTTAAGACATTTTCTCATGGGATCCGCGATGAAATATATATGGTTTATTTTCCTCGTTCTCACGGACCAGGAAACAAGAGGCTTTTTCTTAAATAGTAAAGAGGGTATTTCGTAGCAGTTTATTTATAAAAAAATAAATAATAATTCTTAGACCTTCATTACATGACATATTATTATTATACTGTTATTATAAAAGAGCTTTCACCGTTGTAAATTAGTTCACTAGTTGAAGCATGAAGACAGACAGACAGAGTTTCAGTTTATCGACAACTAGCTTTTCCCCACCGCTCTGCCCGCGTTCATATGGATCCCAGGGGAATAGTACTATTTTACGAGATAAAATCCTGTCCTTTCTCCGAGCTCAAACTACCTCTTAATTTCGTTAATTTAGAGGTTACACACAGACAGACAAACAAACAGACAGAGTTTAGGTTTATCAGTATTTATATTTTAATAATAATATGTATATATGTGAAAGTGGATGTTTGTAATTCAACCAAGAAATTGGAAAAAATTTAGTACTCATGGGGTGTCACAAATGCATTAAGTCACAGGGTCCCTCGGTCCCTCGGTCGGGTTCGATCTCAGAACAATAACTAAAGCATAGAAACCGTGTTAAAATAACAACAAAATACAATATTCTACACTGTTTTTACTTATGGCATTGTTAAAGCATCAGAAAGAGATGCATATACAATGCCATTTGCGTAAATGTGCAGGTTGTCCTGGGGTACTGATGTGATCAGGGTTGTACTATATCGATTCTCCTCCTCTCCCCTCTCGGATGTCTTGCGGACGAGACGTGTTTTAGTGTTGTTATCTTTATCTTGATTTATTTTAAAATTAAATTATGAAAATAATAATCACTTAAATTAGTGCACCAAGTACCAGGCGCCCAGAAGCTTTGAGGATACGGAACAAGGCGCGCGCGCATTACAAGGAAGGCCGCACTGTGAGTGAGACACATATATTTGACGCATGCACCCCTGCTGCTCATCTCCGCGCGAAAAGATTTCATTGGCCCTACATTTACGACGCCCACCTGCGCAGGAGCAAGTAATTGGAGGCGTGACTTGTCATAGACCAATAGTATTTTTTTTTTTTATTTCTCTTACATTTATTAGTTCGCATTGCACACCAGTCCTGTTTCTGCAAACGAATACCTATACCACCTTTTTATCACCAGCTGCATATAAAGAATACTCACACTTTGCATAGTTATTTCTAAGTCCACAAATGCTTCGCAGCCCGGTTAAAGACGATGCTATTAAATACGGTTCCACTCCGAATCTTTACTTAGACAAAGAAAACGAAGTTTCAAGCGATAGTTATATAACTCGACGCTCAAAAAGAAGAAGATGCGATTGTGGAGGCCAGCCGTCGGAGGACTCCAAGATTGATAAATTTATTAATACGATTACTTTGTGGCGTCAGGAAAATGACGATAAACTGTCTGATCTAAAAACCTTTATGCAAGACCTCATAAGGCAGAATTCGGAAATACTTGCATCCCAGAGCGAAACGGAAAAATCTATCGAGTATTTAACACTGAAATATGATGATCTACTGCAGCAGGTTAGCTCACAAAAAAACCAATCTCAGGCGTTCTTAGAGCGTGTCTGCAAGGTAGAAGCTATTACGGAGGAAGCAGACCGCCGATCCCGATCGAGCTCCCTGGAACTCCGCAACATTAGACTGGAGAATAAGACTCCCTCTCAGGATGAACTGCTCAGTGTCGCTACTCGCATTTTCAAGGAGCTGTCTGTGGATGTAAACACGTCTGACGTCTATGACATATTCCGTCTACCTTCTAAGTCAGACAGCATAACGATTGTCTGTAATTTAAATTCAGTCATATTGAAAAGCAAAGTCCTGCAAGCGTTCAGAGAGTTCAACAGACGCAACCTAAATAATAAACTCAGCTCGACCATAGTAGGTGGCTCTCAGCACCCAATATACATCGCCGAAAACTTGACCGCACACGCCCGCCGCCTATTCTACCTGGCTCGCGAGCACGCCAAAGACGAAAAATATAAGTACTGCTGGACATCCAACGGCCGCGTGCTTCTCAGAAAATCGGACAGCTCAAAAGTCATCTCTGTGACCAACGAAGCTCAGCTTTCAGGTCTTCAAGATTAAAAAATATATTTCTTACCGTTTTCACTTATAATTTAGGATTATATATTATGTGTAAAATTACAAATGTACGTTAGGATAAAATTTAGCTTAAGACTACAAGTCCTGATTAAAGTTTAATGTTAGTAAAATATAGCGCAGACTCGCCTGTTTCTATTTCTAAATATTACTATAAACAATATTTTATTTATATACTTAGCTACAACTTCCCCATCATTGACAGGTACACATAGATTTAAAAAAAAAAAACCAGGTACATTATCTCACACACAGTTGACGCAGTCAACCAATAATACTCGTAGTCAATAGTTAGACAGCCTGCATTTTAACTAAAATATCTTGATATTAGATATTTTTATTTTACTTTTTGCAACAAAAGTAAATAATTGACTTCCATAAACAAATACTTTATCGCTGTTTGCTCCCAAGTTAAAATAATATTTTTAATACATATTTTGTATTTATTTTTAGTTATTTACCTGTGTTATTATTATTACCCACAAATATTCCGAATTTTATGTTTACGAGTATGTATCTATATCTTCACTTGCCTACTGTAAGAGCATAATCATTAACCCCTACCTAATTCATACACCTGAAACTAGATTTGTCTCAATCTTCAAATGCACAATCAATTGATAAATAATATAGACACTGTGTCTGTAGCATCTTCTTTTACCTGTGACCCACACAAGGCTCGCAGCTATTTGCCTAAATACACAAAGACGCTAACTATCCTTACCCAAAATATTCGCAGTATAAATGCAAACTTTTCGAACTTTGAAATCTTGCTTAATAACCTCGACTGTTCACCAGATATAATTATACTCACCGAATGCTTTCTGGTGAGCAACCCGAATTTACCTTCTTTAAATGGCTTTTCCTTTGTCTCGTCATGCAACCCAGCTAATAAAAACGATGGAGTACTGGTTTACTACAAACAAGATCTAGCCGGAATTTCATTTGAAGAACCAATTATATTAGCAGATGCAAGTGCTCTATTGATTAAACTTAACACTGATACTGTCATAATAGGCATTTACCGACCTTGTGCATTCAAAATTAAAACAAGTTTCATTAATTCCTTGAACTTATTATTGGATTCACTTCGAAACTATAAAAATATTGTTATAATCGGTGACTTAAATATAAATATCATTCCCGAACAGCTCGATCTTGATGCTGAAGACTATCTTAATGTGACAACCCAGCATGGACTACTCGCAACACATACATTTCCAACACGATTTCCTTCTGCTTCTTGTCTTGATCATGCAATGCTTAAATCTCCTCATTCCGCTGTGGCTCTTGTCATACAGTCATCCATAACCGATCACAATTCGGTATTGCTCTCTCTCAGCGTAAAAAAAAGGACTTCTGTACTTCCTAAAATCATTAACAAAGTTGATCACGATGGCATCAGTAAATCACTTTCGGCTTCCGACTTTTCATCCGTGCTTGACTGCCACAACCCTGAACAAGCCACAAACAATTTTATAAATCTTCTGCAGACGGTCATCACTACTCATACTCATACTATAAAACTTTCCCATCGAAGTAAAGTCATTAAACCATGGATGACACCTGGCCTTCTCAAATGCGTGCGAAACAGAGACAAAATGCATATAAATTGTAAAAAACATCCCGATAATGATATTATGCGCACTACATATTTTAGATACCGTAACTTTTGCAATTTGTTATTAAAAAATATTAAAAAGAAATACGATAAATCACTATTACTTAACGCTGGAACCAATTCTAAAAAGCTTTGGAATGCTATAAAAGACGTAACTCACCTTAAAACTAACTCACCAACCTTCGGTAACTTACTTCAATGCAAAGCGACCCCCAAAGAGTCAGCTGACCATGTAAACACCTTCTTCTCAAATATTGGTAAGTCTTTGGCAGAAGACATCGTAAATGCTAATCACTGTTGTTCTTCCAGTCCTCTTCCTAAAACTACTTCTTCACTCAATTCATTCGTACTACTCGAAACTACTAACGACGAGGTGCAGAATACAATATTCTCACTGAGAGAAAATTGTGCCTCTGGATGGGATAACATATCTCCGGCAGTGCTTAGACGAAACTGTAAAACATTGGCACCACCCATCACACATATCTGTAACCTAAGTATGACGACCGGCATTTTTCCTTCTGCCTTTAAAAAGGCTATCGTAAAGCCCATCTTTAAGGGTGGAGACCGTCACTCTCTGAATGACCACCGCCCAATTTCGATGCTCTCCGCGTTGTCCAAGATCCTGGAGCGACTCATGAATAAGCGTCTTATGAGTTTTCTTGAGGAAAAAGGGCTCTTATCTCCCAATCAATTTGGCTTCAGACCTCAAAAGTCGACTGCTGGCGCTGTTCATGAACTCACTGACCATATAGTTAAAAATTTAGATAATCGTTTAAAATGTATAGGCATATTTATTGACCTCGCAAAGGCATTCGATACCGTCTCGGTCAAAATATTGTTACAAAAACTCGAAGATATCGGAATACGTGGCATTCAGCTTTCTCTATTTAGAAGTTATCTAAGTGATCGCTGCCAGTGTGTGGCAATTGAAGATCAAGTCAGTTCTTTCTTGTCAGTAGAATATGGTGTCCCGCAAGGGAGCATACTCGGTCCCACACTCTTCCTAGTGTACATCAATGACCTCTGCTCCCTCAAGATCCGTAACTGCAAAATTGTATCATATGCAGATGATACAGCCTTGTTGTTTTCTGCTAAAACCTGGAAGCAAGCCTACGACCTTGCACAATCGGGGTTTGATATCATATGCAACTGGCTACGCTCTAACCTACTGACGCTTAATGTAACTAAAACGCGTTACCTCACTTTCTCCATATACACCCCTCCCATAGACAGCACTCTTTTCAAAATCACTGCCCACTCACATCCCCCCGACCAATCTGACTCCTGCTCCTGTGCTACTTTAACGTGCACTGATACTGTAAAATATCTCGGTATTATGATCGATAATAGACTTACCTTCCAGGCTCACATCAAAATTACCTCTGGCCGAGTCCGTAAACTCATGTATATCTTTAAAAAATTGCGGCACGTAGCCGAGCCTCACATAATAAAAATGGTTTACACAGCACTCGTCCAGTCAATACTGACATACTGCAACACGACCTGGGGTGGCGCCGCCAAAACTCACCTTATGGGATTGGAACGCGCTCAGAGGTCCCTTCTAAAAGTGTGTACGTTCAAACCTATGCTTTTCCCTACTTTTTCACTTTATCAATACTGTCAAGTATTAACTGTTCGTCAACTTTTCATCCTCAACACTGTTCTAAAACAACACTGTGAACAAAAGTCCATTTCCACCGTTTCCCGTTCTACCCGGCGTCCACCCCCGATTATTGCTCAATCACTCAATACAGTTTTCTCCAACCGTTTCTACCCTTTTCTTGGCCCATTTCTGTATAATAAATTAAACCGTTTAATAACACTACACAATCTCACAAAATTTACCTGTAAAAATAGAATTACCACATACCTATTAAATCTTACCTACCCACAGACTGAAGAACTAATTCTACCCATTGTATAATTTCCTGAATCATATAGCTCCCTCTTTAATTAAATATTAAATACCTATCACCTAATGACATACACTAACACACCCACACCCTGTCACAACACACCACACTCACACACATATTTATTCTATAATTATAATATGTATCACAATCTATATCTGTATATTTATAATATTCTTAGATATTTATAACTTTATCTCCTTTATACAAACTAATACTTTAATTTAAGCGAGCTCTTACAATTATAAGTCAATATGTGTTTTTTTTTTTTTTTTTTTCTTTTTTTTTCTTTTATTTTGTCTGCATTTTTGTTGTTATTATTAAGCTTTGATTTTACTTTGCACTTTTTCAATTTTACCTGTCCAATATCTAAAATAAGTAAATTTCATGTCACGACGCTCGCCTCCTAGTGGGGGGAGGCTGGTGTACTGAGATACAAGCCCTGCTTAGTTCAGACACCAGTCTCTCCCAATCTTATTATAATATAATAACCATGTGCCATGTACTCTTTTAATAGGCTTAAGATTGGAGAGAAAATAAAGATTTTTATTATTATTATTATTATTATTATTAAAGCATCAGAAAGAGATGCATATACAATGCCATTTGCGTAAATGTGCAGGTTGTCCTGGGGTACTGATGTGATCAGGGTTGTACTATATCGATGAAATATATTTATCGACTAAATGTTTCGTCCTAAGAAAGTCATAAATGTACTCTACTCTGATTGTATCGATTCGTTAAATGAGTACGATTCATAAAAAAAAAACAACTAGTTGCACTCCAGGAGTGCCGGCAGAAGTGAAAACTCGCCTTTGCGGCATACTCAGGTCCGTGTCCTTCTTACGAATTTTCGATCAATTCACGTGTCCTGACGCGAGTTTTCTATTTTACCCATCCCAAAAAGTGCACAAAGCCGCTAAAGAGGCTTTTACTTTAAAAGTTACGTCAAGATACACCTAAATAACTCCTAATCGCATGGCGTCGCTTGGCTTCATCTGATAAATAGGTAAAAAAAAAATCCATACATTACCCACCGCGCGTCTACTGTCTACTGCTGGTCATTAGGCCTTACCCAGTATTGGTCGAACGGCAGAATACCTAATATGATGTCAATCATATTTTCGATTATTTCGAAATTCAAACAGTGCCTACTTACCTACCTTACCTATGAATGCGCAAAAAACCCAATGCATTCGATTTACAGTCCCCAATGTGAGGCAGTCCAACGTTGACATACTAGTTGAAGGTAAAATAGACTTTGTAAATGATACCACCTTCTTAGGAATCACAATAGACTCTAAATTGCAATGGGGCGCTCATGTATCAAAAGGTAAATATAAGGTCAGATATATTTTTCACTTGATCAATGGGCCATTCAGCATATTCCAAAACCATCTAAAGCTTTTCCCAGCTAGCTTTGAGGAACAGTCAGTAAAGGAAACATAATCAGGTAGGTAAAGACAAACACATAATTCGAAGTGATATTTTTTATTTTATAAAACTGTTTACACTAGGGTAAACAAGTGCCAGTGTGTTATTTGTGAAAAATTCACAGTGTTGGTAATAGAAAAACAAGAGGTGAAGAAAAACAAGAGATTACTTTACCCACTTTCATTACTGTCCAAAATAAAATGTTTTTCATAATTTTAAATATAAATAATAAAACCGTTTCCGTAAACTTTCTTATTACCATTGATTTATAATTCGGCAAATATAAATGTAGGTAAAGCATCGTGTTTCAATCGCTTCCATTTAATTTTATATTCGAAATTAATGTATCGGCACGGCAGTAAAATATTTTGAACAAATTCGAGTATGTATGACATTTTATGTCCAATATGTCGCTTGAAAGTTCCTCGGATCCACACCTTTTTATCCTTTTACTTCAGGGAGCTGCAATAAAATTTCAACAATAATTTTCTTCATATTAGTAAAAATCGATTCTTTTTAGGGTTCCGTACCCAAAGGATAAAAACAGGACCCTACTAATATGACTCCGATATCCATCTGTCTGTCACCAGGCTGTATCTCATGAACCGTGATAGTGAGACAGTTGAAATATTACAAACAAAAATTTCGGGCGTTTTTATAGCTTACGCCCACGGCTCCGCTCGCGTTAATGTCTATCCCCGATAACAGTACCTTATTCTGAGATGTAATTTATGTCTATGTTCTTTTCCGTACTCCAGAGATCGTGCAATGGTGATGATGATGATGCAAAATTTCATGATGATCGGTTCAGAAGTTACGGCGTGGAAGCGTAACAAACAAACTCACTTTCACATTTATAATATTATATGTAAGGATGGTACGGAACCCTTCGTGCGCGAGTCCGACTCACACTTTGCTGGTTGTTTAATTACCATGATGGTTCAATTTGTTACATTACTATTGCATGGCTCAACACTAACAAAAATATCCCTGATAGCAAGACCGTCATAAAAAATATCGATATACTCGTAGATACGTGATTTTACCACATCACTAGCAAAAAAAACTAACCTAATTTGAAATAAGGAAAAAACGATAATTTTAAGCAAAATACCTATAAAAGTTGTCATTTATACAATACGTTATATAATTGACAATATTATTGTTGTATTTTGAGGTATTTTGGGTTTTAATTATGCACTTTTAACTGAAAAACTTACCGAAGAAAATTATGTTTTACAGAATTTATTTCTGTTCGTCCTGAATGGGATTTACATCGCTCCATTGCACAAGACATTGTTTAGTATAATGGTCATTTGATAACGCACCAACCCAACACCGGTTAATACTTTTTTCCGTGAGAATTTTAGCACAATCCTATATTTAATTTGCAGACATCACAATTCCGCCGCAATGTTTTTGTCGATATATAACCCGATCAAATCGGCAAGATGCTAATATTACAGACGTTGAACTGTAATAAGTTATTTTGAATTTAGTCGGATTTAATTGGAGTCCAATGGAGTCTATTGACATTTCAAGTCGGGACAACCATGAAAATAATAGTAACTGACTGAAGTTTTTGTCTCATTCTGTCATAAGCGAAAGCTCATAAGAAAAATACAGTGTCAACTATCTGTTTTCAGTTTCTATTTTTATGCGGCTTCTATGTATATTATTCTTCTGAGGGTTCGATTCTCGAACATGATGGAAAATCTCTTTCAGATTGGCCAGGGCCTTGGATATTTATCTTATGTATCCTAATCCTAACTAATATTATAAATGCGAAAGTGAGTTTGTTTATTTTTTACGCCTTAACGTCCTATCTACTGAACCGATCATCTTAAAATTTGGCATACCTGTTGTCTGGGGTATGGAGAAGGAAATAATATACATTTTATCCTTGGAAAAAGTACTGTTCTTCGACACGAGGGCCCCGGGTTCGATCCCCGGTCAGGTCAAGATGGAAAATGATCTTTTTCAGATTGGCCTGGGTCTTGGATGTTTATCTATATATGTATTTGTTATAAAATATAGTATCGTTGAGTTAGTATCCCATAACACAAGTCTCGAACTTACTTTGGGGCTAGCTCAATCTGCGTGATTTGTCCGTATATATGTATATTTAATTCATTTGGCCGTTAAACACAACGTATATGGTTTTTTATACATCTTTTGCTAACGTGTATTTGGCCAGTACAGGAACATCGATTCATCTTAAACAAGGTTATCAAAATAATTTTGGAATTTCCAAGGAATTTTGGGAAAAATAACTTCAAAAAAAATCGTAACTTTTTCCTTTACATTGCTATGAAAACTCATCGAACATACGACTGCTGGTTTATTAACGACACCTGCAATAATAATAGCTGCAATAAACTTTATATCCTCGCCTTTACGACTACCATCAATACAGCTGATATTTTTTAATTACTCCTACTTTTATATGTTGCGGAAAATGGAAAAATCAGGAAATTCGCGAAATTACTGAATATACTGCACAAAACAAATATACAGGGCCCAGGGTGTATTTGTCAGGGTACATACTTGGTATATTAATATGTAAAAAAAGATAGGTGCACTTTTTGAGTTTTTGCACATTGATTTTATACATATATTTTTTCTCTGTAGTCCTAACTAATATTATAAATGCGAAAGTGAGTTTGATTGTTACGCTTTCACGTTGTAAATACTGATCCGATCATCATGAAATTTTGCATACACGTTATCTGGGGTACGGCGAAGGACATAGGGTACATTTTCCCGAGGGATCGACATTGACGCGGGCGGAGGCGCGGGCGAAAGCTAGTTTACTGATATTTTTTTAATTTTTTCATGCTATTATTTCAGCCGTAAAAAGTTAAATGCTAGACAAAAGCCTCTACCAAAGGTTCTTTGGTCTATGGGAAAATATTGCCATACTCACCAGTCACCACGCTTGGCAGGCGCGGGTTGGTGAGCACAGTTTTTTGGCTTGTACTTCCGACGCTGCTGTCCATCGGAAGCTTTGTTAAGCAAGGAAAGGATAGGAATAAATTGGATTTGGGAAAGGAATGAAGGTATTGGGATACTACTTTGACTAGCTCCGTGGCGCAGCGGTCAACACGCCTTCCCGCGACACGGAGTGACCGGGTTCAATCCCCGGCTAGGTCAAGATGGAAAATGATCTTTTTCAGATTGGCCTGGGTCTTGGATGTGTATCTATATATGTATTTGTTATAAAATATAGTATCGTTGAGTTAGTATCCCATAACACAAGTCTCGAACTTACTTTGGGGCTAGCTCAATCTGTGTGATATGTCCGTATATATATATATATATATATATATTTACTTACTCGGATGAATGGGGGAAAAGCTAGTAGCAACTTGGGAGGTCGAGGGCGCGTACCCGATGCCATAGCTGCAACCGCCGGACATGCAGTTGAAGATGTCACCCTGACAATGACCACAACAGCAAAAATCCTAGTTTCACAATTTACCTGCGACATTTACACTATTTTAATCAACACTACCAATAAAATTCCAACTATACAATACATGTATTGTTATTGCACACACGGTAAATACGAGTTGAATGCTCGCAGCTTTCAACATAAAACATGTTTACTAGCGGTACTTTATTTACAAATAAAGTACATGTTTTGGAAAACTGTTTTTCTCTATACAGTCAATGAATGACTGCCTTTGTGCTCTGTTTGACTTTAACATTGACAATTTGAGGTTGTGTGAATTTATAAGAATACTAGCTTTCGCCCGCGGCTCCGCCCGTGTCAATGTCGATCCCTCGGGAATAGTACTTTTTCCCGGGATAAAAGGTGGCCTCTGTCCTTCTCCGTACTCCAGAGAACTTGTATGCAAAATTTCATGACAATCGGTTCAGTAGTTACGGCGTGAAAGCGTAACAAACAAACAAACAAACAAACAAACAAACAAACAAACAAACAAACAAATAAACAAACAAACTCACTTTCGCATTTATAATATTAGTAAGGATAAGGATTAGAGGTCAGGGGTGTTATCCTCAACAGCCTGTCCGGTGGTGGCGGGTATGGGTAGGCATTGATACGCGAGCTAAATAAGTATATACGGACAAATCACACAGATTGAGCTAGCCCCAAAGTAAGTTCGAGACTTGTGTTATGGGATACTAACTATATTTTATAACAAATACATATATAGATACACATCCAAGACCCAGACCAATCTGAAAAAGACCATTTTCCATCTTGACCTGGCCGGGGATTGAACCCGGGCACTCTCGTGTCGCAGGCTGGCGTGTTGACCGCTGCGCCACGGAGCGAGCTCGGCCTCCCGAGCTGCTTGCTTTTCCTCATTTACCCCAGTCCACTCTCTTCCTAGATCCAATAAATTCATATCCTTCCCCAGATTAAAAATTGGCAGCGTTCTGTCCATGCAAGAAATAGTTGGGTTAACCATCAGAATATTTTTAGGTTAAATCGGTTCTCGGCCGAAATTGGTTCAAGTCTCCAGTTTTCACAGTGACAATATATTTTACGCCCATAAATTACAAGTGCCAATGGAAGTGATCCTGAAAACTTTAGCGCGGGCCAAGCCGCGTGTAAAAGCTAGTAGATTATATTTCTAGTTGTTATACTATCTATACATAAACCCATTATTTTTTTTATTACAACTATTATCATTAATTATTTCATTGGTAAAAAAAATATAACCTGCTTTAAATAATAAAGTGATAGAAAGAAATTACCGCTTGTTCCATTATTTATAAAATAGAACTAGTGATTAAAAAAGTCATCAATAGTTCCATCATGGAACTGATAATGGTACTAGTGGCAACGAAGCCGTACTACGCTTTCAGGTAGGATACCGCGCCCTTCACTAGTCATACATTCATTACGTGGCCAGAACAGTCTCACTATCGCAAATGATAATCTTTATGCGCAATGTACTTAATACGTCTACTCATTTCATTACGTTTCATAGTAAAGTAACTGACATGAAATTTTCGATACAATATATTTCAAGTTTTTGCTGCAAAATTCCTAATAAATTAAAAATTATGATACTTACTTATTACGGAGCTTAAAGTTTGCATATGGTCGCTGCACAACATGCCATTTAAGAAAAAAATCCAAACGTGTTACGCGTATACACATAAACCTACTGACCGCGTTTTCGAGAAGTATAATCAATTTGAACATGAAGCGTTCGGACCTGTCACGCTACCAAGCCCACTCTATACATCTGTGTGGTTAACCTTACAAGAGAAACCTCACCGCATGGAAGAGGTTACATCCCTACTTAGTTATACATCACAGTCCAAACGAAATTTTGTTTTTAAATATTATACGGTGGTACGGAACACTGTGTGTGTGTGAATCCAAATCGCACTAGGCCAGTTTTTTTTATTGAATACACGATAAATAGAATGCCGAGAGCTTTCATATAAAACATGTTTACTAGCGGTGCAAATAAAATAAATGTTTTGGAAAACTTGTTTTTGTCTATGACCTTTTTATCGCCAGTTTTATTTGAGTGAAATTACTTTGACAAGTTACGTGGTTTTATTGAGTTTTTTGAAATCTTAAGCACTTACTAGCCACAAACCCGTAAGATCTCTTTATACTTAAATAAATAATTTACAAACTGCATATAGGTATAAATTAACTCGATAATTATGAATGAGAATGTCTATTTATCCATATAAATATAAATTTTGTTAGTAATAAATACCTACAAAAAAATCTAAAGGTAAGTTGTGTCTCGACGAAAGAAACTTTATTATGGAACAAGATTAAACCAATTATGGTTTAATGTAGTTCCATAATAAAATAGTATTAAAACTTACGCGAGATAAATTCATTATAAAAACACGGTTTCACTCATGTTTATTACGTATATAACACTCGCCCTGATGATGGTCTTCGTAACAGATCGAAACTAGTTGGCGGTTCCAACTGAATAAACGTGTTTTTATAATACATTAAACCAGTTTATGGAATCAGATTTTTTTAAATCGGCTCTGTAGATTTTGAGTTTATCACACAACACTTGAGTGATAACTTTGAGTTTATAACAAACAAACACACAAATCCTTTCTCTTTATAATATTACGCGTAACAATACTTGTAGGTTAAAGTCCCCGCTTATAAAATTTCCGATTCGCGGAAATGTTCACAAAACACTTGAACTCTATTTCCGACGTGAATAAGGGACAGGTGTTAAATCTCATGTTCATCTCTAAGCTCTAAATATAATGTAAGATCCTCAGTAATCCTACTGAATGGATAAAACGGGCTTATTTCTAACAAATACATACCTAAGTATACATATACTATCAGGTCTTTTTACCGTCGTTGCCAGAGAGACAGAGGCCGGTCCTTTAAGATGGTACTGCACGAAATTGTGGAAATTGACGTGTTTTCAAATCACTAGTACTATGCGCTGAATAAATTAAATACATCAAAAGGATTTGTACAATATAGGTCAAGCCTTGCAAAAGATTGCCTCCTTGTTGGAATTTGAAACAGATACATATGAAATTTAAAAACGAAATTTAAATGTTTTATATTTAAAAAAAAACGTCGAAGTGTAGGTAAATTTAACGTCTACAACAATTTCTCACATGACAATATTTATATTTACATCTCGGAGGTCGCCCCCTTTCTTATTTGTTTTTTTTTTTAATATAAAATGAAAATTTTAAGACTTTGCATCTTCTATCTTCTTCTTCTTAATATATATAACTCAAAGATGGCTGACTGACATAGTGATCTATCAACGCACAGCCCAAACCACTGGACGGATCGGGCTGAAATTTGGCATGCAGGTAGATGTTATGACGTAGGCATCCGCTAAGAAAGGATTTTGATCAATTCTACCCCCAAGGGGATAAAATAGGGGATGACAGTTTGTATGAAACTTAACGCGAGCGAAGCCGTGGGCATAAGCTAGTTTTACATAATCACCTAACGGTTTTGTCCAGCCTAATGGCTTGTGCAGTCGCGACATTTTTCGTTAGCGCGGCACCCGCTTAACATCCACCTTTAGCATGTTGGTGGGCGTTATAGTGAAATCTGAATCAAAATAGTGATGGGTTGCTAGCCTCTATGGTAAGTCTGGCAAATACTATACGTTGTGGCGTAAAACCCGTAATTCATTTTTGTTGCCTGTATGTTTTTTCTTTGTATGAACTGCTCATCATCATCATTTCGAGTAGGTGTCACGGTCAATCGACCATGCACACCCTGGTGTCAGAGTTCTTCGGAACCGCCTCTCGGCCTCTGACGTGGTTCCTTTAACGACTCCCAGATGCCAGCCGGGACCAACGGCTTAACGTGCCTTCCGAAGCACGGAATCATCTTTATTATCAGACAATCAGGTGATTCAAGCCTGCAATGTCCTAACCAAACTGGAAACAACTGAACAAAGTATGCTTCCCGTGGGAATCGAACCCACGACCTCCGGGCCAACAGGCAAACGCCTTAACCTCTGGACCACGGAGGCTGTTATGAACTGCTGATTTGCAATTACCAGAAGGTTGCGTGTTCATATCACGTCGGGGTCACCACTATAATGTATGTGCGGTCACGTTATGTTATCACTAGTAGGTATAGGTTGATCTGACTCCAAATAATTATGACTCGATGAAAACTAACTAGTAGGTAGGTTCAGTGTTCACAGTAAAACAACAGGAATGCAGTTCACGAAAGTCCGGGTATATTGTTCTCAATAACTTTTCACAAACACAAGTACAAGTTACGAAAATAAATCGAACGTAAATTACAATATAGGACAAGAGTCCGCGAGTGGGAACGGAGACAGGCGGAGGGCGACTGCCGTGCGCCTGCGCTACAAGAATTTGCTGAATTTCATTTTAACAATGTATGAGTGTACCCCTACAACAGTTTGTTCAATCATTTGTTAGTTCTTATGTAGGAACTGCGTTTGTGCATAAATGATTATAAATTTGCAATCAGTCACTCCATATTATTCCAGCTGTTAGCAGTCCAACGCTGGATGAAGACGCTTTTTCGTTCCATGTCCTCACATGGAACGAAAAATCTTTAGCAGACGATATTGCCATACTCACCACGCTTGGCAGGCGGGTTGGCCAGCGCAGTTTTGTTGGCTTCCGTCCGACGCTGTATCGTATACGAGTATGAAGCATTTTTAAGTTGTGGCAGAATAGGATTATTTTGGATTTGGAACGGCATGAAGGTATTGAGATGCTACGTTTCATGCTAAGATCATTTCCCAAAGCTTGATTGGGAGAAAAATCTCCCAGTCCAGCTTTTGGAAATGCCGAACAAATAAAATTAATAGATGTCTATAAATAGAAAGATTTCTAAAATAAGATAGAGCAAAGTTTTAGAAGATTTGTTGGGACAGGTCTGGTCGGCCTCTTTGAGACTACTGTGTATAATGTAAAATATTATCATTGCACACTCGATCGCTAACATAATATGTTCCAAAAAATAATAATGTACCTATATAATAAAAATTGTAATCATAAAATAAAAATAAAAAATTATAAATGAAGAAATTAGATGATAAATGATAAAGATAGATGATAAAATAAAAAAGCCCTTCAGGCGAGTAGGCGACCAATACTGTTGAAAAGAGTTTCTTTTGGCGTTTCTTCTCTGCAGTGGTCGGTTCCGAAAAGCTAGTAGTCTGTAGCTTTTGCACATTAAGTAATAATATAAATATGACTAAATTAGATCCTTTAAAATGTGATTTGACGTGAAAAAGGCAAAGGCCTATTTTCTGAATAAACGTTTTGAATTTTGAATTTTTTGAATTTTGTATAAAATAAATATATATGTTGTGTGAAAACTCAACACAACAACCACCAATCGTGGCGGAGGTGTAAAAAAATCCTCCATTACCTTTAAGGAGCGCGATAGCCCAGTTAGCCTGCGTATTATTAGTGCTGATGTATGTAAAGAAATCCCGGGCGTGTCCTCACTGGGATGGGTGACCACAAGTGGTACTGAAATTTCTTAAGCTCCTAACAGACAGCATCAATAAAATCCTAGACAGCTTCAAAAATCTAACACCAGTGATGGCCATACACACACACACATATACAAAGCAAGCAGCCTTACATCTATTCAGACTAGATAAAAGATAATCTCCGATAAAATAATAATTAAAAACTGGGTATTTGACTTTATAAGTATAAAATCAAACTGAACCCCTTATTGAAACAAAGTTCTAAAAGTTCTTAATTATTTCTAGACTTAGAGTAATATTTGATTAATTAAAAGCAAATAAGTTGAAATAACTAGTTATTTTGAAACTTTAGAGCGTTCTTCATTATATTTTACAGATTTAAACAGTTATATAACTTGATTAATGACCTGGTAAAATTAGAGGAATTAAGAACTTTTTCATCACCAGCAATAATATGTCTGCTTTATATATTATAATCTATGAATGCTGTGTATTTGCTTACAGTCATCCAAACTTATTTAAACGAAAGAAAACGTTTAGTACACATGTCAAATTAACTAGAAATAAATGTAAGCTACTATTACCAAACATACGTACCACATACTTTCATAAAAATTGCTACTGTAGTTGCAAAAAGTTTTATAACTAATTACCTTACACTACCAAGGGACTTAAAATAAGATTCTTTAAAACTACATCATTTAAATGGCTTGTAGACAAGTGTTTCTATAGCATTCAGGAATTTTTAAATTATAAATTTTAACTAAGTAGTAATCTTTAAATACCGAGTAATATATTATGAGTTTTAATTGAGTAATATATAAAACTTGCATCACACCGATACTGACTGAATTTCGCATGCCAACTTTGGCTGAATGTAAAGGACTTTTTTATGTTATAACACCGTAGTCCTACTCATTCATTGTGAAATAAATCATTTCATTTCATTTCCTTTTACATATAACATAGCACTTAATTTCTACCGCCCTACCGCGCTTGCTGTATACTGTGTCGATAAAACACAATATCGCGAAGAGATCATGACAAAATACTGCAACTTTTGAAGTTATACTATTTGGGAGAGCTCCGTAGCGCAGTGCGTAACACGCCCACGACACAAGTTTACAACTTACTGTGGGGCTAGTTCAATTTGTGTGATATGTCCCTATATATTTATTTATATTTACTATACGTGTTTCATCAAATGAAGCTTTGCGAAATACGGACCAAATTATAAAGTGACCCTAGCCTCAAATTCGCCCTTTTCATATTAAGAGCCATTAATATAGGGCCAGAAAAAACAAAAGAATTGCCCATCGCTATCTAATTTTATACCACCTTTCGAGGACCTTCCCCCGGCCTCCAGCTACCATGGCTCACCTGGAAGAGTTTTAATAGACTAAGAAAACAGGTAGGCCGGTCGAAAGAAAACCTGGTGAAATGGGGATTTTGGTCGATACTAATGGTCAGTTATGTCAATGTGGAGACACTCAAATAATGAGCCACTTGTTCTTTTGCGCTAAATGCCCCAGCACTTGCAATGGGTGACCTGATGGCTGCTAATGCAAGCGCCATTCAGGTCGCTAAGTATTGGCAAGATATAGGTAATTTAATATTACGATTTTACGGTTTGCCACCGATGTGAAAAGAAGAAGAAATATCCCACGACAACAAGTTCACAACTTACTGTGGGGTTAGCTCAATCTTTGAGGTTTGTCCCTTTGTACCTTATATTATTCCTAAATATAATTCTCCTAAATTTAACTGCTCTGCTACAATCTTTTTGGGTACGTTACCAAATATTGCAAACTTTATCAGGCCTCGCGCCGCGCCGCCGAGGCAATCACTAAAGAATTAAATAAAGAGACAATATTGAATACTGCGGCGCTTAGAAATTCCATTAGATGGTAACTTTGTTCAATATACACTCGCAAATAGGACCTAAGTAAATAAAGGTTAGGTTATTCTAGTATCTTTGCTATTACCGCATACCTAACCTCTATTAGGAGACCTAGATTAAAGCACAAAACAACAAAGACATTAGAAAAGGCAAGGGTTCGTGGCACGCGCGCCGACAATGTCTCGCTTTAATAGTTTATCTCGCTTTAGTCAAAGGAACAAAAGTGATATTTACGTTAAAAAAAATCGAATAATTCCGATATGTGCTACTCTAACGTTTGACCAAAGGAGGAGTTTCTACTCAATCGTGTTGCGTTAGTAGTAGATGTGAAATCAGGCAATGCTGGTTTTTATAGAAATCACGTGTGATAATACTTATAAATGTGTTTGTTGTTATGTGGATTAAAGTAAACGACTTTACAGCCTCCTTCTTTCCTTTGTTTGTCTTGTTATAAAACTTTGGTTTTTATCTAACAATGATAATAGGCTTGTTTCCTAAAAAAATACCATTTAAAATAATTAGTCCGCCTTATTAGATTATCGAAAATTATTTATACATATTTTTTCTTTTGTCAATCAAACAAAGATTGATAAAGATGTAGCCCGTTAAAGTTCCGCCTGACGTCACTGTCCGGTACATTTTTTACCGGCCTGTTGCGTCATGAGCCCCCACTCCTGAATTTGATGTGTTTTATCTTTATCTTCTTTTGTTTGATTGAAAAAAGAAAAAATACATATCTAATAGTTTTCGATAATCTATAAGATAGACTAATTATTTTTAATGGTATTTTGTTTAGGAAACAAGCCTAGGTATTATGACCAAGGTGTTGTTAGTCATCCAGCTAGCCATACATGGCCTGCGCCTGCAGCCTACTGGCTATTTATTTGATGAAAACTGTTTTCAAAAGCGTAAGCGGGGATGCTGCTTATAAGCAATATTTGGTTCTAACCAAGAAAACCTAAGAACCAAAAAAAAAATTGGTTGCCTGTAAAGTCTGTTTACGAATGATAATTTTACGTGATAACGGTGGAAGAGAGATAGATGCGTCACAAGCCGAATGCTTAGGCCGATCATGCCTCTCTATCGCTTGTCGCTCTCGCTTGCTTTGAACGTGACACTTTTTCGTGCGTGTTTATAAGACGTTCACGTCAAAATGAAGGAAACACTAACAATTTAAGGTTTTCAGTAGAACCTGATACTTAGTAATATCACTGGTATATCTAAGCTAAAATTGTCAGAAAGTATTTAATCAAACGTAACATTTTGTTTTAATAAAAGCGAAATTTTGCTTAAAAATTCTGCATAGCGGACTCTTTGGTGCTAAAAATATTTCTTTGAGATACGTTTTAATATTTTTAATTTTCCTTGCTCTCCGTTAATGCTTTAAAAGATTAAGGTATGTACTTTTCATGTTAATTGAATTCTTAGTATAGGTATCTATGCATTATGCTACGAGTATTCTTTGCAATCATATTATCGATTTTAATAATTATATTTTCTTGCTATTTTTTACGCTTACGCTTACCTGAATTGAAAGTTAAAGTTGAATATTTTCGTGGTGAAATCGAACTAACACTTTTTGGTGCCCCGAGTATTGTTGATTAAGGACGTCAAACAGTGCCACATTTATGATTAACTTAATTATTACGAAGACGCAGTATTTTCGAATAAAGTAGGTGCATACATGGTCAGGAGTGTCAATTTCTCGTCCATGAAAGTTGTCTCCGTCGAAGAGTCGTGACACGTACATCTGCGTCGTCGAGATAAAATTGCATAGATTGATATTTAAGTTTAAGCTTATTTGGTATAGTATTGTAGCTCACAAATATGCTCTAATTAGTTGAGAATATTCTTAAGGAGTAGGCAATGGCAAACCACTCAATTATTACCTGCCAAAATTAGTGTTTGTGTGCGTTTCTTGCACAAATGACACCTAAAAGAGACACTTAAGAGCAGGCAGGAAATAATGGAGTGGCACTTTCCGACCCTGTCGCACTTGCCACCGGAATAGAGTGCGTAAAGTAGGATTAGCTCCGATTACTGGTGACCGCCCGGCGGTCCCTGATGAAACGCACCCATGATAGGCCCTTCACCTTCTGGTAACGTAGCTTTTGACCCATACCTAAGGCAAAAGATGAGAGTTGCGAGGGCACTCTGTCCTCGCTTCAAAAGCTACATAGTCAATCATCATCATCATTTCGCGTAGGTGACACGGTCTATCGACCATGCACACCCTGGTGTCAGAGTTCTTCGAAACATAGTCAATTCAAAAAAATAAATAATGTATAGGTTTGCAATTGCCTCCTCCTTAACAATATTCTCAACTAATTAGGTATTGCATATATTTGCGAGCTACAATATACTTAAAACACATCTATTCAGACGCAGTCCAGAACAAATCCAATATAAGTTGACAAACGTGAATGCACCGGGAGTGTTAACTGAAATAACCACAATAAACAATAAAAGAGCTCTCAAACCCCGCGGTTTATCTCCAAGCCCTGGCAATTTTTCGAGGGCACTGACATTCAAGTTACTGAATTGTTTTCCGAAGTAAATTCGTGAAATTCAGTCTTGTTTATTGTGGTTTGTTCACACGAACTTTTTTTTTAATTAGCAATGACAATATAATACTAAAGTATAGACTGCCTAACTTATACAAAAATATTGGCCCCATTTAAGAGTAAACACTGCGCTCGAGAGAATTGAAAAATAGGTATTTGTTAAATCTATTGCTGTCGCGCTGTGTGCCCAAACAACCCCCGCAGAGTGCGATAGAGACAACTGCAGCGCAGACCGAAAATACCTATGAAAATAACACAAAATTAACACTTAGTAGTCCCCTGATTTATTCTTCAAAACTAAACCAATTTAATTACTTTTTTCATTAAAAATTTAAAATCAGCTATGGCTGTGTTTTAATATTTTCTTTTTCTTATATAATCGCGTCGAATTTGGTTTCTTGAATTTTTTACCAATTTTTCAGGATTTTGAAGGTTCATATCTCTTTAAATAATTCTATTATGAAAAACATAGGGACATGCTAATATATCGATAGATGTTTTTGTAAAAAATCATTGCTCTTCTATTACTATTCTGCGAGAAATCAGGGGACTACGCGTGTATGGAAATACGGCCCTACGATAAAAGCGGCAGACCGGTTGACGGCAGCCTGTGGTAGTTAGTTCCACTACATCACTAGATGGCGTTAGCCTAACCTAGGTAAAAACAAGTAAAAATAAAAAATATTCTTTTAATATACCTAAGCCGAAAAAAATTTTGAAGTAAACATTTCTGAAGCGGTGTTGTGCTCTTTTTGAAATGGGTAAAAAACATCAGGACATATGACATGATCGAAAATTCGTAAGACGGACACGTGACCTGAGACCACCGACGCGGCGTGGGAGAGGAGGTAATATCTCCCTCTCTTTCTACCGCGCGGAGTTGTCCCTTCTGCCGGCACTTCCGGAGTAAATAATAATCAGCAATGTAGGGGTCATCTTTTTATATATATCATAGATTACTTAGACAAAAACTTATAATCTTCACGCAATGCACGTAAACAAAGTAAGCTTGACATTGCATAATCTAGGAATCTAAAATGGACACCCAAGAGGCTTTACTTTGCTTTTCAAGTAGCTAGTTACTAAGTCCTTGTAAAGAGTGTAACTACCTAGTGTCGATGGAACCCTAGTACTTTTTATAGTTCTCGTAAAGATTCTATCTTATCTAATTAAGCTTTGTAGAGAGTAAACGAAGGATTTCAAAAGTAAAGTTGTCCTTACAAGTGACTACGTTGGCCTTACTATGTTGAAAATAAAGTCCGTTTCCAACAATATTATTATGTTTGTAACTTTTTTTTTTTTAATTACGGACAAATCACACAGATTGAGCTAGCCCCAAAGTAAGTTCGAGACTTGTGTTATAGGATACTAACTCAACGATACTATATTTTATAACAAATACATATATAGATACACATCCAAGACCCAGGCCAATCTGAAAAAGATCATTTTCCATCTTGACCTGGCCGGGGATCGAACCCGGTCACTCCGTGTCGCAGGCTAGCATGTTGACCGCTGCGCCACGGAGCTAGTCAAAAACTGGCAGTGTAAATTAAAATAATAGAGATTATTGTCTTTGACAAATTGCTTTTAAATTTCTTAATTTTAATACTGAGAATCATTAAGAACTTAACTGTTTTATTTTTCTACCTAATTCTGGCAATATTTAAATGTCTCGAGGGTGTACTAGAAACGTACATTTTAACTGACAGACTAAAAAATACCGACCTTTTATCTGACCTGTTTTATTTCTTATGACCTATTTTTTTAAAATCGTTTTTTTTTTTCTTTACTTCTATTTGGCTCTCAAACTTTATTCAAAAGCTTATTTTAGCCAGTGTTTAGTTAATCTTCAAATTATTCTTGTGTATCAACGAAATGATGGTGTAATTCATTTCGCTGATTCGACGGAGCCCCTAGCGACAATTCCCTCGAATCCACTGGTTTGATCATAACGGACGACGCAGTAAGCCGAGCAAACACCAGTCCGCTAAGTATGTTAATCTCACTACAGCCGCACCATGACACTTTATTTTTGTTATTCCACACATTGTTCATAAACATGGGCATCTATCACCAAATTACACCGACTTCACATTATAAAGTCCACAAGAAACAATTTGCAAAACAATCCAAAACAAAAACTGTGTATTATTGTCGAAATTCCCGTCAAGAAGCCCCATGTTCTTTAAAAACGTTACCTGTTGTTTTTATTGTTTTTTTTTTTTCAAAGAAATTTAATGTAGGGGCGAAAAAAGAAAGGTATAAAGGTAGGTCTTTTTAGCGTAATAAATGTCAACTTAGTCTACCTACAAACATAAAAACTGTTAACGTTAAGTGTAATAATAATGTACTTAATGCGATAAATTAAATCGCGTAAAAAAATTATTTAAATTAATAAGCTGCCACAATAACACCACGTCGAATAAATACTTTACTAAATGAAGTTCTAACAACATGAACAATATTGCCCCTGATGCAGGCTTAGGAAAGGGAGGATCCAGCGTCCGCGGAGGAGGGCAGGGTGAGAGGTTCGTAGTAGGACATGAAGGTTTATACATTTGCAGTGTATCTCCAGCGTGTGTGCTCGTGCAAATGTACTCTTTGTAGTCTGTAATATCATTTCCCGGGCTTGAAACTATCTGTATACCAAACTATACCAAATTTGAAAAATGTAATATATGTATAATTTGAATCAGTGCATTAGTTGAAGAGTAAAGAGGTAACAAACATACATTTAGAACTAAATTACACCGGCGGCTCCGCTCGCGTTAAAGTCGGTCTATCTGGAACAATACTTCTGCAATGAAAGTTAAATTTGGCTTTAAAACTAAAATTCAGTAGGTCTAGGTATCGGTTAATGTTTCTCGCTACTCATCTATATCGTAGTAGGTCTCGAGATTTGATTAGTCATAACGCGAAGTTGTTGTTTTGCGTATTAGGTATGCCTCGCGTAAATGATGAAAAGCACGTGTAACCCGTTCTTCGTACTCAAGACAACATGTAAGTACGCATAATAACTGAATCGGTTCAATCAATTAAGACGTGAAAGTGTAACAACCAAACAAAGAAATTACTCTTAAAATTGTAACATTGTAAGGATTAGGAATATGGATAGAAAGTATGTCACTAGGTCTAGGTCAGGGGTTACCATCCACAACTGCTTGGTTACAGGTATGTCATCAGTTACGCGCGCCCTTTCTTCCGAGCAGCTACTTGCGTTTCTCCAATTCATCCGAGTGAGCTATGCCAATACTTTCATTTCCTTCCAAGATCCATCAAATTCCTATCATTCCTTAGTTTAAAAATGCTTCCGAGGGACAGCAGCGACGGAAGCCCGAAAAAAAAACGCTCGCTCACCTGCCTGCCAATTCGTGTTGAGTAAAACAGTGTAAAAATTTACCCGACTGCTTAAAACTCTGGTCACTCAGAAGGCTTTTTAAGCAGTCGGCAGCGGGCATCTTTATAACAGTGAAGACGGGCACAAGGACAAGAAGGGCACATGATTTATTTATAAGAGTGAAGACCCTTTTTTTAAAATTGTCCTTATATGCATCGCCGTAGTGTTTAAATATGCTTACCAAAGTAAATAATAACACACAAAACTTTCAAACACGTAGAATTGTAAATGTACTAATCCGATGCTAATCGGATATGTGTAAGCAGTATAGATTTTGAATAAGGATCTATATTGCCCACACGCATTGTATATATTAATTATTTAAATCAACAGAATAAATTAATCTCCAACCGCAGCAGGGGAGCGCCTAATAACACCTGGACACGCCCTTGTACTCAGGACATGTAAATAGTTGAGATTTAGACAACTGACTAACTTTAACTCGACGTGACGCTGGCATGCTTCCAGGAGGAAGGGCTGTCACAGGTATCTTCAGGTTTTGTAATACTACGGGCGCTATTTTATAATGCGTGATTCACTTAACAAGTATCTTAATTACGCGAGCGTTTCCAAAACGACCTATTTTTCAATAGTTCTTTAACCAATAACTGCAATGAGCGGTCTAGACCGCGAGTTTCCACGGACGACCGACGTGAGTAAAGTAACTGAATGACATTTGAAGTCACCTGTCACGATTTTATGTTCCGTTTAACTTTACACTTAATTAGGACTTTAAAAATATTTTTAAAAATATTATAAATATTTTCTGTGTGAAAGGAGAAGAAACTCAAATGTTTTTCGTAGGTTTGCTGCACCATGCAGTTTCGAAAATACAGCAAAATGGTATTTCATGATTGGGTTATTAATTCATAAAATAAACAATTTTTCTTTTATTTCTACTTTAACATACAAATTGACGGGACCCCCGAACACATTTGTATGGAAATGATAATTTTTACGAGTTCCCAGATTGATCTCACGGGAAAAGTTCTCAAAAAAAGTTCTTTGGTAGAAAAAGTAGCTCGTATTCTACCAAAATTACATTACTGAAGACTCACTAATAACGTTCATTTTTTATCTATATCTTACAATCTTCTCTGTACCTTGGTTTCTCATCCAGTCTGGTCCACATATCTTGTTAAAAAAGCAAATTTTCGGTCTTACTTGGTTTGTTTTCCCATCTCTAGGTGTCCATTCCGTAACTTTCGTTGTCCATCTATAGTTCTATAATCTGTATTGACTGGCCATTTTTCATTCAAGACTCCGTATTCTTTTAACTATCCCTACATCTGTAACTATAGTTTGTTTCTTATTGGCTCGTTTGTTTGTCTATCAGCTAACCTTATGCTCAACATGCTTATTTCCATTTTCCTCTGATGCACTGCCAGTCTGTCTTCATCTAGTGTCCACGTTTGACATATGGATGTATATATTATTCACATGGGAGTATTATGGTCCTTCACAGCTAACTTTGATTAAAAATGTCATGTTTTCGTAGTGTCTACGTTTGACATATGGATGTATATATTATTCACATGGGAGTATTATGGTCCTTCACAGTTTACTTTGATTAAAAATGTCTTCTTTTCGCAGTGTCCACGTTTGACATATGGATGTATATACTATAAGGTAAACGTCCATATAGCCGTGAAATTCTGAACTTCGCTGACTTTGCAAATCTCTTGTGTTAAAACTATTAGTCTTACAATGATGATATATACACGTGCTTGTAGGTAATTTACAGTAGTCTTGACGTAAATAATTTAATTAAATAAAATATAAACATTTACTTAACAATATTACAAATTAAGATAAAAAGGGCTGATTGTTCCAGTATCCGGCAAGTTTGTACTAATAACCGTTATTATAGTGTACCAGAAACCGCTAAACTACACCACGATTTTGAATTCTATTATAATTAGCATAAGACTCACAAAAACAGCATTTATACATTTTCGTCAGGATGGTCGGACTGCCGACCTGCTTTACTTTATTTTATACTTTATGTAATCCGAGAACTGTCGACAAAATGAAATATAAAAACTGATCGAGTGCGAGTCTGATTCGCACACTGAGGGTTCCGTATCAACTTGCATGTTTTTCAAGTTTTTATAGTCAAGCATGAACTGATAAAAGTTGAGAAATTTATGTATTTGATATAAATTTGAATTTGATACCTTTACGCGTTCTTGAGTAAAAGGATCTTGACAGACGGAAATAAAGGATGCACAAGGAGGCATTTCGGAATACCTTTAAAAAGTTGTAGTTTCTGTAAACACAAGGAAAAAGTGATAAAAATATTTTGTACTATTTTCAGCCCTGTAGAGTGAAGGGACTGATTTTAAAATCTATACATGTATAACAAAGGTCGAATTAATTAAAGTTCATTACTCTCTAAAAACGAAATTTATCAAAAATCCTTACGTGCAGATTAAAGTACAAATTCTGAAGTTTATTTTAAACATATCAAATTATTAAACTATAGTACCCTGTAGTCACAGTAGGCAAAAGTGCTAAAAACGGCCACTTTTAATAAAATACATAAAAAAACTGCAACTGTTCAGCAATTTACATGATTCTAGATATAAAAAATAAAGTAATTCAAGCGATAGCAGAGAGTTAAAAAATAAATTATATAGCTAAAATAAAAATGTATTTGTGATTATCTTACCCTTATGCAACTTTTAAGAGGTATTCAAATTTGTTTACTAAAGTAAAATTTTTCACCATACGTTGACCCTCCACCCTGATGCACATTGTTCTATGTTTAATTTGAATCCGGTAATAACGTTATACAGTATTTCAAAGGAAAATCAAACTTATTCCGTTGCAATAAAGTCTTAAAACGGGTTTAGGTACAATAAATATTACTGGACTGATGCGTGTACCAATAGCCGATAAATTTTTGCCGGATTATAGGTCAAGTAGGGAATTTTGAGTACCAATAAATGTAACAGCCCAAAATATTAACTTTTTTAAAAGACACACTAAAATTTATAGTTTGTGTTGAAAAATACATTATTTAACTTGTCAAATACATAAACAAACTTACCGAACTCCTACTCGTATGAGTATGACACAAATAATATTACGAACAGGTCGTTGATTCGTTCAGCAACTGCACATAGCCAAATTATAAAAATGTTGGAGTACAAACTTTTGACATTTTATTGTGGTGAATCTGTCATAGTTTTTGGTAAGTGTTGCCATTATTATAGATCAAAATATTACTAAAAACTATTTTTTGTATAGAAACATTGTAAATTTATTTGTAAAATCGTGCAAAATTTAAAAATATGTTAGATTACCGGTAACAGGGACACTGCCGGGAATAGGTACTTCTACCTTACACATGGAAGTATTGTGGTCATTCACAGCTTACTTTGATTAAAAATGTCTTCTTTTCGTAGTGTCCATGTTTGACATATGGATGTATATGCGAGTACAAATGGAAGTATTGCTTAGGAGTATTGTAGTCATTTACCTGAATAAAAATGTCTGTGCTCGTACTTTTCACAATTTCCTAGACTCCAAAATCATTTGCAGGAAATAGTTATTCTTATATTTACTTTATTTTCAGTAGTATCCTTTCCAACGCCACCAAACAGCAAGATGGGCGTAAGGCGGCACGGCTTGTCGGATAAAAATTGGAAAACTAAAGCCAAATACACTATCTTTTCTTGTCTTTTAGATCAATATAGAAAAAGTGATGATAGTAAGATATTTAATAAAATCGTGCCAACCCTAGACCGTCATGCAGCCGTTTATCCCGACCTCGTATCTAGAGTCCCGAGCCTTCAGTTTAATTCATTTGTTTTCATTATCGTCTCAGAGTTTCGAACGCCGTAAACTGCGAGAGTAATTGATTGATTGATAGATAGATGCGTTCAAAGTTATACAAACAAGTAATATGAACTGTCTGTGAGTTAAAAGATGATTAAGAGTTGGGATCGGTTAAGTTGTGTGTGTGAAATAAACGCAAGTAATATCCATTTGTGGTAGGAATGAAGTATTGTAAAGTAGTATTTGTATGTAGTATTTTTTATACATACATATTATAGCGTATCCCTTATAGACAGAACCTAAAGTCACAAGAAACGTTTAGCGTGGGCGTTAAGGTGAAAAAATAGTGAGTTGCCGCATCGCCTGTTGTCATGATTTTTTAGATTTTCGCCCATTCCCTTGATTGGATTCTACGGTCTGCGTGGCAAGTAAAGCAGCTGGCACATTCTACGCTTTTTCTTTTCTCCCAACCAGCATGGAAGTTTTCTGTAGATGAGGTAAATACCTATACATATAGTGAATTTGAAAATATTTTACAATTACAAAGGAGAAATTAGTCTGACGGAACTCGGTCGCAGGTACATACTAAAACCATAATATTTATGTAAGATGCGGGTCAATTTGTTCGGGCCATTATCATCCACATATTAGCCACAAGAATAACACTGCTGGACGTAAGCCAAGGATTTTCAATACGACCAGTTGTTTAATAAATTAAAATTCAGTTTTAAATAAGTATTAAATTGTTTCCAAGTTTCTACGCTTCTAGATTTTTAATAGTTTTTCAATCAACATTAGTCAAAACGAAAAACGAAAAAGCGACTGCGCAAAACATCTTAATCTTAGTCTTAATATTTTCATAACTATATTTTTATTAAAAATAATAAAAAAAGGGGCGACCTGCGAGATGTAAATTTTTTTTATTAATTATTGAAGTAGGCATTTGTCTCCCATCTCACCTGAATATAAATATAAATATTGTCATGTGAGAATTTATGTTTTAGACGTAAAATTTATAAACTTTTCGAAGAAAAGTAAAATTTAAATTTCATAATGTATCTGTTTCAAATTCCAACAAGGGGCCTAATCTTACATATGCAAGAATCGACCTAAATTATACAAATACTTTTGATGTTTTTACTCGTCAATTTCTACAATTTCGTGCAGTACCTTCGTGGTAGCTGTGTAACTTTTCATTCTTCGTGCAAAAATAGTTGAATTTTCCAACTTTTACTATCGCATGTAACGTTGGCTTTAATTAATGTTCTGGATGACATTTGATAGGGGTTCGGTCAGTGATCTGCCTTTTAGGTACTTGACTGGTAGGCAGACATTAAATGACCACTAAGTTTTTAACATAAAAGCCGGCCAAGTGCGGGTCGGATTCGAGCATCAAAGGTTCCGTACAAATAACTAGATAACAGGCTAGCTCCGTGGCGCAGCGGTCAACACGCCAGCCTGCGACACGGAGTGCCCGGGTTCGATCCCCGGCCAGGTCAAGATGGAAAATGATCTTTTTCAGATTGGCCTGGGTCTTGAATGTTTATCTATATATAATATAACACCAGCCCGCTAAGTAAATCTCACTATACAGCCGCACCATGACACTTTATTTTAGTTATTCTACACATTTATCATAAACATGGGCATTTATAACACCAAATTACACCGACTTCACATTATTAACTCCACTATAACAATTTGCAAAATAATCCAAAACAAAAATTGTGCAGTCCGTAGAAATTCCCGCCAAGCACCACTCGGAACGTTAACAGGTTATATCTTTATATATATTTTTTTTTATAATTGATGAAAGAAAAACTACTTGTCCAATATTTTATACGCAACGACGTACGTCGTTTTCATATAAATAATATTTTTACTTAGTAAAATAGCTTATTTAACTAGCACTAGCAATATGTATAGAACTCAAGAGCATATAAGTAGAATAGACTTGTTATGAAATGGTATAGATGTGGCGTAAATGGAAGCTAACACGATGATTTTACATAGAAAACTAATTTGAAGGTTTGTACGATTAAATTATATGAAAAGTCTTATAAAAATATTATGAAACAAACTTTCGTCGGTGCGGTATATATGATGGGCTATTATCATGTGGTCCCAATGGTCCCTGCTGGGGCTTCCAGGGTGGTTTCCCTTCTCAAATAGAAATTACGTATATGAAAACCGCTCATGCAAGGTTGAGTCAAGTTTTGTCGCTTGTCGTACGACTTTTTCCATGCTGGTCTGGGAGAAAAGAAAAAACGTAGAATGTGCCAGCTGCACATTCTACGTTTTTTTCTCTTTCCGTGCAGACCGTGTATAGAAGCCGGTCAAGAGAATGGGCGAAAATCTAAAGAATGATGACTATAGGCGATGCGGCTAGCAACCCATCACTATTTTTATTCCGTTTTCCACTTTTACGCCCGCCAACACGCTAAATGTCATAAGGCCTTTCGGTCTTATGACCTTAAACTCTGTCTACCCCGCAAGGGAAAAAGACGTGATACTATCTATGTATGTATTAAACATAGAAACAATCCATGAAAGTAAATAAAATAAATAATGACGTTATAAGTTTATGGGCCGACCGAACTAGATTTATTTCTTTTGGCTTGATCATTTATGTCTTTCGTTATCTGTGAAAATTATGAATGGTTTTGATTGCGGTTTTTATTGTGTTTTCTGCATATTTTAAGAAAAATAATAATGTAGACAGAAAAATTTAAATTTTTGAAAAGAAATACCCTATGATTAACACTGTGTGTTTTGCTAAAAATTAAACAAGAAAACAGTGTGATAAAACTGAAACCCACGTAGATGCAGTCGCGGATAACAGTTAGTAAAGAAACAAAATACCTAAAGGTCAACACGCACTCACATTATATATAATATACACGACATATTTTTTGAGTGCTTGGCGTTGACCCTATAAAATAAGTATTTGAGTATGCGCAAAATTTGTATGGTCTGGGAGAAAAGAAAAAACATAGAATGTGCCAGCTGCTTCTCTTCTCGCGCAGATCGTAAAAGCCGATCGAGGGTTTGGGTTAAAATCTGCGGAATCATGCCATTAGGCGATGCGGCTAGCAACCCTATATTGATTTCGTTTTCCATCACACGCCTACCTACATGCTAAATGTAGCCATAAGGTCTTATACACCTAGGCTCTGTCTACCCCGCAAGGGAAAAAGACGTGATTCTATCTAGATAGATATATGTATGTATGCAAAATTTTATTTTACCTTTGTACTCAAAGCACTTAAGTATCTTTAATTATACAAAGATAAAGTCTTTAATAATGCTAAAAAGTGGATCGATGGATAAAGATAGATCGTGGGTATATGAACAGCAATAAAATAAAACACGGGAAAAGTATTGCAACCCATTAACAAAGTAGTATAAAACAAAGTCGCTTCACGCTGTCTGTCTGTCCCTTTGTATGCTTAGATCTTTAAAACTACGCAAAAGATTTTGATGCAGTTTTTTTTTAATGGATAGAGTGATTCGAGAGGAAGGTTTATATGTACATTGCATGCACCCGTGCGAAGCCGGGGTCCGGGTCGCTGGTCACTATTATAAATGAGAACTTACAAAATAATAACTAAGTATACGTGTTAATTTTGGGGTTGGCTAAAAAATATAAAAAACCAAAACTACTGAATCGATTTTGGTTGAAATTAAACGGAAGCAATTAAAAATAACTATCAATATAAAAAAAATATTCATCGGTACTGAAATTCGAGGAATATATACCTACAATAGGGAAAAAAAAGCCTCTCCGATCCTTAAAGGGGTAATTCAGTCAGTCGATATCCATAAGATGAAATACCAATGTATGGCTTTGAACCAGTCTTGGCCGAAGAATGTCTACTACTATATTAACTATTTTAACAATTTAGTGGGTTATGTTTTATTTATATAAAGTAATAATAATTAAAATGTAACAATAACTTAAAAACTACATATAAATAGAAAACTAAATTACAAATAAAATAGCCCTGGCAGCTCATTACCACGTGGTAGCGTGTCCAGAAGGCTGGCAGCATTGCCACGTTGTATAGTAATGCTAATCTTTTGACCAAAATACAGACCAGCCCGCTGGTCACGAGGAACCTCAATTAATTTCTTGGCAATGGCGGTGAATAATTTGTGGGCTGAAGGTCCCCACGGCCCAAGAGTTTTAACCCCAAGTTATGTGATTGAGATGTAGGTGGAATTTTGCTGGGTTATTGCAATAACCCAGCAAATACCTGCCAAAATAATGACTACTGATTTTAATTGGTAGGTGGTGGCTTGCCGTTATGCCCTTAACTTCCATCCCTGGCGTAACAGCTCTCGTGACTCCTCTTTGGACGGTTAACTAAGAGAAGCCAGAGCCGAGAGTCCTGCGACTCTCTTGGGTTTCCACCACAGATGAAGACACGTCGGGGGCTTTGACCGACTTTCTGGACCACGCGGGTCCGTGATGTCGTAACTCACCAATATCTCGCCACAAGCTGCCCTAAAGTATAATCATTATTAATATTTATTATTTAATGTTAATTGCGAAAAGCAAAATGTATCACTAATATCCTAAATATCATATTAATACGATTATGGATTATGGAGGTTCTTATGACAAATATCCCTTAGGTACTCTACGAATTAATTAGATGTATCTTTCTTGCTACACAATTTTGATATCTTTAGTTATCACCTGAAGGTATATATTTCGACATCAATCAAATCACGTGTAACACGTTAGTGGAGATAGTATCAATAAAGATATATGAGTAGGGTCACATTCATAATCGTATTACATTTTGAATCCTTGAGCCTTAGCAGTCTCAACATTCTTAGAAAACAAATATAATTATGAGTAAAATATTATGCACGCTGTCGATCCGTTTTATGTCAATATGGTTTTTGTACAAAAATGTTTTTTGGAGTTCCCAGCGTTGGTGCCAGAAAAGTTGTTCGTTTTGATGGGCTAAGTCACCTCTTTTAGGGTACGTCGGTGGTCGATCTGTGAGCGTTTTTTTTGACTAGTCAATAAAGATCAAACGCAAAAAGAAAGTTGGTTCAACAAAAAAATTATCTTTTATAAATGTGCCTTCTACATAGTACCTGATTTGTAAAAAAAAATAATAGTGTAATTTATGTTAAATTATTTGGCAAATATTTTACAGTTGGCAGCTTACCTGCCACCAATATTCTTTGGATATCTTTTTGTACTGGATGTAAGTGTTTATGTACTTTAACGGGAAAAGAAAGATGAGTATGGCATGTAACAAAAATACATTATGAAGGCCAGTTCAGTAAATGAAATTTAAAATAATTAATTAAATCTAGAATATAGCTAATAAAAATGTGCGGCGGCAAACGTGACGTACCACAGGTATATATCAGTACGGAACGCGGTCACTGCGATTTATTAGTGTCCTGCTTGCTCCGGTCACTTCGAGAGAGGCTCGTTGCTTATGCCTTGGTTTTCTCCATTGGAGTGCCGCACTTGCAGGAGTTTCCGGCAGAGTAGAATAGGAGTACACTAAGTAATTCCATGGACGTCGTAAGAGGCGACTACGGAAAAACAAGCTAAACAAATCTCATAAACATAAATCAGACCTCTCCATCCCGTCTGGCCAGCGAGGAGAATGTAGACCAAATGCTCTGTCTGCTCTGGTCAAGTATGGCTCCGGTAGTACAGAGAGGGTCATGCTCCTGCGGTGGAGACTAAAAAGACCAGATGATGATGATGATGATGACTTGCAGGTGTAGAGGAGTCATATCGGCCTATTTACTAACTCAGTGTACAACGTTTTTATACCCATTTCAAAATACATTGCGGCTTTCGTATGATTGACTTTTTATTTAAGAATAGCGAACCGCCCGGCTTCGCAAGGCGCTATCTATTTTTAAAAAACCTATCAAAATCCATTGCGTAATTTTAATGATCTAAGCATACATATAATAGGGACAGACAGTGGGAAGCGTATTTGTTTTACTATGTAGTGATATATAAAACGTAATATATTTTCATTTGACTATCAGAAACGTAATGTATTTTGAAGTGACTGTCAGAACTTTGTACACTAAGTTAACAAATAGGCCGGCTGGTGTCGTGACTTATGCCTTGGTTTCCTTCATTGCAGTGCCGCACTTGTACGTGTAGAGGAGCCCTGGATGCTAAATGTGCATTTACTCGAGCGTCGTCGGTAGGGATTGTACTTTAAAGATTAGGTGGTAGAACGAAAACGGTTATAAGACATTTTTCATTTCACCGATGGGGAGAGCACACTTAAATAAAGAGCAGCTGATTTGTCACAAAACAGATTTTCAAAAATTTGTCAGGAAATAATTTTCACATGAAAATAACCGAATGTGACTAATTAATGCAAGCTGCTTTATAACATGGCAAATTATGTAAATCAATAATCTGACAATCGATCTGACCATGACGTCATTGGGTGGGAGTGGGACGGTAACAAAAGTGAAGACAAAATAGTCGAAAAAATCACCAATGTGTCCTCGTGCGTTGTTGGCTGTCTTCTACTTTGAAGGCAATAATGCAAGAATTACTGGGACATATAATCTGACAGCTATTGTCAGATTTCAAATAATCATCCATATAAAAAAAAACTGAATTCAGTCAAACTACTGAACCGATTTTGATGAAATTTAAATTGGACCAACTATAAAGCAAACCCTTTTCTTGAAGTCGGTAGAAAAAAATACCGGCCAAGTGCGAGTCGGACTCGCGCACGAACGGTTCCGTACCGTGGGAGCCCCCCTTTAATATTAATTTTAATCTTATTTAATTTTTTATTTTTTTAGGTGAATATATAACTAAATATTCTGTGAATATTTCAAGCGTTTACCTGTTGCCGTTATCAACATCGAGCAAAAACAAGCAAAAAAATCACGTTTGTTGTATGGGAGCCCCCTTAAATATTTATTTTATTCTTTTTTTAGTATTTGTTGTTATAGCGGCAACAGAAATACATCATCTGTGAAAATTTCAACAGTCTAGCAATAACGGTTTATGAGATACAACCTGGTGACAGACGGACAGACAGACGGACAGCGGAGCGAAATTAATAGGGTTCCGTTTTTACTCTTTGGGTACGGAACCCTAAAAATATAAATCATAACCACCCTATATTAAAGTCAAATGTGTGGTGGAGGTAGTTATACTGTGTCCGAGGTATATACTCTTAATCTGACGGCTGTTAAGCTCCCCAACTATTATATACATAAGACAAACCGTCACAACTTTCTTTTCTACGTACCTATATAAGTCTGTTTGTTGCTGGTTGGAAACCAAGAACGTTCACCTCGCGCTTTTTAGCTTTAGGGATTATAGTATAGATACTGTAATTACTGACATTCCGTCCACGTGCCAGCGTTCCTTTTAGGATAAATATTCACAGTATTATTTTATTTTGTTATCCCTTTCTTTCTTATGCTAATTTTCATCATGTCACTAGCTGTTGCCCGCGACTTCGTCCGCGGAAATTTCTGTTATTATGATTACTCGCAATTAGTTTTTTATTAGTAAAGATGAATAATTTCCCCCCGTTTTCAAAACATTTTTTATTGATGCTCCACTCCTGTTGGTCACAGCGTGATGTTTTATAGCCTAAAGCAGGGCTTGTTACCGGTACCAAATTCCCATTATAAGTACCGGTAAGTACCGGTATTACTATTCTGTTAAAATTTTAACGGTAATATGAGGTACCGGTAATCTAGTATTTAACGGTAATAATATTGTTAACAGTTAACGGTAATTATACCGCTACTTGTTACCGGTACCAAATTCACATTATAAGTACCGGTAAGTACCGGTACCTCTATTCTGTCAAATTTTAACGGTATTAAAATTGCGTTAATTTTACCGGTACCTACGCATTGTTGCCGTCTACCGCATGGGACTCGCTCGACTGTAAAAGTGCCGCCCTATTGTGGGCCCCCGCCTCACGCCGCACATGCACAACACGGCAACGACACACATTAACGAAATGATAATTCCCAATACGAGTACCGGTACTAAGTACCGGTACTGTTTACCGGTATTTGGTACAGGTACTTCTTTCAATTACCGGTACCGTCGTTTTATTGAGGTACCGGTACCAATCCAATTACCGGTACCGTTGTATTATAGAGGTACCGGTACTTGATTTTTACCGTTACCAAATGTACCGGTACCAAACCAATTACCGGTACTGTCGTTTCATAGAGGTACCGGTAATGGATTTTTACCGGTATTCCAACCCCTGGCCTAAAGCCTTCCTCAATAAATGGACTATCCAACACAAAAATAATTTTCCACTTTGAATCAGTAGTTCCTGAGGTTAGCACGTTCAAACAAACATACAAACAAACAAACATACAAACAAACTCTTCAGCTTTATAATATAAGTATAGATGTGTTTTTATCAGTGACGTGCACAGACATTTATCATAGGGTAGACATAATTATAAAACGTACCTTACAAAGATACCACCTATATACCTTACCTTACTATACGGCTAGTTATCTACAACTCGTTTAATATTATGATAGTCTTTCGATCTTCGACCGCAAAAGTATTCAAAACAAGCGAAAGATAAGAGATATGATTACAACCTGCGAGCCACGTACACGTATCATACGGTTTAAGATTAAACTTAAGAATAACTAACCGATTACTTGATTTGTTCAGAGCGTGTTCACAAAACACTTTATATTTCGATTTCGGCATGCAAACACTAAGCGACACAACTTTCACATGAAAATATTTTTGTCACAAATGAAATTTAGCTGATAAAGCATATAATTTTAAAATAAAACTTTCCTCATGGATTGTTTGTAAACACGTAAATCAATGACATTGACATAAGAATGAATTATATCTATAATGACATTGACAGGTGACGATGACATTAACATCGCGCGCGGCAGCCAATAGAAACCTCGGAGACAGTGTCTCAAATTCACACACACAGCGCCAATTTGCTTTACATGTGTGAGCCGATGAAAGATGTTTACTTGTACTACTACAAAAGCGATTTCCTATCGGTGTATAATAATTTTGTATGTGTGCGTGAAAAGTCAGACCTTTGAAATTTTATCTTTACGCGGCTTACGCGTATAGATACTGCTTAGTGCGGGCCTCAGTGGTTATTGTTCTGAGGTGCGGGCACGAGTGGGCCGCGGCCGCAGCGCCGTACTATTTGCTAGCAGAATTTTGCAGGCGAACCGAATATAATTATTTTTTGTAAGAAAAAAAATTGTATTTATTTGGCGACTGCAGGGTAGACAGTGTCTAACAGTCTATATGGACTGCACGTCACTGGTTTTTATCACTATTATGATCTGTAAAGTTAGGGGGCTCCGACTGATCACCATGAAATTTTGCTGTCACGCTGTCTGAAGTAGATACAGAATATAATTAAATAGAATAGAATTTTATTTGAAAATGCTAAAACACACACAAAACAACAAATAGGACAAATTCAACAATAAAGATTATAATCATTATAGCTTGTGAGCGTTGCAGCATTTCAAAAAGGTTGTAGGCTCAGCGCTACGCTTTCCTCACAGTTTATGAGCAAAGCACTGATATTCTGCCTTAACCTGCTGACGATCGGTAGTATGCCACAAAAGTTTGAATAAAAAACCATAAGCACAGTACAGTGTACATGACTATGTACACTGTACTGTGCTTATGGTTATGGTCTTATATAAACAGAAATACGAGCAGAAATTCAAAGTTATACGAGCAAAAAACAAGTTAAAGTATAATACAAACAACATAACAAGTTTAGAATATAATAGCGTTAGTAAAATAATAATAATAAAATTAATAAAAGTCCTACCTTCATGTCTACGCATCTCAGACAGCAAAGTCCGCTACCGACCAGCCATGAGGTACACCTATCTTTTGTTTATCTATCAGACATTCTTTAATTTTTTTTAAAAAGTAAACTTTGGTGACATTTGCCTAATAGGTGGAGGGATATTGTTCCAGCATTTGGTTGATAGGTAGCGGAAATTGCCCGAAAATGCTGCCGTTCTATGAGTGTAACCCAACAAAACATTACGTTACAAGAAGGAACATTGTCATACCATCTATAAAAATAATAAATAATAGGTTGTGGTAGAGCTACGGCACCGGCAAACATTTTTGCAAGTACATTAATGGGTCGGCTCGTCCCAGGAAGTACCAGACTCTCACTGAAAATCGACGTTTAAGTAGACTTTAACGCTTCTATGCTTCGTTCAGTGAGTGAGAGAACCATCCTTCCCGCTTCCCTATTTTCTACTCCCTTATCCTCCCCCAACTCCTTGAAAGGCCGGCAAAGCTCCTGTCACATCCTGGTGTTGCAGTTGTCAATGGGCAGCGGTGATCACTTACTATCAGGTGACTCTCCTGCTCGTATGCCATTAAAAATGAGTCCATCTATTAAAATACAGTTTGCAATGCAACCAAGGGATATGCGTATGCGAGTAAGACTGTATTCAAAATCTAGTAGCAAATATTCAAGAGAAGAAAACACTCTCCACAAAAAAATATAAAACTTCAGCATCGCCACTATCTGAAGGAGTTACCATTTATGGGTAGTAAAAACTTCAATATTGTCTATCTCTTGTAGAAGCATGTAGTAACCAAATTTCCTGCGGTTACCAAAGTATCATAGTAATGGCGTATCCAGGAACTTGCTTTAATGGGAGCTAAGTATGTACTTATTGCAACTAATACCAAACGGTCATATCGTATAATTTGTAATGGTGAAATAAGGAGCACAATTCGTAATTAAATGTTCTAGATTTAAAACTACCTTTGACTCACCTCTGAATTTGTTATCAGAATCCTGAATGATCCGTTTTCATCTACCGTCTGTGTTTCCCGTCACTTGAATAAAATATTTATATGATATGTATCTGCTATGTGTCGTACTGTATTGCAATATTTTAAAAATGTATCCGCCCCGTTTACCACTATAACCCTTTCATGTATTCTCATTAAATATACCACTCTTGATAAGTTTAAGGGATCCGTACCTATAAAGTAAAAACAGGACTTTATTACTAAGCCTCTGATGTCCGTCCGTCCGTCTGTCATAGGGCAGTATCTATTGAACCATACCAAAGACTTGAAATTTTCACAGAATGTGTACTTATATTTTTTGCCGGTATAACAAAAAAAATAATAAAAAACTGAAGACAATTTTCTTGTATCTGACTTAAAGATATGTATAGAGTGGTCTTGCGGGCGTGGCGAGTGTGAACACTTTATCTTGTGGCCGCGTTTTAGAGTAGGGAGTTTATGTGCATACGCGTAACACGTTTGGATTTTTTTAAATGCCATGTTGGTCAGCGATTATGTAAAAAAAATTAAGCTTTGTTATTAGTCTGAAATATTATGGCATGACCTACCGTAAGTAAGTTTCAGAATATTTAATTTGTAAGGCATTTTGGAGCAAAACTTGAAAGAAATTGAATTGGTGACAACGGTACTCAAACTAATTTTGGCCGGGATTCGATCTAACCTAATAATACTCTGATATCTATGATCTGACCGATACAAGAAACTTTTCTTTTTGGTCTTATTTCTTGATTCAAAGTAATAACTCGTTTTTTACTTAGACGTATCTATATTATATATTATAAGCGTTTTCTACCTTGGTTAGAGGTTAAGCCACGGATAAATTCGAAAAATAGAAAGAGTTTGAATTACCTCAAAAGAGAGGTCGCATGGGGTTTCAATGCACGTATTTCCATGCACGAGGTTTTAGAAGTAAGATATTGTACGAAAATTGTAGTATGAAGACTAGTTGCCGGTCTATTTGTATTTGTATTTAAATCTTCTTATTTCACACTTTCGAAAACTTTGTCCCCGTAAGGGCTGCCGCTGGATACGCTTCTGCACTAAACTACCTGAAGTGATGACTTTTGGCACGTTGCCAAAACGGCGGCCTCAAAAGCTCTATGAAAAAGAGTAATTAGTGATTGCTAGTAACATTACATTCCGACTTATTGCAAAATAATATTTTACCTATATTCAAAACTACTTGAATGAAGCTATTAATAATTCTACATCAATACTATTGAATTCGTACTCAACTTATATAACTTATACTTTTTTATGAAGTACATTATTGTTATGAATATTTACTATTGTCCCAGACTATTAATTATTTGAATTGGCTCTGAAATAGGTTTTGTCTATCCGAGAATGTCAATCAGGTTACTCGTATTACGTTGCAGTAAATAAGAACTGAAGTCTAGACTAATATTATAAAGAGGACAGATTTGTGTGTGTGTTTGTGGTTCAAAACCTGTGTGGAATTCTTTCCCAATATCTTATTTCTTAATTCAATAAGATAACAGCCTATTTGTTCGAGGAACACAACCTTATTGAACTGAAATAAGAAACCTGTCCCGTGAAACGGAGCGTAATGAAACATTGTCTGATCCGCGATTGGAGAAGAAATTGATACGTAATGAAGCGCCAGTCCGAAGTTATTTTCTTTTCATATTTTGTGAGAATGAAAGACAAATCAATTTGCCTTTCTAAATTGAGTAGTCGATTAATTACCAAAATGTTTATTAAATATTTTCAAAATGATATTATTTGCATTAAAAATCTGCTGGATTGCCAATCTAATTGATTATATTATTTAGATAGAAAGATAGATAAAAACTTTATTTGCATCAACTGAGACACCTACAAACATACAGGGAGGTATTGAAAGATACACAACTAGAACTTATACATAAATAAACTGTCACGATTGATACATCAAATCAAAAAATGTGTCGCAGTGATACAAAAAGGTAACAACTCAGTTATACATTTGCTTAAGGAGCAAAACACTGATTTTCAGCCATTACCCGGTAAGTAAGAGAACGTGAGTCCGTCAATACAAGTGAACATACTATAAGATAATAATTAAGGAAAAAATAAAGGCATAAAGGCGAAAAATATGTTACAACATTGATACAATTTAAGATATAAACAACACAAGCTAAACAAAGCTTATAACATCTAAGACACCTCTCCAACCCCTCTGGCCAGCGTGGAGAGTGTAGGCCAAGTCCTCTGGCTGCTCTGGCCAAGTATGGCCCTAGTAGTACAGAGAGGGTCGTGCTCCTGTAGTGGAGACTAAAAAGGACCTGATGATGATGATGATGATGATATACAACACAAGGACGAGCACAAGTAAAAGTAGGTAATGATTACAGCTACCCTATTTGTAGTAGTCCATTACCTAGGGGACCAATCTCTGTTTCGGCAAAAGTAAATCTTTAAATTGTTTTTAGGGTTCTGTACCTAAAGGGTAAAAACGGGACCCTATTAATTTCGCTCCGCTGTCTGTCTGTCTTTCTCTCCGTCTGTCACCAGGCTGTATCTCATGAACCGTGATAGTCAGACGGTTGAAATTTTCACAAATGATGTATTTCTGTTGCTGCTATAACAACTAATACTAAAAAATAAAATTAAATACTTAAGTATGTAAGGGGGATCCCATACAACAATCGTGATTTTTTTGCTTGTTTTTGCTCGTTATTGATAACGGCAACAGGTAGACACTTGAAATATTCACAGGATATTTAGTTATAAATTCATTTTAAAAATAAATAATTATATAATAATAAAATTAATACTAAAGGGGCTCTCATACAAAAGACATGAATTTTTTGCCGTTTTCAAAGATATGGTACGGAACCCTTCGTGCGCGAGTCTGACTCGCACTTGGCCGGATCTGTTTTCCACCTACCGCCCACCAACATGCTAGAGGTCTTGTATCCCCGGGCTCTGTCTATCCCTTAAGGGAAAAAGACGTGACAAGTGTGTACATATCTAACAATATAAGTTTCGCCTACCTTGGCTAATCTCGGACCTCAGAACAGATCGTAAAACAGATCAGGAGTACTATTTTTGAAAGTATGACACTCGTCTTCGCCGTGTCTTCGAGCGATTTTTATATACAAAAATCGCTCGACGACGAGTGTCATACTTTCAAAAATAGTAATCCAGGTTTAAATATAATAAATATATACGGACAAATCACACAGATTGAGCTAGCCCCAAAGTAAGTTCGAGACTTGTGTTATGTGATACTAACTCAACGATACTATATTTTATAACAAATACATATATACATAAACATCCAAGACCCAGGCCAATCTGAAAAAGATCATTTTCTATCTTGACCTGACCGGGAATCGAACCCGGGGCCCTCGTGTCGCAGGCTGGCGTGTTAACCATTGCGCCACGGAGCTCACCGGTTTTCACGGGATCGAGGATAAATCCGGGCCAATGACGATCACGGAGTGCAGTAACTATCGGTATTTTTCACTTTCAGATACAGATAGCTCGCTTACGAACTTATATTGTGTACCTATATGTATATATTTGATGCAGCTTCCGCTAAAAATGAAAATCAAGAAAAATCGCTACGGTAAGTCTCTTAGTGAAAATACTAGTGCTTGTGACCTCACTATTATTTTCACTACGGGACACCGCGATTGAGTTCGAGTTTCAACTGATACTTCGGCAACATTGCAGCTGCCATTTTTACAGACTGATCGAATACTATCAGAAACTCTAATTCAACCACGGTAAGTCCCGTAGTGAAAATAATATGGATATCGATATGAGTAATACGCACTTCAGGCACGTAGACTCTAATACTCGTGCTGTAAGTGCTCGCTAGTTATTATTCCGCACAGCGTCTCAACTCGCTGAAAGTCAAAGTCAAAGTCTAAGTCAAAGATTTTTATTCAAAATTGGATACATGTATCTCTTTTTTTGAACGTCATATTTGTATTTGTTATATTTCATACTTAATCCATATTAAAAAGTCACCTGCCTTCCTATTATCTTATTGTATATTGAGTCAATTTGCAAGAAAAAACAATGCAAATTCTTTACTGTTTTTATAGCTTTTCTCAATACATATCTTTGGACACCCTAAACATTCATATTGCCCACAAAACTCTTGCCTAGAAAAACGGGCAAAAGGAATTACTAAAGCGGAAGAAAATACATTGTTAAAAGGAGGAGGTTCTCAATTCTATTATATGTCTTATTTCATATTTTTAGATACTGTGTTTTTGTTATACTTACTATCATTTCAGATATTTCAAACTTATAAAAATAAATAAGATACTGCTTTATTTTTAATAGACATTAGCTTACTTGTGTTGTTGCTTATGTTTAAAAAGCGTAAGTTTAAATTGAACGATTCACCAATTTCTAAGAAAAGCTCTATAAATACAATTTTATTGTCTAATTCCAGCTACCCTTCCGTTACAGACATAATTACATCAAAATTAATATTTCAAATACGAAAGACTTTGTTCGTCTCACGTCAAAATAAAGCAACGAAATGAAATTGATTATTTGTAAGGAGATATTAAGCACCAGAGATAAACCTCTGCAAGCATTCCTACAAGCGTAAGGTTGAGTTTCAAGCCGTCTAAAGGCATTTGAAGTTGCTGAATGACCGCTGACAACTGGGACCAACAGCTTATAACGCGCCTTGTATGCACTACACTACAACATCATCAGGTCTTTTTAGTCTCCACTGCAGGAGCATGACCCTCTCTGTACCGCCGGATAAAGTTACCATACTTGGCCAGAGCGGACAGAAGATTTGGCCTACACTCTCCTCGCTGGCCAGACGGGTTGGAGGACTCATTGATGTTTATGAGCTTTGTTTAGGTTGTATTTCCTAAGTCGCCTCTTACGACCTCCATGGGAAGACTAGGAGTAGTCATATTCTACTCTGCCGGAAACCTTACGGCTAATTAATAATATATATTTTTAATACAATGCCTCATGTAATTGTTTCGTGATATGAGTAAATAAATATATACGGAAAAATCACACAGATTAAGCTAGCCCCAAATAAGTTCGAGACTAGTGTTATGGAATACTAACTCAACAATACTATATTTTATACAAATACATATATGGATAAACATCCAAGAACCAATCTGAAAAAGATCATTTTCCATCTTCATCATTCCAAAATGATCACCTAACCGGTCATCATCATTTTTCATCACCTGACCGGGGATCGAACCTGGGCACCCTCGTGTCGCAGGCTGGCGTGCCACGGAGCTCGCCGGAATAATATTTAGAATCTTTAGTTAGTAATAAGAGCTAAAAAGAGCGCTAAGAAATATGTGTTAAAAGATCGGATACTAAATGAGGTAGGTAGGTAGGTATGCGCAGTACACCTTTCGACACCCCTGAGTTGCCCGCACCGGTGTTGCCCCTTATGCCGTAAATAATAGTCGGCAAGTTTGAAGGGGCCATCTAGTGGGCGGCAACCCACCACCTGCCAATTGTAGTCAGTTATCATGAATGTGGTAGTTTCCGACTCCTGGCAATAACCCAGCACAAGTCCAGCCATATTTCAATCCCATAACCCACTAATTTCGCCTTTGAATTGCAGTAGCTCCTGCTCCGGCCAAGATTTGTTCAAGGAAATATTATGCATTGGTATTTCCAGGGACGGGTTCTGGCTGGAGACCAACATCACATCAACATATCTGGCTGCCATCTGGTAGTCGTTAAAGAACCACGTCAGAGGCCGAGATGCGGTTCCGAAGAACTCTGACACCAGGGTGTGCATGGTCGATTGACCTTGACACCTACTCGAAATGATGATGATGATGATTAATTATTCAAGCCGGCACCTAGTATCTTGTATGAAACAACTGATTATCATAAAATTATTATGCTGCTGTTGGATATCTCAACGTAGTCGCGGAACGCAGATATTTTAATATCTCAGATCAAACTCATGACCAAGTTATTTTAATTGAAATTCCTACGGATTCGTCTTTAAAACTAGACTTTGATGTATGCGGTTTATTTGTTTTATTAAACGTTCAAAAGAGAATTAAATCTTATGTTAGCATACAAGATTGAATTGAGATGAAAAAAAAAAACATTATTTTATTTAAATTTTGGTTTAAGATTACGATGTTATATCATAATTTTAAATAAGTTTATTTAATTTTGTGGTCGCGCGATGTAAGGTTTATGTTATCTATAAATTTTACTAATCATTGAAATTAAAAAAAAAAGCTTTTCCAGGAATATTTTAAAGGCATCTAACATAGCTTTAACGACTGCCGTTAATGATGACACCAACCCTTAATGTGCCTTCCGAAGCACGGAGGAGCTCAAGATATTTTTATGTCACTTGCGGTCACCCATCTCATTAGGGACCGCGCCCGGGGCTGCTTACCATACATAAGCGCTAATAATGTTTACACCTACTGGACCATTGTGCTCCTCATCATCATCATCATCATCAGGCCCTTCCAGTCTCCACTGCAGGAGCATGACCCTCTCTGTACTACCGGATATACCAAAGTTGGCCAGAGCCGACAGAGGATTTGGCCAACACTCTCTTCGCTGGCCAGACGGGTTGGAGAGGTCTCATTGATATTTATGAGCTTTGTTTAGCTTGTATTACCTAAGTCGCCTCTTACGACCTCCAAAGGAAGACTTGGAGTGGTCCTATTCTACTCTGCCGGAAACCACACGGCTAAAATGCGCTCCTCAACAAACAAATGATAACAAAGATAGCCAACTTCCATTAAAAACATGAAAATTCTAAAATTGCCTGGGTCGCATCTGTAGTTTATGTAGGTACCATCTGTGTCGTCCAATAAACTTACTGCAAAGACGCCATCTCAAATAAAATCAATATACGAAGTTTTCTTATAATTATATTTGATTTTAATTATAGAAATGATAAAAATTATATAGTAACTACCTACGAGCAAAGTTAGCAGCAATGGTTGCAGTTCGACGTTTGCGCGAAACCGTGTATTTCGTTCCGAACTTGAATCGCTGTTGAGCGGGCGCCAGGGTCAGCAGTGTCAATCCAGACGCGCGCTCATCTACACGAATACTGGCTGGCTGTACGCACCTCCTAGAAAAGTAAAGAAAAACAAAAACTTTTTCATTCGCTATGGTTTATGACATTCCATTTTTTTATATTTAATTTAGTGAAAAATGAAACTCTTACTAGCCAGTGCGAAAAGTTCTAAAAAGTTTGTGAAGTGTTTTGTTCAATATTAGTTAGATTAAATAATTAAAGTATTTAACTGTAATATATTATTTATTAACAGTTTAGTATTTTAATAATAAGTGTTATCATTAGTAGTGGTGTATATTATGGACATACGGAAGTTGTGAACTTTAAAAGTTAAGGTAATAGTGATTTAAGTGAGATAATTGAAAAAAAAGTTTGAGAAACATTTTCATCATAATTATATGCTCTTCTAGTAACAAAGGTAAGCCTTTTATCATTGAAAGTATTTTAAATTACTATTTTATCAAGTTCAAGCATCTATTTCCAAACAAAAAATATTTGGAAATAAATATATTTCTCATTTAAGCTTTTTAGTTGGAGATAAAAATTACAAGGAGTGCTTTAAAGAAAAACTTTACTGGTAACATTGTACTTAAGTATTATTGCAAAAGCTCCTTTGGAAAAGAAGCTTATTTATACTTAATTTTGGAACTTTCCTGTTTTCGTTTTGCTACGATGATTGCGAATGTTATTAGAAGGTTAGCTTTTAGACTTCTGTTTAATAAGAGAAGCAGCCACCTTATCGTTATTTGATTTTAATTAGCAGAACTAAATACTGTTATTTATTTAATGCTATTTTCTTCTATATTTTTATATCTTCTAGGTATATTTTTAATCATTGACTCAAATGTATATACAATTTAAATTTAAAATAACTAAACTAATGCTACAACTAAAAATTAATATATAACAAATAAAATAGTCCGCGTAGATCGTTGCCTCGCGGTAGCGTGCCCAGAAGGCTGGCAGCAATGCCTCGTTGGATGGCAATGCTGATCTTTTGGCCAATATATTTTTTCATTTTCTTCTTCATTTTAGTAATATTTGAATTTGTGAGAATTCGCGTTATGTCCGTAACTTCTTCACGCAAAATCTTACCCATCATAAAATTCCACTTCGTAAGATTCATAAGTACCTATCTCCTTTCCGTAAGATCATCTTCTAAGGGGCAGGCTCTCGTTGGTAGAGTGGTTGGTTGTGAATTCTAAATTTCCCTATTCACGGCTAATAAACAAATTCAAAGCTCAATCTTGGCTGATATGCCTTTTTAGATAAAATCCCTTCACTACATAGTATAAAACAAAGTCGCTTTCTGCTGTCTGTATGTCCATATGAATGCTTAGATCTTTAAAACCACGCAGGGGATTTAGATTAGGTATTTTAAAAGATAGAGAGATGCAAGAGGAAGCTATATATATATATATATAATTTATCGCAAACGTGCGAAGCCGGGCGGGTCGCTAGTTAAAAATATAGAGAAAAAGGCTCAATCTGTGTAATTCGTCCTTATTTATTAATTTATTTAAATGTGTAATTTGGTTAAAATAGGTCAAAAGAATGAGCGAAAATCTAAAGAATGACAATAGGCGATGCGGCTAGCAACCCATCACTATTTTGATTTCATTTTCTACCTTTACGCCCACCAACACGCTAAACGTGGCCTTTCGGCCTTATGACTTTAGGCTCTGTCTACCACGTAAGGGATAAAGACGTGATAATATGTATATGTTAAAATAGGGTATAAATTATGCGGACAAAGTTGCGAGAAAAAGTTTGTGACAGTTATGCTTTTACTGTCTACAACTCTCGGAATAAAATGTTTAACGCGATGAATTGAGAACATCTTGGTTTATGAAATTATTATAAGTCACCGTTCTCGATTTAATAAAAAGGAGAGAGCATTTTAGCCAAAAGTAGCCGTTTTTGGCAAAAACGCTAAGAAAGCTTCACATTCTCACTTTTAACTATATATAAACAGTAGTTCATAAAATAGTTGTTTATCTTCGTTTTCTTTCAAATAATTTATTTAGAAGCATCTTTTGCCCGTGACTCCGGCCGCGTTAATGTTGATCCTCGGAAACTGTAGCATTTCTCGGAATGAAAAGTATGTCCTTCCCCGATCTTCAAACTACCTCCATGCCCAAGTTCATCCAAATTATTTCAATGATTTAAGCGTGACAATGTGACAGACCGGATTTTTTTCGCACTTATGATATAGTATGGGTGGGGTTAGCACTGAATCCCGAAGTTATTCCATAAGAGAACTTTTTCTTCAAAATTTTAGTTTAACAAATAATATAAATTGATATAAATATTATTGCTAAAGTTAATTGTTTTTATAAGTACACAGATAAAAAACTGTAACCAATTATCTTTTTACATCGCTGTTAGTTTGTACAAAAATGTCGGCTTCTTGTTGCTTGCCCATTATTGTCGAAAACCATATTACGGGAAAACTTACTGTGAATCCAAATATAACAGGTTTGATGACACATTGCTTGTTGATCATATTTTTTTCTGAGTAAATGTTGCTAGGCTGTTAACTTAGAAAAAATAAAAAATTAATAACGTAGCTAAATGTACGGGTACGAACGCATCCCACGAATTCTCATTCCCATGTATTTTTTGAATTCTTTTTTTCCTCTCTCATCCTATTCCTATTCTCAACTCATCCTTTCAAACTCATCATTTTAATAAATTAATTAATATTTTTTTCTTAACTCATCCCATTTCAATTACTTGTTTGATATTGTTTTTTTCCTGTGAATCGGTTTTCAGATTTGGATATTCTGAATATGACAGATATGAGAGACAGTGTGTAAATGTAAATATGATTAATGACAAGAACAAAAAGAAAGGGGGCTGACATGCAAAGCCAACCCCACACAGGGAAAAGGCGAGGTAGATGATGATGTTAGGAATGTAGGTACATTAAAACTGAATGAAACGTTTTATAGAACCTAACGTTAGTGAAAAGGCATATTTATTCAAAAAACTGGCTGTGTTCTTTATAATTAAATCATACTGTTAGAGCTTTTTATATTTCACCATGTGAGAGGAGTATTTAAGATATATCTGATACCTTTCTACACTTTGAAAAATCTGACAATTGTGTAAAAGAGAGACACAAATAAAGACCAAGTGCGAGTCAGAATCCCTCATGAAGGGTTTCCCTATTCATACAATATTGTTTGTTAGTTTGTTTGTAATATCTTTATTTTACCAGAAAAAACACAGAACATAAAACATAGTATAAACGAAAAGTAAATATACAATGGCGGACTTATCCCATAAAGGGATCTCTACCAGTCAACCAGCCAAATATTTAACAACAAAAACGGTCAAGAACATATTTCTTGTATGCAATTCTTATATTTTATTATTTGCTGTCAAAGTGGCAATATTACGGTTTAATAGATAAATCCTTATGACAAAGGGACGGACGTAAGAACGTATAGGTTTATATATTTGAAAGTGGGAGTTTTTACCCTTTGGGCCCTTCCATCCATTTCTTTCATATCCTTAACTAATTGTGTTAGGTATCTCCTTAAATATTTTCACGTTTAACCCTTTAGATACGGAACTAAAAAAGGGATAATCAATATAAATGAGGTTGAACCTGTGCTAATCAAATCTTTTGTGACGTGCGTATACCAAGCACAAGGGATAAAACCAGTGGCGGATTTGCCAGCAGGCTGTGTATTCTGAAGCCGCGGCAGATTTGGAGGGGCGGTAAAATACTATTTTGAGTCCCCCTTCTCATTATGAAAAGTTGACGGAAGACGGAAACATGCCCATCGTCTTCGCACGTCAAAAGGTCGATAGAGTAAAATCAGTAATCAGCGTAGAATTATTTATCATAATATTTATACCTACGCTAAAAACGATTATCACTTTTTTTTATCTTCCTTAAAATACTTAAATTTTAAACATCCTACAAAATCTGTAATTGTACTTTCCGATTATTATAACAAATAAATTTTGCACACTTGATAAAGCCTGAAAATTAAACCATAAGTTTCATAATGGTTTCTGATGTTTTCGAAATTTTACACATTTAAATAAAATTACTTTAATACGATATTATCGCGTATATTACATAATATAACACAAAAGACAAATGTCATCTTAGTCTACCTGCGACCATGAAAACTGTAAAGTTTTCGAAACGTTAGGTGTAAAAATAATGTAATATACCATAACCTTCATTTAAAAATTGCCCTTAACGTTAATATAACCATTAACTAATAGGTTTTAACTTATAATTATATCAGTCATCCAACGCAAATATATGGTGTTCTATATGAATTATAAGTATCTTGGTTAGACTAACTTGTTTTAAACGTTGAAACGGTAAACATGCTTTGTTTTAGTGTAGATTATCCAAGCAGAAAAAGATACTTAAAACCTTTGTTTTATTTCCAAAATAAACATAATAAAAATAAAATATTACCAGATGCATATTGATTTTCTAATGTTGAAAATGAAATAAAACAGTTTTAGCAAAAAATCGACTTACTTGACTTCTTCGTAGGGCAATTCAATTCAAATCAATTTATTTATTGCATTTTCATATTGTAAAGTTCTTAACATATTACAGTAATCCGGGCAGCCAAGCTTAAGATCAAATAATGTCAACAAGTACATTAGGTAACATTATTTGCCACTCACTAAAAATCAGTAAAGTTATTTGTTTGTACTCGTTAAAGTGTGTAGCTAAGATGAATAAGAGAAGGATTTCTGAACGAGGATCAAATGTCTACCCAGAAATAGCAGCTAACCGTAAACATCCACTTAATGAGAAACAGGGTAAGTGCCCATTAGGCACTATTGTAAAGATACTATGCCTGTACAATAGCATCGTCGTCTATGTCCATGGGCGACGATGACCACTTTCCATCAGGTGGCTCGTCTGCTCGTTTTTTTATTCTCTCTCTCTCTATTTCCAGATATACGTTCAAATAACAATATTTTCGATATTACAGATTTAAAAAGAAAGGATTATAAAGATAGTCAATAAATAAATTTTGCATTTTGTAACGTCATTCAGAGACGCATTTTTTCTAACTCTCATATAACACTGTTTACACAGGTTTTAAACAAAAAATATTCATATATAAAAAAGTAACTTAGAATATTGATTTTTGAATAAAACGCGGCAGCGAAAATGATGTCACTTACAGAAAATATACAATTCAAGTTTATGAATGAAAACTTTGATACATCGCGGAAATAACGAAATTATAGTTGCTAAAAGGTAATGTTTCCTTCCAGGTAAAAAAATTAAAATCATCCTGCATAAAATTAGCTTATCCAATTCGCACAAGAGAGTTTCAACTCGAAACATTTAACTCACAAAAGTGAGCTGAAGATGAAACACTCAAACTGAGTTAGGCAACATTGGTGGGAACTATAGCAGGATTGTGGAACGGACTTCCCGCGGTTTTCCCTGTGTGCTATAACTTGAGGTCCTTCAAAAGGCGTGTTTATAGGTATCATAAGAGTCGGCAACGCATTATCACCTCGTCTGATGTTGCAGATGTCCATGGGCGACGATGACCACTTCCCATCAGGTGGCTCATCTGCTCGTTGCCGTCAAATATACATAAAAAAAATATAGTCATGAATCAGCAGTTTCATTTTACCTGTAGTTTAAGTCTGGATTTGCAAGTAGCCAAGAAGAAAAAGTATACAATTTTAAGCTTTCGCGGTCACAATCACTATTATTGTCACTACGGGATTTACCGTGATTATATTTGAGATTTTTTGTCTTATATTTCGGGACCACTACAGTCTTAAATATAAGACAAATCTATAAAAAAATCGCGGAAGTCCCGTAGTTACAATAATAAAAGTAGGCAGAAAATGCATAACAATGTGTGTTGTTAGAAATTTCTCAGCAAAGTTCGCCAATATTAGCGTTAGATAATGAAATTTGTACTTTCCATCTATTGGATAGTTTTATCTAGTGAAGTATTTCTGAACTCGTATTATACGAGTATGTTACTAGAATTTCGTTAGTTTGAAGTCTTCTGCCTTTAGGATCTAGGAATATGTATAAAAAAATACTTTTCGAAATTAGTCTGTCTGGTAGAAGAAAAAATACGTGTCTAATATTGAAAAATATTAGACACGTATTTTTTCTTTTGTCAATGAAAAAAAAATTGATTCAAAGTTCAAAGTATTTATATAGATATAGCCCGCTAAAGTTCCGCGCGACGTCACTGACCGAAACACTTTTTACAGGCCTGTTGCGTCATGAGCTCCACTCTCCTAAACTTTGATGCGCTTTGTCTTTATCATCTTTTGTTTGATTAAAAAACGAAAATTCGATAATCTATAAGACGGACTAATTATTATAAATGGATTTCTTTTAGCAACTAAACCAACTCAACTCACAACATAGATTGACTTGACTTGACACAAAATAGTTAGACTTTGTATAAGTGAATTGGTCATAACTTGACGTTTCGTTTATCTTGAGAGAGAAACAATTTTTTTTTAAATCTATGATCTTGAGCTTCAGAAGGTACGCTAATATGTCGATTTTGACAATCTAAACTATTTGACATCATCCAAATCGTTAATTATATAAAAAATATTTACGTGAGTTTGCCGTACAAGAAGATAGTATACCTTTCATGCCGGTAAAAAGTACTAAGGTGAGCTTAGAAACAGGTTAGCACTAATTTGTAATTTCTGATGAATAAATCTAATATCATCATCATTTCGTGTTGGTGACACGGTCAATCGACCATGCATACTCTGGTGACAGAGTTCTTCGGAATCGCCTCTCGGCCTCTGACGTGGTTCCTTTATTATAAATCTAATAGAACTTGCTTTGCTCTCCTTCACAATATGATTTTTATAGCGCGGAGATGTAATTTATTTTTACATACAAAATTGCACAAAAATTGTATAATTTTAGGTTAGGTAAAAGGTAAAAGTTGAGGGTTTAACGCTAAGTTGAAGACGCAACACAAGGAAACCTAATGAACCGAACTGCAGTAGGTAGGTTACCTTCTGTGGTCAAGTTTTTGTTTTGCCGAGCCCTTGTAAAGGGAGGACACGCCCTCCCATTTCGTATTTAAAAAAAAAATACAATATTAAAAAAAAAAAAAAATTTTTACAGCCAAACTATGAAAATAAAAATGCTTTTAATATAAAAATTTCGCTACTCCGCGTTTTAGAAATGGTATCGCAATGAAAAGAAAAGTGAATTCTATCGTTTCCAATACGCAGAATATCTTTATTCGTGCTGAGCTATAAAGTCCACCCGAGAAATGTTGCCGGGAGTAGAAAGTTTTAAAAATATGACATTATGGTCATTCTCAAAAAAGAAAAAAATATTAAGGCCCTATTCCTCTATTCGTACATTGGCGAGCTCCGTGGCGCAGTGGTTAACACGCCAGCCTGCGACACGAGGGCCCCGGGTTCGATCCCCGGTCAGGTCAAGATGGAAAATGATCTTTTTCAGATTGGCCTGGGTCTTGGATGTTTATCTATATATGTATTGGTTATAAATATAGTATCGTTGAGTTAGTATCCCATAACACAAGTCTCGAACTTACTTTGGGGCTAGCTCAATCTGTGTGACTTGTTCGTATATATTTATTTTTTCTTTAATCACGTCTTTTTTCTTTGCGGGGTAGATAGAGTCCGGGTCTTTAACATCTGAAGGCCACGTTTAGCACGGTCGGGCATTAGGAGGAAACAGAAACAAAATAGTGATGTGTTTAGTGTTGCCAGGGCTCTTGAGTCGTAAGTTACGTTTCGTTTCCTGAAATTTTACATTTTTGCAGCAAAAGTAACATTATTGTAATTTTTTTTAATTTACGTTTTTTTGGGGTCGGATTATAACCCACCACACAGCACTATCCTATAAAGTGGTCACTAACGTATAGCATAACACTTTGCGGCATCTAATCGGTCGAGTATATCGCGCATATACCAGCGGTGACTTTTGTTTATAATAATAGAGATAGAGAAGAGACCACCTACCCTGTACCAACCTGCCCTGTCCTATTCTGTCTTTACCAAAACATAAAAAAATATTCTAGGATCCCAAATCGTCATGATGTCTAATAGACATTGTCTGTCTACACCTTACTGGGTAATCATTACTCTGGCTGGAGTGCTGAATTACGTATTAACAAGACTATTTAGATGATATGATAATATGGCGCTTTCAGAGCCATCTCTGAGTGTGATATGGAATAAAATACTTTTTAGACGCGCCAGTTTTAGGTGCGTTAAAATTGAATGCGTTAAATTGCAATAAAAATTTAGTATAACAAATCTCGTTGTTCTCAAAAGTTACGAATATTGCCTTATATATAAAAATTACTTACATGTTACGCGAGGAGGTCAAAAGTTACGAAAAATGTAAGAAATGTAACCTTCTGGCAACGCTGGATGTGTTGCTAGCATCGCCTACTAATATGATTCCTCAGATTTTTATCATTCGTATTGTATAACATGGTTCTCGCGATTCGCACAAGAGAGCTTCAACTCAAAGTAGGTACCTCACAAAAAAGAGTTGAAGTTCAAGCACTCAATCTGTACGAGTAGATAAGGCAACACCGGCTGCGACTTATCATCAATCAGCAAAGTTTTCTATTTGCGCGCCGCCTCAATCTAGTTTAAGTCTTGATCTGCAAATCTAGGGATGAACTAGCGTAGGATTTCTGAACTCGGATCAAGTGTACTTTCGTAGACTATTTGTTACTCTAAATTCCTCGCGTTTAACGGATTCCACTACTATTAGTGTAAGGTACACTTGAAATAATCATCTCTTTAGAAACTTACCATGATTTGACTAGACCTGAGTTATGTCATACTAGCTTTCGCCCGCGGCTCCGCCCGCGTCAATGACGATCCCTCGGTAACAGTACTTTTTCCCGGGATAAAAGGTTGCCTATGTCCTTCTCCGTACTCCAGAGAACTTGTATGTAAAATTTCATGATGATCGGTTCAGTAGTTAGGGCGTGAAAGCATAACAAACAAACAAACAAACTCACTTTCGCATTTATAATATAAGTAAGGATTTGATGTGTACGTCGTACGTCGTCATGTTGCGTATATTTAATGGTGACAGCGATGGGATGCAATTCTCCTTTAAATATTGCCATCAACGAGCCTCTAGTGGTAACGAATGAAGAAAGCTTTAGAAGACATAGTCCGCCTCTGGTACGAGCTGCTGCTCGTGAGGCCGGGAAAAAGTTAGCCCAATTACTAAAATGAATATTGATATTTTTGTAAGACAATTTTGAAGTTATGAATGGGTTTTGTTTCTTTCTTATCGACACACTATAATTTTTTTTTATATCGATTTCTATCTAGGAGAGATTTCATTTTTATTTTATTATTTTACAATGTACTTACATACGTATTTGATTGTTAATGATGGCCCTTAAGTTAGTAAGTATCGAAGAATTTATTTATTTTTTATAGGGGGTAGGTTGATATGTATGATTAAGTAAACATACGATTTTCCCTAGTTTATAATAAGCAAACAATATTATTTCATTTATTTTTATAAGGGATGGGATGATGTGTATTCATACTCTTTAGTTAGACGTTCAATGACAATAAAGAAACAGTCCCGACACGACATCATGTTGCGTATCATTTTAATATTATGTTTTTTTTTAATAGTAAAGTATATTACGTCAAGAAAATCAATTGAGGATTTTAATTTCTCTTCAATAGCTTGCGTGAATTGTCGTTCTTTTAAAAATATAACATTTGTAATTTACATCTATTTGGAACTATGATTTTATTACGAGTTTAGTTATACAATAACGTTCTGGATCTAGGGAAATTACTTACACAACAATAACGAAGCTTCTATCTATTCAAAGTAAAATATTAATAATTCAGGCAAGTTAAGGCATTAGTTATTATCATCGCTATAAGTCAGTCATTATAACAAGCTATATTCTAATGTCGATCTTTTTCGTTAATTTTAATATTAAAATTGAAAATATGTGATGAAAAATAATCGGCCACAGGTAGGATTCGAACCCACGTCCCTTAGGTTTACGCCCTAAGTGTGATACCATTACACCACCGTGACTTCGAATCACCGCGTCGAATTCTCTCATCACATATTACCCCGTATATACGCATTTCAATCTCATATTTTCAATTTTAATAATATACCGAGCATTGTAATGCTATTTAATAAAAACAATTTAAATATTTTTAAAACTGAAGTATTAGCGCCACTAACGTGCGATAGACAAAGCCTTGTTATTGTTTGCACGTCAATCTAGCTTTAGTCCGGAACTGTAAGAATAAGAGATAATTAGCGTAAGATTTTTGAAATGGAATCAAGTGTATTTTCATACACTATTTGTTAATCTAAAATCCTCGCGCTTAACGGATTACACTGCTATTGATCTATACTAATATTATAAAGCTGAAGAGTTTGTTTGTTTGTTTGATTGTTTGTTTGAACGCGCTAATCTCAGGAACTACTGGTTCAAATTGGGTTATTCTTTTTGTGTTGGATAGTCCATTTTTCGAGGAAGGCTTTAGGCTATAAAACATTAAACTGCAACCAATAGGAGCGAAGCATCAATAAAAATGTTTTGAAAACGGGGAAAAATTATTCAGCTATATTAATTTATCATTATAACAGAAATTTTCGCGGACGAAGTCGCGGGCAACAGCTAGTGTAAGATATAGCATTTGCAATTTCCATCTATTTGGAAACTAACCATGATTTTATTAGTTTTATTATACAATAAAGTTTTAGATTTGGGACAGTTACTAAATCATTGAAGCTTCTATCTTTTCAAAGTATAATGTTAATATCTCGAGCTTCTCCGTCGGAAGGCAAGTTAAACATTGGTTATTATCGTCAGATTTTAACGCCAGATGTAACTGCCTCCGTGGTTAAGTGGTTAGGGCGTTTGCCTGTAGACCCGGGGTCATGGGTTCGATTTCCACGGGAAGTATACTTTGTTTAGTTGTTTCCAGTTTGATTAGGACATTGCAGGCTTGAATCACCTGATTGTCTGATAATAAAGATGATTCCAGTTGCCATATGGTAGTCGTTAAAGGAACCACGTCAGAGGTCGAAAGGCGGTTCCGAAAAACTCTAACAGCAGGGTGGCATGGTCGATTGACCGTGTCACTTTCACAAAATGATGATGATGATGTTACTTAATAGTCAAGTATATTACGTCAAAAAATGTGGACTTCTTGCGGCTGATATGATGATGATGATGACTGAACGGAAACGTATCAAATTTCTTAGATAATTTAATAAATGTAAACTAAATATCAAACGCTGAAATTTACTGCATTTGATAACATTAGTCGAGTCTCATCGCAAGTCAGCAAAGTTTTCTGTTTCGTCTCCTCAATCTATCTTAAATCCGGATCTTTAAATCTAGGAGATAAACTAGAATTACCTAGGATACGATAAACGAAGGATTTTTAAACTGGGACTAAGTATGTTTTCATAGACTATTACTCTAAAAACTTCAGAATTTGCGGATTCCACTAGTATTTGTAATTTCCATAAATAATATTTGTAAAATTGGGAAATAACCAACATTAAACTATGTTATGTTATGCAATAAATGTTTGGATTTAGGAGAGTTACTGAAACAGTGCATAACGTTAATATCTTAAGCATCTCTGTTTTTGAAAGGCTTGATAAGGCATTTGGTCCGGTTGTTATTATACGACAGGGTAACTGAGATAAGTCAGATGCCTTTAATGTGATATTTGTGTTGGCAACTTACACACAAATAATAATAAAGCAAAGATTTTGGTTTGCAGTCTCAATCCAGTTTAAGTCCGGATCTGTAAATCTAGGGGATGAACTAGCGTAGGATTTCTGAACTGGGACTAATTATGTTTTCGTAGACTACTTAATTGTTGCTTCAAAAACTTCACGCTTAGCGGATTCTATTAGTATTTGTACTTTCCATATATAGTATTTGGAAAATAACCAACATTAAACTATGTTATGTTGCGCAATAAAGCTTTGGATATATGAGAGTTACTGAAACAGTGCTTAACGTGAATATGTGAAGCTTGTCTGTTTTCGGAAGGCTCGTTAAGACATTTGGTCCGGTTGTTATCGTAAGACAGAATTACTGAGATAAGTCAGATGCCTTTAATGTGATATTTGTGTTGGCAACTTACACACAAATCATAATAAAGCGAAGATTTTTGTTTGCTCGCAACCTCAATCAAGTTTAAGTCCGGATTTGCAAATCTAGGGGATGAACTAGCGTAGGATTTCTAAACAGGGACTAAGTATATTTTCGTAGACTATTTGTTTCTCCAAAAACTTCACGCTTAGCGGATTTTATTAGTATTTGTAGTTTCCATATATAGTATTTGGAAAATAACCATCATTAAACTATGTTATGTTATGCAATAAAGCTTTGGATATAGGAGAGTTACTGAAACAGTGCATAACGTGAATATGTGAAGCTTGTCTGTTTTCGGAAGGCTCGTTAAGACATTTGGTCCGGTTGTTATCGTAAGACAGAGTAACTGAGATAAGTCAGATGCCTTTAATGTGATATTTGTGTTGGCAACTTACACACAAATAATAATAAAGCGAAGATTTTTGTTTGCTCGCAACCTCAATCAAGTTTAAGTCCGGATTTGCAAATCTAGGGGATGAACTAGCGTAGGATTTCTGAACTGGGACTAAGTATGTTTTGTTGCTCCAAAAACTTCACGCTTAGCGGCTTCTATTAGTATTTGTAGTTTCCATGTTGGCAACTAACACCCAGATAATAATAAAGCAAAGTTTTCTGTTTGCATGCCGCTTCAATCTAGTTTAAGTCTGGATCTGGATCTGCAGATCTAGAGATGAATAGCGTTGGATTTCTGAACTCGGATCAAGTGTATTTTCGTAAACTTTGTTACTCTAGACTCTCCTCGCGCTCAGCGGATTTCACAATTATTTGTGTAAGATTATGCCGTTTGCAATTTCCATTCATTGTAAACTGACTATGATTTTTAACAGATTTAAAAAAAGGAGGTGGTTGTTAATTCGGTTGTTGTTGTTTTTTTTTCTTTTCTTCTATTTGGCCCTAAAACTACATTCAGAAGCTTATTTTAGCTAGTGTTTAGTTATTTTTCGAGTTATTCTTGGTTGTGTATCAACGAAATGATGGTGTAATTTATTTCGCTGATTTCGTCGGAGCTCCTGGCGACAATTCCCACGAATCCACTGGCTTGATCATATACGATGCAGGAAGGCGAGCAAACACCAGCCCGTTAAGTAAATCTCACTACAGCCGCACTATGCCACTTTATTTTAGTTATTCCACACATTTTTCATAAACATGGGCATTTATAACACCAAATTACACCGACTTCACATTATAAACTCCACTAATCTAATCCAAAACAAAAACCGTGCAGTCCATAGAAATTCCCGCCAAGAACTTCGTTGTTGTTGTTTGTTTGTTATCGCAACGTTTACGAACCGATTAAAAAAAACTTATAGTAAAAAGTTCTTATTCTAATTAGATTACATTTAAGGTAAAATAATATGAAGAGTTCTGTTCTCTATGCCGGCCTACGGTGTGGCTACTGGTCCTTATGCCAGGCCACCCCGTAGGCCCCGGGCTCGATTCCCGGTCAGGACAAGATGAAAAATGATCTTTTTGATTGGCCTGAGTCTTGGATGGTATGTTGAAAGTATCGTTGAGTTAGTATCCTATATAGAAATCTGATATTCGGAAGCATATTTACCTAACGTTCAGAAATTGGTAATTATGAAAAGCATTGAAAAAATCCTGTTTTATGATTAGCAAATTTAAGTCTAAGGACTGAGAATATCTCACTCCATACATCCTGCCCTGCTTCAACGTAATGTAGTTACTATCAGTGATTTTTGACGAAAAAAAAAACACCCTTATTAGATTGTATTAGTGTGCCATAGGGCCTAATATAACTCAGGGAATAAAAGTACTTTGTAAGTGTACGAGTGAAATGGCAAATTATACCTGAATACCGAGATTTTATTTATAAATGGTTGTGTCCGCGTCTCCATTCGTGTATAGGGTTCGTCTTATCAAAACTGGAGAAGAAATTTAAGTAGCCTATCTTGTGTCCCGTACGTCTGAATGTTTATCTACCGAGTGTCATAAAATTCAAATAACTCATTTAAGAGTTATACATACAAACATAAAAATCTAAAAATCGTTAATTTCGTTTCAGTATCATGTATAGAGCTTATAAACACGATATCTCTGAAAACAAAGTAACTTACTCTATGACCAACCTTACAGATTTATTATTAGTATTGTTTGTTTGGTTTCAAAATTTTATTGTACTAAACACAACGGACATTACAAAATGAACACTCACATAATTTGTACAAAAGATGGACTTATCCCTAACAAGGATCTCTTCCAGTCAACCGGTTGGACAAAGGATTATTAAAAGTAAATTAAAAGTAGTATTGATTGATGTCTATGATAAAAATATTTATTTTGGGGTTAGCTCAATCATTGTGATTTGTTCATTTATATTTATTTAAATAACATGATAAAATAGGTTAACCACCTAAATTTAGAAGCTTGCGTAAACTAACATGTCGTGTTCGTGTTCTGAACCTAACACTATTTGTTCCGATTCAAGGTGTGGTTCTATAAAGTGCCGAACGTAGGACAAGGCCTCAGCGGGTTTACTATTATGTCATTTTATTGGGTGTTAGGGCTGCTCACACCAAAGACCGCGGTCTGAATCGTTTGAGCTCTTTTCAAATGAGGATTTAGGCCCCGCGATTTTATTTTTTATTGTAGTCTGTAACGCAGCAAAGACTCGATTGAGTAATTTGGATTACTCCTTGATATTTCTTCATTAGAATTAAAAATTCCGATCTAGTTTTTTTTTGTCTTACAACTACTACCTATGTTCTTAAATTTGCAAAAAGCGGTGCTTTATGAGGGCTTGCAAAGTTATTTATATATTAATTATAAATATAATATAAATTATAAACCCTAAATCCACGCAGCCGAAATCATGGGTCCATAGATAGCACAACTAGACAGGAATTGAAATTCAAAAATGCATAGATTGTATTAAAATCGAAACCTAAATCAAAAAGTTACCTAGATTGCCCAATCTAGCTAGACTAGTTCGGCAGATATTATTGGAATTTAAATTCTAAAACAATATTTGATTGTACTATTTTTTTTTGTAAGAAATTAGTATCTTAATTTAAGACTTAATATTTCTAATATCTGCATACCCAACAGGACCCTGCGCATATTTGATGGATAATGGATATGTTTCCATTCACAGCATTTTGTACGTCACCAATAGTTTATCACAAATACTAGTACCTACCAGAATGATCCTTGAAATTTTTTCCAGCAGGACCCTTCTCTGTTTGCAGGACTTCAGACCAGTAGTATATGGCCGTAAAGAGGTGTATTGGTATCTCAAAAATACTGTTTTTGATATATATATTAATTAGTTTAAGAGAAATGAAATAATAAAAAGAGGAGCACTTCGGTGATTCAATCGGCGATCCGAATCGGCTGTGCCTTCGGCACAGCCGATTCGGATCGCCGATTGAATTGATTTCGATTGAATTGATTCGGATCGTTGCCTGTTAGGCATGATGGCTTAGGTATACGCAAAATTTTAGTATTGCATTACCAGCATTCTTGTCCTCAGTACACAGATAGATAGATAAAAACTTTATTTGCATCAACTAAGACACCCACAAACATACAGGGGGGTATTGAAAGATAAACAATTAGGACTTATAAACTGTCACGATTGATACATCAAATCAAAAAATGTGTCGCAGTGATACAAAAAGGTAACAACTCAGTGATACATTTGCTTAAGGAGCAAAACACTGATTTTCAGCCATTACCCGGTAAGTAAGAAAACATGAGTCCGTCAATACAACTGAACATCTATAAGATAGTTATTAAGGGAAAAAAAAGGCATAAAGACGAAAAATATGTTACAACATTGATTTAAGATACAACCAACACAAGGACGAGCACAAGTAAAAGTATTGAAGACCTTTATAAAAGAATCCTTAAAAATGCTGGCTTCGAAATTTGCCATAAGTTAGAGACCTGCTTAGTAGAAGAATGCTTTGTCATTGAAATGTGCAAAAACTCATTTTCCTGATCTTCCGTCTTCGCAGAGGCTATGAGACGGGCGCCACTTTGCAGTTTAGCCCAGATTAATTTAATTTAGTCATCTGGTAGTGCTGCAGAGCGAGCCCGTTCACTAGCTCATGCGGCATGGGAGTCCGTGCTTTGGCTACTAACATTTCCTTCTGCTAACCTTGTGACCTTATTAGATGAAGAAACCTTTCGCCTGGCAGCTGCACTAAGACTAGGCGCTATTTGTACGATGCCATATCGTTGTCCTTGCGGCGATGGCGTTGATGACATGGACCATGGGTCTCTCTTGTCGCAAAAGTGCCGCCCTAAACAATTTAATCCATCGGGCTCTTGCTACCATCAACATGCCATCCGTTTTAGAACCAAACGGATTGGCTGAGATGTTGGCAAGAGGCCAGAGGGAATGACTCTTGTGCCTTGGAGGTTGGGGCGGCCTCTTCTGTGGTGGATGCTACTTGCGTCGACACTGTGGCACCGTCTCATCTTCCGGTCGCAGGTTCCAAAGCCGGTACAGCAGTGGCTGCGGCGGAAAACCTCAAACGGCGTCAATAATAATGCAACAATTATATATTTGAACCGTTTGGGGTTGAAACTCTTGGGCCGTGAGGACCTGCAGCCCGCAAATTTTTCAACGCCATCCTTAAAAAAATAATTGCGGTATCTTGTGACCAGAAGGCTGGCCTATATTTTGTTCAAAAGATTAGAACTGCCATACAACGTCGTAATGCTGCCAGCCTTCTGAGCACACTACCACGGGGGCAGGAGCTGCCAGGGCTATTTTATTCGTAAAAGAAGTTTTAGTTTTATTTAAATACCTATTTTGGTTTTAAAAATCCCTAAGCCTTGAAAATCCCTAAATTGTACATATCGGGATACAGTAATGAGGGCAGGGTTCTAAAAAGACGTCCTTTTCAGGAACTATTGTAATGAAATTAATTGAAAGTCTAAACAGTGATTTCAGTTCATGATATCCTGAAATATACCCATGGTTCACGGGCCATAGAGTATTATAGCGAAATACGAGAAAACTTCTTGACCTTGTGATTTTGGTTCGAGGAAAAAAGGTGGGAAAAACTGGCCAAGTGCAGACAGACGGACAAAACTTGCGAGGAACTTCAGAGAGGATTAAAAAAATAAAAAAAGATCTCCATAAATATTGGTATGTAGAGGTTATCCTACATACATTAATAGTGAAAAGGTCAAATATATCTTATAGCAGTTACGTGCTTTGATTGTCTTCTAATTCAATTTATTCTTTGTCCCAAAGCCCCTTTATTGGATGTTACGTCGCTGACAGGGCGGTATTATAGCAGTTTCGGGGAGTTATTAGTCCGGCGTAGTCTTATATAACGAAATATATACTCATTTCGTCTACACTAATAATAATGTAGAGAAAATATTGATTGTTTAATTGCATTTGATATGGACCAATTGATTAATGCGGGCAATATTAATAATGTGCGAGCATTATGAATAATTTCTAGGTCTATCGGGCTAAGCGATTAATTACTATTTAAACTTCATTATTTATCACACAATTTTCACGGTCATTATTATATTGCTACGTGACTATTGGGCAATTCGATAATAAAGCTAAATTTGACGCGGTGACGCGGGAGGGAATCACGTGTGACACTGACATGCTTTGACTAATCAGAATCTTCTACAAAACAAAGACATGTTGTGAAATGTTTTGGGATAACTATATTTTTAATATGAGTTTCCTTAAGTTTTAAATGCAAAAGCTAGTGGATTCTTGGTGTAGAAGTACTTGCTTATTAGTCCAAATAATGAGTGTGATTAATTAAATTGTCTAACATTTAGTTTAAATGACAACGGTGATGAACAATATGTATATAATGCTCGGTCAATTTGAATATTTAAATAATGATTATCAAATTGCACTTTCACATTGGGCATTTTTCATAATGACCGGGCATTATATGTTATGCCAAATGTATCACGTGGTCCATAACACACTGAATATGCTTCGAAACAACTAAATCAATTAAAAAAAATAATTGAACCATGAGAATGCTACATTATCCTATAATACATAGGTATTTAATCTATAGTCTACGTTCAACAGGGATATCCCGTTCTACCCGTGCGATGCCGGGGCGTGTCGCTAGTATTATTATAAATGCGGACTTGCTTATTTTGCAAACTAGGAGCCCTTCCTGGCTAACCCGGGCATATACATTATACATACTCGTATTATACCTATATACGGAAAATGCTCTAGGTATACGTTACGAATAAGCCCCAACCCCATGAAAATCACCTCAGTAGTTTCTAAGATTAGCCTTTTCAGACATACAGATAACTTTATTATACCAATCAATCAATAGTGATATAATGATAATGACAGGTGATAAACGTCAAAGAGATAGGTAAGTGTGACTTATTTTGGTGGGAAGTTAGAACCATGGGTTTAAGCCATGTAGGTACTAAAGTTAGCTGGCTTTTTAATAAAATATCCGTCTTTATATAAAAAGCCTTATAAGAAAATATATATAAGAAAAATAAGAAAATTATGTGTATAGTACGGAACTCTCTCCTGAGTTCCGTACTATACATATAATTTTCTTATTTTTCGATTGGTCTTGTAAAAGAGCTTTATTAGTTCGGTCGAAGTCGATTTTTTTCCATATAAAAGATAATCTTTCATCATACTAGGAAACAAAGCTCCTCGTGTTTTCAGCTATTGTTAGTGACTCCTCGTGAAATTTTCATGACACAAGTGTGAATTGGAGGCGGAAAAATGACAAAAATCCTAGCACAAAGGAGACGCGCAGTATTGCGCAGTGGATGAGTTTCTTTGTGACGGCAACTCGTCACAGCGTTTTTATGCTATTTTGGCTATTAAAATGCTTCTCGCCGTCAAAGAGAACGTCCTTACTAATATTATAAAGCGAAAGTGAGTTTGTTTGTTTGTTACGCTTTCACGCCGTAACTACTGATCCGATCTTCGTTTCATCCCGGAATAAGGCACTGTTCCCGAGTTCCTTTCACCCCGAAATAAGGCACTATTCCCGAGAGATCGACATTGACGCGAGCGGAGCTCTGGACGTAAGCTAGTATTCTAAAAATTCAGTTTTTATATTACCAGTCCTTTTTGGGACCCGATCGAGGGACTAAACGGAATGATTGTGTTCTGTAACAGTGCTGAGAACTGACTTGACCGATTAATTAAAATATGTAACGGGTTATTCACGTACTGAAGACCTCCGGATGAGGTCGAAACATGTCGGCCAGTAGCTGACTTCGTACGTGATTAATCCACTGTTACCTACATGGCATATTTTAATAATACCTATAACTTAAGTTAGTTTTAATCATAAAAAAATTTGATTAAGTTGAAGTTGTGGCACTCTTATTTATTTATGTGACCCAACACTTATTACCTTATTCAGTTGAATTTGAGTTCTTTTATACGAAGGTTGTCAAATAAATGATTAAAATAAGATTTGCAGACTGTGTGGTAAGTTTAAGAAAAGGGATAGCCGTTTATTTTTGTTGTTCAGTGGATCATAACTATATATTTTTATAGTTTTAGATATGATTTTAAAGTAATTCAACAAAATAGACGAAGCTTTGCGACGAAGAATGCGAGTGCAACTATCAGGGGTGTCGCGATACAGCTGTAGCCCCCCCCCCCCCCCCCCCCCTCTATACATCTTTATTCCTCAATCAAATAAGTAAAGGTAGAAAACGAAATTGAAATAGTGAAGTGATGGTAGCCGCATCGGCTATTGATATGATTTCATCGATTTTCACCTATTCCCTTGGCCGGCTTCTTCGTTCTGTACGGAAAGAGGAGAAACTGATACATTTTATATATTTTTCTCTCAAAACTGCATGGATAAAAAGAATAAAAATTTAAATGTTGAAATAAAAAAATGACGCAATAAAATTTGTTTCTTTTTTTTTATTCCTAGTAACGCGTAAAGAATTAGAATTATGACAGAATCAATTAGCATATATGATAATCATGTCAACATAATCTGTATGCAAAAACAAGTATGGTTATGTACCTATATTAAGAAAAAATATTGTGTGAAAAGAAGGGATCCCGATAATATAATAAGGATGCGTTTCTTTGTCATCCGTCAAATCGTTCTTTTGCTATACAATAAACAATACAATACAATACCCTTTATTGCACAAAAAAAATAACAAGTTGTATGTATATTTATCTAATACTAACAGATAGTGCAAAAGGCGGCCTTATCGCAATGCAATTTCTTCCAGGCAACCTTTGCAGAAAAAAAAGACATAATGTTGGTGTAAAAAATAGTGCGGGGTAGCTAAAGCAAACTAAATTACATCGTTTAATGTACAATAAACATACTTAAATATAACAATATAAATAAACATACATATACATAAATAAATAAAACTTACACAAAACAGCAGAAAGCCATGAAATTAGCAAGAGGCATACGATGACAGGAAAAAAAAATAAAAAAAAGAACTGGGAGAAAAAGAAAAAATCGTAAAGATCAGAAGATTGCCTATCAAGATGTTTGTGACCGTCAAAGAGGCCGTATTAAATTAAATCTGATTCTATATATATATACCAGCAGAAAATCATACAATTGCAAATAAAAGTACTCTGAATATGGTTTTAAGTAGTATTTAGTAACGGTGGCCACGCGGTTAAGAACCGTGAAAAGTTCCGGCTAAGCCCATAAGATCCGCGTACAATCTTAGTAGGCTCGAGGTATAATACCTCGGATTTTAATTTTTATTCAAAAGTATTTTTGCTTAAAAAGTCAGTTTACGTAATTAATTTTAAAAAATGTAGAACCAATAACTTTTTCTCTTGCCAAAAAAGAACAGGCCACTATCAATCGATCATTTTAGCCTTAAAAATGGAATACGGAATCAAATTATTGATGGGTTGCTAGCTGCACCGCCTATTTACGATTCCTTATATTAGATTTGCCCCCATTCCCTCAGCCGGTTTCTACGGCCTGCGCGGGAAGAGAACCAGCTGGTACATTCTACGTTTTTTCTTTTCTCCCAGATCAGCACGGAAGAGGTACAGAGACATAGATTTCGTATTCTAGGCTTGTAAACATTTCGAAGTTCAGTATGTTGACCAACTTGTGTATTAATTGAATTATACTGACTCGTAGAGCATTTAGTTTTGGATCAGTCAATCTCTACAAGCGACGTCAACAGAGCTCTAAATCTCAAAGGAAAGGGACGAGTAGCAGAGATGAAAATGCGAGCGTCTTTGTGGTAACGGTCGAATAAATTCGCGAGAATTCTTCGTGTCACTTACAAGTACCACCTGTGTACTGTACACTAATAATACTGTGGACGGAGGAGCCCGATGGGCTAGGGGGCGCGAGCATAATTAGCGCTTACGCATGTAAAGCAACCTTTGGCGCAGTCCCCACTTGGATGGGTGACCGCTAGTGGCATAAAATATCTCGAGCTCCTCCGTGCTTCGATGGCACGTTGAGCCATTAGTACCAGCTGCCATCTTTGTATCAAGACAACCTTAACAGAAACTGAACCTATGGAGGAGGTGACAAAAGGTCAAAGAGAGCAAAGTAACTTTTGAAAAGTATTTTAGAGCAGTTTTTTTTTTATTTCACTGCAAAATTATCAATTTTCTTAATCTTCAAATTTTTTAGGATAATATTCTAGCTTCACCAAAAACAAAGCAATAATTTTGACAATTGTTCTTTTTATGTATATTTGACGGCAAATGAGCAGAGAGAGACTGATGGATGACTAAATTACGATACCCTGCTACAGCAACCAGCACTCCAACTCCAAATAAAAGGAAAAGTAGAAAGATTATGTTACAAACTCTTCTTATTCTATGGACAGATATAGTGTCTTTTTCCCTAAAACTTATGAACAGAGCGGTAATTATAAACAAAGGATGCTGCAGCATTCTCTCTTTATATATAACGCGATGAAAATCAAGTAATTCTCGAAAACTATAATGAAAGTAGCCGTGTGGTTTCCGCCAGAGTACGAGTAGAATAGGACCACTACAAGTCTTCCCATGGATGTCGTAAGGGTGACTTAGGAAATACAAGCTAAACAAAGCTCATAAACATCAATTAGACCTCTCCAACCCGTATGGCCAGCGAGGAGAGTTTAGGCCAAATCCTCTGTCTGCTCCGGCCAAGTATGGCCTCGGTAGTGCAGGGAGGGTCATGCTTCTAAGTAAGACTAAAAAGACCTGATAAAATTAAATAAATATAGGATATATCACACAAATTGAGCTAGCACTACAGTAACTTGTGAACTTGTGTCGTAGGATACTAACTCAACGATACTATATTTTATAATAGATACTTAAATAGATAAACATCCAAGACCCAGGTCAATCTGAAGAGATCGTTTTCCATCATGACCTGACCGAAGATCGATTTCGGGCACCCTAGTGTCGCAGACTGGCGTGTTGATCACTGCGCCAAGGAGCTCGCCAAATGATGATGATGATAATGAAAGGAAAAAATAGAAAGACTAAGTTTACGGACTATTCTTATTTTGTGAAAGGTGTCTTTTATTTCCCTAAAAATGTACGTATATGAACCGAGCGGTAAATATGAACAGAGAATGCTGGCAGCATTTTCAATTCATATATATATGTATGTATGATGTTAACATAGATGTGAAACTCAAAGACAAGGCGACGAGAAGCAGAGAGATGAAAAACGCAGCGAACTCGAAAGTCTTTGTGGTGAAAACTTGAACTGCAGGCTCTTGTTTGCGTCATTCACGAAGATTCTTCATGTTTGTTATTATTTAACTAGATATCTCGCGAACTATTTTTTGCTAACTCAAAGTATTCAAAGCAAACATGAAAAAAAACCTAAACTAACATTCAGTTTCGTATTAAGACTATGGGCACATTTTGACTAAGTTAGGCGTTGATATAAAAAATATAGAAAAGACACAATATGTACAACACGACAAAAACTACTTTTACTTTCAAAGGCGTTACACTATAGAAGAATATCTTAGTGAAAAATTTTAATAAAAGTAATAAATTTGAATCTCTTGATTTTTATCTAATACGAGCTAACCAGGCAAATGTGGTTTAAAAAAAATTGCGGTGCACCACCATTATTGTTGAGGAATACGAAAATAGTTTACACCTTAATTTTAGACCTTACTGAATTACACACATTTTTAATAAGAATCGGTCATGTCGTTTCGAAGGATATGAGAATTTTATAATTACAAAGAATATATTTTTTTTGATATAATATACAAACTTAAATGTTATTATTTTAATGTATAATAATGTTGAACTATATTAATTTTTTGAATTACGCAAGACCATTCCGTGTGAATTTTAATATTGTTGTATTCGATTTTGGATCTGTGTCCTAACGCTCTGACTGGGCATAGACATAGATTTATTTAGTTAATGAAACACACATATACAACACAAAAAAAACATACACAGACTTCACAACTGGGTACCTACATGTTTACACTGCCTCTGTATGTTCAATTTATGTAATTCATTTAATCGTCGCTTACATTTTGCGTACTCATGCTCCTCCTGCAGTGGAGATTAAAAAGACCTGATGATGATGATGTTACATACATGTAAGAATATGTTCTTCCAACAGAATTTCATACTGCGAGTACTTACATGAAAAAAAATGTGATAGCTTAGAAACAATTTTAATATCTTTAACTTTTAATTTCTTTAAACATTTTATATAAATCTTAACCACTGAAATTACCATTATATAAACTGCAAAAAACTAATAAAAACTACAAAAAAAAAATTTGTTGAAATGTTTTCATCTCGCAAAAAGAAAACCCAAATAAACTAACGTGTAAAGTGCAAAGTGCGAAAGAGGGCTGAAAATGCGCGGCAACGGCTTTCTTTGTGAGAGTTAACCGCAGCTCGTTTAGAAATTTCAGTAAAAGACGTGCAGGCAGCACGATTTTTTACTGAAATTTCTAAACGTACACTGCTACCGACGAAAGTTTCATGTTTTTATAGTTCATGCACACATATTCTAGCGTTTGCCGGCTTTGTTTACGTTAGTGAAGATCCGTTTAGTATTTACTTAAGATAATAACCGATTTTTTTTACTAACCCCCATTTGACCTTTTTAAGGATGAATTTTTAAAAAGATTTTGATCACGATTATATTGACTAACAGTAAGTAAGACTTTTACAACATTTAATTTTTATATCTTCAAAATTCATTTATCTTCATACAAAGTTGTTTCCCCTATTTAACCATAAATGATGACTTTTTACAAAACCTTAGTGCTCGTTTACATTACAATTTTTTTAAATCCTAGTACTTTGCTATGCGTCGATATGTCAATGACCTTTATAACACCTTGGATAATATCTCAATATCCAATTTAGAATCCATTAGAATACAGAGGCGGAAAAAAAATGACTTTCCATAGAAAGTCCTAGCTTTTTTTTGTGGTCTTTTAACGATTTTGTCTTATTGAATCCTGATTCCAAGATTTCAATATTGCCAGGAGGTTCAAAATCTAATTCTAGTTATAAATATACCTGTTCTTTATTCCACCATAATATTAATGCCTCAATAGACTTAGTTGTAAAGACACGATCGTTAGAATTTTTATACCATCCTGTGTTTGATTTTATATCTTAGGCAGAGAAATACGGTCTCTTTTTACTGATAATTGAAAAACTTTATTATCAAGCTACTGGCAACACTTACTAGTATAGTGCAAAAAGAGCTTTTACCTGCATAGAGAAATACCCACATGGAACGTGGAATTTTCGTCAAGTAGTCTATGAAAACAAAAGAGCTCGTGCACTTTATTTAAAATATTTAGTTAAAACGACACCTAACAGTTTTATATTTTGAAAACTGTAAAGTAAAGTAAAGTAAACTTTCTTTCATCAAGCTGACAAGTAAACAACAACATGTTAACGGTTAACTGCAAATAGCAAAAGTGACCTGAGAATGCATGGCGACGAAAATCTTTACATATTTTCTACAAAAATAAAAGTATTAAGGGTACGCGCACATTATGACGGACTGCAGCGCAAAAATTTAAGTGGATTTTTCATCACTCGTGTGTATTTTCTACTAACTATCGCTCTATGCCGCTTACTATGTCGGTAACTGCCTCCGTGGTCCAGTGGATATCGTTTGTCTGTAGACCCGGGGGTCGTGGGTTCGATTCCCACGGGAATCATACTTTGGTTAGTTGCTTCCAGTTTGGTTAGGACATTACAGGCTTGAATCACCTGATTGTCTGATAATTAAGATGATTCCGTGCTTCGGAAGGCACGTTAAGCGGTTGGTCCCGGCTGCCAATTGGTAGTCGTTAAAGGAACCACGTCAGAGGCCGAGAGGCGGTTCCGAAGAACTCTGACACCAGGGTGTGCCTGGTCGATTGATCGTGTCACCTACTCGAAATGATGACGATGACTATGACGGGGCGCAGCGGTTCGCATAAATCCGTTGCGGATTTTGGTTGCATCACAGAATAAGTAATAGTACTAAGTTGCGTGGGATGCACCCGCCCCGACCCACTGCGCCCCGACAAAGTGTGCCAAAAGCAAGCGGATTAAAAAACCGACAAAGTGCGAGTCGGACTCGCGCATGAAGGGTTCCGTACCATCTATAATAAGGATATAATTATTAAAAATATTTTTATTAAAAATTATGCGTTTTGCAATTTTTCCTTTATCTGTGCAAACACGATTCTGAGTCCACGGGAAGTACTGTAGGTTTTGATTCCCTTGCCAATGTCGAAAAAACACGAAAATTAGCGGCATTAACGGCTGAATCTTTTGACTGCGTGGGCTTAGAAGTTTGATTTTTTCACAGCTCTAAGGGACTTTAGACCTGAGTATTTGATATGAATTTCAGCTAGATCCCTCTACGCGTTCCCAAAAAAAGAGTCTTGACAGACCGACAGACAGACGGACAACCAAGTGATCCTATAAGGGTCCCTTTTATCTTTTGAGTTACGGAACCCAAAAAAGGAATCCCCTTTATTAAGGTGACGCTTTCATCCAATAAATTATCACCTTTGATATTTACTTTCATTGTATTATTCTTTAGAACGAATGTAGTCTGTATTGTCTCAGCTAGTATTTCCATTGTTATCCGAACCTTTGTTCTGATCATCTACCCGTTTCTATCTGACACTTTCGTAAGAGGCCGATGAAATATGATTAACATATTATGCTTCGGAAGGTACGTCAAGCTGTTGGCCCCGGCTGTCGTCATTGATGGCAGTCGGTAAGCTTAAAATCTGACAACCGTTGGCCACTTAAACATTCTAAAAACAAACAACACACAAAACAACAATAAACAAATCAATTAAATACAATTTTATAAGGTAAAATCCAAAAAGAGTTTGGTTTACCTCATAAGAGAGGTCATTTGTAAGATGTTTTAAGCATATTAGGACTTCATCAGAGTCCTTATACAAGAAACATGGTTTGATAAGTAAATTTAGTGTGTGAACTACTGCGAGTCACACTTCACCAGTTATGTTTAAATTAATTAATTAAATAATAAAATTAAGGAGCCCTATGGCCCAGTAGTCGTAAGCATCAAAAGCGCTTACGCATGTTAAGCAACCCTGGGCGCTTTCCCCACTATGAAGGGCGACCGTAACATGAAAATATCTCGAGCTCCTCCGTGCTTTGGAAGGCACGTTAAGCGGTTGGTCGCTGTCATCATTGATGGCAGTCGTTAAGCTATGTCAGATGCCTTAAGGCAACTTGAAAATATGACACTAGTGTTGGCCACTTACACACACGAAAAACAACAAACATTAAATTATTTATGTATATCAATCAATCAGGTAGAAAGGTTTAAGTACAGGTTTAATAGTGTAATGAATACTGAAGTAAATAGACTCAGGTGTTACTTTGCGGAAGTCAAAGCTACATTTACTTTGAGATAATTTACTTTGCGTGCTTCCGCCACCAGTTAGTACATGCAAACTATTGCTGGCCAGCGCCCACCCACTACTGTTAGTCCCTTCATGCCCGCCACCAATAGTTGATGCATGCAACCCTGGTTGATACTGCTGCATCCGTTGAAGTTGCAGCAATATCGGCCATCGTGCTCGCGACACGTGTTTCGCCTCTACACGAGGCATGTTCAGGCAGTGAAACCTAGAAGTTGGTCATTCGAATGACAAGCAACGCATTAAGATATTTAAATTACTAATACATACATAGTATCACGTCTTTCTCCCTTGCGGGGTAGACAGAGCCTAGGTCTAGAACACCTTATGGCCACATTGAGCGTGTTGGAGGGCGTCCTTCCATGCTGGTCTGGGACACAAGAAAAAAAGTAAGTCTTTTTTTTTAAATAAAAAAAGGGAAATATGGCTATAGAAACAGAGGAGACTGAGGACGAGGTGGTCGGATGACATACGACGATTCAGCAGACTCTGGAAGGAAAAGACCAAACATAGAGATGAATCGAGGGAAAGAGGTGAGGCCTTTGCCCAGCAGTGGGACATAAACGGCTACCAAAAAAAAAAATAGAAATAAATCTGATCTCTTCCATTCTGGTCTGGGAGAAAGGAAAAACGTAGAATGTGCCAGCTGCTTCTCTCCCCGCGCAGATCGTAGAAGCCAATCGAAGGATTGGACTAAAATCTGCGGAATCATGTCAATAGGCAATGCGGCTAGCAACCCATCACTATTTGATTCGGTTTTCCATCTAAATTATTAATACTATTAATATACTGAAGTATGTGTACATTTGAAGCAGTTTGCTGATAATTGGCGAACTATTTCAAACTACAAATTATTAGTAGTCAGAAAGTTGCGAGACTAATTATGCATGGAGTATGTACTTGAGACTGTTTGATTTGACTTTGATTCAGACTGTGTAACTGTAATGTTAGAACTTGGCGTGTGACGTGTTACGAAATATCTTGATAACGATCATCTCTTTGATTGAGACATTTGCAGAAAATATATCTTCATCATCATGATATTAATATATCTCTATAAGCGGTAGTAGGTAGTAGCAGTGGATAAGAGCATGACTGCATAAAATATAAGCGCACAATTTTTTTTATTTTGTTTACATACAACAAGCCGACTGATAAAGGCATTATCTATCTGTCAACCTTCGAGAAAAATATAAAACAAAAACAAAATTAGTAGGTGTCACTAATCGGAAAGATAATAAGAATTGATAGTGCAAAGTTTTACAAGACGAATACATTTATATATAAATATATAGGTATTTAGTTGTGATAGAGTCACGCTATCATTTTTGATAGTAAAATCGACGTTTGAGTAGAGCTTCTATGCTTCGTTCGGTGAGTGAGAGAGCCGAAGGCCCATCCTTCTCTCACCGCCTATTAACCCCTATATTTTAACTTTTCTCTTTGTTCCACACGGAGACCGTTATTTATATTTGTTTTGAACGTATTAATGGGCTTATAGAAGCTAAAATAACATTTCTCAAGACCCAAGTTGATCTTAATAAGCTTAAAATAAGTTTCCCCAAAGCACACATTACTTAGGACGCGAGTTTAACAACGTAAAGCCATTTCGGAAGCAAAGAACTTCAAAATTCAGAATTTGTGGCTTCCCAACAACTGTTTCTTACAGTTACTACTATGTATAGTACGTAGTACAGTTACTGCGAATGTTAGTAACGTAATATACGTTTTATTCGAAAGAACATTCGCTTTAATCTAGAAATAGGTAAATAACAATCTAGATATAAATAAAACAAATTTGGGTTTGTTATGATGTATTTTGTGTGTATTTTTTGACAGCTCCGTGGCGCAGTGGTTAACACGCCAGTCTGCGACATGGAGTGCCCGGGTTCGGTCCCCGGCCAGGTCAAGATGGAAAATGATCTTTTTCAGTTTGGCCTGGGTCTTGGATGTTTAGGTATCTTTACATATGTATTTGTTATAAAAGATAGTATCGTTGAGTTAGTATCCCATAACACAAGTCTCGCACTTACTTTGGGGCTAGCTCAATCTCTGTGATTTGTCCGTATTTATTTATTTATATTTTATAACTCGCTCGGGTGAACCGATTTTTATAATCTTTGAATTTTTGGTTTTGTTATAAAGAAATATTAACGACAAAAAAATAATACCTAAACGAGGTTCGCCGGGACAGCTTAAAATACTAACTTTGATTCGCGCGTGGCTCTGCCCACTTTTATGTCGATCCTTCGGGAATAGAGTTATTTTGTGGATTATTCAGGTAATAAACTAACTGCGTGTAAAATTTTATCAAAGTCTGTTCTGTTTGAGTAAAAAATATCCAAACTTACAAACTTTTACATTTATAATGTTTATTGGATCCATCGTCGTCATTTCAGTCGCAAGAAGTCCACTGCTGGACATAGGCCACTTGCAAGGATTTTTAAAATGATCGGTTGCAAGCGGCCTGCATCTAGCATTTCCCTGCGACCTTGGTCTACTTGCTAATATTTGATAATTGCGATGTACAACGTTTTGGTCACTTCAACACCCTTTACGTTAAATAAAGTCACCAATAAGTCGGGCAAATTTCTATGGGTTTTTTTTTTCGTACTTTACCGCTTATTTGCAATTCTATATTCTATTAGGGACTCTGATTCCAGGACTTCAATATAGCTCAAAGGTGTACTCACACGCTGTATAGAGACAACACATAATTTAAAAAGGGATGGATTCACCCTAAGATTTCATTCCTTTTGGAAATTTTCCGAGAGCCGAATTTGAGAAGTTCCGTGATTCTGCATCAACTAACGAACAAATTAAGCATCTATTTTAAGACACTAATACGCTCTCGGGTTGTTTGACGGAAGGGTGGGTAAATATTTGTACTCTACGAATGATATTTTGAGTTTGAAATTGTCTTCCAGTATTTAGGCATCCCTAAGGGGCTTCCTACTATTCCATGATTTTATTAAATAGAAAACTGTTTTGTATGCCTAATTATCGAGTGGAAATTTTAACTAGTTAATAACTAGTACACCGAAAATACTACTAAGTAGTAGTTAGTTCCTACTTCCGGTGCACTATCTATGGAAAAAATTTAGAGTATACAAGTATAAAAAAAGTATAAAAGTAATGTCTAACAAAATACTGGCTAAAATAAGCTTCTATATGATGGCTACAAAGAAGAAAAAAAAACTAGTAGTATCCTAAATCTAAAACTATTTGGAACAAATTTGGAATCGAATTTGAAACTAAATTTTTAAATTAATATATTTTTTGTTACAGGTAAGAAGAGACGCATTTTGTTTTAAATCTATGGGTAAGAACATAAATTCTTCAGCAGATGTACCCGATGTGTATGCAGTAAAGTTTGGAAATGACTTCGCTTGAATATTTGCGAAGAAAAATGCAATTTTGAGTTTCATGACGCTCTATATTGACTGGTTAAGTTTGGTGTTCAATTATTTATTCAAATTATATTTAGTTTATTAGCTTGTGAAATCGTGACTAAATATAATATTTTAAACTGAGCGTCACCTGTACCTGTAAGGCTAAAACACTTTTGTATGCGAAATATAAAAATCTACACAGCACATCTTCAATATGTCTAATAAGTGGTGATATTGATGACATGTGCTATATTTTAATTTTTTACCACTGATATTCTAGGGGTGACTCTTCCTGTCAAAATGAAGAACTTTTCCTATGGGATCTTCTGACAAATTGCCGGGTAGCTTTGTATGTTATGTACTATTGGATTTTTTTCCGGAATAATGATGGGAGCATTATTCCTGTAGTGAAAGTTGTTCATTTTGTGGTGGTGGTGATGAGCTTTGAGGGAGTATTGGTGGTCAATTAAGTATATATGGACAAATCTCACAGATTGAGCTAGCCCCAAGGTGACTCGAGACTTTGTGTTAAGGGATGGGACACTAACTATATTTTATATAATATAAAAATACATACATAGATAAACATCCAAGACCCAGGTCAATATGAAAAAGATCATTTTACATCTTGACCTTACCGGGGATTGAACCTAGGATCTTCGGTGTGACAGCCTGACATGATGACCAGTAGGCCACAAAGGTCGTCATGCCAGGATGTACCTTCTATGAGGTGTTAATGGAAAATAACATTAAATCAGACAAAATATTATTTTACGAGTTGGTTCATCAATCATATTGGTTAATTGGAAATACATTACCTGGGTAACGTATTTAGGGCAACATTCAGCAATATTACTTGCTTCCATGATAAATGCCTTTAGTATTACAATGGGTGATCCTGGACCTTTTGCAATATTTGAATCTGGGAATTCGGTTCCATAATAGAAAAATTGTAAGGAAAAAAATAACGAAAAACAAAGAAAATAGACTTGGCGTAGGATATACGCATTCTAAGCATTCGTTATTAACAATACTAACTAACTATGTAGTAGTTTTTCTTAATTTTCTTTCATTCATTTTCTCAAACGGCGCAAATATCAATGCTTCGGCAACATTTATATATTTGAACCTTCAGCCATTTCAGGGGACCTTCAGCCCACAAATTATTTACCGCCATTGCCAAGAAGTTAATTAAGGTATCTCGTGACCAGAGCTGGCCTGTATTTTGGTCAAAAGACTAATCTTTTGACCAAAATACAGGCCAGCCCTCTAAATGCTAACATTGATATACAACGTGGCAATGCTGCTAGCCTTCTGGGCACGCTACCACGGGGTAATGAGCTGCCAGGGCTATTTTATTTGTAATTTAGTTTTCTATTTATATGTACTAAGTACCTACCTAAGTTTGATAAAGATAGCGAGTCCTGGTGACCCGTAATAACAGGTTCCTCGGAAACCTAGCCTGGGCAACAGTCCCCCACTAGCATAACAGTACCTTAATAATGTATATATTAGTTAAATATGTGTTACCTCTTGTGTATTTTGTATTTAATTTATTTTTATTATTGGAGGAAAATAAATATATTTTTATTATTATATTATTGGTATGGCGAGCTCCGTGGCGCACGCAATGGTTAATACGCCAGCCTGCGACACGAGGGTGCCCGGGTTCGAGTCCCGGTCAGGCCGGTCATGATGGAAAATGATTTTTTTCAAATTGACCTGGGTTTTAGATGTTTCTCTATATGAGTATCCTTACTAATATTATAAATACGAAAGTGAGTTTGTTTGTTTGTTACGCTTTCCGCAATTACTGAAGATCATCATGAAATTCTGCATACAAGTTCTCTGGAGTACGGAGAAGGACATAGGCTACCTTTTATCCCGGGAAAAAGTACTATTCCCGAGGGATCGACATCGAAAGCTAGTATATCATAAAATATAGTATCGTTTAGTTAGTACCTACGACACAAGTTCACAACTACTGTTGTGGGACTAGCTCAATTTGTGTAATATGTTAGAAAATATATATATGACGGAGAAGTGGTCTGAGCTCAGCCATCTTTATCGTTCAGGAGTGGGCGTTATACCGGGAAGTGTTGGTAATTGAAACAAACGTTGATTTAAAACAATGAAAGTATTTACTTCACGAACACTATGAATAATTTCAATAAAACACAAATCAACAAACAATGCGATACGCGACAGTTTCTACACGTGTTCACTTGGCGGCGGACGCAATCGAACTGAACGACACTCGTCCGCCCATTACGTCGTAGACTCTGTCAACGCCGGGTGGGGCGCTGGCGTCTCGCATTAATAGGAAAATATGACGACAGATGGCGCTGTCGTCCGTCCGTTTCCGACATATATATAAAAAAAATATTATAAGTCGGCATAACCGACATTTTTCAGCCTATACAGAAGGCCATCTTCATAATAATACGTGAGTAAATCGTTGTTTTAGGAGTCATCTCGCGTAAGTTTTAATAATATAAGGGAGACTTGTTCAAGTTCATTGCGTATTTTGTGAAAAACAGGAATCTCTCAAAACAACAAACGCTGTCTTGAATAAAACAAATTGGCTTAATCCTGTTATGTTTACAAAGTAGGAGAAAAACATTGTCAAAGTTGCCTCTTGGCGTCAATTATGATAATTAGGACTTGGCACAGTAGTATGCAAAATAATTTGCTGCCGCTCATCATCATCATGTCGTGTAGGTGACACGGTCATTCGACCATGCACCCCTGGTATCAGAGTTCTTCGGAACCGCCTCTCGGCCTCTGACGTGGTTCCTTTAACGACCACCAGATGGCAGCCGGGACCAACGGCCTGACGTGCCTTCCGAAGCACGGAATCATCTTTATTATCAGACAATCAGGTTATTCAATCCTGCAATGTCCTTACCAAACTGGAAACAACTAAACAAAGTATGCTTCCCGTGGGAATCGAAACCACGACCTCCGGGTTAACAGGCAAACGCCTTAACCACTGGACCACGGAGGCAGTTGCTGCCGCTTATTTTCCTAAACCATATCGAGACCTTTAAGTCTTGTGGCCACAGGCTTTGTCTATCCAAGGGATAAAGATGTGATAATATGTATGTACATGGTCTTATATTAAGCGTTTCCTATCATTAATTAATTTAGATAAAACAAAAGACTGATCGAGGTATGCGGGATACCAAAGGGCCAAAGGGCTAGCAATTGCCTGGCCCAAAGGATAAAGGATAATCATACCATCCAACGTGGCAATACTGACAGATTTTTGGGCACGTAAATATTTATATTTAGTAATTATTATCTATATTTTCCTTTGTTTATATCGATAAAGATTGATAAAAAAAAGTGTGTATGTGAGAAATCATAATATTTTTTGATGAGAAAACTTACTTAGCGGCGTTGTGCACTTATTGGGATGGGTAAAAAATGTTAAATTCGCGTCAGGACACGTGACCTGATCGAAAATTCGTAAGACGGACACGTGACCCGAGCCGAGACTGCCGACGCGGCGTAGGAGAGGAAGTAATATCGCCCTCTCTTTCTTTCGCGCGCAGATTTCACTTCGGCCGGCACTTCCGGAGTGCACAACCCGTTTGTTTTTTTTATTCATTCGGCCTTTGATTCGATTTAGAGTGACAATGAGGAGGTCTTGAAAAGGGTAGGAGAAAAGGGACACATATTGAAAACTATTGAGAATAGAAGAGGGAAGATGGTAGGACAACTAATAAGACATGACAATTTGATCAAGAACATCATAGAAGGAAAGATAGAAGGAAAAAGGGGACCGGGGAGGGGCTGAGACACACTTTTATAAAACAAATAGAGGAAAAAAAATTATAGAGAAGTAAAGGAACTGGCGGAAGAAAGAGAGGAATGGAAAAAGCTCCACCGACAAGAGCACAGCTCTTAAATTTGACGATGATGGCCTTTGATGCCAATATTTAAGAAATATTTAATTCTTTATATGTCCACATCAGCTGCTATGGATGGCATGCATCCGAAATGTCCAGTTTTCCATCGTTATAAGATTATGCCCTTAAATCGCTAAATGTGCAGGCACGTAGCGGCGTCCTATTAAATTAATCCATTTCGTTTGTATCCATATCATCCCTTTAGGACAAAAGACCTTAATATGGGCGAAGCGCGCGGCACGTTGCACAAAACATTCATTTTCATTAAACAATTTTGTCATTTGCACCTCTTGATGTACGCTTTATTTATCAAATATGATTATCAAAACAGACCTCAGAAACAGACTAAATAAATGACAGAAAATTTAACAGATTAGCTACTTCTGTTAAATTTTCTGTCATTTATTTAGTTTGTTATAATGCGTGCAGTTGATAGCGGTTATAGCATAGATAAAAAAATGGCGTATCGGTTATAGTAACAATACCTATGGCCGCTATCAACTGTCGATGTACGGAAGATGAGTCTTGAAAAACTCATAATCTCTTAGATGTAAGTAAATAGGCTTGTTTACTAAAAAAAAAATTATAGTAATTAGTCTTATAGATTATTGAAAAATATTGAATACGTATTTTTTCTTTTTTCAAACAAACAAAAATGGATAAAGTTATAGCCCGCTAAATTTCACTGTCCGGTTCACTTTTTACCGGCCAGTTGCGTCATGAGCCCCCACTCCGGAACTTTGATGCGCTTTACCTTCTCCCACCTATATTCCAACAACACGTTAAACATCTTTTAAGCTCTTATGACCCCAGGTTCTGTATACCTCGTCAGGGTTAAGGATGTCATTTGTTCTTAATTGCCACAAATATTTGCATCTAAGTCTGTTCTTGTTTTGCGTGTGTGCAAGTGGCTAACACTGGTGTCACGATTTTTCAAACTGCCTAAAGGCATCTGACATAGCTTAACAGCTGCCATCGATTTATGACAGCAGGGACTAACGGTTTAACGTGCCCCTTGCGGTCACCCATCCAAGTAGAGACCGCGCCCGGGGTTGCTTATCATGCGTAAGCGCTAATAATGATCACGCCCACTGGGCCATCGGGCTCCACGTCTTAACTCTAAAATACTGTCTACACAGTCTCATACAAAATGAAGCCTTCATTATGTCCCCGAGCCAAAACATCATGCATACTTACACACAACGACAAAAACGGTACATACTGAAAGTATAACTCCATCCTTTTTTTTTCACTTTTGATGCGTAGTTTTTGCATCTTTTCACTGTACCTTCGTCATCGCGAGACGTGTGAGTGCTAGCGCAGTTTATTGAAACTGTGGACAAAACAGCTCCGAAACTCGATTAGTGCGCTGTTTTGCCGGTGCCACTTTTCGAGCGCGAATCGTGTATCTACCATTATATTTGATCGAAGCTTGAATGTAAACAAATTGGCGTAGGCGTAGCTCTGTTATGTTTTATAAAGTAGGCCAAAAACATTGTCAAACATCAACGTCCCCTCCGTGACAATTTAGGTGATTAGGACTAAGGAAATTATGCAAAGTAATATAGCCGCTCATTTGGGTGAACGATGCCGTCGAACGCAAGTCAGTTTAATTAACTTTATTGACGTGAATGGCGTGTGTCGATAATCATGCATTCATCTAAACGGAATACGATTCAAACTTTGTTAATATTTATTATATATATGTTATGTGATTGACACCTTTATTATTAAGTTATGTATGCATCAATTACATGACATATATTAAAATTAGGTCAAATGGAAAATATATCTGAAACACAATTTATATAAAATAATGACATGCGATAATAATTTGATTAAGTAATTAGTCATTCCTTAAATTTATTTTTAAAAAATGCTTTTTCAGTCAGCCAGTGTAAAAGTTATTTTTAAATATAGATAGGCATTTTATTGATTCTGGCAGACGAATAGGTACATATTTTTACGATCATGAAACCGCAGTTCCTAGCCTAGACTGTTAGTAAGGATAGAAGGAGAGACGCATTTTTAGGGTTCCGTGGTCCACAGGGAACCCTTACAGTTTCGTCATGTCCGTCCGTCCGTCTTCCGTCCGGGCTCGTAAACCGCCGCTACTGCACCGATTGTCACGTAAATTGGTGGAGAGATAGATAGAAGTTTCAAAAGTTGGTTTTTAAATTACAAAAAATGTCTTTTTTTCCCATACAACGATAAGTGAATGAAAAAAATTAAATTGGACTAACCTCAACGTGTGGGGTATTGTTGAAAAGGTCTTTTAAAATGCAACAATAACTGCCTTAAAACTATGTAGATCAAACCTCCAGTCTTAAGATAATCTAATACAAAGTTAAAATTTGAGGTTTGTCACGATAAATTTAATTTTAAAATGATGTATTAGAAGATAACAATAAAAATGGCTAAGTATTGAAATAATATATAATAAATAAAATGTCATCTATAAAAATATTGTGTACCTACCGAATGTATCAAACGTAATAGTCATATCTACGAATAAGTAATAAGAGTCATATATACAAAATTACGAGGTGTGCGCGCCAAGCTCAAGGCAAATAATCGGTAATTTTCCTCGGTGGTAATTTTCAGTCATTTAATAAGCCTTTTTACAAAGTAACTATTTTATAGAAACTTTGATTTTTTAGCAGGCATCTCTCGGATTGGTTTTGATAACTGGTTACAAAAACGTATACAGTTCCCCATGAACGAATCACTGGCTCTGCCGATACGGCGGTAGAAATAGTTTATAATCGTTACGCAAAGGTCTATCTATAACATCACATTTTTTTGAATTTCGATATATTTTTTCTTACGTTATTTTCTCAAATATATACTGTGAGGCTTCCGTAAAATATTTCTATGTCCCTATGACCTTGTTTCTAGGTCCTTTAACAAATCATACAATAGGTTCTCGGAAGTCTCAAAAGTTTAAGCAATAGATAGTAAGTTTGGCACAAAGGCAGGATGTCAATATAGCGTGGCCGACGTTGCTCGAAGCGGTTTGGCTTCTGACATACGTAAAGACTAAGTACCGTATCAAGTCTTGTCGATCTGTTTGCTCAAAGGACTTTCTTGAGATGTAGGTTCACTTAAACATTTACTGATTTCGATTTCTTTGTCTTGCTTCTTATCTGAACACTATGTAATAACATAAAAGTACTGTCCAAATTTCACGTTTATAGCTTGTATGGTTTTGGCTGGGCGCTGATGAATCAGTCACTCTTTTATATATTAGATAGCTTTCGCCCGCGGCTCCGCCGGCATCAATGTTGATCCTTCGGGAATAGTAGCCTATGTCCTTCTCCGTACTCCAGAGAACTTGTATGCAAAATTTCTTGATGATCAGTTCAGAAGTTACGGCGTGAAAGTGTAACAAACAAACAAACTCACTTTCGCATTTATAATATTAGTAAGGATAAGGATGAAATGGAACGTTGAACACCCAGGGATAGATGGGCGACCATGAAAAATCATGATGCTCGATGTTTTCGTTTAGAATTAAGAGCGTAAGCCGTGAAACGTAAACAGTTTATGATAGAATAACAAACTACTATAAAACGGGACACCCAGACGAATGCCGATAATAGATTTGTAGGTTTCTCAAAAAATATATTTTAAATGATTCCGTATGTTGTATTTTAGCGATTACCGGTTTACTTTTATACAAAATTATTCAATATATTTATTTTTAGGGTTCCGTAGCCAAATGGCAAAAACTGAATCCTTATGGATTCGTCATGTCTGTCTATCCGTCCGTATGTCACAGCCAAACTATAAGAACTGTACTGTTGAAACTTGGTAATATTGAGGCTTCTAATATATATTTTTTTTGACACTTCCAAAAAAATGTGTTCACTCCCCCCTCCCCTGTAACTTCTAAAATAAGAGAATGATAAAGCTGACGATAAGAATAATAGACTACGTCATAAATCGTAGACCGCAATTTACCTTTCATCCAATCAACTCAAATATAACAATAACTTACATATTATGTTACTTGCTGGAACTCTTTATGGGCGAGTCCTATTCGCACTTGGCTGCTTGTTTTTAATCCCTTTTCTTTTAGCCAAAGAGATTATATGTACTATGTATTCTTAGATCTTAAAAACTACGCAACGGATTTTGATGCGGTATTTTTTATAGATAGAGTGATTCAAGAGGAATGTTTATATGTATAATTTATTATATCCGTGCGAAGCCGAGGCGGGTCGCTAGTGTATTAATAAATTTATATATTAGTTGAATTATGCCAGATAAGACAGAACCTCGCGATATGAAACTCGTAAGCATAAAAGCTAGTAATATCATAAAATCTTTCAGTTCCTCTGGTTTACAACCGATTAGACCAGATACTGAACACCTGCCATGCTAGACGGCTATAAATATTCTGCTGAAATACCCGCCCGTAACCAATTTAGTGGCGAAATATAATTTATGTAGCTCTTCGCGAAATATTAATCACAGTTTTCAAGATTCATATATGTATAAGTACTATAACCAGATAATACAAAAGATTATAACGAATCACCTTTTTTTTCTGACACCAGTGTTGGCCACTGACACATACGAAAAGCAAATAGCCACAAGAAGTCAACGGTTGGACACAGGCCTCTCCTCTCCCAAGGATTTCAAGGAAATTATGTGGAATTAAACGCTCAAAGCTACTATATTAGAGTGATTTGCCATTGCTTACTTCATTTTCTGGACCAGTGAACAAAATACTAGAACAAAGGTTTCCCTTAGATGTGTTTCTTCACCGGAAGATAGTTGGTTGATGAAAATGAATAAAATAAATAATAATAAAAATAAATATATACGGACAAATCACACAGATTGAGATAGCCCCAAAGTAAGTTCGAGACTTGTGTTATGGGATACTAACTCAACGATACTATATATTTTTTTTATAACAAATACATATATACATACAAATCCAAGACCCAGGCCAATCTGAAAAAGATCATTATCCATTTCAACCTGGCCGGGGATCGAACCCGTGTCGCAGGCTGGCGTGTTGACCGCTGCGCCACGGAGCTAGCCAAATGAAAAATGAATGATACACAAGTCAGTTTGTATTATTACGAGTAAAATAGGAAGTTGCACGATGCGTACATTCTATGAAATATAACCAAATCTCAATCATTAAACTTCTTACTCACTATGAAGTCCGGGTGGTTGCCCCCACAAAAATATATTGGCCCACTTTTTGGATTCATTTTACACAACTATAAGTACATAAAGCAAAATACTTTATTTGTAGAATTGGCTAGTACTTTGCTTCCTTGTGTACAAGTATCATTGAAAAACATTAGCTATAATATTGCCAGTGCATTAGCGATTTCTACGGACCTCTATTTTTTGTGACATCTATCCCACAAAGCGGATAGATGTCTCATCCATAAAAGCTATAATGGATAGATGACCTTTGATCGCAATTTTCTTACTCGTGCTATCGCTCTGAGACAACAAGGTCAACTTAAGCGCCAATTATACCATCCTGAATTTAGGATCCGGAATTCAGTCAACAGACAGTTTAATCGCATTCAGGACGGTCGCATCCGATTTAGGATCCGTTTTCAGGACAGAATGGCTTCCGACGTCCTAAATCGGAAGCATAGGTAAAACCATCCGGAATTTAGGATCACCGCATGGGAGGGACGCCGCTATACGTTAGAAACGATACGAGAATATCTTCAATCGCATCGCACGTATAGCGGCGTCCTTCTCACGCATTCAGGATGGCCACAGGATGGCTCACTCAGTCGCGTACGCACGTATAGTTTGTTTTAGCGCAGCGTGTGTGTGCGTAACACAGAAATGGAGATTATTATGGATGTTTTAGTTTTATGCAAGGACATGTCATACCTTTGGGAGAATAATAACCAAAATTACATGAATAAAATATATAGATATATAAGAAACGATGGATACAATGTATTCTTACGAAGTAATATATATTCTTGAACACATTTTTCCTTTTCTTTTCTTAATTTTAATGGAGCAAACCACTACACTACGGCAATACCAATTTTTTGGATTTTTGATAATGATGGAGCCATAACTTTTATGTGCTCGACACGTCTGTCGCTTGTCGCTCGTCGCTTCATCTGATTCAGGAGGCGTTCAGGACGCGTTCAGGACGCGTTCAGGACGGTGTAATCAGGAGCTCCGACGACTGAATTTCTTGTCCTTAATCGGATCCTGAATTCCGGATCCTAAATTCAGGATGGTATAATAGGCGCTTTAGTGGTTAGAGAGCCTTTCGATAAATCAATGAAATAGCATGCAGTTTTCGCAAAACTAGAGTAATTGCAATCCGGGCAACTATGCCCCTGGGGCAACTATCCTGGTTTTACCATACGTCTTTTTATTAACATTTACGTACCTCTTGTCAAACGCAATATTTATTAGTTTTCCCCGTCTTACTATTCTTACCTCGTTTATATGGATGTGGTTCCTGGAAATTATATATTCTGTTTGTCGGCAAGCCGTTTTCCTCCACATCAGCCTCAACAGTTTTATCAACCAGTGCAGCATCAACTAGAACTGTCAGATATTGTTCTTACTGGATACGATACACTTTTTCTTGATCCCTCTGGATAGTTTTTAAAAAATAAAGTCATCAAGTCGTCTTAACTTATCAATCGTTTTGCCCTTCGTATCTTCAATTTAGCCAAAACTAAGGCTCGATCTACAGAAATAAAATTAAGTTACAAAAGTTAAATTTCTGCTAGATAAGAAAAAATAGCAATTGTATTTTTAAAAAAGAAACTTGAACAGGGTTTATTAGAGGCAGACTGAAAAAGAGTGAAATATTTCATTTGTAAATCTTTTACCGGTCTAATCTTAAATTTATCTACAGTTAATTTTATTCCAACTTCGATGAAATACAATTGAAGTTTTATTAAAGTCTCGCAGCCAGCGGGCGTTAGACGAATTAGGTACATCTGTTTTTATATCTATGAAAGTTCAAGAAAGAATTCTCGTTTTGATGAAAATGAAAAGTCGCCTAGATTTCTTAACTTGCAAGATATTTTTTCTATTTCGCGATTCTTAGCCATTTTAATTAAATCACTTTATATGGTTTTATCGCGTTTATTACATTATTTTTTAGAGTGTAGGCCAAGTACTCTGGCTGCTCTGGTCAAGTATGGCCCTAGTAGTACAGAGAGGGTCGTGCTCCTGTAATGGAGACTAAAAAGGACCTGATGATGATGATTACACTATTTTTTTACTCCTAACGTTTGGTACGTTAGGTGTGCCTAAATCTTTACCCTCTTATTCATAAAAATTAACAAACGCTTATTAAACCTATTTTAGTTAAAATATGTTTTGTCTCGTTCTATCCATGCCAATCGTTGCAGAGAGGGATAAGGACAAAACATATTTTAATTAAAATAGATTTCATAAACGTTTGCTAATTTTTATGAATAAGAGGATTAAACTTTATTGTTTTCATTTTCCCAGTTGACTATTGTGTTATTGATTTACTTTTGATTGCTCTTCCTACGAGAAAATACGTAGAATCTGCCAACTACTTCTCTTCCCGCGCTAATAGTAATAGTCGATCGCGGGATTGGGCTAAAGTCTGCGGAATCATGTCAATGGGTGATGCGGCTAGCAACCCATCACTATTTAGATTCGGTTTTCCATCAACACGACCTCCAATATGTTAAATCTAGCCATAAGGTCTTATAGTCTTAGGCTCTCTCTACCCCGCAAGGGGAAAAGACGTGATACTATGTATATGTATGTATTTACTATTAGTAACATAGTAAGGTGTAAAAATAATATGCTATAAAATCGTATTAAGCCATGTTTTATTCATATACATTTTTAGTATAAAGGTGCAATCAAAACGAAGTTGTTTTGTTATACCAACTCGTTCTAAAATAATTATTAAACGCGTAGGCCTACTCGTTTAATAGTTAATTTAGAACCTTGATTAATTAATACATACATACCTTTATGACGAAAATATTGGACAAAACACTTTGTATTTTAAATATGAAACAAGATTTAATATTCAAACAATACAGTCACATATACTGCACATAATCGAAGTTCCATTAGTAATGAATCAAACGAGAATATACATAATACCTACATACAATGCTCATTTCTTTGGACTAAAATAAAAATATTTGTGGGTAGTTTTTTGTGGCGTTATAACGTCCCGTAGGTCTGGGTTAATATCATGTCTAGATATGAACCCAATATCCTACTCATATCACTCAAGGCCTTGTCTCCCACATAGACATTAGTCTTAAATGAATTTCCCTCTACATCTCGATATTAATTCGCATATAAACCACGTAACTCAATATCCGAGAACAAGGTTATAAATCCAATTATATTAGCCAGTCGATTGTACTTTCGAAAACATCGACCAAATCCAAACCAAAAAAATAAGTTTGGAATCTTCTCAGGATTGCGGCCGATTTTTCAAATCTTAGGAAATCTCAAGATTTTTAGAATTTTCAATAAAATACAGTACATTTTAAAAACAAGAGAAGCAAATTGAATTGAATAAACCAAATTGAATATTTCAGTATTGACAGATCGATGAAAATTTATATAATATTTGTTTTGTATGCCATTAACATGACGAAATGAGTCTCTCACCCAAACAAAACTCCATATTCGGCAACCGATATCACCGGCGATACCCCATCACTAATTTGTGCTGATCAGACCAAAGAGAAGAGTGAGCCACCTACGCTACGGACTGCGCCCCTCCATTCTTCTGAGCTGCGCCCTTTGGCCCGCGCAGGACAGCGGCCTGACAGTGACTGAATTTTTTAATATTGTTGTTTGCTCAGTTTATTTTTATGTTTTAAAGTGTATGACGACGTTTTTATAAAATAAGATTTATAATCCCTGCCCGGATCGCATCCATGTCGCTAGATGTTGGTACTTCGTCTGGGAATGTCCGCTCAGGTGAGTCCATATCGTTCGAGAATTTCATTTTGTGCACTCAGTGTTCCCAGCCTCGGTTTTTCAAGGGGCAAAGGGGTCTAAAAATTCATGTTGCTAGAGCCCACAAGACCCCTCCTGATAATGTAACCATTTGCCCTATTACCACACTTTCTGCACATAATTCTCATAGTTCTAATTCTCAACCCAATCATCTTCTTCACGAACGTTTATCAACCCTAAAATGCACCACACTAGTTGTAAAACGTATCCCCAAAGGAGCTCGACGGACTGTATCGCAAGCACTCGCCAGTAATATCAGAAAAGCAGTTCGCGAGAACTCTGAAAAGGCTTGGGAACACTTACTCACCTTTGCTTTTCGGGTTTTACATATATCAAAAGAAAACTCTTCTGGCATTCAAAATCTTACATCCAAAATAAAACAAAATTGTATTAGCCCTAATTCCATAACAGTTGAACATATTTCAGTTTCCAAATTTAAACCAAAAAGCTTAACACAGTATGTGGAATCGAAAATAAGTGAAGGTGACATCAAGGGTGCAGCTAAAATTCTTTTCTCGGACGATGCAATAGCCCCAAATCCTCCGGATACTCTATCTGCTTTACAGGAGAAGCATCCAACTTTAGCAGCAGACCACAACCTGCCTGACCCTCCCAATAACACCGATGTGGCCCTGCAAGTTACAGAGGAGCAGGTATACGCGGCTGTGATGTCCTTCAGAAGTGGCTCAGCAGGCGGTTTAGACGGTTTATCTCCCCAACACTTAAAAGATCTTTTAAGTGGTGATAACACCGATGCTGGCGGGTCGCTCTTGAAGGATCTCACAGCTCTTGTTAACCTTATGTTATTGGGAAGGGTCAATGAAAGCGTTACCACCACCCTATATGGTGCCAATTTATGTGCATTAAAAAAGAAGGACGGTGGTATTCGGCCTATCGCAGTGGGGACAACGTGTCGCCGACTTACAGCCAAATTATGCTGTAAAGCTGAGACTACTTTTAACCAATCCAGTTAGGCTTCGGTTCCAAGGGTGGTTGTGAAGCTGCCATCCATTCTTTGCGCACATATTTAAATATCCAAAAAGGTGGTGTTCTACTGAAGGTGGACATAAAAAATGCATTTAATTCGGTTGATAGGGGCGCTATGCTGGCCCAAGTAAAAATTAAAATTCCCTCGGTCTACAACTTTCTCTGGCAGTGTTACAGTAAAAATTCTAAATTAATGTACCAAAATAATCTCCTTTTTTCGTCAGTTGGATGCCAGCAAGGTGACCCCCTAGGTCCGGTTATTTTTAGTCTCGCAATCCATCCAATCATTAAAAAAATAAATCCAGTTTTAATACTTGGTTCCTGGATGACGGGAGTTTGGGAGACAACAACCCTGACACAGTATTGAAGGACTTGGAAGATTTAAAACGTGGCTTTGATTCCATTGGCCTTTCTTTAAATTTTTCCAAGTGTGAATTGTTCCTTGACAACGACATGCCTCTTTTGACGAAAATTAAAGCCATAACGCAGTTTAACTCCTTGGCCCCCAACATCAAAATCATTGACAAGTCTTCTCTTCGTCTCCTAGGCTCTCCAATCTTTGACGAATCTTTTCCGAATTTTACTGAGGAAAAAGTCCAAAATTTCCAATTAGCTTCCGGCTGTCTTTGCAATATTCATAGTCATTTCCCTTTTACTGTTTTAAAATATTGTTTATTTGTTCCAAATTTTACATATAATTTACGTTGCAGTCATCTATGGAAATACCCGGACCTTCTTACAAAATTAGACACTATAATTAAAGACACTTTGGCATCTCTTTTGAATATTGAATTTGATAATCTTATTTGGGAACAAGCCCTTACCCGTAAGGCTAGGTGGACTCGGAATTCTAAAAATTTCTAGTGTTGCTCTGCCAGCCTTTTTGTCTTCTACACATAGCATTCAAGACCTTTTTAAAAAAATTTTACACTACACTTCTTGTGGAACATTGCACATGACAGAGGCCAAAAATGCTTGGTTGGAGCTATGTCCAAATTCGGAATTCCCAGAGGCTACATCTTCTCAGAGGCGATGGGACGAGCCGCTTTGCAGACTTGTACAGAGTAACTTACTTGAATCTTCTAGTGACAACTCTGTAGAGCGTGCTCGTCTCCTTGCCGTTGCGGAGTGGGAGTCTGGACTATGGTTACAGGTCTTGCCGTCTTTCACTCTGGGTACCTTTCTGGACGATCATACATTCCGTCTGGCGACATGCTTGCGTTTAGGGGCTAAAACGAATGTCCCGCATCGTTGTTTATGCGGCGATACCGTAGACCAGTTTGGGCGTCACGGACTTTCGTGTCTCAGGAGTGCAGGTCGCATGGCGCGCCATGCCACATCAAATAATATCATCCACCGTTTTAGAACCTAATGGCCTGGCGCGTGAGGATGGCAAGAGACCGGATGGAATGACTCTTGTTCCGTGGAGTATGGGGAGGCCACTGGTGTGGGACGCCCCTGCGTCGATACACTTGCGTCTTCCCATATCCCCGGTACTGGGTCTAAAGCGGGCATGGCTGCAGCCAATGCTGAGTCCCTCAAACGGCGAAAATATGCTTGTATCGGTAACGGGTTCATATTTGAGCCGTTTGGGGTGGAGACACTAGGTCCGTGGGGCCCGTCGGCGCATAAACTTTTTAAGGTATTGAGCCAAAAGCTGGTTGAGGTATCGGGTGACCAGAGGGCTGGCCATTACCTTGGACAGAGAATAAGCATTGCCATCTGTGACGTATTGGAATAAAGGCAATGAAAGTTGCGTATGCACCGCGCCGGGTGGGGGGCGTGGCAGTCGGCCAACGACCGTCATTGCGAGCGGACGTGCGCAACTTGTCATTGAAAACTGACTGTGGTTGTTTCATTACATACGAGTGGACGTCACACCATCCAACGTGGCAATGCCACCAGCCTTCTGGGTACCCTTCCGTGTGATAACGACCTGCGGGACATTTTTTATTTATAGTTTTGGTGTTATTTGGGTAGGTATTTGTTTCATAGTTTTAATTTTTTTTTTAGTTTAATGACTAATTATATAAAAATAATTAATATTAAAGGCTCCCCCCAAATCCTTGAGACATCGAAGATATTATGTCTTCATGCTTTATGGTTAGCTCCGTGGCGCAGCGGTCAACACGCCAGCCTGCGACACGGCCAGGTCAAGATGGAAAATGATCTTTTTCAGATTGGCCTGGGTCTTGGATGTATATGTAGTTATATATGTATTTGTTATAAAATATAGTATCGTTGAGTTAGTATCCCATAACACAAGTCTCGAACTTACTTTAGGGCTAGCTCAATCTGTGTGATTTGTCCGTATATATTTATTTATATTTATTAATACATGGTGTAATTTTGATCGTTCTGGCGCCTTGAAGGGATGATTCAGCTCGTGGATATAAACAACTATTCCTATGGGACCAATGCTAGGAACTCAAAAATTTTTTTGACGTTCTCATACATATTCACCGGGCGGCCGTAATTTTTTGTATGGGACTGCCTTTTTTTTTTGGGTTCCCGTTGGAAAAAAGCATTGGTCCAATAGGAAAAGTTGTTAATATAGACGGTCTGAATCACCCCTTCAGGGGTCCAGAACGATCAAAATTTTACTATATAATAGAGGCTCCCTCTCTCTTTGAGACAGGCTCCGTAAGTCGCAAGTCTTATCTATAAATCAAGTGGGCCTCACAATAGTCCTAAGCGCTTAAGTCCTAATGCCAGTTCCGGCATTTTGAATAAAACTTACATACATAGTATCACGTCTATTTCACTTGCGGGATAGACAAAGCCTAGGTATTTAAGACCTTATGGCCATATTCAGCATGTTGGAGCGTAAATGGAAAAAGGAATATCAAAATAGTGATGGGTTGCTAGCTGCATCGCCTATTGACATGATTCCGCAGATTTGAGCCCAATCCTACGGTCGGTTTTTACGATCTGCGCGGGAACCCTAAAAACGTAGAATGTGCCAGCTGCTTGGCACATTCTACGTTTTTAGGGTTCCGAACAAGGAACTCTTATAGTTTCGCCATGTCTGTCCGTCTGTCCGTCTGTCCATCTGTCCGTCCGCAGTTTTACTCAGAGACTATATGTACTAGAGAGCTGTAATTTGGTATTGTTACGTATATTAATCATGCCGAGAAAATAGTAAAATAAAATCGTGAAAAAAATTTTTTTTATTGTAGCTCCCATAAAAGTAAAAAGGGGAGCATTTTTTTTTCGCGGTTAACCTGACGTGTGGAGTGTTGTAATAAAAGGTCTTTTAAAAATACAGGCAATGGGACCTCATGCCCTAACTATCAAAGACAATTGGTATGAATAATTCTGTGTAGGCAAAATGCGATGTGACCCTCTCTGCATACTTAGGGCAGATATTCTAGGAATTCTTTTGATAAGATATTTCCTAGATCGGCCAGGAATGTGTTCTAATAACATTTTTACTATCTTTTGTGGAAAATATTCTATTTAAAAGAAAATACTTAGTTAAGATTGGGATTATAGTAGAATTATTGGACCTATGAGGTTACTTGAACAGGTGACTACACAAAATGAGCGATTTTTCAATCAAAATTCGAAAGAAAAGATGCGAGTTTTAGTCGGTGTGTTCTAGTCCTAGTCGTCCCATTAATGGGACCTCGAGGGATAACTGTTTCTCGTAGTCCCATAGTTTTGTACCACTATATAAAAAATAAATAAAACATATACTGCATGTAATATAACCAATAACGTTCCCGTGAAGGGGTGACTCAGCCCGTCAAAATGAACAAATTTTTCTATGGGACTCATGCCAGAAACTACAAAAGTGTCCGGCCGAACACTTTTGTATACCCTGCAATAACGTAATGAAAAAATAAAGAATTCCCAGCATTGGTCCTATAGGGAAAGTTGTTTATTTTGACGGGCTGAGTCACCCCTTCACGAAAACGTCGTTGATTATGTTACACGCTGTATAATAAAAGTATGTGGTTAACCAATAAAACAATGATAATAAAAATATTGATAAGGGGAAATATTCAAAAACGGCACTCCAGATGGCAAATGTTATCGCAGTGAATAAAAACAATCCCGCCCATTGTGATAAATTTTGTGTCTTTACATTGTCGAACTATAAATAAATACGTAGGGACATAATACACAAATTGAGCTAGCCTCACAGTAAGTTGTGAACTTGTGTCGTAGGATACTTATATAGATAAACATCCAAGACCCAGGTCAATCTGAAAAATATAGTTTTCCATCATGACCTGACTGGGGGTTTAATCCGGGCACCCTCGTGTCGCAGGCTGGCGTGTTGACCACTGCGCCACGGAACTCATCAAACTATACGAGCCATCATAATAAATTCAGCCGCTGAAGTCCACTGCAGGACTAAGGATTCCCAAGGATTTTCTGTTCCATGGGAGGATATCGCCATACTCACCACGCTTGGCAGGCGGGTTGGCGAGCGCAGTTACTTTGGCTTCTTGTGCTTTCGACGCTGCTGCCCATCGAAAGCATTTTAAGCAGGGGAAGGATAGAAATTCGCTGGATTTTGGAAGGGAATGAAGGTATAAAATAAATAAAATATATATGGACAAATCACACAGATTGAGCTAGCCCCAAAGTAAGTTCGAGACTTGTGTTCTGGGATACTAACTCAACGGTACTATATTTATAACAAATACATATATAGATAAACATCCAAGACCCAGGCCAATCTGAAAAAGATCATTTTCCATCTTGACCTGGCCGGGGATCGAACCCGGTCACTCCGTGTCGCAGTCTGGCGTGTTGACCGCTGCGCCACGGAGCTAGTCTGGTATTGGGATGCCACTCACTCGGATGAACTGGAATGAGAAAGTAGCAGCTCGGGAGGCCGGGCGCGCGTACCCGATGTCATACCTTGGCTAGCTCCGTGGCGCAGCGGTCAACACGCCAGCCTGCGACACGAGAGTGCCCGGGTTCGATCTCCGGCCAGGTCAAGATGGAAAATGATCTTTTTCAGATTGGCCTGGGTCTTGGATGTGTATCTATATATGTATTTGTTATAAAATATAGTATCGTTGAGTGAGTATCCCATAACACAAGTCTCGAACTTACTTTGGGGCTAGCTCAATCTGTGTGATTTGTCCGTATATATTTATTTATTTATACCTGCAACCACTGGAGAGGCAGTTGAGGATGACACCTCTGACCACATAATACGTATACCTATATTATGTTATCATAATACGTGTACATGACGCATGTTTTTGAAATCCATGGTGTACATTGTTTTAAGGGATCCGTACACAAAGGGTAAAAACGAGACTATACTAGTAAGCCTCCGAAGTCCGTCCTTCTATCACAGGATATCTTTTGAACTGTGATAGTAGAGTCATTAATTTTTTTGATAATGTGTATGTGTCTTTTGCCGCTATCACAACAACTAATAAAAAGAAACGTTTTGTGATATTTTTTGATTAAGAAAAAAGTGTCCATGTAAGAAAGTTTGGTTGACCTCACAAGAGAGGTCGCATGGAAGAGGTTCCTCAAGCTTCCTTATACCCTGTCCGATCCTTGAAGGGGTGAGTTAGTCCGTCAATATGAACAATCTTTCCTTTAAAATCAAACAAAGCTGGGAACTCAAAAAAAAGGACATTTCCAAACAAAACAATTTGTAAGGGATCGTCAAAAAAAATTTTGAGTTTACAACATTGGTCCCATAAAAAGAATTGTTCATATCAACGGGCTGAATCACTCCTTCAGGGTTCGGACAGGGTTCCTTACATATTACATACATTTGAGTCCACATACACGAGCCGTGGTTCTTGTAGTTTAATATTCTACGGAACTTTAAATGTATGCAACTCGCACTTGGCCGGTTTTATTATTTTTCTTCTCCTCCTTGATAAGCGCTTAAACCGTAATAGGAGTTTTGAAATTTTCGAAACACCAACGATTAACACTAACGATGTACAATTAACTAAATAAAAATAAACCTTCCCGCGGAAAAAAAACAGATAAAAGGAGAACCCAAAACATTGTAAGACGCCAGAAACTTGAATTTGTTACATCCAAAGACACAAATAGCCGTGTGGTATCCGGCAGAGTAGAATAGGACCACTCAAAGTCTTCCCGTGGATGTCGTAGAAGGCGACTTAGGAAACACATGCTAAACAAAGCTTATAAACATCTAAGACACCTCTCCAACCCGTCTGGCCAGCGTGGAGAGTGTATGCCAAGTCCTCTGGCTGCTCTGGCCAAGTATGGCTCTAGTAGTGCGGAGAGGGTCGTGCTCCTGTAGTGGAGACTAAAAAGGACCTGATGATGATGAAAGACACAAACAAATTAGAATACAAAGAGCAGAGCCAACCAAGGCAAACCGATCAAATTTACCAAACTTAGGCTACTAAATATCTAAGTGCCGAACCCGACCTTCGCTTGATGCGAGATTGAACGACTGAACTTGTATTTATCACTTTAATGGATGAATTAATGATTTACTTTATTGCTTTAAACGTGGTACAATAGGTGGATTAATTATGTATATAAATGGGACTTAGCACGAACCTTTTTTATTATTTGTTTCCGTTGACGTTTCAATGGAGTTAGATCCATCGTGGTCACAACGAGACTGGAGTACTGCGGTGTCATCTTGTGGTGGTTGACGCAGTTTGACTAATAATTTTGATAATTCACTACCCACGTAAACTTTAGTGATAAACTTTATGTGGAAATATATTTTTAGTGAAACTGCGTACACCACCACAAGATGACACCGCACTCCAGTCACATTGCGATCATGATGGATGTAACTCCATTGAAACGTCAACCGAAACAAGTAATAAAAAGGTTCGTGCTAATTCCCGTTTATATACATAATTAAGTATTTAAAGCGCGAATGTTTAAAAAATAATAATAGGTGGATTGTATAAAATTAAGGTATCATACATTAGTCATATCTGACATGGAACAGACAGTAATATTTGTCAATTTAAATTAGGTATAATAATGTTAATCAAATTAAATTACATATATTTTAATTATTTTTTTATTTATTTATCAAACAAATACATAATCTTAAATTACATAAAAGATGTGCAGAAACCTTAAACGATTTGTCCGCACATCCGATTTGACTCGCATATAATACATTTACATATACATAAATCGTCACATATAGTGAACCAATCAAAACACACATTATCTTATCATACGCATGTAATCAATATCTGATTAATTTCGACAAACTGCAACTCACTTGAAATAGATTATCCGATTGATACGTAAATCAAAAACATTATATGTCAGATTAAATAAAATATTATTAAGATTGGTTACACTGGGCCAATTAGAAATTAACAACAATTTAGAATGGGAATCAGTGATGTTCAAGTGAAGAAAAACAAAACAAAACTTTGGAAATAGAAAAATTTACTAAACTTAAACGATTTTTTTAAATTAAATAAATTAGTAAGGTTTACGGTTACATCGATTTACAGTTTTGATGTTAAGTCAGGTAGACATGCGAACGTGAAAAAGTTTTCGAAACGTTAGATGTAAAAATAATGTAGAGTACGTGCAAGTCTCTCAGCAGATTGCGAGTAGGTGTAGGCAGATGCACAGGGAACCGCAAAAAGTGGGGCTTTTCTACTAATGATAGATGAAGCTGTGGCGCTGTGCAATCCATGCCACATCTGTTATCATGCCCTGGAAGTTCCATTTCTTGTACGAGAGAGGATTTGCCGAAGGCCACGGATACGGCTGTAAAGGTTGCATCATTCTGGGCAAGATTCATTTAATCATTTAGACCATTGACAATATAGAAGTAGAAGGGTTTTTTAAATACGTAACGGCAGAACTGAAGCGTCAGGTTCGGTAAGGTGTGTCAACAATGTGTGCCAACAATGTATGCATTTGTTTGTAATTGATAAACTCAAACTATTGAACCGATTTAGTAAATATTAATAATTAGGTACCAAGAATTAGTTCGTATTTTAAAAATTAAAACAATCGTGTCATAACTTAATACAAAATATAATAAAAGTGTCGGCATTTTTGTTTGTTCGGAAAATATTTATAAGCAGCAGTGCCCACGTCTTATCATGACAGGAGAAAAAAAATAATTAGCCTATCCTGTGTCCTGTACGCCTAAATGTATATATACCAAATTTCATAAAATTCAGTTAATTCGTTTAAGAGTTATGAAGAACGTACATATATACACACAGAAAATAATCTAAAAATGCTCTATTTAGTTTCAGTATCATGTATAGAGCTTATAAACACGATATCTCTGAAAACAAAGATTTACTCCATGACCGACAGATTTACAGATTTATTATTAGTATTGTATATTACAGATTTATTATTAGTATTGATGATAGTAGGTAATTGAGATGAAGTAGTTACGAAAAACAATCAAGATCAGCAATATTCTTCTTGTCGATACTATTTATGTTACATTTATAAGTACGCAGAGCCAACCTTACTAAGATAGAAGAGAAAAACATAACTACTGATGTCCAAGAAATGTTTGTTATGACCCCTGGACATCTCATTTGTGTCTTTGACATATCTTTTGTATTACTCCTATTATTAAGGCTTATGTGGACATAATACAAACAATTATAGTATAATTATATGTCGCAGAATACAGTATCTAAGCGTCGTAGGTAGTGGAATTCGAAGCAACTTTTGTTTGTCAGTACTATTGAAAGCAATTATCTCAATTCTTATGATTTTTTTGCTTGTTTTCGCTCGATATTGATAACGGCAACAGGTAGATGCTTGAAATATTTACAGAATATTTAGTTATATATTCGCTTTAAAAAAATAATTAAGTAAGAATAATATTAAAGGGGGCTCATATACAACAGACATGACTTTTTGCCGTTTTTATAGATAACGGTACGGAACCCTTCGTGGGCGAGTCCGACTCGCACTTGGCCGGTTTTTTCTATGAGCTGTGGTCGCGACATGACTAACCTCACTGCATTCCACGTGCTTAAGAGGAAATAGGAGGGTCGTATTTTCATACAAGCGTAGTCCCCTGATTCTTCGCCGGATAGAACCAGTAGAGCAATGATTTCTTCAAAAAAACAATAATATCTATTGAAATATTAGCATGTACCCTATGTTTAATTTTTTTTTCACAATTGAATTAGGTATTTAAGAAGATATGAACCTTCCAAAACTAATAATAAGTATAATTATCGTACTAACATGTTTATGATTACTACTTATTTGGAATTGTACGTTCTCATTTATGTGAACAATATATTGTTCTTATGAGAAATAAATGCTTTATACCTAAAAACCTGAAAAATTGGTCAACATTTCCGTTGTTCAAACTATAAGAAACAAATTTGACGCATTTATATAAGAAAAATAAAAGCATAGAAACATAGCCATAGCTTATTTTAATTTTTTAATGAAAAAAGAAATTAAATCGGTTTAAATTTGGAGAAGAAATCAGGATACTTCGAAGTGTTAAATTTGTGTAATTTTCGTAGGTATTTACGGTCCGAGCTGCAGCTGTCTCTCTCGCACTCTGCACATATCGCAAATCATGGAATACATCATCATCATCATCATCGTCAGGTCTTTTTAGTCTTCACTTCAGGAGCATGACCCTCTCTGTACTACCGGAGCCATACTTGGCCAGAGCATACAGAATATATGATATTTTACAATTGTAAATAAGCAGCATCTTTGATTATTTTGTAACCAAAGCAAGATTATCAAAAAACGTTTGTAAATCCAAAGTGCCGGGGTGTTATTTTGAGATCATCCAGATGTAAAAAACATTCGCCTTTTTTGTGCGCCCTGGCAGAAGTCAGCTCGTTCCTGGCTCCTGGCATATCAGAGTTCGGTAGTTAATGTGATGTGATGTATGCTGTTAAGTTTGAATATTTGTTGTTTTATGAAAATTTTGAATTTTTTGCCTAAACTTAGCATATGGTCACTTAATATGTACTTATTATAACACTTAAGGGCTCGTACTACCTCACACTGCTTTGCGTGATTGTCTGTAATATCAATAATAATGAAATAGGTACTCAAGTTGAAACAAAAATGCAGCAAAGTTCAGGACTAACTTTGGTAACTTTCTGATTTAAAAAACACGTTTGCGCGATAGAAAAAATTGCAAAGTTGCCTCAAAATCACTTCTAATTTACTCGGTATACAGCAGTATTCACCAAATACATTAAAATTGACCTTGAAACTTTTGAATAAAATTGCATTACAGATAAGGCAGCCATCATGATTTTTTTTTAATAACCCTTGAATATTCTTGAAAAATGAATATATCAAAGTAGCCAACGCGTTGAGACCATCCGCGTTTGTACCGGCACGCCGCCTGGCCTATGGCGGGCCCTTAATACATGGACAACTGCAAAATAAGCTGCACTAATGTGCAAACTGTTAATGTTATACAATAATAAATAATACCTATCATTATTTTGTCGAGTGGGTTAGTTGACAGCAACATTAATTATATGAGAATACATACAAAAGAGATACAATCATATAGTGCGTCGTAAATTGAATCTTCTGGTATGATTATCCCTTCTTATGCGTGCCGCTTTATTTAAGCCTAATTTATGTGGATGTAGTTATCATACGAACACTTATAGTGTTTGCAGTATGTATCGCAAATATTGATAATACCGGAACCACTTTTAATAACTACGATGTACGACATTTTGATCATAAATTCAAAATACATTGCAGCTTTCGTATGATTGACTATTTTTATTTCATCAGATATATAAACCGAAATGGATATTGAAGTGACCATCAAGATTTTATACACTTTATTTGTCAAAAGTTAGAGAGTAAGCCGACTGGCCTCGGTGGCGCTGTGATTAATACGCATGCTTATGATACGAGGGGCAGCAGGTTAGATTTCTGGCATATGCAAATACTTGTACTTTTCATAGTTGTTTGTAGTTATCCAAAGAGGAATGTAGTCAGGCAGGCGGCCGGCAGTAAAAACTATGCCAAATCATATTACAACACGATTGCTGTCACAGTAGTGGATCCGATGGATTAGAACTGAGGATGCCACCGGGAAAATGAAAGAGAGAGAGAGAGAGAGAGAGAGAGAAAAAGAGATATATCGATAAAACTCGAACTCGTTGAGAAAGAACTTAAATATTGCAGGATCAAGAATTCCTACGCTACCCATATCTGAATTTGCATTTCAATCAGACACCTCTTCTCTATTCTTGACTAGCTCCGTAGCGCAGCGGTCAACACGCCAGCCTGCGACACAGAGTGACCGGGTTCGATCCCCGGCCAGGTCAAGATGCAAAATGATCTTTTTCAGATTGGCCTGGGTCTTGGATGTGTATCTATATATGTATTTGTTATTAAATATAGTATCGTTGAGTTAGTATCCCATAACACAAGTATCGAACTTACTTTTAGTACAGTCAATGAAGGCAAAAATCAGCCACAACCTCCGATTTCGTTGAACCTCCATAGATTTGGATTAAAATTTGGGATTCAGTATGTTTTACCCTCTACTTCAAAAGTGACATATGCTCGTTATGCGCTTTTTGCATTTTAGGGATGAAATCCACCCCTATGGTTAAAAATGGGAAAAATGCAGATTTAACCATTCTGACAAAAGTAATTGTGTTTAATTAGATAAAATAAATGTTTTTTAATATTTATATGCATGATTTTAATTAATATTTCAACCCTTTTAGCAACCACCCCTTAAACCGATAATATTTTTTTGTACTTCTGAGTTCTAAAATCGCATATTAACATTATACAAACAGTTTGTTTATATGATATAATTTTTGGTTGATCGTGAAATTTCATCCCTTAAAAACTACCCCCATACTGCAGAATCAGTGTAAAAATTGGTTTCAAAATCTTTAACCCATTAAATAGTACATTACTAAAGTGAAATCTTATTTACTGAGAATTATAATATTTATATATTTATTGCATAATTTTTCACCCTTAAAAACTACCCCTTATCATAATAATAAAGGAATATTTTTTTATCAGCTTTAATTAGAATCGTTTTTAATAGATAAGATAAATCTATACTATAATATTACACGCAGAGAAATATCTGGCTACCTATACGAGAAAAAACGCTACTGTAACTAGAACTTCTGTTTGCAACCGTGACAGCAAGACTCGCCGGTTGACCTTACAAAAACCATTCTGGTATTATTTTTACCTATCGGTTTATTAATGACAACTAGATGTTTAGTGTAACTGACAAAACAATATAATACTTCCTACAAGTTAAATAACGTGCCTGTTACAATAACAATGTACTAGTAACAATACGTAAGTATAGACATTACTAGGACGATAGTAAGGACTACCATGCAATCTGGTAAACATAAACACTATTTTTTTTTGGGTTTACTAAATACTTTGCTGTATCTACTAATAAATTTAGGTAATTGATTAGGTTAATGATAACTATTCGTGTTGTAACGCTTACTTTATGTTTTTTGTAACAAGTACAATACACATTGTAATACTAGCAGCCTAGGTTTTGTTACAGCTACTATTTCGTATGCAGTACTTACTGGTTTAGGTAGTCCCCACACTAATCGACGCAGAAACGGCTAAAGCCGATTCCGCGTCGATCAGTGTGGAGACTGCCTAAGATGAAGCCAGCAATCTAGTGCACTTACAGTACTAACGGGTCCCCTCAGGCTTTTATAAGACAAAAAACAATTATATTTCTCTTAGTATAAGTAGGTATATAAAACTGTATTTTCTTCATTAAAAGCCTAAAAGGGATTCATTGTTGGTGCTGTCGGTGCACTGGATTGCAGGCGCTCCATCTAAACGCAGTTCATAGAGCCATCAGTAAGTGTGACGTCTTTAGAAAAATAAAAATAAATGCCTTTTTCATTAGAATATCCAAAGACTTCGACTATCTAGTATCATAATAAAAATAAGTCAAACACGGAGTTAATTAAATTAATACTAAGTTTAGCAGGTGTTAGAATAATAGAAATCGAGATTATCGGCATTTTATTATGACGTCGCACGCGCTACGGCTCTATAGGCAGGTTAAGGTTTCCTGGAATAAAAAAAAAAACATTAAGTAATAGAAAAATATAATTTATTTTATAATGGATAATTTATAACCGTTAACCAAAAATTCTTAAGGAACATCAATGTACGCGTCTCTAAAATATTACTCTATAACTCTTTAAATTATTTCGTTACAATAGGCATGTTGACTAAGAACTAATAATTAGCCAGTCAGTTAGAAAAATAAAAAAATAGGATCAGTACGTATTTTTCCTTATGTCAAAAAAACGAAAATTAACGAAGACATAGCGCATCAAAGTTCAGAAGTGGGAGCTCGTGACGTCAAGGTTTTGTAGAAATCGTACAAGATTGTGAAGTCACGGGGACTTTTAAACAGCTGAAATTTTTCGTTTATTTGAGATAAGAAAAAATACGTACCCAATATTTTTTAACTATCTAACTGACGAACTAATTACTATTTTTTAATCAACATGCCTATTACACTACACCGTCAACAAAATCAGTTATAACAAAGATATTCTGATGTGTGATTCTGTCAGTTATAAAATGCATTCTGATTGTGCACCAATATTCATTTATTTGTTGATCATTATTGCAATATGTATACCTGTCACACATCTTAGAAGTATTCTAATGAGCATCTTTACCAATACTACTTATGATAAAAATGTTTTATAGGTAAGATTTACATAATATGTACTATTTTTTCATTTAAATAAACTGTTATCAATTATTAGCTATATTTATATTTTATTTTTTCTCACTACAGTCATCTGGGCTGTAACTTGATTGAGATCAATCAAATATCTAAATTGAAGATCGTGGCGTAACATAATAATGTTTACCATCAACACTAAGTGTCAAATTATTTGGCATGTAACTAACAATGTTTCCTATGGAAAAGAAATAAGTTTTTCTATCACTTAATAATTCTACATCAAAACCATATAAATGTTCATTAAATCACAATGTATCAAACATAGAACACTCAAAAATAACAACACAATTATCGGCTTTAGCGCGCGGTCGAACGAAAACACAATGGCAAGTGGCAAGGAGGAGGCGGCGGGGCGCGAGCGCGGGAGTTGCGGCGCGGACTGTCAATGTCAACTGATCGTTTTGTCATGTCAACACAGTTTTAAATAAACGGAACAAGATATTTAGTTATGAATACCACCTCGATTGTTATTGTAACATTATTATTTTAAATATTTTAAAACACGCTGATAGAATAGCTCGGTTTAATAAATACATTGTACCGTTTACTGTTTCCGGGGTGGTTATTACTATAATATTCTTGTTAAACTATAGCACTACTTAAAAAGTAAACCAAACTAAATAAATATTATACTACACTTTGAACGATATGTACTGCAAACAAAAATATAGTTGTAATAAAAAGATTATTGTTTTAATTACAGACACACTCGTAGTCCACCAGTAACATTCTGAATCATTAACCGGAACTAGATCATTTAGTAACTGCGAATTCCGGTTTCTTAGTAGATACAATACATTATATACATATTAAAATAATTATTGTTTATGATGCAATAATTCTTGATGTTTTAGTTCAATATTATTTTTTTGTGAGCTAAATTAATCAAATAATATAATGAAACATACGATTAGTAAGAATGAATAATTATTCGTAGAGACAACAAGGACCAAGTATTTCAAACTAGAAATGTTGTAACCTAATTTTACTATTCGATTCAGTAATTCTGTTTGTCACCAATTTCTCTGCGTGTATAAAGCTCAAGAGTTTGTTTGAACGCACTAATCTCAGGAACTACTGGTTCAAATTGGAAAATTATTTTTGTGTTGGATAGTCCATTTATTGAGGAAGGCTTTAAGCTATAAAACATCACGCTGCGATTAATAGGAGCGAAGCATCAATAAAAAATGTTTTGAAAACGGGGGAAAATTATTCATCTATACTAATTCATCACAATAACAGAAATTGCCTCGGACGAAGTCGCGGGCAACAGCTAGCTTTTATTAAATTTTTTTAAACTTTTTTTTCACTTTCTCTATCTTCAAAACACATACAAATACCCATAAATGTAGTTTTCCTATAATATATGCATACCAAATCTCTGCTCCAACTTTTTTTTCCAATTAAATATAATTTGTTTTTTTACCATAACTCCGTTAATTTTTAAGATATTCATTTCATTCAAAAACTATTTGAAAGGTAATTTTAAGAGCTACAAGATCATCTTAAATAAAATAAATTAAAGCCCTTATTTTTTAAAAGATAAAGGGTTAAAGGGTAGCGGTTACATGGTTCTCGGAGTAAAAGTTAGGCTTTGAACATCTCTATCTCGGTTATTTTTCATCCTATAACAATAAAAAAGAAACCACTGTCTTTCTTTAAAACCAACTCAAATTTCGTTCTTTATAATTTTTTACGAATATCCAATATTTTTAAAGTTATTTTTAAAAGAAAATGAAATTTACGAAAATTTGAAAAATTTAGATTTTATTAAATCATACTTTTTTTCGGAAATAAGCACTCTAAATCGGGAAAAAATTTTGAGGTCATCATTTATGCTAAAAAAAGAAGGTCCTTTAGGGATATTCATAAATTTGAATTTTTGTTGAAATGGAGAAGGTTTTATTTTCGTTTTTTCCAAAAAAAAATTGAAAGTGTCATCTTAATTTTATCATAACTTGCTCAATTTTGATGCTATTAACTTTTTACAGTACTCATTAGAAAGGTATTTTTATATACTTTAAAAAGTGTCTAGAAAGTATATGGCATAAAATTTCCCAGTTTCCCGTTATTTAAGTTTGAATACTAAGATTGAAGTACTCGCCGAAAAAAATATACATAAAATTACCTATAGCTCAATTTTAATTAATATTAGAAGGTTTTTCAAAATGGGGATTTGTTTGCTTTTTTATTAGCTTCAATTTTATTTATTACATATTTTTTGTAAAAACTCATAGTTTCTGAATTATTTATGAAAAACCGCTTTAAAACATGTATTTTTATGACGAAAAATCACAATCTTTGATCTTTAATAACTCAGAAAGTATTGATTTATTCCAAAAACTTTGCATAACAAATTTTACTTAGAATTTATCCCTTAATCGATTCCTGGGATAATTTTTATTAAAAGAATTTTCACCCCTGAGAAGGGGTGGCATCCACCTCCAGGGCAATAGCGCAAGTTGGCACTATGTCACTTTTGTTTTTTAAGATATCCCCCACCTCCTCACCAATTTTCATTTAAATCGATGGAGATTCAACGGAAACGGAGGTGAAAACTTTCATTGACTGCACTATTTGGGGCTAGCTCAATCTGTGTGATTTGTCCGTATATATTTATTTATTATTCTTTCATGTGTGTCCCCATGTGGGGTCGACACTAATGTCAGATTTTTCTACCTTAAGGCATCTGATACAGCCCAACTGCCATCACTGATGACGACCAAAGACGCTTAACTTGTTTAAATAAAATCAACTAGAAGCGAGTCGCACACACTAAGGGTTCCACTCAAAAGGTTATCAAATCTTCTTCTTGCATGGACACTATTTTTTTCTCTTAATTATCTCTGTAAATGTCTAAATAATGAATACGGAGTTATTTGGACAGGAAAAATTCAAGTCACTACATATTAAGGTTAGATACACCGCTGTGACAGACGAACGGAGGAACATCCTCCCCCCGTCCTATTCTTTCCCCCCGTCCCATTCTTTTCCTATGGGTAGGTACGGACCCCTAAAAATAACGACGATTTCGTCGTATTCGAAAATTGAACGTAAAATTAGGCGACACGTTTCACGGCACCAAATAATGTGAAAAGACTACCTACTTCTAGCCCTAAACTCATCAAAATAGAGTGCCCATATGTGACATACTATGGACACTGTATTTTAAGGAACCCTTGATCTTAATTAACTTTTCTTGCCCTGAGAGACCTCACGTAATTAGTTAGCTAGTTAGCTTTTTGACTTACTTATTCCTACTTATCTGATATTATAGTACTTACTTCTTTCTCACAGGCTCTAATGAGGGTCTGTCTATCGATATACTGATCTTAAGCGCTATCGACTATAAAAGCGCTACATCCCTAGCGTTCGGGACTTACGTCGATTTATTAAATAAAGCTGCTCGGGCGCTTAATCGCGAGAACGCTTTACGTAATGGAATTATGAGATAATTCGTGTCACCGAAGAAATATTTTGATAGATTGTTTGTAAGTATGAAAAGCGGCTTGAGGCTATCATTTGATCCATAAATAAAGTCGACCCTAATTTATTCTTCACTTCTTTTCTGGCTTTTGCCACTGCTTGCATTAATGTAAATCCTGGTGGCAAAATGTATCTTATCGATAAAGGATAGTTTTTAAGATATCCTTTTAAATTGCTCCTTCATCTTCATTTCGTGTAGGTGTCACGGTGAATCGACTTAGCATACCCTGGTGTCAGAGTTCTACGGTACCGCCTCTCGTCCTCACAATTGCTCCTGCAAATGTGTATATAAAAATCATGCTTATTGGTTTAGTAATTTAAACATCAAAGTGTAACAAACTAACTTAATTATACCAACTCACTCTCATGTTTACGTTTGTATTGTTTGTATTGTTTTTGTATTTTTTGGTTTGTTTGTTTTTTAAAGGGCCAACACTGGTGTAATATTTTTTCAAGCCTTGCGGCGTCTGACATAGATTAACGATCGCCCTCAATAACATCTGGGACCAACGGCTTAACGTGACTTCCGTATCATGAAATAACTCGAGATATTAGTCAATTGTTTTTGTTTTATGACATAGGGCGGAAAACGAGCAATCCTATCGCAATGTGGACCATGGTCGCGCCCTTTGAGCCATCGGACTCCTCTATATTAGGATGGCGTAAGCGCCATAGCTTGTTGAAAATACATGTACTTTGAACCAAGTACTTTTTCTCAGGCCCATCAGAGCCAAAAGTTCAACTGAAATTGGAACCTAATTAATAATGTGATGTCGGCATACAATAGATATTTACATGTAAGAAAAAGTGATTTTCAATACGCACACCTACTCGTATATGATCTCCGGCCAGATCAAGATGGAAAATGATCTTTTTTTAAATGGCCTGGGTCTTGGATGTTTATCTATATATGTATTTGTTATAAAAAATAGTATCGTTGAGTTAGTATCCCACACTCTCGAACTTACCTTGGGGCTAGCTCAATCTGTGCGATTTGTCCGTATATATTTATTTATTTATGTATTATTTACACTAATAAATACTCATAATAATTAAATGCCTGCAAATGAATAAAGAAGAAATCTACTTAAAAATATGGACAAAGGTCTCTTCCAGGGATTCATCGTTTCATGGGAGTAGCACGCTATACTTTTTAGCAACCTTTGACGTCACGAGCTCCCCACTTATGAGCTTTGACGAGCTTTATGTTTATCATTTATTGTTTAATTGACAATAGAAATGTCCAATATTTTTTGATTACCTGACGGACTAATTGTAATGTAATTAATAAATAATAGTATTTATATATTATGAATAAACCCAGGAAAACTAGACTATTAGATTATTTTGATTTGTTCGGCCTGAGAAGTAAAAGAATATTAAAAAGGCTTTGGTACACCATAACACAGGTTCATCCTAGCTTGGGTGCCATGGTCATCTAATTTTTGTTACTCTGATCCAGCCTCCGTGGTCCAGTAGTTAAGGCGTTTGCCTGTAGACCCGGAGGTCGTGGGTTCAATTCCCACGGGAGTTTCCGGTTTGGTTAGGGCATTGCAGGCTTGAATCACCTGATTGTCGGATAATTAAGATGATTCCGTGCTTTGGAAGGCACGTTAAACAGTTGGTCCCGGCTGCGATCTGGTAGTCGTTGAAGGAATCACGTCAGAGGCCAAGAGGCGGTCCCGAAGACCTCTGACACCAGGGTGTGCATGGTCAATTGACCATGACACCTACTCTAAATGATGTTAATCTGATATGCGAATAAATACAAATTATTTTTATTATAATAAAATGGTAGGTTGCGCTAGTTTTGCCGATCTAATCCCCTTAATAATAAAGAAATAGGAGTGCAATATTCTAAACACCTTGATGATTTAACGTCTACTGAAATACCGCATTGCAACCGCGTTATGGGTTCCGAGTATCGATACTTTGATGTAGATAGCTGAAGCAACCAAGCTATCAGTCAAAGTCTGTCTTCACATGCATCAGATGTATTTTTAATTGACACGTAAAGCGGTATACTGTGCCTTGGTTAATATTAAATACTGAGAATCCGCAGAATCTCAGAAATGATAGATAGCTAGATCTATGTTTTGTGCCACCGAGAATGTAATTTTTTGTATTAATGTATTCTCATACATGGTGCTAAGGAAAAAATAGAGCCCAAAAGTATCCTAAGGTTTAGTAGCATCAAATATATTATCTAGCTTTTAAGAATTATAGAAGTTTCATACAAACTTTCATCCCCTATTTTATCCCTTTTATATTGGGGGTACTGGGGGTATAATTGATCAAAATCCTTTCTTAGCGGATGTCTATATCATAACATCTACCTGCATGCCAAAGTTCAGCCCGATCCGTGTAGTGGTTTGGGCTGTGCGTTGATAGATCACTGTGTCAGTCAGTCAGTCACCTTTGAGTTATAAATATTTAGATTAGATAAATCTTTAATAAACATTTTATGAAAACCATTTTAGCGTTTATTCAATACTAGCTTTCGCCCGCAGCTCCGCCCGCGTCAATGTCGATCCCTCGGGAATAGTACTTTTCCCGGGATAAAAGGTAGCCTATGTCCTTCTCCGCACTCCAGAGAACTTGTATGCAAAATTTCATGATGATCGGTTCAGTAGTTACGGCTTGAAAGCGTAACAAACAAACAAACAAACTCACTTTCGCATTTATAATATTAGTAAGGAAGTAAGGATAAGGATAGTAAGGATTGGTATCTTTAAACACATATACAGGCTGACTGGTAAATCACGTTACATATTGAAAGGAGGCCCTCTGTACTCGATTGTCGTTCCAATTATAAAAAAATATGGGGTTTAAAAGGTGACCAAATCAATACATATAATAAAAGAGTAAAAAAAATTTGTGTGTGTATATAATCTGTAGATACATTTAATATATTTACAAAAAAAATATATAGGGCGATGGAGACATACTAATAGAGTAAGAATTAAAAAAAAAATCTGTTTGTTTGTCGTTTATACACGCTAATCTCCAGAAATACTGGATGGGTTCGAATGAAACTTTTTTCATTGTATAGCTATCAAGCCTGAGCAACATACAGGGTATAATTTATTTTGAAAACTGGAACACCTGATACCGAACTATAAAGTCCACGCGAATGAAGTCGCGGGCATCAGCTAGTTATACAATAAAAACAAAAAGTGTGGGCACTTGCGCTTACCCTGTCGACTTGACTGCCGTGGGCCGTTTAGCTGGATGCGCGTATCGAGCGCGCAGTTTCCAAACATTCTGAGATTGTGCGGACTAATTTGATCAGATTTTTCAAGCTGCCTAAAGGTATTTGTTTTACTACTGCCATCAATGATAACAGCCGGGACCAACGGCTTAACATGCCTTCCGAAGCATGAAGGAGCTTAAGATATATGCCTATTGTTAACGTCTATTTATGGCTAAGTTTAATGCCGCTTCGAAAACGGTTTGCAGAAGAAGCGGCAACAAACTGCACAGCGTATTTTCTCCTAAAGGTGTCCACTCCCGATTTTAGTAAACCTTAGAAACTAGGTAATCACTCTGTAGTTTAATTACCTTGGAGATTTCCTTTAATCTATTTATTGAGATCAAAGTCACGTTCGTATTTCCCGGTTCTGTATCGTTGCTTATATTTTAAGTCAGATATTTATAACCTGTGCTGTTTGTGGAATTATGGAGAGAAGATCCGTGTTTACTTATTATACGCTTCTGCTGCATATAAGGTTGGTTCCTCGTAAATATTTACCAACAAATTGCTTTCGTTTTAAATTAAGACGCTTTCTAAAAATAGACTCACAATAAGCTTATGTTTTGTAGAATCTTAGAAAGAATAGAATATACATGGTGAATTTTTTATCGTTTTGGACCCTTAAAGGGGTGACTCAGACCATCAATATGAACAACTTTTACTATGGGAACAATGCTGAAAATAAAAAAAAAAATTCGTCATTTCCCTACAAAAGAGTTCCGCGGCCCGGCCTGTTTGTATGGGAAGGTCGAATTTTTTATTGAGTTCCCAGCATTATTCCACTAGGAAAAGTTGTTCATTTTGATGGTCTGAGTCATCCCTTTAAGGGTCCAAAACGAGAAAAATTTCCCCATGTATACATACAATACAACGTGATTTTGAACTCCCTAGCTATATTGAAATCTGGGAATCAGAATCCCTAATAGAACACAGAATTGCAAGAAAAAAATGTAAAAAACGAAAATGAAAATTGGGTTTCCCATACAAAGTCGCCGGATCAGCTGGACAAATTTCTATGAAAGGTTCAATTTTTTCGGTTTTTACCTTTTTTTCTTCCAATTCTGTATTCTATTAGGGATTCTGATTCCCAGATTTCAATATAGCTAGGGGGTTCAAAATCACGCTATATATAAAAAGCCGTGTCCAATCCTTGAATGCAGGATTCAACTCGTCTCATATGAACCACTTTTCCTAAGGAATCAAAGCTAGACACTCAAAAATAAATTAACATTTCGGAAGAAGAACGGGTGGCCGAACATTTTAATTTGAATGGAAACGTCAAATGTATTTTTGAGTACCAGCATTGGTCCTATAGGAAAAGTTGTTGATATGGACGGGCTCAATCACCCGTTCAAGGTTGGATTGGACAGGGTTTTCTTTACATATTGTATTTTCACATCTTTATCCCTTACGAGGTAAACAGAGCCTAAGTTAAAGAAACCTGAGACACGTTAAGCGTGTTAGACGGCTTATAGGAAGAAACGGAAAATATATAATGCTAGATGCATCGCATGGCTTATTCGAATAGATTTTAATCCATTCCTTCGGCGAGCGTGAGAAGAGAACCAGCTGGTACTTTATACGTATTTTCCTATGTCCCAAAGCAAAAAAAAATTCACTATATTTATTTCTTAATTTAATAAGAGTATATCAAAATAGCATTGTGAATGCAAAATATAACACAAAAAGTATTTAATTAATCCAGCAAATAGTACAATTATATTAAAATTTTACGCAGTACCTTCTTAATTTAACCTCCGATGGCTATAATACGTCACTTTGTGTGTTTAGGCGTAATTCCCCCAAGAAAGGTTGTCGCTAGAATTAGGTTGAGCCATTTTATCGCCATAATTCATCGCGTGGGGCGGTGTCACTTTATTACTTCATTAATTTCGGACACACGCTAGTTCCTGCGTGTACCAAGATATAATATGGCTCCTTATCGCATCATATTAATTATTTCAATTTTAGTTCATATTTATTTTGCTCAAACCAGTCGCATCACCCATTAATTTCGTAATATTTTCCTTTTACCCAAATATAGTCTGGAAGAGATTGCCTTGGCGACAAAGCCACTTATTATACTATTTTAATTATTGTTATCTTTTAATTTTAATGTATATGTAAAAGCAATATGGTTAGATGGGGTTTCACTTATGATACCAAGTGCCCGTTTGGCTACGGTTCCCAGACAATGTCACACCTACTTGGATGTCCATCCTGTCCCACATCTTGTACAATGAAGAACCTCATGGCATACCCCCAATGCGATGCTTGTTGCAGATTATTGGTCAGAAGTAATTTAACGAAAAAGACGTACTATATATATACTTGACACGACGAAGAAGAACAATGTATCTTTACGGTGCAATAAAGTATTTTACTTACTTACTTATTACCATTGATTATTGATTCTCTATATGTAAGAATAGTAACATAAACTTCTCTTATCTGACCGTTATTTCTGTTGCATCATCAGCTGTGGTGACTAATAAATAAATATATAAGGACATTTTACACAAATTGAGCTAAACTTACAGTGAGTTGTGAACTTGTATCGTAGGATACTAACTCAACGATGCTATATTTTATAATAGATACTTATAGATAAACATCCCAGGTCAATCTGAAAAATATTATTTTCTATCATGACCTGACCGGGAATTGAACCCGGGCACCCTCATGTCGCAGGCTGGCGTGTTAACCACTGCGCCACGGAGCTCGCCAATGTGAATTGAAACTTGAACCCGGGATCTCGTATCATATCAGCATGTTGCTTATTTTAAGTGTAGTCCAACTACAATTCAAGTTCGTAGCAGTGCTTCTACGAAGTGATAAACGAACTTCGTAGCAGTTACGAGAGTCTACGAGCTCGCGAACAACTAGGTACTATTTCAATGTCATAGTGATAGGTGTAATTTGGTTGGCCGTTATTGAATTGCCATTCAAAGGTTAAACGCACTGTTACGCACTGTTCTGAGTGTCCAAAGAACTTTGACACTCGCCTCGAATTTTGTTTTGAGCGGGCGCGTCACCGGCTTCTTAAGAACATTGTCAGTCTTATAATAAAACGAGGATAACTTTAGTACCTAGTTTAAACCATAATTCGTCCAAAACAAATTGACAATGACAGTTGACCAAACGTCAAAGTGATAAGTGTCGACTTATTTTGGTAGGATAATGGTTTAAACCAGCTACTAAAGTTAGTTTCGTTTTATAATAAGACGGTATGAGTTCGACGAGTTAATTCGTGATGTCTACAGCAGACACAGCCAGAAATTGTAGAATTATGGAATTGTCTGAAGCTTAGACCAGTGCAGACTAGTGAGTATCGTACTGCACGAAATAGAGGAATGTGACGTATTTTTAAATCACTAGTACAATTCGCTGAATTAATGAAATGCATTAAAATTATTTGTGTAGTTTAGGTCGAACCTTGCACAAGATCGTCTTGTTGAAATTTGAAACAGATACATATGAAATTTAATAACGATACGTATATGTTATGAGATCTAAATACATTTTCCTTCGAAAAGTTTGTAAATTTTACGTCTAAAACAATACTTCTCACATGAACATATTTCCCCTGCGAAGTGTAAATATAAATATATATTTTTTTTTTGATAAAAATATGAAAATATGAAGACTTTTAACTATTTTTTTTTACATAAATGCCTATTGGTTTTCCGCTTAATGGCTTGTGAATCGACGTTTTTCGTTCGCGCGGCACACTCTTAAGAGCGCACCAATGCGACCCGGCTGAAGCCATTTCGCACCCCGCGCCCCGCGCGAAAGTAGGATAGATCTAATGACCGTAACGCGTAAAAAATGAGAAGAAGATAGTGGGTAGGCACAAGCGGGTGTCCTAGAATCAACGGGCGTATGCGCCAAATCACTTAATTGTTATTTAAAATAAAAGTACGAGGTTAATGAGTAAAAAAACTATGTCCAGATTTTAGAACTAGTTATTGCTAAGCTAGAAAACTAAAAATCATTTCTAAAGACCTTAGGGTTTCGCCGTTCTGACCACAAACATCAAATAAAGGGGCTATGTTTGCAAAATAAAAGTATCGAGGCTTTTGTTATTAATCGTGTTTTCAGGTTGGACAGTTTTAAGAAAATATGTTGAAGTTTTATATATAATAAATAACAGGCATGTAGTCGTTATATATATAGACATCTAGACGAATGTTCATTAACAAGTTTCGCATTCGTGCCCTCTTAAGTAATTATGTCTTTCGCTATGTTTTTTCGCGCCTAGAATCCCTTCCTTTGTGATGTTGATTGTATGTCTCAGAGAAAAGTATGCCTTTCATGTCTGGACTTTTGCCTTGACTTGCTTGAGTTCCATTAAAGTGATTTTGTTCGTTGTACCTACTACGAAATATTACATAATGCATAATAAATAAAATTCTTCGTAGATCTTGAAAAAAAAATGTATGTAGTTTCTTGAGGTTGGATATCTAGCTATTCGACTAGCTCCGTGGCTCAGCGGTCAACACGCCTGCCTGCGACACGGAGTGACCGGGTTCGATCCCCGGCCAGGTCAAGATGGAAAATGATCTTTTTCAGATTGGCCTGGGTCTTGGATGTGTATCTATATATGTATTTGTTATAAAATATAGTATCGTTGAGTTAGTATCCCATAACACAAGTCTCGAACTTACTTTGGGGCTAGCTCAATCTGTGTGATTTGTCCGTATATATTTATTTATTTATTTATCTTCTTGACTACTACTGATACTGTTTTCAATTTTAGACCTTATATTATTATCTTAAGAATTGATGCGTATTGATGTTCGATTGTAACGAATATAATTTATTTTAACTTGTAACACGTTACTGAGGCCAAAAATATTACTTTTTAGGGTTCCGTACCCAAAGAGTACTGACGAGACTTTATTACTAAACCTCCGCTGTCCACCTGTCTATCCGTTTGACACATGGCTTTATCTTTAGAAACCTAGTAGGTGAATACCTAAAATTTTCATAAAATGTGCAAACGTATTTTTAGTTTCTAGATTCTGTCAAAGGTACTGCTATTTTCTTACTGAGACGTCAAACCACAGATAATTAAGAACAATAGTGTTGGACTTCTTCGGACCGGCTAATCAGTCACAGACTGGTCACAGAGACACAAGATGTGTCTCATTGACTGCTCCGATTTCTCACATGCCCTACATAGCGGGCTTTTAACACCGAAGCACCTGTAGTTTTCTAAGAAATAACCGAAAATGTATATATTAAATATGCATACGCAATTATAATGACTTTAATGACATACGCAAGAAAAATTGAGAATTTTCAGCATATATTTCAAGAGCATGAAGCAAGAAAACAAAAAGCGTATAAAATACATTATTACTGAATAAAAAAGAAGCTACTTAACAGATTACAATACAACTAGGTTTTCCTTTATTCCAAATTATTTTTTGTCACGTTCCAGACATATAACTCAGTCTAGAACTCTTGTTGTAACCGTTGGTTTTAGGGTTCCTTACTCATATGTTACCAACAGGCTTTGTTTTCAATTTACCTTATGGTAATAGACACTTGAAATTTTAATGCTACGATTGGAATGAAAATTTGAAATTTTGCGAGGATGTATTGATGTTGAAACAAACATCCACAAGTGAATTTTATTCACTTATGTGAAAATTAAATTGAAAATTCACGTAAATCATATTAAACTGGCTAAATGCGAGTCGCACAAATGAAGAGTTCCGTATATTTTTTAACGATACAAACTGACTGAGACGCGTAAACTTCTTACATGCCGCCTCTTTTGTGAGGTTAACGCAACTCTCTCTTGCATGGACACTATTTTTACGTCTCAGTAATAAATAGCTCTCAGAACAATATAATAGCTAGCAACTTTGACAAAATCGAGAAATATTATTTCTCGATTTTGTCAAAGGTGCTAGCTAATTCTTCAAAAAAAATACTAAGTATGGGACCCATCTTTAAGTTTTTAATTTTATTTTGTTTTCAATATTTAATGTTTGTATAGCGCCAAAAATTAACATTCTGTGGAAATTTCAAGTCTCCACTTATTAGATCAATAGATAAAGCCCAGTTCAATAGACAGATGGACTTTGGAGTTTTAGCAGTAGGGTTCCATTTGGCACGGAACCCAAAAATAATAATATCTATGACCGACGTGTAAGATAACGTGCTACAAGAAAAAAAATTGCTCTTATTTTAGCATTTTCAGGCAAAAATAGTACAGGAAAAGCCTGAAATATGGCCTAAAAATTCTCGAAACGTTTCCAGGTTACGATTCTAACACGATTTTGCGCTATAGCATAAAAATTCTCAGCAGGTTTTGACATGATTTCGCCTTTGCCCGTTTTTTCCTCTGCGTTTTACGAGTACTCTTTAAAAGGTATCTCAGATGAGTGAGCTTTTACAGGCACAATAGGGGACCTTTTAGCACTAAAGATATCATGGTGTCTCTGTGATAGCAGATAACTCATTAATTCAACCGGAGTAATGTAAAAGTACTTGCCAGAATATTAATATTTTATTTTTTTTTCTTCTAAGATTTGTGATACAGATGTCTAAAAAGTATTCAATCAAAGTCTTGTGGTAATTGTAAGACGAAAGTCATTTTTATAACAAAACTAGCTTTCGCCCACGTCAATGTCAATCCCTCTGGAATAGTAATTTTTCCCGGTATAAAATGTACCCTATGTCCGTACCCCAGATAACGGGTATGCAAAATTTTATGATGATCGGTTCAGTAGTTACAACGTACCAAACAAACAAAACAAACTCACTTTCGCATTTATAAATCAAATTTTCAATAATTTTTATTTTGTTGTATAAAAAAATATACGTGTCAACTTGAGAAGCTCCTCCATTGTTTTTTGTTAGGCAAAAAAAAAGTATAATGATAGTTCACCGAATAAAAATATAATAAGTTTAATTTGTATTTCTTCATGCTGTAAAAGTTGTTCGAAAATGTATATAGAGCTTGTTTCTAGACTGACGCCAACCATGTTTCCGTATATTCATGCCAAACTTTCTTACTCAATTCTCAGGAAAAAAATGCGTCTGTTTACGAAGGAATTTACCTTTCTTCGTGATTTTCTAGGCGATTTGCTCTCAATTCAAATGAATGGCTTCCAGTAGGCGCTCCTGGAGTTGTGAACGTTCCATTAGAGCCCAAACAATTGAAACCGGTGCCATCGAATTACTTGCCAAATTCCATCGCAATCTAGCAGTAACATTACTTTTTACTTTGACATACAAACATAGATCATATAGAAAATATTTGACGAACCATGAGTAAAGTAAAAGCAATACGGGCAATAGTATTGTACTTACAATTATGTACAATACCAGACGCCCATATTATAAATACCTTACAAACGAACATACATAAAATTCATATAAATAAATACCTTATAATTAGCATACATATTAAATATCCTATCACACGTAGTGCCGATGCCGGCGACGTGTGACGCGCGGTGACGTCAGGCAGGCGACCTCGGAACCTCCGAAATACGACTCCCTGCGGCCAAAACTCCTCCTTCATGAAGGCTGGCAGATGATGCGTCGGCACTCTCACTACATAAGAAATATAATCAATTTGATTATTATACCACGCATTGTTATTCCATACATCATCATTTCAGCCCTAAAAACCCACTGCTGGTCAAATGCCTCTCACAAGGATTCCTCATTCCACGTGCGGATATTGCCATACTCCATCCACATCCACTGCTGCCATCAGAAGCACTGTAAGCTGAGATAGAATAGTAATTTGTTGGATGGAGGAAGGGAATAAAGGTATTGTGTATACTCACTCCGATGAATGGGCTTAAAACAAGTAGCGGCCCGAAGGCCGGGCGCGCGTATCTGATGCAACACCTGCAACCATCGGAATATAGTAGCAAAACTATTTAAGCCGCTATCGTGAGATAATGTAAAAACATTGTAAGTTATGGGAAATAATCAATACCCCGAAAAACACTCGTTTTCGAATAGTCGAGTCAATACAACGTGATTTTGAACCCCCTAGCTAAATTGAAATCTGGGAATCAGAATCCCTAATGGAATACAGAATTGTAAGAAAAAAAGGTAAAAAACGAAAAAATAAATTTAACCTTTCATAGAAATTCCACCAGCTGATCGGCGACTTTGTATGGGAAACCTAATTTTTTTGTTTGTTTTTTCCACTTTTTTCTTGCAATTCTGTGTTCCATTAGGGATTCTGATTACCAGATTTCAATTTAGCTAGGAAGTTCAAAATCACTCTGTATAACAAACCGTTGCGCTTTGTAAAAAAATGCTTTTCAAATATATATGTTTAAAGTGAAAACAATTCAATAATAATTTACATAAACTTAATAGAGTTACAAGTTTAAACCTAATAAAATTTATGGCCACAAAATGTTTTATTGTTTTTCGGTGCATTTCGTTTTATTATGAGAGCGACTACATTTGTTTTATGGGAATAACTTGGATGCTTTCCAAACTCTTTGCTTTTTTGGTCGGATAGTTTGTATTGTAATTCATTGTTTCAGAATCCGGTGTTTTGAGACGTGAAGAATTATTCTTAAAAACCGTGGTTAACATTAGCCGTGTGGTTTCCGGCAGAGTAGAATAGGACCACACCTAGTCTTGCTATGGAGGTCGTAAGAGGCGACTTGGAAATACAAGCTAAACAAAGCAACAATGAGACCTTTCCAACCCGTCTGGCCAGCGAGGAGAGTGTAGGCCAAATCCTCTGTCTGCTCAGGCCAAGAATGGCTCCGGTAATACAGAGAGGGTCATGCTCCTGCAGTGGAGACTAAAAAGACCTGATGATGAAGTAAACACTTAATGTGTTTCGTAGCAAGGTTAATAGATTCAGGTGTTACTTTGCGGAAGTCAAAGCTACATTTACTTTGAGACAATTTACTTTGCGTGCTTCCGCCACCATGTAAACTATTGCTATATAGCGCCCACCCACTACTGTAAGTCCCTTCATGTCCGCCACCAATAGTTGATGCATGCATCCCTGATCGATACTGCTGCATCTGTTGAGAATGCAGCAATATCGGCCGTCGTGCTTGCGACACGTGTTTCGCCTCTACACGAGGCATCTTCAAGCAGTGAAACCTAGATGTTGGTCGTTCGAATGACAAGCAACGATGATTATTCGTTGCTTGTCATTTGTATGTATGTAACTATGTTTGTTCGGATGGAATCTTGCGACTCAATTTTGTAGCAGATATCTTCCACCGATTGGAATATATCTGCTACAATTTTTTTTGGATGATAATGGATGGTAAACTGTGTGATGTCATTCTTAATCCAACATGGCGGAGCATTCAAGATAACGGACTAGCTGTTTTAACTAGCTATTTTTGATGGACTTGACTTGGATACTTTAGCTTTTTACAGAGAGTTAGTTTGTCGTATATTACGTTTGCTCCGTGTACCAAATAACTTCGTTAGCTATAGAGAAAAGTTCTGATCGCGCACGTAGCAACTAGGCCGATACAAGTTCGTTGTTTCTAATTGTCTTTGGTATAGTGATGCCAATGTTTGAAGTTTCGCAGTTAGCCACTAAAATAGTGCAAATGCAGCCGTACTTACGCGTTTTTAACAGCGCATTCAATATATGCAAAGCAATAAAATACCTACTAAGAAAAAGTAGTTATAATGAGAGATAATTTGGAATGTTTTATATTCAGTTTTATGTCACTTGGGAGATTTGTTCAATATTATTAACCAAACAATGGGCGTGATTTTACCATAATTTAGCTTATTAGGTGATCATCGTACATCATTTCGTGTAGGTGACACAATGACAAAGTTAAGAGGATAGCTTTTTACAGAGAGTGAGTTTGTCGTATATTACTCCGTGTACCACAGTTTGGTTAGTAATATTGGACACAGTCAATCTACCATGCACCCTGGTGTCAGAGTTCTTCGGAACCGCCTCTCGGCCTATGACGTGGCTCCTTTAACGACTACCAGATGGCAGCCGGAACCAACGGCTTAACGTGCCTTCCGAAGCACGGAATCATATTTATTATCATATAATCAGGTGATTCAAGCCTGCAATATCCTAATCAAACTGGAAACAACTAAACAAAGTATGTTTCCCGTTGGTATCGAACCCACGACCCCCGGGTTCTACAGGCAAACTCCTTAACCACTGGACCACGGAGGCAGTAGTATGAGAAGTGCAAACTGATTGCCTCTTGTTAGCCCTGACTGCCACTTGTTAGTCGTTAAAGGAACCACGTCAGAGGCCGAGAGGCGGGGTTCCGAAGAACTCTGACACCAGGGTGTGCATGGTCGATTGACCGGGACACCTACTCTAAATGATGATGAGTTTGCACGCACGCGGTTGCACCCGCCGCGCCCGCAGGTCCACTATACATCTTTGTAGTTGAAACCATCCTCTAGAACGAAAACTATCGCTGGGGTATGTCCATCATGGTATTCAACTAACTTTAAAAAAGAGATGTTCTCAATTCACTATTTTTTGTACGCTTGTTTGGTCATAACTCAGTTACTTTTTTATTTGCAGTAATATACTTTTAAATAGGTCCCACTCATCATCATCATTTCGAGTAGGTGTCACGGTCAATCGACCATGCACACCCTGGTGTCAGAGTTCTTCGGAACCGCCTGTCGGCCTCTGACGTGGTTCCTTTAACTACTACCAGATGGCAGCCGGGACCACCGGCTTAACGTGCCTTCCGAAGCACGGAATCATCTTTATTATCAGACAATCAGGTGATTCAAGCCTGCAATGTCCTAACCAAACTGGAAACAACTAAACAAAGTATGCTTCCGGTGGGAATCGAACTCACGACCCCCGGGTCAACAGGCAACCGCCTTAACCACTGGACCACGGAGGTTGTCATAGGTCCCACTTAAATGTAATCTAAATCAATTGAGTAGTTTGGATTAGATTTAATGTTTTCTAATGATATCGCGTATGTTAAACATTTAAATCTCATAATTTATAGGTACCGTTTTATCGCGTTTATACACCTAACCTAACGTTACGAAAACTTAAAAGTTTTTGAAACATATGTATCAAAAATTTTGACTCATAATCCATACTTACTTATATTATAAATGCAAAAGTAAGTTTGTTTGTAAAGCTTTTACGCCGTAATTACTGAACCGATCATCATGAAATTTTGCATACCCGTTGTCTGGGGTACGGAGAAGGATACATAGGATATACTTTGTCCCGAGAAAAAGTTCCTGAGGAATCGACATTGACGCGGACGGAGCCGCGGGCGAAAGCTAGTAATGTAAGAAACACCATAAAACCTTCTAAGTGATACTTGAAAGATTTTTTTTATTCTCTTCTGTGCCTAGAAAGATTACTACATACATACCCACTTAGGTATTCATAAAAAATAGCAAACGTTTATTAAATCTATTTTAGTTAAAATATATTTTGTCCTTATCCCTCTCTGCAACGATTGGCATGGAAAGAACGAGACAAAACATATTTTAACTAACATAGGTTTAATAAGCGTTTGTTAATTTTTATGAATAAGATGGATACTGTTTACGTATTGTTTACCTATGCCTATGAAACTAACGCATGTGCTGACGTAAGAACAGACGCGGTTATTACTCTTGTTGGTTATTTTTACGAAGAGAACTTTAGATTCATCTCGTCGTAAAACGGTCTACACATTATTTTAGAACGTGAAGTTTAGGTACAACAAAATAACCGATAGGAATGTGCCAGGCGGTGTGGCGATACAAACGCGGATGGTCTAAACGCGTTGGCTACTTTGTAAATTTTCATTTTTTAGGAATATTCAAGGGTTATTCGAAAAAGAAAAACATATGATGGCTGCCTTATCTGTAATGCAATAATAATCAAAAGTTTCAAGGTTTATTTTAATGTATTTGGTGAATAATGCTATATACCGAGTAAATTAGACGTGATTTGGAGGCAACTTTGCAATTTTTTTCTATCGAGAAAAATTAACGCAATCGTGTTTTTGAGTCAGATAGTTACCAGAGTTAGTCCTGAACTTTGCTGCATTTTTATTTCAACTTGAGTATTTAATTATTATTGATATAACAGTCAATCATGCAAAGCAGTGTGAGGTAGTACGGTATGTTGTGAAAATATTTGCATTAAAATTGTATAACATTGATTTTAAAATAAACAAGAATAACTTTAATGAAAGTCGGCTTTAAAACTTAACTGTTATTTAGTGACCAATACACACTTAATTATCTAACTCAAAAACTGCTGAACCGATTTTGATAAAACTTGCATTGTTCCCTAATTGGACTAATGACTTAACTATGTAAAGAATAAAAACAACTTTTTTTGGCAATCCGACTTTAAGTTTTCGAGATGTGCGCGGGTTATATAAAAATTTTGGCAGATAATATTATGTGAGATGGTGGTACTATATACTAACAAATACAATAACTGAACAACATTAAATACTTACGGGTTGAATTTATAACCTAATCTCCCTTTTTTGTAGTCGGTTGAAAACAGACTAAACTAAGATAGTATAAGTACCTAGCTATCTAGTAGCAGTACTTTATATCACTTGAGACCAGTGAAAAAAGTATAATTATCTCTATATAGGCTATAGGTATACATTGAATCTAGCCGTGTGGTATCCGGCAGAGTAGAATAGGACCACTCCAAGTCTTCCCGTGGATGTCGTAGAAGGCGACTTAGGAAATACAAGCTAAACAAAGCTTATAAACATCTAAGACACCTCTCCAACCCGTCTGGCCAGCGTGGAGAGTGTAGGCCAAGTCCTCTGGCTGCTCTGGCCAAGTGTGGCCCTAGTAGTACAGAGAGGGTCGTGCTCCTGTAGTGGAGACTAAAAAGGACCTGATGATGATGATGATGATGATACATTGAATCCCTGCATATCATCTATTTTGGTCTCCATCATTATACTTTGGATTCAAAATAATGCTTTCACCGATAACTAGGTATCAACTCAGTTTCTTTTTTTTATGACATAGGATGGCAAACTAAAAAGCGGGTCTCCTGATGGTAACCGATCACCGCTGTCCATAGACACGGCACTGGGTGCCCGGGTTCGATCCCCGGCCAGGTCAAGATGGAAAATGATCTTTTTCAGATTGGCCTGGGTCTTGGATGTTTATCTATATATGTATTTGTTATAAAATATAGTATCGTTGAGTTAGTATCCCATAACACAAGTCTCGAACTTACCTTGGGGCTAGCTCAATCTGTGTGATTTGTCCGTATATATTTATATTTATTTTATATATTTATATTTATAGACAACTGGCACACCAGGGGGGTGACAACAGCGTTGCCGTCTTTTAGACACAATTTACTATTGAGTATCCAGTATCACAAGGAATTAAAACCTCACAAGTATGTAACTATTTCTTTTCTCTAATAATAGAGCTAGGCTCTTGCCTGTGGAGTAACCAATAGGCTAGTTTCCTAAAAAAATATAATTAGTCCGTCATATAGTAATTAAAAAAATATAAGATACGTAATTTTTCTTTTATCGATTGAATGAAAAATGATAAAGATATAGCCCTTTGAAATTCCGTGTGACGTCATAGTTTGCTACACTTTTTAGCAAACTTTGACGTCACAAGCCCCCACTCATGAACTTTGGCGCGCTTTATCTTTTCCATTTATTGTTTAATTGACAAAAGAAAAAATACGTGTCCAATATTTTTTGATTATCTAACTGACGGACTAATTGTAATGTTATTATTTTGACCCAGGAAACTAGCCTATTACCTATATTCTTCCTTATTTAAAGCTTATCGATCTTCAAAGACTTCTATTTATTTATTATTTATAAACAATCGAATCCCAAAGACCACCATGGCAAAATTATCCAATAATTTCCAAACATGTCGAGATAATGCCAGAAACTTCAAAAATAATCCTTATCCTACCTTCAAAATAACCATTTAAGTGCTAGTCAAACAATATGTCAAATAGTTTCCAATTCAAAGTATAAATCCTTAAAACCCGACCAAATCGAAAAGCCTCCCGAGTCCCCGACTTTTCGCAGAGTTATATCCTATAATCCGAGTAGAGCTGGACGTTCGCGTCTGGCTAGAGTGATTAATTTCACTTGCCCCATGTCCCTCTCACAATATTACCTGGTACGTAAACCCTTGTTATAAAAGGTGTCAGTATACTCAGACCAATTAGAAAGGGTCGTATGTAACTTGGATGTTCCTGTGAGTAGAGACTTTTTCAAATAGTTGCCTAGGCCTTAATAAAACGGGCCTATTTGCTCTCTCAATAAAGGGATTTAAGTATTAAGCTGACCACACACCGGGTTCCTGAATTGGATTTTAGGTCATTTTACAAGCTTTTATTTAACTTGCAATGTGTCTTATATGTATGTATGTTTGTTCGGGTCAAGTTTTGAAGCACCTTACCGATTGAGCTGTTTTGTTTATTCATACCTATAAGTTGGATGATAATGTACTATTATGGTACCAAAAAAAGATGATCGAAGATGGTCTCCACTACAGGAGCACGAGCCTCTCTGTACTGCTAGAGCCATACTTGGCCTTGGTAACTACTGAACCGATCATCATGAAATTTTGAATACAAGTTCTCTGGGGTACGGAGACAGAGGCTACCTTTGATTCCAAGAAAAATAACTATACCCGTGGGATCGACATTGACGCGGGCGGAGCTGCGGGCGAAAGCTAGTACATAATAAAAGCTTCTCACAAAAATTTATGTTTTTTGTAAAATGAATTAAGTATATTTACCAATTAGTACCTATTTTTCAACGTCATCTAGAAAATCGTAAACAAAGTGAGTGCAGGTAATCAGAAGTTGATGATTAAATGGAAACGCTTATAACGACTTTTTCAGGAACAGTTCAACAATTTGAATAAATTTTAATATTGTGATTATGAATTAACAATGGGGAAAAAATGAGGTTAGGAGATGGTGTTGTTAAAAGTATAATGAATGTTTTATATTGCACTTAAAGAATTACTGCCGTGTTCATAAAAAAGTTAAACGTCTTGTAACAGTCATGGTAGGGATCCACTCAATTCAGAAGAGCGGAATCATGCCACTTTTTGTAAAAAATTTGCTTCCGAATTTAGTTGGATATCTACTACAGCACTGTTTAGTAAGTCGGATTTTTTATGAATATGGCTATTAACCGTTTCACAAAAATACTTAGAACGTAAAATATAGAGATACTATATAGTTGCGTGACTTGGTGGATAACTACCATTTTCTATGTTCTCTCAGTACTTTTATCGGGATAAAAGTGAGCGTATAAGTAGGTACCTTTCCAGTATCGCAGACAACGCCTATTCAAAATTTCATGATGATCTATTATGTAGTTACAGCGTGAAAGCGTTATAAAGAAACAAAAATAGAAACAATTTAATATACAAATAAAATCACTTTCTCATCATTAGTGAGGATAATATAGTTCGATAAGATTCTAATGCTAAGCCCGTACATCCGAATCTGTTTAGGCATTTATAAGTTCATATGAAAAAAAGGAACCCATATGTATATAACATGAAAATTACAGTATAGACAGATAGATAATGCCGTTTATTTGCTGCTCTAGTCACACATATACAACAGTTTAATAAAAATACATTAAAAATACAAAAAAATATATAATATAAAAAATATATAGGGACATATCACACAAATTGAGCTAGCCCAAAAGCAACACACTGATTTGCAGCTATGGTCTGTCATCAGTATCACTGAAAATTGTTTGTAAAAATCATATGGATAGACTCGTGTTCTCCTAGTGTATCGTTACCCTTACTAAGTAATATACCCGATCTCGTGCTCCACTTGATTGGGTTTCTTGCACTCATTGCATTTGGAATGGGTGCTTTGCTAATATTACGTCTACCCAACTCTGTGGACACAGGAATAATTGAATTCTTCTTATTTATCCTCTTTAAGAATGTTGTCACTGGCCTGTCCTAATTATTACAATGTTTCGTTTAAGGGACTTGGAAGAGCAAAACCACCGCCACCCATAATGTTCTTTCTTTTAGCCCTATGCGGATTAAAGTAAAAAAATCGTAGTATACAATTTTTTGTATTTTCGGTATTTGAACGAATACTATTTTATAGTTTAAAATAAAACCAAGCTAAGTGGAAAAACACGGAGGGCAAACAAAACAATAAAATAGGTATTATTGATAAAAACAAGTACAATCACAGGAGAGATACAGGCATATGGGATACAGCAGAACAGGAAACTGTCGCCGAGTAAAAAAGTACAGAATTGCTAATTACGGTCAAACGGTAAATAAAAAAATATATTACCATAAATATTTAAACAAGCCATTCTCATAAAAGTAATATTTCACATAGCTGCCGAACAAAGTTCTCAATCACACATCATCATTCATTATTTTTCATCACTACATCACAAAGTATAGGTAATATAACAAAACTTTCCGCTGTCCATATTTAGGCTTAGATCTTAAAAACTACGCAGCGGATTTTGATGCGATTTTTAATAGATAGAGTGATTCAAGTGGAAAGTTTATATGTATAATTTACGCACCCGTGCGAAGCCGGGGGGAGTCGCTAGTATATTAATAAAATTAGAAAAGGATTGTCCTTTTTCCATCACCATCAAAATGATTGCTCAAATTAATTGGTTACGCGTCGTTTTGTTTCCAATGTTTTAAAGAGAATTCGGTTTCAAACTGGCTTATTGAATTTTTAACGAGTCTTTCATTGTTTCAGGTGAGCCCAATAATCTGCCATACAAATTTCCGCCCAAACACGACAAGGTAAGCCAAAGTTTAATTTAAAAGAATTAAACAAAGAGCATCAATCAAGGGACGAAAATTCGGGTCAAAGTTTTGAAGGTTGTTTTCGGACAGACGTATTTTAGGCGAAACCACTGCTGTGTTTATATGCGGGCGCTTGCTGTAGATTTTGTTTCTTTTTACGAGCCTTTTACGTGACATGACCCACATGAAAGAGCCATTAAAATATTGTTAAAATAAAAGAGTAAACTCTTATACTAAAGTCAAATAACTTTTAAACATACACAGAATATATTTTAAGAGGTTTTTTTTTTTTGCATTCTCAATTCTACTGTGATGTACCCAGAAGTAAGATAAGGTGAAAAATCCACGTGTCAATATACATACAGTCGGTCAGATACCGAGATGCCTGATCAGGTTCTCTACCTATCTTGAATTTTCTCTTAAACTATATTAACATAAAAACCGGCCAAGTGCGAGTCGGACTCGCGCACAAAGGGTTCCGTACCGTTATCTATAAAAACGGCAAAAAAATAAATCATGACTGTTGTATGGGAGCCCCTCTTAAATATTAATTTTATTTTTGTTTAATTATTTATCTTTAAAGTAAATATATTAAATTGTAGGCAGGTCACATCTATCTATCTGCGCCCGACTGTACCCACGCTCTGTCGATTAAATCCCGCCCATCCCGCGCGGATTTTTTTCACTATATCTTATTTCATTTCATAGAATAGTTGGGTATACAAACTTATAGTAATTAAAAAGCTTTTAAGCTTTAAGCAAAAATTGTAATAGCATTCGTTCTGATACCACCGTGATAAAAGTTACATGTGTCCCATCTATACTTCTATACTAATATTATAAAGCTGAAGAGTTTGTTTGTTTGTTTGAACGCGCTAAGAATTTCTCCCCGTTTTTAAAACATTTTTATTGATGATTCGCTCCTATTGGTCGCAGCGTGATGATTTATGGCCTAAAGCCTTCCTCAACAAAATGGACTGTCGAACACAAAAATAATTTTCCAATTTGAACCAGTAGTTCCTGAGATTAGCGCGTTCAAACAAACAAACAAAATCTTCAGCTTTATTATTATAAAGCTGATAGTTTTATTTATTTATTATACTAATTTTATTATATTAGTATAGATAATATATAGCTATTTTGTCTTGTAAAGAAGAAGTAAAGAATAAGTGCGTAAAAATTCTTTTATGATAAATTTACATGAAAATCGAAAATCTTGTTCATTTTCTGAGAAAATCACATAAACCTCATTCGCAAGGCGTGCCTCATATCAAAGCGTGTCATCAGAGTGAAACAGAGTAAAAATTACAAAATTACATAACAAAGCGCCAGGCAATTGTCGGGTCAATATCCCCCAGAATTTTGCATAAATTCATCAAGGAAGAGTGCGCTGTCGAACATGACAGCCACTTCCAACATTAAAATTTTATCATAAGTTTAATTTCTTCCATATTTCACATTCTCTTTAGATAAATATTGATTTCAATCCGTTAAACTCATTACACTTTGATAGCCTGCCGTGATCAAAGCTATAGGTAATTTACATCACAGTCACAATTTCCCAACAAATTTGTTTGTTTGTGTCTTTAGCGCGTTTCCCACCCACGCTTCTTCATCATAAACTTTATTATAAACTCATGAATCAATATACGTATCGCACACGTTAATATTGATCCTTCGGGAATAGTAGGTACCTTTTTCCGGGATAAGAGATTTATTTTATATTAAACAGGTTTACTCTTGACCATAATCTAGGCCAAAGGCTAAAAATATATGGTCTAAGATCGAGGAAGGTCACCCAGAAAAAACTTATTCACTCTAACTTTAAAGAGATTCAGATTATATGAAGTTAGGTTAGGGTTGATTATATGCGGAAATACAGACGCAGCCTATGTGGTAAATGTATCCTAAAAATCTTTATGAAAAATATATAGGCTTCAGGAGGCGACAATGAAACAGACATACTTACATATATACATACATACTCGCGAAAAGCATTACCCTCCTTCTGGGTAGGTCAGTCGGGTAAAAACCGCAGTGAAATGAACACTAGTGGTTAAAACGCCTGCCTGCGACACTTAGGGTGCCTGGGTTCGATCCCCGGTCAGGTCAAGATGGAAAATCATCTTTTTCAGATTGGCCTGGGTCTTGGATGTTTATCTATATATGTATTTGTTATAAAATATAGTATCGTTGAGTTAGTATCCCATAACACAAGTCTCGAACTTACTTTGGGAGTAGCTCAATCTGTATGATTTGTCCGTATATATTTATTTATTAAATTAAAAATATAGCCAACCAAAACAGGCCGTAATCTAAATAATATTTAGTTTACAATTTTCATGTCGAAAAACAAGCAAAGACGTAATTTGTTTTGCTGGAGAAGTCTTAAAACACTAATAATTACTATTCTGCTTGTTTTCACAGCATGTACCGCCCTGGGGAAATTGAAAATTCAGTTTTTAGGGTTCCATACCTAAAGCTTAGGATGTTATAAATGACAAATTATACCAGTTCACATAATAAAATCCACTAGAAACAATTTGCAAAACAATCCATAACAAAAACCGCGCACTCCGCCGAAATTTTCGCCAGGATCTCTAATAATGTGTGCTGTAAAGTACCTATTTATTTTTCTGTCGAGGAACGAAGACATTTATTTTATCGTAATGATGTCAAGAATTGATATTATGAAAAATGATCTAACGAATAAAAAAGACCTTTGTTTAATTTACTAATAACTACTTAACTAAGGTCATATAACTAGTTATTTTTGTAAAGTATGTTTATATTGTAGATTTATATATATTGAAGATAATCCTATCTTCTATTTATATATATAATATTATCCAATATTATTGTATTGTAGTTGAGTATATACTAGCTAAGTAGTAGCTAGTAGATACTAAACCGTGTGGTTTCCGGCATAGTAGAATAGGACCACTCCTAGTCTTCTCATGGAGGTCGTAACGTAAGAGGCGACTTAGGAAATACAAGCTAAATAAAGCTCATAAATATCAATGAGACTCTTCAACCCGTCTGGCCAGCGAGGAGAGTGTAGGCCAAATCCTCTGTCTGCTCTGGCCAAGTATGGCTCCGGTACTACAGAGAGGGTCCTGCAGTGCAGGAGCACTGATAATGATAGTACATACATATTCTCAGGTCTTTGTCCTTTACGGGGCACGGGGTAGACAGAGCCTAAGGCTATAAAACCCAAAGGCCAGGTTTCGCAGTCGACTTTAGTCTTATACGTCTTATTATTAGCGATTACGTATGCTGAGCAACTCTGGGCGCCGGCACCACTGGGATGGGTGATCGCAAGTGGCATAAAAACACCCCGAACTTCTCCGTGCGAAAGACATGTTAAGCCTGCTGCATGAAAGGAGCCTCCCCGCGTAACGTAGTGACCCACAATACGTTCGGCGCACCCTGGGCAACAATCTGCGAGGACAGTCTAGTCGGTAACGCAGATTGGCTGATCCTCTCACCACAAAATGGCTATCACCAAACAACAACGGCACTTTTCAGCGCCCAATAACCAAAGACTTTTAAAATCAGCCCTTACCACAATTTCTATCAACATAGAAGGGTTTTCTAAAAATAATTTCTTGGCATAAGCCAGCAAGGACTTCTGCCTCCTTGCTGGCTTATGCCAAGAAACTCATTGCCAAGTTCTTTGCCTACAGGAAAATCACAGGGACTTAAAAGCACTTCGTCCTCAAGTGCCTGGGATGTTGCTGGTTGCGGAAATCCCTCACGGTAAATATGGCAGCGCAATATTTGTTAGACCTGATATATCTGTAGTTTCTACATCAACCGTTGTAACATACAATGGGACGGAAATAATCAGCATTGATTTAGGATCTATCTCTGTGACATCCGTTTACAGTCCACCTGGGCAAATTTTTGACTATCACACCACCACAGAATTTCAAAAACATAAGTCAAGGATTGTTATCGGAGACTTTAACAGTCATAGTTCAGTCTGGGGATATAAGGAAACAGATGACAGCGGTGAGTCAGTAGAGAAATGGGCGGAACTAAACGACTTAGAGCTTGTCCACAACCCTAAGCTTCCTGCTTCGTTCAATAGTGGTCGGTGGAAACGCGGCTACAATCCGGATCTCCTTTTTGTAAGTTCCAACCTATCTTCGAAATCCGTAAAAAACACTTGTCATCCTATACCTAGGAGTCAACATAGACCAATAATGTGCGCGATTCAGTCAGCTATAAGACCAACATTAGTGCCTTTTCGAAGACGTTTTAATTTTAATAAGGCTAATTGGGAGCATTTTGCAGCCACTGTGGATGAAAGATTGCGAGAACTTCGCCCCATACCGGAAAATTACGACACTTTTGTTGACGTTATCTGGAAGGTATCCCGTCAATCAATCCCGCGTGGCTGTTGTACCGCTTACATTCCAGGTCTATCTCCAAGCTCTGCTGATCTTATGGCTGAGTATTCGTCACAATTTTCCAATGATCCCTTCTCAGAAGCTACAGCCTCTGCCGAAGAAGCGCTCTTGGTAAATATAGCTGCAACCCGACAGCAAAAGTGGATCGATCTTGTTGAGTCCATTGACATGTCGCATAACTCCAAAAAAGCATGGAAAACTTTGCGTAGGCTGACAGGCGATCCACCCGCGGCTGTACAACCTAGCCCAGTTACCGCAAACCAGGTAGCTCGCCAATTGCTCTTGAACGGTAAACCCCCCGTGAAATGTCCCCGAATGAAACATCTGGAAGTTCAAGATAATGGTAACCGACCAATCAGTGGCCCATTTACACTGGGTGAAATGATGCCGGCCATCAGGAATCTAAAAAATGGCAAGGCTGCTGGCGTTGATGATATCTCAGTCGAACAACTGAAGCAACTAGGCCCCCTGGCAATCTCATGGCTCCTGGAGATGTTCAACGCCTGCATTGAATCAGTAAAAATCCCCAAGAAATGGCGAAAAGCAAAGGTTACTGCACTGCTCAAACCAGGAAAATCTCCAGTCGACCCAAAAAAATTCCGTCCCATCTCACTCCTATGTCACACCTTTAAATTGTTTGAAAGACTTTTACTAGACCGACTGACAAAGACAATAGACCATAAACTCTTCCCCGAACAAGCTGGTTTCCGTCCTGGAAAGTCCTGCTGTGGCCAGGTGCTGAATCTTACCCAACATATTGAAGATGGATTCGAGCGCGGTCTAGTCACGGGGGCAGTTTTTGTGGACCTGAGTACCGCATACGACACAGTTAATATAAAGTGCCTCCTTGAGAAAGTTGCTGCAACTACAAGTGATCAAGCGTTTGTCAGGATCCTAGGCAAGATGCTTCGTAACCGAAGATTTCAAGTTCTCTTGCATGGCCAAAAAAGCAGGTGGCGAAATCTAAAAAACGGTCTCCCACAGGGTAGTGTCCTTGCGCCTACCCTGTTCAATATCTACACCAATGATCAACCGCATCACCCATCTACAAACCGTTTTATCTATGCCGACGATCTTGCACTCACCTCACAATCCAAGAAGTTTGAAGAAGTTGAATCCCATCTATCAACGGCTTTGGAACAACTCTCGGGTTATTATAGGAGGAACTCGCTACGGCCAAACCCAGCAAAAATGGAGTCCTTCGCATTTCACCTTAGGAATCACGAAGCCAATCGCAAACTGAACATCTCGTGGGGCGGCGTAAATATAAAACATTCGCAAGCGCCTAAGTACCTCGGATTTACTCTGGATAGATCTCTCACATACAAAGAAAACTGCCAGAAACTCGGGGCAAAAGTCTATTCGCGTAACAGTATTCTTCGCCGTCTCACTACCACCCGCTGGGGAGCTTCGCCTCATGTACTTCACACGAGTAGCCTGGCTTTGTGCTACTCGGCTGGCGAATATGCGAGCCCAGTTTGGGCTCGCTCATCACATGCCAGAAAAGTTGATGTGGCTCTCAACGACTCCTGCCGCATTATTACGGGCACCCTTAAACCTACACCATTATGTCATTTATATTCTTTGGCCGGCGTGGCTCCGCCGAGCATTCGACGTGATGTTGCTTGCGCTATAGAAAAGGGTAAACAATTGCACGATGGCAGACATCCGCTTCATGGCCAAATTCCACCACCTCCACGTTTAAAGAGTCGCAGCAGCTTTCTCCGACAACCACATATATCTCCCAAAGAAGCCCCAAAATTTAAAAAAGAGAAATGGAGATCCCTGTTCCCGCCAACTCCTAATCTTCTTCCACCTGCAGAGAAACTACCACCGGGTGAACTTTCCTGGCCAGTCTGGAAGTCGCTAAACAGACTTCGGGCTGGTGTTGGAAGATGCCGAGATAACCGGGTCAGGTGGGGTTTCTCTAGCAACAACCTGTGCAGCTGCGGCGCTGTACAGACGATGAACCATCTAATGAACTGCCCCAGCTGTCCTACTTCCTGTACTGTACAGGACTTAATTAAGGCAAATGATCGTGCCGTCGAAGTGGCCAAATTCTGGTCTAACTTGTTATAACATTTATTATACACATATAGCTATTTTGACTCGAAAAGAAGAAGAAGCCTGCTGTAATAATTGATGGCAGTCATTAAGCTATGTCGGGTGCCTTTAGGCAGCTTGAAAAATCTGTCACCAGTGTGTCGGCCTCACCTTTTCATCACGATTTTTTCTATTCTTCTCCTCACGATTCTTTCTATTCCTTGGTCCAGTCCTCCACAAGAGACTTAATAAAAAACTAGGATCTTATCCTTGTTTTTCAGCAACTAAAAACATATTCAAGGAGCCCTATTAAATATGTCCTACAAAGAAATAGAGGAATTACTAATAGTTTTAAAATATTATTATGGTTATGTGGTTCATTTTGCTGTCTCATCATTATGTAAAATTTAATTCTAAGTGTAATTGTTTATGGAGTTTCTAGTACTAATTAGTCTTATAATGCCTGAAATACAGGATGATTTTCATCCTAGCTCAGGCACCCTTAGTTCATCATCATCAACATCAGGTCTGTTCAGTCTCCACTGCAGGAGCATGACCCTCTACCGGAGCCATACTTAGCCAGAGCAGACAGAGGATTTGGCTTACACTCTCCTCGCTGGCCAGACGGTTTAGAGAGGTCTCATTGATGTTTATGAGTTTTGTTAAGCTTGTATTTTCTAAGTCGCCTCTTACGACCTCCATGGGAAGACTAGGAGTGTTCCTATTCTACTCTGCCGGAAACCACACGGCTAAGTACCCTTAGTTCATATGTCCCTAAATATATTTATAATGTATTGTAAAATGTGTTCCGATTAATTGAATAAAGATTTTTTTATTATTTATTATTATTTTAAAACTCAATTTCAGCAACATTAAACAACCGCAATCTTCTACTAATAGGATAAGAAGGCAGTGGTGCTCAAACCCTTAATCGTGACAGAGTGCCATTCTAACCCAATAGTCATTAGTGTTCATTTAGTTTCTCCCAGCGTCCGATCTGTCAGGAGATGCGAGGACCGGAAATAATGGACTCGTCCATTTAGACAGGGGACTGATTATTTAGTTCCCTTCTGAGTAATATTATCATTATATTATATGATAGCCGTGTGGTATCCGACAGAGTAGAATAGGACCACTCCAAGTCTTCCCGTGGATGTCGTAGAAGGCGACTTAGGAAATACAAGCTAAACAAAGGTTATAAACATCTAAGACACCTCTCCAACCCGTCTGGCCAGCGTGGAGAGTGTAGGCCAAGTCCTCTGGCTGCTCTGGCCAAGTATGGCCCTAGTAGTACAGAGAGGGTCGTGCTCCTGTAGTGGAGACTAAAAAGGACCTGATGATGATTATATGATGAGCTTTAGAGCTCATCATATATATAGGTATTAGTACCTAGTGGTCATCTTGTCAGACTGCTACATCCGAATTCCCGGGATCGAACCCCAGTTAGGTCAAGATGAAAAATTATCTTTTTCAGATTGGCTTGGGTCTGGATGTTTATGAGTATTTGTTATAAAGTATAGTATCGTTGAGTGAGTAGAGTGTGTAATTAAAGTGCGAAAGACGAAGGTGCGAATTGCTGAGGCGCGAAAGAACGCAGTCCTGAAGAACTGAAGTGCGAATGAGCTGAGGCGCGAACTACCTGAGGTGCGAAGGTACAAAGTGTGGAGCGTTAATACATACATATTATCATCACGTCCTTATGCATTGCAGGGTAGACAGATCATAAAACCTTAAGGCCAAGTTTAACGTTTCAGTGGGCGTATAAAGTGGAAATGGGTATCGAAATAGTGATGGGTTGCTAGCCGCATCAGCTATTGACATGATTCCTTTAGGTGTTCGCCCATTCTGATGACTAGCTTCTACGGTCTGAGCGGGAAGAGCAACAACTGGTACGTTGTACGTTTTTTCTTTCCTCCCAGACCAATATGAAAGACAGGGACCGGACGGCTATTCCCTGCAGGGGTTTTTGAAGGGGTTTTTGGAACGGGTTTGCTTACCAAAGTCGTTCAGTGCAAATCCCGTTCAATTTGCTTTTTTAAGCGCTACTTATATCTCGAAAACATATCCCCTTTGATTGGATATTATCAAACCCATTTGTAAAGGTAAGCCATACGAAGGTGTTACCTATTCAGAATTCAAGCCAATTTCATCTTTATTATCAGTAGGTGGAAGACTCGTGAGAGCGCAGCGGTAATGTCTCACAGTAAAAGGTTGTCCCAGAAATATTATTGCCTTATCGTCCATCCATATTCATTTAATGTACGCTTCTTTATTTTTAGCGCATGTATGTCGATCTCTCGAGAACAGTAAAGGCACCCACTATTCTTTACCATACCCTAGATAATGTTTGCTAGATAATCGGTTCAATATATTAGACTAGCTCCGTGGCGCAGCGGTCAACACGCCTGCCTGCGACACGGAGTGACCGGGTTCGATCCCCGGCCAGGTCAAGATGGAAAATGATCTTTTTTCAGATTGGCCTGGGTCTTGGATGAGTATCTATATATGTATTTGTTATAAAATATAGTATCGTTGAGTTAGTATCCCATAACACAAGTCTTGAACTTACTTTGGGGCTAGCTCAATCTGTGTGATTTGTCCGTATATATTTATTTATTATTTATTAATAGTTCAGGTACTGAAGTGTTATAAACATATAAAGTTACTTTATAATGTTAATTACGGTAGGATAGATACTTAAAATGATATGCTCTTAATACGCAATGAGCTTGTAATTTCTTATCAATATCCATCCTCGTTTTTGCCTGGATTTGTTTGTCGCGAGCTGTCAAACCCATGCTCGCAAGACGCGCACACGCGACTTGTTACGCATTCATGAACATAGACTAATTCATCATCATCATCAGGTCTTATTAGAGTTCGGAGCGGCGGTGGGTCCCCTGATACTATTCCACCTATAAGGCTAAACGGAATTCAGCTTAAAGTAGTCGATCAAGTTAAGTATCTTGGGCACTTTTTAACCCCTGATCTGAAGGACAATACAGACATAGAACGGGAGCGAAGGGCACTGTCTGTGAGGGCGAATATGATTGCGCATCGGTTCAGTCGCTGTTCCAGGGATGTCAAAATTACTCTTTTTAGGGCTTTTTGTACGTCCCTCTACACGAGTGCCCTGTGGATCTCGTATACGCAGAAACAGTACAGTGCCCTACGCGTCCAGTTCAATAATGCGTTTAGGGTGCTATTGGGGTTGCCACGACACTGCAGTGCGTCAGGGATGTTTGCTGAGGCACGTGTGGATTGTTTCTACGCAACCATGCGAAAGAGATGCTCATCCCTAGTGCGTAGGGTCAGGGCCAGCCCCAATACACTCTTACGGCTGTTTGCAGACAGGTTTGACTGTCAGTACATGAACCATTGCAATATGATTCATGCACTGGCTAACAGGTGACTGTATACCGTGGTTTCTTTGATTTCTATTAATTTTAATTCAGTATTGTATTATTATTATTATTTTTTATTGTTAGTGTAATGTATTAATTATTTATTTGGAGATTTAATTAGTGTAAATTGGATTATAATTTTGGTTTTTGTAATATTATTATTTAAACATGTATGGCCCTTAGTTGACCGAAATAAAGATTTATTATTATTATGTTGTCTCTTACTCAAGTAATCACGGGCCGAAGCCCGGTTTTTTGAGGCTTGCATGGGGACACATGTCCAACATGTAGAGGCCTTGTGAGACGTTTGCTATAAAATGGGGTGGGGCACTATCCAGGTCATGACAGTAAACACACTATAGAAATGTGCTCACAGACAATCCCCAGAAGGTGCAAACCTATTGATATACAGGAACACTACTCTTAGGGCTATTGAGATGAATACTAATGGTTAGTTAATCTGGACTATGGGAATAACTATGGCACCTGCCTGACCAATGTTGATACACACGGAAAAATAGGCAGGTGGTGACTCGCCGACTCAGTCAATGGGTCCCAGAAACGGCTGCACGACGCAAAAATGTGCAGCAAAGGGGCAACATTAGTTGAGCGGCTAAAGGGTGGAGAGGTGTCACTGGACTTTAAACGTACGATCACTTGCATCCTTAGAGGGTCCCATCACGCACGCCCACTCGCCACTTATGTTTCACATCCACCCTTTGAGCATAGCTCTCGCGACTCCACTCTGACCGGCCGATTAAGGCAAGCCAGAGGTAGGGGTTCCTGTTACCTCTTCGGTTTCCACTCCGATCGGCCATCTAAGGCAAGTCGGAGGCGAGGAACAGGGGCCTCCCCTGGGAGCACTCAGGTCCGTGGGGTCGCTACTCCCCAACAGCTCGCCACAAGCTGCCCTGCGGGCTTATTATTATTATTATTATTAGTCTCCAGAGCAGGAGCATGACCCTCTCTGTATTACTGGAGCCATACTTGGCCAGAGCAGACAGAGGATTTGGCCTACACTCTCCTCGCGGGAGACGGGTTGGAGAGGTCTCATTGATGTTTATGAGCATTATTTAGCTCGCATTTCCTAAGTCGCCTCTTACGACATCCATGGGAAGACTTGGAGTGGTCCTATTCTACTCTGCCGGGAACCACACGGCTAATTATGTTATCTCTATGTTCATAAATGACTTTGTCTTGTCGCCGTTGTTATTTAACGCGTGTGCCGTACTAGCTGGGATAAAAGACGCGAAACGCGATATTTTACCTTTATCTACGTAGACAGCAAATGTCGCATAGTTTGTATGAAATGACAGGCCGCGACACGACTTTTCTCGCTGTTATTTTGTAAAAAAGCGCGACACATGTCGCTGCTGTCGAATTTCGAAATTTATAAGCAAGTAGGTACCACTACCACTAATACTTACGTAATTGTTAGTTTATGTTATGAGACACGAGGGGGAAAAACAATGGACGAGCCCTTTGGACGGGTAATTAATTGTTTAGTTACCCTACGGCAGCAAGTAGATTACGCTATTCATATTCTGTCATCCCTTTATGGGTCCCATGACATATTTCATTTATCTGTTGAGATAAACGTGGTACGAGTAGGTATACCTTATGTTTTGATTTCGAATGTATTTTTTTGTTATTATCACAGTTGTCTTATATTTTATGTGTTGATTCTTATATGTTGTCTTATACAGGTGAAATTCATAAAATAAATTCATTAGCAAACGTTTAAGGAGTGACTCAGATCACGAATCTGAACAACTTTCATTATGGGACCAACTTCGATATCTTGAAAAAAATATCTGCTCTTTCATACAAAAGTGGAATATGTACTTGGGCAAAATTTATGGAACAGCTGTTTTTATTTTGCAATTTCAGAGTTGGTCCCATAGTGAAAGTTGTTCAGATTCGTGGTCTGAGTCACTCCTTAAACGTATGCTAATGAATTAAGTTTCATCACTCGGTATAATGTCTTATAAATTATATTTAAAAGTATTTAAAATTGTCAATACTCATATGTGGTTCTGATTTGATGATACGAGTTCGATCTGATGACTCTTGATTTTCCTTCCCGTTATTTCTTTCATATGAAACTAATGAGAAATAAAGGACAACATTTTTTTTATTAAAACTTTTAGTTTGACTGGCTGAATCCAAAGCTTTTCGAGAAATACGTTTAAATAACAATATTTTCGATGACACAGATTTAAAAACGAACGATAAAGATACTTAATATTTAATTAATAAAAAAAGTTGGTTGTCTCTAAAGTCGGTTTACGGAAGAACGGTGGAAGAGATAGATGCGTCACAAGCCAAATGTTTAGGCCGATCGTGCTTAGCTTGTGCCGCGCTCTCACTTACACACGGAACCGGAACGTGACACTTTTTGAGCGTGCAGCCGGCGTACATCGAATTATGAAAAGTTATGACGACAAAAAAAAGCGTTTTGTGACGTCACTAGCTTATTTTCTAACCCTGAAATGGTTTATATAGATTTGCTTCCCAAATAGAATTTGATTGCTTTTCATACATAAAATCAAGTTATTTAGAATATTGATTTCTTGCATTATTCCAGTAAAATAAAAAGTAGCCGTGATATGACGTCACTTTCAGAAAATGTATAATTCAGGACGCCATTTTTTTTAAATCTATGAATTCAAGTTTATGAATGCAAGATTTGATAAATACGGAAATACTGAATTTAGTTTTTTTAAAACAATGTTTTCTTTTAGATAAAATCATGACCTTCAGAGAATGTAAACATACCCAATTAGTAAATATTAATGATTTTCGAAGATTAAGCCACTGTCCGTCTCCATAGTTTGTGACCATAAGATATGGCCGAGGAAACCCAATGAAAATTTAGCTATACAGCTAGGCGAAGTAGAAATATGAGTCAGTCCAAGGTGTTGCTGTCTAGAAATGGTTATGAAGCAAATTGATATAGATGGTGAGTAATTGAGTTTAAATTGATGGGTAGTTGCCCGTTCTTGCATAAAACCATACTTCAATTTTCTCCTTCACTAATATTACTAAGCTTCGATCAAAAATAATGGTAGATACACGATTCGCGCTCGAAAAGTGGCACCGGCAATACAGCGCATTAATCGAGTTTCGGAGCTGTTTTGTCCACAGTTTCAATAAACCACGCTATCACTCACACGTCTCGCGAAGACGAAGGTACAAGTAAAAAGATGCAAAAACTACGCATAAAAGTAAAAAAAAAGATGGAGTTATAATTTTAGTATACCGTTTTTGTCGTTTGTAAGTATGCATGTTGTTTTGCCGCGGAGACATTATTAAGGCTTCATTTTGTATGAAACTGTGTATCTACCATTATATTTGATCAAAGGTAAAAGCCAATATTATTTGACGTGATAACGTACGAAAACGTGTCACGTTCCGTGCAAGCGCGGATGCGATAGAGAGGCACGATCGGCATAAGCATTCCGCTTGTAACGCATCTATCTCTCTTCCACCGTTAACACGTAAATTATCGTCCGTAAACCAACTTTACAGACTACCAATTTTTGTGTCAGTCTTGGATAGAAAGAATAGGCTAGTTTCCTAAAAAAATATAATTAGTCCGCCAGTTAGTAATTCAAAAAATATTTGATACGTATTTTTTCTTTTGTCGATTGAATAAAAAATGATAAAGATATAGCCCTTTGAAATTCTGTGTGACGTCATAGTTTGCTACACTTTTAAGCAAACTTTGACGTCACAAGCCCCCACTCATGAACTTTGACGCGCTTTATCTTTTCCATTTATTGTTTAATTGACAAAAGAAAAAATATGTGTCCAATATTTTTTTGATTATCTAACTGACGGACTAATTGTAATGTTATTATTTTGACCCAGGAAACTAGCCTATTGTAACAACCACATCCATTTCAAAAGTAACAAATACAATCAAACAATAGAGAAATTGCCATAGATTCGCAGAATATCATCCAACTGTCGAATAAGATTCAATCCAGAGGCATTTACTGAAAGGCAAATTTAATCATGTGTATTGGCCTCCGAGCCTCAAACGTCTTTTATGTTCGCCGCGAAAGGACAATATTTCAATAAAAGTTAGCGAAAGGCGAACGATTCTTCATCTCAATTTCGCCAGCGTTATATTTTGACACGAGATATTTTTTTGAATGGCGATTTTCTTATTATATTTAGTTTGTTTGAAAGTTATGATTGGTTTATAAAAAATTATAATGCACCGAACGACCGAGGTATTTCAGCATTAAGATCTTTGTTGCAAGTAAACTTTCTTTCTTCCTTCCCTTTCTAGCCCAAAACTAAATTGTATAATGTTAATACCGAAATCAAAATATTAACTCTTATTAGAGCTGGTTCTTTAGTTTTGTAAGTATTTCGTTACACTAAAGTTCTACGTACTTATGTACGCAACTTCTTCCTCAATAGTTTACTCAGTGTTTATGTTATTTAGACACAGATTACTAAATAGGTAGTTACTAGAATACGTAAATTAGGATCCAGACCAAGAACCATTTTATTCATGTTCATATGTATGATATTAGTATATATGTATATTTATTTATACATAACTATACACGGTGACATTTTTATCGTTTTCGACCCTTAAAGGGGTGATTCAGCCCGTCAATATGACCAACTTTTCCTGTGGAAACAATGCTGGGAACGCAAAAAAATTCGACATTCCCATACAAACTGGTCAGGCGGCGGCAACTCTTTTGTATGGAAATAACGGACTTTGAGTTAAGCATTGTTCCCATAGAAAAAGTTGTTCATATTGATGGTCTGAGTCACCCCTTTAAGGGTCCAAAACGATCAAAATTTCACCATGTATATTAGTATGTATTTTTGAATTCATTTTATAAACACCTCTATGAAATAATTTGCCTACCACAAATAATTTATTTTTATTCCGAAGGATGACTGGAAGAAAGAAAATGCTATTAGCATTAATTCTGCCTTTTATACAATTGTTTTTTTTTGTAATTAAGTTTAATTATATAATTAAAATACACCATACTTAAGTCTTTTTTATTGCTGTATTATTGGCATTAAAATAATATAAAGCCTTTATTAATAATCAATCAATATGACATTTGCATTACATACATTTCCATTTAGTAACTTCGAACAATTTATTATAATTATATTTGTATTAATATTATAATTTCCTATTTAACTAAATTATCAACATTCAATTATCGATTATTAGACACTGGCAAGTTTCTGATTGTCTTGCTTTTCAGCATAGGCCTCCCCTAGAAACTTCCATAATTCTCTGTCTTTTGCCTTCCTTGTCCATGTCGCTCCTGCTACTTTTTTGATATCGTCCTCCCATCTGCAATATGGTCTACCCTTTCTCCTTTTGTTGTATCTTGGACACCACTCTGTCAAGTCTTTTGCCCACTTATCTAGTTTGGTTCTCATCAGATGGCCTGCCCACCTCCATTTTAATTTTTTGATAGTATATGTAACATCTGTGACTTTTGTATGTTTTCTTATAGTTTTTAATTTTACTTTGTCTTTTCTCCGTATATTCAGCATACTTCGTTCCATACCATGCTGGCATGTCTCCAACTTTTTGTATTCTTTGCTGTTAAACTCCAGGTTTAGCACCCGTAGGTCATGCTAGTTATTATGCAGCTGTTGAATACTGTTCTCTTAGCTTTTTGTGGTAACTCAGGGTTTTTTATAATTTCTTTTAAAGACCAATAACGTTTCCACGCTATGTTTATTCTGTTCTCGATTTCTTTTTTTGATATGTCTTTTGGGGAGATAATCTGTCCCAGATATGTATACTCTTCCACATACTCTATAGGGCCTTTTTGGGTTCTAATTAGAACTTTCTCTCTGTTTATCATTAATTTAGTTTTCTCAATATTCAGTAGTCCCACCTTTTCGCTTTCATACACAAGTTGTTCAATCATTACCTGTAGCTTGCATGGGTCTTCATTTATTAGTATAAGATCGTCTGCAAACCTTAAATGATTTAGTAGTGCCCCATTGATTTTGATACCATATCTTGACTTGACTTGGTCAAGATATGGCATTAAAATACCTATATAAAAACATTTACTAAACTAAGTAAGACATACCTAACTTCAACAATATGTTTAAAACAACGTTATGAATAAATATTGTAGGCGGTAGTTTTGCATAGTTTTATATCCTAATCGACAAATGTCAACTTAGTCTAACTGCGAAGTTCGGGTCCCTAGGGCACTGAAGCCAAAAAATTCTATCAGGAATTGACAATGCGTCTCATCGACGTAACTGGTGATCCAAGAGCTGGCAGTTCTTTTGCACAACTTATCGGTCTCGGTGAGTAACGGGGAAATGCTGCCAGCATTTTGGGTACTTTGCCTCGATGTGGTGCATTGGAAGAAGTTTTTATTTGTAAGTTATTTATAATTTTTATTTTTATGTTCTTTAAATTACAATAAATTCTTAGATCTTCTTAATTCTTGATTCTAACATGAAAAATGTAAAATTTAGTAAGTCGAAATATAAGGCGAAATAATAATGTAATTTCTTTCTCTATTACAAAATTCGAGGATATCTATTATATAGAAGATATCCTCGAATTAGTACCCCATAACACGTCTTGAGCTTACGTTGGGGCTAGCTCAATCCGTGTGATTTGTTCGTATATATTTATTTATTTATTTGACCTCTCAACCACTAAGCGGTCCAATGACGCATAACAATAGAAAATCCATTGTGTCTGCGTTTCCTACGCTTGAAGGGTTAATAAACGCGATAAAACCGATTTAATTAAATGTTTAACAATATGCCATCTCTTTGTAGCTGTGGAAAATAATATAAATATAAATTTAATATCCAAATATTATCACATATTTGTATTCAATGCCTACATAATTAAACTATGCGTAATTAACACAAAATTACGAATGGTAGTACGGCTTTTCGCCCCTAATTGCACGGCAAACAATGTATTTTGAGAACAATTCATTTGTCACATGTAAACAGACCGTGGCCGCGTTTGGCCAGAGTGTCATGTTCAATGAAATTAGCTATTTGTTGAGCTAGACGAACAAATACGGGGAACGGTTGATTAGATCATAATAAGACTACATTGGTGATTTTATCATATCTATTATATTTTCTTCTTATTTTTAAGAAAGTGGCAATTTTTTTTTACGAGATAACGTCATAACTCTAAGAACGCTGGTTGCTCGTATGAAAAATGTCACGTTCCGTGTGGAAGCGAGAGGGCGGAAAGATGGAACGGCACGATCGGCTTGTGACGCATCTATCGCCCACCCGATATCACGCAACATTTTCGTCCATAAACCGACTTTGCATACAATATTTTTTTTAAATAACGATTGACTATTAATTATCAATATATTAAAATAACATTATACACAAGATAGAAAAACTTGAATACTAGGTAAAACTAAATTTTAGTATTTAATTTAATTATTATCTTTTTTTTTTTAATTATATTTTTGTTTTCTTAATTAACTTGAATGGCAATTAGTGTTAGCTGTTCTATTTTGTTTTTTGTTTGTAAATACTTTATTGTACATTAAAACAACATACATCTTAAAAGTATTAAAGTTAAACTTCATCATCAGGTCCTTTTTAGTCTCCACTACAGGAGAAAAAGAAAAAAATATGAACAATGGCGGACTTATCCCTTGATGGGATCTCTTCCAGTCAACCAGGTATCTGAAAGGAGACATAATTGGGTTAAGTGGGACAGAGGTATATGTTGAAGTAAGAAAATAAGTAAAAACAAACACTATTAAACTAAATTATTACCTAATATAATATCTAATAAATAGTATACAGTCTATATACAATACACACATACATATATACAAATACTAAAATATAAACATAATACAATGAGCTCAATGCGAATGAGAGTTCAGGTATAGTTTTCTTAATCTAAATTTAAATGAATCGATCGATGGAGCCAATTTGACCTCCAAGGGGGGCGCATTCCACTGCCAAGAGCAAGAGCAGAGAATGACTTGGCGTAAGTTTCTGTTGAGTGCGTAGGGATCTGCAACACAGGGTTACCGCTAGAGAGCAACCGGCTGTCTTATTCGCAAAAAGTGAATTGTTCACGGAGATAACTGGGATAGAGGGGATTATAAAGGACCGTAAAGAGTAAGGAGTGAAGAGTTTGGTGACACACAACACTGTTGCTGTAAAAGAAGAGAAAAGAATCGGCCAAGTGCGAGTCGGACTCTCGCTTGAAGGGTTCCGTACCATTATCTATACATTAGTCACTACACTATACACTTTGTTTTTAGGGTTCCGTTCCCAAAGGGTAAAAACGGGACCCTATTAATATCGCTCCGCTGTCTGTCTGTCCGTCTGCAATCAGGCTGTATCTCATGAACCGTGATAGTAAGACAGTAGAAATCTTCACAGATGATGTATTTCTGTAGCCGCGATAACAAAAAATACTAAAAAATAGATTCAAATAAATATTTAATGGGGCTCTCATACAACAAACGTGATTCTTTTGCTTGTTTTTGCTCGATATTGATAACGGCAACAGGTAGACGCTTGAAATATTCACAGAATATTGAGTTATATATTTACTAAAAAATAATTAAATAAAAATAAAATAAATATTAAAGGGAGGCTCCCATACAACAGATATGATTTTTTTGTTTATTTTTTTTGTTTTTAGTGTTTTTTGCTATAGTGGCAACCAAAATACATCATCTGTGAACATTTCAACTGTCTTACTATCGCGGTTCATGAGATACAGACGGCCGGACAGTGGACCCATTAGGGTCCCGTTTTTATATTTTGGGTACGGAATCCTAAAAAAAGAAAAAGATGATGTCGCTACCACTTGTGTGGTTCAATAACACTTGGCAAATATTTTCTTGAGCTAGGAAATATACCTTAGTGATCTTGTTTTATGTCTAGAAGTATTATTTAATATTGACAGTATCTAAAAGTAAATGTTTGATTGAGAAAAATGCTACAGAATATTTGAAGAGAACAAATAATGGCTGTAATGACTGTTTAGTTTCTTTCAAATATTTTTTTATTAATTACCGTTTTTGAATAAAAGAGTATTCGAAAAACGTTTATTATCGCTTTAACAGATGAAATAAGTAGTAGGTCTGTAAGATTACTTTAACGCATAGAAGAAAAAGTTTATCAAGAGAGTAATATAGTAATAGTAGAGAGTAATATAATAAAATATAATAAAATATAATATAGTCAATATCTATACATATAATAAAATAGTAAAAATATTTTGTCTGTACAATTAGAATTTTTGACTGAAATGGATAGAGGGACACTTAAAAAGAGTAATAGAAAGCAAAAAATTTTTTTTCGAATTTCTTGTCTGTCTGTCTGTCTGTCTGTATGTATGATCACGATTATCTCCGAAAATACTGAACCGATTTACTTCAAACTTTCACTAATTGGTTTGTTTTAACTCAGCAAAACATTTAAAGTTTGTTTCATTAAAATCGGTTCATTAAAAAAAAGTTATCCGCATTTGAATGAACTCAAGGCATGAGTTTGCCTGCGAACATATAGCAAAAAATAAAATTAAATAATAAGTGACATAAGAAAATTAAAATCCAAAGTCAATTCATCATCATTATACGACAGCATTATACCTATCCATACTATCCATAGTAATCCATACTAATAAAAAAGGAGAAGCTGACTGCGGCTTAAACTATAAGGGTTAGGAACTTGAAATTTTGCACAGGGGTTCGTTTTATAACGTAGGGAAGCACTAAGAAAGGATTTTTGGAAATTTATCTCCTAAGGGGGTAAAACGGGTTGCAAAGTTAGTGTGATACTTTGTCGTTTTTGAAGTTATTCGAATGAAATTCAGCATGAAGATTCTTTACTGAAAGGCATGAAACACATATAATAAAACAGTAAAAATATTTTGTCTGTACATTTAGAATTTTTGACTGAAATGGATAGAGGGACACTTAAAAAGAATAGTAGAAAGCAAAAAAAATTTTTCGAATTTCTTGTCTGTCTGTCTGTCTGTCTGTATGTATGATCACGATTATCTCCGAAAATACTGAACCGATTTACTTCAAACTTTCACCAATAGCTTTGTTTTAACTCAGCAAAACATTTAAAGTTTGTTTCATTAAAATCGGTTCATTAAAAAAAAGTTATCGTCATTTGAATGAACTCAAGGCATGAGTTTGCCTGCGAACATATAGCAAAAAATAAAATTAAATAATAAGTGACATAAAAAAATTAAAATCCAAAGTCAATTCATCAACATTATACGACAGCGTTATACCTATCCATACTATCCATAGTAATCCATACTAATAAAAAAGGAGAAGCTGACTGCGGCTTAAACTATAAGGGTTAGGAACTTGAAATTTTGCACAGGGGTTCGTTTTATAACGTAGGGAAGCACTAAGAAATGATTTTTGGAAATTCATCTCCTAAGGGGGTAAAACGGGTTGCAAAGTTAGTGTGATACTTTGTCGTTTTTGAAGTTATTCGAATGAAATTCAGCATGAAGATTCTTTACTGAAAGGCATGAAACACGAGTTAAATATTTTTCTCAAAAATCACCCCTTAAGGGGGTATAACGAGGATGCAAAGTTAGTATGAAACTTTCCGTTTTTGTTTGTATGGACATTTTCTCATTTCTGGACGTTCTGGATTAAAATTAAAAGATGTATAAAAACAGCTAGTATAAAATAAAATATAACCTATGTTACCTCCTCGCTAATAATGATGCTTTATTAATGTTTTTATTGCTAGTTTGTTGTTAATTATTTCTGAAGGAATATCTAAAATTGGTAATTTTTGAGTTTATTCATTACAAACGAACACTCAATTTTTATTCTAGACTAATATTTTAAGTTTATTTTAAAAATATACAAAAATCTTCACCTTTCTTTCATTGTCGTACCCCATATTCAAAACACATACATAGTCATGTTTCTAGAAAATACCCGTTTCTTTTTAAGTTTTGTGTCTAGAGTATTATTTAATATTGACAGTATCAACAAGTAAATGTTTGAGTGAGTAAAATACTACAGAATATTTGTACAGATCAAATAATGGCTGTAATGACTGTTCAGTGAGTTTGAAATATTTTCTTATCACTTTTATTCGAAAATGGTAGGTAATTTTCGCTATAACAGAAGAAATAAGTAGTAACAAACGAACACACAATTCTTATTCTAAACTAATATTGTAAAGTTTATGTTAAAATATACAAAAATCTTCAGTTTTCTTTCAAAGTCGTACCCCATATTCAAAATACAGTCAAAGTCAAAGATTTTTATTCAAAATTGGATACATTTAAGTAAGTATCTCTTTTTGAACGTCATATTTTATCATTATTATCAAAATCGAAATACAACTAGCGTTTCGGAACGACCACTGGTGAGAAGAACACGCCGAAAGAAACTCAATCCAGACTTGGTCCCTGTGTGTCTGAAGGGCTCCGATTACATTGTTTACATGTATTATATTAATCAAAAAAATTATATTACATGTATTATATTATTAAATAAATTTACAGTCAGTCAATAGTCATGTTTCTAGAAAATACACGTTTTCTATTAAGTTTTATTTCAAGAAGTATTATTTAATATTGACAGTGTCTACAAGTAAATGTTTGGGTGAGTAAAATACTACAGAATATTTGTACAGATCAAATAATGGCTGTAATGACTGTTCAGTGTGTTTCAAATATTTTCTTATAACTTTTATTCGAAAAATGGTAATTATCGCTTTATCAGAATAAATAGTATTTAGTAAGTTGGTAGGATTACGCGTAGAAGAAAAAGGTTATAAATAAATAAATAAATATATACGGACAAATCACACAGATTGAGCTAGCCCCAAAGTAAGTTCGAGACTTGTGTTATGGGATACCAACTCAACGATACTATATTTTATAACAAATACATATATAGATACACATCCAAGACCCAGGTCAATCTGAAAAAGATCATTTTCCATCTTGACCTGGCCGGGGATCGAACCCGGTCACTCCGTGTCGCAGGCTGGCGCGTTGACCGCTGCGCCTCGGAGCTAGTCAATCAAAAGAGTAATATTAGCTAGTTAAAAAATAAGTAATATGTAGTACTTCGCCCCTATCAATAATATAGTCGTGTGGTTTCCGGCAGAGTAGAATAGGACCACTCCTAGTCTTCCCATGGATGTCGTAAGAGGCGACTTAGGAAATACAAGCTAAACAAGGCTCATAAATATCAATAAGAGCTCTCCAACCCGTCTAGCCAGCGAGGAGAGTGTAGGCAGAATCCTCTGTCTGCTCTGGCCAAATATGGTATATCCAGTAGTACAGAGAGGGTCATGCTCCTGCAGTGGAGACTAAAAAGACCTGATGATGATGATGTACCACTATACAATATGTAACTAAAACTAAACCGTTTTGCTTTAGTTAAATTTTATTTTTATTATAAATTTAAGACTACCTATTTTAAGAGCAATGTCCGTATGGCCGTTTGTCACAGAGCTGTATCTCTGTGTCAAACGGCCATACGGACATTGGAGGCTTAATAATAGGGTTCCGTTTTTACCTTCTGGGTGCGGAATATTAAAAATATCTTTAGAAATACAATTTTTAACATAATTGAATATAAATAATAAATAAATATATACGGACAAATTACACAGATTGAGCTAGCCCCAAAGTAAGTCCGAGACTTGTGTTATGTGATACTAACTCAACCATACTATATTTTATAACAAATACATATAAAGATAAACATCTACGACCCAGGGCAATTTGAAAAAGTTTATTTTCCATTATCCTTACTAATATACTACTAGCTGTTGCTCGCGGCTCCGCCGCCATTAATGTCGTTCCCTTGGGAACAGTAGAAATGAAAAAAAATCCATACAAACCCCTCCCCCTCTGCTTTTAATACATTTCACCTGCATAGATCTTTAACCCTTAAGGAGGGGATTTTGCCCATTTCACCTACACAGATATTTTTTTTTATTGTAATGGATAACTTCTTACTGTCATATTTCTAAGTAAATAAAAAAAATCCATACAAACTTTACCCCACCTATTTTACCCCTTCAAGGGAAAATTTCATCCATTTTAACTACACAGATCTTTTTAATTGTAATATTAACATATATACTTATTTTTATACTTGTATGTCCAGAATGAGAAAATTTCCATACAATCCCCCACCCCCCCTTTATCCCTTAAGGGGGGAATTTTGTACATTTCACCTACACAGATCTTTTTTAATTGTAATCTAGAACTTATATACTTATTTTCATACTTCTAAGTCTAGAAATGAAAAAAAATCCATACTAACTTTACTCCCCTATTTTATCCCTTCAGGCGAAAATTTCGTCGGTTTTACCTACATACATCTTTTTAATTGTAATCCAGAACGTCCAGAAATGAGAAAATGTCCATACAAACTTAACCCCCCCCCCCCCCCCTCCCCCATGTTGCCTTAAGGAGGGGATTTTATACATTTCACCTACACAGATCCTTTTAATTGTAATCGAGAACTTACATACCTATTTTTATATTCTAAGTCTAGAAATGGAAAAATTTCATACAAACTTTACCCCCTATTTATCCCTTCAAGGGAGAATGTTGTCTAGTTCACCTAAACAGATCTTTTTTAATTTTAATTGAGAACTTGTGTACCTACTTTCAAACTTCTAAGTCCAGAAATGAGAAAATTCCAAAAAACTTCACCCCCTTTGATTTTCTAAAAATCCTTTCTTACTGCTCATTTACATCATAAAAAGAATCCCTGTGCCAAATTTCAAGTTTCTGGGCACAGTAGTTTCGGCTGGGCGTTGATGCGTTGATATATAAGTCAGGTTTGCCTTTGGCCCGCGGCTCCGCCCGCGTAAGTGTCGATTTCTCAGGAACAGTAGAATTACCCGGAATACATTAGTTCATGACTTTCAATGAAACACCTTAATATTGTATTTCAATTGAATACCTTCAAAAGCGGAAAGTTTCATACTAACTTTGCATCCCCGTTATACCCCCATACATTAAGGGATGATTTTTGAGAAAAATATTTTACTCGTGTTTCATGCCTTTCAGTAAAGAACCTTCATGCTGAATTTCATTCGACTAACTTCAAAAATGGCAAAGTGTCATGCTTTCTTTGCACCCCTATTTTTCCCCCTTAAGGGATATTTTTTGAGTAAAATATTTTACTCGTATTTTATACCTTTCAGTAAAGAACCTTCATGCTGAATTTCATTCGAATAACTTCAAAAACGACAAAGTTTCATACTTACTTTGCAACCCGTTTTACCCTCTTAGGAGATAAATTTCCAAAAATCCTTTCTTAGTGCTCCCCTACGTTATAAAAGGAACCCCTGTGCAAAATTTCAAGTTCCTAACCCTTATAGTTTAGGCCCTGCGTTGATATGTCAGTCAGTCAGTCAGTTTCTCCTTTTTTTTAGTATGGATTACTATGGATAGTATGGATAGGTATAGGTAATGCTGTCGTATAATGATGACTTTGGATTTTAATTTTCTTATGTCACTTATTATTTTATTTTTGCTATATGTTTTCAGGCCTTGAGTTCATTCAAATGACGATAACTTTGTTTTTAATGAACCGATTTTGATGAAACAAACTTTAAATGTTTTGCTGAGTTAAAATAAAGCAATTGGTGAAAGTTTAAGTAAATCGGTTCAGTATTTTCGGAGATAATCGTGATCATACATACAGACAGACAGACAGACAGTCAAGAAATTCGAAAACAAAATGTTTGCGTTCTATTATTCTTTTTAAGTGTCCCTCTATCCATTTCAGTCAAAAATTCTAAATGTACAGACAAAATATTTTTACTGTTTTATTATATGTATAGATTACTAATTACTACTAATAATTACTAATATTACTAATAATATTATAAATGCGAAAGTGAGTTTGTTTGTTTGTTACGCTTTCACGCCGTAACTACCGAACTCTGACACCAGGGTGTGCATGGTCGATTGACTGTGACACCTACTCGAAATGATGATGATGACTGAACCGATCATCATGAAATTTTGCATACAATTCTCTGGAGTACGGAGAAGGACATAGGTTAGCTTTTAACCCGAGAAAAAAGTACTATTCCCGAGGGATCGAATTTGACGCGGGGAGAGACTCGGGCGAATGCTAGTAGTAAATATATAAAAGAGAAAATAATGCTGCTTCAGTTTGAAAAATACAGGTCTTTTACAGTCAAAGGATAAACAAGAAATGACCTCCATTCAGAGCAAAGAGAAAAATAATTATAGGAACTTATAAATGACTAGGCATACAAAAAACAACTCTAGCAAATTGTTCCAATGTTTCAACAATGTCGCCACTTTAACGCCCAAAGCTTTTTTGCGCTAAATTTAAGGAATGATTTAACAAAATCCCTGAATTAATGTTCTTTTTTATCAGACGAAGACAGAAGGGTTTGTTAAGCTTAGTGAATTCTTGAAATTCAACTTTAGAATTGAAAAAAATGTTAGAAACGAAAATAACGCTTAAATATTTCTTTAAACTATGTTTCCACTATATCTATAGTAAGTAGTAGCTAGTAAGTATAGCGAGGTTGCGTAGCGGACTTTTTGATTTTCTGGCCGCACGAAACAGTGTCACGTCCTAAGCGTTCGGCTTGTGACGCATCTATCTCTGTTCCACCGTTATCAGGTAAAGTTATCGTCCTTGAACTGACATTACAGAGAATTTTTTCATACTTTTTATACATTAATTATACTGTTAATTGTTGCCATATTTGTCTTAATTTCTTAAAGGACTCAACGTGTTGTATAAAGAAGAAAGCGAAGAAGACAAACACAAAAGGGTGTGCAGTGGTGGCTGCATGTAGATGAACGGTGCGAGGATATGTAACGGGCTCTTATATTCTTTTTTATCGCAAACCGTTATAATTATATAAGTGTTTTTTTTCACTAATTCATGTTTTCCGTACAATACACATCTTCCTCTAACAAATATATGTATGTATTATATGTTTACAAAATATTTATTTATTTAAGTATATATTTTCTTCTTTTTATTGTTTTGTACGTTCTTATGCCCAATTAGTAAACATCCTCTCAATTATTTGGCTGGTTGACTGTTAGAGATCCCTTTATGGGATAAGTCCGCCATTGTATGTTTACTTTTCGTTTATACTATGTTAATGTTCCGTGTTTTTTCTTTTACAATAAAGATATTACAAACAAATTAACAAATACCGTCTAGTGACTGCTAGCAGTTTCCCGCTCGTCAGAATCAGCCCATATCCCTCGCAACACATCCCTCGAAACATATTTTTGTACGTCCAAAAACCTTGCTCTGCTAAGCCGTTTCAATCATAGCTGTGTAGTGAGGCGAGGTAAATGAAGCGATTCTATTGATTCTTTAAAAACACATCCCTCTCTACGCATCTTCACACATTTCTGATGGAAAAGCAGCCTTAGTCAAGGCAATAGCCTTGACCAGAAATTCAGTCACCCTCAGCCTTTATAAAATAGTAGACGACGACTGAGAAAAAGAATTTAACTATCTAATTAGTAACAATAAAGTAGCAAAATCAAGCGTTTTGGTGATCAGTATGTGATCAAAGTCGATTATTCTCTTGATTTAGCAATCATTTAAGTCATAGTATTAGTTTCAATTCAATTGGAATCACACTGGATTAGTTGCTGCAGTGTGCGTGTGATACTGAAATCGAATTGAAATATTTAATTAAATAATTGAATTTGGATACATATAATTTTATATTATAGAAGATTTGTCACTAATTGCAAAACTGTTCCCGGGATAGACGTAAAATCTGACCACAACCTATTAATGAGCACTCACAACTACCAAATTCAGAAAAAGAGAAGAAACAATAAACCAAAGAAAATTGATCTGACTAAACTAAGGAATAGGAAAAGTAATCAATGTGTGCAATATAGTAATAAGTTAGGAGATAAATTAAAAGAATATAAGAATAATATAAAAAATAAAAATATAGATACATTAGATATAGAAACTAGATGGTATGGTAATATTAAAGATATAATAACTAAAAGTGCAAATGAATGTTTAGGAAATACAAAAATTGTCCCCAGAAAGAAATGGTTAACAGAAGATATAACTAATCTAATGATAGAAAGACGAAAATATAGGAATAAAAAAGATGAAAATAGCATAAAACAATATAAGATTCTGACTAATAAAATAACACTCCAATGTAGAAAAGCTAAAGAAAATGAAATAGAACAAGAATGCATAAATTTAGAAAAATACTTTACTCAAGGAAAAATAGATAAGGCTTACAATAAAATAAAGAAAATGGAAATGAAACATAAATCTAAAAGCACTGTTGTCTCCAATGAAAGTGGTAAAATATTGTTAATAGAAAAAGACATAGTAGAACGCTGGAAAATATATTGAAAAACTATATGAAGGTGATGGTCTTAAGGATGATGACATAGAGAAAGAAAATTTAGTTGACAAGGATAGTTTAGGACCACCTATACTACAAGAAGAATTTGACAAGGCATTAAGTAGTTTAAAGACGGGAAAGGCAGCAGGTCAGGATAACTTAAGTATAGAACTCATTAAGTATGCAGTTTGTGATCCCATATTCGACGAAATTTTCGAGCTGACACAGCAAATGTTTACCACCGGATATTTACTAAAAGATTTTCAAATCTTTGTCTTATCTATTTTCAAATTACTTTACCTAAGAAACCAAACACGCTCAGATGTGAAGAATATAGGAATATTAGCTTAATTTCTCACGCTTCTAAAATTCTAATCCAAATTATATTAAATAGAATAAGGCCAATCGCAGAAAGATGTATTAGTGAGGACCAATATGGATTTAGGACAGGAAAAGGAACGCGTGAAGCTATTCTGGCGCTAAGACTCATAGGCAATAGAAGGATCGATTTAGGCTTGGATACATACGTAGGATTTGTTGATTTAGAGAAAGCTTTTGATAAAGTTAATTGGAGAGAAATGATGAATACACTAAGAAGAAATGGAATAGATTATAGAGATAGAAAAATAATATACGAACTATACAAAAACCAACAAACAACAATAGAATTAGGAAATGAAAGAAAGACCGCTAAAATTCTACAGGGAGTTAGACAAGGGTACCCTTTATCACCAACAATATTCAATATGTTTATAGAAAATGGTATCTGGAAATTTAAGGAATCGGAAATAGGTGGAGTAAAATGAGCAAACAATTTATTTCATCAGATACGCAGATGACATAGCAGTTATGGCCGAAAATAAATTACAATTGGAACAAATGCTTGCATACATGGATAGTAATTTTCAGGATATTGACTTAAAAATTAACGTAAATAAAACAAAGATATTAAAAATAAGCAGAAACAACCATGACACTAAGTCTAAAGTAATAACATACCAGATCACACTTAACGGTATTAAAATAGAAGAAGTAAATAAATTTAAGTATTTGGGAAGTGTTATAAGTTACGACTCCAGATATAAATCTGTGTGGATAATTTGGAAATTGTGACTGAGGAGATTGACCGATCATGTCGTAGTGCTTGTCTTGAGCTGTGCAACATTCCTCATAACTCAAGCTCAACACAACAAGACCTGCTGAAAATTGTAACCTGTGTTGCCAAGGAGCTTTCAATTGTACTCTCAGCCACCGATGTATATGATATTCATCATTTGCCAACCAAGTCAGATAACAAAACTATCCTGTTATCCCTTAACTCAGTCCTAACAAAAAACAATATACTGAAGGCTTACAGAGAGTACAAAAAATCATAGCCTGGAAATCGGCTTAACTCCAGCATCCTGGCTCCTGGCTCCCAGCAGCTTATTTATGTGGCTGAACATTTGACGCCCATGCCCCGCCGTTTACACTACCTCGCCCGGGAATTTGCTTCTGAACAACAGTACAAACACTGCTGGACCTCAGGAGGCAGGGTCATGCTGAGGAAGGACGATACAGCTAGACCTATAATTATTAAGTCAGAAGAACAACTAGCTGCACTTAAAGAATAAATGATTTCGTTGTCCATGTTAAAAAAAAAATAAGAGATTTGCTTGATTTTTGATTAGTTAGTTCCTTTTAGTCTCCTATAATGAACACAACCTGTTTAGCTTGGAAAACTGTACTCATAAAATAAATACACTTTCTGTCAACTAAGCCGTGTTATTGTCTTTGTTTTTATTTTTGTTCTTATTATTACATAAAATAAAATATAAGTATAATATAAGTAAAAAATATTTTCTTCTTAGAATATTATTAGTACAGTTGATTTAGTATCCCATAATACAGGGAAACCTTTCTTGGGGCTGGCTCAATTAGCTTATATATTCAACACGTACATTATAATATTAATTCTAGATTAGAGAAGTGCTTGATTCCATGCCTATTTATATATATATTCATATCAACAGACTGTATCCTTTATTTACTTATTGCTAATATTCATACCGTATTATATTACCATAACGTTAATCCTCAACCATAATAAATAGACACGTATTCACATACCGCATTTTATTCATTTATTTATTCTTTAAAATGAACATGAACAAAGACCTATTAAATAATATTGATAGCATCTCTAATGCTACGTCTTTCCTGTGTGATCCCCAGGAAGTACATAGTAAACTCCCGTCACATGCCAGGTCCCTAAACATCTTCACGCAAAATATTTGCAGCCTTTCAGCCAATTTGCCCAGTTTTGAAATACTTTTACAAAACCTAGACATTGATCTTGACGTTATAGTACTGACTGAATGCTGGCTCCCTCACAACCCCAATATCCCCCCTCTCCAAGGCTACACACACTTTTCTACAACCACTCCTGCGAATCAAAATGACGGCGTCGTAGTCTACTACAATAGCTCACTCGCTGGTGTTACAATCTCCGAACCAAAAATTAAGGATGCTAGTTGTCTACTTATTCAAATCAACTCGGAGATAGCTATATTAGGCATATATCGCCCGTGTGCCTTTCGAAACTACCAGAATTTCATACACTCACTTAACTCGGTAATTTATACTTTACGTGGTTTTAAAAATATCATTTTGATTGGAGACATCAATATTGATATTATTCCGACCAGACTAGATGATGATAATGATGAGTACCTTAATATATTAGCCCATCAAGGTCTTCTGCCCGCTCATACGCTACCCACCCGTGGACAAAGTTGCTAGGATCATGTATTCCTAAAGAGTACTCTTCCTGCTCACTCAATCGTAATCCAGTCCGCTATAACTGACCATAGCTCAGTATTGTTATCACTCAGTATTAAAAAAACTCTTATTTCAAACACTCCAGTAACACGTATAGATTACCCTAAGTTATCCTCTATTCTTCGAACATTTGATTTTTCTGCAATATTATCCTGTACAGACCCTAATGATGCTACTAACCTCTTGATTTCTATGCTACAGTCTCTAATAAAACAACATTCTACATCAACTTATGGGCCTAGACGTCGCAGAATTTTAAAACCCTGGATCACACCCGGTCTCCTCAGATGCATTAGGAACAGAAACAGCCTATATAAAAAGTATATAAAAAACCCCAATAATGAGACCCTACGTGTAACTTACTCTCGATATCGCCTCTTCTGCAATTCTGTGCTAAAATCAGTCAAAATAAATTACGACAAAGATTTGATTAAGAAAGGTTGCAAGAATTCCAAATCTCTATGGAAGGCAATTAAGAGTGTAACAAACTCATCTCAAGTCTCTGTTCCTTTTAATGAGCTCTTAACATGTATGCCAACAGTCAAGAGTTCACTTGATCATGTCACATTTCGTGAATGCTGGCAAATCTCTTGCCGATAATATAAAAAACCAAAATCTATCTATAACCCCACACAATTTACATTCCTCCCCTAACTTAAACTTTTCTAGAAAAAAATTTGATAACTCAACAACATATAGATCCTTAGTCTTACTTCATGCGACTAATGAAGAAATAGAAAATATTATCAATACCTTGAGAGAGGACTGCTCAGTTGGCTGGGATAACATCTCAACATCCCTGATCAAGCGTAATAAAACAATCCTTAGCCCCTTAATTACACATATATGTAATTTATCTATTTCTTCTGGTATATTTCCTTCTGCTTCTAAAAAAGCGCTCGTACATCCCATTTAAAAATCAGGTGACCGCAGTCAAATAAATAATTATCGCACCATTTTAATTTTAACGGCCCTTTCAAAAATATTAGAAAAAGTGATAAATTCACGCTTGACATCTTTTCTTGAGAAATTTTCCAGTCTATCACCAAATCAACATGGTTTTCGCTCCGGGAAATCAACAAACGGTGCGGTGTCGGACCTCACTGATTTTATAGCTCGCAGTTTAGATGCGGGTAACAAGTGCATGTCTATTTTCTTGGACTTAGCTAAGGCATTTGACACGATTTCAACTCAAATACTCCTCGAACAGCTTGAATCTATCGGTGTCAGAGGTCTACAGCTTAAACTCATTGAAAACTATCTTACAGATCTCACACAATGTGTTATTATAAATAAACAAGCAAGCGGCGACCTTCCTATTCAATATGGAGTACCCCAGGGTAGCATCCTAGGACCCACCCTCTTTCTAGTCTATATTAATGATCTGCTATCTCTGGATATTCCAAATTGCAAAATAATATCTTACGCCGATGATACCGCTCTGCTTTTCTCCGGCAATACATGGCAAGAAACCTATCAGCATGCACAACGTGGTTTTGATCTGGTGTCACAATGGCTGCGACTTAACTTACTTACCTTAAATATTGCAAAGACCCAAGTAGTAAACTTTTCTATCTATAATCTCTCATTCAATAATATCCTTTTATCTAATCTTTCTATTACTGCTCACTCGCATGCCAGCACCAATGATTCCTTATGTTACTGTCCTTCTCTGTCGTCTGTTGATACAGTTAAATATCTTGGAGTTTTCATTGATAATAACCTAAGCTTCCGGCAACATATCAATCATACTTCTGGCCGAATACGTAAATTAATTTATATTTTTAAACGTCTAAGACATGTAGCTGACCCAAATATCGTGAGGATGGTTTACTTTGCCCTAGCACAATCCTTGCTAACGTATTGCATTACTTCTTGGGGTGGTGCATGCAAAACAATAATAATAAAGCTCGAGAGAGCGCAGAGAGCACTACTCAAAGTATGCACCTTTAAGCCCTTCCAGTATCCCACTTTCGATCTAATTCAATTTTGCGAAGTCCTTACGGTTCGTCAATTATATATTTTATACACCGTCTTACAGCAACACCGTGTCACGGACTACAACAGTAACCGTTCTAAACGCAACCGTCTCGTTGCAATCTTGCCTGCTTTAAATACTAATTTCTCTCATAGATTCTTTTGTTTTCTAGGTCCCTTTCTTTATAATAACTTTAATGCAAAACTAAAAATTTTGCATCTTCCTTACTATTCATGTAAATTAACTGTGACAAAATATCTGCTTTCCCTTAATTACAATCAGACGAAAGACCTAATTATTCCACTTACATAAAATTTATCTCAGCTCAGCGACCTTGTTCGATTTGATTGATAAGTTAATTTTTCCCATAATAACAACACACAGTTACCTGCTTTAACTAGACAAACTTAAAATCTAAATTTTTGCACTCTTTGTGACATGCCATTATTTATTTATCATATTTTATCTATGTACATAACATACTACCCCCACGATTTCTAATTAGTATTATTTTAAAAAATTATAATATTTATTTGCTTATTAACATCAATAGCAAAATATGTAGACCTAAGCTCTAGAGGCTAAGCAACTATGATTATGGAATATGTTTTTGTAATTTATATTTAGTTAAAAACTACCGTGTGTACGGGTGAGGAGCACTGGAGTAACTGTGACACAGGCTTGGCCTTCTTCAGGCTCCAGTCTCCATAAATCTTTAGTATTAAGCGTATAGTAAAAAACCTTCTGTATTTTATGTTTCTGTTTTAGATTAATGGAGAGAAATAAATATATTTTTATCTTTTATCTTTTTTATATTGTTTTGTTTTTCACGTGTGTATGGGCCAACCCTGTTGTCAGATCTTTCAAACTGCCTTAAAGCATCTGACAAAGCTTTACGACTGCCACCACCACTGTTGTTTAACATGCGTAAGCGCTAATTATACTCATGCCTACTAGGCTATTGGGCTCTTTAATCAATACTAATAATAAATCTGTATGAGTTGGTCATGGAGTAAGTTACTTTGTTTTCAGAGATATCGTGTTTATACGCTCTATACATGATACTGAAACTTAATTGAGGATTTTTAGATTTTTTTCTGTATGTATGTATGTTCTCCATAACTCTTAAACGAATTAACTGAATTTTATGAAACTTGGTAGATATACATATAAGCGTACAGGACACAGGATAGGCTACTTATCTTTTTTCTTCTGTCATGATAAGACGTGGCCCCCATACAAATATAACATAAAATGTACGCAAACAACATCGCGGACACTGCTACTCAAGATATATTTGCGTTACATTTTACACGTCTTTGTCCCTTGGGATTTAAATAGTATGTTTATAAGACCCAACGGCTACATGACATTTAGCGAGTTGATGGACATATGAATGGGTAGGAAAACAGAAACATAACAGTGGTAGGTTTATAGCCGTATCGGCTTTGATGGACATGGTTCCTTAGATTTTCGCTCATTCCCTTGAAACATTTCTCCGGCAAGTAAGTAACTACAGTCTGCGTAGGAAGATATGCAGTCAGATACCTGCCTGATCAGGCTCGCTACCTATCTTGAATTTTCTCTTAAACTATAAATATTAACATAAAAATGAATACTTAATCAGAAAATCTTTAATTAAATCTTTCTGAGTATTATCTCGGTATCTGACTGTACATTCTACTTTTTTCTTTATTTCCATACTAGAATGGAAGAGAATTGAGAAGACAAAAATTGCAATTTCCATAGTAATTTGTTCGTTAGCTGACTGTAATTAGTAGAGAAGGTGCATTTCTTTTTTTTGATAACTCGCTGTAAACTCGTACTCGTCTCATAAAGGGAAAGTTGTTTGGCAGTAGATATACACATCTTCTTCTTCTTCCTCTTTATACTTCTCCCACTATTATGTGGGGTCGGCACAGCACGTCAATCTCTTCCATTTTGCTCTGTCGCCTGCTAAGTCGCCTTACAAAAGAGTAAGCATCTCCTATCTAGCATCATTAAAAATATCTGTTTAAAATTTATCACTGGTTTAGTGTTTCTACTTTTTGGTAGACACTACTAAAAAGCTTTTCGTACTACGCTATTTCTTATCAGAGAGCATAGCAGTCATAAATTTAGCTGCTTAATTATGCATTCAGCTCAAATAGGTATATAATTAAATTCAAATTACATGTGTGGCACGTGCCTCATTTATTCCATATCCGTTCTCGTTGAGTTGTTTTCAAAATTGAAACAAGCTAAGTGTTCCTACGAAGTGAAATGTTTTCGACAACAAGCTACGTAATTTTCAATGGATATGTTTTGATAGAATGTATGCCTTTATATATTTAACCGACTACAGAAAGGAGTTTTTATTTATTAGCTATTTAGGTCCCACTGCTGGGCAAAAGCCTCCCCTTCTGTTTTCCACATAGTTCTATCCATTGCTTTGTTTTGCCATCCCTCATTGAAAGCAAACAGCTCGTCTCTCCATCTCATTCTTGGCTTCCCTCTTACACGTCTTCCATCAGTAGGTACCCATGACGGTATCAGACGTACCCATCTTTCAGGACTCATATTCGAGTGACGCGACGGCCAAGTTACTGTCAACACGTTTATTTGTTTACTCCGCTTATTTTAATCATTTGGTGCTTAAAAAGTGTTCATTCAAGAGCTATCTTTATATCAAAATAATCCTCATCGAAGACTCTTACAATTGGTGCTAACGTGATTGTAGTACAGTTAAGAAATAACCCGGAATTTGTCGTAATAGCAATTAAAAAACAGTGCAAATCTGTTTCGTAATTGTGGTCAGTGTCGGTGCGTGTGAGTGTTGTGAGTCATCGTACCTGGACTCCGCCCTACTGTTCGCGCCATTGCCGCACGCCCGTCAACGGATACTAAGTTTAGATACCTACGTAATCGTACTGTTGGTGTTGCGCGCTTTGAGTCCGCGCGACGCCTGAGCGCCCTGAGTTCGAGTCCCGCGGGTGCCAAGTGGCATTTTTCTTCGTTTTTTTTTTCTTTTGGTTATTTATTTTTACTAATAATGGCCAACAATGACAAGAAAACATGTGCCGGGTGCCATACATTAATTACCGACGGGGAGATTTTGACCTGTTTTCTTTGCAAAAAGGCGTACGATTTAATCTGTGCCAATGTCACGCAGCAACGATTTTATAACATATTGGTAGGTGAACACAGGCAATCATGGAGATGTGTGTGCTGCGTCAGCAAAATGCCAAAGTCAGATAACACGAACACCCCCGTTCGTGGTGCATCGGAGGGAGTTAATTTTAATAGAGGTGCGGCGGCGTGTAATCTCACCCAGCAACTAGATGACAGTAGTGTTCGAATGACACTGTGGAGATGACTGACATGCAGTCCTTCATGCTTGAAGCACGACAGTGGCGGGAGGAAATGAAGGCTGCACGTGTGCAACTTGAAATCTTCAATACAGTGGTTGCTAGGCTAACTCAAAGACTTGAAGAGAGTGACCAAAAGCAGGAACAATTGCAAAAGCGAGTCGACAGCCTGGAGAGTCAAGTAGCAGAGTTAAGCGCAAATAGCGACAAATCGTTGCAGCTGACTATTGAGCATCTGAAGGCGGATCTGAACGATCGCGACCAAGATTTATTGGAAAATGATGTAGAAATAGCAAATATTCCCGAAGAAAAGGGAGAAAATTTGGTTCATATAGTCAGTGCCATTGCGGATAAACTCGCTGTTGAGTTTAAAGTCCAGGATATAGTATGCGCGTCGCGGGTTGGACGTTCCTCTGAGGGCGACGGCGCCATGCTGCGGCCGCGCCCCATTGTGGTCCGCGTCTCACGACGGGCGCTACGAGACCAATTGCTGCACTCGGCGCGTGTGCGCCGAGTGTCACCACCGAGGGCACAGGCCTCCCTGCACCATATCGCCGTTTTTATGTTAACGAGAGACTAACCAATCCAATAACGTGCTATCTGGCCGCGCTTCATAGAGATATCCTTGTTGTGGCGATGTCAGGGAGTGGTGATGGAAACACAGGAGAGCCGTCTGGATTATGTTTATTATTCCATCTTGATATCCTACTCCTTACATAGTTACGACTCTAATACATTAAATGTTTGTATAGTCTTATATACTATTATAAGATGCTTCACCATCGCTGACAGGAGGGCACGTTAAGCACGTTTACACATATTAGCATGAAAAAAATGAAATGAAAAATTTGATATGCTTATCTACGATGCATATCTGCATATTGTCACGTTACCACACCAAAACTAATCGTCTTCTGTTCAGGCGGGCTCGAGATTTAGGTAAATCTCACAACTGGCGCTACGTGTGGACAAGAGACGGTAAAATATTTGTACGGCAGCACACAGGCTCAGACTCTCCGCGTCATCGCGCTTAATACTATTTGTGCCCGCATGGTATATAGTATATTATTGTAGTTGCCTAAATATTTATCGTTTATGGATGAGTAATGATGAAAATGTAGTAGTTTATCAAATTTTTTTTTTTTTTTATTATTTTATAGCTTTTTGTGTCTTGTGTCTGAGTCTCCGTTCTGTTAATGTTAGCATATTTAAAAAAAATTTAGTTATTGTTCTTTGTTACAATTTAATCTCCACACAAATAACGTCTCGACAATTGACTTAAATTTTGATATATTCAGATTTTATGGCATTTCTTACTCTTTTTTTACAAAATATCATTATAAATTTATTTTAAATAAATCTAATTTCAATTGTCTTTTTAACGTTATTGTTTATAATAATGTTAAGGTTTCCCACTGTTGTCATTATTTTTGCTTGAGATATTTAATCCAAAAAATGACATCCATAATAATAGTATCACTTAATTTTACTGTCTCAATTTTAATTTGTTATAATGTTGCTTTCGAATGTCTGTGTCAATTCTGTGTTTTGATTTTATTGTTATCTTATTATTTTTGTCTTTATTATATTATCTTGTATTCAGAAAACAAGCAACGGCGCATTTTCACATATTTAATTAAGCTCAAACAATTGTGGACCCCTAATGCTACTTTATTTATTAATTACAATTATTTTAAAATATATTTATCATTTTATGGGTAGCAAAATTAAATATTTCAAGTTAGGACTATTTAATGCGGGTTCACTAAACACGGGTCAAGATGATTTCCTCGTTGCAATGGACCGTTACAGCGCTGACATTGTAGCGATCAACGAGACTTGGCTTAGTGATCAGCAGCTTGAACGTGCGCCCGCTGCGCCAGGCTATAGGTTTCACGCCGCCGCACGGCCCATACATATGTGTGACGGGCGCGGAGGCGGGCTCGGGTTTTACATTAAGCGAGGCATTAATGTGCGATATCTACCGCGGCCGAATGACCACATTGAGCAGCTCTGGCTCACTACACGTGTAAATGGGTACAAGTTGGTAGTTGGAACGGCCTATAGGCCTCAGTGGGTACATGAAGACGTTTTTATTGATTCTCTTACCGATTCCATAAACCAATTTTCTAATTACGATTTTGTTGTTTTATTGAGTGATATAAATATTAATTTGTTATCGAAAGAGAGTTCCTCAGTCAAATTTAAAGAATTTCTTGAATACATGAATCTTCAGCAATTGGTTACTGAGCCTACACATTTTACTTCACATTCCGCTAAGCTCATAGACGTGGTATGCACGAACGCTCCTTTTCAGGACGTCACAGTTAATAATATTACTGGGCGTTATGGGCATTCAATGATAAATATAACTCTATCATTAAAGAAAAATAAGCTTCCACCAAGGATATTACATATAGACCACTTGATAAAATAAACGTGGAAAAATTTAATGAGGATATTAATTCAATTGACTGGTCGGTTGTAACAGATTTGCCTTTAGTTGATCAGATGGTAGACAAATTCAACGATATTATTATCACACTCTTCAATTACCATGCTCCGCTAAAAAAAGTAATCTTAAAGGATGGATCTTTACCTTGGATTACAGATATTTGTAAGAGTATGATAGAAGAACGAAACAAAGCTCATGAGAAGTATAATAGAACCAAGTCGGATAGTGACAGACAGTATTATAAGGAATTAAAAAAGATGGTTGAAGTGGGAATAGCTGGTGAAAAACGCGCCTATATTGATAATTTAATTAATACTCAAGCGAAAGACAGCAAGAAATTTTGGTCAAATTTGAAGGGTAAAGTGCTGCCTAATATTAACAAAGATCGAGTGCTTCCGAGTAATTTAAATGACCCTAATAAAATGAACGAACACTTTCTTCGACTTCCGGACTGTAACAGCAACATTACAGCAGAAATTTCAGATTTCCAAAGCAATCGATTCTCCTCTGCTAATTTCAAACTGAAACCTGTAAGCGATTCAGATATTGCTAAATACATACTTTCTATAAAATCAAACTCGATTGGTAGTGATGGAATTAGCAGGGATATGATTGTGTTGACACTCCCCTTTGAATGTTTTGACAGCAATAATTAATAAATCTTTAAATTCAGGAATGGTGCCAAAGTGCTGGAAGGCAGCTATTGTGACGCCTTTGCCTAAAGTTAATAACCCTTCTGCTTTTTAAGACCTTAGACCGGTTAGTATATTACCGTTCCTTTCAAAAATATTGGAAAAAGCAGTGTCATCTGAGTTTACTGATTATGTTGAAGCTAATAATATCCTCCCTGCTTTACAGTCCGGGTTTCGAAAGGGACGTGGTACTGTAACAGCTCTAATCGATGTTGTTGATAATGTTTTGGCAGAACAGGATAAGGGACGAGGTACGATTCTATCACTTTTGGACTACTCGCGCGCCTTTGACTGCCTAAGTATCATTCTCTTGCTTGCCAAGCTAAAATATTACGGATTGGACTCTGATTCACTGGCATGGTTTGAGAGCTATCTCACTGGTCGCTCTCAATCTGTGCAAGTTAAAAAAAGTGATGGCAGTATTATGGTTTCTGAACCTAAATTGGTAGAGCGCGGAGTTCCACAAGGCTCAATACTGGGACCTTTACTGTTTATTGTGTACTGCGCCGATTTGCCTTCAGTAATAAAAAAATGTAAATTCCACTGTTACGCCGACGATGTTGAACTATATATAAGTACACCGCCTAATAATACGTTGCAGGCTGTCGTTCAGATGAATGAAGATTTGATGAATATATCTGATTGGTCTAGACGTAATGCGTTAGTTTTAAACCCGGAAAAGTCTAAATATATGGTACTTGGCAGTAAATGGCAAATTTCACAAATTATAAGCGGGAGTCCTAATGTGTCTATCGATGGTCAAGCTCTTCAAAGAGTGGAAGAGGCCAGAAATTTGGGCTTAGTTATTGATGGACAGCTGAGATTTGAGACACATCTGTTGGGTTTAGCGAAGAACTGCTTCTATCGCCTTAGTCTTTTATATAAATTGCGGGATCAGCTTTCCGAAAGGTCGCGACAGATGGTCTGCGAATCTCTAGTGCTGTCCAGACTCAACTATGGAGACCTCGTGTATGGGCCTCGTCTTTCAGATAAGGCAAAGCGTCTAGTGCAAAGAGTGCAGAATGCATGTTTGCGGTTCATCTATAACATACCTCCTCGGAGTCATATAACACCTTTTTTAAACAAAGCTTCTTCACTCAACATGGATGCTCGTAGACGGTTATATCTCGCCAGTTTGCTTTTTGGTATTATAAAATTTCATAAACCCGAGTATTTATATGATAAATTAACAATTATGTCTCAGCGTCGCGCTAGGCTTGCACGCCCTATTTTGTCTATGCCAGCACATAGGACCGCGGCTTTTACGGAAAGTTTTCGGTATGCGGCAACAAAGTGCTGGAATAATATTCCCCCTCCATTGAGATGTCTTAATTCAAAATTTACGTTTAAAACAAAATTTAAATTTTATTTGTTAGAAATACAAATTCTTGACTCATCCCACCGCTTTGCTTGCCGTACACGTAATGCGTCTTCCCGGAGAAATCGGAAGTAAATATTTTTTATATTTTTTGGATATTTTTTCCCTACGGTACCTACTTAATCACCAGCACCTTTGAGCTTAACCTTATATTATTTATTTTGTCACAGTCATATTTGGATTAAACTGTTTTCGTCTTAATTCAGGCATCATAATATAAGATACATAACTATTTATATTTGGTTAATATGTGAAATTGCGCTCGTTCGTGTTATCTCCAAATGGGTGACAGATGAAAATCAGCGGTTGCTCCACCGGGCAACGTGTGCTGAGCTGTAGCCTATTTGTGCTTCTGTGGCACACATACTGCATGTATTTAGTAGTTATTATAAGAGTGATCATATTGTTTCTACTTATTTCTGTATAATGTGTGTGACAGTTGAACAAAATAAATTTATTATCTATCTATCTCATACGGCATACGTGACCCGCCCAATCCCATTTTAGCTTAGCGGACTTCTTTCCCACGTCGACTACTTTAGTAATGGAGCGCAGCGAAGTATATTATATAAATATTAATTATAATAAATTAATAAATTGTTGTGGGCGTATCACCACATGGGTAATGCAGATCCGCCATTTTGAAAACAAAAATAAGTCTTGAAGTCTCGACAGCGGAAAGGAAAAGCCTTATTTTTTACACCTTACTGACATAAAGTACTAACGTTACTGGTAGAACTTAAATATGCCTTTTGTGATAATAAACACTGAATAATAACAATTTGAAATATATTTCAGTCAGTCACAGCTACAGATGGAAGCCGTACATTGTAGACACATTTACTCATTAAATAATCATTCATTGTGATGAAGCGGCAATGAATAAGCCTCATTTAGCTCAATGCCTTTGTAGATATATCATGACAATTTTGTAGAATGTTGGCCTAACATATAGGTTAGTTGGTTTTCATGTATGTTATAAAATATAGTATCGTTGAGTTACTATCCTACGATACAAATTTACAACTAACAGTGGGGCCTGCTCAATCTCTGTCAGTCTTTATTAACGTTTTTTAAACAATATCTACATAATGCATTAAAAAAAAAAATAGCGGGCCCCGGGCTCTGACGCACAGCTAAGAACGCTTTCTATCAACGAGAGACAGAAAGAGAGAAAGGAAGATTAAAGAGAATGAAAAAAACACGAAAAAGAAAACATCTAAAAAAGAAGATTAAAATAAGAAGCGAAGACCGCAAATCTCGAGAAGCAAAAGTAAAACTCAACCAAGCCAATCCCAAAAATACTGATCTTCTGAGTAAAACAAATAAATCTGTGAATATTGCATGTGTTTTTTTCATTGAACCCAGACCCTGAAGCAACACAGAACTAAATTGAATTCGTTTAGACGAGAGAAATATTTTATTTTGGATATTCCATTTTTTTTTCATTTGACTATGTAGCTAGCTCCAAGTGAGCTTTCGCTACCTACTTCACCGGGTGTTTGAGGCGAGGGCAGAGTGTCCTCGACATTTATGGGCAATTTAACCGAAGGTACCACAGGATAGTATGGATATACTATCCTTATATTCATATTCATAGGATATTATGGATATACTATCCTTGCTAATATTATAAATGTGAAAGTAACTGTGTCAGTCTGCCTGTCCGTTACCTCTTCCAGTCTCAATTACATAACCGATTTAGATGAAATTTGTTATGGAGGGAATGACATAGGTTATACTTGATCCGATAAAAAGGTACTGAGAGATCAGCATTCATACGAGCGAAGCCGTGGGCAAAGACTTTATTTTATGTGGCAGAAGTTGTTGGACATTGGCTAGCTTAAAATATTCTCATACGTCCATGTGTAAATTACAGAATAAGTCACCTAAATTGTCCTACCTCTATTTTAGCTCACAATTAAATAGTCCTAGATTTCTAACTGGAGTAATTACCACAATTTAGTATTTACTTACAGTTGCCTGCTATTGTTCACCAAGTAGGGTTTTAATTAACAAGCAAATTACTTGGGTGTGTGTTTAATGACTCGCTCAGTTGCTCAGTGATTGCGAGAAGTGGCACCTTGAACATTGCTTCTCGCGTAATTAAATACTGATGTGGTATAATTTAAGTGTTTTAGAATGACAAAGAGTTGTTATGTATTTTGAGGGTATCGACTGGTAAAGAACCCATACATACTAAGCAGGTCCGTTACGGGAAGGCAGAACCTAGGTAAGATCTAAAGGCTGCATTTAGTTGTTTGTGAGAATATAAATGGAAAAACACAACCAAACTTGTGAAGTGTTGCTAGCCGCATTGTCTATAGACATGATTCCTTAGATTGTTTACCCATTTCCTCGGCCGGCTTCTTCGGTCTTCGTGCGAAGAAAAGCAGCTGAAGTACAACCTATATATCTTTTCTCCCAGACCAGCATGGCAGACAAATTAAATTGTCCTAGCTTTCTAGCCGAAAGCTGAAGCAATTACTGCAATTTAGTGTTTATTTACAATCGGCAGCCATTGCGCTTCACGTGGGGTTTTAATTAACAAGCAAATTACTTTGGTGTGTGCTTAATGACTCGCTCAGTTGCTTAGTGATTGCGAGAGGTAAGTGCCACCTTGAACATTACTACTGGCGTAATTAAATGCTGATGTAGAATATACTTTTCTTTAATGTGAAATATATTTTATTTATTTAATATGACAAACGAACAGGATTAAGTTTTACAGGTTAAAAATGAAAGGTTTCTATAGTATTAAAGAATTTGTGGAAGACAGACGCTGAGTAATGAAATGTCATTTAATTTATTTTAATTTAATTTGCAAAATTTAAATTAATCTTACATAAATTATACATAATTGTATAATTTCTTGTAATATGAAATATCTGATGTAATTGGATATTAATATGATTGTTAAACATTTTATTAATATTTGCGCGCCTGCTAGCAGGCTGTTTACATTACTTTTATAAATTCCACCTTGTAATGTTCTCATACAAATAAAGATTGATTGATACTTATATGCTAGACAATTTATAAATTATACATTGCCAAAACGTTTCTACAGCTAACTTATTCCTATATAGACGACTAGCTGTCGCCCGCGGCTCCGCCCGCGTTAATGTCGTTCCCTTGGGAACAGTAGAAATATTAAAAAATCCATACAAACCCCTCTCCCTCTGTTTTTTCCCCTTAATTTAATAAAAAATTTAAATTCTTGGGGGAATTTAATAAATTTCACTTAAACAGATATTTTTTTATTGTAATGGAGAAATACTTATTGTCATATTTCTAAGTAAATAAAAAAATCCATACAAACTTTATCCCACCTATTTTACCTCTTCAAGGGGAAATTTCGTCCATTTTAACTTCACATATCTTTTTAATTGTAATGTAAACATATATACTTATTTTTATACTTCTATGTCCAGAAATGAGAATATTTCCATACAAACCCCCCCCCCCCCCTTTATCCCTTAAGGGGGGAATTTTGTACATTTCACCTACACAGATCTTTTTAAATTGTAATCGAGAACTTACATACCTATTTTTATATTCTAAGTCTAGAAATGGAAAAACTCCATAAAACTTCACCCCCTTTGATTTTCTAAAAATCCTTTCTTAGTGCTCATTTACATCATAAGAAGAATCCCTGTACCTGATTTCAAGTTTCTGGGCACAGTAGTTTCGGCTGTGCGTTGATATATAAGTCAGGTTTGCCTTTGGCCCGCGGCTCCGCCCGCGTAAGTGTCGATTTCTCAGGAACAGTAGAATTACCCGGAATACATTAGTTCATGACTTTCAATGAAACGCCTTAATATTGAATTTCAATTGAATAACTTCAAAAACGGAAAGTTTTATACTAACTTTGCATCCCCGTTATACCCCCTTAAGGGATGATTTTTGAGAAAAATATTTTACTCTTGTATCATGCAATTCAGTAAAGAACCTTTATGCTGAATTTCATTCGACTAACTTCAAAAATGGCAAAGGTTAATGCTTACTTTGCACCCCTGTTTTGCCCCCTTAAGGGATGATTTTTGAGTAAAATATTTTACTCGTGTTTCATACCTTTCAGTAAAGAACCTTCATGCTGAATTTCATTCGAATAACTTCAAAAACGACAAAGTTTCATACTAACTTTGCAACCCGTTTTACCCCCTTAGGGGATGAATTTCCAAAAATCCTTTCTTAGTGCTCCCCTATGTTATAAAAGGAACCCCTGTGCAAAATTTCAACCCATTTTTATTTTTGCTTTATGTTTGCAGGCAAACTCATGCCTTGAGTACATTCAAATGACGATAACTTTTTTTTTAATGAACCGATTTTGATGAAACAAACTTTAGATGTTTTGCTGAGTTAAAAAAAAGCAATTGGTGAAAGTTTGAAGTAAATCGGTTCAGTATTTTCGGAGATAATCGTGATCATACATACAGACAGACAGACAGACAGACAGACAAGAAATTCGAAAAAAAATTTTTTGCTTTCTATTATTCTTTTTAAGTGTCCCTCTATCCATTTCAGTCAAAAATACTAAGTGTACAGACAAAATATTTTTACTGTTTTATTATATGTATAGATATAGATGAGTCTCTACCATATTTTTAAGTACATATATTTAAATATTATTATCTAAAAAACCACTTGATAATATTATTGACTAGGATTATACAAGGTTGTAGTAAATGATAAAGATAAACACTTAATCATTTAAGAGTTTTCTATCCCAATTTTTCATGAAATATATCGACGCGGCTATGTCTTGCAATGCCCTGTCATAATTATAATATAAAATAACAGCCTCCGTGGTCCAGTGGTTAAGGCGTTTGCCTGTTGACCCGGAGGTCGTGGGTTCGATTCCCACCGGAAGCATACTTTGTTTAGTTGTTTCCAGTTTGGTTAGGACATTGCAGGCTTGAATCACCTGATTGTCTGATAATAAAGATGATTCCGTGCTTCGGAAGGCACGTTAAGCCGGTGGTCCCGGCTGCCATCTGGTAGTCGTTAAAGGAACCACGTCAGAGGCCGAGAGGCGATTCCGAAGAACTCTGACACCAGGGTGTGCATGGTCGATTGACCGTGACACCTACACGAAATGATGATGATAATTATAATTGTCATAATAATTGTCGCAAGCTCTCACCAGAAATATTTTAAGTGTTTTGGAACGAGGAGCAGTTGATGTGTGAATTTTTAAGGTAATGACTGCTAACGTGGCTAAAGTACTTTATTGTGGTACCTAGACAAAACTTTAGGGAAGGGCGGCTCTCTTGTCGATGTCATTGTGTGAAAAGAAACCATACAATGATTATTTTTGTCAGAAATCGGACTGGGCGGGGTTTGAATCCAGGACCTTTCGCTTATAATCCGAGCTCTAAGACCGCTAAGCCACTATCACTTATGCTGGCCCAGTTGATAACATAGTGTACAACGTATTGATTGTCACTTCAAAATACATTGCGACGTCCGTATGATTGACTATTTTTATTTAAGATATATATAACGTCATGTATTTTGAAGTGACTATCAAAACGTTGTACATTAAGTTAGCAAATAGACCGACAGGTACTACAGTCTGACTATGCCAAAACACGTATATAACAGAACTAGCTGTTGCCCGCGGCTCCGCCCGCGTTAATGTCGTTCCCTTGGGAACAGTAGAGATGATAAAAATTCCATACAAACCTCTCCCCCTCTGCTTTTTCCCCTTAAGGGGGAATGTAATGCATTTCACCTGCATAGATCTTTAGCCCTTAAGGAGGGGATTTTGCCAATTTCACCTACACAGATCTTTTTAATTGTAATCGAGAACTTACATACATATTTTATATTCTATGTCTAGAAAATGGAAAAATTCCATACAAACTTTACTCTCTATTTAACCCTATAAGGGAGAATGTTATCTGGTTCACCTAAACAGATCATTTTTAATTTTAATTGAGAACTTGTGTACCTACTTTCAAACTTCTAAGTCCATAAATGAGAAAATTCCATTAAACTTCACCCCCTTTGATTTTCTAAAAATCCTTTCTTAGTGCTCATGTACATCATAAAAAGAATCCCTGTGCCAAATTTCAAGTTCTGGGCACAGTAGTTTCGGCTGTGCGTTGATATATAAGTCAGGTTTGCCTTTGGCACGCGGCTCCGCCCGCGTAAGTGTCGATTTCTCAGGAACAGTACAATTACCCGGAATACAATACTTCATGACTTTCAATGAAACACCTTTAAAATGAAGTTATTCATTCGAATAACTTCAAAAACAACAAAGTTTCATACTAACTTTGCAACCCGTTTTACCCCAATATGAGATGAATTTCCAAAAATCCTTTCTTAGTACTCCCCTACGTTATAAAAGGAACCCCTGTGCAAAATTTCAAGTTCCTAACCCTTATAGTTTAGGCCCTGCGTTGATATGTCAGTCAGTCAGTCAGCTTCTCCTTTTTTTAGTATGGATTACTATGGATAGTATGGATATGTATAATGCTGTCGTATAATGATGATGAATTGACTTTGGATTTTAATTTTCTTATGTCACTTATAATTTTTTTTTGCTATATGTTTGCATGCAAACTCATGCCTTGAGTTCATTCAAATGACGATAACTTTTTTTTTAATGAACCGATTTTGATGAAACAAACTTTAAATGTTTTGCTGAGCTAAAACAAAGCAATTGCTGAAAGTTTGAAGTAAATCGGTTTAGTATTTTCGGAGATAATCGTGATCATACATACAGACAGACAGAAAGAAAGACAGACAAGAAATTCGAAAAAAATTTTTTTGCTTTCTACTATTCTTTTTAAGTGTCCCTCTATCCATTTCAGTCAAAAATTCTAAATGTACAGACAAAATATTTTTACTGTTTTATTATATGTATAGATAACTGACAGAATAACATGTAACAATATTTTTGGTCGAAAGTAGGCATCGTAAAAATATACAATCTCTTAACTCTAATTTTGCAATATTCGTATTTAACCTACATTTCGCGAATGAGGCCGCCCAGAGTCCCGATTGATGACTTTATACAGATCGGTTTAACGTTAAAACACAACATTTGATGTTCCCGAGGGACGCACGATAAATTCCCCCTTACGGTTTGTTTACATCGGTTTGCCAAATAGGAATATCGATCTAAAATATTTTTACGTGTGTTTAAAACATAAATAAATATATATATAGGGATAGATGGATAAATTGCTATTAGCTGACAACAAAGTTAAGCCCGATCGCCCAGTGGGCGTGAACATTATTAGCGCTAACGCATGTTAAGTAACCGCGGGCGCAGTCCCCACTGGGATGGGTGACCGCAAATGGCATAAAAATATCTCGATCTCCTCCGTGCTTCGGAAGCGACGATAAGCAGTTGGCTCCGGCTGTCATAATTAATTACAGCCGTTATGACAGTGCCTTAAGACTCTCGTGCCCTTCATGTCCTACTACCTGCACAAAAGCTGACCTTTGTAGAGCTTCACAGAGAGCTATCAGTGTGGCGTCCTATTGGAAGGACAAAATAGAGTTTTGAGCCAGTGACACGAAAAGAAGAAGCGCCTTAAGACTGCCTGAAAATTCTGACACTAGTGATTGCCATTTAAATACATAAAAAACAAACAGCACAGTGCATCACATCCAAAAGATGACTTCTGATCAGTCATGATTACTTATAAACCATCTTCTACTCTATTTCTAGCCTAATATGCTGTCCCACTGTAGGGCAAAGATCTCCCTTTCATCATTCCAACTATTGCAATCGAGGGCAACCTGAAGTCCAGTCTTTCCGATAGAATTGAAGCTTGTCTTTCCATCTCTTTTTGGGCTTTCCAGGCTTTCGTTTTCCGATGTCTGGGAACGATACTGTTGTGGCATAGGCCTACAACTCATCTGGCGTATTGTTCTACTTAAAACTGGCGGCCTTAAAACCATCTTACGACTCCACATACAGAGAACGTATTTCTTTTTGGTGTTTACGTGTCTAAAATATTTATTTTATAAAAACCACTTATTGAAACAAATATTACAGCCAAGCTTATCTCAACTTCGTTGTCTCGCAACAAGGATAGTTAAGTACCTAACTTAACTGCAGGGTAGACCTCCGACATGATATTACAATGAGCTTTAAGTTTTCTACTCTATCATATTAAAAGTTCACAAGTCAGTCTTCGCGTTAATCGACTTACAGAACTTGCTTAATGCAACTTTGAGTCGCTCAGTTCTTTGGTTCTTAATAGGTTTTTAAGTGTCACTCTGTTTAGTAACTCCCTCCGTAGTCCAATGGTTAAGGCGTTCGCTTTAAGATCCGAAGGTAGTGGGTTCGAATCTCAGGGGGAGTAATAATTTATTAAGATGTTTCCAGTTTGGTTATCCTAGGCTTGAGTCCCCTCAATGTCTGAAAAAAAGATGATTCATGCTTCGGAAGGCACGTTAAGCCGTAGGCCCTTTATAAGATCCTTTCGGTCTGGTTTCCCTGTTGAAGGATCACGGAGGTTACGACAGTCGCTCCATTGTAATCATCATCATTTCGAGTAGGTGTCACGGTCAATCGACCATGCACACCCTGGTGCCAGAGTTCTTCGGAACCGCCTCGCGGCCTCTGACGTGGTTCCTTTAACGACTATCAGATGGCGGCCGGGACCACCGGCTTAACGTGCCTTCCGAAGTACGGAATCATCTCAATTATCAGACAATCAGGTGATTCAAGCCTGCAATGTCCTAACCAAACTGGAAACAACTAAACAAAGTATGCTTCCGGTGGGAATCGAACCCATGACCCTCGGGTCAACAGGCAAATGCCTTAACCACTGGACCACGGAGGCTGTTAATGTCCATTGTAATAACCAGATCCGTCAAATATAGGCGTACCCCAGGCTCTAGCCCCTGAGGATGCAACGGGGATATCACGCTCGGATGATGATGATTGATGAGTCTGGTAACAAACAAAAAAAAAAAAAACATCGTTCTTTAAGTTCATTTAAGATAATACTTAGGTAAATTGTTCGTACCGCGAGCGTTTTGAACCACAGTACGAATCGTCCAAAAGCTATCTTTGAATGGGTGCTTTTTCAGCGCACTAAGAATCGGCCAAAATCTTTTTGTAGTGGGTCGATTCGGACCACAGTGGGGATTAAAAATGAATTAATTTGGACAGAGAAAATATGTTGTTTTATTACATACCTAGTACAACCAGCACAAAATAACAGGGAAAATATCATAATTTATTAGTTCATATGTACATAATATTCTAATATTATTGGAATTTTTGATAAGTTAACTATTGTAAAATATTGATAAACTTATTTAAAATAATATGTTAAAAGATACAAAAGGGTTTCTCATTACCCCTTATAAAGGGTAGCAATATCAGCATTGCTATTCAATTAGGCAATGCTGCCAGCCTTTTGGACACCATGCCCAGGGACTGTACGATTTGTATATATATTTTTAGGCAGGTTATTTTTTATTATTATTTTAGTTTCATCTTTTTAAGTAGTATTAAATAAGTATTATTTTGTATGTCGTTTCAATATTATTACAGTTGACATGCACTTTTTGGAATTCCATTAATTTCAATATAATTATTCTAGGGTAGCACTGTGGTCTAGTTTTAGAAAACTCTTAAATAGGCACAGTTTTATTATAATTGAGAGGATTTAAGAGGGTCTCTCTGTTATTAATTGCTAGAGATAAAACTAAATGTATAAATTATAAGCGCGTCCCAAATTAGTTAAAATAACTATAAAATTATTCCTAACTTTATATTTTACTGCAGAATTGACTATAAACGGTCATCCCAAAGAAATTATATTTTCAAAATGGCCAATAAATGTCGCTTCATGTATGGTATAAAACGGTAAATTTACATACATAGTATAATTTTACTCTGTGTTTAATAAAACTCTTTCTTTGTGCGCCTAGCTTTAATAAAGATAAGGTGTCTATTTCCTTCCTTTACATAATGTATTCTTCAGGACAAAGAGACTAGCTTCATGGGTCAAACTAATTACTAATAAATTAGGCTAACAGTTAGATAATCAAAAAATATTTGACATTGTACGACCGAACTATGAAACGAACTTCCTGCGGCGGTATTTCCGAATCTATACAACATAAGGTTCCACTTCTATTTCTTAAAAGGCCGGCAACGCTTGGTGTTACAGTTGTCTATGGACGGCAGTGATCGCATACTATCACGTGACCCGCTTGCTCGTTTACCGTCCTATGCATTGAGTTAGAAAAACTATGGAAGCAGCATTGCGCTCAAAAACTGACACAACGCAAAGTATATCAAAGCGGGCGGGGCTTAAAAAGTATATCTTTTTGCGAACTAGTCTGCAACGCGCACGGTGACGGAAGGACGCGTCGATAAAGCATTTAACGACATATTTTTTGTGAACATCGGCGAAATCTTAACGAATTAAGATAAAAATGACTTCTTGTGTAGTAAAGTGGTGCAGGAAACGCAAGGAAAGACGGAAAAGTGACACTCGAATAAGTTATCATAGCGAGCGAGGCAAGCTGCTGTCGCGAGCGATGTCTATCTACCTCCGCTATGTTGACACCATAGCGTTCATTAGAAATGTTGGCACCACCCCGTGATCTTGACGCGGCCAATCGCAAACTATCTTCGTCTATGTGTGCGTAAGTTTTTCGTTGTGATTTGAGTTTGTCAGTTACGCAAACTGATATTGAATCGTTAGTTGTATGAGAGTTACGCTTCCATAATTTTTCTAATTCAATGGTCCTATGTCTTAAAAAAATAAAGTACTGTGGGACATCACAGTTTACTATGCTTTTTAGCAAACTGTGACATCACGAGACCCTACACATTAAATTTGACACGCTTTATCTACAGCCGGGCAGACATACAATATATACGAAATTATTTTTATTCAAGCAGCAGCAGATAAATTCCTCTTTTTGCTTATGATAGCCTTTGATATCATTGCCGATGTTTGCTTCTGTCGTTTGCATCAAAGTTACCTGATCGTTACGTTACTTATCGTTAAGTGTCGGTCGGAACGACGGCCTAAGGTTGACTTAACTCGGAAGCCAGTTATCTTACCTTCACAGTATGGCATTCGAAACATTCTATGCGCCACTTTGAAGTTAGGAGACGGCAGGTAGTTTATGTAACACGCTGCAGATATAGTTAGGAATGTATTTTCATCATCATCAATACTAATAATAAATTTGTAAGGCTTGGTCATGAAATAAGTTACTTTGTTTTCATATATATTGTGTTTGTCAGCTCTTTACATGATAATGAAACTACATAGACAATTTTTAGAATGTTTTTTCTATATGTATGTATATATGTTCCTCCATAATTCTTAAAAGAATTAATTGAATTTTTGGTCGATAAACATTTAGATAGGACACAGAATAGGCTACTTATTTTTTTCTCCAGTTATGATAAGACGTGGCTCCCATAGAAATGTACGCGAACGGAGTCGTGGGCACAGCCGGCCGAAACTACTGTACCTACCTAGAAACTTGAAATTCGATACAGGTGTTCCTTTCGTGATGATATAAGTGAGCTGTATGTAAAGATTTTTAGATATTCGTCCCATAAAGGGGTGAAATAGGGGGTGTAGTTTTTATAGAATTTTCTGCTATCTGGACTAAGAAATACGAAGAATATAAGTTAGCGATTACATTTAAAAAATATCTATAAATGTAAAATGTGTTGATAAATTTTGTATGGAAGTTTTTGTCATTTCTGGACTTGAAGTATGAAAGAAAATAGGTAAATAAGCTCTCAACCACAATTGAAAAAGATAATTATATGTAGGTGAAATGGGGTAAAGTTTTCAGACATTTTCATATGCCCTGATAACTAAAGTATACGCAAACGAAGTCTCGGGCACAAGATAGTTGTGAAGATTAGCATACTTTTCTCACGTCTGTAAATATCGCGGTATTTCTTCGCGTAAGCGAAATTACTGGACAACTTTATTTTAATGAAGTTAATTAAATATAATCGTAAAATTTTGCCACGTTAAGCCGTTGGTCCGGGCTGTTATCTGGTAGTCGTAAAAGGAACCACGTCAGAGGACGAGAGGTGGTTCCGAAGAACTCTGACACTAGGGTAAGCATGGTCTATTGACCGTGTCAATACACGAATGAAGATGATCATAAAATTGTTACATGTAAATATGGCATGCCTACGAAGGCTTAATTTGTAAAAGTGAAATACCAATATGGATGTTTAAGTTTACGTATATCACCTTATGTCCACATCCCATATGCGCTCACCGTGCCTAATTGGGAACGCTTACAAATCTACCCTCAACTTTTTTTGCATTTATATAAAGGTGACATTTTCATTAGTAATTGAAACGTTACAAGTGCGCACACTGATTATTAATAGTTATTTAATATAAACTAAATTACATTTGATAATATTGTGTCTAAAATAAACAAGATTAATGAGCTACAGTACGCTCTAAATGTAAGTACTTTTATTTTATTCAATTCATTCCACAGCAGTTATTTTTTCACATTTACTATTTGACAATAATAGTAACTAAGTAATAAATACAGCATTTGATGAACTATAAGGCTACATTGAGAATAAAGTTGATTTATACGTAGGAGTCCTCAATTGGGGACTACGGGCACTACAGGGATCAAATATTCCTTTATTTTTGAAGAAGTAGACTTTGAAAAAACATGTCTAAACGAACGTTTGCATTGAGCAATGACTATCAGGGGCTTCAAGAAGCTATCGAGGCTGTTATGAGAGATGATGCTTCACATATAGAGGGAGATTTAGTTGCTCTGCCTCCGAAACCTAGTGTTCTCACTGAGGAAGAGGAAGGCGGAAAAAATATTGTTCGTTTTTTGACAATGCGTCTGCGCAATGGGAGTTAACATAGTGTCCTACCATTAGGCATTGTGAAATGTTGGAGTTCAGCTGAGTAGAAAAATACCGATGAAGACATATCACAAGTATTCGTCAGCTACATAAAGGTATGGGTGGTGTTGATCAAGCTGATCAATCAATCTCTTTATAAATATCGTACTTCTATTTGAAGCAAAACGTGGTGGTGGATACTGTTTACCCACATGCTTGATTTGACTATTAGCAATGTCTGGCGTTTGCACACACTCCATAATGATGTGAAGTGTGTCAACTGCAGTTTAGACGAAGCATTACTCGTCACTACTTGCGACAAGAAACAGACCAGCCTTCACGTCCAACAGCGTCCACAGTCCCTAGTCTGCAGTTCGATAGTATTGACCACTTTGTAAAGAAATTGAATAAACAACTGCGATGCATCGTTTGTTAATATAAAGCTCGTTGGTAGTGCAAAAATGTATCAAAACGTTATGTGTCGAGAAGCCCTGTTGTGAAACTCTTCATACCGAATGAGCCCAGGTCCTCATTTAAGCACGGTATTTTTTTTAATATATAATAAAACAAATTTAATATTTTTTTGTTATATTTCATTAAAAGTCTCATTTTTCTACATATAAATGCTTTTTATTTCATCTTTTTTCAGTTAGTTTATGTCTGGGCGCAAATGGGTTAAAACAATCAAATTATGATTGATTGCTATCATTGATTTACTTTTTAAGTGACTTCAAAAAAGTCCGTTGTATGTTTTTGACTATCATTAGGAACTGAAACAAAAATTAAAAGTGAAGCTGACGCAACACACACTAAAACCAAAAAGAAGACAAAAATTAGAATTAACATTCATATAAAGGAACTCTGATTACGCGAGTTCGACTCGCACTTTACCGGTTTAATTTCTCTTGAAGAGACTTGAAGTTTCACGTTACATGTCATTGTTTTGTCAGGAGGTCAGAGGTGTTATCCACATCTGCTTGTCCGGTGGTTACAGACATCGACTACGCTCGGCCGGCCTCCCACTTGCTTTTCTCCTTTCATCCGAGTGGGTAGTATCCCAATAACTTCATTCCCTTCCCAGATCCAACAAATTCCTATCTTTCCCCAGCTTAAAAATGCTTCGGATGGGCAGCAGCGTCGGAAGTAAAAGAAGCCAAAGAAACTGCGCTCGCCAACCCGCCTGCCAAGAGTGACGAGTATGGCGAAATCCTCCCATGGAACGACGAATCCTTGGGAGAGTCCTTTGTCCAGCAGTGGACTTATAACGGTTGGAATAATGATGCTATTTCATTTACGTAACGGTAAATGAAATAGCATCATTTTTGTCATGTATTGTGCTCGTAAAACAAATAATTGTGATAATCACAAAGGGGACTACTTCAGGCCTAGGCAGTTTCGTGACTCTTGACATCACTTTGACCCTTTTCAGCTAATTAATTTTAACATCATGGGCTGTCTAAAAGCCGAAAATTAAGTTAGGACTATTATATGTGAACGGTCAGTGATAGTTTACCTTAGCTTAGATAGATACTTAATCTATACATATAATAAAACAGTAAAAATATTTTGTCTGTACATTTAGAATTTTTGACTGAAATGGATAGAGGGATACTTAAAAAGAATAATAGAAAGCGTCGAAAGTCGAAATTTCCCCTTGAAGGGGTAGAATAGGTGGGGTAAAGTTTGTATGGATTTTTTATATTTACTTAGAAATATGATAATAAGAAGTTCTCCATTACAATAAAAAAATATCTGTGTAGGTGAAATGGGAAAAATCCCCTCCTTAAGGGCTAAAGATCTATGCAGGTGAAATGTATTAAATTCCCCCTTAAGGGGAAAAATCAAAGGGGTTTGTATGGAATTTTTATCATTTTTACTGTTCCCAAGGGAACGACATTAACGCGGGCGGAGCCGCGGGCAACAGCTATTAATCATAATAACAGAAATTGCCGCGGACGAAGTCGCGGGCAACAGCTAGTAAGTTACATAAAATTAAAAATTAATAGGTACCTAACCCTGATACGAAAATACTGTATCTTGTAAACGGCTGAAACGATTTTGATTAATCACATCTAAGAACAATCGTTAAAATCAGCTTTCTTAAAAAAGAAAAACTTTATAAAAATATATTTTTTCTGTTTAACCGTTTAAGAGCTACAGTAAAACAGACAGATACACAAATAGACTTAAACATACATATATATATATATATATATATATATATATATATATATATAAAGCGGTCAAACTTACTACACTGCTTTTTTTTTCCCTTTTTTTAGAGATACTAAGCTAGCTATACGACCACCGTTTATATACCTTCGCATCCATAATAATAAAATAAATGCGCAATTAAATCGGTATGTCTGTGACTTCTTCACACTTCAATCACTGAACATATTATGATTAAATTTGGTTTGGGGGTAGTTTGAGGTCTAAAAAAGGACACATGGTTCCTTCCATTCCGAAAAATAGTAGTTTTCTCTAGAGAAATAAAATTATAATTAAAGTTATTTTAAAAATAAACTTTTCTTCATAATATTAAATGTTTAATAAAATATAACTTAAGTTGTAAAGAGTTTATCTCGTAAAAACCAAACACTGGTTACATTATATATCTTTCTCGAAAAAATAAATTGGCGAAGAAAATACACGGTTGTTAGTCTGCAAAAGCATTGTGCGGAATAAGATTTCTCTGAATATGCATGCAGGGAAGTAGAAATAGCACAAATTATGACTCTTTATTTTACTTGAACTCTTAAGGCAGCGTATACTTTAATAGGATAATATGAGCCAAATAGCGTTACCCATTAATAGGCTTGTTTCCTAAAAAAATACCATTTATAATATTTTTTTATTAGTCCGTTATTAGTCCGTTTTATAGATTATCGAAAAGTATTAGATAGGTACGTATTTTTTCTATTTTCAATCAAACAAAAGATGATAAAGAAAAAGCGCATCAAAGTTCAGGAGTAGGTACGGGCTCATGAGTTATATTAAAATAAACATCCAGTTTACAGATCGTCCTGCAATATAGGAGGAAAATCATCAGTTTCATCGCCTGTCAACCTTCATATTTAACACCTTTCCTGTTAAACACCGGAAGCAATAAAATGTGGTATGTAAACATTGGTTTGACGCAAAAGTGCGTTGATTAGCGGATATCCTTTGATAATATAATAAATTAACTAATAATATACTTATATTATCTTCTAAACTAATGGCTCTGTGGACTGTAGTGTAGAGCTCTCGTATCACAGCGAACTTAGAATGGTCATAATATACCCCAATAGCGCTTAGTTCCTTGGTGTCAGTTCCGCCATTTAAAAAAAAATCTAAACAATACATCTATGTAGGTAATTATTGAATCGTCTCACATTTTTATATTTCGAATAAAATATGTTTATTTATAGACTTCTTACAGCTATCATTACAAGATTTAGTACCTAATGCGATAGTGATGTTATCCTAATGTTATCCCATTCGCTCCAAAATCGAAATAATAACTATTATGAACAAAGCAGCAAAACTGAAATGGGAATGTGAACGCCATGCCTACATGATGCATCAGGATTGGTTCTGTAAAAGTAACCAAAGAATCGGTCCCTGCTGGATGGAGTCGAAAGAAAGCCCACTTCAGAAAGCGATGGACTATAAATTACTGGACACATGGAGTACTGCTCTCATATCTGGTCTGGTGCACCTCAATACCAACTCCTTCCTCTTGATTCCATCCAACGCCGGGCAATTCGTATTATCGACGATCCCACACTCACAGACGATTTAGACACCCTCGGTCTACGGAGAGACGTTGGCTCTCTGTGTGTATTTTACCGTCTATACTATGGGGAGTGTTCTGAAGAACTTTTTGAATTGGTGCCACCGTCACCTTTCTACCACCGCACCGCTCGCCACAGGAGTAAAGTCCATCCCCACATCCTTGACACTTGGGTCTCCAAAAATGTCAGAGCGTCACGTGGTTTTTTTCCTCGTACAGCAAGATTGTGGAATGGACTCCCTCCCGAGGTTTTCCCTGTGTGCTATGACTTGAGGTCCTTCAAAAGGCGTGTTTACAGGTATCTTAAGAGTCGGCAACGCATCAGCAGCTCCTCTGGTGTTGCAGATGTCCATGGGCGACGGTGACCACTTTCCATCAGGTGGCTCGTCTGCTCGTTTGCCGTCGGATATACATAAAAAAAAAAAAAAAAAAAATTGCAAGCAAATTCAGCGAAGTAGACTTTTATTCCCTTCCCAAATCCAACAAATTCCTATTTTTCCCCAGCTTAAAAATGCTTTCAATAGGCAGCAGTAAGGAGCTAAAGCCTGCTAAGCGTGGCGAAGTATGGCAATAATAATAATGAATATTATTTATTTTTCTCCACAATTAACCAAAAATAAGCAGTAAAACAGTATAAACAGGAGTTAATAGTACTATGTAATACTAGTAGAGAATTGCAGGCAAAACCCTCCCATGGAACGAAGAACCCTCGGGAGAAACCTTTTTCCAGCAGTGAACTTTTAACAGTTGGAATGATGATGAGACGAGATACTTTTGCCCAACAATGAGACACAATAAGACAAAAAACGCGTCATCCCATGACTTGAGAAGGGAACAAAAATAATTAAATGAAGACAATGTTATTAGATGTTGCGCTTTAACGTCGTGGGGGGAAGGAATTATATAGAGCGGAAGTTGCTGCTTATGGAAGATAAAAGTTCACTTTGAGTTTGGGGTTAATGACTGTATTGAATTATTTATTAAGTGTTTTGTGTTGGCTTACAGCAGTGTAGTCTATTTGTAGACTTATCTTGGGCTGAAGAAAATGCGCTCAGTTGGAGAAAAGAAACTGCGCTGTACAGCTTATTGCCGCTTCTTCTGCACTCCGCTTTGCAAGCGGCATTTAACGAAGCTATAGATACAGGAACAAATCACAAAAATTCGTATTATGAACTTGTGTCCTGGGATACCATTTCAAAGATACTATTGTTCTTATAGATACTTATATAGATAAACATAAAGCTAAGCAACATATGCTGGTTTCAACGATTGTTCTCAGATGTGTTTAATACATACAAGTTAAACAAAGCTTATCAACATCTGTGAGACCTCTCCAACCCGTCTGGCCAGCGTGGAGAGTGTAGGCCAAGTCCTCTGACTGCTCTGGCCAAGTATGGCTCTAGTAGTACAGTGAGGGTCGTGCTCCTGTAATGGAGACTAAAAAGGACCTGATGATGATGATGATGATAGATAAACATCCAAGACCCAGGTCAATCTGAAAAAGATCGTTTTCCATCTTGATCTGATTGGGGATATAACCCGGGGCCTTGCGATTCAAAGGCACTAGCGAGATCACAGCCACAGTGATCGTAAAAGCTGGCTATAGTCGAAAGTAAATAAAAAAAATCCTGACGACCGTCAGTCGCCGCCCGCCGGCGCGATACCTGACAGGTAAATGCGTTCAGAATGTGCCGCTGCAGTTACGTACGAGTCGCGTCGCATCGCGTCGCGCAGTGGAAATCCGTCTACACCTTAAAGGTTAACATGAATCAATGGATGTAAAAATATCTTATGATGAATACACTATATAGTATAAAAACAAGGTCGCTTCCCGCTGTCTGTCCTCTTAGATCCTTAATACTACGCAACGGATTTTAATGCGGTTTTTGTAACAGAATGATTCAAGAGGTAGGTCTTTATGTTCATTGCATCCGTGTAAAGCCGGGGTCTGGGTCGCTAGTTAATAATAAATGGGAAATTACGACAATTTTTTTTTCTAACCTGTATTGTCTCACTGCCGGGCAAAAGTCTCCTTTATGTTTTTCCAAACGTCCTTATTTTGTGCCTTTTCTGTCCATTTTATTTTATCGCGACGTTACGCCTTACCTACCCAGGGGCAGCTACGAGGATCAGGGATCCGAGGAAGCACGGCCGCGGACCCCACCATCTATACAGACTAATATTACCTCTTATTCGCTTGACCACCGCGGCTTTAGGCGCGTCCATTAGGTTTTTTTTCTCATATGTATTTATTTAACAAAGCTTTTAAACATCTGTGAGACCCCTCCAACCCGTCTGGCCAGCGTGGAGAGTGTAGGCCAAGTCCTCTGGCTGCTCTGGCCAAGTATGGCTCTAGTAGTACAGAGAGGTCGTGCTCCTGTAGTGGAGACTAAAAAGGACCTGATGATGATGTATTTATTTAATACACTAGCCATCCTTGAAGATTTTACTCTTTCTAGGATCCCACACTTTTTATTTGAATTTTTCATTATTTTTGTAGTTCAACAACAACATTTTTTCTTTATTTTTACTCGGAACAAATGAGAAATAACGTCAAGCTTTAAAAAGTCTGATACGGTTGGCCTCACATTGGCCTCCATATCTTCTTAAAGCAAACGACAAATGAAGATAGTAGTTTTCCTGTTTCCGAAGCGTCTAATAAATATATGATGAGAACCGGCTCTACTTTACTAGTACATAAGTTAAAAAAAAAATCTTGGAGCTTTTAATTTTTCAACTATTATTGACGTGAAAATGTTTTATAAATCGATGAACAGTGGCTGCACGCACGAAAAATGTCACGTTCCGGACTAGCAGCAGTAGTAGTAGTATCTATCACGCAATGTATCTCTCACCGTTATCACGTAAAATTATCATCCTTATTTTTGACAAAAACGGGCATCACAGGTTTCTTACTTATTTGAAGGTTATATCTTCTATCTGATAGAAAACATTATTTTAAAATACCAAATTTGTTTTTTTTTTTTCTTTTCTTCTATTTAGCCCTCAAACTTCATTCAGAAGCTTATTTTAACCAGTGTCTAGTTAATCTTCAAATTATTCTTATGTACCAACGAAATGATGGTGTAATTCATTTCGCTTATTTGACGGAGCCTCTGGCGACAATTACCACGAATCCACTGGTTTGATTATATACGACGCAGCAGGTCGAGCAAACACCAGCCCGCTAAGTAAATCTCACTATGACACTTTATTTTAGTTATTCCACACATTTTTCATAAACATGGGCATTTATAACACCAAATTACATCCACTTCACATTATAAACTCCACTAGAAACAATTTGCAAAACAATCCTAAACAAAAACCGTGCAGTCCGTCGAAATTCCCGCCAAGAACTCACCAATGTTGTTATTTCCGCGATTCAAAAAAATTTTATGAACTTGATTATTTGATAATGACGTCTTTATTTTTAGCGAAAGCTTCTTGAATCAGGCAGAAAAATAGACTATGTAATTGAATACTAGTAAAAAACTCATCAATTTTATTTATTCATTAATTCTTTGCACATACAATCAATAAGTACCTGGGCGACCGAGCTATGCTCGGTTATTGCTCTTTATTGTATACTAGCTTTCGCCCGCGGCTCCGCCCGCGTCAATGTCGATCCCTCGGGAATAGTACTTTTCCCCGGGATAAAAGGTAGCCTATGTCCTTCTCCGCACTCCAGAGAACTTGTATGCAAAATTTAATGATGATCGGTTAAGTAGTTACGGCGTGAAAGCTAACAAACAAACAAACAAACAAACAAACTCACTTTCGCATTTATAATATTAGTAATAATAATAGTAAAGTAAAATAAAATAAAGTAATAAGGATGGTGGTGTTTAGGTGATTATCAAAAAAGTAAAATGTGAACTGACAATTATTACCTATTATTTACAATCGATTTCTGTGTAGATCAGGTGTTTGATTTCAGTTTAATATATATTGTTATCTGAAAAATTAACTATATTTTTTAAAGTTGTATAAAAACAATAAATAAAAAAAAATATATAAACTTGAACATATTAAAAAAAGCAAAAGTAAGTCACCCAGCGGGATTCGAACCCGTAAGACTCGTTTCTTGCCGTCCGCGTCCCGGCAGGACGAAATTAGCGACCATATTCTGCGTGGAATGAAAAACGCATGAAAACTTGAAAACACGCATTTTACCAAACATAAGACTAATCTAGATCGATTCATCATTAGGTCCTTTTTAGTCTCCACTACAGGAGCACGACCCTCTCTGTACTACTAGGGCCATAATAGATCGATTGTTTACCCCAAAAACCTCCATATACCAAATTTCAGCGAAATCGTTAGAGCCGTTTCCAAAATCATAGAAATAAATTTATGTATGTCACCGGAGCATAACAAGAACCGAAAATTTATAAATTTTCTAGGAAATTTTTAAAACTATACGGGACACGAATTGTATTATTTTACGCCAATATTTCCGCAAATTGATAAACTTACCGAACTCACGCGTAAAACAATAAGTAACCAATAACCAAACGCCATGTGCCCTCTGATTGGTTGACTAAGTCACGTGTTCCTTGTACTTCCTCTCCGCCGCCGTTGTTTGCCACGAAGAGAGACGCAGTTTTTTTTTTTTAAATCTATGGCCACGAAACATAAACAAACCGGTCATATAAATAAAATACATATAAATATACAAGAATTTCTCGTTTATAGGTATAAAATGTACAAAAGCTAATAACTTAATGCTAAGCATTGTCTACCAGTGCAAGAAATGTGAGAATTTTAAATTTGAGATAGTGTTGAAGTCGACAAAGCCCCTTGACAGTGGATTGAAGATGGCTACTCAACTTCAAATCTCTTGCAAGGCTCTTTGTCTTATTATTATTTGTATCTCCTTACGGTTCACGGGTGTTGTTACTCCAGTCCTTTGAGAGGCTCACATGTCACAGGCCGGCTGTTCCTGTAAATACCAATGTATGATATGCCCTTAAACAGTTTTGGCCGGAGGAGGAACTATTGCGTTCTAAAAGAAAAATAAATGGGTTATGGGATTGAAATATGGGTGGACTCATCATCATTTCGAGTAGGTGTCACGGTTAATCGACTATGCACACCCTGGTGTCAGAATTCTTAGGAACCGCCTCTCGGCCTTTGGCGAGGTTCCTTTGACGATTACCAGATGGCAGCCGGGACCAACGGCTTAACGTGCCTTCCGAAACACGGAAACATCTTCATTATCAGACAATCAGGTATTTCAAGCCTGCAATGTCCTTAACAAACTGGAAACAACTAAACAAAGTATGCTTCCCGTGGAAATCAAAATTACAACCCCCGGGTCTATAGACAAACGCCTTAACCACTGGACCACGGAGGCTGTTGCGGTGAACTAATACTGGGATATTGCAAAGTGTCGGACAATTATTATTATTTGTCAAGACTATACTAGATATATAGCATATAGATGTAGATATATCCATAAATCAACATTTCATGCTAACATCCGTCATGCAATATTCAGCCGCTTTAGGGCTTTGCATAGCTGAGACTTCTTTGGCTGAGACCATAGGCACTCTATTGATTCAGTACAATCAATTCAAGTCAACATAGCAGCTTGGCAGTGGATTTCAATTATGGTATCGTATAATAAAGTTTCCGGTTACATCCTCAGATATCCCTTAATCATATGTTTACGGGATTAAGACAGAATATTTATACTATTTAAGCTGTTAAATTATATCATGGTCTACTGTTTTCCTGCCCAACCTTCTTAGGCAAACAAATCTTTGACAATAGGAGACCATTTCACCATTAAACGACGCGCGTAGGTAGGGACTCCATCCATATGTGGTCGATATTCCTGTTTATCTAGATTTGCCTCTTCCTTCATTATACGAATCGCTAAGGAACGAAATTTTCAAAGCAAGAGTGAATAGTCATTTTGTATTTGAGCGTGTACCACCTTAGACCTCATTGTTGCATCCTATCAGATACCATAGGCATCAATCGCACTCAAATCACCAAAAAATACCTATGTAGCTTTTTGGAAAGATAAGGCTTATAGACACATGCATAAGTCAATTTGCCACGCTCACGGCCGTCATGCAATATTCAACGGCTTGGCTTTACATAGCTGAGATCGTAGTTCTGTGAGATACTCGACAATCGATTGAATCTCAAGCCAACATTTGAACTTGGCAGTAAATTTCATGGCAACAACACGAGTGATCCCCACTAAATAAATGAGATTTCATTCGATTAATCATTGTTTAATATTAAGACAGATGGTGAAGAGTGTCATCCTCCAGCCTCCCGAACTGCTATTTCTTTATCCCCAATCCTTGGGGGAGGCCTTTGACCAGCAGTGGACTTCTTGCAGCTGAGATGATGATAAATGTTTAGACATACTCGTAAGCAATAGAATATAATACAATTAAGGTACGCAGATTGATTTTAAATACATTTGTACTTTACTTACTTACTTCCTGGGCGCTACAACCCTTTATGCGTCTTGGCTTACTCTAAGATCTTCTTCCATTTCGCTCTGCCTCTAGCCTCTTGTCTCCAAGAATTTATCTTGCCTTGTCAGTCAGGTCCTTCTCTAGACAATCCTACCACCGATTTCTAGGCCTTCCACAGAGTCATTTTTGCTGTGGCATATTTTACATTTTGTACAGTCTTCATTGTACAATGTACTGTACTTTATTTACAGTACAGCAGATAAATGTGACCCTCGTATAATTTAAAAAATAAAACTGACCTCTCTAGGGTGTTTTATCTGCCCCGACTTCTCTAATACACGGGAACGTATTAAAGTAAATGCGTATGTTATGAGTTTACAAATTTTAAGTATGTCAATTTTTGATTATTTCTATAATGATAACAAAAAAGGGATTATTTTGGAATGTTTTAATACAAATTATCCAAAATATAGTCGTCAATATGCAATATCTTTTTTACAAACTACATCCATGATGGTCAAAGCGATCTCACAGAATTGTGTGGTTTTGTAATAAAGGCGTAGTTTCGATGCAGTCCAAGTGATTGAGTTTCAAGTCAACATTGAGCTTGGACAGACCGATTGAGAAGAGAACCCATCGCATTGCTAGCAAGTTCTCATTGACACGAGTCAAATGAGATTCCATTTTGAATTGGTTGCAAATGCTATTTAAGTAAAATTTTAAAGACTAGCGACGGCCACATGTTTTGCGCGATACCTGCGGCTGCAGCATTATAGGTACTTAGCCATAAGTAAATTACTGACGTCGATTCTCAGTTGAAAATACATGACAATTAATAAGTGTCCAAATGATCTATATTAAGTATACGTTTTTGAATTTGAATTTTGCTGACCTACACACACAGAAGTCATGTTCTCAATTCGGTTGAATTTTTTTAATGTTTGTAACCTAATAACTCCGTAATTTATGACCCAATCAGATTCTTTTTTATTTGAAAAGGTATAATTTCTAATTGGTCACATTAAAATTTCATCAAGATCAGTTAGTAATTTGATTGAAGTTGTTTTTATGGTTCCGTACCTCAAAAGGAAAAAAAAGAACCCTTATAGGATCACTTTGTTGTCCGTCTGTCTGTCAACACTCTTTTTCTCAGGAAAACGTGGAGGTATCAAGCTGAAATTCATATCAAATACTTAGATCTACTGTCCCTTGGAGCTGTGAAAAAAATCAAACTTTTATGCCAACTTAATCAAAAGATCTATCTTTATTTATTTATCTTTATCAATCAAAAGATACAGCCGTTTATGCCTAAAATTTTCGACATTCGCAAGGGAATCAAATCCTTCAAGGTACTTCCCGTGAACTCAGAATCCTGAAATTTTGTACGAAGCAACAACTTATAGCCCTTATATATAGAGATAAAGGAAAAATTGCGAAAAGCATACATTTTTAGTAACATCATATAATAAAAATGTTTTTATTCATTTTAATCTTATTGTAGTTAATGTTACGGAATCCTTCGTGCGCGAGTCCGACTCGCACTTGTCCGGTTTTTTTAATATGAAAGATTATTTGTCGAAAATTATTATTTTTCTTTATTTTTATATATTAATAAGAGCAAATTGTTTGTTTCAGGTATCATATACTGCTACTTCTACACTAAAACAAAGTTTAATTTACCTACGTAAGTATTTTCTAGATGCTTGTTATTCATCAATACCATTTATTACATTAACATTTATTCAAGTATTTTAATTATCACTATTAGTATTAAAAGAAAAGTAGGTTAACATGTTTCTTTTTACTAATAGTTTAAGTATTTTCTATACTAATATTATAAAGCTGAAGAGTTTGTTTGTTTGTTTGTTTGAACGCGCTAATCTCAGGAACTACAGGTTCAAATTGGAAAACTCTTTTTGTGTTGGATAGTCCATTTATTGAGAAAGACTTAAGGCTATTATAAAACATCACGCTGCGACCAATAGGAGCGAAGCATCAATAAAAAATATTTTGAAAAGGGGGAAAATTATTCATCTATACTAAGAAAAAAACTAATTAATCATAATAACAGAAATTTCCGCGGACGAAGTCACGGGCAACAGCTAGTTTTATATAAACTAACGCGAGACATTACCTACTACTACTACTTTCTCGATTCACACTATGCGGATAGTGTGCGGGCGTCTCTGTTCACATTTGCTCTGAGGACGACCTCCGGATGAGGTTAAAACATTTCGGTCGTCGGCGTATAGCTGACTTCGTACGTGTGTAATCTCTTAATTCGCATATAAATGGTTACAGTCATTCACGAATTCTAAACCAGACATAATAGAAATAACAATAGAATTTACGTCTACCTCGGGATTCCGTCTTTAAAGCATGATAAAAACACATAAATAACCAAGAATGTTTTTTTTGCTCAACTGTGTAAAATTAATAATTTAGGAACAAAGTAAAAAGAGCGGACTAAACGCCTTATTGTATTCTCCTTAAGCATTTTCTTACGTCAAGGCGTATCACTAAAGGCGTATCCAGGATTCTGAAAAACTACCGGGGCTAACGATAAAAAAAAATGATGTTTCTTAAAGTAAATGCTGCACGAGCTATGTGACAGGCTACGTAAATAATGAAACACAAATTAACATCAGATAGCAGCCCTATTTTATACCAGTTTGCAGCACTATAAATAAAAAAAAAAACTTATAAGAGAAGCTGTCTACGGGGTTCTTTGAAAAACCATTTTAACCTCAGTTTCATCCTCTGAGGCAACTCTGAGGCCTCATTTACGCACACATGAGAGAGTGAAGGGGAAACGTCCACGCGACGCTGGACGCACCGCGTGACTCTTCGCACAAAGCGCTACGCGTCTCCATAACACGACCCTCCCCACTGCCTATACTTGGCTACGCCTTGAGTATGACGCATGTTGACGCACAGCTCTGTTCACTGATTTGGAATTCCCGGGCAATTTAACAATACGAAAAAATTACTACTGGAATGTAACGAACTGTAGTGTATTTTTAGAAAACTAGGTAACACAAAAAATCCTTAATATTATAAATGCGAAAGTGAGTTTGTTTGTTTGTTTATTTGTTTGTTTGTTTGTTACGCTTTTACGCCGTAACTACTGAACCGATCATCATGAAATTTTGCATACAAGTTCTCTATTCTACTATTCCCGAGGGATCGACATTGACGCGGGCGAAGCCGGGGGCGAAAGCTAGTATATAATAATCCACATCTTTTAGACTTTATCATAAATCATATACCAGCATGAATGCAGTCATAGTATCAAACCCCGGGATCCGATACAATCGAGCTGAGAATGCAACCGGGAAATCATGCACTAACTGTAGTTTAATTTTATGAAATTTAATTTTGTGTAATTAATAATTATTAATATTCTCTAAATCTTTGTAATGTATTATGATCCAAAGATGGTCGAAATAAATGAATATATTATTATTAAGATGATGCTGATAATGATGGGGCAGATGGTACTACAAACCAGGTCAGGGGTGTAATCCACATATCCTCCCGTAAATAAATAAATATACGGACTAATCACACAGACTGAGCTAGCCTGAACAGAGATACAAACTCAACGATACTATATTTTATAGCAAATACGTATATAGTATAAACGTCTAAAACTCAGGCTAATCTAAAAAACATCATTTTCCATCTTGACCTCACCGAGGATCGAACCCGGGCAGCCTCGTGTCGCAGGCTGGTGTGTTAACCACTGCGCCATGGAGCTCACCTTCCATGGAGCGAGGAATCCCGGGGGGAGCGAGGAAAAAGCAAGCAGTGGACTTCTTACGACTGAAATGATGGTAAAGACTGAACTCAAAAATTTTCGTCATCAACATCATTTCGTATAGGTGACACGGTCAATCGACCATGCACATCCTGGTGTCAGAGTTCTTCGGAATCGCCTCTCGGCCTCTGACGTTGTTCCTTTAACGACCACCAGATGGCAGCCTGGACCAACGGCTTAGCGTGCCTTCCAAACTTTTCGTTACCTACAGGATACGCGCTAAACGGATGGTCCTTGTAGTCGCGATGTTAGAAGTGTGATTTTTTAACACCGCCTCACAGATGCGAATAATTGGGAAAAATGATGATGATGATGAATGAGCCAACTACCGTTTCTTGTAAGAAAAAGAAGCGGTAGATGGCCCATTCCGATGACCTGTTGAAATTGCAATGTTCTGTAAAATATGCAGAATTTTTATTCCATACATTTTTTTTATTAACCTATATTGTCCCACTGCTGGGCAAAGGTGTCCCCCATTTCCTTCCAAACATCCCTATTTCATACCTTACCAAATGTATATCTACAATGTTAGTTAGATAAGTGGACCGTCGGTGAATTTGAAAGTCAACATATTTTTAATGAGAAAGTGACAGGCTAGTTTCCTAAAAAAATATAATTAGTCCGCCAGTTAGATATTCAAAAAACATTGGACACGTATTTTTTCTTTTGTCGATTAAACAAAAAATGATAAAGATATAGCCCTTTGAAGTTCCGTGTGACGTCATAGTTTGCTACAATTTTTAGCAAACTTTGACGTCATGAGCCCCCACTCCTGAACTTTGACGCGCTTTATCTACATTATTTATTGTTTATTTGACAAAAGAAAAAATACGTGTCCAATATTTATTGATTATCTAACTGACGGACTAATTGTTATGTTATTATTACGACCCAGGATACTAGCCTATTGGACAATAGGCTTGCTTCCTAAAAAAAATACCGTTTAAAATAATTAGTCCGTCTCATACATTATATAAAATATTAGATACGTATTTTTTCTTTTTTCAATCAATCAAAATATGATTAAAAATAAAGCGCATCAAAGTTCAGGAGTGGGGGCTCATGACGCAACAGGCCGGTAAAAAGTGTACCGGACAGTGACGTCACGCGGAACTTTAACGGGCTTTATCTTTAACAATTTTTTTTGATTGATACAAGTAACAATACCTATCTAATATTTTTTGATAATCTATAAGACGGACTAATGTTACTTTTTAGAAAACATGCCTTTTCAGATGTCGTGCTTTGAGTCTCTTTCATGCTGGTCTGGGAGAAAAGAAAAAACGTAGAATGTACGTTCAAGAGAACATTGCAATTTTAAGACGAGGACTCAAATGTTTGGTACCATCGCTCGGCAAAGGACTGATCAAGTGCGCGCAAGGGATAGCGCTTGGCGGTTTAGCCCGTGAATGATGAGATAGGAGATAGTCTCGAGTCGCTCAAAGAAAAAAACGTAAGCGCCAAATTCGTTATTTCTATTTTATATAAAATCAGACCGGTTAATTGTATTTTCATATTTACATTTTGATGAATTACTAATAACCTATCTTTTAGTCTAAAAAACATTATTTCATTCGTCGCATTTGAGCTACAATAACAAAAACTCTGCGAACGAAGACCATTTTTCAAAAAATATTTCTATCGAGAAAATTTTATCAAAACGTATTTTCATCTTCAATTTTTGGAGATGAAATAGTCAAAAATCATATTACTTAGATTTGAAACTCCTAATTTAAGTATTTTGCGAGATAAATAAGGTTCAGAACGACCTTATTTACAGTGGTATCGCCTTAACGGGTTACATTGGGTACCGTATCCATCTTGTAGCAATTCATATATCACACTTTATATCGGCCCCATCGTCTCGTGGGGACCGGTAGAAGGCACAATTACATTGCTATTGGCAAGATTGGAATTCCACATAGAGCTATTGTCTTGAAATCCGATCAACTATTGTAACATTTTTGTTCTCTGGATTAGTAGTGAAGTAGATCTTTTCTGAATTGCTGTTATATTTTGACAGCCAGAAATGGAGTCCCATGTTTCCAGAGTTCATGTCCATATATATGTATATTAAAGTTTATTTACTCACTATAATTTCTAAATACCCTAACAGATTTGGATTTATTAAGTATTGTTACCATTCTTAAGTCAACTGTGGTCACATAGGCTATAGTTTTAGTAAATCAATCGTGGGCGACAATCTAAGTTATCATGTTAGAAGGCAATCGATTATTATTCCGTTTTCCACCATTCATTCATTCATTTCGAGTAGGTGTCACGGTCAATCGACCATGCACACCCTGGTGTCAGAGTTCTTCGGAACCGCCTCTCGGACTCTGACGTGGTTCCTTTAACGACTACCAGATGGCAGCCGGGACCACCGGCTTAACGTGCTTTGTTTTCCACCTAACGCCCACCTACATACTAAATGTGGCTTTTAGGTCTTACAGACCTGGCACTGTCAACCCGCAAGGAAAAATAAAATAATATGTATTGTATGCATTTCATTTAATAGTGGGAAAAGGAAAAGAAGAGGAAGTATGAGCAGACGTGTTTTTTTTAAATTGACTAGGTTCGATTCTCTAACAGCCATCGGAAAATTTTATTGCTCTAGCATTAAGCGTTGGTTTTATTTTATTTCTATTTCTGGAATTACAGGTGGTTGCAAAGGGATAATAAAATCACACGAGCGAAACTGGTGAATAGTAAACGTAGCTTGGAAATAGGTTGTCTAAACTATATAGTCATAAAGTTTAAAGGAAAAGGAGAAAGGATTGAGATGTGATTATGTATCTGTATATCTCCTTTATAGTTATACGAGTATATAGCTGAAGACAAACAAACAAGGCAAAATTGATTCTTTGTCAATATGAAATGGTCGGCGCGGCGTGATATTGCAGTTGACGCAGTTGTACGGTTTGTTCCATTTTCCATCTCGACGCTGTACATTAAAGAATGTGATAGATTTAACATGTTATAAAAAATGGTACAATAATTTTAGGTGATAACGATGAAAGAGAGAAACATATATGCGTCACAAGCCGAACGCTTAGCCCGATCGTGCCTCTCTATCGCTTGTTCCGCTTTCTCACTTACACACGGAATTGCATGAGCACAGTTATGCAAACAACTATTTTTATAACTCTATTACCCTGCACATCGATGAAAGGTTTTTTGGATGTCACTTAAAAAGTGAGTTACACACATACTTTACTTTCAGGATACAGAAGCTTCTTTTTCCATTCTATTGTTTATTTTTCGTGGATGTAAGTGGCTAATACTGTTATTGATTTTACAATTTGCCTAAAAGCAGTGGACAAGCTTTTGACTGACATCAATAAAAATAGGCGGGAACTACGGCCTTCCGAAGCGCGGAGGTGGTCGAAATATTTTAATGCCATTTATGCCCATATCCTTTTTTTATGGTATAGGACGACAAACGAGCAAGCGAGTCACCTGATGGCAAGTGATCATCGCTGCCCAGGGACAACTGCAACACCAGGGTGTGAAAGGTGCATTTTCGGCCTTTCAAGGAGTTGGAGGAAGGAAATGGGGTGGGGGAGGAGAAAAGATGGGCCTCCGGCTCACTCACTCACCGAACGAAGCATAGAAGCGGTAAAGCTTCTACTCAAACGTCGATTTTTTGTGAGAGTGTGGTACTTCCCCAGCCGAGCCGGCCCATGAATGCTACTAGCAATTAATTTTGCCGGTAGCGTGGCTCTACCACGAATAAAAAAATATCCCAGCGATAACCGCGCATGGGTTCACTTTTAAGCATAAGCGCTTATAATACTTACGCCCACCGTTCCATCGAGCTCATCCTATATTTATTCGGACAGTGGCATCCTAATCGTTACTGATGTAAGCGCGAAAGTGAGTTTCTTTTTTTGTTTGAATGAAATCACGCCTGAACAACTGAAACGGTCATCATGAAATTGCATAGCACTTTGTCTGAGGTATTGAGATGAAAATACCTTTTATCCCAAAGAAGTAAGTTATATCTTCAATGGATTGACTTAACTGCAGGTGAAAGCCAGTTTCTCAAACCGGTCTCCATAATGTTTTTTTTGCATTGCTTAAAAAATGAAGTACAGGCATAAGTTCCTCTTCTGTATCAAACTCAATTTTCTATTCCGGCAGTTATAGCTATGGGGTTATTGGAAAACCGCTTTTTCTACGGCGGAAAGCAATGGATATAAAAGGCTTTCAGTGATACTCGTGCAAGCAAATATGATAAAGGTATAAACAAAGTAGCCGGGCTATAAATAAATGCGTTTCGCTAAGATAAAACTAGATTTTATGAATTTGCAAGGAGGAAAAAAGCAATGGAGCGTAGTATGTTGGGTTTTAAACGAACAGATCGAGTCAGAAATACCACCTTATGCTCCATTACAAACGTAGTAGATGTTGTCAAAAAGTCAGGCAAGCTAAAGTAGGACTGGGCGGGTCACGTGTGCTGTATGCACCAGGACAGATGGGCCCATATAGCTACCTTATGGACTCCGACAGACGGAAAAAGAAAGAAAGGAAGACTCAGAACAAGGTAGTCGGATGAATTAAATTATTATGAGAAAAACTGGAAGGAGAAAGCTAGGGATAGGGATGCCTGGAGAAATAAAGGGGAGGCTTTTGCCCAGCAGTGGGACATAAACAGCTAAAAAAAACAAGGAGGCAAATGTGGTAGGGTATCTATCTATTTATATCTGTTCATGGAGGTAAGGAATCTTATCCTCAACTGCATGGCTGGTGGTTGTTAGTAACGCGTCGGACACGCGCGCCCTGCCTCACGAGCATTAAAAATGCTTCCGATGGGCAGCAGCATCGGAAGCAGAAGATACCAAAGAAACTGCGCTCGCCAACCCGCCTGCCAAGCGTCTTAAGTATGGCAATATCTTATAATTGAACGGGGAGAGACCTAGAGTCCAGCAGTCAACTGCTTACGGCTGCAATAATGATGATGATGAATAAAGAAAGCGTCTTTTAGACGCTTTCTTCATCTATCTTCATTTAATAAAGAAAGCGTCTTTTAGACGCTTTCTTCATTCATAAGGATAAGTGTGGGGTCGGTCGACGTAATATGTGACCATAATAAGAAGTTCTTCATACTTTTATCTTTTTTGCTATGGATTTTTCGCATAGGATATCTTTAGTAATTCTATTTGGTGACTATTTTCCCCGTGTCTCACTTGCCTCGTAGTATTTGCCGCTCGTAATTTCTGAGTCTCGATCGATCTGTTGGTTTTTGTTAAAACCGTCACGTTTAGACCATAGATTATGCAGGATCTGATTATCATTTTGTAAAACTACTACGATGCTTCAATCTATTTTATTATCTTGAAATATTGGTATTTTTAATTGCTTTGATACATCGTGTTTTAATAGTAGCCCTTCGATTGTGGGGAGCTGTAATGTATATTCCTAAATATTTTATCTCTTCTATTGACTGGATTCTGACTCTCCAAGCACTCTGCACAGTTGGGGGCCGAGAGAGTCACGTGTAACTCGACTGGTTATTTATGTTAAGCAATTAAATATTCAAATAAAACTGATAATATTGATATAATACTATATAATATTAATATTTTTTATCAAATTTGTTTTTGACCCATTATATCTTATTGCTTGTCCTTATATATGTATAATATGATGCCATATCAATGGGATTAGGATAGAGTATGTAAAGATAGACTTTTTCTATTCCAAAAGTTATCTGATACATATTGAAAATATTGATTAAAGACATTGACAATTAACAAGCTCAATCTCTTATTCAACTTCACATAAGATTATTCTTATTTCTATTCAAAAAGAGTATTATGTTTTGATGTTTCATGTATATATGTATGTACAGTACACCATAGTATATGTATACATATATGTTCTATAGCACTACATATTTCACTTCAACTTCTCACTTAATTGATGTTTATGGTACCATTAAACAAACCCTAGAACTCTAAGTAGCACTGCCATACCATGTATTTATTTTTAATAGGCGCAAAGTCTGCCCTAGGTAACGATGTTGTCTACGGACACTAATTGGTATCGAGCGAAGACGGGGAAGCAGCTTTTGAACTTTTCCAATAATAAGACCTGCTGCGAAGTATTTTCCTTTTGTCTTATTAACTAGGCTCTACTACAAAAGAGAGCTACCATGTTGATATTTGCCTCAACAGCAAATAGTTTGTGCATAAACTTATATTCTACTCGTACTTATATTATTAGCAAAGAAAAGAAGATACTTATTTTTCTTTCATTAATAATTAATTAATAATACGTATATAGATATATCTGCGACTAAAAAAGAATAGTACATATTAATGTTTATAAATATAAATATTCGCACGGATAAAATATATATTTTCACTAGCTGCCCCGGCGAACTTCGTTTCGCCATAAGTTAAAAACTATCCTATCTCTCAAGTTGGATCGAACTGCACATGGTGTGCGAATTTTATTATAATCGGTTAAGTGGTTTAGGCGGTTAAGTGGTGACAAACATTGTGACACGAGATTTATATATATTAAGATTAATAATTTACTCAATAGGTTAAAATCTTAAAATCCCTTTTTTTACTAATTATTGTCTCCCATCTCACCTGGTGGTAAGTGACGATGAAGACGAGGATGTTACATGCCTATTCAAGAGATACCCATTTCCCTTTGGGCACGGCATCACGTGTGAACGGCTGGATCGATCTAGCTAGTTATTTTTTGTAGTGTTTATTTTTACAGAACAAGGTTAATAAGTAGGAATATATTTTAAAAAATCATGGAAAAAAAATAGGAACTCAACGACGTTATTAGGAGACTTTTTAATGTGGAATCGGTGTAATTTGGTGTTTTAAATGTCCATGATTGTGAACAAAGTGTCATGGTACGGCTGTAGTGAGATGTATACAGCGGGTTAGTGGTCGCTCGCTTTTCTGTGTCGTCTATGATCAAACCAGTAAATTCGTGGGAATTGTCGCCAGGGGCTCCGTCGAATTAATGAAATAAATTACACCATCATTTCATTGATAACACGTTGAAAAATATGAAGAGCATTGGCTTTCTATGCGGTAAAACAAATATTAAAAAAAAACTACGTTATTAGTTATTAACTTTTGACATGTTACATCATCATCATCACCAGGTCTTTTTAGTCTCCACTGCAGGAGCATGACCCTCTCTGTACTGCCGAATATACCATACTTGGCCAGAGCAAACAGAGGATGAGGCAAACAGGCCTACACTCTCCTCGCTGGCCAGACGGGTTACAGAGGGACTGGCAGTTGGCCTGGCAATACGAGCATCGTATTGCCAGTCGATTGACAGTTGGCGTCTATCCATAGATAAGACAGACCAACTTATATCGGGTCAGCTTGTCTTTCATATAAAATAAACCGACTTCAAATTGCTACTACTGAACCGATTAAATGAGTTTTTATTAATTTATTGATCTTAGACCACAACTAGATTTACAATATTGTACTAAAAACTAATACCGAAATTCCAATTGTAAACCCAACATCGTTGGTCACATTGTAACTTATAATGAGTTATGACTAAATATTACTGTTATGATGTAACATCATGGTTTCCCACTGAATATATTGTTTATCTTACAGTTACTCATTAACTTGACTGTTTCCAATGATTTTAGATTCTCTACGAACTTTATTTAAAATATTTTTACCCAACGAGGATAAGCAATGACTAAGTATCTTTATCGGCATTTAACATCTAAACATCTACCTGAGAGATGTATACAGGGTGATTTTTAATTACCTGGCAACATTTCAATGTTGGATCAGAAAGTGTTGATTTCAAATACAAAAATGTGTTGGTACAAATACAAAAATGTGTCAGCTGCTTGCTTCTACTGCCCGCTGATCACACAGATAAAAGGAATATGTAACTCTTTTATAAAACGAAGGAGAAAAGTGTTCAAAAAACCATGATATCGATTTTTGTCAAAAATACAAACTAATACGGCGATGGCGAGCTCCGTGGTGCAGTGGTTAACAAGCCTACGGAATCGAATTCGGGAACATGAGGGTTCCCAAGTTCGATTTGACCAGGTCGGGGTCAAAATTTCATGACGATCGTTTCAGTAGATATGGTGTAAAGGCGATATATTTCGCCTTTACACCATATCTACTTTTCAGCATTTATAATCCTATTTAGGTTAGGATTATTAGTTTATATTAGGATAATAATATACACATATAGATAAACATCCAAGACACTTGTCAATTTGAAAAAGAGCATTTTCCATCTTGACCTGAACGGGGATCGAACCCAGGACCTTGCGATTTAAAGGCACTTGCGGTACCGCTAAGCGACAGAGGTAGCCATAAATACAATAAAATATCGCTATAATAACAAAACCAGACCTATCGCTTCATCGGCAAAATGTTTCGCCATCTTCAATTCAACCAGTAATGTAAGAGCGCCATCACCCTTGATTGTAAAGTGACTTACTTCCCTCAATTCCAGTAATAGGGGCTCAAAGTCGTCATCAGCGAGTTGGTAAGTTCGTTAACCTTTTTCAGTTAGGCCCTTCTACTTTGACATGGGTATCTAAATTAGCCTTACTTTTAGAGACTGACAGTAAGAATGTTCAATTTAAAAATGCAGAAGCAATTTATTGGTAGGGTGCTATTATTAAATTCCCATTATAAGATCACCAGCGAAAATATGTTTCTTCACTCTTCACATTATTCCTACGAGTATGAACTTGCTAGACAGCAAAAATACAAATAACATAATTTATTTCAAGTATTTAAATGTCATTTCCAATCGTTATATCGTATGTGTATTGCATTCTTAGCCACTACTTGCTTTGTAGTATTAATAAGTTTAATAAATAATTGCTTAACTCTAAATAAGATGTTAAAAAAGAGTAAATATTTATATTTATAGTGTAAACTTGTAAAAAAACCTTTATAGTTTTTAATATTCAGTTATAAAAAATCAACAAAATTATTACATGAACCGATTTTTCTGAATCCGTTATTGGGAGTTGCTATTTAACGTAGGTGATATTTCCATAATTTGTAACCGAGGATTTCGTAATTTAGTTTCGTTCGAGGATCTGTTGAGTTTTATTATGTTTAAAAAGTAAGTTTATGAGCAACGGTAAGTTATACAATTATTCATGAGGAAACCAGGATATAACATCATAACAGTAATATTTATTCATAATTCATTATAAGGCCTAGCCTACACGGACGATAGTTACCCATCCTAATAGTTTAGTCGGTTGACAAAGAATTATACACTACTAATTGGTGTGCGCACACGGCATCGACTCAACTGTAGGCTCAATTTTTTTTCATCATTTTTCCTTTTTTTTTTTGTAGGTCTATATTCTATTAGGGATTCCGATTCCAACATCAAAACACTGCCAGGTAATTAAAAACCACCCTGTAGTATTGATAATATCAATCAATGGCCTGAATATTAATTGAACGTAATATAACTAAACCTTAACAATCAATGGCTCTGGTAGTAGATATTCCAATGAGTAATATGTCTCCGTCTAGACATCGTTTAAATTCAAAGCATTTAGTTGCTTTACGTTGCATACGAGTTGCATTAATACGTAATGTATTATTCAAGGATGATCTCTCGTAATCTGCATCCATTTGTACAAGCAAGATGAACGTAAATACTGTCTTTACAAATAAAGAGAATAGTCTGCCCCAATTAGGAGAGCAAGAATTCTCGTTATGTCGTAAAACTGGCTCCTTTTAGAATAGTCCAGGAACGGTAAGGGCTTATTTCGCATCAATTCAAGATTGATGCTGAGCTTGATGATCCAGTGGCATACACGTTATTCTCCTTATGTCGTAAAACAGGCTCCTTTTATAATAGTCCAGGAACGGTAAGGGCTTATTTCGCATTAATTCAGGACTTATGAGGAGCTTGATGATTGCGTTATTCTCGTTACGTCGTAATACTGGCTCCATTTAGAATAGTCCAGAAACGACAAGGGCTTATTTCGCATCAATTCAGGACTTACGAGGAGCTTGATGATCTAGTGGGCGTATGCGTTATTCTCGTCACGTCATAAAACTGGCTCCTTTTAGAATTGTCCAGGGACGATACGCATTATTTTACATTTATTCAGGACACTGGTGAGGAGATTGATGATCCAGTAGGGGAACGCTTTATAAGTGCTAACGCATTTTAAGCAATACCGGACGTGGTTCCTACATGGATTAGTTCATAAATATCATAAAATATCTCGAGCTTTGGTTGGTATGGGCATTGATTCTGGCTATCACCAGTCAGAAGCAGTCAATAAACTATGTCACTTGCACTAATGCAGCTTGAACATTCTGACACCCAACAGCCGAAAGAAGTCTGCTTGACGTAGGCCTCCCCCAAAGAGTCCCAATACAACCGGTTGGAAGCGGCTTGCATTCAGCGTCTTCCTGTGACCTTAGTCAGGTCGCTCGACCAACTGCCGGCCTATTCTTAGTGTACAACTTTTGATAGTTACTTCAAATATATTGCGGCTTCCGTATGATTGACTATTTTTACTTAATATATATAAAACGTTATGTATTTTGAAGTAACTATCAAAATGTTGTATATTAAGTTAGCAAAAAGGCCGGCTGGTCGGCGGTGTCTATACTAATCAACGCGCATATAGACGAAGCCGCGGTGTATATGCTTATATTTTTACTGAACCAAAAACAATATATACGGGATGAAATTGAATTCATTAGCAAACGTTTAAGGAGTAACTCAGACCACGACTCTGAATAACTTTCATTATGGGACCAACACCCAAATTGCAAAAAAGAAATCAGCTGTTCCATAGATTTTGGCCAAGTATATATTTATTTATTTATTATATTTGCGATAAAGTTTTCTTACGTACTGTTATACTTAGGTATATCTCCAAAATATATTTCCGTATACTCATAAATTAATTTTTCAATTTTTTGTTTAAGGAGTAACTCAGACCACGACTCTGAATAACTTTCATTATGGGACCAACTCTAAAATTGCAAAAAAGAAATCAGCTGTTCCATAGATTTTGGCCAAGTAGGTATTCCACTGTTGTATGAAAAAGCAGATAATTTTTTCACGATGTCGAAGTTGGTCCCATAATGAAAGTTGTTCAGATTCGAGGTCTGAGTCACTCCTTAAACGTTTGCTAATGAAATTAATTTCATCCTGTATAGTCAAATTTTTATGAAAATGGGAATTTTCATAGACTATTTATAACGATTAACATCGCAAGAAATGTCCTCAAAACAAATACGTCTAGAAAACACGCATCTAAAGATAAGGGGTCCTATTTAAAACTATGACTTCTGATCCTCTTTTCTAAGAGGATCAGAAGTCATAGTTTTAATCCTCCATCCATCCTCCTTGGGTAACTTCAGAACTGCATATTATGACAGCGTTCACGGTATAATAAATATAGTTTGGCATAGATTTTACAGCCGACATCAGGAGACGCCCAACCTCCTTGTTTAACTTCAGAACTGCAGACAAATAACTGTGAAACTTACGTACAAGTATTTGAACGCGCCGGGAATCAAACCCGGTGCACCACATGTAGCAGGCTGGCTCCGCTGCGCCACGAAGCCCATCAGTATTTGAGTTTATACATTACAAAGAAAACTCTCTTTATAATATTAGTTAAATACGAGTAGTTTAAATAAGGTACTCGGAAAGTAATATAAAAGTAGGTTATGCCCGCGGCTTTGCTGTCAATCCCGTGAATGTCAATCCCTAGGGAACAGTACTTTTTTACCGAATGAAAAAGTACTCTAAGTCTATCCCCAGGCCTCAAACTACATATCAAATATATACAAAGTACCAAATTTCATCTTATTTGGCTCAGTGGTTGAAGCGTGAAGATATAACAGAGAAATAGACAGCTACTTTTTTATTTTTAATACTTCTTCTTCTTGTATCGAGTCGTAAAATGGCTTTGCGTTTAATTAAATATGTTTCGACCAGTGCATTGCTACCGCAATTGCCCGCTCGTTTGCCTCATTCAGATCTTGTTGAGAGCAAAAAATGTTTAATACTATCTAGTATAGATAACTAATAAAAAAATGATTTGTCCTAGAGACCTATTTCCTAACATAATTCTAAAGATCTTACAAGGTATAGTAAAGTGAATATTCGGGACTAGCTCCGTGGCGCAGCGGTCAACACGCCAGCCTGCGACACGGACTGACCGGGTTCGATCCCCGGCCAGGTCAAGATGGAAAATGATCTTTTTCAGATTGGCCTGGGTCTTGGATGTGTATCTATATATGTATTTGTTATAAAATATAGTATCGTTGAGTTAGTATCCCATAACACAAGTCTCGAACTTACTTTGGGGATAGCTCAATCTGTGTGATTTGTCCGTATATATTTATTTATTTATTATATTTGCGATAAAGTTTTCATAAGTACTGTTATACTTAGGTATATCTCCAAAATATATTTCCGTATCCTCATAAATTAATTTTTCACTAACATAGTTGCCCTATCTGCAAAGGATACTCTGAAAAGAGGTCCCTTGGCGCCCATAATGCCTGCGAAAACATTGGCTTTTACGATTATGTAGTGACGTCATGGTTATTGTTTTCTTTAGATAGATAGATAAAAACTTTATTCGCATTAACAGAGACAATACAATTCAACAAGGATATTTATGAATGCGGATAATATTTTTCTTCCACAAATACACCAGATCAGAAAGATAGTGCCGGTAAAGGAAGGAATCCTTTACCGGCACTATCTTTCTGACACAACAACCACTAAGCATATTTTTCGTGCTTTATTTACAAAATATAACCTGAAAAACATAGACATTGGCTTTCCAATGTCTATGTTTTTCAAAGTCAGTAATAACTAATTTTTACCCGAATGACCCACCCAGAAGGAGAGTAATGTTTTTCGTGTATATGTATGTTAATATGTCTATATAAGGTGTCATTGGATTTGTATTCCTCTCTGGAGTGTCATAGGCTATGTGACGTCAGTAATATCAATATGGCAAACGTAAACTGGCAAAAACATACAAAGAGTTATTACTTCCTGTAGCCCCAATGGCCTGACCAATTTTGAAGAAATGGCGTCATTAGAGTTGATTAGAAGAGTCTTATGAGCAATGTGACGTCAGCCAAAACATCAATTTTGCGGACATAAATGCAACAATTTATAAATAGCAAATTGATAAACTTTGTTCCTGATTCGCAAAATAGATGGCGTTGGGTCTTTTAGATTTTATGAAATTACAAAACTTGTACAAGATTCTAACTGAAATTTGTTTAGATCCTTGCAGCAATGTACATAATATTGAAAACCTATCTGAAAAACGGGGTTGCCACTATTTAGGTACGTAATTAGGTACGTACGTAACAAAAGCTGAGGCATTCCTTTGCCATTTTTTTTAAATTTTCTGCAAATTTAATTGGCAATAAATGAAATTTTTTTTATTAATTTATATCAACAGACACACAACGAGGATTTATTCATAATAAATAACAAGAAACACGTATCGCAGTGATACAAAAAGGTAGCAACTTAGCGATACATTCGCTGCAAGAGAAAACATTGATACAAAAGTCATTATCAGATAAGTGAGCGAGCGTGAGTCAGTCAATAGAAGTGAACACAATATGAAGTTTTCCCAAATATGTTCGGAAAATCATACAATATTTTGACAATCTTGTTTGAGATAAATCAACATTGTTGTAGTGGCTAAATACACACCAGTTAATTAAGTATGAAAATCCATATTTGGCGTGTTTAACGGCCAGCAAAATTACTATGACAATTCCTGCTGCCGTTAACTTAAAAATGGAACGACACGTCTGCTACGAAATAATGCAACTACGGATGTGGCTACAACAAGCATAGTTTAAAATTTGATATAATAAAATATAATCAACGTTTTATTTAAATAAACCCAAGAGCTGGCAGTTATTTTGCTCAGCGGATATGTCTTGCAATTCATCGATTGGCGCGCGTTGGAAGATTTTTTCTATATTTAAGATAAAGGATATTTGTATGTGTAAAATGTGCTGTTTTGAAAATAAATTATTTATTTGACAAAAATAAGTTTAAATAAATCTTACTTTGTTTGAATTCGCATACATTGTTTGAGAAAAGTTTTATTTGACAAAAATTTAAGTTTGTTTTACACGGAAGTCTCTTCCTCAATTTTTTTTTATCAGCCGCTGCAGTAACATTTTATTAATAGCTTATTCTGCCCCACTTCACAAATGTAGAAAAAAAAATAGATAAATCACGACTATAGAGTGCTGAAGGAAAAATAAGTTAGAAAAATAAAACCTATCTGAATATGAAACAACGCATTCTCGTCAGGCCATAAAGACATGAAGAATCTGGTCCAAACAATACAGCCAGGTCACCGTCACCGATCTTCACATGATAAAGTATCTCGAGTATGATTTTTATTTTTTATAAACCCTACGTCACTGGAGCGCGACATGACACGCCAATGTCAGCCTCGATGGATCATTTGTACCCGTCGCGTGTTTCGGTAGATAACGGAAAAAATCTTGACAACAAAAATAAGTAAGCCCTTCAAATTAAAAAGAAAATGTACACTTTTGTAAAAATGTGACCAATTGGGTACGTAAAATATTTGATGAGTTTCTTGTCTCATTCATTGTTTTTCTGTTATTAAGTTTGTTTTGTTGACTACAAGCCGGCTAGAGGCGAACTAGAGGGGAGGCCTTTTCCCAAATTGGCTAATAAACAATAGATAAATGAATGTACAGTTGCATGACTATTATATATATATATAAGTAACATTTTATTTTTTCACTAATTATTGAAATAGGCATTGGTCTCCCATCTCACCTGATAGTAAGTGACGAATAAATAAATAAGTGCAAATGCTATAAGGACTGGCACCCATAAGCTAGGAAAAAGGTTTAGAAGCAGATCTAAAAAATCGATACGCTAGTTTTAAAGACATCTTGACGTTAACATTTAGAAAACCAGACGCTTAAAAACACCCTGTGCAAAAAGAAACAATCTTTTTGCATACAACTTTTTACTATTACCTACTATGAATACTAATTCTTTGACGTCAAAAATTAAAACAGCCGACAATATGGATTTTGATAAAAATAAATTGAAAATGCTAAAACAATACTAATGTGTCTTTTTTTTTTTCAATTTGTGACTAAAGCATTTCCTAGACCTATTGGAGCCAACTCAAAAATTATTTGTGAAAAATATTAAACGGATCTTATATATTTAACAGTGTTTGCAAATTTGGAGTTATTTTTACCCGATTGACCCAGAAAAAGGGTAATGTTTTTCGCGCGTATGTATATAAGTATATCGGTTCTATTGTCCACTCCTGTAACCTATGCTTGCCTAGCCTATGCTATACGGCTTGCCAAATGTAAGGTGTCATATGATTTGTATTCTTCCCTGGAGTGTCATAGACTATGTGACGTCAGTAAAACATCAATATGGCGAACGTAAATTGGCAATAACTTGGAAAGAGTTGTTACTTCATGTAGCCCCGATGGCTTAACCGATTTTGAAGAAAGAGGCGCCATTAGATTTGTTTCCTTTCCAAGAGTCTTATGAGCAAGGTGACGTGAGCTAAAACATAAAATTTACGGACATAAATGCAACAATGTATTAATAGCAAGTTGATAAACTTAGTTCCAAATTCGCAAAATAGATGGCGCTGGGTCAATGGTCAGTCGGGTTTTTTAGATTTTTTAAATTAAATTACTACTTGTTAACAAATGATATGTGAAATTTTAGCACACGTGTAAAATGTAGGTGCCTAATTTTATAAAATCCTTTTACAGATCACAAAGTATTTAGTTTTGTTTGTTTGTTTGTATACTCTTTATTGCACATATTCAAACGATACAATTTAAAGATACAGATTCTTCGATATAAATATGTAGTATGCTTTGTCTTTTCTTAAGTGGGAAAGACCTAAGGTTTTACACCAAAGGACAGGTGAAGCTCTTAGTATATTAGATATCATATTCATCTATGGGTGTAGCACAGAGTAAAAAAAGATGGGTAGCAAACAAAATACAGTGAACGATAAGGTTAAATAAAAACAAATACTTAACACAAAACAATATCAAACCATGTAACTTCATAAGTAATTAGGCGTGGACATATCAAAGTAAACTTTATCCTATAACAGTAACTGCAAATATCAAGTTCCCAACAACCACGACCTACTTTCCAAGTTAATATTGTACTTATTGTGTTACCTCAGTACCTGAACACATAAATAAGCGAACACCATTCCTTTTTATATGGTTTCAATCATCTCGGCTATTTTATCTGCCATTGAGTGCTTGTAAAAATAAACGATACGATAAGCTTTTGTGGTGCTCTGTTCAGTGATAAAATTTACAGTATCTATCTGCAGCGAATAGTTAAACTTACTGCGTGATTTCTGATTTCGAATACGACTATTAGGTATCTTCCATGCTGATCTGGGAGAAAAAAAAAACGTAGAATGTACCAGCTGCTTCTCTTCCCGCGCAGATCGTAAAAGCCGATCGAGAGGATAGGTAAAATCTGAGGAATCATGTTAATAGGCGATGCGGCTAGCAACCCATCCCTTTTTTGATTCCGTTTTCTTAATGCCCACCAACATGCTAAACGTGGCCTTCAGGTCAGGACCTAGTCTCTGTCTACCCCACAAAGGAAAAAAACGTGATACTATGTATGTATGTACTATTAGGTATATATTATTGTGTGTCTTTTAGTGGTAGAGTCACGCTACTGGCTATATTTATTTTTGCTTGTAGCATGAATGGGCCGGCTCGTTCGGGGAAGTACAGTCAGCCACCGAGATACCTGACCCCGCCCTCTACCTATATCTTTGACTAGCTGTTGCCGGCGACTTCGTCCGCGGAAATTTCTGTTATAAGGTATAGATGAATAATTTTCCCCCGTTTTCAAAACATTTTTTATTGATGCTTCGCTCCTATTGGTCACATCGTGATGTTTTATAGCCTAAAGCCTTCCTCTATAAACACGGACTATCCAACACAAAAATAATTTTTCATTTTGAACCAGTAGTTCCTGAGATTAGCGCGTTCAAACAAACAAACAAACTCTTCAGCTTTATAATATTATAGTATATAGTATAGATTTTCTCTTAAACCAAAACTGATATTGACATAGACATGAAAATGTACATTCAGAGAGATTTTAATAAAGACTTTCTGAATAAACACTTTCATGTCAATATTATTTTTAGATTAATAGAAAATTCAAGATATAGGTAAAGGGCGGGGTTAGTTCTCTCGGTGGCTGACTGTACCACATTCTCACAGAAAATTATGACTTCTATGCGTAGCGTGGCTCTACCACAACTGAATATTCGGCAATTCTGATAAAATAGCATGTGACGTTTAGATGACAGTAAACAAATCTTACACCTTATTTATTGTTTTTCGACCTTGTAAGAAGTAGCGAAATTTATTAATACATTTTATTATCTCCTTCATAATATTTCAGCAGAATCGCTCTTAAGATAACAAGGTTTCTGAAAGTGCCGGTCAATCTAGCTGATAGATTGTTATTGTCACGTCGTCACTGTTATTTACTAGCTTTTTCTTCAAGAGTAAATGTTTAACGCGACTTCGTCCGCATGGGACGTCATCACGCAGTCTATCAAGGCCCTTAAGCCCAATCTGATCCCGGCCCCTGGGATCCGAAGCATCTCAGGTGAGTATGCCACCTGGAACAAGCTTTAATGATGTCCCGCTGTCTGTCTGTCCCTATGTACGCTTAGATTTTGAAAACTACGCAACGGATTTTGGTGCTATTTTTTAATAGATAGCGTGATTCACGTACATTGCACGATTGCACCCATCCGAAGCCGGGGTCCGGGTCGCTAGAGATCTATAAGTAGTTTTCAAGGCACTCGCCCAGTAATGACTTTTAATACGACGGTAAATTAACTGTCTACGCCTATAATAAAATTAAAAAAGGAAAGATTTGATTGTGTTTGTTTGTAATAAAAAACTCAAAAACTACAGGTTAGATTTTAAAAATTCTTTATCCAATACACAGCTCCAATTATCGGCAAGTATAATAAATTCTATATTTTTTTAAACAGGAATCCGTACGACTATTGCATTAATGTAGCCCGAAGTGTAAAAAAATTGCCTTTAAACGTCATCATTTTGCGAGGGCTGCAATATTTTTTAAGTCTCTGTCATAAAAACGTGTTCTCGATTACATCTGAGACACTTCGGAAGCTAAAGCCCGGGATCCTGGGCCCGGGGGTCAGCTCAAGGGCCAAATAGACTGTGTAAATAGAATAGAATTAAATTATTTATTTGCATGATTAACATCTTAACCGCCAGGGAAACAGACATATTTTATTAATAGGTTCACTACTTAAATACTTGTTTTCCATCCTGTCTCTAAAAGATGAAGAAAAAGCAACATTGCAAGTCTTTCTAGAAAATAGCTGGAAGCAGCTCATTTACTAATGCCGGAGATAAGAAGCTCAAGAAAACAATGACAAAAATAGACAGTTTTACTTTTATGTCTAGATTTCCGTTTACTTGGAATAAGAAAAATTTTGGATTTATGTAAATAGAAACGAAGGCATGTAGTCATTTAATTTTATTGTGAACGTATATTCATGTTTTGAAATTAAAATCTAACCCACTGCCTCGCGGTGCCAGTTGGCTCACAATGTCGGACTTAGAGGACGGCCAAATTAATTAAATAAGGTTTAACGTAGCCTGAAACACAGGGTGTTTTTCACCTTAGCTCAGGCAAAACTATGTTTGTACCTTTTTAATGTATGTTTATATTGCAATACTTAACCAACTAAGAAATTGAATAAAAGATTTATTAATATTAATAAAGTAATACCAAAAAGAGTAATTTACTGGTAAAGTTCAGTTTCAGATTTGTCTTATTTGATCTCATTTTGTAGAAAAAGTCAACTTCAATTAAAAAGCCAACGTCTAACATGGTATGGACATATACAAAGGAGAGATTCTAAACATCTGGCAAAAAAATGTCCCATTTAGAAGTAGAAGAACGTAGGGGACGAGGGAAGCCAAGAAAGACGTGGATTCAATGTGTTAGACCATATGAGGGAATGGGGGTAAATATTGATATGGTTAAGGATAGAAAATTATGGAGAGAGTCGACATACAGAGCCGACCCCAAATAGAGAAAAAGCGGGGAAGAAGAAGATGTCATTGTGTACTAAAATAAATAAAATGGTGAATGGCGCGAGTTGATTCATAAAACCCACTTAACACCTAAAGATGAAGCATTTTATAAGTAAAAGAGCTTTAAGTCGTAATTGACTTTATCCATCATAAACGAACGCAGGATCCAAACTAAGAATATATAGACTAAGATAAAATAGTTTGAGATTGTAAATATAAAAGTTTAGATTATAAATTCGAAAACTACCTTGTATATCATATAAAAATAATATTTCTAACGTAAACATCATACATGCGAAAATGTTTCGCATTCCAAGTTTAGCCGCGTAATATCCGTAAAAACTGCACAGCAAGCTATTTCCCGCATACCGATAAAGGGACACGTGTTTCCAGAAATATTAAGATACCCAACACGTATATACAAATCGGGAAATTCAATTTTTTTCGCGTGGAAATGTAGATCATAAGAAATATCTGTCACGTTTGCGGTATCGAGATTATTTTTTATTACTTACTTGTTTCTTTTTTCTCTGTTTTACGAGTAGGAAGTTGTGTGATCATGTTTTGAAAAATTATTGATACTTAATATCTGTTCAGCTGCATAGCAAGCCATTTCCCACATACCGATAACGTATTTAAAGGAATAATAAGATACCAAAAATATATTTACAAATCAGGAAATTGAAATTTGTTGCGTGGAAATGTAGATCACAAGAATTATCAGTCACAATCGCGAAACCGAGTTACTAAGTTTTTTTTTTTTACCTATCTCACGTAGGGAGTTGTATGATTGTGTTTTGAAAAATAATTTAATACGGCGGACTTTTATTTGCAAATTCTTTGACGAAGCATGTTCCTGATATTTTTTTGTAAGTTTTGACGAAGTTGTTGCTGATGAAGCAATGAATGTACCTATTTGACGAAGTGTGTTGCGGATAGATTTGTGTAATTTGTTAAAAATAAAATAGGTACCATTTTCAATAATTTGACGTAATATCTGTTAAACTGCACAGCAAGCATTTCCCGTTTATCAATAAAGGCAATGATAATGACGACCTCTATGGCTCAGAGGTAGACTTGCGCTACCTCTGAGCTACAGCCTTTGAATATCAGGGTCCCGGGGTCAATCCCGGTCGGGCTAGGTGGTAAACGATTCAAAATGACCTGGGTTTTGGATGTTTATCTATAAATGTGTCGGTTATAAAATATAGTAAAGTTGAGATCGTAGAGTTAGTATTCTACGACACAAGTTTACGACTTACAGTGGAGTTAGCTCATTCTGTAGTATTTGTTACCATTTATATATTACCAGCTGTCCCGACGAAATTCATTTTGCGTAAATATTTCTTACATTTCAATAGTTATTCTGCTATTTGGGGTGGAAGGAACCAACATAAGGATGATTATGTTGGTTCCTTTCACCAAAAGGATTAAAAAATGGGTTGACTCGTTCTTAAGTTATAATAAATGTTCGAAGATTTTGTTTTATATATTAATATTAATGAAGCACGTGTTTCCAAAATATCAAGCTACCCATAAAGTTTAGACAAATCGGGAAATTCAACTTTATCACGAAGAAATGCAGATCCCAAGAAATATCCGTCGAATTCGCAGTTTCTTATCGATAATGTTTTTTCATTACAAGTTTTTCTTTTACTTACCTTGTTTGTTGTATTTGGGTTCAAGTTTGCAATTGTATTTTTATGTATTTTTCCCTAACCGATTGATAACAAATAAAAGTGTTTGGGCTGGCCTGATGATGAAGTTGAAAGAATTGCGTGGAAGTTAACTTAGTTACCACGTTTTGCTTATATTTACTGTCAAGCTAGCTTCAAAACATAACACACACTATCCCAAAAAGAAAAGAACACGACTCAGCAAAATACAATATTTCCTCCATCATCATTATCATTTCGAGTACGTGTCACGGTCAATCGACCATGCACACCCTGGTGTCAGAGTTCATCGGAACCGCCTCTCGGCCTTTGATGTGGTTCCATTTCCTCCATGACAAGCCTGTACATGTACACATTAAAAAAACAGGCCCAGTGAGAGTCGAACTCGCGCACGATGGGTTTCGTATTGGGACGGACAGACAGGTGGGCAGCGGCGCCATATGAATAGGGTCCCGTTTTTACTCTATATGTACGGAACTCTAAACATTATGTATCGAATTTCAAATTGATGAACACACCCTGGAAACCCACCCGATCTGACACGTGAAATCACTAAAAATCGAATTAAAATGCCGCATCCATTACAGTGACACTTCGGCGTAATGACGTCAGCGTCAGCAGACATCAGCGGATTAATTAATTTTCAGTGGCGTTTCTGTTTTTCCTCCTTCAGTCGTCTGCTCATTGCTGAGCTTCGTAATGCCCCCGACCTAACTTCTTTCATAATTGAGGTCGGGACATTCTGCTGGGAGAATTAGACGAAGTGGTTTCCCCTTGCCTTCTACGCCAGGTTGTTTAGACCATATTTAGTTTTTGCAGGTCCCTGTAGCCTCTTCTTTCAAGCCCTTTTAGGGGTCGGGTTATCTATCATATCCGCCGCCCAATGCTCGGCGTTGTCAGCTCGTTAGGCACCAGGTAGAGGACACCTGCAGGATTGTAAGAGGTATTTCCTGCGGACGCGAGTGACTCCATCCTCCTACATTTAAAAAAATCTGTTATTACTCCCACAACTAAAAAATAGATTTCACGTTCATGTGTTTTAAAGCGTTTTGCTTATCCTGATTTATTATGCCTGCTGCCTGTGAGTTTGTGAGGCACTATAGCTATATTTGTTTGTTTGTGATCTTTATTGTATGCTGCGTGTAATATAACCAACGTTTCCGTGAAGGGATGACTAAGCCCGGCAAAATGAACAACTTTTCCTATGGGAACAATGCTGGAAACTCAATTTTTTTTATATTTTCATACTAATTGCCGGGCCGGTCAAACACTTTTGTATGAAAATGACAATTTTTTTAAGTGCCAGACTAAAAAGACCTGATGATGATGATGCATACGGCATCATCATCATCAGGTCTTTTTAGTCGCCATTGCAGGAGCATGACCCTTTCTGTACAACCGGAGCCATACTTGTCAGAGCAGACAAAGGATTTGGCCTTCACTCTCCTCGCTGGCCAGACAGGTTGGAGAGGTCTCATTGATGTTTATGAGCTTTGTTTAGCTTGTATTTCCTAAGTCGCCTCTTACAACCTCCATGGCAAGACTAGGAGTGGTTCTAGTCTACTCTGCCGGAAACCACACGGCTAATCCATATTAGGTATTTGATTTTATTTAAATGTATGATGTAATTATTTAACCTATAGACACGAAGTATCGATTTGCAAATTAATGTAATACACACCCGGAACCCCATCGGAGTTGACACGTGAAAAATCTAATTAAAATGTCGAAATCGATTACAGCGAGACGTCGACGTACGAGTAATGACGTCAGCTTCAACGGACTTATGAATTTTCAGTGGCGGTGAATTACAAATTCTATCGTTTACGAAACTCTAGGGATTTTAAGCTGCACTCTTCTTTTATATCAATATGAGAGAATGTCAATTTATGAGCCTGTTTGTCGAAGGCACCACCATAAGACATAACCACTGAAATAAGGGTTACTTACTTATACATTACTTATATTTAGTGATAAAATTATACAAAATTTTAGGGTGATCGCCGTTGTCTCCCTCAGACTATCATTAGCCCTTCAAAAAGAACAACTTATTGAGAACCAAAAAAAGATACGACATTTTCATACGAATGTAGTACAGACAAGTACAGGACATTCAAAAGTAGAATAAATGGGTATCTCTTGGATAGGCATGAAACATCCTCGTCTTGATCGTCACTTACCATCAGGTGAGATGGGAGACAAATGCCTAATCCAATATTTAGTAAATAAAAAAAATGCCGGGCCGGTCCAACGCTTTTGTAAAATAAAGTCGAAAATTTTTTAGAGATTCTAGCGTTGGTCTCATAGGAAAAGTTGTTATTTTGACGTGCTAATTTGATGGTTTCAAGGACAATGGAGTCAAAATCAAAGATTTTTATTCAAAATTAGATACATGTATCTTTTTTGAACGTCATATTTTTATTTAATTAATGAGAATACGTTATATTTGTCGAATGAGATTATGTTACATTGTTTAATTTATGATATTTTTTGTATTCTTTCGAAATCAATAATAAAAATTTCTTATATTTTGTTTGATATTATGCAAAATCGAATTACTACTAGCGTTTCGGAAGGACCACTGGTGAGAAGATTACGCTGAAAGAAACTCAACCCAGACTTGGTCCCTATGTGCCTGAAAGGCTCAGATTACATTGTTTACGTGTAATAAATTTATATTAATTTATAAAAATTTCATTATATAATCAGCAATGCAGTAATAAGCCTTTTTTACTAACTGGTTTTTTACAGTTGCTTTAAACTTAAGAATAGGCAGACTCAATATTTCTGCAGGTGTTTACTCTAATAACCTGTATTCTTTACTGTTTTTTATTATACTTTGGAAACGTTTTTTGAAGCATTATGAATAGCTATTTAGCATTATGAATAGCTCGCAACTTCGTTCGCGTAGGTTTTGGATTTATCAAGCAGTGATTAGCTATTGCCAACCATGATGTCAGATTATATTTCGTCCATTTATATATTAACTAGCTTTAGCCCGCGAATAGTACTTTTTCCCGGGATAAAAGGTAGCCTATGTCCTTCTCCGTACTCCAGAAAACTTGTTTGTAGAATTTCATGATGATCGGTTCAGTAGTTACGGCGTGAAAGCGTAACAAATAAACAAACAAACTCACTTTCGCATTTACAATATTAGTAAGGATAAGGAAGTAAGGATTTCAACGCCGATATTCTTTATCGGTTTGTGCAGAAAAACCTCAAATCGGAAGTTTACAAGCATTTAAATGCTAAATACGAATTCATTATTTCGAGAACGAGTGTAAAGATAGATTAAGAGCCTACAATATAGAACTTCGAACCGATGTGTCACAAACCATTGAAACTCCTCCCGAGCCGACATTTGAGAATTGAATTAAATGTCGCGTTCGATTACAAAAAGACTTCGACGTGATGACACCAGCATTAGCAGCTGTCAGCAGAATCATGAACTTTCAGTTATAGCGGTATCCGTATTCTCGAATAGGAATAAAACCGGCCAAGAGGGAGTCGGACTTGCGCACGAAGGGTTTCGTACCGTTATCTATAAAAACGGCAAAAAAATAATAGGGCCCCCCTTTAATATTAATTTTATTCTTATTTAATTATTTATTTTTAAAGTGGATATATAACTTAATATTCTGTGAATATCTCAAGCGTCTACCTGTAAGTTGCCGTTATAAGTTTGAGTAAAAACACGCAAAAAAAAATCACGTATGTGTACACTGTATGGGAGCCCCCTTAAATATTTATTTTATACTACTTGTTGTTATAGCGGAAACAGGAATACATCATCTGTGAAAATTTCCACTGTCTGACTATCACTGTTCATGAGATACAGCCTGACGACAGACGGGCAGACAGACAGATGGACAGCGGAGCAATATTAATAGGGTCCCTGTGTTTTACGCTTTGAGTACGGAACCGTAAAAAAGAGGAGTTATATGTTTTACAGCTATAATGAACTTGATTTAAAGTTATACGATTTGTTCGTTTATAACTTACTAGCTTTCGCCCGCGTCAATGTCGATCCCTCGGGAATAGTACCTTTTACAGGGATAAAAGGTAGCCTTTTCCGCACTCCACAGAATTTGTATGCAAAATTTCATGATGATCGGTTCAGTAGTTACGGCGTGAAAGCGTAACAAACAAACAAATAAACAAACAAACTCACTTTCGCATTTATAATATTAGTTAGGATTAGGATAACAAACCTCGTCTTTATCCCTTAAAGGGTAGAGGCCTAAGACCCAAAGGCCACGTTTAGCGTGTTAGTGGGTACGGATGTGGAAATGAAGCCAAAATCGTGATGGATTGCTAGTCGCATCGCCTGACATGATCCCTTTAATTTTTGCCCATTCATCCGCGGAAATTAAAGCCTTAAGTTATCCGCTTCCCTTCAACGTTGTTTCTTACTTTGCAAAGGGTGCCTGGAAGAAATTGCATTGCAATAAGGCCACCTTTCAGCCGTGTGGTTTCCGGCAGAGTAGAAAAGGAACACTCCAAGTCTCCCCATGGATGTCGTAAGAGACGACTTAGGAAATACAAGCTAAACAAAGCTCATAAACATCAATGAGACCTCTCCAACCCGTCTGGCCAGCGAAGAGAGTGTAGGCCAAATCCTCTGTCTGCTCTGGCCAAGTATGGCTCCGGTAGTACAGAGAGGGTCATGCTCCTGCTGTGCAGACTAAAAAGACCTGATGATGATGATGATGATGAATGCCACCTTTTGCTAAATTTGTTCATTTTGTATTGCTATTGAACTCTTCTTACTGTGCAATAAAGAGTATTATTTTGTATAATTTTGCCGTATCGGGAATGATCGCTATTTTATATATATGCCTCACTCATTCTGAGATGTCCCAAGTTCCCACAACTACGCTTGGGTCAACTTAATTGTGACCCATTATTAGTCTTTTGAAGTAACCTTTTACTAGAACGACAATACATATATGAATGAAAAAGTATCAACGACATGTAAACAAAAATAATCATTTGAATAAAAAACAACTTCAATGAAACTACTGAGCCGCTTATGATGAAATTTAAATGGGACCAATTTGAAATCAAACCCTTTTAAACAAAAAGAGGATTTGAAAAATCGGTTCATTAATGCTTTAGGTAACAAACATTAAAAAAACATACAACCGAATTGATAACCTCCTCCTTTTTTTAAAGTCGGTAAGAAAAACCTTTTTCCGTATCGTGCCTCTATTTAAAATACCGAAATATCCTCAAAGAAATGATAAACGACATCAAAAGTTGCAGATTGGCGGCGCTTATCAAACATAACTATTTACATAAATACGTCACCTTGAATATTTCTTGGCCTTCGCAATGACCATAGACTACGACTCCGTCTTAGATTCTCCAGGCAGTACTCATATCAACGAATGACTCATAAATCACATCAGCGATCCTTCAAAGTATGAAAAAAAATGGTTGCACTCCCGGAGCATAAGTGAAAACTCCGCGCGGTAAAAAGACAAGGGGATATTACTTCCTCTCCTACGCCTTGCATCTTGTTTTCCGTAATATCAAAGTGCGAGATGTAGATAGCTTATCGCACGATATAAACGGCGTCGCGGGCGCCATGCTATGGGTACCGAACTTTGTCCATGATTTCCTATCTATCTTTTCATTTATTGAAGTGAAAACTTCTTTAGCGGCGTCGTGCACTTTTTGAGCTGGGTAAAAAATGTTAAACTCGCGTCAGGACACGTGACCTGATCAAAAATTCGTAAGACGGACACGTGACCTGAGACCGCCAGCGCGGCGTAGGAGAGAAAGTAATAAATAAAATTATTTTTATTCAGATAACTTTGATCCATTTTGTTAGTAACAATTTAAACTTAAAATACGTTAGTAGGTAATAATATTCTATACTGCACCTATCACAATACTACTCCAGAACGAATGGAGTGTGCTCTCATATTTAGCACACAATGCCTGTAATATCTCTTTCTACCGCGCGGCGAAAATATCCTGCTTAGGCGTTTGCGCGAGTGTGCGTGTGTGTTTGTACTACAGCCTGCTACGCTAGTACTTTTATACTAATAAAGCATTACGTGCGAAATTATTCCCAACGATTCCAAAATATTCAAAAATGTACAACGTTAATGTTCAAGTTTTGACATCTGCGCGCACTCCCGGAGTGAAACCCCTGGTTTTTCTTTATGTTTGTTACTTCTTAACTCTGTTTTTTATGAATCGATTCGAAAAAACTTTTTATATTTAAAAGGGTATCATCATCAGGTCCTTTTATGATTTCACTACAGGAGCACGGCCCTCTCTGTACTACTAGCTACTAACGTATATAAATAATTATAAAAAACGATGATTTGTCCATATTTAATATATTTTGAATTATAAAACTCTTAAAACATAAAACTTTCAAGCCATCTGTAAATTTTCGTGAAAAGAAAAGTTCTACCGATACAGTATCTACTTCATGCTTAAATAATAAAATTATTTAACAGCATGGCCGCCAAAAGTTATGTTAAACTTCAGAACTCATTGAATTATTTGAATTTATTAATGATCATTTTTACGAGTTTGCCATAACTTCTCCTTTAATAGATAGTATTAAAACTTACGCGAGATAAATTTATTCTAAAACACTATTTTACTCACGTTTTTCAGATGAAATCGCCAACTAGTTTCGGAATGTTACGAAGACTAGGGCGAGTGTGGAAACACGGCGGTTTCGGTTCCCAAAGAGTTTCGCTACCCACAAAGCACTGACCTGTGCTTTGTGAGCAGCGAAACCGTGACAAAACAGCGAAGCCGTGGTCCGCCGATGGTCTCCGTAACAGACCAAAACTAGTTGTCGATTCCAACTTTAAAAAATGTGAATAAAACAGTGTTTTAGAATGAATTTATCTCGCGTAAATTAGTGGAACCGTGTTTTTATAATGAGCTTCTCCTTTCATTGTCAACGGGCCGGACGAAGGTCGCCTCGCAAATCTCGACATTTCGACGTAAAAAGAAACGTTAAGGGTAGGTCGAAATTGCTTACATACCAGCAAATTCTCGGTACTTGGAACCCACACCCGTTGTACCATGTAAATGAAAGTAATATTAATAAAATAGTACATTGTAGTATACGGAACGTAATACTTATTAGACGAGGGCAGTATTTTAAACTTCTCGGAAATTAAAGCAGCCCCCGTAGCATGGCTCACTGTCTCCGTTGATAAAAAGACAAAATATCGCGTTTTGCGTCTTTTAACCCCGCGAGCATGGCACACGCGTTAAATAATGTCAAATTTCATTCATAAATTCGTTACAAGTCGCGGGGTACGCGTCTTGCGAGCATGGGTTTGACAGCTCGCGATAGACAAATGCAGGCAAAATCGAGGTTGGTACCTTGAAATCGCATAAATTTATCGGGGTTTAGCAAAGCCTAGATAAAATATGTTTCAACCGCATTTCGAACATTAAAGTGATAAAACAATCAAAATATTTTATTTTGCGTAGTTACAAGCTGTCAGACACCTATAATGAGTATAATATTTTAATGTACATTACAAAAACAATAGATTTTTACGAAAATAAAAGCACGATACTAGTACGCCATCTTGCGTGAGAAACGAAAACTCAAACGGAAAGAACCATTTTACCGACAGATTAATGACAGATATGTACTGTCAGTGTAAAGTGGTTGTTTGCGTTTGGTTGGTACACGATTTACATTCCTATTTCCATATTGAATAAAAATAAACCCAAATATATTTAGTTTTTAAGTAAATATCACTAGGTATTTTATAAATTATGTCTAATACGTTCGTGTTCTTTAATCATACGAGGTTTTAATTTTTTATTTGTAGTTTCGTGTTTGAAATATGAATAATGTTTCTAGACTGCATGCGTGCTACGAATCGTATGAGATAAATACTACGTTTTCATTGGTGGGCTTCGATAAATTTTAAATAGGCTGCTTTTTTATCTATCTTTGGCGTAAGCTGTAGATAGTAGCCATGCTACGGGGGCAGGTTATCGAATTTATACGACAGCTCCGTGGCGCAGTGGTAAACACGCCAACCTGCGACACGGAGTGCCCGGGTTCGATCCCCGGCCAGGTCAAGATGGAAAATGATCTTTTTCAGATTGGCCTGGGTCTTGGATGTTTATCTATATATGTATTTGTTATAAAATATAGTATCATTGAGTTAGTATCCCATAACACAAGTCTCGAACTTACCTTGGCTCAATCTGTGTGATTTGTCCGTATATATTTATTTATTTTTATAACATTTACTTCGACGTTTTTTGATTCGATTTTTTCTCTAAGCTATTGAAATAATTTTCAGATAAGAAAACACAAATTCTAACCTAAAACTACTATTCAATATGAGATTTAGTCAGGAAACGAAAGCTTTTGCCAAGAAAATGTAAACAGAAAAGGCTTTGGCTTGGCTTATGTTAAAATTCATGCATTTTATTTGAATTCACTTCGTGTATCTGGATATTTATTTGTTGACGAGTATGTATTGCAACGGTAAAATGTCACAGTACCGATGTATGTGACTACGTACTACGCGGCATATACAAATACATTCTTTATATCAATTTTTATGTAACCACGATTACATTTTTGGAACAGAAATACATACTTATCAAGTCTTATTGCTTAAAGAGGTAGTATAACTTCTATAATCCTTTGTTCATTCCCTCAACCGACATTTAGTACAACACAGCACACCACAGCACACAATTAATTAATTTGTTTATTTCATTTATTTACGTTTCGATTGTATGTATATATGTAATATTGTTGTTTTTTTTTGTTAATTGCGTGAATGTGTTTCTTTCTGTACTTATTTGTGTTTATGCTTTTTGTCAAATAAACATTATCTTATCCTATCTTATCTTACCTGCGCGGATAAGATTAGGTATAGAATTTGATCAACTAGAAAAAAAAAATATGCCTGTAAAGTCGGTTTACAGACGACACATGAGACGATTTGATGTGATGACGGTGAAAGAGATATAGATGTATCACTATATTACGATATTAATAGGGGCCAATTTTTACCCTTTGGGTTCGGAACCCTAAAAATGAGAAACAATTAGCTTTTACCAAGTTACACTTATCGAAACCATTAGTTTGAAAAATATGATCTGTAATACAATATTAATTAAAGCAATCAATTTCAGGCATCTGCCCGCCTTCAACACTCGTAGATCAAGTACGTAATTATTTAGGGTTCCGTACCCAAGAAAGAAAATACTTCTTTGAAGATATTCTTAAAATAATGATGATGATCACCTTTTTGACGTGAAAAAGGGCATGCATGAAAAATGTCACGTTCCGCAGCAGCAGCGGTAGCAGTATTATAGTATCTATCACGCATCTATCTCCCACCATTATTACATAAAATTATCGTCCGTGATCCTCCTACAGTCTGCCAATTGAGCTACCGCGCTTCAAACCTCGGCGTCGAAGTTCTCCACCAGATCCCATTCCCCTTAAACGCATTAACTTAATGCGTATAAGGAGGAAGTAGGAGACGCGAGCCTTAATGCCATTAAGGCTCGCGTCTCCTAACACAACAACCCCACTTTTACAAGTGAGGTATTTGATTTAACTCATTTTACAATGAATTTGAAAAGCAACTAATATGCATCTATGAAGTCATGCAATATTTTTATAAGTGTTTATTTAACATTTAGAATGCTATTTTCTATATTTTTTTAGCTATGTATGTGCCACTGCTGGGCAAAAGCCTCCCCTTCATTTCTCCAGGCATCCCTATTCCTAGCTTTCTCCTTCCAGTTTTCATCATAATAATTTAATTTATCCGACCACCTTATTCTGGGTCTTCCTCTCTTTCTTTTTTCGTCTGTCGGAGTCCATAAAGTAGCTATATGGGCACATTTGTCCTAGTGCATACGGTACACGTGACCCGCTTAGTCCCGCTTTAGCTTGCCTGACTTTTTGCCAACATCTACCACGTTTGTGATGAAGCGTAGGGTGGTATTTCTAACTTGATCTGTTCGTTTAATACCCAACATACTACGCTCCATTGCTCGCTGGCAAACCTGTAGTTTGAGTCTCTGTCTTTTGTTTAAAGGCCAAGTTTGAGCACCGTAGGTATTTTGATATACTCTTATTAATTTTTTTTTTCCTTAATTTATTATTTTTTTACAAAAAAAAATATTAAATTAAGAAATAAAATATGGTGAATAAATTCCACGCGGGCGGAGCGGGGTTTGAACCCGCGACCTTAGGTCTATAAATGAAGAAACATTTTTTTTTTTTTTTTTTTTTATCAGGTCCAATGAAGAAACTAAACACTTATAAAAGTAAACTTGTTAAGATCATCGTATCTTTGTTAAACGGAAATTGAGTTGTTCTAAATTTGATTTTAAGATTCTTCAGAACCCTTGTCCGTATTTTATAAGGAAAGTAGGTAATATTGTGTTCCGAACGCTTTACCGTGAAAATATTTATGTATTTTTCTACGTATATTTTATTTAAGACTTTTGTTGTGATTACAGATTGTTCGCGTTATAAATAAGCGATGTTTGGTATTTTACATCGTCTTCAAACGCACTTGTTTTTATTAAAAAGGTATTAAATATATAGTATGAAACTGAGAGAATGCTATTTTGTTAAACATTATCAAATCGATAACAATGTTTTAAAGAGCGTATATAAATGTGTTATGTTCTGTTGTATATGTACATGATTTTAAAATATAATAATTAAATAAAAAAAAAGTATGTATTAATTTGAATAATCATTAATTAAATGTAAATAAATTTTCCTGTCCCGTTCATTTTTGCAGGACATAAATAAAAATATAGCGAAATATCTGGTTGTAAAAGTTGATAGATACATATTACATATTAATAGACGATCTTGTGCTCGTGGGATATCGATGTGCTTACTTAACTCAATAAATAATTGTATAAGCAAACATCACTATAACTAATTACTTTTTGTACTAGCAAGAACCTAGCATCCCAATCCCCTGTCCTTGTTGGACTGGGGGAACTCATACCTGCTTTAATAAACGGTTTCGATGGGTAGCAGTGTCGGTATCCAGATAATCCAAATAAACTGCGCTTACCAACCAGTCTGCCCAGCGTGGTGAGTATGACAAGCAAAACCTGTCCAAAATGTAGGCCGCTTTCAGTTGGCCGTATTGTAAATCCTTGTAACGCCTATGTTTAGCAGAGGACTTCGTGCAACTGAGATGATTATGTTGTTAAGACACAAAAATAAACCGATGAAATTATTGCTCTTAGCTTTCACTCGCGGCCGCGGCTCCGCCCGCGTCAATGTTGACCCCTCGGAAACTTTTTTCCCGGGATAAAATCTACACGTCCTTCTCCGTACCCTAGACAACGAGTATGCAAAATTTCATGAAGATCGGTTTTGTAGATAAGGCGTAACAAACAAAGTCACTTTCGCATTTATAATATTAGTTACTCAATTGCGCAGACTTGTGAAGAATTTTAAGACATTTGTGTAGGCTGTGATTATGCGGAAAACAATTCTTCATAAATTAAAAGTCAAAGTTAACAGAACGAGAATTAGGCGGTCTATTGTTATAATTCCGTGAAACGCTATTTACAGACGACCAGTGTTATTGAATTTTTTGAAAGAAAATTGAAATCAATATTATGTTTTATTTTATGCATTTCCTTTTTATAGGTTTTTTTTCTTTAATCAATATTCGGTTACTTCTTACGCGATGTTTTTGATGTTCTAAAAAGATTATATTATCGGCATTAAAGTTATTTTTAAAAAACAAGCTAGCTATCTTTTTTTATGAAATTTATATATTATTTAAGTAAATCCTCCTACCTCACCTGAACATTTTTCCGGTTGCGTTTTCAGCTGCAATATTTCAAAGGCCAGGGCCTGCCCGATTTTCACACTTTTGTTATCAGACGTTTTATAATTATGTCAATAATATTATCTCTTACGTATGAACCACAATTTCAAAACCGGATATCAATTGTTATTTTTTTAAAGGTAGTGTATTCGTGATGTCTTTTTATCATCATTTCTAGTAGGTGTCATGATCAATCGACCATGCACACCCTGGTATCAGAGTTCTTCGGAACCGCCTCTAGGCCTCTGACGTGGTTCCTTTAACGACTTCCATGGCAGCCAGGAAAAACAGCTAAACGTGCCTTCCGAAGCACGGAATCATCCTTATTATCAGACAATCAGGTGATTCACGCCTGCAATATCCTAACCAAACTGGAAACATCTAAACAAAGTATGCTTTCTGTGAGAGTCGAACCCACGACCCCCAGGGACCCAGGTCTACAGGCAAACGCCTTAATAACTGGAACACAGAGGTAGTTATTATGTCTACTGTTGGTTCCTGTATTGTTAATTGATAAACACTTGTGGCTCTCTGAGCTGTAGACCTCGCAAAATTGACTCGTATTTACGCGCTGTATACATACCCCAATGGCTCTTAGGTCGTTTGTATCAATTCTGGCGGAATTGTTACAAAGGACACAGCAAACTCACAATGTATGTACCAATTTCCTTCATTAAAAAAAAAACCTAAAGTTTAATCAACAAAAATATATATTACTTACTTATATGTTATTATTAAACCGTCTCACAAAATTTGAATAGTCAATAGTCAAATATTTTATTTTCGTATGATATTTTAAATACCATTTGGTGAACGTAACTTCAATTAAATATTATTATTTACAACATTCTTGTTGTTGACGTCAATAGCTTACTTAGAGCTAAGTTTACGTTTGAGAGAATCTGTTGAGAAATGCGACTTCTAGAGGAGAACAACCGGATAGAGGGACAGCGTCCTTGATGTCAAAAAAGTGACGGCTAAAAATCAGTGCTGGCCACAAATGTATCCAGCGTAACACTGAGCCGTCATCTATTATAGTACACAAATTTTATTAGTTGTAAATTCTTATATTTTTGTAATTTGTATATTGTTGTTTCCAGTTTGGTTAGGATATTGCAGGCTTGAATCACCTGATTGTCTGATAATAAAGACGTTTCCGTGCTTCGGAAGGCATGTTAAGCCATTTCTTCTGGCTGCCATATCCTAACCAAATTCCGGTAGTCGTTAAAGGAACCACGTCAGAGGCGTAGAGGCGGTTCCGAAGAACTCCGACACCAGGGTGTGCATGGTCGATTGACCGTGACAGCGACACGAAATGAGTGAATGAATTGTATTTTTGTTTGTTTTTATACAATAAATATTCTTTCGTTTCATTTTTTCCAAGCTGACGGAGACGTTGGCGCTTGCTCGGTCAATAAACATTTTATGATTGCGTGGACTTTGAAATAATAAATGTAAGCCATTGCGTACAAATACCGGGAATCGGCCGCGATTATCCATAAAATAATACTTCACAAATTAAAATCGAAGTTACGGGCCGAAATATTTTCTTTCTATTGTTATAATTTCGTGAAATGGGATTCAGACACAATAATTGTTTTTTTTGTGTGGACATGACAGACATATTAAGAGACTTGTACTGTAATGTACAACTATATAGTTACTTTTTGTTATTGTGATTTTGTTATTTACTCTTGGGAATAACATCGGAGTGTTATGTATCTTTTTCTCAAAAGTCGTCCCTGTTTAGATTTTTCAAGCTGCCTACGGTTAAAATATTTTGTAGTTGTAGCTAGCTAGATTATAGATTTTGAATTCTGATGATTAGACCAATCAATTTTATTTCTAATTGGGAGTCAGGTAGAAAACTGGTTCAGACCGAGCAAAATTTTGTTATTATGAATTAGGTATAATTTCCCTACTGTAATGTATTTTCTGTCAAATTTCCTTAAACATATAACAACAGTATCTTTTAATTTATTCCATAAATTCGTGACTTGTGTTACTAACTCAATGATCTTATCTTATCTTCGATGGGGCCGACTCAGAGTCGGTAGCACGTCTAACCTTTGGGTTATTTTGTACTTACCCCATGCCTTACTCACCCGCACGGTTTATTCTGAAGAAGGACTGCATGAGCTTCAGAACATCGCCCAGTGCGTAGTACCTGTAGTCCTCTAGCTCAGGATAAGGTGATCCTAAGAGGTCCAAACGCTTACCAGCTAACGAGTCACAGATACACAGAATGTGTCTCATTGTCTCCTCCGATTCCTCACATGCCCTACATAGTGGGCTTTCGACAATTTTTAGTTTAAAGAGATGACTGTTATTTTCAAAGTGTCCAGTCAGGGCTCCCACTAGAACTCTTGTCTGTTTCCTGCTGTATTTGCAGATCACTTTGTGCCACCTGGCGCTGTCCAAGCCCAGTGTTTCCTTCGAGTGTAAATGTCCACTCATATTTCTCCATTCGGCTTGGTGTCTACTGTCGACATACGCATTGATTGCAGTAGTTACCACGCTATAGGATAGGCCTACGAAGGGTTCGGGTCCTACAAATGGCATACTCGATCCTTTCCTTGTCAGCTCATCGGCTCTCTCATTGCCCTCAACCCCAACGTGACCCGGTACCCAAAACAGCCTCAGTCTGTTGTGTCTACCCAGTTGGTTCAAGGCATTCACACCATCCAAGACCAATCTGGAATCGATTCTGTCAGAGTTAAGCGCAGTAAGAGTCGCCTGGCTGTCAGTTAGAATATAGATATTGTGATCTTTAAACCCTTGCTCTAAATTCATTTTAGCACAGACAGTTACCGCATATGTTTCTGATTGAAATACGGTAGCGAACTGTCCCATGCTCTGAAACAGTTTTCTGTCCTCGGAGTAGATGCCCGCTCCCGTTCCCTGATTGTTCTTTGATCCATCAGTATACCAGATTGAGCATTCTCGTTCAGAAGGACGAAATTCACCCTTCCATTCATCCCTTGTCGGGATATATATCTTATAGTTCTTCTTGAAGTTGTATACTGGGAGCAGCTTGTCACTTCCCATGTTCGACAACCTATCGAGTTCCTGTGTTGTCTCAATTTGCGTATGCCTTGTCCTTGGTGCGTGCCTGCTCCACAGACCAGAAGAAGATAGTCTGTATAAAGCCTTGCAGGCTTCGCCTTCAATATACAAATGTAGCGGTGGCAGTCCTAGGATTATCTCCATAGATGCCGTTGGTGTTGTAGAGAATGCCCCCGAGATAGCACAACATGCAATTCTCTGTATTCTCCTCAGGGCATTTATACAAGTTACCTGTTTAACCTTAGGCCACCAAACCAGTGCTCCGTAGGTCAGAATGGGTCTCACCATCATGTCATATATCCAACGTAAGATGTATGGCTTCAAGCCCCAGGTTTTACCATAGGTATTCCGACACATGCCAAATACTCTGGTGGCCTTTGTTATGGCATTAGTAACGTGTGTATTCCACGTCAGTTCTTTATCCAGCGTAACTCCTAGATATTTCACTTCATTAGCCAGATTGAGCGTCATGCCGTTCATTTTGAGGCTGCTCAATGCTGTCAATTTCCGGAGCCTTGTGAAGGGGACAATTGTCGTTTTCTTTGGGTTAATACTTAAGTGGTTTGTGGTACACCACTTCTGTACTTCTCCCAAAGCTTTATTCATGAGCCCTTTCACCGTGTCAGGAACTTTCCCACTGATAAGAATGACTATGTCATCGGCATAACCTACCACGATGACCGGTCCTTTATTTAAGGACACTATCAGTGAGTTTACCACCAGACTCCAAAGAGTCGGGGACAAAACTCCTCCTTGCGGGCAACCTTTCGTCGTTACCGCTGATAATTTATCACCCAGCAGTTCTGAGTTAATTATCCTGCCCTTCAGCATGTTTTCTATCCACCTGCAGAGCGTTCTTGGTATTCCATGCTCTGTCGCCGCCCTGCCAATGGATTCGAAAGTAGTCCGGTCAAAGGCCCCCTCTACATCGAGGAAGGCTCCCAGACAACGTTCTTTATTTTCCAGTGCCTTCTCAGCCTGACTTACCACCCAATGCAGAGCTGTTTCTGTTGATTTGCCAGGCTGGTAGGCACACTGCATGCTGTGTAGCGGATGCTTTTTTAGCGGACCATCTCTTATATGTCTATCCACCAATTTCTCCAATGTCTTCAATAGAAAGGACTGAAGACTTATAGGCCTAAAAGCTTTTGCTTCATCATATGTCGCTTTTCCTGGCTTCGGAATAAAAGCGACTTTCACTAATCTCCATGCTTTTGGTATGTACCCAAACGCAATGCAGGCCTTGAATAGCCTACAAATGTGGGGACTCAGTATAGAGATTTCTTGTTGTAAAAAGATTGGGTAGATGCCATCTGGGCCTGATGCCTTGTATGGCTGCAAGGTTCCCAAAGCCCATTTCAATTTGGTGTCATCCAAAATCTTCTTAGCAACATCCCAGTCTCTTTTAAAGGTTCTTACTTCCCAAGATTCAAGACTGTTGAGATCTGTTTGATCCATAGTTGTCTCAATACAACCAGGAAAGTGTGTTTTATACATCACCTTTAACGTTTCCATACCTGATTCAGTTAGCCTACCATTCTCGTCCTTAACAGTCGACAATGGATTTGCTTTTCCAATGGACATAGCTTTTGCCAGTCTCATCCCTTCGGGCAATGCACCGATGGATTCGCATTGCTTTTTCCAGGCAGAGCTCTTTGCCCTTCTAACCGCTTTACTGTATTCAGTGAGGGCCTTATGATATTCACTGAAATCCTTCTTAGCTTTAGCTTCATTAAAGAGTCGTCTCGTCTCCATGCGCATCCTTGCCACCTCCGGCGTCCACCATGGTTCTTTAAGACTCCTAGGTCTGCGCTCAGGACAGCTATCCATCCACGCATTCTTGATGCCATCTGATATGCGCTGCTCAATGATACTTTATATCTAATAAATACATATATAGATAAACGTCCATGACCCAGAACAATCTGAAAAAGATAATTTTTCATCTTAACATGACCGGGAATCGAACCTGGGAACTATGGTGCGGCAGCACAGAACTCGTAAAGTTATGTCAGTTTTAGGGATTATCTTATCTCTATGGTTTTAGGCAGCTTGAAAAATCTGACACTAGTTTTCTTTGGCCAATTACCATAGATTTAAAAAAAAAAATTTCGTCTCTCTGAATAGATGTCACATTTTGCCATTTTTGTATGGGAACCTAGTGTGTCATTAGCGGGGTGTGAGGCAGATTAAAGGGAGTCGTGGTTTCAGGGGTGCTATTTGTAAATGAGTGACTCGATGAAGAAGTACAAATTTTCCATACATCATCGGTCGTTTAGTAAACACGTCAATTCTAAAACAGCACTCATGACGTTTGACGCCGCTGTCATAAGAGATGTAACAACACCGTGTAATATCGATATCGAGAATAACCCACACCAAGATTTTGTTTCAGTTTAACTTCATTTAAGTAAACAACATATGAAGTAGTAATAATTATATAGTCATAATCATCTAAGAGATTCCCTGGTTCCTTATACTCCTGGCATCTTCAGTTGTGCTGCGTCCAAGCCCGGGGTCCGCTATTATGACAGCATTCATGCTGTAATAAGAAGTATATATTCCATGCTGGTCTAGATGAAAAGGAAAAATTGAGAATGTACCAGTTGCTTCTCTGATAGGGAATGCGACTAGCAACCTATTACACCTTTGATTCAGATTTCCACCTACATACGCCCACAAACACGTTAAACGTGTCTTTTGGTTTCAGGCAGAGGCCTACACCGTAAGGGTGAAGATCGTGATTATATGAATGTATGTATGTTTTACGGCCCAACGCCAATTCTCCTTATGTAACTCCAGTAACGCGGACATACATAAATATGAAACTGAAGTACAAGTTTTTGCCTGCGCCGGAAATTTAACCCGGTACCTGGCTCGTTAACCACTGTACCATGGAGATTGTCATTATCGTTTATGATATTGTAATTAAATGTCCTTTGCATTACTTACATGTGAAAAGTCACAGGTTGTGGTTTCCCTTTAGCATTTTTGCAGTATTTTTGCAGGATTTCACTATACAACTAAGCATGTTTATAATTATAAAAATAAATTTTCGTTCGGCTCATAAGGTTCCGCTACAAATAATACGACAGACGTCAGAGGACTGAGGCCGCGAAAAAGCATACGCTGTTTTAAGAGTATGAGTAACAAGACATGCGCTGCTTCTAGAGACGTACGAGCCTTTGTATAAAAAGTAAGACGGGTTGGGCTCTCTTAAGTCCTGTATATATTGAGGTACATCTCTTATGGTGTTGCGCAGACCGCAAGAGAGGGCACCATCTAAGTAAAACACTTTTGTCATAACCAAAACCAAGATGATTGGCGAAAGCCTACTCCCATTGTGTTCCAAGTGCAACGTATGATCTGCCTGCTGAATAAGGTGGTTCGCCATCTGCTGAAGTGACCCCGTGGGTCACTGTTGGGTCATCATGCTGCCCAAGCGCTGAGCGAGGTGCCACGAAAGCTCTCACAGGTGTTCATGAAGCAGATCAACTACTAATGATGGCAACTAATGAAGTGGCAGTTGCGCTGTTAGTATATGGAAGTGAACATGGACAGCAACAACAAGTACAGTTTTCGGTACTTGTTGTGTTGCCTCGTGACGCACCAAGCCCTCGCCTGGGAACGTCAAAGCTGACGTCACTATGCTATCGGCTGCACCAGTACTTCAAGAGAGTGAAGCGAAACAGTGAAGACGACGGCCAAGCAAAGAACAAAAAGACCTACCTAATGTATCAAGTATCTATCAAAGCTACTTCAGACTGCCCCAATAAACAGTTACTATATACTCTTAACCTCACGGAGGTAGCGAAGAAGAGCCTACTGCTGTATCGTTGATGAAAAAGGCTTCAAAAAAGTATAGTAGTGATTAAAATGTCCAAAATAATTTTATTTATTATTTAATTGCAACTTTTAATGAACTTAGTGAAAAATAGTGCAAAAACCTATGAATATAATATCTAATCTTGAGTTAGAGGTATATAAGCCCTTATAACTTTATTTTGTTATTGACTCTCGGGAATACAAGGTATGGTTAGTGGCCGCGCGAAAACAAAAAGACGCCAATAACCGGCATTGTCCTTTTAAAATATTATCTATTTCGATTAAAGGACGGATGGACGTCGAAGGCTTAGTATTACCTTTCCGTTTTTACTCTTAGGAAACGGAACAATAAAAATAATATATTTTCGGGAAAGTCGTGGAGAGTGAATTTATTATTATTCATTTTTTGGCATTAACTTTATTAGTTATATTATTACACTCATCTGTATTCATGTAAATTATCGATGTTTGGCAAAAAATAACAAAGTGCATCACTTTGCGTCTTTCCGCCTTTCACTGACAATGGAATTTGACGTTTTTAATGGAGGATAAATATGTTTATAATATTGTAAATAACATGAACTTGCATTACTTTAATGTGAAAAGTGCCAGCGCGATAGTTTACTATAATATTCATTACTAGCTGTTGCCCGCGGCTCCGCCCGCGTTAATGTCGTTCCCTTGGGAACAGTAGAAATGATAAAAATTCCATACAAACCCCTGCCCCTCTGTTTTTTTTACCCTTAAGGGGAATTTAATACATTTCACCTGCATAGATCTTTAGCCCTTAAGGAGGGGATTTTGCCCATTTCACCTACACAGATATTTTTTTATTGTTTTGGAGAACTTCTTATTGTCATATTTCTAAGTAAATAAAACCACATAAAATTTACCCCACCTATTTTACCCCTTCAAGGGGAAATTTCGTCTATTTTAACTGCACAGATCTTTTTTAATTGTAATGTAAACATATATACTTATTTTTATACTTCTATGTCCAGAAATGAGAAAAATTCCTTACAACCCCCCCCCCCCCCCCCCCCTATCCCTTAAGGGGGTAATTTTGTACATTTCACCTACACAGATCTTTTCTAATTGTAATCTAGAACGTATATACTTATTTTCATACTTCTAAGTCTAGAATTGAAAAAAATCCATACTAACTTTGCTCCCCTATTTTATCCCTTCAGGCAAAAATTTCGTCGGTTTTACCTACATACATCTTTTTAATTGTAATCCAGAACGTCCAGAAATGAGAAAATGACCATAGCAACTTAAACTCATACTAACTTTGCATCCTCCTTAAGGGATGATTTTTGAGAAAAATATTTTACTCGTGTGTCATGCCTTTCAGTAAAGAACCTTCATGCTGAATTTCATTCGACTAACTTTAAAAATGGTAAAAGTTTCATGCTTACTTTGCACCCCTATTTTACCCCCTTGAAGGGATGATTTTTGAGTAAAATATTTTACTCGTGTTTCATACCTTTCAGTAAAGAACCTTCATGCTAAATTTCATTCGAGTTACTTCAAAAACGACAAAGTATCATACTAACTTTGCAACCCGTTTTACCCCCTTAGGGGATGAATTTCCAAAAATCCTTTCTTAGTGCTCCCCTACGTTATAAAAGGAACCCCTGTGCAAAATTTCAAGTTCCTAACCCTTATAGTTTAGGCCCTGCGTTGATATGTCAGTCAGTCAGTCAGCTTCTCCTTTTTTTTAGTATGGATTACTATGGATAGTATGGATAGGTATAATGCTGTCGTATAATGATGATGAATTGACTTTGGATTTTAATTTTCTTATGTCACTTATTATTTTATTTTATTTTTGCTATATGTTTGCAGGCAAACTTATGCCTTGAGTTCATTCAAATGACGATAACTTTTTTTTTAATGAACCGATTTTGATGAAACAAACTTTAAATGTTATTCCGAGTTAAAACAAAACAATTGGTGAAAGTTTGAAGTCAATCGGTTCAGTATTTTCGGAGATAATCGTGATCATACATACAGACAGACAGACAGACAGACAGACAGACAGACAGACAAGAAATTCGAAAAAATTTTTTTTGCTTTCTATTATTCTTTTTAAGTGTCCCTCTATCCATTTCAGTCGAAAATTCTAAATGTACAGACAAAATATTTTTACTGTTTTATTATATGTATATAGATAGTATTTTAGAAGGACAGAACTTCAGAAATTGGCATGTTTATAATTTTAAAAATTAAATTCCACTCAGTTACATACCCCTCGACAGGCGTCAGAGGACTGAGGCCTAGTGTATAGTATACGCTCCTTTTAAAGGTATCAGTAACAATACGTATCAAGTAATACGCTGCTTCTAGAGACTTCATACTTCTATGCCAATTACCAGTGACATGCAGTCCATATAGACTATTAGACAATGTCTACCCTGCAGTCGCTAAATAAATACAATTTTTTTTCCTACAAAAAAGAATTATATTCGGAGCGCCTGCAAAATTCTGCTAGCAAATACTTTATAGTCGATTTTGATCAAGTACGGTGCTGCGGTCGCGGTCCGCGCGTGCCCGCGCCAAGCAGTATCTATACGCGTAAGCCGCGTAAGACAAAATTTCAAAGGTCTGACTTTTCACGCACACATAGAAAATTATTATACACCGATAGGAAATCGCTTTTGTAGTAGTACAAGTAAACATCTTTCATCGGCTCACACATGCAAAGCAAATTGGCGCTGTGTGAGTGAATTTGAGACACTGTCTCCGAGGTTTCTATTGGCTGCCGCGCGCGATATTAATGTCAACGTCACCTGTCAATGTCATTATAGATATTATTCATACTTATGTAAATGTCATTGATTAACGTGTTTACTAACAATCCAAGATTAAAGTTTTATTTAAAAATTAAATGCTTTATCGCTAAATTTCATTTGTGACAAAAATATTTTCATGTGAAAGTTGTGTCGCTTAGTGTTTGCATGCCGAAATCGAAATATAAAGTGTTTTGTGAACACGCAAAAGAACAAATCAAGTACCTAACCGGTTAGTTATGGTTAGTTATTCTAAAGTTTAATCCACGTTTAATCTTAAACCTTACGTGTACGTGGCTCGCAGGTTGTAATCATATCTCTTATCTTTCGCTTGTTTTGAATACTTTTGCGGTCGAAGATTGAAAGACTATCATAATATTAAACGAGTTGTAGATAACTAGCCGTATAGTAAGGTAAGGTATATAGGTGGTATGTTTGTAAGGTAAGTTTTTTAATTATGTCTACCCTATGATAAATGTCTGTGCACGTCACTGCCAATTACAGACACGAAAAACAAACACACAACTGATAAACAAATATTTTTTTTAAATAAAATAATATCAAATATTGATATATAATGATATGTATTTGGGTGCCGTCGCGACAAAATTTCCCACAACTTCACATTCACAAAAGGTGTCCTTGATGTCACAAAAGGTGACGGCTAAAAATCAGTGCCGGTCACAAATGTGTCCAGTGTAACACTGAGCTATCACCTATTGTGGTACTTACACAAATTTTATTAGTTTGTAAATTTTTATGTTTTTGTAATTGTAGTTTTGTTTGTGTTTATACATTTTTTTTTCTTTTTCACTTTACTCTTAAATTGCCAGCGCAGCAGCGTCGTGAAGTGTTCAAATATTTTCGTATCGGAGATGTTTACCTATCAATTTCGAGTGTTCGGTGCCTCTTGGAGTTTAATGTCACGAGGATACTATAGAAAACACGAACTTTACTGTACTCTCTGTGTAATTGATATCAGATTTTGTTGAGCGAGGAGTAGGCTTGAATTGAGAATTATTTTTACCTACGATTTGGTAAATACATTGACTTAAGTATATATCACTTTTGAAACCATTGGGTAAATATAAATTTTAAATGTTCGGAACCCCTCGGAGTTTCACGTGGTTTCACAGTTATAAGGAGACCATAAAAAGGACGAACTTTACCGCACTCTCGATGCAATTGATTTCAGATTTTGTGGAGTGAGGAGTTCGATTAAACTAAGAATTATTTTTACCTACGATTTGGTGAATATCAATTTCAAATGTTCGGAACCCGTCTGAGTTTGACGTAGTTTCACGTGGTTTCACTGTCATAAGGAGCCCATAAAAAGGACGAACTTTACTGCAATTTGTATGCAATTGATTTCAGATATTGTCGAGTGAGGAGTTTGCTTGAACTGAGAATTATTTTAACAAAGGAATGACAAAATGGAGTGACAGCAAATCGGCACTCGATTTGGTGAATGTTGAGATTAAAGATTTTGGACCTCATTTGCAGTTTTTGATAACACTGGCAAACCACTATTTTTTTTTCGTTTTGGCGATGTTTGTATAGATGGGGAATTTTAAGTGTTCGGAACCCTTCGGAGTGTCACTTTTATGCGGAGACCAAACAAAGCGTGTAGTTAAACGTACATTCGTCTCGAAAATAAAAAAGGCTACAGAAGATTTAAACAGTTTCAAGTTGTAATAGTTTACATTCGCCATAACTATTTATTTTTATGACACTCCGCAAAATAAAATGAAACCAAATGAGACTTCATACTTTAGGATCGGTCAAGCTGTTGAGGCAATACAGTTCACAATAGAACTGACATACTAACATACCCACATACACATATAAGTACATCAAAACATATATATGTCACCGTTTTGTGAATCGTTAACATATTATTCTCGCGATATTATAAACTGTGAAAAATTGTGAACTATAACCAACTATTTCCAATTGTTGTGCTATCTCTCGATAAAACATACATTCATATTATCACATCTTTTTCTCTAACGGGGTAGATGGAGCATAGGTTTATGAAACCAAAAAGCTACGTTTAGCATGGGCAGAATTTATAAAATACATAATGTTAAATCGACAAACTATGAAAGTTCAAGCAGGATTCTAAATCTGTCCGGTTTAATCTAGACTAATAATTTTATTATAAAGAGTAAAAAATATGGGTTTATTTTCATTAGTAAATTTGTGAAACCGTCTCTGATTGATCGGTCCTGTTGGTAGTTTGTTCGTAAAAACTTTTGGAGACCATACAAAGCGCGAACTTTACCGGACTCCCGTGCAATCGATTTTAGATATTGTTGAGAGTGGAGTCTGCTTGAACTGAGAATAAAATACATAAACGATTTAGTGAAATATTTTCCAGCAAATCGCAATCTTTGCTTATCCATAGTTTAAGATGTCTTGTGACTTTTGAAGACAATAATAATAATGGCGAGCTCCGTTGCACAGTGGTCAACACGCCAGCTGCGACACGAGGGTGCCATGGTTCGATCCCCGGTCAGGTCAGGATGAAGAATGATCTTTTTCAGATTGACCTGGTTCTTGGATGTTTATCCATATAAGTATTTGTTATAAAATATAGTATGGTTGAGTTAGTATCCCATAATTTAATTTTTTATATTTTGCATTCACAATGCTATTTTGGTATACTCTTATTAAATTAGGAAATAAAATATGGTGAAAAAATTTCAAGCGGACGGGATTTGAACCTGCGATCTTAAGTCTATGTACGACTTACGCTCTTCCAACTGGGCTCATTTAAATCCGAGCTCAGTTAGATCAGCGCAGAGAAAGGTAAGTCAGTAGGTTAAAAATAGATATTTTGTGCTATTATTTTCACATCACATCGATATATGCCTTGTTCATAAATATCAGAAGTAATTGGTTATTTCAAAATCATTTAACACTTTTAGCATAAATTCTACAAACTTTTGAAAAACTCTTTAGAATATAAATACAGATTACAAAGTATGTTTCACAAAGGTAACTTTCAGTTTCTTCAAGGATGATCGTGAGAAGGTCTGGGGCAAAAGCTACCATTAGCTAAACTGTAAGAGCTAAATAGTTCTATTAATTTGATTATACATCAACAATTAATATTGCCTAACTTTAGAAGACTTAATTAGTACTTATTCTAAATGTATACCTATTATCAACAACATAACAAGAGATTAGTTTAGAATTCAGTATAATTATTCTGAATGAATAAATAATTAAATTAATCTCCATTAAAACCTAATTTGGAAAGTAACTGAACATTTAATGTGATATATATTCTTTATTGTCTAATGCTCCGTGGTTGTAATAAATAACAGAAAAGTATTTCTAATTTCATGGACAGTTAAAAGATAATAATAGTAAATTAAATACAATGGACATTTTTATATTATTACTGAGTCGTGGAACAACAGACAGTTAAGAAAAACAGTGTCCATGCAAGAAAGAGTTGGTTAACCTCACAAAAGAGGTCGTTCTTATACATTAGAGTCCACATACAAGAACCGTAGTTTATTTGTATGTGCTTGGCAGTTTTTTTTAAATCCTTGTCTTTATCTTTAACCTTGCTTGCTTAATCCTTACTAATATTATAAATGCGAAAGTGAGTTTGTTTATTTGTTTGTTTGTTACGCTTTTATGCCTAACTACTGAACCATGAAATTTTGCACACAATTTCTCTGGAATACGGAGAAGGACAAAGGCTACCTTTTAACCCGGGAAAAAGTACTATTCCCGAGGGATCGGCATTGACGCGGGCGGAGCCGCGGGCGATGGCTAGTAATATTATACATGCGAAAGTGAGTTTGTTTGTTTATTACGCCTTCACGCCGTATCCGACTACTGAATTGATCGTCATGAAATTTTGCATAGCCGTTGCATGGGGTACGGAAAAAGACATAGTGTATATTTTATCCTGAGAAAAAGCACTGTTCCCGAGAGATTGACATTGATGCGGGTGGAGCCGCAGGTGAAAGCTAGTATGATATAGGTAAATGTTGAAATACGTTGTTATAATCATCAGGTCTTTTTAGTCTCCACTGCAGGAGCATGACCCTCTCTGTACTACTGGAGCCATACTTGGCCAGAACAGACAGAGGATTTGGCCTACACTCTCCTCGCTGGCCAGTCGGGTTGGAGAGGTCTCATTGATGTTTGTAAGCTTTGTTTAGCTTGTATTTCCTAAGTCGCCTCTTACGACCTCCATGGGAAGACTAGGAGTGGTCCTATTCTACTCTGCCGGAAACCACACGACCACCTGTATGTAGCGAGCCTCATTAATTAATTACAATGCCACAACACAATCTATGAATGAATAATAAATAAGTATGTTTGTTGCCTAACTAATTAGTAGATTTTGATATTACCATATTGAAACGTAATTAAATAATACCTACATTATTCTGTGAAAACCCAACGCCATTGTATTCGGTTCAAAAACATATAAAGTACATATATGAATACAAGTGGGTAACAAAAATTAAATTAGGTTTAAGTTATATATCCTAACTAATATTATAAATGCGAAAGTGAGTTCGTTTGTTTGTTTGTTACACTTTCACGTTGTAACTACTGAACCGATCATCATGAAATTTTGTTTACACGTTAACTGGGGTACTGTTCCCAAGGGATCGACATTGACGCGCGCGGAGCTGCGGGCGAAAGCTAGTTAACTATATTCTACATATGAATATGCCAATTTATTAAGCTTTTACTAAGAAAAGTACAAGTAAACAACATATTAAATCAAAACAAACACAAAAAGGAACGTTATTGCTACTAAGGTACTTTAACCTTTTATGAAGAAGGAAATAAAAGAAAAGGGTCGGATTCATGGTGCACGATGATTCCATCATTGCATCCCAGATTTTACGGCCGGTGTGCCCATGGGGTGATACAGGCAGACCCTCGAGTCCTATTGATTTACGGGGCGGGATAGATAGCACAAAAATACACTCGTTTTTCCATTGGTCGTAGTAGACACGGATTTACAGTTAGTTTGTTACAAATTCAATAACATCATGTTTTTCAACATACATAGTATTACTTTCCGGGGTAGACAGAGTCTAAGTCTATAAGACCTTACGGCCACATTTACGATGTTGAAGGGCGTGTAGATGGAAAACGGAATTAAATAGTGACGGGTTGCTAGACTGCTTGATTTCGCAGATTTTAGCCCAATCCCGCGATCGGATTTTACGATATGCGCGGGCACATTCTACGTTTTCTTCTTTTCTCCCAGACCAGCATAGAATACTATGTTTTTGAACCATAAAATGAAATGAAAAGTTTGGGAAAAAGATTAGTTTTTATTTTTAAAATTAAGCTTCGATGTAAAAAGCTAAATACACAAACCGCGTTAAAAATCGTCTCCACTAAATAAGTGACCACTGAATATTTGGGTACATATTTTCTGTTTGAATTTGACTTTTGACCTCCAAAAGCTAACGACGATCGGCTTTCAAAGTTTTAATAATAAAACATGTAAGTAAGGCTGTTTTTTTAGGCAACATCTTGTATATCTTCAATCTTCATCTTGATTTCGCACCACGACTTGGCTCTCATTTTTCTAAGAGATAAACACATGCAAGCATTGCTGTTTAAAGGATTTTTGTGAAAAGTTGTGGTATGACCACGCTACTGGCAAAATTCATTTTTGATAGTAGCATGAATGGGCCGGCTCGTCCGGGGACCTCATCGTCACAGAAAATCAACGTCTGGGGTAGAAGCTTTACCGCTTTTATGCTTCATTCGGCGAGTGAGAGAGCCGAAGGTCCATCCTTCCAAACCTATGCATATATTTTGCAGCTGTCCATAGGCAACGGTGATCGCTTACCTTCAAGTGACTCGCTTGCTCGTTTGCCGTCCTATATTATCATAAAAAAAGGATTTCACAGATCTAAATTTCCAAAAATCCGTCTTGTATTCTATTCATGAACGAACGAAAAAAAGATTTTAGAAGACGGGGTAAAAAGCAACGCACGTTAAACGAACAAGAAGTCATCCAAGATTTTTTCAGATTCGTTTATATTAGGATTTGTGATTACAAATGTACAGTCGCAACTTACGGTAACTAAACAAACGTATCCGCATATTTTATAATTTTCGGCAATGCATGGAAAGCGGCAAAAACGGGTAACTCAAAATTTTAAATTTCTGGTCATCATCAGCTTTTTTTTAATAATTTAAAAATTTAAATTTTTTAGTCTCTACTGCACGAGCATGACCCTCTCTGTACTACCGGAGCCATACTTGAACACAGGATTTGGCCTACACTCTCCTCGTTGGCCAGACGGGTTGGAGAGGTCTCATTGATGTTTATGAGCTTAGCATGTATTTCCTAAGTCGGCTCTTACGACCTCCATGGGAAGACTAGGAGTGGTCCTATCCTATTCTACTAGCCGTGTGCCGGAAACCACATGGCTTCTTGTGTGCAATGCTATAACACAGGTAAAATGGGTTGAAATAAAAAATATGCCAATAGACTATGCGGCTAGCTACATCAATCAATACGCTAAACGTGGCCTTTTTTTATACCACTTAGTTGGCCTCTGGGTATTAATGGCTTTAAGCTCTGTCTGTCTAGTTATTACACAAGTTTCCAATAAAATAACAATTTTTTTTTTTTAACATTGATTTGCTATACCAAGTTGAGACCTACTCACGGGACCTACTATATTGAAGTGTCAAGCAAATTTTTCCATTCCAAAATATTGAATTTTATTCCTAGATTTGTCAATGATAAATTAACTACGACATACGACTTGAGCAAGCACAGCCAATATTGCATTCAGATAAAATTTCTATGAGTGAACTCTGAACTAAATGATTCTCATATTGGTCCCTCGGTTTACCTGCCATTTCCCTTTATATTTCTACGCATTACGCATGACTGCATTGAGCGCCTTGATATTCGTCGTGATTTCTCGGATATATTTTCTTGAATTCCTTTTCATTTCCTACTTCGTTTCCTTTTCTTGACTTATATCAACTTTGGTATGACATTCTTTCGCGACTTATTATTCGCTAGTGTAAAATATGTCGGTTACTACGGTTTTATTGTGTTTATTACACTATTTTAACAAATTTAACAAATAGTGTAATAAACACAATAAAACCGTAGTAACCGACATATTTTACACTAGCGAATAATAAGTCGCGAAAGTACCTATGTCATACTAAAGTTGATATAAGTCAAGAAAAGGAAACGAAGTAGGAAATACGCATAACAATTAATTTGTTTGGTGTTAACCAAACAAATTAATTGTTATTAAATTAAGCGATTGAGATTTTTTATCGAGTTTGCTAATCAGGGCTGCTTCGCTCATGCTTCGGGATCAATCAATTCAGCATTTTTTATCATAGACAACCAACAAAAGTAGAGTTCTGTGCTGTCTTTGGTGATGTCCATATACGAAAAGATCCTAGCCCAATTAAAAAATAGCAGTCAAAGCAGAAGATTTCTCTTTCGTAAGTGAATAACGTAAAAATTGTAAATTGTTACTTATGTTATTCTGCCATATCGCAACACCATGATGAATCTGTTCCTTGGCTCCATTCCAACCGGGAGTGTTGTTTACTTTAGTTTTTGTTTACCCTGTTCAAATGAAACCATCTAGATGTTACCACGTGTCGGTCAGTACGCCAGACGATCAATCCGATGTATGTTTTAATAATAAAAACGCGTCGACCGATATTTTTGTTTGAATTCGTGCTTTCAACTGTCGGCCAAGGGCGAATAGCCTACGGTTTTATGTTTGATTGAAGGAATGATGATCTTGTTAGAACTTTAATACCACATTGTTTGGACAGTGCCATGATCATGGAAAGTTTATATTTGATGCCCTATTTTTGGGATGCTACGAAAACAGAATCGGTAGGGTTTCTCCAGCAACAACAAGTGCGTCTGTGGCGCTGTTCAGATTCAGAAAATAGAATCATTCACATTTGCGAGGTATACGAACACACCCCACAAGGATCAATTGATCACCACGGACGAAGAACAAAAACAATGCCTTCATTCAGTTGTGAAAAAATTCAGGCAAAAGTATCTACCCTAAACACAAATAAAATAACTTTGCTAGCTTAGATTTATATTTTTCCTACTAGGTTTATGATCGATGATTACCACTTTTTAACTGAATAAAAAATATTTTATTTACTCTATATTTTTTTTAATTTGCTGGTGAGCGACCCCTGAATATTAGTTTGAAAATTTAAAAATAATAAATTTGTAGTTTTTTTTATCATAGAGCGGAATAAAAGGATGACGCGCGAATTATTTAATTTTTGTCTTTTAAGAAGCACCCTAAGAGATATATACCTAATCTCTTAAAATAATACACTTGGAAATCGTGTAATAACAGAGTAGCTAGATTTCACAAAACGTAAACAAATCTAGCTCCCTGCACGAGCGATTCCGAGAAGATTAATTCCATTTTAGAATGTTTTGTAATTAAATCGCTTCAAAGTGGGTTGTGATCATTTTGTATGTTTACAATCTCGTTTGATGTCAGTGCAGCGCCAGTGACGCGGACATGTCGAGATGGCATTGGTCGTTATGAAATATTGTGCTTGAAATTGCATATGCAAGTTGCATATTATTAGAATATTTTAGAATAAGATGATTAAAATGTAAATGATGAAGTAATTTCACTAGTAACTACACGCAATAAATAAACCAGAGTAACAAAATCAGAAAACTAAACAAATTAGTTCCACGCACGAGCATACTTCTCCATTTTAGTACGTTTGCAATTAATCGCTTCAAAGTGGCTTGTGATCATTATGTTTGTTTACAATTGCGTTTGATGTCAGTGCTGGGTCTCTGTTAATAATCATCTACTCGTATTTACTAGCTGTCCCGCCGAACTGCGTTTCGCTATTATTTTTTTGTCGTAAATATTTCTTATATTATATCAGTCATTCTGTTGGTAACAAACAAAGGGTCTTGGTTCTTGGATGCTTATCTACATAAGTATCTGTTATAAAATATAGTATCATTGAGTTAGTATAGTATCCTATAACTACGACACAAGTTCACACAGTGGGGCTAGCTCAATTTGTGTGCTATGTCCCTATATATTTATTTATTTTATAAAGATTATTAAATGCGGTTCACCCGTTCGTAGCTTACATACTAGGTGTTCAAAGAAACCCGACTTTGTTTTGTATATCAAGATGTGATTTGACGTGAAAAATTGTCTGAAGAGCCTACTTCCTGAATAAATCTTTGAGTCTGAGTCTTTGATATGCTAATAGATTCTTCTTTTTTTTAGGTAAGCATTATGAACTAGCCGCAATGTAGACAGCCTACTGACTTGTAAGTACGAGTACATAAATATTATGGGTCATAACTAGAACTAACTTTAGTTCCTGGTTTAAATCATTATCCGACCAAAATAAGTCGACACTTATCACTTTGACGATTGGTCAACTGTCATCGTCAATTTGTTTTGGACGGATAATGGTTTAAACTAGGTACTAAAGTTAGTCCTCGTCTTATAATAAGACGGTATAAATTTTGTGTTTAGATACTTAAGTTGAGAACAGTAATATCTGTTATGTCGCAATCATGTTTTTTTTAGGTGATTCCTAGCTGATCCCTAATAATATTATGAACTAGCTTTTGCCTGCGAATTCGCAATTTATAACATTTATTTGCTTTTGTAATGTTTTATCATTTTTGTAAAGTTGCATCACAATAGCCTAGAATATAATGTAAAGTAACAAATACTTAGGTATCTACATCGCTTTCCGCTGTCTGTCCCTATGCATATATAAGCATACTTAGATTTTTAAAACTGCGCAACAGATTTTGATGCGGATTTTTTTAAATAGATAGAGTGATTCAAGAGGAAGGTTTATTTGCATAATACATTAACATTGCACCCGTGCGAGCCGGGTCGCTATTATATGTATATTCATATGTATATATCCATTTATATAACATTCAACAACATATTCGATTTCAAGCTTACGCGGTAACAATCACTATTATTGTCACTACGTGACACCTATATCGCGATTGTTTTTTAAGATTTGTCTGGTATCTCGGCAACATTGCAGCTGCCATCTTCACAGAATCACATGAACAATCTTGATTAAAAATTTTAGATAAATTGCGAGAATAATATTTTAGAAACATCTCTCTGTTATATTTTAAGAGCTGGACTCCTGTCGGTGTTATTAAGTGGAGAAACACACACGATGACTGTTTTTGCCAAGAATAATAAAGTGGTTTGCAATTGCCTATTTCATTTCAATTCATTTATTCCATAACAAGATAATTTGTGTCGGAAACATAAAATTAAAAGTAATTTACAATATTATTATTACTAACATAAAATTTGAATTAATCATAATAAAGTTTAGACAGTCGCACATTTTAATAACATCCATTTGTATTGTATTTAAATTATATTGTATTGATCTCCTTTCGTGCCCTTTGTGCCCTACCAAATGTCCTGTAGTATGCATCCGAGAGTGGTGTCAGAGTTGCCACATACTGGAGAGACAAAATTTTATCCCTTGAGCCATCGACAGGAACAGAAGAAGAAAACTTCACAGGGAGCTGGTAGAGGCCAATAAAAATGACCGTACTTTAGTCAGATTGGTTTAGGAACTCAGAGGCACAGTTTGGTCCGGGTAGGATTTGAACCCTAGACCTTTCGCTTATAGGTTTAGACCACTGAGTCACTACTGCTTCAGAAACATTTAAATTCTTTCATTTACTAAAACATCTCTTCTTTGTACTTGTCTTGTCTACTGAACTGATCACCATGAAATTCCATTTATAATGTACTTGCGACCCGCCCCGGCTTCGCATGGGTGCAATGTAGGTACTAATATAAGGCAGTAAATTATACATATACACCTTTCTCTTAAATAGCTCTATCGATTGCTGAAAACTACATTAAAATCCGTTGAATAGTTTAAAAGATATCAGCGAACTGACATGTAACATAAGCGTAACCACGGGCCAATAAAGATATATTTTTCCTGTGTATTGTATGTCTTAAAATAAAACAAAAAAAAACCGGCCAAGTGCGACCTGGACTCGCGCAACAATGGTTTCGTACCATTATCTATAAACACGGCAAAAAAATCATGTCTGTTGTATGGGAGCACCCCTATAATATTAATTTAATTATTAATTTTCAAAGTGAATATATAACTAAATATTCTGTGAATATTTCAAGCGACTACTTATTGTCATTATCAAAATCGAGCAAAAAAATCACGTTTGTTGTATAGGAGCCCCCTTAAATATTTGTTTTATTCTAATTTTTAGTATTTGCTATTATAGCGGCAACAAAAATACATCTGTGAAAATTTCAACTGTATAACTATGACGGTTCATGAGATACAGCCTGGTGACAGACGGACAGACAGACGGACAGTGGAGCAATATTAATATGGCCCCGTTTTTACCCTTTGGATACGGAATCCTAAAAAAACCACCTTTTTATTAAGCTAATGTAGAAAACAATGGTTATACTGAAAAGGTAGAGGTACTTGCAAAGGTCATTAACCGCATTAGGTATATCTGAGATAAAGCAGAACTAGCCGCGGATATGGAGGTAATAAGCCCTTTTTCGGCCCTGACCAACACGAGCAAGATAAGCATTTGTAGAACAGCCTTATAAATATGATATGAAGACCATATAAGGAGTATTTCTTGATTTTACTAATAAAGTTAGATGAGTGGTCAAATATATTATGTAAAGGTCAGGTGCAAAGCTTTTCTTTCGTAGAAATAGTGTTTCTTCTTCTTCTATTGAGTCATAAAATGACTTAGCGTTCATATTAAATGTACTTAGTTTATATTAGTGCTTTTAGTTTAGTATAGTCGGGTGCAAAGCGTTTTTTCGCCAAAATAGTGCTTACTGTAGTTTATGTAAGGTCGGGTGCAAACCTTTCTTTCGCGGAAATAGTACTTACTCTAGTTACAACGAAGACGCAAATAATCCCAAGCACAACTATCTTGAAAACATGGCGTGAGAGCCGCATATGTAAGTGGTCAATATGCCTGCCTGCGACACGAGGGTGGCCGGGTTCGATCTCCGGTCAGTCATGATGGAAAACGATCTTTTTCAGATTGACCTGGGGTCTTGGATGTTTATCTATATGAGTATCTATTATCCTTATTCTAACTTATATTATAAATGCTAAAGTGAGATTGTTTGTTTGTTACGGTTTCACGTTGTAACTACTGAAACGACCATCATGAAATTTTGCATACACGTTATCTGGGGTCAACCGGTCATTTTGGAAATCTTTGGGAGAGGACTATGTTCAGCAGTGGACTTCTGCGGCTGATATGATAATATGACACATTGTAGGTTTTTATGAACTATTTGGTTTATTTATGGGCGGTACAATTTGGTTAAAAATCAGGAAAGTACATTTATAGTACCGAACTCTCTCCGCGCGAGTTCTACTCGCACTTGAACAGTTTCTTTCCTTCTTTGTTTATGTCCCACACTAATATTGCAATGTATAACGCTGTCAAAAAAAATTATAAACTATCGTCAAGACACGTGACCTGATTGAAAATTTGTAAGATTGACACGTGATCTAAAACCGCTGGCGCTTGGCGTAGGAGAGGTAGTAGTAGTAGAGGAGGTAGGAGAGGAGTAATTTCCCCCTCTCTTTCTCGTTTTCACTTCCGCTGGCATTCCTGGAGTGCAATCCGTTGTATTTTTTTAAATCCTTTTTGTTTCACTGCTGGGAAAAGGTCTCCTCCATCACCATCATCGAAATAATCAACAAAAATTATTATAAGCCCAACTACACTTTACCATTCAGTCAGTGACGAGAGGGACGCCGCAGTACGTTAAACACGATACGATATATCTCCATTCGTGTATATCGTACTGCGTGTATCTTGTCAGTTTGTAATTCAATATGTAAAGACGGAAATTAATTGTCTTGTGTGTGTGTGAGGTAATTAACTTACATTTTTTCGGTCTTTTGCGACCATATGAGTGATTTATATGTGGAAGATAATAATGGTGAATTGTAAAGCTATTTTGAATTTTTCTGAACGCATTATGCCAATTTTGAGAACATAACAAATGGTGGCGTGCGGCTTAAAATAAGACTTATCCGTCTTTTATTAACCTTATAAACTTTTATTTTTATCAATTTAGGTGAACAAATGTTATAACAATATTCCATATAAAAAAACCGGCCAGTGCGGGTCGCACTTGCGCATGAAGGGTTCCGTACATAAGTTTAAAATTGTTAAAAATATCTTTATCATCATCATTTCGTGTAGGTTACGCGGTCAATCGATCATACACACGATGGTGTCAGAGTTCTTCGGAACCGCCTCTCGGCCTCTGAAATGGTTCCTTTTACGACTACCAGATGGCAGTCGAGACCTGCTTAACGTGCCTTCCGAAGCACGGAATCATCTTTATTATCAGACAATCAGGTGATTCAAGCCTGCAATGTCCTAACCAAACTGGAAACAACTAAACAAAGTATGCTTCCGGTGGGAAGCAAACTATGACCCCTGTGTCTACAGGCAAACGCCTTAACTACTGGACCACGGAGACAGTTATATGATAATAATATTTTTATTATATGTTGTAATTAAAAATTCATGCTTTACGCAAGATTCTGAGTGCACGGGAAGTATCCTGTGGGTTTTGATTCCCTTTCAAATGTTTTAATTTACGGTATAAACGGCTGTATCTTTTAATTGCGTTGGCTTGGAAGTTTGATTTTCTCACAGCTCTAAAGGACAGTAGACCTGAGTATTTGATATGAATTTCAGCGTGCTACCTTTTTCTCAGGAATGCGTAGAGGTATCTTGGTAGACACACAGACTACCTCTACACTTCTTACCTTTAGCGGTATGGAAGCCTAAAAACCAATTTCACTCAAACTATCGAACCGATTGTGATGACATTTAAATGGAGCCAAATTAAAAGCATACCCTTTCAAACAGAACTCCTCTTGACAACTCAAATTGACAGCTCCGTGGCGCAGTGGTTAACACGCCCGCCTGCGACACGGAGTGCCCGGGTTCGATCCCCGGCCAGGTCAAAATGGAAAATGATCTTTTTCAGATTGGCATGGGTCTTGGATGTTTATCTATATATATGTATTTGTTATAAAATATAGTATCGTTGAGTTAGTATCCCATAACACAAGTCTCGAACTTACCTTGGGGCTAGCTCAATCTGTGTGATTTGTCGGTATATATTTAAAAAAAAGAGAATACTTAAAATTGGTTCATAAATGACGGAGTTATGTGGTAACGAACATACCAAAATACAATCAAATTGATAACCTTCTCCTTTTTTCGAAGTCGGTTAAAAATAATTAAATTCAGTTGAGTTTTTCGTATTGTAGTGATTACAATCAAGTGCTTCCTATTTTATTTTATGGCAATAGATAAGCTTAAAGCAGGTAATCTAATCCTAAAAAGGCTAGTTAAGGCGCTGTATCCCTTAACCGTTTGTAGCGGACATCGCGCGATATATTTTTACTCGTGCCATACTTGCCGTCAGTCTCAGTTCAAACCCGTGTCTGCCATTTTCGTGTTAATTTTCACTTTTAATTTAATAATTCAATAATCATAACCAAATATTGTATTTTTTTTAGGTATCCATCTGGCTCATCCAGTAATACTTTTTATAGATATAAAAAAGTTGGTAGTTGTCGCTGAAAATATCAAGTAATTCGCGACGAAACTTTTTCTGGATATACCTTTTTTGCTATTTTATTTAGCTAAGTTTTAAATATATTTTTGAAAATATTTTAGTGTAACCATTTATTTTGATCTTTGAACTGTACGTCATATTTTTTTCATGCTAGTATTCCAAGAAAAATAAGGCTAACTGCGCGACGAAAAAATACACGTTTTACGGTATTCTCCTGATGCACAGCGCCTTAACATACTTAAGTACCGCGGACACTGTTATCGGAGCGTTCAACCTCACTACATAGTATAAAAACAAACTTCGCACTGTCTGTCCCTATGCATGCTTAGATCTTTGGCGAGCTCCGTGGCGCAGTGATTAACATGCCAGCCTGCCACACGACACGAGGATTTGTCGGGTTCGATCCCAGGTCAGGTCTTGATGGAAAACAATCTTTTTCAGATTGACCTGGGTTTTGGATGTTTATCTATATTAGCATCTAATATAAAATATAGTATCGTTGAGTTAGTATCTTACGACACAAGTTCACAACTCGCAGCGGGGCTAGCTCGACTGTGTGATATGTCTCTATATATTTATTTATGTTTTAACTACGCAACGGATTTGATTTGGTTCTTTTTAATAGATAGTAATTCACGAGACAGGTTTATATATATAATTTATCGTCAGGTCCCTAGTTAAAATTTAAATA